>BSBM01000350.1:12225000-13622500 GCA_027924585.1 Larix kaempferi | reverse complement strand
AACATGGATGAAGTGAAAACAAGGACTGCAAATATAACCATTGTAACCAAATCGCTCACAACCTAGAAACCCCAAGCATATGCGGACCATAATTTTGTCGTTTCATGCATTTGTTCATACATAACATTTTGAAACCATAATATAATTTTATAGGTCTAAATATGGCTACCCACCCCATTAGCGAGAGAAATAGGGAACAATTCCATTAATACCACAAAGGAAAAAATGGGTAAAGCCAATTTTTTTTAAACATGTATGTAAGGATGTGAAATTGGATGCCTTGTAGCGTAGAGATGGTGAATTATTTTGGGGTTTTCAGGGCCTAAATGAAGGGGGCATGTGGGAATCAAGATCCCAATTAAGGATGTCATAGTAATTGGGGCTTAGTTTGAAGAGGGTACATAATCAATAAATATTTTTGGGGGGGGACAATCCATTCAATTTTATGCAAGTGTACTACTCGAGTGGGGTAGTACACATTATAATTTTATTAACACAATCTCTCAAACATGGTTGATCTCTATGGGAAACCTTCTTTATTAAGATTATGGTGAAATGGTTTCTTAAATACTAGCATTTTAAAGGTCTAAATGTGGCTACCCCCATGTCATGGAATTCAAGCAATTAAACATGAAACACATAAAGAGGCTTGGTCAGCTGAGCTTCAAGGAGAGTTTTCAAGTAAAAATAAAGTGAACATCACTACTAATGCATGCAAACATTGCCCCCTATATTACATTAGTGTCAATATCTTACGAGGAACGCATTATTGATGTGCTTTGATGATCTTATTGTATGTGTTACTATCATTGGGTACCATTTGAAGTCATTGGGTACTTATGTATCATATGTTTCTCTTAAGCCGTGTAATTTTATCCCGTGTCTTTTAGAACCGACATCACATAAAGAGAGATGAATAATTATTAATGACTCATTTTTCAATGTGCCTGTAAGCCCATGAACTTTAAGACAACCCACTCAAGATACTCAGATTCATCTATGGTCTTTCACATGAGCCGACGAGACATTGCAGAACAAGCAGTACCGTTGGGAAAGTTGTACCTTTTTCACATTATTTGTAGGTCCACTAAATATATCCTCTGTTTCCAGATTCTACGTTGAGGTCAACTTCACAATTCATTAACTCTCAAATGAAGAGCCTCAGTTGTCCCTGGTCTATAATAACGTCATCAAGACCACTCTTATTTACTGAGATCAAATACAAAATCAAAAACATTCCTGGTTAACACATCTGAGCAGTCCCGTTCACATAACACATTGATCAGAAAAAGAGGGGTTGCAATACTAATCCCAATACAGGACAGCAACAAAATGCATTCCCTGCAAAAAATGATGGCCTTTTATCCATTATGTTTGGAGTAGATATAATCAGCAAAAACCATGTTGTATATAATTTTAAAATTAAAATATGCCTGCCTCAACTTGCACTTGTCTGAAATTAAGGCATTAGCTCATTCAAACCGCTAAAACTACATATTTATGCCACTTTCACTTCACTTGGACGTTTTCCTTCCATGGCATCCTTTTTATGTCTACAAAGATACAAAAATTGACCATAACCTTATTAAGGAATAAATAGAAATAAGACAAATTAAATTTGTGATAAAGGACAATATTAGTCAAATATGTGTTGGATAAGGGAAAAAACAAACAAAACCACATGCAAAAGGAATTTTGAAATGGTTTTTGAGGAATGAAGCAATTTGGAGAAATTGAAAGCATACTTAGAGCTTAGAGACACCCTTTGGGTGAGGGATGAGATCACTATACTTGAATAAATATTTAAGAATCATACAATGCTAACTTCTAACTTGGATTTAGTGAAAATAATTGATGAGAAGTAGAAGGGGGTAGTTTCCCACCTATAGGGAACAATAGTAGTATCCAAATTTCTGAAAAGACAAGGATCATTGTAGGTCACAATGACATACCTCCAACAACTAGTATTAGATATTTGATTAAAACATGGGTAGATCTTCACAACCCTCATTTAACATTAGGAAAGAGCCCCACACTCCTTAATATACCACCCCTTATTATAGTAAAAAAATGGCCACATCCAAATGAAAACTGAGTATAGGTGACAAGACACTTAGGTTATTTGCCTTCTAGATCTCATATTGCAAGAGTGATTTTTACTGAAAATTCAAGGAAGACCTATTACATCCATTTCGAATCCTTGAAAGAAGTATTGGAAATTTTTATTACTTGGAAATTTTTCTTTGCATTTCAATTCATACAATTGGCTTAGAAATTTTTTTCAAACCCTATCCTCTCCTTCATTTAAAAATCACAAGTTTCATTGCAAATAGAAGCCATATTTCCATTTACTTGTCATGCATTTTACTGATTAGAAGTAGAAGAAAGTTATTGTTGGATTCATTTACTTTGAAAGAGTAGTTCTAGTTTGGCATAAAAGGAAAAAATACAAAAAATGTGTAGTTTTTCTCTTTGAAAAGTTTGTGCTTGTGTTTATTTTGCTTTTTGGATCGAAGAACTCTCTCCTTCTTGTAGCTAGTTTTTCATCGAAAAGAAAACTGCATTGATTCATTCACTTATGCATGGTTTGAGTCGAGTCATAACACCATTGAGTTGCACTTCCGCTACCCGATTGAGTAAGACAACAAACCATTAAAATTTATCTCCCTAACTCAACACATTTTAACCTCACTTGAGGATACAAAATAATCTGTTAGTTAGGTAGGACACCGGGGATAGGAATCCAAATAATTCCCCCTTGTCGCTTTACATCTGAAACATAGTTGTTTTCCTTAAGGGTATTAAAATCCTCTTGTATTTGTTGACACAGTCATTGACCAGTTTGTTGAGAGGGCCCCCCGTTCCACGGGAGTAAGCAGCGAGGACTGGTTCCGGACGGACTTTGTGGAATGCCGCACTCCACTTAGCACCTAAGGACACATATCCATTGTCTTCCTTGTGTTTTCCATATTGGTTGTACAAGGGCTCAAAGGCAGAAGCTCTAGTTAACCTTCTCGGATGTGTCATGAACGAGGTAGCTTAGTGGATTTTCTTCTAGGGCTCTTTTACCCAAGATCCCTTTCGGTAGAGGGACATCCTTCCACTTTGGTCTCTCACTTCATATTGTTCGACTTGGATTTCATCACCTTGTGGAGGATACGATCTGTTGAGGTCTCCAGACCTTAGTTAGGAACATTCCTTGCTATCATACCTTTTAGATGGTATTTTATTTTATAGTGCTGCTTGTTGGCATTCTGGCCTTTTTGTTATAGCTCGCTTGCTGTGACATCAGTCTCAGTATAGTTTTAGAGTTTTCTTTTGGATTGCGCGCCTCTTCTTTTTCTGGCTCCCCTTCTGCATGCTTGGTTGCTATAGGGTTTTTGAGTTCTTGCATGGTCAGTTACCAATATGATGATGTGTGATGTCCTCTTCTCCTAGGTCTTTGAGATGGTTGAGTTAGATGGTCTTCTCAAGGGATTGGACACCCCTTGATGGAGCCACTAACGCTTGACCTTAGGAGCAATCTAGAGGACCACATGATCACATAGTTTGTGTGGAATTTTCCTTTTACAGTGATGATGAACTTTCAGGTTATATGGAACACTGGTACATTTGAGAGAGAGATGATTGGTTGTACCCCACCTTGGTTGATTGAATTTTGGTCCTTTCATTTTGTTGAAAACAAATTTGTGGTACCTTGCCTTTTACCTTTTGGGTCTTTTACTCATCTTGAGTTATCTTTTGATTTGTACCACCTTTTATGTTTTTTGTCTTATGGGTACTATGGTAGTTTGTCCACATTTGAGGTACACCCCTTTAGTCCTATGTGTTATGAGTCTTTATACCCACTCTTGTCTTTTTGACTTGTACCTTACCGGTTGGTCTTTGTACCCTCACCTATTTAATTGTGTAACCCCGGTACATAGCTAAGACATTCTACTTTACTTTTTTTTATCTTTTATTTTTCGGATTTTTTTTGAAGTTTGAAGGTTATTGAGATTTGATTGGTAACCTTTCTTCCTACTGTGTTTTTCGATCTACTCTCCTTCTGCCTGTTGGGGAGGTTGTGACACTCAGACGCAGCCGTGAGCCCTAGTTTTTCTCTGATGGTTATTTTAGTAAGGGTTGTGAGGTCTTAATGGTTTGCTTTAGCCTTTTGTGTACTCATATGTGGAGGCCGTGAGTCTCTTTGGCCTCAGTCTTCTGGTTTTCAGCTCATCTATGAGGGCCAAAATTTCGTATGGGCAGATTGGACTGAGTTTTTTTTTTTGACCTTTGTTTTATATGCTCAGATTTTGTGTGTAGTTCTTGATCTATGGCTATATATATTTGTCGAGTTTTATTTGTGATGTTGAGACTTATTAAGGGATGATCTTTATTATGATTGTACTGAGCCTTTTAACTATCATTGACTTTATTTGATTGATTGTACCATAGCCCAGTCATCTCTCTCTCTCTGGTTTGTACTAACCCTCTAATAGGGTCACTTGGTTCCTATAGTTGACTGGCCTCTAAGAGGCATAGTCATTTCTGAAAGTAACTCTTCTGAGTATATTACAAGAAACGTCTGCACCTAGGTAAGTATCTTCACGTATTTATTTTCTTGTAAATTGAACAAGTTTATTATTACATGTTACTGAATATTACTTTAACACAGTGACCATCTAGTAGTGTTAAAGGTGATAAGTTGAATTTTATTTTTATTTTTTATTTTTTGTATTAAGTAGTTAAGACTTGTTCTGTCAGACAAAATTGTTGGTGATCAGATATGTGTTTTTCTGTTAAGATTTTACTTGCACTAAGACTTTTGTTGTAATCATTCTTTGAGCTTTACTTTGTATATTTTGCAAGTCCTATTGCGTCCTTTTAAAATTTAATCGTTTACCATTTGTGCCAATAGTTTTGCATATTTCATTGTCAAAATCAAGTCTTCTCTAGTGTTAAATAGTGACTTAAAACTTGCATCATAACTTCCTTTTCTAATATACCTAATGCTTTGTTTCATATTTTGAAAGGCATAGTCCCCACACACTATCATACAAGATTTTAATTCTACTACTTTGTATTGGAAAGCACTCATACATTGTAGTTACAATAGGTAGTTACAAGGAGCTATTGCATATAAGAGGTAGTTACAAGGAGCTATTGCATATATTTGACATTATTTGACCTTCTATCTCTTTGGCATGTCAAATAACAGGTAATTACAAGGAGCTATTGCATACAAGAGTTAGTTACAAGGAGCTATTGCAATATATATTTGACCTTGTTTGTACCTTCCCCACAATGGTTGATTTACTTTTGGTCCTTACACCATGTTGTTTATTGGAAAGCACTCATACATTGTAGTTACAAGAGGTAGTTATAAGGAGCTATTGCATATAATAGGTAGTTACAATGAGCTATTGCATATATTTGACATTATTTGACCTTCTATCTCTTTGGAATGTCAAATAATAGGTAGTTACAAGGAGCTATTGCATACAAGAGGTAGTTACAAGGAGCTATTGCAATATATATTTGACCTTATTTGTACCTTCCCCACAATGGTTGATTTACTTTTGGTCCTTACACCCTGTTGTTTATCAGTCTTGTGATACCTTGTCCTTGGCATGTGGTTGATAGGGTCATTTCTCTCATCTTGAGTTGTTCGTACCACCCTTTAATGTTTTTGGTCCTTTGGGTACTCTGGTTGTTTGTCCCCTAAATGACCCTAGTACCCCACTTATTATTTATGTGTTTTTCTATTAAGCTTTTACTTGCACTAAGAATTTTGTTGTAATCATTCTTTGTGATTTATTTAACTTCTGTTACGAATGTAACTGTCTATATTATAACTACTGTTGCATACAACCTTTCTCTCTCTCTCTCTGGTTTGTACTTACCCTTTAGTAGGGTTGGTGAGTTCCCAGTGTTGGCTGACCTCTGAGAGGTACAATTTTCACTGAAAGTAATAATTATGAGTATCTGACAAGAAGGTTCCACATTATGGTGTAAGTACCCTAAACCTATCTTCTTTACTTATGTTAATGTTGATTAACTATTGTTAGAAATTACATGTTACTGAAGATTACTTTAACACAATGAGCCAACTGGTAGTGTTAATGTGGAAAAGTTGAAAGAGATGAAAATTATGTTTTGTTACTGTTGCTTTATTTAGTTTCAGTGCTACTTGTTTATTAGATGTAATTAAAAAAGGAGTTTACATTTGGTGGAGGCATGCTAACTACGTATGATGATAGTGGAAATGCATGCCTTAATGCATTTTAATTTTCTAATATGAACTATGCATATGCCTTGTAGCGCCTTTTAAAGGTGACGTGTAGCGTAGGAGGCATGAAGCGACTCCGAAGCCGTACTATTATTAGTTGCAGAAGGTTGTAAGAGAAACCTTTCCCTGACTCGCTCTCTTCATCCACAACAACAGAAACAAAAAATGAAATTGAAACTGAAACTGAAACAGAAAATGAAAACGAGACTAAAAATGAAACTAAAAATGAGACTAAAAATGAAACTAAAACTGAGTAATGAACCTGAAACTGATATTCATTGCCAAAACTATTGCTAAAATCCTAGTATCTGAGGCTGAACAAATAGACCCTAAACTTAATGTGCATCCCTTAACCGAAACCTGCACCTGGGTGCTACACGTCACCTTAGAAAAGGCGCTATGCCTTGAGGTCCTATTTGAACTTTTTCCCCATGATGCAGGTAGAGCCAAACAAGTATTTGTCAAATCTTTCTTCCTCGAGAGAGGGGAGTTTAGGAAGGCTAGAGGAAAGTGAGACATCCAGTAGGTCTAAAAGAGTTTTATCAACTAGATGTCAAAATATCAGAAGAAAATTCCATAAATGCATGGATTTTTTTCTTGCTGAAGGGAGGTCATGTTCATATGATGATGAGACAATAGGCGACATCGAGTTGCCCTTGAGGTATAGACATATAGTGAAACAATGGGTACCCAAGGATATTCCTCAACTGAACACATATTTTTGTGTGAACAAGAGGATATATCGAATTGCACCGTCGTCATTACATGGTTTGGGTTTGTTTTGCATGGATGGCATAAAGGTCGGTTACGTCAGATGTAGAGAATTGATGGAGTATGTTGGACCCTGTTACAACTACAAATATTGGATGCACCTGGTCAAATATACATGAAGTATGCGTAGATATGGATTGTCAGCAAACTATTTACAATTGAAAGACAAAGATCAAAATAAATGAGCAACCTTTTACATTGACGGAAGGCCAAAGGCCACAGGGAATATTGCGGGATTTATAAACAACACACAACCAGGGTCTACAATTAAGAAACCCAACTGCGAATTTGAGGGGCGTGAAGGAAACCATGTTTTTGTATGCGCCATTAAATCAATAGCTGTAGGGGAAGAGTTGCTTATTAATTACAATTTGAATCGAGTAGATACAAACACGGTTACTATGGGAGTGGTACATCTAACAATTTACCCAACCTTTTATTAATGAATTTAACATCTTAAGGATTTTTCGTTAGTTTATTTCGTTTAAATTTTCTATATTTACTTCGCAGGGTAGTGATTGGGGAAAATCCCGGCTAGCAGATGGTCAGATGAGTACAAATTCCTTGAGGGAGCAGGTATACATCTTTGTAATAGTAAAAATATAATAAGAAAAAAGAGTATTTTTTGCTGTGTTTTTTCATTACTATATTCATTTGGTTTATATAATGTTATCTATATTTGATGCAGAGCATTGATTGGGGAAGCCACCCAGCTGTTGATCAGACGACAGCATCCTCGGGGAAACAGGTAAACATGATTTTAATTGTACAATTTAAATATGTCAAATTTTTTTCTTATTATACTGTTTCAATGAGTATTTTGGTTTTGTTTAGGTAATTGTTTCTATGTTTTTGATGCAGGGTTCTGTAAGGGGCACCTCCCTAGCAGTAGATTATACTAGACATGCCTTGAGGCATTAGGTATACATCTTTGTAATGGTAAAAATATAATATGAAAAAGGAGTTTTTTTTTGCTATGTTTTTTCATGAGTATATTCATTTGGTTTATATAATGTTATCTATATTTGATGCAGAGTGTTTCTCGAGGAAGCAACCCCGCTGTTTATCAAACGACAACAGCGTCGGGGCAACAAGTAAACCTGATTGTAATTGTACGATTTAAATACGTCAAATTTTTTTGTTATTATATTGTTTCATTGAGTATTTTGGTTTTGTTTAGGTAATTTTTTCTATGTTTTTTATTTAGGGTTCTATAAGGGGCACCTCCCTATTAGTAGATCGGGGTAGGTCACCTATAACCATTGATCTAATGAGTAGATCATGATCCTCGAGGAATCAGGTATAATTCATTGGAATTGTACCAATATAATATGTAGCATAATGTTTTTTTTGTTATGTATTTTTCGCGTGTATACCGGTTTCATTATGATAATGTTTTCTACTTCTTTTTTGCAGGGGGATGATCGAGGCAAGTCCCCAGCTGCGGATCAGACGACACCATCATACACTCATCAGGTAAACCTAGTTGTAATTTTAGGAATCTATCATGATAGATATGTTTTTTAGTATAATTTTTTCCTCAGTCTATTGCTTTCATGTCAGTAATGTTTTATATATTTTTGTTGCAGATTAATGATTCGGTGTATGAAATAACATCACAACAATCAATAGCTTTTGAAGTGGATGAGTTCTTGGGAGATGCTGACATTGGTTCTTCTCTAGACCCGGTTAATCTGATAGAGAATACCTTGAAAAAAATTAATGCGGATATCCTTCGTCTTCTATTCATTATTCCGCAGATAGACGAGATTAAAGCCAAGGTTGATGTTTTGGTAAAGAGATATCATGCCTTGCAAGTAAGTTGCGGAATCTTGAATCATAAAATAAATTCATTTAGAACTTTATAATTTTTAATTTTATATGATAGTGAACTTATAAAATGTGGTTTTTATTTACAGGATTTTCTATTACCACACACTATTGGTCAAGGCGTTGTTGGCCCTAGTGATGCTCACGAAGAGACATCACATGAGCAAACGAATCTATTTGCATTGACTCATTCGCCATTGTTGTCGATTGAACAGTCGGCAACACGTTCCGCGACACCCCCGATGCCAGCTGAGAGTGCACCGACCGCTAGTGACCGATGCACACCAGATCATGCAGAAGAAGGGGTCGACACCAAGCCTCCTAGTATTGATATTGCTAAAGCAACATTTCCTGGATCTTCCCATGTCACTAGCACGGGTACAATCGAGACAACATTTTTGGTGGAAAAAGATCTCGTTCCAATAAAGTTAGAGAAGATACCAGGTAATTATACATTAATCAAGTTAGTGTTTATAATTTGATTGTAATATACCGATAAAACATTTTTTTCAACAAATTGTGATCATGGCATGATCGTTTTGAAGGAAATGATGTTTTTTATAAACATCTGAATGATTTGTCCTTGGTGATATTCAAGCCCAACATCTGCATAAGTTGGGATAGACAAATGAAAAATTTAAAAGATGAGCTCACTAATTGGTTGGTTGGCATGTTCGGCAACAAGACCTTTGATCGAGCCGCGATCCTAAAGAAGGCTGGACAACATATGAAGATTGTCCGAGACCAATATAGGGTTCACCTAGAAAGGAACCCTAGGTATCATTTCTCTCCAATGATTCCAACAAGAGAATTGAGATCTCTAGTGGAAGATGGAAAGGAGAGGGCTCTGAGAAAAGAAGGAAAGCTACCACCAGGAACAGGGAGGTATGCAATACTTTCCACAATGTAATTCTAAACCATATTATTATTGATTTTTATATCGAATTTCGAACATCTAACATATTTCAACACTTGCATAGGTTGTCAGACACATCAAATGCCACAAAGGAAAGACTAGAAAAATTTGGTCAACACAAGCTTGGGCCTGGTGGTTATTCGAATTTGGCGGCACAAATTGTAAGTATCGAAAAACCAATAATGCATCTAAATAATAAATTACAAATTTTCATTTTATTGCACCATAAAATGTAAATTAATGACGTTATACAAATATGCAGGCCGATCGATTCAAAGAAGTTCCCACTGAGGAAGACTTGAAGCTTGGCTTCCAGCACGACTTTGAAGTTGTTGTTGAACGCTGAAAAAGCTTGTCTGGGAAAACAAAGTCTTTTGGTGATCCATATGGTGCACATGTATATAAAATCTATATAGTTTAATGAAGATTTATTACTTGTAAAATCTATTCGTTATAAATAATTGACATAAAATATTGACTCTGTTTTGAGCAGAAAAGCAATGATCCCCTTAATGTCGAGGAGAGACAACAACAAATCGAATATTGTGCTTCAAATCCTGGTAATGAATTTATTCATATGATACAATTTTATATATAGAATTGTAGATGGTGAGCATTAATTGTACTTCTCCATATTTCAATTGCAAAGCATGTAGAGGGTCACACTGTACAAGGTGAGCCTAGATAGGAATACGAAGAACATGATGTGGCTACAACAGGTAAAAAACACCTTTGTAATGTTTTTTTTAATGAAATCTTTGTCATTATAATAACAAAATATATCGATGTAACATGTTCACAGTATTGCAGCAAATCCAAACCCCTTTCCGCAAAATCCACGTCGCGAGCACTCCACGAGGAAGACATCACAACAAGTTGATGAAGCACCAAGAACTGAAGGACAAGTTATAGAACATGAGCTTCTTGTTGATTTTGTAAAGAGAAGAAAAATTAGTAAGAAGTGACTGAAAAAATATTGTGTAATTATTTTTGATAATATTATGTCCTACATGATTTTTGGCCTAATATGCATTGGGTGTGGGGAATAAGAGCTTCCACCTTCACATGGTTGGCCTTGTTCAGTAGATAATATTAAATTATTCTTGAAACAGAGAGGAGATCAATGAATGGATACATCAATGCTAGCTTTCTACAACCCACTCGCGTGTCATCTAAATTTTGATAATTTTTTGGGGCTCGTTATGAACATGAAGCGTCTTATCCTACTTTTCAATCCTCTGACAAGGTAAGGAATTATCCATTTCCCACGGTTATTTATTTGAATCATTATTGTAATAGCATGTATTCCATGACTTATAAAATTTCTTCTGGTGTATAACTGTAGTGTTGAAACTTTACTATGGCTATTTCACTCATCCCTTGGAACTTGTTACAGATAGCCTTGGGAAACATTTTGAAATTTCAGAAGAAAAATTGGCGTTTTAATGTGATCGGTGGTATTATATACTTTGATATGGTGTTGTCCATGTTTCCTCAGGTGAACTCTTATTACCCATTATTTTACTTGAATATTATTGTAATTTACATTATTAAATTAAAATGTTCATCAAACGTAAAATGTTCATTATTAATGTTGTTTTTCTTCATTGAGACTACTAAGACTGTATTTTTTTAGGTTCATTTTGTTATTTTCGTAAACAAGCAAATCTTTATTTGAGGGGTCCTACCATGAAATTATTGCAATAGGAAAATATTTGTAGTATGCTGAAAGATGCTTTGAAAGGTAAAGCAAATGTAGACATTGTCAAGTTCCACAAATCAAGGGAAGTTGTTCCAAGAAATTATAAGTATCGGCAACATATGTGTATTTACAAGACACGAGTAAGAGCAATGATGAAATATGACATACTTTTAAATTCTAACTGCTTTAAAACATTTTTATTTATATCCATCCATTTTCATAGTTATTTCAAAACTATTGCCATTTTTTGTACACGATTATAGAGAAGACAACTAGTAGAATGGCCATGCAGACTTGTCTCAATGTGGGCCTACATAGAATATATGAATCCCATACAAGGTTATGTAAGCAATCACTTTGGATGAGTTGAAAACTACTCTAATGGATATGGTCGAGACTAGTTCTTTAAGATAAGATGGTATTTTATGTGCATTCTATAAGGCCACATGGAACTTTGGCAACTCTAACTTGTTATAAGCACACAAAGAAGTTATGCATAATCCATCATTAGGTCAAGGAGAAGACAATGTCATGTGAAATTAGTAGCATCTTACAAATCTTTTGTAGTTTCCACCATACAGTTTAACTCATCCTTTCCACCTTGTTTGGACACCTTTTTCACATCTATAATTGACTACAGTTCTTTCCAGCAATCATCAGATTTGTCTTCTTTCTCCATAACCCTTTCAAGTCCTTTCATTTCTGTCCACTTTACCTCACCTTTTTTATATTCCATCTATATTTTATGATGGACTTCCTCATGTTTAGCTTTCTCAACCTCCTCTATGTCATTTTTCTACAAGTAATAACTAATTTGGAACTTGAATGGACTATCAAGTTTATAACCTGTGTCATCTATAAGATCTTCATGTCCTCTCTTCCCCTTGTTGTAATTTGTCTTCATTCAGGAGAACATGGCCTAATTCATCAATACTTTTCATTGATAAATCTTCCAACACCTCTACATAAATGCCCAACTTTGTAATGCCATTTTCCTCACTTGTAGGTTCTTAACTTAGAATATCAAACTCCTTGTATATTTTATGTCCATGAATAACCATGGCTCAACATTCTATTACATTTGGTCCATATTATACTAATGGAAAAGTAGTGCCTGAAACATCCAGAGATTTTGGGGGGTGAGACAACCATGAATTTCCCCATTTAGAAATTTAATGGCATCTATGTTGATTAAGCATATAAGTAATAGGATAAGCTATTATGAATCATATTCATATCAAATCAATGTATCCTTAGTCATTATAAGTTTAAGTAGTTCATCTATGGGTAAGGATATTATTTTAAATGATCATATTCAAGATCAAAATGTACAACTAAGGGAGAAGCTACGACAATGAGAAAATATTTTCAAACTTGTAGAACTCTAGACATTGAAATATTTAATTACTTTTGTGAGGAAATACTTAGTGAGACACCAAAAATCCATTACCAATGTTATCGTGAGCTAGGAATTGTGTACAATTCATCTCATGTAGTTGGGAGAGATGGTGAATCAATTGGATAATCACTAAGAGGAAAGGTGTATCAAATGATTGCACAACTATAGTAATAATTTGCAGTTGAGGAGGAGAGTTGGTCAAAACTCTAGGTAGAATTCCAAGTGATGAAGGAAGATAGAAAATATACCACTTCTATAGTATATGCTTGTGCAGTGACCAATGAAAACATGGTAAGCAAGTCCACAAAAATCCTTTGTCATTTTGATTCATCGGAAGAATATTTTGGTGGTTTTGAATTAAAAATCAAAGAAATAGGTTCTAAACTTATCATGAAACATTTGGGATAAAATATCCAAGGGTTTAGCAAGAATGTCCAAGGGATTAAATACCTCATTATAGTGTACCCTATTCCATGGCATGAAATATTAGTGTTTTGTGATAAAGAGGAAATGGGTAAATGATCCAAGATATGGAATATTGTGAGCATGTTGAGGAAAAATCCAATCTCTAAAATGTTTGTTTGTAAGAGAATATAATACTACAAACTTACCATTATCAAGTAAAAAGAGACTAAAGCAATTGCCACTTCAAGTTAAGAAAAGACAACATCAAAGACAGTATGCAATAATCTATTACTCTATAAATCTTGTGCAATCTTGAATAAGGGTAGCAAGAATATGACCATGAATTATAAGACTACACTAGCACTTGGTAAAGAAAGCAAGCAAGCATGAAATAACAAGAGAAAACCAAATAGGTAGGAATAACGAAGATCACCTCTTGTTTATTGTTGTTGCAAGAAGAAATACCAGAAGGTAATAGATTGTTTGTATTATGATATATACTCCTTTTTGGATTGAAAGTTCATCATGTGGCTTCATGTGAAAAGACACAAGCCTTCTTCAAAGAGATAATTTTTTTCAAAAATAAGGGGGATACTAGGTTAACTTCCTTAAAACATAAGAAAATCCACAAGAGCTTGAAAAAGAAGGGAGTACCTCACAGCCATCACATGGTGATTCATTAAGACCACTTGTGTGAAAAACATCTAATTTTTAGAATGTGTATGATAAAGTATATAACTTGAAATTATTTCATTGTTGTCACACAACTCAACAACAAGTCACAAAATCATCAACACAAAATGGGATTCTGCAACAGCTAGTTTGTATGTTGTTGAGTGATTCACTAGTATGATATAGGATGTGAAGTCAAGTTACATCCTTTATATGCCAATAAGTTCTAAAAAATGGGAATTTACCTCCTCCTATGACCTAAAACAAAGACTACTAGCAATCCTCGAACGTGAATTCATGCAATGTTCTTATTTTGAACAAAACTCATCTATTAATCATGAAAATCCAAGCATGAATGTATATCATCCCAAGATGGTTAAAATATATGAAATATGTTAAAAATATCAAAGGGAAGTTTCAAATAGTTAACTTAAGAAGACAATGATGAAAAAATATATGAGCTTGTCACTAAGGTATCAAAGAAGATCAAGTTTGAATTCTACAGTTTAGTAGTCAGATGATGCATACTCAAGAAGAAGGGATCATGTTGGTATTTGAGTGTGTGTGCTCCGACCATGATGAAGGGATGAATTTTTAGAACTTGTTTGATTCCATAGGCACTACCAAAGGAAGAAGATACAAAGATATCCAAAACATTGTTTTTGTATTATCTTCAATGCTCAGTGAGACATGAATAAAGCAGACATCAAGTGATACTTTTCTAGATATGTGCAATTAAACATAGTTCAAAAATGAAGAAAAGTTGGATTTTCGTCACTTGATTGAATAAAGTACCCAAGATTTAAATGTTTGTGGAAGATAAGAATGTTGTTCAAGTCTTTTGTTTCACCATCAAAATTTGTGTGGGATTTTTAGCAAGATTGCAACTAAGAAAATACATTGGTTTTTAAAAGAGAATAACCCATTTGTTTGGAATTTGATGAATGATCATAGGTGTAGCAGAGAACCTGTTGAGCACGAGGTCCATTGGACATGCTAAACATATGAAGCTCATATATTTTTGCACGGGATATCTGTATGTTTTTTTTAAATTCCACATAATCGTCGGATATCTGACAACCACTTCTAAAGAATCCGACGCCGTCTCCATACCACCGACGGCTAAACGTGTCAAATTTTTGACTTATTACAATTCAAATTCCATCGGATAGCCTACAACCACTTCCAAAGAATCCGACGTCGTCTCCATACCACCGACGGCTAAAGATGTCAGATTTCCGACTTCTTATAATTCAAATACCATCGGATATCCGATGGTCACTTCCAAAGAATCTGACGTCGTCGCCATACCACCAATGACAAAAGGTGTCAGTATTTGATGTCAATCATGCCGGATATCCGACCTCCTATAAAGTAAGAGTTGTCATATATGCAACAGAAATGTTAAAAGAAGCATTGTCAGATATCCGAACGGACTATGTCGGATATTCGACGAGTTCATTTTACTATCGGATATACTCCGAAGTGCCATCGACGTTTAAAAAAGAATATTCTTGTCAGATGGTCGACAACATGATGTCGAAAATCGGACATCGTCGTCGAATTTTGGGTTCAAAAATGCTAGTGTAGTTGTTATTCCATTCCTAGTTTTCCTTCTATTTGTTAGTCTTTGTATTTTTGGTTCAGTACTACTTTCCGTACTCGTCTATACACACAGTGTCTGCCTATTTCATTTGTAAATTGTATCAATATATATATATATATATATATATATATATATATATATATATATATATATTGTTATCACCCAGGATTCTTCTGGGTTGCAGCACAAGGGATCACTGAGGTAACTATTTCAATCACACTTTTGTGGATGAAAACTAGCCTTTCCAAACACGAAGAGGGCTCTCTCTCACAATTCTTTCAACATGCAAAATATCTTTTGAATAGGATGGTTGTATATAAAAAGTGGTGGCTAGACCTTCAGATAAGGATTTTTAGGGTTTTTTCAATTGGTTGGGGTCAAGGATAGGTGTATCATAGGGCATGGAGTCAAACTTTAATGGGTTTTATGTCACAAATGACTGATTTGGACCATAACTTCAGAGGCAGAAGAAAGATAAATGAGGTTTTTTCAAGTCAAAAGATATCAGTAGATGGTAGCAGAAAGGGAAACAAATTCCATCACAGAGTCGGAGCATTTATGAATGAATTATAACTTGCAATTTCAAGAAGAAAGGGTGGAGTATATAATCATATGCATCTGAAGCATAAAAGATGAATTTCAGACCATGTAATCTTGATCTAGACACTGCAGAAGAAGGCAATCAATGTAAAATACTAATGAATAAAACATACACAGGAATAACAGACATCAAAACACTCATCACAAGAATCTCTGCTCCAAAATTAGGTCTTCACATTAATCGAAAAGCTCAATTTTATCACATACTCAGAGTTTTTATCTCAAAATCCTCAACACAGGTCTTATTCAGAACCGTCCTTTATAGGCTTACAAAATATCAAAACTTCTAGATTGATTCAGCCATATGTGGTCGTTTATTAAACTCATAAACTATAACTATTTCTTGAACTATTAGATACATCGATGGGAAACTTCATTGCGTTGTCAGTGTAAACTTGGACCGTAGAAAACCACATGTTGTCCTTTGGATCGAGTTGTTTCGGGCTGATTTGTTGGGATAATCATGTTGTGCCTTCCTTATGCCTTCAGACTGACTTGTTGTTGCAGCAACATTTCCCCCAAGTTTTGTACATATTGGGGCCCCTCCTTTGCATTTTAACTAGAAGGACTGCCTAAAGAAGTTAAGTCTCCTTTTGACTTAGTTTTTTTTTTGGTTTCAACTGAGGAATCTGCTTTAAAATTGAAGTTTTTCTTCTAAGTCAAAACTCACGAATCTCTCCCGAAACTGCGGAAGAAACTTAAATTTCTCTCTCGAAACTGGGGAAGAACTCAGCGAGCTCTCCTGAAACTGCGGAATAAACTCAAATTTCTCTCTCAAAACTGGGGAAGAACTCGGCGAGCTCTCCCGAAACTGCGGAAGAAACTTAAAATTCTCTCCCGAAATTGCGGAAGAACTCAGGATTCTCTCCCGAAACCGTGGAAAGACTTAAAGTTACTCACTGAAACAGCGAAAACACTTGGCATTTTTTTTTTAAAGTTTCGGAAGAACTTAAAATTGCCTCCCGAAACTGCGGAAGCAACTCAAATTTCTCTCTCGAAACTGGGGAAGAACTCAGCGAGCTCTCCCGAAACTGCGGAAGAAACTTTAAATTATCTCCCAAAATTGCGGAAGCTTTCGCCAAATGTTGTCGTAGTAAGTTGTCCCCAGGTTACTCGACCATTTATATTTCGATAAAGAAAAAACTTAAACAAAGTTATTCGTGAATTGCGGAAGGACTTACTGAGTCTTTCTGAAACTTCGGGATGACTCAGCAAAGCCGGCCGCGATAAGCTTCTGAGAGAGTGTATTTCGGAAGAACTCACAAAGTGCTCCCAAAACGCCGAAACGACTCACCATTTTTTTCTCACCACTGCGAAGTGTTGTTTTTTGTCTCTTTTCCGCAATAAAGTTTCCCGCCTTTCGGGAGGAACTCCTGAGTTTCGGCCGCAACTGTGAACGAAACTTGTGAGTCCTCCCCACAACCGACGGTCGCGCTTAAATGCCAAGTCGGCTTGAAAAGACCGCACCGTACGAGCATTAAACCCCATTTTAAATCGCCACCTACCCATTTAAATGCCCGCACGTGTCTAACTTTATATAAGAACGATGGGGTTTTGTTGGTCCCATTGTTAGTTTGTTATTCGAAGAACGCCATTGGGAAAACCACGTCAGCTCTCTCCAGCTCAGCACATCCACCACCGTGTCCACCTCACTCCACCACTGTCTCGTCTCCAGGTAGGTTTTTTAACCGTCATCTTTGTCTCATCTTCACGTCGAGTTACTTGTTTTCGGGTTTTTTCCTGTTTCATAACGTGGCCAGTAGACATTGGTAGCATAGATCATTTTTTTTTTAATGGCCGCTATGGCCCCATAGGTTTCTCATTCCTACCGACTGAGAGCCGTAGCCATGACCATCCAAAATTCATACCGGCTGCAAACCATCTCGCAAGTGTTATCAATGATAGTGGTGGTCAGTTGAAGTACTCAACCACTCACCTATTCGACTCAGTTAATGACTGTGGAAAACAGTTCCTTGTTTTCGTTGTTTATTCATAGGATTTTTCCACTCCAGGCCAACCCACCATTGACCATTATAAGTGCTACGATGAAGGGCATCCTGTCTCCAAGGACTAGGAAGGAAGTAGGTTTTTACATGTCGTATGCTTACCTTTTCAGAAACATTCCAAAAGTTCCTGACTAGGCATTGTCTCCCTAGAATAATCAAGTCTGAGGACAATATTTCGTTTTCTGGAATGATCTATGTTTAGTTTGCTTCCCCAGCATGCAACTTTATAATTTTGTCTATATTTCTCATTAGCATGTTAAAATTGTCCTACTCTATGTTACACTCTCATAACGTGTTGCAAATTTTGTAATGATTCACATTTGGTTGCTGGCAGGGATAAGCCACGATGCCAAAAAGTGGTAGAAAGAAAACTAAAGTGATGGAACCAGAGCTAGTGCAACTAAGAACTGAAACTATTTTCCAAGACACTAAGTGTACCACTGGTGTTCCTCCCGAAGTCCGTTGGGGAGATGTTTACCGGATGATCAGGAACCAGGATATCCCAGATGTATTATTGGAGGAAGAACAAATCTACCTCAACATCAGAACTTCCGGCATAGTGAGGGATTCTACTCGCCCTGAATTGTTCCCATGCTCTAAAGTGATCGGATGGATACTGGAACATGCCAACCTGCAAACAAGAGTGTTGCATGATAGCAAGGGAGAGCCTTTCGCTTCATTCCATACAGCGTATATTGCAGCAGCCTACAAATTCTCACGTCCCCAAGAAGCTCTAAGTGATGAATGGTTGGATAAGATGAATAATACTGAGATGGCCAAAAAATTGTTGGTCACAGGAAAGCAGCTGAGGAAGAGAGATAATGATGAATATGATGTTCAGAGCCTAAGACCTCCTTTTAGGTTAATCGCCCTGATGTTATGCAGAATTTTCGGCATGCCTGACGGCACTGTATATAGGATATAGTGGGCTCCCATCATCCACTTCATAGCATTCAAAGGAACCGTGTTTGATTGGGCTACTATCCTTTTGGACAGTTTGGCATCCACAGTGGCCGCTGCAAGAGAAGGTCTGGCCTTTAAAAAGTTAGAATTTTACATGTCTTCCTATCTCATTAACTGCATTTTGGCAAAGCTCTCTTTCCCCAGGCTAGGTTGCACATGGGATAAAGCCAAAAACCCGGTCTACACTTCCTATAAAATAATGTGGGCTCAAAATTACAGAGAAAACTATAAGTTCATCTACGAAGAGTTCATCATGCCTCTGTATGAGCAGATGTTCAAGGAAGAGCCCAATTGTCTATCAGAAAATGCCATGGAGGTCTTGGAAAACTATGGCGATTTTTATTTCTCGGAGCAGGGCATCTACATTAGGATGTTTGGAGGTACCAAAGCACCATACATTTTTCCAAAATACGCTACTGATTATGTAGTCCTCAAGGAAGCAATCAGGAAAGTTTTCCTTGATGGAATAGGAGGGGTGCTTAACAAGCAACATAAGGCTTCCTTCCCTCCTTTTCCCTTTTGCGTAGGAGCCTACAAATTCTCAAGGGTTGCAACATCTGAGGAATACGTTCAAGAGCTGAAAGCTTTCCACTTCGGTGAAATGATCTTCCATAGAAATGATAGGCGGATAAAGGTTGCTGAACATTGCAAGGAAGTATATGCTCATTTTGAATATGATCATTACTATGATGCAGAGGAAGAAGTGTTCAGAGGCATCAGCAACATGACTGAGTTTCAAATTTGTCGTCAAGGCAGTGGAGCTAGCTCTAGCTCTACCCCAGCCTGAGAAGCCAGTCTGCAGAAAGAGAGAGAAGCAGCTGAGGCCCTAGCCCATGAAGAACAAAGATTGAAAGAAGAAGTAAGACTGCAACAAGAAGCAGAAAATGCAAGGTTTCAGAGAGAAGCTGAAGAAGCAAGGTTGCAGAAGGAAGCAGAAGATCAAGAGCAGAGGGAGGAAAGTGAAAATTAGTAGCGAGCTAAAGAAAAAGAAAGAAGTCATAAAACTGAAGAGGAACAAAAGGCGAAGGAAGAACTTAAGACCAATGAAGATGCCCAGGCAGGTGGCTCTGGCACCCAAGATATGGAAACAAACACATTCTCAAGCAGGTGTCCCCGACACCCAAAATGTGGAAACAGACACATCTCAAGTAGTACAGACCCCACCCATAGAGATAGAAGTACATGTAATAGACCTCCCAATCATCCCTTACACCCCATCAGAAGATCATACTGTGTCTCGATGGGATGAATTTGTGTATTATAAGAAGAGGAAGGCGGTAGTCTTGAAATCAGAAGAGAGGATAAAGAGACTCTTCCAAGAAGATATTGTTACCTGGCGGGAGACCACGATGATGCAAAATATAAATAAGGCTCCCATAGCCATGGCATCCACCGCTGTGTCAGCAGCAAAAGCAACAAAGGACAATGTGGTCGATATGGTTAGAGAATTTGAGTCAACAAAGAGGAGAGCTCGCATGTTGCAACATACCGTGGCTAATGAGCATGCTTACAGGGATCTTGTAGTGAATAAATATAATCGCCTATCTGTTGATCACAAGGAGTTGTCAGATAAGTATCGCCAAAGGAGCACCTGGCAATCCAGATGATGGTTCTAGAAGCAGAAAAGAACGATTCTGAAGCTAGAGTTTTTCATCTGCAAGTAGATAAGAAAGCAATGGTTGATCAATTAGAGCAGGTAGAAAGCAGAGCAATAGATATGTCTCCCTTTCATGAGCTGTCCCGTGACATTCTGAGACAAATGCACGCCACACAGGAGCTTATTACTAAGGAAGTGTGCAGGCTCAAAGCCATGATGGTTAGATTGAAAGAAGTCAATGCAAAGGCCAATAGGCTTAAGGGAAAATACATTCGGGTTAAAGAAAACATCCTGAGCCAGATGGAATGGAGAGAAGGGAAGGTTGATTTCCCCAAGCATCTCCCATTCAAGTCGGTAGATGATTTTAAAGAAGATGTAGCCCTTATGGAATTCTGCAGGAACTGTGGCCTTAAGCTAATGGATAAGATCTAGGGAACAATTGATAAAATTAATAGCCTATATCAAAAGATCCATGACGTACATGATAAGTGCAAGATGAGTTTCCCTCAGTCCCTCGATGAGTTTCCAAGCAAAGAGCAACATTTATCAGACTTGAAGGAAGAGCTAGGCATTCAAATAGAATATGTAAAGAAGATTGATGTCCTAGCCACTGATGATATCCATCACTATATTGGGTTGTCATCAATATACAATCATTTGCTTAAAGAAATCCACCAAGTAGCAGTTGCAGAAATTCATGGTGTTGAAGCAGAGCTTGGTAAACATGTGACTTCCCAGAAGATCTTGCTCCCTTCCCCAGCAAATGTGGTTATCAGAGACACTGGTATCTGGTTCAGTTACATAGCAGAGGAGGAAAAGAAAGCAGCAGCAGCAGTAGCGGCCAGTCCAAGCACCTCCCTCCCAACAGAAGCGCCTTCCCAAGGGTGAACACGCTGATCCTCAGGCGTTGTTCCTATTTTTCATTTGGTCTCCCTATGATTAGAGCGTAGAATCACTAGACAACTGTCCTTTTCTATTTTTGAGAAATTTTTTGTTTTAAGAAAAAGGCCACGATTTGTTTATTAAGAGGAAAAGTCTGTAGAGGACATGTGTAAAGAGCCAGGTGGTAGCCCAAGAGGCATTTTGTAAAGATACAAATAGAAGCTTAGGGAATAGTGTAAAGGACTTTTTGTAGGGAAAAGATTTTTCTTAACTTGTACGAGCTATCCTGCACTTGCTCCAAGAAAATGAAATTTGCCTAATAAGAGCCTGGAGAGGACGTCTTTTGCATGGAAATGGATGTTGGATGCATGCTGGATTATTCTTATGACTTTCATATTCTACAGTGAGATCTTTCTTTGCTGTCTTGAATTATTTCTCCGTATTGAATGATCTTACTGTTTCTTGCGCAAATGATTTTTCTCCTACATGAGTAATGGAATGCGTTATATGTGAATTGGAAGCTATCTTTTAATATCTTTTGCCTTCTTGCTATAGATATATCTTTATGATTTAATGGTTGTTTGTTGATCTTTAGATACTTCTTCCAGCACATTACTCATACTTATAATTTTGCTCCTTGTAGGGATAGTTTAGGTTTATTTCAGTTTTAGATACAGATTTGTTTCAAGTTCTGCATTTAGATTAAGTTAGCTTAGGCACTTGCATATCATTTTGAAAAAACCATAAAATAAAAAATAACGGTGGATCGGGCTATAACTGGTGTAATTGAAGCAAATCTCCAAACCTAACGGTTGTCGGAACCGCTAACTGGATGGATTCCCCATACCAAACGGTGGACAATCTAATTGGGATAGTCTACCGGGGAGAATCCCTTTCTGCTTGATGCTGCGATCTTCGGGGCATCAACATGGCTCCTACTCGTGGAACAGTTGGATCTTTACCTTGTCAAATTCTGCATTTTACGTGGCCGTAGTCTGTTCTGATAAACAATCTTCAATCCGCAATCCACAATCCACGGTTCTCAATGCGGGACTTGGGAATCAAAACTGTCGAGTGGAACTTGTCAAATTTAGCCTCCGCAATCCATAGTCTGTAATGCGGGACTCAGAAATCAGAACATCATTGCACAATCTTCACATAAATTATCCTTCCGCAATCTGCAGTACGCAATGCGGAGGTCAGATGTTGGAAATTCAATATTCGAAACTTCGCAGAAATGAAATCCGCAATCCGCAATGCGGGTTTCGAAAATCGGAAGCTCAACTCTGCGTCCCCGGGATAATTGTGCCTCCACAATCTGCAATCCGCAATGAGGGACTCAGAAATTAGAAACCCAACTGTGCCATTTCGAAAAAAAAATACCATTCTGACTTCCACAATCCGCAATGCAGGTTAGGAAAGTCGGAAAGTCTCCTGATCGGGTTTGTTGCGAGTTTCTTCCCAACTGTAGATTTGGCTTTGAAGGATTGAGGACCCATGTAGTATTTCACTGTGTGAAGTGCATGGAAGATAGATCTCTGAAATTCCTAAAGTGAATGTTTCCTATGATCACAGATCGACGGACGAGGGAAGCCGTAAACTGATCAACGAATCGAACAGTATCTCGCTCATGTAAGTGAGAGGAGGTTAATGGAAAACACAGACGCGAAATCTCAATCAAATCCATCCTAATCCAATTAAACTCCACCATTGATCTAGCGTGCTCCCGATCCGACGGTCCAAGGTAATTTTTGGAAGGCACATTTGATCGAGGTTTAAGCAACGAAAAGTTAGTGCTTCTTTAGCAGTTCCTCCAAATTTGGCTGGCTATTATTGTGGCAAAATGTTAATACTCAGCTATTTTTTGTAGTTTCTTGCTTCTTCTTTTGGCATAGAAATTCAAAGGGAAAGATTGAGGTTTTGGTAGGGGGATGTCATTTCCTCCCCTTGCGGGATTTTTCTTGGAGGTATTAACACCGGCTCCAATTGGGGATGCTATCCTCTATGTGAGGTAGCAAGAACAGTAGACTAGTGGCCTCTTTTTCCTTTTCTCTCTCTCTCTTTTTTTTTAAATAAACTTGAAGAATGGCTAATTGAAACTAAAAAAAAATGATAGTGTACAATGAGGGTGGGTTGATAGACTTATTTTTCAATAGAGATAGTGTTTCAAGAACCTCCCATTAACGGGTCCCTTTCCCACTGGCTCACCATCCTTGTCCTATAAGAAGAAAGCATTGTTTCCACGGTAAGCAATTATTGTATGGGGCCCCTACAAGAGGTTATCAAATTTTTGGGCTTGTTCTTCTCTTCTAGCATCCCATTTCAGTACCAAATTTCTCACTTGGAAATCATCCACTTTGGATATTTTGTCAAAAGTCTTCTTGACTCTCTCTTGAGCTAGCATAGATTCAACATGTACTTTGTCTCACATTTCCTATATCTCAATTAGCTGATTGGTTCTCCTTAGCTCAGGGTTTGGTTCTTCTTCTTTCTCTTGTAACAGCCTCATTGTAGGCCATTTGAGGGAATCAGGAAATATCACCTTTGTTTGTTAGGACATCTCATCATTCACTTATGTACTTTGCATGCATCCGCATGCTGCCCAGTCATCAATATGGTACCTATGGCACCTAGTCCTTAGTCTCCCAGCACTCGGGAGCTACTTTCCACTTAGTTTAAGCCCTCCTAGCCTGTCATGCGCCCAGTTCTCACCTTCCACTGAAGAAGGGCGCCTTTCTCACCTACCAGTCCAGTGACACTTCAATTATCACTCAGATTTACCTCCAATTGACCCATAATTGATGTTATCACTCCGATTGACCTCCGATGAGACATGAATGATAGTTCTGAGTGCATTTAACTCCTCATGCGCCCTCCACTGAGCCTCAATCCCTAGATTAGTGCCACTTACCATCAGTTACACTTATTACACTCAGTTAGACTCAGTTAGACTTAGTTTGACACCTGTTTGACAGTGGCTTGTGCATTGATGACCACCACTGATTGATGATGAGGACTCCTGGTTGGAGCCAAGCTATGCCATTCAGTTAATTCGAATGACCTACTTGGTTAATTCGAATTACTCACTCCTTGTGACAGTATTGTATTGTATTTTCACCCTTATTTGGGATTATAGAGCATTGATGCATGCTTTTGCACAGTTTACACCATATTTTCTGAGTTTCATGTATTGTGATTAATTTACTTGTTCTTAGATCTGTTGTGACTAATTTTACACTGTTCCATATACCAATTTGAAAGGAGAAGTTCCAATGGATCTCTTGGAGGTGATCCTATCAGCCCACAAAGCAAAGGTCAACTTGGTATACCAAACCCTTTTATTTTCTTGCAGCATATTTTTAATAATCCTAACAAATCTCTTGTTAGATGACTCAGCTATTCCATTTCCCTGGGGGTAGTATGCAGTAGAATGACCCAATTTTATACGAAAATCACTGCATAACTTGACCATGTTCTTGGATTTGAAAGCTTGAGAATAATCAATGATTATTTTAATAGGACAATGAAAATTGGACATGATATTTTCCTCCATAAATTTGATGATGACTATTTCTGTGGCTTATCTGGTTGGTATGGCTTCAATCCATTTGGTGAAGTAATCTGTGGCAGTCAATATCCACCTGTGTTTTCTAGAGGAGTTAGGAATGATTTCACCAATGAAATATAGCCCCCATTGCCGGAAAGGGGATTCTATAGAGATTGGTTTTAAAGGTAAGTGAATGAGCTTACTTTTTCCTTCAAATATCTAGCATTCATGGCAAGTAGCTACCTCTTTATATGCATCATTGAACATCGTGGGCCAATAAAATCCTTCCCTAAGAATCTTGTTGACAGTGGCCTTCCAGTAATGATGTCCCCCATAGACACCTTTGTGAAACTCTTGTATGGTTATTATGGCTTCATCTTCCAACATGCAGTTCAATAAAATACCCCCAGGGTCTTTCCAATCAGGGGTTATTATACAAAACTTTGCATCCTTCATTTTTGTTGACCTAGATTTTCTCTTATCCATATCAGGGGGTGCTTGTAAGTTCTGCAAAACATATATAATATCAAAGTACCAAGGAGATTATAAGAATTCATCTGATACCTACAACAATGGGTCTTGAGCAGTATTCTCTAGCATGTGTGAAACCAAGTTCACACTCAGTGAATCCCAGTTTGCTTCAGCCATGAGTCTGTCCAGCCCCTGTCCTTTGATAAGCTTTGTGGGATTTATTTCCAGGTCATATTCCAATAGTAAAACTATCCATTTTTCCCTTCAACCTTTTGGATCAGGATGTGTCAATATGTCTTTTACAGCAGCATTAGGAACATAGGAAATAACATGGGAATGTAAAACATAAACTCTGAAATACTTTAAAGTTTTGATCATGGCATAGGCCTATTTTTCCATGATATTGTATTTGAGCTCAGCATCTCTAAGAGATTTGCTGAAGAAGGCTATGGACTACTCATCCACTTCCTGATTTTTCTGTAAAAGTACTCCAACTATAGAATGTTCTGAGGAAAAAGAAAACATAAGAAATTATTTTTCAAAATCAGGACTGACTAGCACAGGTGCTTCAACAATTGCCTTTTTTATGTCTCCAAATGCTTGCTTGGATTCAACAGTCCATCTGATCTGATTATACTTTTTAAGCATGTTTTTAATTGATCTCACTACCTTTTCAAAGTTGGGGATAAATCTTCTTAAAAAGTTTACCATTCCCAGAAAAGATTGGACCTATTTTTTACTCCTGGGGAGTTCAATTTTTTGTATGGTGTCAACTCTGTCTGGGTCAATTTTAATTCCATCTTTAGATATTATATGACCCAACAACTTGCCTTCTTGTATGGAAAATTTTGATTTCTTGGGGTTAAAATAAATCCCAAATTTTCTGCATTTTGCAAATACTTGGTGTAAATGTTTCAAATGCTCTGCATCAGATTTGGAATACACAGTAATATCATCCATATATATAACCACAAACTTATCTTTTTCTTTTGCAAAATCTATGTCCATATCTCTCTGAAATGTGGCTCCTGCATTCAGCACAACAAAAGGAATTTTTGCATACATGAAAGTCCCCCAAGGTGTGGTAAATGTTGTTTTGTCTTGATCTTTTGGTTGCACTTTTACCTTATTGTACCCAGAAAATCCATCCAGCATGGAAATTATTGCTGCCCCTACAACTTTTTGCAAAATATGATCCATTTTAGGCAGGGGATAGTTGTCTTTTAGGGACACTTTGTCCATATTTATGAATTCAATACACAATTTGATTTCTCCATTTTTCTTCCTTACTGGGACTATGTTGGCTACCCACTTTGAGAATCTTAATGAGACTATGATTTTGGCTTCATACAGTCTCTTCACTTCCTTTCTTATAAGAAGGAGTAGCATAGGATTCATCCTTTTTAGCTTTTGCTTGAATGGTTTTTCACATGTTTTCACTAGTATGGTTTGTTGTATGATAGATGTATCATATGCTTTCAAGTCTTCGTAGCACCATGCAAAAACATCAGAAAATTTTCTCATTAAATCAATATAATCATCTTTATTGACTGGGGTTAGATATTTAAATAGCTTGACAATTTTAGGTTCTTCATCATCCCCAATGTTACAGTCTTCTACTTCACTGTGGTTTGGAGCAACTTTAGGGTTTTTGGCCACATCATTTTCATCAAAAATATTTTCCAATGGCACCAAATATTTGGGGATATAGTTTCTTTTCAGCTACAGGATCTCTTTATCTCTCAATGTTGTTAGGAACTCTGGTGGATCAGGTTCCCACTCATTACTTGCACAGCTTTCTTGATCAATATGGGTATGGGAAAACTCTTATGTTATCTCTAGGAATTTCTTTATCTGTTGATAATCTTCAAATATTTTCCAATGCTTGGTATTGTCTAGGATAGAATTCCTATGCTTTATATTGATCATATAAGTTCTAGTGGGATAATAAGGGAGTTGAAATATGCTAGCAG
Organism: Larix kaempferi; assembly: GCA_027924585.1. Taxonomy (NCBI): domain Eukaryota; kingdom Viridiplantae; phylum Streptophyta; class Pinopsida; order Pinales; family Pinaceae; genus Larix; species Larix kaempferi. The sequence goes on along the minus strand of BSBM01000350.1, from coordinate 13,594,889 downwards.
AGCTGGATAAGATAGCCGTTGTTGTGTTCTGCTCTCTAGGAATGAAGGAAATATTGTGTTATGTGAAGAAATTATCAAACATATCCCAAACAACATTCTTATAAGCCCTCATTTTGGGATGCTTGGTCTCAAAAAACCCATTTACTTGTTGGATTATTAATTCTACATCTCCATAAACTTTGATCTTTTTAGCTTTCAAATCTTTAAGTGCATTTAGACCCAACATTAAAGCTTCATACTCTGCTACATTGTTTGAACAATCAAACATCAGTTTGAAGGAATGCAACCTGGGGCATTTATTTCCTTCATCTGGGGGGGATGATCCATACTCCTTCCCCAACTCCTTCTTTGTTCGCAACCCCATCAAATCTCATAGCCCAGTGATCTTTTGTTTGGACTGTGGTTGTAGCTTTTGTTTCTAGTTCTGATTTGTCATCACTTCCCTTTTCTATTTGCTAACCACTGTCCTTTTTGTTTGCAGAGCTGTCAATGCATTGTATATCTCTCTCACTATCAGATTTATCATCTGGTCCAAGCAGCTTAGTAATTTTCATATATTTTTCTTCTAAACCTAGATCATAACAGAAAACTGAAGAGCCTATATTAGTATCTACAACAAATATGGGATGATTATCAAGCTTTCTCTTATTGCTTACTACATAGGACAATCTATGTTCTCGATATAGTCTTTTGTTTTTTCCAAAAACAGGGATGGTGGCATAAGACATATCCATCTATAGATTTCCTTTCAATTTAGACGCCTAAGATCTAGATAATAACATCCCAAATTTGGGGGAAGTATCTTCCACTACCACATCCATTACCACATTCTTCTGAGGGATTTGTGTCAGTGAGACAACCATGTCTTTAATCTAATCAGCCCTAAAAATTGGACCCTTCTAGAATCAAAGGAGAACAAATATTTGTATGGTCTGGTGATTTCTAACCCTAGAATTTCCACCACTGATCTTGGCATGAGTTTATGTGAGGCCCCAGAATCTAACATATCATTATGTAGTATATGATCATGTATATTCAAACTTATATAAAAAGGGGGAACTTCATTTTCTTGAACACTTTCAACATGGGGGCCAAACAGGAGGGTGGGTTTATCATCATGCAAATTAAGAGTATCTGGCTACTTTCCTTCCTCTCCCTTCACTATTTTCAGAATTTGATCTTTATATTCTATATTCTTGACCAACTCATTGAAGGGAATTGAGATTTTTATTTTAGAGATTTAATTTTCTAAATTGAAAGCAGAATGAGTATTTTCTATTGTTTTCACATTACTTTCATCCCTTCCTTCTGGGCCCTTTTTAGGAGCTTCTCCTCCCTTCTCAACTACTTTATCAAGGGTGACATTCTTTGGATCACCCTTCCTAGAGGTTTATTTTTTCTGTTGCTAAGAAGTAGATGGCTCAGCAGTAGATTTTCCTTGGTCTACTATTACCTTTCTGTTTCTCAAATTATGTTGTCTCTTAAATTCAAAAAATGCATTTTGGAAACCTCTTTGATATTGCTTAGATTCGTATTCCTCTAGGATGTTATCTAACTGCAGAGATGATTGGTCATGTTATTCTTTAGTCAAATAGAATAGGGGCTGCATTTGATCAAAGAGGGGGATTTGATCTTTAGGATGCCCATCTTCCTCTTCTCCTGCTATCGGGTTCTTAGCAAAAGGCGGTATAATTGGTTGATTCTCTGCATTTCTAGGATCCCTTGGTTCTCTTGGTATTCCCTGTGGGGAAGGGGGTCTCCTATAATTGTTATTTTGATCTTGATGCTCTGGGTTTTCTCTAGCAGGAGGCCTGTTATCAAGGGAGATCCTATCCACTAGTTTTTCCATAGTTCTCATCATATGCTCAAACCTAGTGTCAACAGATTGGGATGTGGAAGGATGGATTTCCTCATTAGGTCTCTTTTTCTCAGCTTCACTTATGTGCTTTATTTTACGTGAGGCCATCATATTAGCTTCTACTTCTACAACATCTTTCAACATATCAGGTAGGGTAGCAGATCTCCTTTCTCTCAACATGAGAGCAAAGTCACTGTCAAAATAATTGGTATAGTGAAGTTTGGCTGCACCCATTGGGGGTTTGATGTCCATAGCGATAGAATTGTACTTCTCATGAACCTGGTTGAAAATTGTTGGATGGTATCAACATTAGTTTTCTTTGTGTTTTCATACTGAGTGAGAATTTGGAGAGGATTTTGTTTATCCTTCCATATGTCTAGGAAATATTTTACAACCTATCATAGGTAGTAATACCTCCATTTGGAAGGGCTTTGAACCATTTCTTTACTTCTCCTGCAAGACTCTAGGAAAATAACCTCATCTTGACATCATCTTCATCTACCTCCTCCAGATCTATGAAATCAATAAACTAGTCCACATGTTGTTGTGCAGTCCCACCCCCTTCCCCATCATATCTCATGAGGCGTTGGGCATAGCCCGCAGGTAGGTCATGGAGCTTGGCAGGGAGGGATAAAGGGGAAAATCTAGAAGCCATTAGGTTTTTCCTGGAAACAGGAGGGATTTTTTAAATAGGTTTATAGGTAACACTAGGTATTACAACAATATGACTTGAAGTAGCAGGAGGAGTAATCAAGAGCTGTTTGTTTTTACTAGTTGCTTTAGTGAAGAGGATGTTAAGATTCAATATGCTAAGATAGATAACATCAGTATTACATTCCATTTCACAACAATAACATATACATGATCGTTGAAAGAACAACAAGCACATCATAAACACAAGAGGCACAGATTTATCCTGGGAAACCCTCATGGGGTAGAAACCCAACAAAGCTTCCTTAATGTAGATGACCAGTAAATACAAATATGTAATCCCCAAACATGATCTCCTTCTCCTCCATAACATATCTCTCTCTCTCCTATGCGCAATTCACAAGTGAGTGAATGTGTGTTAAATGAGGAACACACCTCCTCTATTTATACACAACTCCAACTTGACTTTTACACTAACTAGGTTGGCCCCAACTTAACCACTTAACTTAATGTTGACTGGGCCGACCCCACTAGGGTGTTCTAATAACCCTTTAACCCACATGACTCATACAGGGCTGACCCCACTAGGGAAGTCTAATAACCCAAGTTACCACATTCTCTACGGAGGAATAAAACATCTTCGGATATACAATAGGGTCTCCACGGAGGAATGAAACATCTCCGGAATAATAAAGTACAAATATAATATTCTTAGAATTTACAATATCTCAACAATCCCCCTTAACGAGAAGGATATTATAACAACATCTACAGGAGCAAGGAGTCATCAACTACATGATACATGATACATCTATAAATCATTGGAATCTTTCTTCATACATCATCAGTAACTCAAACAATTACTGGAACATATTCAAGATCTTCAATACTAGAACATCAACATCTTCAGTATTGAGTCTTCATCTTTTGCAGCACTTGAACATCTACAATAACATCATCATCTGGATCTATCGATCAACATCATCAACATATGGATCCTCTCGATCAACAACATCAACATCTGGATCCTCTCGATCAACAACATCAACATCTGGATCTCTCGATCAACAGCCTCGTCATCTGGAGCTACCGATCATCATATGTATATCTCGATCAACAAACTCATCTTCTAGATCTACTGATCAACATCATCATCTGAATCTCTCAATCAACAGCCTCATCGTCTAGATCCACCAATCAACAACATCGTAGCAACATACCCTGCAACACACATGATCTATTTACGGGATGATCAATCCTTATCCATTTAAGACACCATATCATGTCTAGGGACGATGTAGTCCACTCGTCAACTTAGACAAAGTCTAAGGACCACTTTTCGGAGACATATGTCTACGGATCAATTAGGGGACTGAAGTGCAGGGATGATACAATACCTCTCGTCCACTAGGGACCACTTCTCAGAGACATATGTCTATGGATCAATTTAGGGACTGAAGTCCGGGGATGATACAATCCCTCTCATCCACTAGGGACCACTTCTCGGAGACATATATCTACATATTAGTTCAGGGACTGAAGTCCAGGGATGGCACAATCCCTCTCGTCCACTAGGGACCATACATCGACCTCATCGTCGGAACAGGTAACCTCATCATCGACCTTATTGCTGGAACAGGTAACCTCATCATCGATACAAGTATCCTCATCATCGATACAGTATCCTCATCATCGATACAAGTATCCAAATCATCGATACGGTATCCTCATCATCGATACAAGTATCCACATCATTGATACAAGTATCCTCATCATCGATACAAGTACCCTCATCACAGATACAAGTATCCACATCATCGATACAAGTATAAGTATCCACATCATCGATACATATCACTCCCCCTTTCAAGGAGGGTCCTTCTAAAAGACATCAAGCTTGTCTCGAAAATACTCAAACTTTACTCGAGACAGAGGTTTGGTCAATATATCAGCAACTTTTTCGTTAGTGCTAACATACTTGAGCTTTATAGCTCCTTTCTGCACCATATCCTGTATATAAAAATATTGGATCTCTATGTGCTTTGACTTATCATGGAACAATGTATTCTCAGTCATCTTGATACAACTCTAGTTGTCACACAAGATCACAGTGGGGTCCATCTCTAAGTCAAACAATCCTGATAACAACTTCTGAATCCATATCGCTTCACAACTAGCATAGCAACCAGCTATATATTCTGCTTCAACTGTGTTGAGAGCCACACTAGACTGCTTCCTTCTAAACCATGAGATCATGGCAGATCCCAGACAATAATATCCGCCCGATGTGCTCTTCCTATCTGATACACTTCCTACCCAATCAGCATTTGTGTAGCCATATAATTTGAAGTCATGATCTCCAAGATAACATAGACAAAAGTCTATCATGCCCTTTAGGTACCCCATCACATGCTTTGCAGCTACCAGGTGAACACGTCTAGGTTCCACTAGATACTAACTCAAGTTGTTCACAGCAAAGCATATATCTGTCCTGGTATTCGTCAGATACATCAATGACCCAATAATCTGTCTGTACAGAGTCACATCCACTAACTTTGATGATTCATTAGCTAACATCTTCAATTTGGAATCCATGGGAGTGGTCATGGCTTTACATTCCAACATATCAAATCTTCTCAATATTTCCACAGCATACTTTCCCTGGTTGAGAAAGATTCCTTCTGGGCCTTGCTATACTTCCAAACCTAGGAAGTAATGCATCAATCCGAGAGATAGCTTTTTCTTGCTTTCCATGATTTGTTTCTCATTCCCTGCCAGAAAGAGATAATACACATACAATAATAGTATCATAGGTTCATCATCCATAACCTTAAGGTAAAGGTTAGGATCAACTTTACTTTTGGTAAAGCCCAAGCTTGTCAAGAAGCTATCAATTCTCCCTCTATGACTGAACATCATTCACACTCTGCATTGAGTGATCTTTTGCATATCTATCTGTGCCATCTCTCGTCAGATGGGTCTATTGATATGAGCCTAAAGATCATTTGAACTCTATGGCGAGTTCCTTCTTGCATCCATCTAAGAGAAGAATGTCATCTGCATATAGACACCATCTTCAACCTTGTAGCAAAGGTTGAAATCTGCATCACCCATGGTGATCATTAAGCTCATCAAATGACTATCAATCCTGAGTACCCGTACAGAGCTTTCTTCAATTGAATCATGGGAGTTTTCTTGATTCATACTTCTTATTCAATTACACCATTAAGAGAATGGTCTTATCTAGCCACTTGGAGCAAACATCTCGTCATGATCCTCTTCCTCTTTCTAAGAGAATCTTCTAGCCACGAGCCTTCTATAGTATGTTTAATTTGTAAGTCTTCTTGTTGAACATCCATCACTTGTTCGGTTTTCATCATTCTTCGTGATCTTTCCTACAAATCAAAGTTAATTACATGATTATTAATACTTCATAATCATCAAATCATGTTGACATGATAACCTATCATGCATATTGATATGATTCACATAGTTATGAAACTATCTTGACCAATTATTTTGGCACAACACTTTTCAATATCATGTATGCATATAGTGGCTATCTAGATGCCTTCCATCTCTACTAGAACATACTATCGAGAGTGTGCACAGCTCTCAGCATGTCAGCAAAGAGGTTTCATTCTAGACAAGAAACAATGGAATGTTTGTCTAACTTACCCATCATATGCATATAACTATTAGGAGCAATATCATTGACTATTCAGTAATTCAAATAACAACTCAAATACTTATCTTTTATGTTTATGTGGTTGCCTCCTGCTTGATCTCTATTTTATGATAGAATCATTATATGTCTTTGAACTTTTATCCATTCTGTACCACTATGCATGCTTAAGTGTGCACTAGTGTCATCCTCATGGTCTCATACATAATCATACATCCATTAGTATAGTCTCAATACTATTAAAACATTATGATTCTAAATAATCTTAAGTATGTATGGTCATAATCATTTCATACACAGGTATACTTACCTAATATCCTAACACAAAGTAGGATTCTAACTTGATATAGGAAAACATACCTGGATTATCATGCTTGGTTATGTCTTAACATACCCAAACAATATCTTCTTTGTTCTCTTCAATGATTTAGAGACCTTGTGCTAGAACCTGCATATATCATAGGTTAAGCATAGTAGAATAAAGTCACACATACCTAGTAAGTAGAGTTTCTATGTGGTCAAAGAATATGGATGAGTCTTTGTCTTCATGTCATCATGGTCATAGAAGTTGATTTGTCTTTCTTGATGTACCTGTATCTTGTTAGCATGCAACATCATCCTCATACAACACCACAGGTGTATTAGTACACTCATAAGTGTCATAACCCTAATCAATGAATGTCTTCTATCACTCACATGCATTCATTATCACACAATCATAATTGTATTAACCTCAATAAAATGAAGACAAAAATATTATGAACTTAATCATGAATGAGATTTCAAAACATACCTATGTCTTCTCAAGTCATACCTGACGAGTAGTCTCCCAACTATGAGTCTCCCAACTAATTTGCTAGGGTTTCTTCTTACTAGGAAACCCTAATTTTCAATCTCCTTCCTCCCACAAAATTTTGATGGAGGATCAATATCTATGATGAATGGATTCCAAATCCATTATCAAAGCTTCCAATGTTGTATCAAGTGTCTCCAACATTGTATCAGGTCCTTCCAGACCTAAAAACTGAAAAAGCCTAAGTGAGAGCTTCTTCCTCCTAATCTTCTTAGATTTCCTCCGTTGAGCCATTTCATATGTGCCGTATTGTTTCTGGTGCATCTATGAAATTTCGGATCTACAGGGTTTGAAACTTTGGCCTGTGGTAGCCTGTCCTGTCATCTTTCTAACCCCACAGGTTTGAGGTTTAATGGATTCTATGAGAGAGAGTTATGCCAAATGTCGCAATGTGACCTATTTATGGGATGAAACAACATAGCGAACTTGTACGGATTTCCACATGTCACTTTTTCAACTTCGGACTCTGAAAAGAGGACCTATGAAACTACATTCCATTCACTTACTGTCACTTTTTACAGAATTTCTTTTGGAACTTTCGTAGCCCGAGATATGACCTTTTTCCCTAGGTCACCTGTTTAGGACTGCATTCTGGAAGAGGTAGAAACCCTAACTTGTACGGATCATAAATCACAAAGTACAAGGAATATGAGGTTGCGCTTCAAAAACAAGGTACAGGGGGATTTTATCTTCGGCTTGTAAACGTTTTAGATCCTGAACCTTTGCCAAAATGTATTTATAGAGAAAGTTCCATGATGACTAGGTTTTGCTATTCAAAACCCTAACTTTCAAATTGTCGTAAGTGAGACAAGTGTCGCAAGTGCCATACATTGCATTCCTTCAGGATAGCTCTGATTCCATGTTAAGATTCAATATGCTAAGACAGATAACATCAGTATTACATTCCATTTCACAACAATAGCATATACAGGATCGCTGAAAGAACAACAAGCACAGCATAAACATAACAGACACAAATTTATCCTAGGAAACCCTCATGGGGTAGAAAACCCAACAAATCTTCCTCAATGTAGATGACTAGCAAATACAAAGATGTAATCCCCAAACATGAGATCCTTCTCCTCCATAGCAGATCTCCCTCTCTCCTATGCGCAATTCACAAGTGAGTGAATGTGTGTTAAATGAGGAACACACCTCCTCTATTTATACACAACTCCAACTTGACTTTTACACTAACTAGATAGGCCCCAACTTAACCACTTAACTAAATGTTAACTGGGCCGACCCCAGTAGGGTGTTCTAATAACCCTTTAACCCACATGAATCATACAGGGCCAACCCCACTAGGGAAGCCTAATAACCCAAGTTACCACATTCTCCACAGAGGAATAAAACATCTCTAGATATACAATAGGGTCTCCACGGAGGAATGAAACATATCCAGAGTAATAAAGTACAAATATAATATTCTTAGAAGTTACAATATCTCAACAAAGGAATAGGTCATTGTTTTCTTCTTTGACTTGTAAATTCTCCCACAAAGTACTCAAACAATGTGTTTGGAATTTTCTTTGATCAAACAGGGTTTCTTTCAGAGATGTCTCGTATTTAGACCTAAATAAGGACTCCTCAAACTTTAAATCAAAAGAGATAGTCTCTATAGCATGTGCCTCTTCTTTAGGTAAATAAAAAGACCTAGTTAATGGGGGAATACCTATTTTTTCTTTCTTTGCTTTCTAGATGATATTTTTTGGATCCGATACGATCTGTGTTGGTTCAGGATCTGACTGATTTCTGGTAGGTATCCTTCGCGAAGCCAGAATTCTTTCAAGAAAATCGCCAAGTGTCTCTTGTGGGACTGTAAATTTGAATGTTGGAGTCACCGGGGAAAATACCACAACCTTTATTTATCTGGTCCTCTGTTGCCCTCAAGATGCGATTTGATTCTTTGTAATTCTTTTTCTGGGAAAAGAAGTCCTTTGTCCCCAATGGAGTCACCAAAATGTTATCACTCAGGATTCTTCTGGGTTGCAGTAGAAGGGATCACTGAGGTAACTATTTCAATCACAATTTTGTGGATGGAAACTAGCCTTTCCAAACACAGAGAGGGATCTCTCTCACAATTCTTTCAGCATGCAAAATATATTTTGAATAGGCTGGTTGTATATAAAAATTGGTGGCTAGACCTTCAGATAAGGATTTTTAGGGTTTTTTCAATTGGTTGGGGTCAAGGATAGGTGTATCATAGAGCATGGAGTCAAACTTTAATGGGTTTTCTGTCACTAATGACTGATTTGGACCATAAATTCAGAGGAAAAGGCAAGATAAATGTCATTTTTTCAAGTCAAAAGATATCAACAGATGGTAGCATAAAGGGAAACAAAGTCCATCACAGAGTTAGAGAATTTATGAATCAATTCTAACTTGCAATTTCTAAAAGAAAGGGTGGAGTATCTAATCATATGCATCTGAAGCATAAAAGATGAATTTCAAACCATGTAATATTGATCTAGACACTGCAAAAGAAGGCAATCAATGGAAAATACTAATGAAGAAAACAAACACAGGAATAACAGACATCAAAACACTCACCACAAGAATCTTTGCTCCAAAATTAGGTCTTCACATTAATCGAAAAGCTTGGTTTTATCACATACTCAGAGTTTTTATCTCAAAATTCCCACCACCGGTCTTATTCAGAATTGACCTTTATAGGCTTACAAAATATCAAAACTTCTAGATTACTTCAGCCATATGTGGTCATTTATTAAACTAGCAAACTATAACCGTTTCTTGATCTGTTAGATGTGTCGATGAGAAAATTAGTGCCCTTCCAGTGTAAAATCAGACCGTAGAAAACCACATGTTGTCCTTCGCATCAAGCTATTTCGGGATGATTTGCTGGGATAATCATGTTGTGCCTTCCTTTTTCCTTCAGATCGACTTTTAGTCTAGAATAGTTGGATCTTTTCCCTGTCAAATTCTGCATTTTACGCAGCCGCAGTATGTTCTGATAAACCATATTCAGTCCGCAATGCGGGACTTGGGAACCAGAACTGTCGAGCGAACCTTGTCAAATTTTTCCTCCGCGATTTGCAATCCGCAATGCGGGACTCGGAAATCAGAATATCGTTGCACAATATTCGTAGAAATTATCCTTCTGCAATCCGTAGTCCACAATGCCGGACTCGGACGTCAAAAATTCAATATTCACAGCTTCACAAAAATCACCTCCACAATCTGCAATGCAGGTTTCGAAAATCAAAAACTAAATTTTGCGCCCCCGGGGTAATCGTGCCTGTTGGAGCCTAGGTCGTAGCTGCGGTAAAGCTGCGAATTTTGGGAAAAAAGCACAAGTATGAAAGGAAAGTGCTAATTTTGGGACAAGCACTAAGTTTTGGGCAAGAAGGAGACGGTGCGCAGTACGGTGCCAGATGGACAAACTCAGCGAAGATCACGGACCGGAAATCGCGGAGCTCGCGCGCACGTCATCGAAGAATGAAGGTGGCTCAGCTACCATAATAAATAAAGCGATGGAGTAGAGGGCTCAGCTACCCTCATTTAAGGGCTAAGTACAGAAGTTATGGTTGCTCGAATCAAGGAGGAGCAACGGACCAGAGCATTGAAGGCGAAGGACAATCTCCCATACCCACAATCCGCGCCGGAAGTCAAGGAGCCTGCAGGAAGCGGCGACGTGACTGCAAGCGGCGCCTACAGTACACCTAGCCATGTGCGTGGTTAGGGTTTTTGGGAATCACTATTGGGAAAGGCCCACAGTTTTGTAAAGGTGTGACCGTCATGGCCACCTATATATATGAATACATGATAAAGAAGAAGAGGTTAGATACTTTTGGGATAGTTAGATGGTTAGACTGTCAGATAGTCAGTCCCGAGGATAGATCATGTGTTGATTATCCTTTGTATGTGTTCTACCGAGTCTGTAGAACTAGAGTAGAATCGGATAGCCGAGGAGCTAATCCCTGAGTTGCCAGACAGTCTGAGTAGATGTCTGTGCCTTTGTAATCTCTGAGAGAAGAGACTAGATTGAGAGAAGGGCTCCCAGCTGTGTGCGTGGAGTTTCCTGTAAAGATCTAAGGCTGCAGCTGTGTGCGCAGCGTATTGTATAACTCTATGGTTTTCTGGTTAATATAAACTCCCGTGGACGTGGTTTTCCTCGAGGAGATGAGCTTCACATATGTCTTCTTGTTATAATGTTTGCATGAATGATTAACTGTTTAAAGTTCATTACCTGTATATGCAAGACTCTTGTATTATATTTGCGACTGTTTAAGTGAGTTGGAAAGGTCCCTTGATAGCTATAAGTGTTAAGTACCGAAGAAGTAGTAAAGCGCTGTCGCTGCAGCGAGCGAGAAATGTGTTACTGCGCTGGATGCGTAGGGCGAGGAAGTACTTAACGTGTCGACGCAAGGAATAGTTTCCTTCTGCGCTAGAGAGGAGAAACCGCGCAGTGGGCCTGCCGAGGAAGGAATCCGCGCAGTTGCGCCGAGGGGCCTGCGGGAAAGTACGACCGCCGATATCTGAGGAGCCGGAAGAGGAAGAACAATCTCCGCGTCACCAAGGTTAAGGAAACCTGATTCCTTAACCCCCCCATAGCCACTTCGGGTGAGACCTCGAGCTGCTGCGCAGCTCGTTGCCGAGAGGGCTAGTGCGCCAAGGGGTTTTGTTGTTGCGCTTCATTAAAACCCGGGTCTGCCCAAGAAAGCAGCCAACAAATGGTTCCGTTGCCTTGCGACTTGTTGTTGTGAGACTTGTTATTTCGGCGACGCGCGAGATCGAGGAGAACAAATGGTTCCGTTGCCTTATGACTTTTTGATCACGTCACTTCCGTTGCTTTGAACCCTGTTGTTGAGCCAACAAATGGTTCCGTTGCTGGGACAGCGAGACTTCTTATTCCAGTGATGTGCGAGATTGACGCACAACCCAGAGAAAGAAAGGAGCCAACAAATGGTTCCGTTGCCGCGTGAGCGAGACTTCTTATTCCATTGATGTGCGAGATTGACGCGCAACCCAGAGAAAGAAAGGAGCCAACAAATGGTTCCGTTGCCTTGCGACTTGTTGTTGTGAGACTTGTTATTTCAGCGACGCGCGAGATCGAGGAGAACAAATGGTTCTGTTGCCTTATGACTTTTTGATCATGTCACTTCCTTTGCTTTGAACCTTGTTGTTAAGCCAACAAATGGTTCCGTTGCCTTGCGACTTGCTGCTGTGAGACTTACTATTTCCGCGACGTCTGAGATCGTTGCTGAAGCCAGCAAAAGGTTCTGTTACACTGAGACTTGCTCAGTTGACAAATGTGTTACTGGAATCCTACAGCTAAAGAAATTGGAGACTGGTTTGATTTAAAGGCTAAAGAGTTCGCTGAACAAGAAAATAGAAGTTCTACGCTCCAAACAGAAGACTGGTTACAGAAGTATATTTATACTGACCTTCACGAAATTTTCTTTGTTACATTCGCACTGGAGTTACACGCTTGGATAGCCAAGTTAGCAGATTCTAGACCTACTGTGCATATTGATCGACCAGTCGCTTGGACGCCTGAGCTAGTCAGTATTGTGAAGCGGATAGACAATTCTGTGTCCCGCGCAGTAGACTTTTGGTTGAATAGTCTACTAAAAGGTTTCATCACCGAGTTTGCAGTAGATACAAGAAAGATTTTCAGTGAAGCTGAGAGGAATTTCTTCCAAGGACACAGAGGTAAGTTCTTAAATTCTCTGAACTTATGGATTAAAATGCTTCTGTATGAAAAAGGAAAGCTATGTATTGCTTCTGATGAATAGCATAGACAAGTAATGTCCGTAGATTCTGATAGTGATCCTGAACTTATTGGTTGCACTCGTAGTGGAAAACGGTATAAAGTAGGCCTTGACCAATATTCTTTTGAGTCTAGCCCAGATGATAGCCAAGTCCCTGGACCAAGCCATATAGAAAGACAAGGGAGTGCTCATATCCCTTATTACCCTTTTACACCGCAAAAGCCAGACAAAGCTCAGTATAACCCTGCAGTAACACCTTCTAGTAGCCCACACGGTACTTCTAGTACCTCTGTACCACCTTTATTTAACCAGTCCAGAAGCACTACTACAGCACCCTCACCTCAACCTAGCACAAGAAGGATGGGTGATGACATGAAGCTACCAACTTTTAGAGGAATAAGGATAGAAGACCCTGAGCAGCACTGGTTCTTATGTGAAGCCATTTGGACAATTAAGCAAATTAATGATGATGCTGTTAAACTGGTTCAGTTAGCAACCACACTAAGAGAAAGAGCCTTGACTTGGTTCATGAAATACTCAGCAGCACAGAATAGAACGCTTGCTGATGTAAGAAATGCTATGATTCGGGAATTCAAGAAACCTAAATCAGAATCACAGTGTATAACAGAGCTCAAAGACATCAAACAGTTACCTACAGAATCAGTATGGGACTTTGACCAGAAGTTCAAAGCCTTGATAGATCAAGTAAGCTTCGAGTTTGCACCACAACAGCATAAAGAATGGTTCATTGCTGCGCTACTCCCACATATTAGACTTCCTCTTATGCAACAGAATCTCAATACTCAGGAACAAGCTCTAGAGATGGCTATGAAACTAGAAGCTTCGCCCATTGCGGGAACAAGCAACGATGTTGCGCAGTTGCAGAACCAATTAGCAAACTTAACCTTGCAAGTGCATGATATTAAGAAAGGCAAGGAGATTAAGGAAGAAATTTGGTGTACAAAATGTAAAGCCCAAGGTCATTCAAAGGACCATTGCCCCGTTTTCATAGACTATATTGCAACTGGAGCACCTAACCCTTTACCACAGGCACAGGGGCCTTGGTGTGAAATCTGTAGAACTAGAGGTCATAGACCACAAGAATGTCACTTACTTCATAAATATGTACAAACTCCAAAGAACCTATATTGTAATTTCTGTAAATCAGAAGGTCATGATGAGAACAATTGTAGAGCATATGATCTTATGATAGAAAGAAAGCACGATGTTTATAGGGTACAAGCAGAGACACAAGGACCCACAGCCGGTCCACCTTATGATCAAACTCGGGACGGCCGAGCAGGAAATTACAGGGGACGCGAACGCACAACAAATTTTGGTCGCGGAAGAGGACAGATCACTTGTTATAATTGCGGAGCGCAAGGTCATTTTGCCAGGGATTGCCAAAATCCTACAACCCTCTGCAGGTATTGTAAATCTTCTGACCATATCATTGAAGAATGCCCTCAGTTACAGGCTAAGATGCAAGCAAAGACCCCACCGGTCAATCAGAATAGTTAGCTGATTGCAGCAGAAAAAAGAGAACCAGACCCTACAGTTAATATAGTGACACGCAGTGGTACAACCACTGGTGCGCAACAGATGGGAATGGGAAAGCAAGCGACGCAATGGGTGCGCCGCGCTAATATTAAACCAGCCCCACTTAACCTGCAGAAGCAAAAAGAAGCATTTAAGCAAGCTCAAGAGTATTTCTCAGATCCGAGAGCTTCAAGTTCTGCCGCAACTCCGCAGAACAATAGTAGACCGCAAGTGCTAAGACAAGACAACCTGGTACAAGAACGGGCCACTACAGCTGGAAGGCCTGACGACGAGCATGCACTAGGCAGTGTTCATGCGTTCCTGCGACAATGTTTAAAATTGTTGCGCAATGAAAAGGAAACTCTAGAACTCCAACACCTGTTGGATCAGTGCCAACAGTCTGCTTCGACGAACACACCGCAGTGTGTTGTTCACCAGATTAGGAGTCACATTAGAACTGGATAAGAGATGAGGCTTACAGCGCAGATTGGAGCATTTGAAATGGACGAAGTCATGTTAGATTTGGGTTCAGAAGCCAATGTTCTCACTATGCAGACATGGGAACAGATGGGAAGCCCTCAGCTTACAAGATCCCCTATCCAGCTAAGACTCGCGAATCAGCAACGAGTCTCTCCATTGGGAAGATTACCCAATGTACCTATTGATATTGAAGGAGTAAGAAGCTTTGCAGATTTTGAAGTAATCAAAATCATGGATGATAGTAGACCATACCCAGCACTTTTAGGAATAGACTGGGCATTTGATAATTTGGCTGTCATTAACTTGAAGAAAAGACAGATGACCTTTGAGGATGACCAGATTAGGGTCATCGCACCACTTGATCCTATTCAAGGACCAAGGTATATAGAACCCATCCACGCAGAAGAGGAAGCGCGCCACATGGAAAGTTTGTACCAAATGACCACTAACCACAGTGATTATGTCAACCCCACAGTAGATGGCCATATCAGCTGGCGATGCGATAGCTCGTGCACATCAGACTCAGATGCAGGATTGGAAAACTGGCAGAATCGTTTACATGAGGTTTCTGCAAGACGTTGCGCTATGATGACTAAATCCATTCGATGGATTGGTACAGAACTAACTGATACTCCAATTTTTGATGGTTTAACTGAAGTAATTAAATTCATACATGAATATGAACAAAAGCTTCCAGAACAGCAGCGCATACAGGCATTAGATGTAGCATTGCGCGCTACACCCGCAAGATGGTGGGCTGCGCATAAGGAGAATATTCACACATGGCAAGACTGTCGCAGATTAATACTGCGCAGATTTCAGGACACCACAGCTGAAGCCCTACGCAAATACGAGGGACAGAGTGACCCCAGGTCACACATTGAAGCATGTATTCAGCAATGGTCAGATATTACGGAAGATGAATGGGTTCACCTATTCATCCACACATTGGATACAGTTCCAAGGAACTGGTATACTGAAACAGAATTGCGCAAAGGCACTATCAGTTGGCCTCTTATGATAGAAAGCTTTCAACTTACCTTCAGTTTTGAGTCAGAACATCCGAGTATTGATCAAGCTTTGCAGTGTATTAAAAAGAAGATATTTGAAGAATGCCCATTATCAGAATATTCCCAACCAGATTGGGCTGTCCAGATAGAACATGCCCTGGAATGTTATAACTTCACCACTGAAGAGGAGGAGGACGATCCTCACAACATCAATATCCCAGAATCAGAAGGGACGCGCAATATTAAAGGTCCTGAGCTTGATATTCCTGCCATCACAGAACACATCAAGCTCAAGAAGATTAACATTGGTACAGAAGCTGAACCAAAGTTTGCTTCTATAGGAGATTATTGGGATGATGAAACTATTGGACATGTTTCAGAATTATTACGTGACTACCAGGATATCTTTCCCACCAAGTTCACAGAAATGAAAGGCATCCTAGGAGACTTAGGAGTGATGCGCATACCTCTGAAAGCATACGCCAAGCTAGTAAAGCAGCGCCCATACAGGTTGAACCCGCGCTATAAAGAAAAATTCAAAGAAGAAATTGATAAGATGCTCGCAGCAGGTATTATTGAGCCAGTAGAGGAAAGCGATTGGATTAGTCCTATGGTGGTCCAAGAAAAGAAAACGAAAGGCGAAATAAGAATCTGTGTCGACTTGCGCAAACTCAATGACGCATCAGCGCATGATCCATTTCCCACTCCTTTCACAGATGAAGTACTTGATAATGTTGGAGGACAAGAGGCTTACTCTTTCACTGATGGTTTCTCGGGATATCATCAGATCAGAATCCATCCGGACGACCGCCACAAGACTACTTTTGCAACTGAATGGGGCTCATTCCAGTATACGGTAATGCCCTCTGGTCTTAAAAACGCACCTGCTATCTTCTCTAGAGTTGTTGTTGCTGTTTTTAAAGAATTCATTCATAAGTTCTTAGAAGTCTATTTTGACGACTGGACTGTATTTGGCCTATTAAAGAACCATATTGCAAATCTGCGCATGATGTTAGAAAAATGTAGACAGCATCAGATTTCCCTTAACTTGAAAAAATGTATATTCTGTGCGCCCTTTGGTATTTTGTTGGGACATATTGTATGCAGACAAGGACTCCTGATGGATCCTGCGAAGGTTGCCATCATTGCTAATTTACCTGCGCCCAACTCAGTTAAGCAATTGCGCACTACATTGGGACATACAGGATACTACAGAAAATTCATCAAAGGTTATGCAAAGATCACAGCGCCTATGGAAAGATTGCTGAAAAAGGATTCGAAGTTCCAATGGACAGAAGAATGCCAACAGAGCTTGGACACACTTAAAGAAAAGATGATCACAGCGCCTATTCTAGTTTTCCCGGACTGGAGAAAACCTTTTCATGTTCATGTTGATGCTTCTTCCATAGCATTGGGGGTTGTGCTTACACAGTCCGGAGAAGGAAGTATTGACCACCCGATTGCTTACTCCAGCAGAAAGCTATCTACAGCTGAGAAGAACTACACCACTACAGAAAGGGAAGGATTAGCTATGGTGTATGCCCTACAGAAATTCAGACACTACCTGTTAGGCGCTCATTTTAAAATGTATATTGACCATTCTGCTTTGAAATATTTGGTCAATAAACCAGTGTTAGGAGGAAGAATTTGCAGATGGCTACTGCTCTTTCAAGAATATGATTTCGAGGTTATTGTAAAGCCAGGCAGATTGAATGCAGGGCCTGACCATCTATCCAGGATAGAGTCAGGAGAGGAACCTACAAGTCTGGAGGACAATCTGCCTGACTCACAGTTGTTTTCTATTCAAGCAGCAGACGAATATTATTCTGATATTCTTGCGTTTCTCACTACCGGGCAAGCACCGGCTGAGTTTACAATCCAGCAGAAAAAGCAACTTGTTGTCAGAGCCGCAGACTTCACTTTGATAGCAGGCCAGCTTTATAAGTTGGGCCCTGACGAAGTTTTGCGCAGATGTATCTTGCCACATGAAAAGAACTCTATCATCGCAGAAGCGCATTCAGGTACCGCAGGAGGCCATTTCGTAGGAAAGCCGACTGCGCAAAAGATATTAGCCGCAGGTCTTTGGTGGCCGACATTGCACAAGGATACTAAGGAATTCTGTAAATGTTGCGATGTGTGCCAGCGAACAGGAAAACCCTCAAGAAGAGATGAAATGCCGCTAAGACCCCAGATCACACTGCGTGCTTTTGATAAATGGGCCATTGACTTTGTAGGACCTATTAACCCACCAGGAAAAAGAACTGGCGCAAGATATATCATTACAGCTACTGAATACCTCACCAGATGGGCTGAGGCGAAGCGAGTTAAGAACTGCGACGCTGCTACGGCCGCACAGTTCATTTTTGAGAATATTATCACTAGATTTGGATGCCCAGTGATCCTCATGAGTGATCAGGGTACACATTTCCTCAATGAGACTATAGAGGCCCTTACTGAAGAATTTCAAATTAATCACCATAAGAGTACACCCTACCATCCTCAAGCTAATGGTGCGGTGGAAGCATTCAATAAGATCCTTGAGAATGCCCTGACGAAGATCTGTAATCAACAAAGAGATGATTGGGACCTTAGAGTCACAGCTGTATTATGGGCTTACAGAACCACTTGCAAGAAACTAACAGGTCACACACCTTTCAGCTTGGTGTATGGACAAGAAGCAGTTATGCCCATGGAATACATTGTTCCCAGTCTTAGAATTGCGCAAATTACAGAGATGGCAGATCCTGATACTATGAATGAAAGACTTTCGCAACTGCTTTCCTTAGAAGAAGACAGACTCATAGCCGGATTCCATCAACAGGTACAGAAGGCAAGACAGAAAGCTTGGCATGACAGGCACATTAAGCATAAACACTTTGAAGAAGGAGACTTGGTACTCCTTTATGATAGTAAATTCATCAAGTTTCCGGGCAAGTTTCGTGTACATTGGTTAGGCCCTTTTCAGGTGATAAAAATAACAGAAGGAGGCGCAGTTCAGCTTGCAAGGCTGGATGGAGAATTACTACCCACAATGATCAATGGGAGTCGGCTCAAGCTTTATCGTGACGGCCACTCCTCTCTGTCGACCTAATATATTGCTAAAAGAAATGCAGATGCCCAGTGTAGTTGAAAGAGGCATCGCATTCAGTCTACACGGAAGTTGCGAGACACTCAGTCTCCGGCTTCCTGCGCAGTTCCTAGAAACATCCGCGCATGTCTGAAGTTTGGTTGAAGCGAACATAGTTGCGCTCTTGCGACGCTTCTCCCCGGACCGTTGAACTATCGATCTTGCGGAGCTCCCTTTGTTAATTCACCGCTTGAAGAGTTCTCCTTGTGGACCCCTAGAGGCACAGTTCCCTAAGTTGAAATGACCCGCCAAAAATTTTGAACTACAACAGTTATGTAGCCGCGTCTGAATAAATGAAGGATAACTCCGTTATTTAAGTCTAGCCGCTCTGATGGATTCGGCTTGATCTCCGATAGATTTGCATTTAACTCAGGCGCCGAAAGCATTAGCTTCTCCCGGAAGGCTGTCAGAGCCCGTCAATCATAATAAATGCACCAATGCGGCGAGGAGGATAGCGTGTTGTCAACTCATGTATAGCCGCCTACAGCTACGTAACCCCACTTGGTCGCATTTACTATCACCTCTGGCTATAAATACCTCACACTTCTATAATTTTTGGGTTACTTTCCTCGAGTTGCTATCTTGTTTATGAATCTAAGTTATTGTTTTCAGAGCCGAGTTGTGCAGAGTATTTTCCCTTGTTTTCAGTATCCATATCCTACGCAGGTCCGCCATTTGCTGTCTAAAGTTTTTGTTCCCTAAATCGATTCACGACGGAGAACCTGTCAACTGAAGAAGTTGTTCGTCAATTCCTGCGCCGAGGCTTAGATTTCGGCATGACTACTCCAGTCACGGCTTCGACTTATGTACATCCTAGTTATCAGGATCCCGGACAATCTCTGGCTACAAGAGCGTCGCCATCGCAGCCAGAAGAACCTGTTCCAGAGCCGTTGGCGACCATGGCAAACTATATTCCGCCGCGTCCAGATGATGCGCCAGAAGTACAGATCCCGAAGAATGCAAAGTATCCCATTCCGTTACCGCCACTACCGGCTAGTGTGCGGGTAGAAGGGCAACTATTGGGAAACATTCCACTGGTCAAGTTCTCTGATTTCAACCTCGGAGACTATAAGACATATCCTCAGTTCCAGCTAGACCGATATCTGAATATAGTGCATAATCCCACCAGAAAGGTTGACGAGTTTATCCCGAAGGGATTTGCAGCAAATCTTGAGCGCCCTGGACTCCTGAATTTGTTGAAGCTACCGCACTTTGGGCGTAGCAATGAAGTGAACGCAGTCGTTAAAACACTGCTATCCTGCGTTCATGGAGGTTACCTTTGGCTCGGGAGGCCAATTGATCTAAATGTTGGTTTAATTCACCGCATTACTGGTCTATCTAAGGCTGGTAAGGATCCCAATATTCATTTTGTGGGAAAGGACAAGGACAGAAAATTGGCTGCACGGCTGGTGCAGAAGTATAACTTGACAAGAGGAGGTCGGGCTTACGACCTCACTACAGTAGAAGATGAGGCACTTCGATTTACAGGAAGTCTGCTTGCAGGCAGACTTCTCACAAAGTGCCGACCGAAGGAAGTTACTGGAGCTGTCGTGGAGCTCGCCATCGCAGCTGCGGAGGGAGAGCAGTACAACTGGTCTCTCTTTCTGCTGAATTCTTTCTTGGTTGATTGCCTGAATGTGCAGGACAATGCAGCCCAATCATTCCATTTTTCTTGGATTCTAATTTTATGCGCTCTCGTTGGGTGGAAGGAGCCCCCGAATACTCAGTTCCTTCTGCGCCGCGCAGGAGAGGTTGCCGGCATGCGCTACATCAACCTCTGGGATTCCCCTAATCCCGCGAAGCGCAGGATGAATCGCGTTGTCTTTTGCGAATACTACTATCTCCTCCGAGATACCATTCAAGAAATGCCAAGGCTGAGCGAGGAGACAGCCACATTATATGACGGAAAGTTGGCTGTTACAGCCGACATACATCAACTTTACCTCCGCCCTTGCGGCATTCCAGACGAATGGGCGCTAGGCCTTTACAGAATGACCACCGAGGATGTTGAAGAAACCATCAAGTCTTGGTCGGATGAGTGGAGGGAGGCCGCCGATCTCGCATCTGCGCTGCCAACCACCGCTGCGAAAGAGAAGGATAAGGGCAAGGAAGCCCTGGAACAAAGAAGTGACGAAGGCTCCACAGAACCGGTCGCCAAGAAGCAAAAAGTGTCGCATCCCGCTGAGGCTATTCCCTCGGGGATCGACCAGTATCTGAAAGAGCAATTTCATGAGATGAGGAACACGCACGCTCACATCAGAAGTGCTCTAGACCTACAGTTTGTGGAAATAAAAGGTCTCGCAGGAAGGATTGCGCAGACCCATGCGCCAGCATCTACTTCGCAGGCGCCACAAGAAATTCCAAGTGCCGAGCGAGTTGAAGAACTCATAGAAAGGCATACTGTCGTGCATATTCCGCCTACCAGCATGACACTTCCAGATCCGCTAGCTGCACTACAGGTAAGCGCCGTTGGGCCAGTTGAAATCAATTTGTCATTAATTCCTATAGAGACTCTACAGCTCGTGCATGAGAAAGTTTCTGTTGAGCTGAGAGCTAGAGAGCTCTCTACATTCCAGGAAAATCAACGACTGCAATCGCAGGAGTTAGAGCTGAAGGCAATCCATAAGAATGTATCTGAGAAACTTGCACTTTATGAGGCGCAAGACATCGGCATCAGAAATGCAGTGAATGAGATTGCCCAGGAGTTGCCGACTTGCGAGATTCAACCAGACCTCCCTCTGGTTGCACAAGTTCAAATTATCGGAGGAAGGGTGAAAACCCTGGAGCAAGAAATAGTTGCTATGGCCGAGGACCATAGAACCCAGATCGCTGAGCTAGAAGCTCGAGTTGCCGCGCAGTTTACGGATGATGCGCAGGTACAATTTGAAGCGCTGAGCAGAGCTTCCACACAGATGAAAGATAGAATACAGGAAGCCGAGAACCTGATGAACCAAGATATGGAAGCTTGGACGGAGCTTGTGAAGCTCCCCTTTAAAGTTGGTCTGTCAGAACAGGTGCAAGCCGCAGAACAGTCCCTAGCCGTTCTGACTGAAGAAGCTAAGCCCTTAACAGGCTTACCAAAAATGAAGAAAATGGGCGAAGTGCGCAAAATGCAGCAGCAACTGCACAAGCTCAGAAGTGAAGATGAGAAGCTCACCAACAGCATTCAGCCATTCATGGATGCGTATGCTGAAATCGTTTCTCAGGTCAAGGCAAAAATCAAAGAGATTGCTGAATCTCAAGAGGTGATTGAGACCATAACGCAAGAAGAAGCCACCGCAGAAACGGTGCAGACAGCTGTGGAGTGTGTTGATGAATTGGACCACGCTATTGTGCAGTGGAAGAAAACATTCGCGGAGACACAAGCAAAAGCAGATGCGCAAATCAAGCAACCACACGCTAGTGCGAGTGGCTCGAGGGCGAGCCACAAGTGAGTGTTAGGGGCCTGTTGGAGCCTAGGTCGTAGCTGTGGTAAAGCTGAGAATTTTGGGAAAAAAGCACAAGTATGAAAGGAAAGTGCTAATTTTGGGACAAGCACTAAGTTTTGGGCAAGAAGGAGACGGTGCGCAGTACGGTGCCAGATGGACAAACTCAGCGAAGATCACGGACCGGAAATCGCGGAGCTCGCGCGCACGTCATCGAAGAATGAAGGTGGCTCAGCTACCATAATAAATAAAGCGATGGAGTAGAGGGCTCAGCTACCCTCATTTAAGGGCTAAGTACAGAAGTTATGGTTGCTCGGATCAAGGAGGAGCAACGGACCAGAGCATTGAAGGAGAAGGACAATCGCCCATACCCACAATCCGCGCCGGAAGTCAAGGAGCCTGCAGGAAGCGGCGACGTGACTGCAAGCGGCGCCTACAGTACACCTAGCCATGTGCGTGGTTAGGGTTTTTGGGAATCACTGTTGGGAAAGGCCCACAGTTTTGTAAAGGTGTGACCGTCATGGCCACCTATATATATGAATACATGATAAAGAAGAAGAGGTTAGATACTTTTGGGATAGTTAGATGGTTAGACTGTCAGATAGTCAGTCCTGAGGATAGATCATGTGTTGATTATCCTTTGTATGTGTTCTACCGAGTCTGTAGAACTAGAGTAGAATCGGATAGCCGAGGAGCTAATCCCTGAGTTGCCAGACAGTCTGAGTAGATGTCTGTGCCTTTGTAATCTCTGAGAGAAGAGACTAGATTGAGAGAAGGGCTCCCAGCTGTGTGCGTGGAGTTTCCTGTAAAGATCTAAGGCTGCAGCTGTGTGCGCAGCGTATTGTATAACTCTATGGTTTTCTGGTTAATATAAACTCCCGTGGACGTGGTTTTCCTCGAGGAGATGAGCTTCACATATGTCTTCTTGTTATAATGATTGCATGAATGATTAACTGTTTAAAGTTCATTACCTGTATATGCAAGACTCTTGTATTATCTTTGCGACTGTTTAAGTGAGTTGGAAAGGTCCCTTGATAGCTATAAGTGTTAAGTACCGAAGAAGTAGTAAAGCGCTGTCGCTGCAGCGAGCGAGAAATGTGTTACTGCGCTGGATGCGTAGGGCGAGGAAGTACTTAACGCATCGACGCAAGGAATAGTTGCCTTCTGCGCTAGAGAGGAGAAACCGCGCAGTGGGCCTGCCGAGGAAGGAATCCGCACAGTTGCGCCGAGGGGCCTGCGGGAAAGTACGACCGCCGATATCTGAGGAACCGGAAGAGGAAGAACAATCTCCGCGTCACCAAGGTTAAGGAAACCTGATTCCTTAACCCCCCCATAGCCACTTCGGGTGAGACCTCGAGCTGCTGCGCAGCTCGTTGCCGAGAGGGCCAGTGCGCCAAGGGGTTTTGTTGCTGCGCTTCATTAAAACCCGGGTCTGCCCAAGAAAGCAGCCAACAGTGCCTCCACAATCCGTAGTCCACAATGTGGGACTTAGAAATCGGAAACCCAAATGTGCCATTTCAAAAAGAAATACCGTTCTGACTTCCGCAATCTTAAATGCGGGTTAGGAAAGTCGGAAAGTCTCGGAAAGTCTCCTGATCGGGTTTGTTGCGGGTTGCTTCCCAGTCGCAGATCTAGCTTTGAAGGATCGACAACCCATGTAATATTCCGTTGGGTGAAGTGCGCAAAATATAGAACTCCGAAATTCCGAAATTGAACGTTCTTTGTGATCATAGATCGATGGACGAGGCAAGCTGTGAACTGATCAATGACTCGAACAGTATCTCGCTCATGTAAGTGAGAGGAGGTTAATGTCAAACACGGATGCAAAAGCTCAATCAAATCCATCCTAAGCCAATTCAACTCCACCATTGATCTATCTTTCTCTCGATCCAATGGTCTAAGGTAATTTTGGGAAGGCACATTTGATCGGGGTTTAAGCAGCGAAAAGTTAGTGCTTCTTTAACAGTTCCTCTAGACTTGGCTGGATACTATTGTGGTGAAATGTTGATACTCAACCATTTTTTGGAGTTTCTTGCTTCTTCTTTTGGCATAGAAATTCAATGGGAAAGCTTGGGGTTCTGGTAGGGGGATGTCTTTTCCTCCCATTGAGGGTGTTTTCTTGGAGGTGTTAACATATATATATATATATATATATATATATATATATATATATATATCTTTTAGCTATGACCAGGTCATCCCAAAGCTTTTATAACTTTGATAACACACTTAGTTCATCACCAAGCTTTTATAATTTTGATATAACACCTTGTACAACATTACACTTCCAGGTCATCACAAAGTTATATTTAATCATAACATGTTGTATGAGTCCTCACTAGGGTAGGAATCAGTGGGATAGTTGTTTGTACCACTTACCATTAGGAGAGTTATGTTTGCCTACACAAATAGTGATTACATCTCGCAAGATTACTAACCCTGGTTGATAACAAGATGACTAAGGTAAATTATTAAGACATATAATTAACCTGACAATAGGCTAGGGGTTTAGAATTGAAACTATGGTTTCTTGAACTCTTGTGCATATTTGTAGCACAATGGTATAGATATAAATGGATGCACGTGAATATATGAAGTTTTTTTGGCATGCATATGTAGTTGCAACATGAATTTTTTTGAGCTCTTGTGCATATTTGTGCACAATGGTTTGGATTCAAATGGATGCACATGAATGCACAAACTAGGGTTTTTTGGAATCTTGTGCATATTTGTAGCACAATGGTTTGGATTCAAATGGTGATGGAGGTTTCTAAAGATAGACTAGGTTTCTAGATTTACAGATTAGGTTTCTAGGGTTATATTTTTGTTTCTAGGGTAGATTAGGTTTATATGTTTGTGACTTGGTTTCTATGTTTCTGAATTAGGCATCTAACGGTTATATTTGTGTGGATGATGGATGTGAATATTATGGTGAAAATGGGGATGGTGATGGTGACAACATGGGCATGAGGAGGATGGTGGTGATGTTCATGGTGGCAATAGGCATGGTGATGGTGACAATGGGCATGGCGATAGTGACAATGAGCATGGGGATGATGATGGCAACAATGAGCATGAAAATGGTCACGAGGATTCATATCTTGTGGTGTACTTAGATGGGATCAAAAATCAAAGACAACAAATTTATGGCAAATCTTGTTCAATTTATCAAGTTGGATAAGTCTATGCAATTTATCAATCTATCCAGTTGTCAATGTTTAAGTGCAATAGTGAAAATATTAATGTCAATAATCAATGATACCATGAAACAAAATCATAGCATACATGTACACCACATACTTATAACACAATACACGATATAACATGCATACCACATACCATACTACCTACATATGGTCATTCGACTAGACCATCGGGATCACCTATAATACCAATGGTATCCTTTAACCTCTCGTGCTCAGAGTAAGGCAATAAGAATCGTGCCTTTGATGAGTTCTTCCTTTGAATTGTTTGCAGCTGGAGGTTTGTGCCAATAGGTTACCCTATGTATGACCTTGCAAAATGCTTAGCGAAGACTCTTAAACCCTTGGTTGGAAAATCTTTCTCATTTATTAAAGACTCCTCTCAGCTGGTAAAAATGATGAATGATTGGAGGACATATGATAATGATATATTAAACAGTTTCGATGTTGTATCACTTTACACAAAAATTCCAATTGATGGTGCATTTGAAGTCATTAAGAAAATATCTAATCCTGAAACTGCTCGCTTGGTTGAGATGTGTCTTAGTTCAACTTATTTCTACTTTCAAGGAGAAATATATGAACAAACTAAGGGGGTTGCAACGGGATCACCACTCTCACCAATTGTGGCAAACCTTTTCATGGAAGAGGTTGAAGAAAAAGCAATTAACTCATTCCTGCATAAACCAAGATGGTGGCTCAGATTTGTAGATGATGTATTCAACAATTGGCCACATGGGTAATACAAATTGGATGAGTTCTTAAACCACCTTAATAATCAATGTGAAAGCATTAAGTTCACCCTGGAAAAAGAGGATGCTAAATCCATTCCCATCTTGGATGTACTTATCACAAAGAAGCATGACATATCTCTCCCTCACAAAGTATATAGAAAAATAACTCATACGGATAGGTACCTTCACACCAACTCACGCCATCACCCATCCCATAAAATTGGAATAATAAATACCTTAGCCACTCGTGCATGGAGAGTTTTAGATATGGATAACATAGAAGAGGAGTTGGATCACCTTAAGAAATCCCTCATGAACAATGGATATAGTGGAGGGTAGATTGATAGAGTCATCCACAAAATAAAAAGAAACAAAACAAGAATCAAGAATGGAGACACTGCTCTTCCAAAAATTACCCTTCCATACATCCATGGTACTACAAACAAAATTGCGAAGATTTTAAAAAAGAAAATCATATGCATTGCATTTGCTCCTCCAAACTCTTTAAGAAACATGCTTGACAAAGAAAAATATCCTATTGATCCAAAGCAACAAAATGTGTCTACAAAACTCCATGCTCTTGTGGTGAGGCATACATAGGTGAGATTGGACTCTCAATTGAAACTAGGTTAAAAGAACATACTGCTGAACTACGACATGAAAGAATTAAAAACTCAGCAAGTGCAGAACACTCTCACACTACCAAACATCACAAATGCCTCGAAGAATTGAAAGTCTTAGCAATTGTCCCCAATTACTACAAAAGAAAAATTCGAGAGGCCATAGAGATTGAAAAATGCACTAATAAATTCAATCGTGATGATGGTTTAAGGTTAAAAGAAGCATGGAAACCTACTATTCAAATATTAAAAGAAAAATAATAACAATTTAACCCTAGCTGACTATTGATTTCAACATAAAAAGGGTTATAAATTACTATTTATCTTCCTTTTCAGAAATACAAAAAGAGAAGTGCGAGCCTCTATGAGTCTCTCTTGAGGATGAACCTGCTTAAATGTTCGAAACTTGTTGAATCAAAAAACTTACCACATATTTCCTCTCACCACAATTATATATCTATATCTATATCTATATCTATATATATATATATATATATTTGTTTGTAACAGATTATTGTCGGTAACCTAGTTTAGAACCTTGGGTCTAAATCAAAGCCAACAATTGGTTCCATTTTCAGGACTTGAATAAGTTAGGGTTTCATAGGATGAGTTGGAGACCTATGAGAAAAGAACTACACTACTAGTTAATGCATAAGGAGGAAGAGTTTGCGTAGAAGGAGTCCCAAAATTTGAACATCAATTCATAGCATTGGTTACAGAGGTACATTTATGTAGATGAATATGATTTATTTTTTCCCAATTTCCTTATTTACTATTTGAATGGTTGAAAAGACAAGTAGAACTTAATGTGGTCTAGAGGAGCTCATAAGTAGTTATTTGGGATCAAGAAATGTTGGAAGAATTTAGGAATCTTGATTATAAGTGGACTAGGGCAATCGATTTTTGTTTTAGTAGGGTGAAAGAAGTATATATTATTGAGTTTTCTATAGAATATCACAAGGACTTTGATTGTGAAAGGGATAAATTTGAGACAAAACCAAGGAAGAGGATGCTGGAAGAAATCCCCATTTGGATAAAAATGCTCTTTGTAGAAAAAGGGATTATACGCACCAAGCCCAACATAATGGAGGAGTAAATCCCTCTGTACTAGGAGGAATAGAGGGAAAAACAACGGTAGGAACTATGAGATAAACAATTAGAAAGATAGAAAAGATGGACCCAGATGAGCAAAAATGGAGAAGCGATGAACGGTATGAAAGAATAAGAGTGTTGAGGGAAGTTGTATGGTAAGTTAGTTTTGACCAAACTAAAAAGGATAGAGAAGACATTGTAGAGAGTGGTATAGAGTTGAGTATAAAGAGGAACTTTCCAGAGGAAGTAGAGGGTGCATTTCTAGTGGAGAGCAGCACAAAAGGTGAGAAAGAGGAAGAAGAATAGCCAACAAAAAGGCACAACGTAGAAGAGACCACATTAGAGGAGGAAGTGGAACAACGAGGAGTTAATGTTGAGTAGCTACAATGGAAAATCTATTAAGTATAAGAGTTATAAGAAAGTGACGAATAATCTCAACATAGTGAGGTCGTGGAAATTTCATTTGAGAATGAAGCAATAGAAGAAGAGAATATTGTAGGATTAAGCGAATTGTTTGGTCGATTTGAGATAGAGGATTCATCTGGATCTATGAGAGAAGAACATGGTGAAGTAGTGTTGTATGATTCCCCCCTTGAACCACCCTCCTAGCACTCATTTCCATGAATAACTTAAAACTCAATACAAAGTGAAGTTAGATGTATTCTACAACAGATATTAGAGTAAGGAAGGAGAATAGTGGATAGAGAGAGAGAGAGGTGGAGAGGTGATAAGAAGATTGAAAATGGTAGGAACGATAATAGATTAGTTGTTGAGGCTTCTAGATTTTTATGGAACTGGAAAAGTTGATGCAAATCAACACTAGTTTACTTTTGAAGTGGTGTGTGAAGTAAAGCAAGTCTCAAACATAGTAGAGAAAGTAACACAGATGGAGACTACTCTGCGTGATCACGCACTCACGTGGTATATGGCTGAGATTAAGCAAGCGATGTTGAAGGAGTGACATTATGGGACTAGGACCATAGATTTAAGATTTTGTTGGATAGGTTGTCTTTTAAAATCCAGAATTTGCAACATAGGGATTGGATCATTGCAGGATTGTTGCCACATATATGGATCCCAATAACTCAACAAAAGGTTCTCACACAATCTGATGCATTAGAAATTTCAATGTGGTTCGAGTCCACACCAGCGGGTGAATCTTCCTTGGGAATGGTATCGATGTAATATCAGCTAGCGACATTGACTGCACAGTTGCAAGAAATATCCAAGGGGAAAGCAATGCGCAAAAATGTGTTGTGTACACTCTGTTGTGTAGAAAGACACCACCACAATGAGTTCCCTATGTTGGGAGTGTAAACAAAAAATGGTGCCCTGAATCCTTTCCTGACAGGACATTATGAGAATTGGTGTAAGATATGTAAGAAATGGGGTCATTCCCCTCTGCAGTGTCCTATGCTATAGAAGTATCAAAATACTACTAATACTGCCTTTTGTGAATTTTGTAAATTAGTCGGACATGATGTAAATTGATGTCGTGCATTAAAATTGATGAATGAACACTATGTTGATGCCTATATAGTATAGGGAGCCAAGGATAATCGGCGGGAAGAGGTGGTGAATTCTAAGGTGTATTTAGAGGACGAGGTCGAGGATTCGACGGAGGTGGGATACAACCCGTCTACTTCAACTGTGGAGAACTAGGTCACATAGTGTGCATTTGTGCAAAACCTAGAGTGTTTTGTGGATATTGTCACAAAACTGAGCATAATATAAAGGATCGTCCAAATTTAATAGACAAGTGGGAAGAGAAAAAAGGTCATTGTAATATGGTGAATACAGAGGTGTGTGATGACTAGAAGTTGAAGGACCTAGTGAATGTGCAGATAGTAATCGGAGGGGGCACACGAACAGGGGAATATCATGGAAAACAAGGATATGTCTAACATATGTTACAAGAGAAAATTAAGAAGGTTGTAAAGCCTTTGCCGAAGTTCGATGTTGTGCAATAGAGACAATTACCGCACAAAGGACAAGAAGCAGTTGAAGAAGCACAAAGGACAAGAAGCAGTTGAAGAAGCACAATGACGCAAAGGAGAATTTTGATTTGATGGTGACAAGGAAAGCGATTTTGATAACAAGTGAGTTTTTGCATTGATGTATGAAAACCCTTAATGTTTTTTTAGTAACTAGAAAGTTGACGCAACTATTAACAAAATCGATGGTTGTAAGAGAAATGGAGATCCCCGTTATTGCACCGTTGCTAGAAAGGAACGTGCAACATGTGAAGACGAAGAGAATAAGGAAATCTTTTAAGATGGATGAAGGAATAAGAGGTTATGAAATGTAGCATGTGATCCTAGATTTGGGTTCGAATGTAAATATTTTTCCTAAGAAGTCCTAGGATTTGATGGGTAGGCCTAAGTTGGTTTGGTCCCCAATACATATGATATTTTCCAATCAGTATAGAGTGTTTCCAGTAGGAAGACTGGAGGATATGGAGGTAGATATTGATGGGATCAAGACTAATTCATATTTTGAAGTGATCGAGATTTTGGATGGATCAAATCCATACTCGTCATTGTTGGGGATTGATATGGAATTTGAGAATAATGTTATTTTGAATTTGAAGCAGAGTAATATGTCCTTCTAGTCAGAGGAAGTGAGAGTAGTATCTCCCTTGGATCTTAGAGAGTGGGAAAGATATTCTGAACCTGTGTGAGATGCAATGGAAGATGAGGAGATAGAAAATATCTATAACATCACAAGGAGAAAGGAAGATTACATAAATCCTATAGTTTATGGTGAAAGTAGTTGGCGTAGCATCTGTTCATTTGATACAGATTCAAAGGATGTGATGGAAAGATGGAAAAATAGAATGTATGAAGTATCAAGCCGAAGGTGCGCAAGAATTGAAAATTCACTGCATTGGGTAGGAACAAATCTGTGTGATCCTATGCACTTTGATGGGATGGGAATGGTAGATGAATTCATACAAGAATTGGTCGAGAAAGTTACCAAAATTGTGAGGATTCAAGCATTGGATATTGCTTTAAATGGGACACTTATGCGATGGTGGGCGACCAATAAAGAAAATACAGATAGTTGGGAGAAAGTAGTGAAGTATTTATGTATGATTTTAGCTAGTATATGAATATGCAAAACAACTATAAAGGAGTGCAAGACCCTAGGGAGCATAGGTGGTTTTGTGAGCGGAGATGGAAAGAAAAGAATATTCTTGTGGAACAATGGGTCCATAGGTTTATTCATAAGTTGGATACTATACCAAAGAGTTGGTATGTAAAACAATATATTTGAAGACAAACCATATATTGGAATGACATGGGAAAGCATTTTTGTTAAACATTTAGTTTCTCTTGAGAAAGTGCAGTATTGAAGAATATTTTAGGAAAAATAAGGAGATTATTTAAAAAAAAAACAAGAATGAAGGATAAGGTGGCCTGCGCAACACACAAGAAGTTGGTGGAACTTAATAAGCATGAATTTTGTTGGCAGATTATAAAAGAAGAACAGGAGAAGGAAAATGATCAAAGGAAACTAAACATTGATGAAACGGAAGGGGAGTGCACAGTACAGATACTAGTACAGATAATACTGCACAGGAATACTTGCAAATGTTGAAGATGAAGAAATATAACATTTGAAAAGAAGAGGAACCAAAGATGGCAATCTTAGGAGATTAATGCAACAATGAAACGGTAACACAAGTAGTAGATCTACTAAAAGAATATGAGGATGTGTTCCCTAGAAGTTTCTCGAAAATGAAGGGCATCACAGGATTATTGGGAGAAATGAAAATTTAGTTAAAACCATATGCCAAACTAGTCAAGAAAATACCATATAGATTAAATCCGAAATAAAAATAAAAAGTGCGCCAAGAGTTGGACAAGATGCTTGAGGCGAGAATTATAGTGCCAATGGAGGAATCCGAATGGGTAAGTCCAATGGTAGTGCAAGATAAAAAGGCTGGAGGAGTTAGGATTTGTGTGGAGAGGGATTTAAATGTTGGATGTATAAATGATCCATTTCCCACTCCATTCACGGATGAGGTTTTGGAAAATGTTAAAGGATGAGAGGTGTATTCCTTTATTGATGGGTTCTCAGGATACCCTCAGGTGAGGATTGCAAAAGAGGATAGGCCAAAACCAACATTTGCAATACTAAGAATGGGTCTCTTTTGCATAAACAGTGATGCCATTCAGTTTGAAGAATGCATCGACAGTGTTTTCGAGGATTGTGGTTACTACATTTAAAGAATTCATGCATAGATTTTTGGAAGTGTATCTGGACGATTGTACAGTGTTCAGTTTGTTGAAAGACCATGTACAAGTATTAAAATTAATGTTATATAGATGCATACATTTACATATTTATTTAAATTTGAATAATTGTGTTTTTTGTACACCAGTAGGAGTGTTATTGGGGCATGTAGTTTGCAAGAAAGGGTTATTGGTAGATCCAACTAAGGTTGTAGTGATAGTGAATTTACTAGCACCAAATTTTGTAAAAATGTTGTGTACTACTCTTGGGAATGTCGAGTATTACATGAATTTTATAATGAATTATGCCAATATTACTGTTCCATTGGAGATAATATTGAAAAAAGAGAATAAATATGAATGGACCTTGGAGTGTCAAGAGGAATTTGACCTATTGAAGGAGAAGTCGGTGACATCGTTGATACTATTTTTTCCATATTAGATGAGGATATTCCCTGTACATGTGGATGCCTCATCTATATATTTGGGGATTGTATTGGTGTAACTTGGAGAAGGAAATATCAACCATCCAATTTATTTTACGAGAAGGGAGCTCTCAGATCCAAAAAGGAATTACACCACCATGGAGCGAGAAGGATTAGCAATGGTCTATGCGCTACAAAATTTTTGACATTATCTCTTGGGAATCTCTTTAAATTTTTTATTGATCACTCTGCTTTCAAGTACTTACTTAACAATCCAGTGTTGGGGTGAAGGATCTGTCGCTAGTTGTTGTTATTTCAGAAATTCAACTTCAAAGTGGTGATCAAGCCAAGAAAATAGAACTTGGGTCTAGATCATTTATACAAGATAGAAAATGGTGAAATAGAAGGAAATATAGATGATCAATTTCTGGATGCGTAATTGTTTCATGTAGATATGGTAGCTAACCAATTTATAGAAATTGCATCACTTATTCTTAATGACAAGGAAAGCACCAAAATATTATATAGTGGTGCAATGACAGAAATTGGTCACAAGGAGTGTGCATTACAATTGGTCACAAGGAATGTGGATTACCAGTTGATTGCTAGTCAATTGTACAAGTTAGAAATTGATAGTATACTGCGCAGATGTGTCACGGAGCATGAGTGCAATGCAACTTTGTACGGAGGGCATGAAGGAATAGCAGGGGGCTACAATGTAGGAAAGGTGACAACAAGAAAAGTACTATGTGTAGGTTTGTAGTGGTAGTCACTATTTTTAGAAGCAAAAGAATATTGTAAGCTGTGTCATGTATTCCAAAGTGTATGAAATCCATCAACATGTGATGAACTATCATTGGTTCCAGTTACTGTGTTGGAGCCATTTGAAAAATGGGCTATTGATTTTGTGGGTCCCATCAACCCACCAACTAAAATATTTGGCCCAAGATATATCATATCATCAACAAAATATTTGATGATTTGGGTAGAGGCAGCTCCAGTGAAGGAGTGTACATCAAAAGTTATTGCATGGTTTATTTTTGAAAACGTTATCACCAGGTTTGGTTGTCCTAAAATTTTGATGAGTGATCAAGGAACATAGTTTTTTAATGCTATTATTTGGTAGTTGACATAGGTATTCATGATTCATCATCAAAAGAGCACATCCTACCATCCACAAGCGGTGATCAACAAAGTATTGGAGCATGCATTGACAAAGGTTTTTAACGTTGAGTGGGATTACTAGGGTCAAAGAATTCTAGCAGATTTATGGGCATACCATACTACTTGTAAGAGACTGAAAAAATTTACACCATTTCGACTAGTTTATAGAAAAGAAGTTGTAATGATAATGGAATTTGTTGTTTCAAGTTTATGCATTGCACTTGCCACAAATATGATCGATGGTGAATCTCTACAAACTCGATTGCAGAGTCTAATGGAGTTGGAGGAGGACAGGTTATATGTTGGATTCAGTCAATAGGTGGAAAAGCGTAGGTAGAAGGTGTGGCATAATAGAAATATTTAGAAGCATGAGTTGGAGCCTAATTCTCTGATATTATTATATGATAGCAGATATATTAAACATCCAAGGAAGATCCGTATGCAATGGATGGGGTTGTTTCATATTGCTTACATCACTGACGCTAGTGCAGTAAAGTTACGGACTTTATGGGGTGATCCATTGAAGGGACTAATTAATGGTAGTTGATTGAAAGCGTAATATGGCCCTCAGGGGTTAGAGGTATGAAATTGAAGGAAATGATCGGTAATTATGTACATAATAGATCAATTAGGATGTAGTCAAATAAAAAAAGTATGTTAGTTATGTTCATTTATGACAATTGTATATCCCTAAAAGTAGGAAAAAATGAATTTTGAAAAAGCATAAATTACAGTGTATCACATATTTATGGTAAAGTAACTAATGATTAGATTTACTTGAAAAGTGGATCGAGAGATGTATTAAGGAAGGGATCGAAGCGTCGATTGGACAATTGGTAAGAATATTTCACAGATTGCATAGATTACAAAAATAATTAAAAGATGGAGCAGTGTTATTTATGAATACAAGACAGTACTAGCAGCAAGTAAAATTGGTTTATTAGTCATATAATTCATTTTAATGGTTTGTGTGTCTAAGCAACAATTAGGAAGTTTGCAAAGTATTGAATTGAGTTGCAGTGTGAAGGTGTTAAGGTTGCAAAAGTGAATTTGATAATGTTTACATCGAAAAAACCTAAAGCGAAACCTAAGGTCAAGGTAGTGAAGGAGGAAGATGCATGTTGTCTAGATAGATCATAGAGTAGATATTAAAGGTCAATTTCTTGGGAAGGTACCATCAATGAAGTTTCTGGACTTCAATCTGTAGGATAATGAGAGTTTCCTTATGCTGGAGGAAATTAATTATGTAGAGGTTGTGGTTTGAGATTATGATACAAAGATAGTAGATCCAAAACCTTGGGCACACAAGATATTCCAGTCAGGGATTATGTCTCTACTAGATGTCCCGCATTTTTGGAGGAGTTCGAGTATAAAAAACTGTATCTGATTCTTATTGAGTCGGGTGCATGTAGGATATTTGTGGTTGGAAAAATCTTATCCAATCGATGTGGATGTGATTAAAAAAGTTTCAATATTTCCACGTACAAGGGAGGATCCAGGTGGAGTAAATTGCAACAAGATATATGAAATTAGATGAAGTGTATATAAAGTATGGCACTCATAGAGGTATGCAAGGCGCAGTAATATCAACAATTACAAACAAGGAGTTCATATTTGCAACACAAATCCTAGCCAAAAAAAGCATGAGGAAATGTAGAAAAGATGAGTTCCATGTGGGAGTATTATTTGTTGTGGAGCGCTTCACTCAAGGAATCAAGATGAACTAGCCAAAGTACATGTTAGATGAATTTATACAAGACAATTTAGACACACATGATGTGGATAAAGAATTTCATTTGAGTTGGGTTTTTTTATCAACATGAATGATTTAATGGAGACCATTGCAAGGTAAAGTGTATGATACAAAGGTAACATAGGCATTCTCAGCTCCAAAATTTAATATTTGTTAGTTGATTCAAGACAAAGATGTGCAGCAAGGGATGAATTTGGTGTTTCAATGTTGGTATATCGGGATTATCTAAGCTACGATTGAATCATATCAGATTCCTTCACAATTGATTGATAAGTATAATTCTATAGTATATTTTCTAGATGACAATCGCAATGCTTTTATGTCCTACGGATGGATCCCTTTAATAGAACATAGGTGTTACCTTTTTGTGTAACTAAGGAATATATACCGGAAGCCATGGTGGAATGGCTTGTTGAGTTTCAGTTGAAGCCATATTCATATGTTGAGATACTAAATACTTTGAAGGGTACCCCAAAATAGAGGAAGCAACAAATAAAAGGATCAATGAGCTTGAAGAAGGTGCATGGTTCGCCAAGGATAAGTGCAAGAAAGAAAAAGGATCATAAAAAAACTGAGGTACTTGAGCCACGTAAGAAAAACCAAACTACATTATGTTCATTAGTACATATAGAATAAGAAACACTAGAAACACATACAAAAACTCAAGAGTCGAAAACATCAAAGGAGAAGGAGGTAAAAGCAAAGTTGTTTAAAGAGGAAGGAACTTCACCAATGTAACTCATAGAGCTATGAAAGATCATTGGTTCAATTAAGACCAATTTGTGGGCACAAAAATCATTACAGGTAATGTCTACAAAGAAATTGCGTAAGTTAAAAGGTAAGTTTAATATTGGTGGCTACACATCAGCAAGTTCAGAAATGGAGATTGATTATACTACGTGGGAGAGTGAAAGTAGACAAATGGTTACCAAAAGATATATAAGTGTTTATCCTTGGGAAATTATACATAAACAAATGGAAGGCTCATCGACAATGGTACTTAAGTGGCTTGCTATTGAGATAGAATTGTCACAAGTTTCCTTTGAACAGTTGCAAGATTACATCGCAATGTTGACAGAGGAAATCATTGCGTGACATTTGGATTTGAGTTGAGTACACAGTGATATACAATAAGTTCATGCAAATACTGTTGCTAAGCATTCTTCTTTGACTACAAAATAGTGGATTACATTTGGAACTATGCCAATGAGAAACTTTATCTACCACAACTAAAGAAAAATGTGAAGATATTAAAGTGTTGAATGAAGGCTTGAAGGCATATAATGAGACACTTATGGAGTATATTTCACAAACGGAGACACCGGAGCAAGTAGAACTAAACCAGTAGATTATTTAGGATGAGGAAACATTTGACAAAGCAAAGAGTGTTGTACAAAATATGTCAAAACTGGTAAACACTAGTATTATGGTTTGGGGTCATTTATAAGAAGTACCTGAGGTAGCAGAGAAAAATAAACAAGAGATGTCTTGGGAAGAAGAAGTCATAACTAAAAAAATTCCTTACAAATGTTATAGATGTCTGCAAGAATGGAGGCTATGACTAAAATTTATAGCCTCACAAAGAAGATTAATATGGCTAAAATAGAGCAATAGCAGGTCACTATTCAGGTTATGGAATTACAAGAAAAAACTAATACACAGTATGTAAACATCACACAGATTTGTGAGAAGTATTAGAAAGTTGTTTATTTGGGTGAAAGAATGTGTCCAAGTCAATAGTCCACAACAAAAGAAGACATAGTAAAGTTCCATAAATATTTTGAGGTTCTATTGGAGTCTGTGGAGCAATTGGACAGTTAGTTTTTGGAGTTTGCAGCATAGTTACAATAGGTGCTCACATCAGTTCAACAAGTGATTCCTAAAGAGTAAACATGGGCTCGAGGTAGATCCCAACATAGTGTTGGGGGCATGTTGGCACTGTAGTGACATAATTCTAAGTTTTGTAGCCATATTGTGCGATAATGTAAAGAAGCATGTTGCATTGTATAGTTATTAGTTTGTTTAGTAAACAAATATATTAGTTGAAAGGCAGTTGGTAAGAGACATAATTGTCTTATTTTTGTAAAAAGAGGCAAGAGATGGGATTGTTTTGGGTTGATGTTATTCCCAACCTTTGAGTAGATGTTATGATGTGAACCTTATGCGAATGAATGAAGAATGAACCAATTGTTATCTAAATTTTACTATGCTTGAATGAGTTATTGTGCATGAATATGCAAATGTTTATGCTTTTATATCTGTAAATGTGGAATGTATATGATTTTGTGCAATTCCCTTTCCTATATTTAGTCTATGTAATTCATGTGACTGTATCAGGTGAGACTGTATCCTTTCAGGATGCTAAAATGTCGATGCTCATAGGATTATTGTTGGTAACCTATTTTAGAACCTTGGGTCTAAATATGAGCCAATAGTTATGGGGTTATGACTTTTTGAAAAAAAATTATCTAACAAGGAGGATTGAATGTTTTTTTCCTTCAGAAAAATGGTTGTCAATATTATATTAAAATGTTGTAAACAGAACCAAAATAAAACACGGAGATTCAATTTTACAGTTCCAAGTTTTAAGAAAGCATCTTCAAAGTGTTTGAAGAAGACCTTCCACCTTACCACTATGACTATGACAAACTGTAAATCCTGAAAGCTAAATGCTCTTACAAACTGGCATAATAAAAAGACACAAAAAACCTGCATAAGAGACTTCTAAGAGGTTCTACATCCATTGTTTATCCCTAAATTAGCATGTATTCCTTCATCTAGGTTTGAGGAGCTTCAAATTTCCACTACTTCCAGAGCGGGTTGATTTATAAACTCCTCAGCTATCATGCCAATTGCAATGCCTCTGCCTCGACTGGCCTAATTCTCTCCTAGATGATGCCATGCATACAGTCCTCGACTCCCTGAGAAGGGAAGCAGAGGATGCCCAAATCTCAACCCAACTGAGACTAGCCAAATCATCTTGCCATAGAGCCAACGACTCCAACGCCCCATAATTTCCTTCCTTGCACTAGCAACAAAGATGTTTAATTCCCAGCCAAATTCACTACAATTACTCCAACTACTGTGGAGATAAGCTCCAAACAACTCCCATAGCAAGAGATATTCCTCACCAAGGATATGCAAAACCATAAAGAGGCGCATAATAACTCTCCCCTTTTTCTTTCGACTTCCTATTTTCCCACCACTACACACATCCAAAAAAATCTTACCTTCATCTCGGGACAAGCCTCATTCCTCCATATTTTCAACTAGCATACCAACACAAAGATAAGTCAAAGGTTGTCGAAGGGAATATCCCTCGTGGGCACTCAATGGTATCATATCCCTCGCATTGATTTCATTGAATTGCCACCTGGTGGCACAAATCCAAAATAGGCTGGTCCATTTCAAGTTTAATGTCATTAATAAAAAGGATTAGGGGAGGGGAGCCATCTATGGGCTTGTTGGCCCCCCTTATTCATAACAAACCCATTTTATAAATGAATTGCTTGATTGGCTAAGGAATATGCTTCATAGTTATGGAGATTATGAACATGCATCATGATCACCTCCTTGAATTTTCTTAATAGGACATTAATTCTTTGTTGTAGTCGACCAACACTTGATTCCAGTTGACAGACCTTCCTCCGAGATTGAGAAATGACGAGAAGAGATTCACAAAAAATGATTACTTTCTAGAGACCCAAAGAGACACTAATATCCAACCCCATGAACAAAGCATATCACTCAGCTTAATTATTTGTCATCGTTCCCATACCCCAAGTATAAATTTCAACTATGTTTCCATCAAGATCCAAGAGGATCCCCCCTGCTCCTACCTCCATGGGATTCCCTTTATTTATTCCATCAAAGAACAACTTATGGAAAATTTGCTCTATAATCCGTTGTTGAAGTTCCTTTGAGTTTATTCCAAGTTTCCTTAAGAAATATCAAGGGGGCCAGGTGGGAAAAATGTAATTGGATTGAAGGGAGCTCCCATAAAATTTTGGGACCGAATCTCATTCACTTTCATTGAGCGCTCAACATCACGCCCAACAAATACCCAAGAGGACAGAGCTTCAAGTAGGAGGGCCATAGCATGAGAGGAAATTTTTGTTGTTTGGATATCTTTTTGATAAAAAAAATACTTTTATTCTTGGCAACCCATATTTTCCAACAAACACACTTTGGAAATGCTAACTAGAGATGAGATAGTGAGGGTTTACTTGCCAATGATCCTGAGAAATAATCATGCCAACTTAGGAAGAAACCATTCCAATGAGTAGGTAAAATGAAATAAGTGGTCAACTCGCTACATATCTCCTTCCACATTAAATTGGCATAATCACTGTAAAAAAAGAGGTGTCAGATACTCACTTCTGCTTTTTTTCATAGTATACACCAAGAGGGTCCTGAGATTTTCTGCCTTTTCAAATTCTTCGTTGTTAAGATTTTCCATGCACTAAAACTTAGCAGGAAACATTGACCTTTGGAAGGCCATCATTGTGCCAAACCTTCTTCCATAGGCAAGAAAATGGAGGGCACGAAACATTACACATAAGGAATTTATATCCTTCTTTAACTAAGTATTGTCCAGCAACACCCCACCCTCTTCCATTCGACTAATTTAGGACCCTCTTCTATCCAACTGATTTAGATTGATTAGAGCCACTCCTTGGAGGAGGGGCAAAAGTAACTCAAAATCAAAGGATAAATGTGGGGGTAAGTTGATGGATTTCCAACCTTCCCAGTTTGCATCCTTGTCCCAAATGGAAAGATGGAATAAGGTTATAAACCTACTTGCTGCCATCCATCTCTTCAATTTCACTAGCCCAGTTCTTATTGCAAGGGGGTATCGTTCCAAAATCCTATCTTCCCATAACCT
This sequence comes from Larix kaempferi, assembly GCA_027924585.1. Classification (NCBI taxonomy): domain Eukaryota; kingdom Viridiplantae; phylum Streptophyta; class Pinopsida; order Pinales; family Pinaceae; genus Larix; species Larix kaempferi. The sequence continues at coordinate 13,554,412 of BSBM01000350.1, read as the reverse complement.
GATCTTTTTCATATTCTTAGGAATCCAATAAAGGTCATTTTGTATTAAAAGTCCTACTTATTTACATAATTTCTAGATTTTTGACCCAAATCTTTCCCTATTACAATCATTAAGGCATCGCAGGTGTGACCCCCTGATGTATTTTTTCCTAATTATTTCCTTCCACCAGGATTTTCCCCAACCTCCAGAGGATCTTAACTCCCATCACAACATTCATTATGTTTGGTATCTTATTCTTGGACCTCCATGATCCTTAGGGGCTCTTATAGTTTCTCATTTGATAAGATGAAACTTGCTAGTGTTGGATTTTCCTCCCTTCCAGAGTAACTTACAAATGTCATTGCACCATGAATGCATAACTCTCATAGGAGAAAGAAGAGAAGAGCATTGAAATAGAGGTAACTTAAAGGAAAAAGCATATTTAATCTAGGTGATTTTACTTGCATGGTTCAACCATCGATCTCCCTAGGCTTGCATTGTAGGTTTACATTCTTGAGAAATATGTTTCCAATCCATTGACTTGGATTTTTTGTAGGAAATAGGAATTCCCAAATACCTGAAGGAATACCACTTTATGGATCCAACAAATCCCATGATATGAGAAATTATTTGTAGCAAAGATGTAGAGAGGTTCCACCCATATATCTTTTGGCATCATTAATCATCCCTCTTGAGGCCTCCATAAACAAATTTAGGTTGTTCTTACAACATTGATAAATGACAATTGAGGTAGCTCCCATTAGAATGGTATCATTGACAAATTGAGAGTGGTTAATTGCAAGAATCCTGTGTGCCAAAGAAATGCTTGGAAGGTTTCCAGAATCACGATGCCTATGAAGCCTACAACTCAGTGCTTCCACATAATAATGTATAAGAAAGGGGAGAGAGGATACCCCTGTCGAATCCCACATGAAGCTTGGAAGAAAGAAGCAGGCCTACCATTAACTAGGGGAGAAATCCTAGGTCTTCCAATACAAGCATGAGTACACTTGATGAAAGATAGGGAAAACCCCATTCGTTCCATAGCACCAAAGATGAAGCTATGTCGAACCCAGTCAAAGGTGTTGGCAAGATCTGATTTTATCACCATTCCCTGCTCCATTTTGGTGAAACTAGAGTGAATAGCCTCCCAAAATAAAGTTATATGATCTATTATTTGCCTCTTAGCTAGAAAGACACCTTGATTCTTAGAGATGACATTGGGAAAAAAAATTTAAAGGCGATTAGCTATGATCTTAGTCAGGATATTGTAGGCATAATTGCACATTAAGATGGGTCTAAACCCAGCCGAGGAAGTGGTATGTGTCTCTTTTGGAATGAGTACATGGAAGGAAGAGTTGGTAGCTCCCCCAATCTTCTCCTTATTCCTTGAAGAGTTTAACATTTTGCAAAGGACATACTTGATAATGTCCCAAGAAGTTATGAAAAATTTGATAGTAAACCCATCCATCCCGAGGTCATTGTTCAAATGAAGGCTCCAAATAGCAGATTTGACTTATTCCTCTACAATTGGACGCTCCTGGGATTGATTATATTCTAAAGTGACTGACCAAGGTATATCTTCCAACAATTTTTCCTTTGCATTAGGATTCCCACTTCCAATCTTCATATATAGTTGCTTGAAATGTTGGTAGGATGCTTCACGGGTAGCTACATCCCCTGTTATCTTTTTCCCCTTAAGAATTTGTTAATTCATGGATTACATTCGTATGTAGCCTCATCTTGGCTTGCTTATGAAAAAAGGATGTATTACAATCCCCCTTTTTAAGCCACAAAGCTCTAGACTTCAATCTCCACATCTCTTCTTCTTAGTGGATAACATTTGATAGCTGAAAGTTTAGATCTTGCTCTTTCTATAAGAGATCCCCTATTATCTCATCATTTTCCATTTCTCGCTGCAAGGATTCCATATCTGCCATAATAAGCTTTCGTATTTTTTTCAGCTAAGGGAAGTGATCTTTTTCCCAGTCTTTAAGAGTGCCCTTCATCAACATGAGTTTGGATTCCTAGACAAAGGAAGGAGAGCAACTAATAGGGGCAGTCCAAGTGGCTAATACCAAGGTCAAGGCATCTTCATGTATAAACCACATGGGGTTTATATCTAAATGGAATAGGACCAAGATTTTCAGAGTAAGATATGACCATTGATAAAGGTTTATGGTCAAAGACATCATAAGGCATAATAAATATTTGAGGTAAGAACCCAATTTGCAATAAGGGATTATGAATTAAACATCTATTGAATCTTACAGTAATATGATATGGCCCTAATATTTGATTGGACCAACTGAAAATACATTTTTTAGGGATGAAATCAACTAGATCCAAATCAACAATCAGATCTTCTAGATACTCTCCAAACGGATCTCAGATTAAGCTTCCTCCTCTCCATTCCTCGTGGGAGATTGTTGCATTGAAGTTCCTCGCAAGTACACGCACTTGAGAAAGTCCATGGTTATGTAGCTGACCACGTGATCACAAAAATTACCCTTTGCTACTGTATTGAACTGGCCCATAAATGTTGCAAACGTTGAACTTCTCTCCACTTTCAAGACTCTCTAGTTCAATTATTAACCAATTTGTGTATTGTACATAGTTTGTCACGCTATACTTTTTGGAGTCCCACATTGTAACTAGATCACCAAATACTGCTTTGGTTCTCACTGCACATATTTTTCCATTCTTCCATATTGCCTGCAAACTTGATAATGCATCACAATATTCCATTTTAGTCTCTTGGAGAATAAGCAAGACATGCTTCTATTTAAATATTATGTTTCCGATCATTTCACTTTTTGCTTTCCTTCTAACCCTATATAGTTCTAGGAGACTAACTTCATTATTGCTTACTTGTATGGCTAGACTGACCCTTTCCTTCTTTTCTATGATCCTTGTGACGTTGCATTACACTAATAACTTTAATATGCTTGTCTAGAGAAGTTTGTGTTCCTAATTGTAAGTTTTTTTGTTGCTTCATCATCTCTCTACTCCTCTAAGGTTTTTTTGCCAACCTTTTTGTGAATTGATCTATCCTCCTCAGTGGTGTCTTCCTAAGGCCATTTAGATTGTCTTCTTGTGACCACCCCTCCTCCCAAGCTAGCCAAATTATTTTGAAAGGAGTTTACTTCCTAATAAGGTTATGATGGCAATAAGGATACATAATTTTCTTTCATTGTGATCTCAACTATATCGGCTCTTCAATTGTGACCACTATTGCAACTATCCCTACTTCTTGCTCTTTATTGGGTGCATCCCCACTTGTTTCTCCGTCTTACCACCTTCATCCATGCCATCTAGAGCCTGAAATTGGTTTGTGTTACTAACATAAAAATAATAAATAAATATACACATTAATTAATATTAAATATAATTAAATAATAAGTTGCAACTCGTCAATATTAACTCCCAAGCTATATTTAAGTGAGCCTCTCACTCCTCTCCAACCACCACTATGCACACCACCCCTTCACTCTCCCTTATCCTTCCACCCATTTTCCCCCACTCTCCTGCCAATATTCTCCCTCGTTGTGCCCTTCTCATCTTCAATCCACGACCCCCTCCACCTTCCTTCTTGCACACCACACCTGCGTCCCCCCGCCCCCTCTCCACACGCATTTCTCTGCTACCCGCACGCCACTATTCGTGTAGTCATCCAACTCCCTCCTTACTACCACCCCCGCTTTCCCTGCCTGCTCACCATACCTTCCACCCACCATCACCGCTCGCTCACTGCTATACCCACGTAATCACTCCTTCTGTCTACACTGCATACCCATCTCCACTCCGTTCACGCTCCCAATCTCTCACTCTCTACACCCCAACTCTCCATCGCCAACTAGCTTCCATGTAAAACCCCACGCAACTCCCTTCATCTGCGTCCTTCCCTTCTCCATCTCCCTGCGTCCCTCCCTTCTCGGCTCCATTTTTCTCCACCATCTTTACGCATACTTCCTCCTCGCCATCGGCCGCTTCCATCCGCTGCTTCCCAACAGACCACTTGCCACGCTCCTCTCTTCTCTCCCTTCTCTCCGCGCTAGTCCCCCTCCTCACTCTCACGCCGCCCCCACTTCCTCCTTCCACATTTTACTCCCCCCAATTTACGATCACTCCAACATCACCCTCCTCAACTGCTTCCACACTCAACCTGCGCAGAGCCCCCATGCTCCAGTCCCATTCCCTTCTCATCTGCGTTCCTGCACTCTTCCCCACACCCACATCTCCATGTTGCGCATTGTCCTCCTTCATACACCTGAGTACCGGCTCCACTCCCACACCGTATCTCCCCTTCTGCGCCCTGTACACTCCCTCAATCACTGGAAATTATGTGCCCACACTCCCTCCACTACGCTGCCACACGCCCTCCATTCTACCATTCGGAAACACCTTTCCCATAAGCTCTTGCCATAGCCTTCCACACTCCAAGTTCACGTCATTCTCACATGTAAAACCCTAATTTGACCATTTACATTTATTTATAATAATAGTATATAATTACCCAAAAACTATTATTATAAAAAATTCATTATTTTTTTAAATAAATATTATTAATAATAAACTTTAATAATAATAATATTATTATTAAAAAAATACAAAATATCATTAATATAATAATTATTAATTATTATATTTAAATTTTGGTTCTTAACCAGCAAAATATCTCCATTTACAAGATCCGAGTCCGAAATGAACAAGAGAATGGAAAAATTCGAGCAAAACCAAGCTAGAGATTCAAAAACTCTCGAATGTGTAAACTCAAGACTCGATCAAATTGAAGCCGAACTACACAAGGGAAAAAAAGATTGGACAAATACTGTGAAATATGAAGTCAGCAAAGTTGTAGCATGGGATATGGATGAAGTAAGAAGAGAAATAAAATCATGCAGTACTTCGAGGATAGAGACACCGCTAAAAATGTCGATTCGCCAAATAGAGACTAGTCATTCCCTAGTTCAACGAACACAAATAATCATAAATCAACTTCTTTCAAAGTAGAAATCCCACAATAAGACCCTAACTACAATGCAATCAATGGTGGGATATCAAATGAAGCCTAAGTTAGAATTACCAAAAATCGATGGCGAGGGGAAACAAAACAAGGCATGGCGTGGATCAATAAGGAAGAAGAATTCTTTTGCATACACATAATCTTATCTGATGATGAGATGATAAAGTATGCCTCGGTGCAACTAGAAGGTCGAGCATACAATTGGTATATGTGGTGGAAGATTACGACAAAAAAAGGTGCCCACAATTGAAACACGTTCAAGAATGACTACTTTAAGAGATTTGAAGATATGAAGGAGAAATACTTTTTCTCAAAGATAAGCAGATTGAAATAGAAAGGTGGCATGGGTGAATAGACCTATGAATGGGAAGCATTAGCTACAAGAGTACCATAGCTAACGGGCAGTCAACGACTCCAGACATATGTGCATGGACTCAAGCCATACATTAGAGATGAGTTAGAATTACACAATGTCTCAAACCTGGATAAGGCCATATGTAAGGAAAAACTTATTAAAGAGAAGTTTAAAATATCAAGACAAGGGAACCTTAACAAGATTTATTTACGACAGCAAGAAACACAATGCAACTATTGCGGATATAGTTGGTCACCAAGTCATCAATTGTGCAACAATCCTCAATCATATGGCTAAGAAGTTGAAATAAGTTCAAAAACATCCACCAGTCGCTTCGACAATGACAAAAAAAAAAAATACTTGTTGTCAATGTGGTGAAGATTGGATCACAGGCCATAAATTCAGAACTAATCGCACAACACACTGCAAAATTATAAATGGGAAATAAGTATAGGTCCTTGCAAAAAAAGATACACCCGATTCTGATGCAGACACAAGCTCCCCTGAAGTATTAATAGCGACAATTACATGTATCAAACATACTTGTAAAGAAGAATATGTAGCAACACCTAAGAAAATTAACACCCAAAAAAAGGAAAGCGAGTTACTTACAAATAAATATACTCTGCCTCAATTAAGAAGTCGCAACAACAAGGATGGACAACTCTTAGTCCAGGCAACAAAATCAGATTGGACATTACCAATGAGGTTACAACTTACAGGATCTATTAAGGGTAAAGACATTACAATTCTAGTCGACTCTAGAAGTACACACAATCTAATTGCGCTGAGAGGCGCTCTACAACCCAGGATGGGGGAGATCTTGTAACATGTAATGTTCCTCACATGTAACATGTAATGTTCCTCACATAGTGGATGGGGGAGATCTTGTAACATGTAACATTCCTCACATGTAACATGTAAGTTACTTTTTACTTGCCGATTATGATGTAGATGTTGTAATATGTAATGTTCCTTACATGTAACATATAATGTTACTTTTACTTGCCGATTATGGTGTAGATGTTGTAACATTACTTTTGGTAACGTTCCTCATGTAACAAATTAAAGTTAAATGTAACCTTCCTCATGTAACAAATTAAAGTTAAAAGTTTTTTTTAGAAAGTATTTGGTCGGCCATTTAGAAAGTATTTAAAAACAATGACTATATAATTAAAGTTAAAGTAAAGTCCCCTCATGTAACAAATTAATTTTAAGAGTAATAAATATATTTGGTCGGCCATTTAGAAATGACATGAATTTGGAATAGCTAATTTTAAATCTGAGCTAAGTGTTCTGAGCCCCGAATAGGTGATTTTAAATCTCTTTTAAATTTTAAATTTTAATTTCACTTAAATTTGAAATTATTCATGCAGAGCCATAAAATGTAAAAAGTAATAGTATGAGGGAGATCTTGGAAAATGTAACGGATGTAACATGTAACGTTTGTTCGAAAATAATAAAATGTAAAAAGTAATAAAATATAATGAAAATTTGATGATCCTAGAGAATTTAAATTTAGAATTAAATTTAGAATTTAAACTACATGTGGTATAGTGGTATAGTGGTAAGGGTGTTGAGATAATCGGTGTGAGGTCCAAGGTTCAATACTCTTGGATCACCTGTTTTTTTTTTAAATATAGAATTTCGTAAATATATTGAATTTCATGTAAAGTGAGTTTTAGACTTGCATAGATTACAGTGTATGGGGTTTTTTTGTTGCATTTTTTTCAATGTAGATGTTATTCTGTGGACGCATTGATTTCAGTGTATGGATGCATAGATTTTAATGTATGGGGTTTTTTTAGTGCATAATTTTCAGCGTAGCTCGCACCCCTCCCTCTCTTCGTCCACCTATTAAAATATATATTAATATTTACATATAAGTATATAAGTTCTTTACTATGTATAATAAGAACTACATGTGGTATAGTCGTAAGGGTGTTGGGATAATGGGCATGAAGTCCAAGGTTCAATCCTCCCAGATCACCTATTCTTTTTTTTTTAAATATAGAATTTCATAAATAAATTGAATTTCATTATCATGTAAAGTGAGTTTTATACTTGCATAGATTTCAGTGTATTGGGTCTTTTTATTGCATATTTTGGAGTGTAGAAATTATTCTGTGGACGTATTGATTTTAGTGTATGGATGCATAGATTTCAGTGTATGGGGTTTTTTATTGCATATTTTTTAGTGTAGATGTTATTCTGTGGACGCATTGATTTCAGTGTATGGATGCATAGATTTCAGTGTATGGATGCATTAATTTCAGTGAATGGATGCATAGATTTCAGTGTATGGGGTTTTTATTGCATATTTTTCAATGTAGATATTATTCTGTGGACGCATTGATTTCAGTGTATGGACACATAGATTTCAGTGTATGGACGCATTGATTTCATTATACGGACGCATTGATTTCAGTGACAACAAAAGAATGAGAAGAAGACTTGAAATGAAAAGCAGAAGAATAAAAACAATTTTGAAAAAGGAAGTTAGACGAAATGATATCAGAAGAACTAGAAGAACGAAGAAAACGAAACACAGATCGGCAAAAAGAATATCGAAAAAGAAAGTTAGACGAATTGACAACAGAAGAACGAGAGGAACAAAGAAAATGAAACGTTGATCGACAAAGAGTGTATCGAGAGAGAAAGTTGAAGCAGTTGGAAGAAAAAAGAAATCAAGTTGCAGAACAACAAATAAATCAAAATGTATGAAATGACAAAATGGCGAAATGACGGCAGAAGAAGGAGAAGAACGAACAAAACAAAACACAAATCAACAAAAAGAAAATTGAAATTTTTTTTTACGCGAATTGACAGCAGAAGAACGAGAAGAAGAAAGAAAACGAAACGTTGATCGACAAAGAGCATATCGAGAGAGAAAGTTGAAGCAATTGGAAGAACAAAAAATTCAGTTTGCAGAACAATAAATAAATCAAAATGTACGAAATGACGAAATAACAGCAAAAGAAGGAGAAGAACAAACAAAACAAAATGAAAATCAACAAAAAGAGAATCGAAAACAAAAGTTAGGCAAATTGTCTCTATTTTCTAGTTTAACAATTTACTCAATTCTTAATACTTATTACTTACATTATGATAATCCTCGTAAATGTATCTGTGTTTTCAACTTAACCTGTTCCTTACAATGTTGATCAAACTCTAGTTTTGTGTCACCGCCCATGACTGAAACCAGCCTAGATCCAAATCCTAGGCTCTATCAAGCACCGAGAGGGATCAAATCTCTCGAGGTGCAAACCTCTTCTCAGTTATTGCACTCAAGGAGCGTTTTGAGGAGAGGTTTGCACCTCAGGAGATTTGATCCCTCTCAGCGCTTGATAGAGCCTAGGATTTGGATCTAGGTTGGTAGATATCAACAAAGCAAAGGAACTTAATCTTTTTGTATACCCAATGAAAAACCTCAAGGTGTCAACCATCGGTGATTGATATTTAGAAGAAGTAAGAAAATGCCATAAGGTTTCGTTGCAAATACAAAATTTAAACCTACAACTTAATTGTTATGCCTTACCACTCAAGGAAGTAGATATGATATTAGGCGCTGACTGGTTAACGTCATTGGGAACTTACTCTACCAACCCACAAAAACAATACATGGCATTTAAATGGAAAGGAAGTAAGTACCGGTTGTATGGACCAAGAAGTTCTCCACCCAAGCAGAAAGAATCATAGCTCAAAAAGGATCTAGACCCACATCAAGATACAAGAACCAACCTAGACTACCTATCTCAAATCAACGTCAACACAAATCCAAAACAAAAGAGGACATCAACACACTCAGCTTTGAGGACAAAGCTTCCCTTAAGGGGAGGGCAATGTTACGAACATAAAAATAATAAATAATAATAATAATTAATAAATATTAAATATAATTAAATGAAAGGTTGCAACACCTCAATATTAAATCCCACGCTATATTTAAGCGGGCCAATCTTGTAATGTTCATATCATCAAAAAAATATCATTTATTCAATTATTTGTGGGTTTTTTCGAATTTGTTATGCACTAGTTTGAAGTGGTTGGACCATGATGAATAGAGGAAGAGGGAGTCGCAGCTACTCCTTTTTTGAGACTCGATGCATCTTTCTTCTGGCTCCTTCACTCATTCCTTTTTGTGAGATTTAGGGTAGTTTCTAGCAAAGTGCCTATATTCATGGCAGACTTTTCACTTGAATGGTAGTTGTTCATAGTCTAGTTTTTGCAGATGGGTCTAGCCATCAATTGTAAGGTTGATCACCTATAGAAAACCTTTTTCCATGCCGGCCTCCACACATATTCAAGCACAAGCAAACATTGGGGGCTTTGGATCCGCTCTGTCAATATATTTCCCTGGGGAATTACCAACGGCCGCCATATCCTCATAATCCCAACAATGCAATGGTAGGTGCGACAACTTAGACCTAGATTGAGACAAGAGAGGGAATATCATTTATACTCCATTTTTTGAGATACTTACCCCTTGGCCACATAAAATATGGCCCATTTCATAAAATAAGATCATGGTCCTCCTTTTTCTTGAAGTAAAAAGCATAATACCCCCTCTCACAAAAATGATGTTGAATTCTTCCTAAGGGGCTTCTAGTTTTTTCTATCTAGGTATCTATGGATCTAGGAGATGGCCACAGTCCTATAAAGAGTCCCACCAATCCCTTTCTGAAAGGCCGATCGTTTTTCCTTTTTGTCGAGGTTGATGAAAGCTTAACCTCTGGAACATAGGCGAGCTTCACAAATCGCGATTAGGAGGTAGGAAATGATCTATTCGATCCTCCCGAGAGCGGTTGTGAGGAGGCCACCAAATCTTGAAACACTCAATCAATCCTTTGTCAAGCTTCTCCTCGATCAAGATCTTGTGGAAACTCCATGAGAATCAAGGGACAATGCCTTGATACCTAGTCTATGGTTTACCCAAGCTAGTGCACATCAGAACAATTAAAAGTAACGCTGGTTATTAGGATCTTGCTTATGAGGATTGAATATTAAATAATTAATTTAAAATTGTTAATTGGGTGTAACTTGGGTGTTGGGAGGAATGATTGTTATCCTTCCCACCTAAGATCATTTTTTACAAGTGACATGTAGAATTCTTAATAAATATATTATTGTATTGATATTACTATTACTTTATAGCATAATATATTACCTTTCTTTGTATATATTATTTATATATATTTTTTATCCTATAATATAATTTAAAATTATTTTTGATAGATTAAAAGTCTTTAAAATTTTGCAGCATTTAGTAAGAGTAGAAGTATATCTTTTTATTGAACACAACTTTATTATTAATTTTAGTTTTATTGATACTAACAAAATATTAAAAAAAGGTCATGTATAAAAATATTGTTTTGTTTTGAAAATTGAATATAGCTTTATGACCTATTGAAAAAGATAGTTTTGAAAATGACTTTATGAGCATCGGAAAAGATTGTGCTTACAATTGCACCTAGTTTTAATGTTAATGCTATGCAAAATAGAATAACAAGAGCCACGATGTGGCAATGTCCTCGACATTGCACATATATGGGCTGATGACAATAAAGGTATGAATGGACAATACATTTGCATGTATAAAAAATAAAGAATGATGAAAGCTATGGATGTATATTTAATATCATAGCAACAATGATGTGGAGAAAAGAAGTACAATTTGAAGTTTGTAAATATATTTCTGAAATCTTGAATTTGTGGCAGTAGACTGCAATTTGAAATCTATAAATATTCTTCTGAAAGCTGTAATGTATAAATCTTCTGAAAATATTCACTTCATAAAGTGTATTGTTTTAAATATGTGACTTGTAAATCATGGAATGGTACTTTCATGCCATCAAAATGACATAAAAATCTCAGGAGTGAATATTCCAAGTTCCATATTACAGGTAATTTAAAAAACCAAATTTTATTTAAAAATAAAATTAAAATGCAACTTTTTAGTTAGTTTGCTGTGTATCAAGAATAATATTTTCAACATTCCATATAAACAATTGATTATCCAACCAGAGATGTCTGTCTGGCTGGTACTACACATTATCAATGTATCTAATCAATTGCTTTATACATGTTTGAAATAAAAAAACCGATAATAAATTTAAGAATTAGTAGAAATTTTGAATACTAGTAACAACTTTAAGAGCTACGAGTATGAACATTGCACACATCTCTTCATGTGACAAAAACTTAACAGGAACCATCTCTTCCATATGTGGAAACAAAAAAATCCATAATGACAAAATTCATTTAAGGAAGACTCAAAGTAATTCCCATACTTAAAAAAAATTCAAATTTACATCACCCATTTGCTTTTTCTCACCTTTTTTAGCTCTTCAATATTCAACATAAAATGAAAAAAACACAACATATTTCAAAACCCTAAACAAGTTGTTCTTCTTCAAGTCTTACAACTTTGTTTTTAAACAATTTCATGGAAGCTCATAACATATTAGCCTATTTTAACTTCTTGAACAAATGTGCTTTCTTGTCCTTTGAACCAACTCTTAAACAATGTTAAGAGTTGGAATTACAAAAAAAAATGGGAAAATATATAAACTTACAACGCTGCAGTGTTATGATTCATAACACATTTATATAGACATTAAGCAGATAGCACACAATGGAAGATTTAAGCTAGGATCTGCCCGAGCTTCTTCCCTGTAGATATACACAATGGAAGATGGGTGGTTCAAACTTGAGTACCATGAATCCTAGTGTATTCATAGATTTCAGGGCATCTTGGAAACTCGTGCTTCCTTTAAAGATAGAGTTTGTGGATGGTTGGTTGTCCAGTAGTTACAGACAAATGTCATCACACAGCTTTTATACATAGGAATTGTGTGACTTGTCCCAAGTCAGAAACAGTCAAGCATTTTCTGTGGGGTTCATTTTTGAGGGAAAATGAATGTTTAGTCCAGCAGTTACAGGCATATAGGACACGATAAGACCAACTGGTATTTATTTAATATCGAAAAAACATTGTCAAGCTACTTTTAATGGAGAAATCACATTGTTTTACATGAGGGGAATTTGTTGGGTTCAAATCCCACTCAAAAATTTAGTTCACAACAAGAGGATTTTTTTTGAAATCAACCAAGGAAACTCCTACTTTGGTTCTTCCAATGACCAAGCTAGACACTTAACATTTTTCTGCAGTTTGACTGTTTTAATTGTTCATTTTTATTTGTTAATTTCCTTCTTGATATGATGATGTTGTAAATCAGATGCCAAGTTATTAGCAGGATAAGTGTTCACAAACTCCAGAATTACTACATTTTGCATAGATTATAACGCATCAATTATAGTCAAAACCCCTTGATGTTTAGGGAACTATTAAGAATAAAAGTGAAGAGCTTGTGAGTCTAGCAGAATTGGTGGGAAATTTCAATTTTCAAGTTTATAGAAGCACAGTTTTGCATAGATAAAAAGCATCCAAAAATGCTCAAGTTCAGAAGTGCAAAAATTCTACATGCATAAACATGTCTTTCATGAAGCAGGTTGAGAGACTTGTGTCAAAATTGAGAGCAACAAAAGCATAATAACTTGTGATTGAATTAAGACCAAATGAAGAAATGCAACAATGTTGATTTTCTATTGCAAATGATAAGATGAACATCCTAGCTCATTTTGAAATGTGTTTTTTTAAAAACAATAGCAGTAGTAAAATTCAGTGATTTGTTTGTATCTATACAATGCCTTTTTAATAACAAAAAAGTAAGCGATTTTACTTCTTAAAAAACAGGAACAGTAGCTGTGTATAAATAAAAGATCATATGCTTTTGCTAAATTGAAAGTCTGTATATATTAAGAAGTGGTCGTTGCATAGTTTAGAGACAAAAGCTAGTGTCTATACAAAAGAAAGATATTTTCGTATATGGCATAAGCTGAATAGCAAAAAAAACATGGAAAAGTTTACTTTGATGCCAAATCACATTAAGTAAATGTGTAGGAGATGTCAAGCATGTAGTTTTTTGTTTTCAACAAAGAAGAGGCAAAAAACAGTTGCCAATGCAGCATTGAAAATTCCAAAAACAATTGTAATTTCCCAAAATCTATTTCAGTCTGTCATGAGTGATGTTGTAACAACTGTAATGATCTTTTCTTCCAGCATTCAATAGAGAAAAACACATTAACGAATTTTATATTTTTAAAATGAAAAATAGAAACTATATATCAGAAATTGGTAACATATCAAAGAAGCATTGATTTATGACTATATGTAAAAGTCAAATTAAAAAGCTATGATTCTGGGTGCAAGTTGCAGGGAAATCTAGCATAATAGATATGTCTCAGACCTGGAATCTAGCAAAGGAAGTATGTTTTATGTATTGTGTCCCCTCAGGGTATGTTTTTGCAAACATTTTCATTAAAAGAATAATATTGAGTGGAACAGAGATTTTAAACAATAATAGAATCAGTTATCCACCAAACAGTTGAAAAGCAAATCTAGTTGCATCTTTAATAGGAAACAACTCTTAATCTTGATCTAGACACAGGTTAAGTTTCATCAATGCAAAAAAAAATTAGCAGTAATATCTTTCTATGCTTACATTGTTAAGAAGAGTATAACTAGTTAATTTCATGGCCATTTGTTACATTCTTACTTTTCATGCGTTTGTTGGCCATCAAACGTCTATTTAAGAATTTATTAGGCTCAGACAAGAATACCAAGTAGAGTATTAAGAGCTTGTGAAACAGGTTTATGATGACGATGGTACATAAATGATTTTTATAAATTTAGTAATGAATGAATTGAGCCAAATTGATTCATTTCCCTAGCTCTAGCCTAATTTCCATTATCTTTTCCACCTTTAGTTCATCCCTAAATTTGCATAATTTCTCAACTGAGGGATAAGATTAGAATAATACGAAATAACTCGTAATCTTGATCTAGGCACAGATTAAGCTTGATCAATGCCTAGAATATTAGCTTAAGTAATTTATATTTATATTCACATTGTTAAGGAGAATATAACTAATTATGTTCATGTTCATCTGTTTGAGCTCGAGAACGTTTTACATGAGATGATCCAAAAATCTGTCCACTTATCAGTTCCTTCTTAATGGCCAAGCTTGGACTCATTCATGACTAAATTCATACGCTGATATTGTGCACCATTGTTGTCATATACTTGTGTCAGAAGATCTTAATGTTCAATTTGATAAGCTTGTCAATGCACAATAAATTTTTAAATTCGCTTGTGAGGGAAAACAGGTAGAAAATTAAGAATGTAAAAGTTGTCCTATGTGGGATAGAACTAATTACAAAATAATATATAAATGTAGCATTTCAAGAAAAAGTGTAGAAAACCAAAGTGTTTTCTGTCCCCATCGCTACCCTAATTTTCAATATCTTTTCCATCTTCAGTTGTTTGCTACATTTGCATAAATGTTGAAGGGATAAGATGACAATAATAGGAAATAACACTTAATCTGCATCTTGACACAGATTAAGCTTTTGTGTACCAAATTAGTTGTAAGCAATATTTCTCTATGCTTATATTGTTCAGGAGCTACTTTCCTTTATTTTCATCTGTTTTAGCTTGGAAATGCTTTACATGAGATGTGTGTGGAAATGGCTGAACTAAAATTCACATCTGAGAATAACTTGGTAGAAGCTCGTGAGATTGTAGCGAGCACTGAAGAAAAAGCTCCTGCAGTAGAGTCAATGCTACATGCAGTTGAAGCCTTGCAAGCAAAAATTAGCTGCAAACCAATCTATGCAATGTTTGCTTCTTATACTGGCTGGAAACTATTTTCGTAATTGGGGATTTTCTAAATTTGTATTATAGCTATTTTTTCTATTGCAACATTCAGTTCCTATCTATTCAAATGCAATGAGTTGAAACTCTCATCCTAATCTATGTTCATTGCAATTAGAAAATAACTATTCAATTCTATCTTATCTTTATGCAAGTACTTATTCAGAATTTGGCATATGTGTTGATGTATTTATTTACTCTCAATTTGGAAAGTGTGCACAGGCAACTAAAAACTTGAAGGTAATTTATCTTCAGTGCCAAAATTGTGTCCCTAAATCAAAGCATTTGAGAGAAGAGGTAAATGTTTTGGCTCACAAACACAAACACAAGCGCATTACTAGATAAGTTGTATTCTATAACATGATGAAACAAATTGTATGCTGATAAACTAAATACATGATAACTTTATCCTATCATCACAGAATGAAAACATTATAGCTATTGATCATTGATATGAAAAAAAGTTAACATTTGAAGCAATGGAAAGCTACAGATAGCAAGGACTGGTAAACTATCAACAATGATTAAGAAAGCTTATTGCTTTATTGTTTCAAGCATTCAAAAAACCGTGGCTATGAATTAGTTATGAAATCTAGTATGTAGTTTATTTCATCATGGTCCAAGTTTGAAGATCAAATTGCAATGTTTTTTTAAAAAAATTTGCAGTTTTGTTTAAGTCATTTAAAAGTGAACATAGTTTTTTTTTAAACAAGATATGTGCAGAGACAAGATATGAAATACAAAGTGGACATAGTTGAAAAAGTTGAGTTTTTTTTCAAATTAAAACTTGCTTCTGCATACCTTGTGTCTAGAGTTTTTTGCTGTTGATTATTTTGTTGTTCATTGCAAGAGTGAACAGGCCTTGTTGGTTGAATTTGCGCAGATGACGAATAGTTGCTGTAACGGCCTTACAATATTGTTCATACGAGATAGCTGCAATAGGTGGACAATATTCTTTCAGCTGTGCACCTTGAAGACTGCATTCGAGGATTCCCTGATCTGTTTCCAGTTTGCATTGCAAGATATGCTCATAGGCTGCAGCTGTTTCTTGATTACAAAAGGAACAGAATGTGGTGCTTTGGATCATCGGAAGCTTGCATTCTGCGCATGGACATTGGAATGGTGGTGCAAAATCATTTTTAATTTTGAGCGATCCATATATCTGTTGCAATTTTCAAGATAGGAAATATACAGAGTATGACATAAGTAAAAGTATATAGAAATGTTGCAGGAGCAAACACAAGTTGGAAAGAAGAAAGGAAAAAAACAAATTGGAACTGTTGCTAAAAATATTGGAAAGAAAAAGTGGAAAAAGAGAAAGGACATCTTCCCTTTTTAAATGTTGTAATAGTATAAATGGGAAGAGGGTGTTGCAAAAGACATGGACCTATGCAAATGTTGTGGGACAATGTTCAAATAGGCTTATTTCTAGCTACAACATAGTTTAGTTCATGGATTGGATAAAGAATCATTTTAGTAAAACAATCCATATGGATTGTATCTTGTTTATGATAAAATATAATGAATAGATAACTATGAAAACAGTCGGTGACAACTGGAAAGATGGAACATATGTGGAAAGAGAAATAAAGTATGTTGTTTTTTCTTTTTTCTTTTTTTTGGTGTGAATTAGAAGAATTTTTACAGCGATTTCATAATTTAACAAAGAACAAAGGAATGTATGCCTGACCTATGTCTTAGCTTCAACAATCACAAGCAAATCCTGAATTGCAAATTCATCATTGAGTGGATCAATAAATGTCGCCTGGGAGGCCTTCATCAGGTGGTTGCCTTTTGGACCTGGTCGGACAATGTTTTTGAATAAATAGAGTGGCGGCTTGTCCTGTGCAAGCTGTTGTTGCACTCGCAGAAAAAAGTTTTTATAGTTTTCATTGACTTGAAACTGTGAAGATGAAAGAGAAAAAGTCAAAAATAGATGTATAAATTATTTGCAATGGACAGAAACATATAAACTGAGAGGAAATTGCAGTTCTATGAGCAATTAACAATGAAATGAGAAAAAAAAATTAATATGAACTTTGGAAAGAACAAAAGCAAGTATATATATATATATATATAGATATAGATATAGATATATATATATTCTTTTCTATGCCAAGTATATATATATATATATATATATATATATATATATATATATATATATATATATATATATACTTGGCATAGAAAAGAAGGAGTTGACAGTACAGTAGCATAGTCATTTGGAGTTTCACCATCCCTGATGTAGAAATCCAATTGTTTGTTGTTGTATTGGCATGCAACTACTATGGCAGCAACTGAACCAACGACATATGCTTCATCAGATGAAACTAACTCAGTAATTGATATGTCCGGAGGAAGATAACGTGTCTTTCATACTTGATCTATTGTTTCAATGTGACTGGAAGGCAAAATTGCTATGGAATTTATAGCATCTCC
Source organism: Larix kaempferi (assembly GCA_027924585.1). Classification (NCBI taxonomy): domain Eukaryota; kingdom Viridiplantae; phylum Streptophyta; class Pinopsida; order Pinales; family Pinaceae; genus Larix; species Larix kaempferi. Next base: position 13,536,834 of record BSBM01000350.1, on the reverse strand, counting down.
ACGATCATATTGGCCCCTTTTCCTTAATTCAAATCCAATAATTCGGACACTTTTTCCAGGCAACAGGAAGTTACCAAATCTGTTGATGAGGTTATCATTCATGGTAACAGTAATTGTCATGAAGCCATCTTTGTCTACAAGGTCTGCATGCAGAATCTTTGTCTTCACAGGCGAATTTTGGTTTCGATTTTGTGCAAGGCTGTAGACAGTTAAAATATCTCCTTCAAAAACATTGGCATGAGACATAGTACATAACTCTACAATAGATGAAGCTTGCACAAATGCTTGCTTCAATCTGCGAACATAAGAAGATGAACATAAAAAGAAGCAATTAGATTCTACAGTTGTCTGTCGTGCATAGTTGTGTACAGATAATTATGTGCTTTCTAGGCAAGGACGGGAAAAAGAATACAGATTATGTACAACAAAATTGGTGAAATGAATTAACTTGGATCTGAGTAGAAGATAAAGAAAATTAAGAAGGAGAAAATCTGAGGCAAAAAAAATGAGTAGGTTCAATGCAAAGTAACATTACCTCTTTGGGCTGGTTGTTTTTGTACTGGAAATATGCAATAAGGGTGTTGCAATTGATTATGTCTCTGCAATGTCTTGTGAAGAAGAAATATTTGTTTCAGCAGCTGGGGTGTTTGATGTAGATGTCATTGCAACAATGATCTGCTTGTGGCAAATTTCTTTTTCTTGTCTATATTTTCTCGATATGTTTTCTGTTTTTTACCAATTCTGGAAAATGATCTGGACCTGAAACCATTAGTAATGACATGGAAAACACAAATCTTTGTAGATATAGACTAAAGCAAATTGAACTGTTAGGAATTTTGGAAAGGGATATTGCACTGAATTTTGGCATATAAGAAAGGAGAAACAAATGTGTCAATGTCAAAAACTGTAATTTGGATATCTATGAATAGAAGCACACAAGATTGAAGTTTGTTTGAGTAATGTTTCCGATTAAACAATTGTTGATCAATAGAATAAAAAAATTGTAAAGAGTTTAGGTAAATGCATTTGAAACATAATGCTACAAAGGGAGAAAACATTGATTCTGGTTTGTAAAACTAGACAAGAAGCTATTGTTTGATGTTCATAGTTGAAGCAAGAATGTTTTTTTTTTCCCTTGTTTTGTTTTTTTTTACTATTTTTTTTCAAATTATTGTGCATAGATAACAGTCAATGCAAATTAGTCAATGGTCGCTAGAAAATAGTCGATTGCATGTCAGGGTACGCATGAAGAGAAAGAAAATCGGAGGTTGAAAAAGCAAGGGAATTGAGCAACATTCTGTCCATTGCAAAAGGAAAGAAAGAAGTTCATTGCTAAATGGTGTGTTGGTTTTTTATATAAATTTTTGGTTGCAGTTTTAAAAATCGAAAATCAATGTGTTTGAAATTTCAAAAAATCAAATAAAAGAAAGCAAAAACGATATCATGGACATATTCTTTGAAATATGAAAAGGAGATAGATTATATTGAATCAAAAGGAATTGATAAGAAACAGCTAAAATGGTCGGACCAATATGCATCAGAGATAGTAAATGAAATTGTATCAAGATCTAAATTTGTCCAAAAATGATAAATCATAGAATCATAGCTAGTTGTGATATGACTTGTTTTTAATCTCAGATTTTTTGTTTGCATATATGACTGGATTAATTTTTTAGTCATTGTTTCCTTCAACATGTCAATGTTGAAGTCACCGGCAAGAACAGTAGGCATTTTCGTATTATTGTTTTCTGCCAAAATGCAATCGAGCACACAAATGACTTTGTCGAATACAGTATTTGGTTTGATATATATATTTATAATCTTCACAATGTTGTTACAAAGTTTAAGATCAATGACAATTTCCTCTAGGAATTTTTCATTGTAGGTTGCAGTGTGCAAAATCAGGATCCCTTTTTTGACAGCTATAACGAGACCATGTACTGAATAAGTTGCAATGCAACTGTATTGGTTTGCAAATATTGTGTGCATGGGAGGCGAATGCAAATGGGTTTCTTGAAGGCATAGAATGTGTGATTCTAATATTTCAGTGTCATGTGCAATGTCCTCAATGTGCAGGACCATACTACATGTATTAAGCAAACATATAATAAGATGTTGACTACAAGGAATTGATTTTAGACCATATTGAAATTGCAATGATGCATCTTCTATTAATCTAGTTGATTCGACAAGTACTTTTGATGAAACAATAAAATTCTTTTGTTCTAATTTGTTTACAAGATAAAGACATTCAATTTTTTTTACACAAGAAAGTGCAGTGTAAACAAGGCCATGCCTTGTAACCCCTTTTGGATCAAATGCAACTTTTTCAAGTATCAAACCTTGTGCTCTTTGAATTGTTCTAGCACATGCCAATTAAACTAGGAATTGTATCCTAACAAAATTTATTTTATTGCGAACCAACATCTGTGTTGATATTCTTTTGATAGGTGTCCGAGTATGGTTTATGGGATTGTTGTATAGACAATGCATATTAGTACGTGTAATTGCACCTATCTTTGGAGTAGGAAAATCAAGCCAGATAATCTCTGAGCAGGTTTCGTCATAGTGTCAAAAAATAGCTTCCATTCCATTGACAAGGCCGTCTTCAATGAGATAGTTTCCACCAATCAATTCAACAAGCATGTCTTTTTTCAATACAATTGATTGGGGAAGTTGATTCATTTTTTGCCGTTCATAATTGATATCAGTTTCATCAATTTTGTTGTTGTGTGCTATGAATGTGAATGCTTCTGTTTTAACATATGACAACATTTTTGAATTATGGCAATCAACATCTTTGTTTCGATAATACAAGAATGGAAATGTTGGATCAACAGGTGCTGGTCTATGACAATGTGCATTTAAATATTGAATGTCGCTAGCCAACTGCAGGCCTTTTCTGATTCTATTTAAAATTGATATGAAAATGTCATTTTCTTGTCTGACAACTTTTGTAAGTTCATAATATTTTATATTGTCAAGCCAAAAACTATACGGGAACTTGTGTTGGTGAAAAATTGGGAATTCAAAAATCCAAGAATCATGTACAGGTTCAGCTTGAAATAAATCACTGCAAAAAATGACATCAACATTTCCAAATGGATTTGTTGGAGCATGCTTGATTTCGCGCATATGTTTGTCTATGTTATAAATCATATGCGAACCTATTAAAGACACTTCATCAAGCAAGAGCACTTGAAGTTGATCAAAGTCTTTTGCAAGAATGTCTAGTGTATTTGAACTTAATGGGGGCAAGTTGCTAGAATTCAGGGGAAGTTTAAAAGAAGAATGAACAGTGATGCCATCAACATTGTATGTTGCTTTTCCAGTAAGTGCTGTAAAGAGACCTTTCCTTTTCAATGGGTCACTTCCAAGTGTTGTATCATACAACAGGACAAGAGCATTGAAAATAGCTTTTGCAGTGTGTGTTTTCCCTGTACCAGCACTTCCTGTGAGAAATAGGTGTATTGGCTTTGAAGGATTGTTTTTTTTTCTAGTAACAATCTCTTTTACTATAGACTGTTGTTTGTTGTTTAGGTTCCTTCTTGTTGCAATATATTGTTCCATGTTAGGGAGAAAAGGTTTTTCTTTGAAATTGCAAAGGTTTAGGTCTTGTTGCAAACTAGTTTTTTTTTATGAACAGGATATCAACTTTTTCAAAAGCCATGGAATCATACATGGGCTCCGATGTTGCTTTAGAGGAATTAGCAACTTCCAATTGTGTTTCGACAATATCCTTTGCAATGTCAAGATCACCCCATCCGGTAGTTGCTTTGGGGAAGAATATTTGCTCAACAATTGATATGTGTGACTTGTATTGCTCATATGCTTTTGTCCAAGTTTGAAGCGAATGAGTTAGAAAGTTGTGCAGGTCTCTAAAATGGACAAAGAGCAATAGCTTCTCCCATGCAAAGTTTTTTGGATCTTTTTCTTGTCTATATCGAATATATCGAATAATGCATGGCCTATTTCTTTTGATTGTTTTTCCGTCTATGAAGCAATAGAAGGAAGCATATTCATCAAGACTAATAGTTTCAAGTTTGCTAGGATGTTCGATGTATCTATCTATTATTGAAGGACAAAGTATGTCTTCAGATTAATCTGACTCTTTTTTCAACATAGATGGTTTTTTCAAGGCAACAACTCATTTATCATCAGGGGCAGTGTTGATGAAAATTGTTTTTCTTGATGATGAATGCAAAGGTAAAGAGAGAATAATATGGACCGCTTGTCTAATTGACATTTGTTGCATGTTCAAGAGCGTGTTTCCTAGTTTGTGTATTGTTTCGACCTATCTAGATTTGTTTGCAATTGACTCTTCCTTGATCTTCTTTAATGCCATTGTCATAGGCATGTCTAGTTTCGTTATATATGAAATTACGTATGTTGGAGTAGCATAAGCATCTAAAATGAATTGAGCATCAATATTTGCTTGCCACAAATTTGGAATGTTCTTTGCAAATGAATTTATCCAAATATCCGATGGATATCTTTTTAGCAGTAGCGTGGGTTGCTTAATCAAGGAACGTAGTAGTATAATGTAGTTGTCTTTGTCCAAATTCAACTCTTCTAGAAATGATTCAAAGCATTTGTTTTTTCCATATTGGTTAGATTCAAGAGCAGATGTATGGAGTTTTGTTTTTTCATCGAGATTGTTCAATTCATTGTCAATGGGTTCCAAAATTGTTGTAGCATCGATCGAGAACATAGGAAACCGAAATCTGCAACTAGAACGTCGATGTTTTCTACATGCACGTGTGTGTTGATGGGTTTGAATCTTTTTTAATTCTTCAGTAAGAAAAGAAGAATCCGTTGAAATATATTTGTCAACAAAAGTTGTTATTTCATGGTTAGTATTTTTACCATATATTGGTGCATCCTCAATCAAAAGAAGACCATGTTCATGTTCATTTCCTCTTTGTTGAAATTCAGTTGTGAAAAAGTGATCATTGACTTTTCCAAAGAGAGAGTTGTTTTTCAATATCAACGACTTGAGCGAGTTCATTTTGTGTCTATAATAGCGACTGCAAATGACAAGATGGTTTCTAATCAAAGTATCGATATCAGTTCTCGAGGGGAATAATGTGGAATTGGAATCGTTTTTTGTTTGAAGATGTTGTAAAGCATTGCACAATGGCTTCCATATATGTTATGCAGAAGTGAAGCTAACAAAGAAAGTTGGTGGCCCTAGTTTCCTGACCATTGAAAAAATATATTTTCTCATCTTTTCAAAATAGTCTGGAGATGTTCGAATAGCTTTCAATGTGCGAAATGCAATTGGAGACTTTACGATGTTTTCAAGGTTGATTTGTGAATTGACATCTTTTGCTTTTAGTTTTTTCCCTTTCAATTCACCTATGCGAATAGATATCCATGCAGCATTAGAAATTTGGTGTATCAATACTTTGACTGTCTTAAAGAACAAGTTTGTAGGATGACCTTCAAGACCATACTTTCATGTTGTAGCTCCCATTGGAATATTTGCTGATGTCGATACCGGTTGTAGATGTCATCTGGTTGACAACATCCATAGAAAAGTGTTGGGAAATTAAGCTCCTCAGAGAATTTGTCTTGGAAAATTCCTAGAGGCTTGTGATTTTTAGCAGGTGCAATTTCTAAAAGCTTGGTAGACAAATCGTCAATAAGATGTGTTTCGCCATAACCATGGACCAATGTTTCAGTTGCTGGTTCGAATTATGTATCGAAAATGTTGTTGTTTATTTTATTCGAACTTGTGGAGTTGTTCTCGTCGTCAATGGAATTTTCAAATGGATAGTCAATGGCCTCTTTCCTTGCTAGCTATGTGAACCTTGCCTCCCAATCAGGAACGATACAATTTTTTTCTAATTTGTAAAGATCTCTAGTACAAAGACTTTTCAATGCACCCATGACAATATTAGGATGCACATTTCCAGAGATGTAAGCATTTTTGTATTCCAATTTTTGTTTCAACATAATTCCAATAGTCATGTCATCATCAAGGTTTCTTGGCAAAACCTTCTGTATCTTGTCCAAAGACGAGGGGACGTTTATAATTGCACCAGTCAAGCCTAGTTGAGCTTGTTTGTAACCGAGTTGACGTATTTGGGAAAATGCAATTCTTGGAGACACAAGACATTCTTCCAATGGTGTTAACATATCTACAGATGCCAATGAAGTGTTATGTCGAATATTCAATGGAACTGCGAATACAGGAATGTCTCTATTAGAGACACTTTTTTTGCAAAATTTGCAAATGTACAGGTCAATTGCAAAAGAGGCTGGCATATCCATCCATGGCAATGAGTTCAATGAAAATAGCGTTTTCTCATTGATACGACGTATGTCTTTTTTAAAATGTAAGCGTTTGCATATGCAACATGCATGGGTAGGTGTATCTTCAATTGCTTTTAAATATTGAATGGTGGCTTGTTCTGTTTTTTGTTTTTCTTTCTATTTTTTGGAAGCTTCCATTGCTGCAAAGTGCATATCACTTTTTGTTGAGCGAAGGTTCTTGAATCGTCACTTTACATTATGCTCAAGTATAATGATATTTCCATCGGGCCAGTCTGCATTAATATTAGGTGCAGTCTTTTTTGTGTCCAATGTCTTTGTATTCTCTATCATTTGTTTTTTCATTTGACAATGTTTTTGTTTTCTGTTGTGTTTGTGTATCTATTGGATATGTTCTATTGACATTATGAATGGAAGGAATTTTTGGTTGGTTGATGTTGGATTCTTTTGTTTTTTGTTTTTGTTTTTGTTTTTTGGAAGCTTTCATTGTTGCAAAGTGCATATCACTTTTTGTTGAGCGAAGGTTCTTGAATGGTTACTTTGCATTATGCCCAAGTATGTTGATATTTCCATCGGGCCAGTCTACACTGATATCAGGTGCAGCCTTTTTTGTGTCCAATGGCTTTGTATTCTCTATCATTTGTTTTTTCATTTGACAATGTTTTTGTAAATTGTCATCTGTTTTTCTTTTCCGTTGTGTTTGCGTATCTATTGGATATGTTCTATTGACATGATGAGTGGAAGGAATTTTTGATTGGTTGATCTTGTTGTTATTATTTGCATCAATGTGCAAGTCATTTGACATCGTTGTTTCCATGTTGGAAGAACCTATGTCAAAGTTTTTTTTAACTAGTGGATGGAAATGCAAATGACCTTTGCATGTTTCATGTTGCAATAGGAAAATGTCTTTTGTAGATATTTTTGTTAACTGATATTGGTCTTGAATGTTGCAAGAACATGTGTCCCAAATGAAAATATTTATTTCCAACATCTCACACATCCATTGAATTGCAAATTTACAACCTTCTATATGTCCAATGCTAAAAGGGTCAACCAAATTTAGGACAAATGTTTGCCAACTAGAAACAAGACAAGTTTCATTCACCATAGACAATGGCAAGTATGTGGACATACATTGCAATGCTCTATTGTCATTGGATTGTATGCAATTGAAAAAGGTTTGGGCTATTGTCTTTCGAAGACTACTCATGTCAAAGATGTTAGACAATTTTGAAACCGATTCAAAGAGAGAGTCAAAACAATGACCTTGAATGGTTGAGAAGATGTCAAAACCTTGTTGTACAAGTATTTGTCTAGAACATTGAATCTCTGAGCAAGTGTGTGGACAAGATTTGTTGAATATGTCAATTGATAATTCCTGAACTACAATATTGTCAATGACACATGATTTGCAGGTTAACAATGGTTCAAAGTGACCAGCAGAAGGTATATGATCATGGAACAAAATGTTATAGCAGTAGCCAGGAAGAGTAGAATTGAAGTAGAGATATCTTCTTTTCGTTGACAAAGACCAAACGGCAACGGGTGCATTCAACCAATTCGCAAACCATTTTATACAGAATATATCACCCCATAAGCCATAACCATTGTTATTATCTGAATGGTAAGTTGACTGAGACATCCGTTCTAGATAAATATTTTTGTCTTTTAAACCATGTAGTTGAAACAAATAATTAGGTGAAAGTTCCAACTTCGATGAAGATATTGCAGAAGGATCTCCTTGAGCCATTTGATGGGAGAAATGATTAACAATTGCTTCTCTTATATCTATTGACGTGTATCGAAAATGCAAAAGAACGGCAAATGAATCGAACAAGCAATCTCCACTTTGGAAATGGAAAGCTTCCAACCATAGCAAATGATTTTTTGACAATGCAATATCAATTTCATCATCAACTCCGTCTTTTGTTGAGAAGACTTCTGAAACACCAGTTTGCAAGTGCATGGATCTTAACATATCGACTAATCAAGTCGATTGAGTCGGTCGAACTACAAGAAAGAACATGCAATAGAAGGGAAAAAGAAATCAAATAAAGTCTTTGAAATCGAAAATAAAAAATGTGGCATTTGATAAGAATAACAATTTAAGAGAAGACATGGGCTAATGCATAGAATTGTTAATCTTATGCATTTAGTTATTGCATAAAAAATCTCTTGACATGAGTTTGAAAAGTTCAAAAAGCCATTAGCAATGATGAATGCAATTGCACTAGAAGGTTGCAACTGACATTGGCATCTATTGCAATAAAGGAAAGGGTTAAAAAACCAGGTTTTTAAAAATGTGTGCAATTGACAATAGCAATTTGTTTTACAATGATTTAAAGTGTGTGTATATATATATATATATATATATATATATTTGTTTCATGTATACAGAATAAAAAAATTTAGCGGCAATAGAAAACAATGCAAACAGAAATTTCAGAATAATGAAAACACGACAGAAATCAATGCAAACATGGAAAAACACTATGTTAGAACAATGGAAAGACAATGGTCTCCAAACAGAATTGACAATAGCAATGATGACACAACAATGATCAAGTCATGAAACAAAAATATACACATGAAAATATAAAAGAATTTGAAGAAGGCTTCAAGCTCTATAATTATGCTATAAGCATCTATTATTGTAGTTGAATATTGCAAAACTTGATGAAGGCAATAACATCGAATATGGCTAGACATTGTTGAATTTTCAGAATTTACTTCAATCTGATCTAGGATCTTAACTGAGAGAACAACATGCACAGCATATCTACAGCATATCAATCATGGAGACAATAATGCAAGCACACAAGAGACACAAAGATTTACTTGGGAAAAACCATAAAGGTGAAAAACCCCAATAACTTCCTCAGAGATAGATAGAGCAATGATACAACCAACCATAAGAGATAGACACAACCTAGCAGCAGATCCTCCTCCTCCATAAATGTGCCACTCCTCCTTGAGTGCATGTGTGAGAAGTGAGTGAGCAAATAGAGTGCCTCCCGCACTCTATTTATACTTGACTTGACTTGCCTTTTTACCTAACTCATGTAGGCTCAGACTTAACCACATAACATAATGCTGACTGGGCCGACCCCCAATAGGGTGGTCTAATAACCCTTTGACCCACATGACTTATACAGGGCTGACCCCAAACAAGGTGGTCTAATAACCCATCAAGTATAAGTTACGACACTTACAATATAAATGACGACACTTCCGTATAGAGGAATAATACCATCTCTATAGGAATACAATATACATATATGTGAAATACATTCCGAAGTTACATATACATCAACAGACATAACTCAAATTTATAGCATATCAAGTATGGGGAGCCAAAATGCATGCAACTATTGCTATAGTTAGAGCCAATAACAAGTTTTAATAAAAAAAACATGGGAGATAATAATGGGTTATGAAAAAAATATTTACTATCTTCATTTTCCTTATAATTCTATAGTAAACCATTGTTGACACATAGACTCCATTTGCATAGTGTTTATCAATAGCACAATGCATTTATATGTAACTCTATTTCGAGACATGTAGTGCATTGGCACACTAATTATAATTCCACATATGGCTATCGTTCAACATGTATGGCTATCCTTCAAGAAATGTAATGCACTAATAACCCAACAGCGTAAAACCTTGCCATCACTTCGAACAGGAATATGTAATATCAAATTTGCTTACCACGCTTGCAATGGATCTATGACATTGCGGGAGTGATCGACAACGGAATGGATCTACAATGGATTGACAATGGTTCTAGATTTGCAATGGATCAAGATCTGGATATGGATTTGCAACGGGGCTGGATATAGATTTGGATATGGATCTGGAGCTGGATAGATGTAATCTGCCATTTTTTAGCTGGAAAAAGAGATGGACCCCAAGTATGCTTGGCTTCCTAATGGTTCAGGGGATTTACTCGGCCACCAATGCTGTCTAACGGCTTGCATGTTGGGGAAGTACCCCTCACTCCACGGCTCAGGTAAAACTAATAACCACTTTTCCATGAACGACAGCTCTTGGTTTACCTCACGGGTGGGAACTAGTCAATCAGGTAGGGTTCGTTGCCCTTTTCACTAGCAGGTCCTCTCAATGGGCCAGTTACTTCGGGGTTCCTGTGGTACTCCTCACAATGAGTTTTAGGGCTATGCCCAAGTACTTCCCACAGTTAAGTGGGCATAAATTATTCCCGAGTCCGAACCTGCGATTGAAACGAACAATACAGATGCAGGAAAAATTGGAAGAACTTCGACCCAATCGAGCACAAGAAAGTTCTATGATACCAGATGTGAGGACCCTCAAACAATTAATTCATTAAATGCCGAAACAACAGAACACTTAGTGCTTAATTAAACCCTGTTTTGTAAACTTTAAAAAAATCAAAGTTTACGAAATGTTTTATAATTAAAGGCATAATTTAAATCATATTTTTATATAGAGCTGATTTCGAGTTTCTTGTTGTTACTCTCTTCTTAAGCCATTGAAATTCAATTGTGAGAGAGGAAATTGGCATCGAAAGATTCTAGACGTTTAATCTGCATTAAGTCACCACTACTACTAGGTCGGCAATTGCGAGTTATATGGTATATATTATGGGAATACAAGTAGTAAGATTGCAATAAAACTTATCCTTACATACCATATGTAGTATCTAATATATATGACTTTTTGCATATAGTTCACATGGATTCTATAGCTAAGCTGGTATGTATTTCCCTAATATTGTGCATGCAACCTATATTACGATAAGCATAGTAATTGCAATAACAATATTAATTACAACTACTACAATAGTAAGCTCACGTATTATTCCTAATTAGCAAGTTGTTCTCATATAGGACTTATTACAGATACGCTATGAGTTGCTAAAGATATGATAGTAGGGTGTGGGCATGGAGAAGAGTTATTTGTGCAAGGCATTTTGGCAGACAAGGAGGGAATGGAATGACATACATAAGCACTAGTAGCTAGACCCTGCAGTTAAGGTAATAGAGGTAGAAATTAGGGGAGGACAGAGAGGCATAGCTTGTTTACTACATATATGCTAATTCTTTACTACATATATGCTATTAGTGCAAAAACTTTCTCAAGTTGAAATCTTGGATGAAGCAAAATGAGATGTGTAATACAATTTTGTCTGTAAACTCATATTGCATAGTATGTGGATAATCTTGGTTTTAAAAAAAGGAGGATGAATTAATGCTGCCAGTGACACTTGAACTTCAATACAATGCGATGTTAAATGCAACTAGAAGTCTTCGATTATTGAATAAAAAACTAGAATATCTTTGGTTTTAAGGAAAGAATTTTTCCATTATCCATAGTCTCTATCTTGCTTAAGAAAGGGAAAAAAAAGATGTTATACACATCACTACAAATGTCAATAACAATGGCATGTTCAATCATCCATCTATGACATAAGTTGAATGAAAAACCTAAATCCATAGTTATGTTTTTTTATTCTAGGAGGATAGTATTTAAAGTTGATAAGCAAAAGGAGTTGCATATGTTGTACACATGACTACAAATGTCAATAACAATGGCATGTTCAATCAAGCATCTATGACATAAGTTGAATGAAAAACCTAAATCCATAGTTATGTTTTTTATTCTGGGAGGGTAGTATTTAAAGTTGATAAGCAAAAGCAGTTTCATATAAATAAAATCTTTTAGCATCCATCTACGAAAGAGACAAAAGATCATAATATGCACTATTGCTAGAGAGAACACTGATTGAGTAAGAATCAATCTAAGTTTTAACATATATAGGGGAAACTACTTCATTCAGGCAAATAACAGATACTCTCATTTACTAGCAACCACATGCCTAGATATCTCCATTGCTACTGAGACATGTTTCAGAGGCATGTCTAATCCAAAACAACCACATAGGAAGAGTACTAAGAGGATTACGAAGTATCCAGAGAGGAATGCTATTTAGAGATTCTACTTTAGTCGATATTCAAATTTCGAATTGACTAGTTATTTTGACTTTGGTTTGACAGTCTATTCGTTTCTTTTGTTGTAGATTTTGTTCACCAGTGATACCTTTCTGCAGTAAGTAATACTTTTGCAAGTGTATTCTCTTGCACGGAGGCAGAATATGAAACTGCAACAGAAGTTGCTTGTAAATCCAAATGATTGAGAAGGGTCTTTACGAATGTTGGAGTTGAACAGATGGGACCCACAATCATATTTTGTCACAACTAGAAAGTACTTAAGATATTAAGGGATTTTGTATACCATCATTGCATCAAGCAAACAAAAACTGCATCTTCACCCTGCCAGGGAGCAAACACAATTTGGCATTTAGTCTATAAGCCCACGGAGAAGTAGTTGGGTGAGATATTTCATAAACCTATTGGCCGAGTAAAGTTTCTAAGACTTGGAGCACAGCTTTAAGTTAAAGTTCCAATGAAGCTGCAATATAGAGGTAATGACTCTACAGATGTGACATTGTTTGTTCCTGTAAACTGGCCAGCATGACTTGGTCAATGTTGATTAGTGATGAAGTATACCTTAATCTATGGAAGATGTTTCTGTACGAGACAAGGGCAAAATGTCTACAAATAATTAGAAAAGCAAGAAAAAAATATATTCATAGTTCAAGTGCATTACACTAAGTGAAATAACCCTGCAAATGAACAAAATAAAAGATAGGACTGAATCGGTAACCATGAAGAAAATAGTTGTTCCAAAAGCCATATAAATTTGTGCATAAATGACTGTAATAATTTCCTATACAAACTATATTCGTATGCCTTCTTCTTGTGGAACCAATTCTTCTTGTGGAACCAATTCCTGGGCAAAATATTAATGTGCAAACTGCAAAGTAAAAAAAATGTCTACAAATAATTAAAAAAGCAAGAAAAAAATATATTGATAGTTCAAGTGCATTACACTAAGTGAAATAACCCTGCAGATGAACAAAATAAAAGATAGGAAGGAATTGGAAACTATGAAGAAAATAGTTGTTCTAAAAGCCATATAATTTTGTGTATAAATGACTATAATAATTTCCTATACAAACTAGATTCTTATGCGTTCTTCTTGTGGAACCAATTCTTGGGCAGAATATGTATTATTTCTATAGGTCACGTTTTATATTGGCTAGAGGATTTACAGCAGGTACCAGAAAAGCCTAAGTAGCTATTGACCTTGACGTGACAACTATGTGTCAAGGAGCTTGATACTCGGGAGATCAGTTATAAAAAATTAAGCTATCATCATCCAGTTTTGCATATGAAAAATTCTTCCACTCCTATTCTAGGTTTCGATAAATTTCGACAAATTTTTAGATAATCCCTTCAGATATTCTCATTACAGGTTACCAAGAAATAATAAATATCTTCACAAGAGAAACATGAAATTGTATGTGGAGACATTTTACAAGAATATTTTATGGCAATTTATGCTAAAGAAGAAAGAATTTGATCCAAAATTTTGAAAAGCCATGAAGGGAAATTTAAAAAGGCCTTCTTATCTAGGAATGTTCCATTATTGTGCTTAGATTCAATACCGATGGATGAGGCAACCCCTATGGACGGCTTCACTTCTTCATCTGAATTTTTCAGGGTCTACAGCCGTATGAACTTTGAAGAACAACAGACTGCCAACATATCGTTGGTTCAAACCCAGCGTTCAAAACTAGATATGGCTCATGCATGGGTGCACAAGCTAGAATTTGCAGAGAAAACTTCGAGGAAGGAAATTAAGCACTTGTTTAGGAAGTTTGTAGAGCAGAAAGCTCTATGGCGAAGCCGAGAACAGGAAAGGATCCAGGCAGCAGTTCAGGTTGAGAAGGAAAAGCTGGACAGTATTCGGGTTTTTGTTGAACTTTGATGTGGAACTAGATGTTTTCTTGAAATAACTTGAATCCTGTATTTTTAGGTTTATGGGTATCTATCTCTTATTTGCGGGTTAGGGTTTTTAGGGTATTCGCTTATTTTATTCCCCTTGGGGTCTCTTGTTTCTAGGGCTTTTTTACTTTAGACGGGTTTTGAGAAAATGACCACGCCGTTGACGGATTTGAGGAATCGGCCTCCGGACCAATGGAAGGTTACAGAACTGAAAGACGAACTCAAGAGGCGAAGCATAACCACTAAGAGTGTGAAGGACGATTTGGTTAAAACACTCGAGGAAGCATTTCGCAATGACGGTGAATTTTGCAAGTGCGATGTGCATTAAAAGAGTATCAGAAAAGACAAAGGAAGGATTTGCTCTTACCTCGGCAAGCACGCCGAAGACAAAATCAGTGAAAACGAAACTGAAACCGCCCAACCATTCAGTGCACAGGCCTTCGATGAATCAAGATAGCACAGATGGCCACCGACCAAGACGCCAGAAACAAAATACTACTGTAGATGAAAAAAACACCAGGATCGACAACGAAAGACAACTGGAACAAATTTTTGATCCCAAATTAAGTAGAAATGGGAAAAAACACTTGCACGGAGAACCCACTTTCCGAGAAACCCTTAAATGGCAGACACCATTAAGCATCGTAGTACAGGGCTCCATCATGAAAACATTAAAAATACCCTGGCACATGCTTGTTTTCTCGGCTGGCAAAACGAAGGAACTGCAAACCACAACTTTGCAAAGACGCAGGACGACGACATTCCACCACAACGAACTCAAAAACCAAAGACTTGCAAAGTAGAAGCACGCCATGCCACAACATTTAACAATGGAAATGACCAGGCCCATACCGCTGGACAACCACATCAACCCACCCCATTCAACTGCAATAAACAACATACTGACTCCATTTAAACCTGCATTCCACCACAACGAACTCAGAAACCAAAGACCTGCAAAGTAGAAGCACGCCATGCCACAACATTTAACAATGGAAATGACCAGGCCCATACCACCGGAAAGCCACATCAACCCACCCCATGCAACTGCAATAAACAACATACAGACTCCATTTAAACCTGCATTCACAGTAAAGCCCCTGGACAGGACGAACACGTCAACCCACCCCATGCAACTGCAATAAACAACATACAGACTCCATTTAAACCTGCATTCACAGTAAAACCTCCGCAATAGCCGCATCAGGAGCGCAGTCATGTTTTTAAACCAGGCGCAGTAAGACCTCCTGCGAGGACAGGGTTTAAAAAATTGTTGAAAATTGAATGAAATGCAGCCGTAGTAAAACCTCCGGCCAGGACGAACACGTAAACCTCTACAAAAGCCACAGAACAGCAAAAGCACAAGACCTCCTACGAGGACAGGGTTTAAAAAATTGTTGTTGAAAATTGAATGAAATGCAGCCGTAGTAAAACCTCCGGCCAGGACGAACACGTAAACCTCTGCAAAAGCCACAGCACAGCAAGAGTGTGATGTTTTTAAAGCGTTGTGACGCAATCGTGCCCCCGGCCCCTAGGGCACACAACCCCAGGTTGCGTCACAGCGCACGGAACCAATAAAACTTCAGAAAAACCACGATTAAATGAAATATATTAATCCGTATTTTCTTCAACTATTGCCAAACCTTCGCCTCCGATGCCCATCACCGCAAATGCCATGCAACTAATCAACCTACCCGAATAATATATGTCGAGGACATAATAAAACATTTAAAATTTGTGGTGTTAAGAACTTTAGAGGGATGGATCATAGGATTGTATTTAAATTTGAATCAACTTACATTTTCATGTCATGCAAAACAGAACGAGGACATAAAAATAGTAAAAGAAGATCCATTATTTCATTCTCGAAGCTGCCAGATATTTAAAGCTGGTTGGTAATAAATTTAAAAATGTCAACAGTTCATTAATGGACGTATTGCCAGGATCACTAAGAACAGTAAGACCATGAAAACCAAATCTGAAGACACTCTCGAAGCTACCAGATATTTAACTCTGGTTGGTAATACCTTTTACAAAAGAGTCCACAAATCATTAATGGCCGTGTCAGTGTTGCCAAGATCACGAAGAATACCACAGGTGACAGGATTCAAGCTGCTTTTTGTATTCGATCGTCAGTTCGCCGATTTCCTGTTTGTTGTTAGTAGTATTAGATCCACTGACATGACTTGCAGAGCCGGAATTTTAGCATATAGTACGACCATCATCGATGGTGATTTACCATAAGTCACAATTCCACAACGCCGAGGAATTAAAGAGATGCCATCTACAGTGCCACTGGGTAGGTTTGGTTTTCATGGCAGTTAATTTATTAGCCTCAGCATTTCCAACTACCTACATCTTTTAGAGCCATGGGCTAGAGTATCGTTAAAAGTTAAAACGGTTCATTTTTCTAATTTTTCGGAAGCAAATTACATGGGAATCGCTTTGAACTAAATGGACTAACAATTAGTTAAAACCCTAATTTCCAGGGTTTCAACCATTGATAATTCTTTCCTAAAATAACAACTTAAATTATAGCACAACTATTATTCCCACCACACAAGGAATCCCACCTACTTTCAGCTAAGGTGCAGTCTTTAACCTGGGCCGAGAGAGATTTAATCCCTGTAATAAATGAATCTGTAATAATTATATGGGTAGTTTTTAACTTATATAAGTCCGCCTGAGACCTAGTACGTTGCATTACATTGTTTGTCCATCTCTTTAGAAGTAGAGAAATAAATAAGTGGTAATGAAATGGGGAAGAATATTGAGGGCACAGTTAGCAGGCTTTGTGGGTCTGTTCTCATTCCTCTTCCGGACAATAATGTAATCCCTAAGATGGACAGGAGGCTGAGGATGACAGAGCTGCTATTGCGTTTCGCTGTGGTGATTTTTGCTCTTCTTTCAGCAATCATTGTAGGAACTGCGTCTGCAACTCGAGACTTCGTTGGATTGCAGATACATGCCCGATTCACGTTGCTGAAAACACTCATGTGAGTTTCATGTGATTTCTGCAATACTTGCACAATCCCAACTCTCATTGGTTTCTTGAAATTTGGTACCCTTCTTGAGTTTCATGTGATTTCAGCAAAACTTGCACAAACCCAACTCTTATTGGTTTCTTGAAACTAGGTATCCTTTAGAAACAGTGCAGGGCTGATAAGATCTGACATGGGTTCCTTTTTAATGCAGATTCTTAGTTATTGCAGATGGAATTCTTGCAGTATACTCTCTTCTGCAAGGCATAAGGTGCTTTTCGAGCCTGTATATGCGAAATATTATGTTGAGCAAGCCATTGGCATGGGCGATATTTTGTTGCGATCAGGTATGCCTATATGTTTTCCTATTTCAATATTTTGCACTAAAAAACAAGTTCCATAGATACTTTAAGTAATGGAAATAGACTGTATGAATTTAAAGTTGACAAACAGGTCCTATTGAGTTTTAGTATTGGGTTCCATTGCTTTTTATGAGTCAGCTTTTCATTAACACGGTATAAATACTTCTGAGTACATTTACATTGTAGAATTTGCATGCGTTATTAGCTTTTTAAAATTGAATTATGTCTATTTTTATTAGTTTTTTTTTCTGTTTTTGAATGGATCAATGAAACAGTGGCATATTGAAGAATTGAGTATATAGTATGATGCTCATTAAATAATCATACAAAAGGGTCATTAACCTACAGATTATATAAAAGTTTAATCCAACATACCATACCACATAAGATTGGATTACATAATGTCGATTAAGTATTCAAATGATCATACAAAAGGGTCATTAATCTACAAATTATATAAAACTTTTGCAAGTGAATTTTATGGCTAATGACAAAACTATAATTTTATATTAAATTATTTTTATTATATTATAATATTATAAATATCAGATTATTTATTTTAAATTAATACTTAATTACAGTAATCTTTCTCACCACTTCATTTAAGTAATATAAAATCTTTAGAAATCTTTTTATTTTTTCAATGAGCCGTAGTATTCTATCTTGGATAATAATTAAGAATATAGTTTTAACCAACCCACAGCAAACAGACTTTAACAGTTCAATATCCATGGTGAGTGGGGCATTGCAACTGCTGTGCCTTTTTAACTTCATGCTCAGTAAGGCTTTTATTTTTTCACATATAAGTATAAAGTGTTACATTCTGAAGAGCATAGATCCATACAGTTCATACATCAGAAAATCCACCCCAGCAACACCAAACCAAAGTATATAGAACCACAAGGTAGACCAAGCTTTGCCAGCAGAAGAGTGACCCGGATATATCAATCCCCCATGAGAAGTACCAAGTAGCCAAGGAAGATAGACAAAAAAGAAAAGCAAGAGCTGGTAGCGACCAGCCAAGCATGAAAATATATAGCCTCAAAAAATCAGCAGAACTCAGGCATAAAAAATGTTCCAGCATCCTCTAGATGGGATTAGAGGGTCATCCAAGATTTCATAGAAAATCTTACCCACAGCGGCATCAAAACCACGCCCAGAGAAGGAGTCTACCACAATATTATGCTCCCGAAGATGTGTATAATAAAAGTCTGAGGACATTGACAGAGAAGGATCTTAGTCAGTAAAGTGCTTTATTAGAATAGACTTGATGAAACAAATATCCACTCGAATAAAAAATATTTGAACTTCATTCATTTTCTATCTGTCACAATAAATATATTATTTGGGTTTCATTTCTTATATATATATATCCGACAAGGAACTGAATCAATTAAAAGTCCTGGCAGATTCAAAGCTTGTGTTTTAATGGGCCAAGCAACATTATCATTGAAAATATAGAGTTGATTCTCATAATGAAACAATTTAAGAGCTAATTTTTTTTGTAGAGACCTGTCTTTTACTCATGTCTTCCGAGAGTTTTACACCAAAGCAGATCATTATCAAAAAATGCTTTGTTTTTGCTAGAGGGATCCTCATAATGAAACAATTTAAGAGCTAATTTTTTTTGTAGAGACCTGTCTTTTACTCATGTCTTCCGAGAGTTTTACACCAAAGCAGATCATTATCAAAAAATGCTTTGTTTTTGCTAGAGGGATCCTCATTGAACATGCTTTCAGGGAAGCCACTCTCCTCCCAATTGCCGAACCTACACTATATTAATTAAGTCTAAGTCTATTGGAAGTATCGAAGATCTGTTTAGGGTTGTTTTTTTTTTAATATAAAAAAAACGAGTTGAAAATAATTGATTTTGGCCCGCAGATGGTTATCTCAGGCTCCTTTCCTCTCCTACTATCAGATAAATCTATCCTATAATGGGGTCATACCTAGTCTTGAGCTGTATCCTCGTCATTCAATTTTATCTAAGGAAACATTGTAGTGAGTTGAATACCTTGGTTTTATTTTTTGATTAATGGCCTGAAGCCCTAAATCCCCTCGACTTGTAGAAAAGAGACATGCTGTAAGTTTGTTCTTGTTCTCTCCACAAGGCTTAAGAAATAAATATTTACTCAAGTTTACATTATTCAAATGCCCATAACTGCAAATGAAGTTTGAGGTTTGATTCAGAGTTATATCTGATCACATGATCACTATGTTGAGAAGTATAATACGCTTTACAAAGAGTTATGATAAATGCCAATAACTGCAAATGAGATTTGAGGTTTGATTAGTCATATCTGATCACTATGTCCAGAAGTATAATACGTTTTACAATTACCTTATAACTAATACAATTAGGGTTTATCATTAACAAGATTGAATTGTTGGATCTAATTCAGTGGTAAATCTAACTGTTGAGACCCCATAATAACATATATATACACTGCTGCAATATGCATAATGAAACGCCCGTGTGCCATACTGCTTTACAGCATAGTCCGTATAGTAGTGAATCTTACTTTAATTATGCTGTCCTTTTATGTTATTTTCATGGTCGGAAGAGGACTAATTATGAAGTTTATGGGATGAACAGACCATGGCCTATGTTACCTTCGCTGCAGCAGCGTCTAGTGCAGAAGCAGCTTATATTTCAGAGCAGGGTCTGGATGAATTTGGGTGGTTCCAAGTATGTATGTATTTCAGGGCGTATTGCTTTAAAAGTGGAGCTGGAATGATTCAGGCATTCTTGGCAGCTGTGTGTATGGTGTTTGTGTCTGGAATGTCTGCGTTTCATCTCTTCAGACTTTATGGCGGAAAAGAGACAAGCATTCAGTAAACTTGTTTAATGTAAATATAAAATGCTTATTCTAATTGTATGATAGGTACCTCAAATAGTCCACCAACAATTTCCTGTACCTATTGACCTGCAGTTGCAGTACAAAATCAAGCCTCAGTATAACGCTAAGTTTTTATTTAGAATTTACCCATTTATTAAAACTGGAAAGCAAAAATCTTTAAAAGGCAGTAGAGTAGCTGTGAAATGTTGTGAAAGCTATGAGCCTAATCCGTAGCTCTGAGATTACTCAGAAGATTGAATGCAGAATTCCATAATGAATTATGACATTACAAATTCCATTGTAATATTTTTCCACTATACATTTTTAAGGTTTTTTTTCAGCAATTCAGCCAACGATTTAAAGTTCGAATTGGAAAATGGCAGTACTGAATATGAGGCTGGTGGCTTAGCTGTAGGCATGGTCCCATAGCCATAAGCATGGTCCTCTCATGTGTGGGAGTTGAGTATTAATGTACTTCATGTCACATCCTTTACATATTTTTGCATACATCTAGAGAAGAGTGAAGTGCACTTTAATTATTATGTGGTTGTTGGCGTGAAGTGCACTTTAATTATTATGTAGTTGTTGGAATATTTGATGTGACTTAATTACTTAAGTGTTAAGAGTACAATATTTACAAAAATTAAGATTACAATATTTACAAAAATAAGGCCTTCCAAATTAGGGATATATTTTTTATTTGAAAGTCAAAGTCTTTTGACTTGTATTAATCTTAAATTTTTTATATTGTTTTTTTTTAAGTTTTGTAATGTTTATAAGAAAATAGGTAAAAAGGATAATCATAATTTTCTATTGTTAAAATACACTTTGGAAATTTTCTATTGTTAAAATACACTTTGGAAAGTAAATTTAAGAATTTAACACATCATCAATAAAGTGCATAGTGCATGACCCATGCTGTCTCTATCATGATAGGGATATTGATAGGGGTATCTTGTTTGAGTCATTCTCTTGAAGCGCCTTTCCTGACGGTGCTTCTCAAAGCGCCTTTCTTTTAGGGAAGCCCTCTCCCGATGGTGCTTCTCAACAAAATGGTTGCATATGTGGTGTTCGAGCTTATATTTATTTGGATCAGTCTCAGCACTTTTGTGTTTGTTGGATGTATGGAAGTATGGGCTCACAAACTCTCGATGAGAACTATTGGCTTTGTGATTAGCATTCTTTTTTGCCAAGATTTGTCTTTTTCCTCTTCATCACATTACTTGAGACTCTCATGATCATTGATTGGGCTTGTGGACGCGGTTCACTCCGATCTTTGGGTCTCAAACCTTGGATGGATAAGGTGGAAAGGATGCTTCTGGACATCAAACCAGTGTCTATTTTCCACATTTATAGAAAGCACAATATGCTCATTGTCTCTTTGTCAAAGCGGGCCCAATCGGTTGTTAAGGGATACATACATTTTGAGTATTAGTGAGATGGATCTCTATCTACTTTTGGATGCATGCCATTGCTCTCGTGAGATCTCCGTCGATATTGTCTAATATCTTTTTTGTTTTTCTTGGTGTGTGTTTTACTACACTCACTTTCTTTTTTGTCTCAGGGTTCATATTTTATGCGTTTTTCCTTTTATTTAACTTTCTATTCGGGCAGGTTGGGACTTGTGCTCAGATCTTATGTCGTTGGTCTTTTCTCAGCATATACACTCCTCTGTACTTTGGGTCCTTGGATTGTGTATTGGTGAGTTTTTTCTGTAATTGTGGATAACTTTGGATCCACGGTAATCTATTGTCTGTAAACACTCATATATTTTTAAGTAAATATAGTTCTTTTTTGGTTGAAAAAAATGAAGCGCCTTTCCTTTAACTAATTTAAAAGTTCACCATGCACATTCGTTGTTTGTGTCTCCGACGAGGCCCTTATACAGCAATGTATAGCCACCTGGGAATTTGACCCCGAGACTTGCTCACAACTTACATCACTCAACCACTTGAGCTAGCCCACCGGGCTGATAAATTCGTGGTACCATACCGGCTGAGGGATTGATTTACTTTGTAAGCTTTTGTTTCACCTGGGTGACAGAACAAGACTTGTGGGATTGTAAGTTTCATTTTGATTTGCGGAAGATTCGTTATCTTCGACCCACTATGCCTTCACTGAATGGTCTTATGCTTCCGATGTATACAAGAAAGCCACTGGAAATTGAAACGTCAACAATTGCCGTGAGGTACTTTATGGGTCCACTATGGCCTTGCAACACCTCCAGCCACGAATGATATAAGTATAATTTAAAAAGAAAGTATCCTTTGGTCTAAAGAAACCATGATCCAAGGGCATCTAAACCATCAACCCTCAACTAGTTGGATTTTGGGTGTCTCTTCCCAACTAGTTCACCTCTAAGGGGAATTGAATTGAGGTTGCCTTGGGGATGAGATCCACGCCTTAACCGGATGAGTTAGCAAGAACTGACAATTGCATTATTTAACTTAGTAATACAAATAAAGATTTTTTAAAATGTCTTGAGTTTAAAAAATAAGAAAAATTAAACTACATTGACTATTGTGATTAAATTATCTTTTTTCCTAAAGAGTTACACTAAAATTTGTGTATGTAAATATTCATAAATTAGCATAACAACATAATTGTTTTGCTATACATTAAAAATGTGTTTATAATCGAAAACATGTCCTCTTTGAGATTCATTTTGAGTTTCTTGAAGTTGATTGTTCTCTTCTTATATTGGTACCATATCCACATCCTTGTTCCCTCTCTTCTTTAATTTCTTCCCTTACCAAGCCCACTAATGTTGTGATCTCCACATGTTTTCCTTTAAATAAAGTCATCATGCCATTCCATACATGACATCCGTAGCAAGTCAAGTTATGTTGTTGGACTACACACACACACAGAATGTTCCCTTCATGTTTTTTTCTTTCCGCCTTTGGAGTCCATACTATATCATCTAGTTGGAAATGGAGCACTAGAGGAGAAGAAGAACCCTCCATTAGGTTCACTACAGAATTGCAAAATACATTCTCTCTTAAGCTTTGTGTCTCTTTTTAGCTAGTTTTGTTTATTCTATATTACATAGAGATTTAAGAGTGTTGTTAGTTATGTTAATTTTCCTCCACATAATTTGACACGGTATTCAAGTTACACAACCCTTAAGTACGTACCTTATGGTATTGGTTGGTAAAAAAACACCCAACACCAATCTTGTTGATATCCAAAACTCCACAATAAGCACTTAATCCAAAGTGATTATGTTCTCCCAAAATTGGAAAGGGATTGACCATCAACATTTCAACAATATTTTAAGGGGTTGGGATAGGTACCTCTAATAATAGGTAATTTCCCTTAACAATGGACCAATGAATCATCTCAAAGCCATCTCCTCTATTCTCCACACCTATCCAAGGTTGTTTCATTGAAAGGAGTTGACCACTAATAATTAAGGATTCGATAATAGGTTAAAAGGTCAATCCAAAATCCTCAACAGACCAAAGAAACAACTTGGGCTCACCTTTGTTTGTAGCACCTGTATAGAGAGACACTAGAACCCCCCAACAACTCAAGAACATGAAATTCCTCCAACATCTCTACATTCTATAACTGGTATTCTCCCTATGCTCTAGTAATATCCCGTTACATCTGCCATAATGAAATATGAGGGCATATGAGATTGCTCCACATTCAAAAGGGATGTTTGTGAGCATCCTTTATAGCTTATGAGTAATTACCATCACTGTTATATGATTTAATACTAACCTTCACTTGGCATCAATCTTATATGATTTAATACTAACCTCCACTTGGCATTGGATGCCACCTTTGATTTTGTGCCTCCACTTGGCATTGGATGTCACCTTTGATTTTGTGCCTCCACTTGAAACTACAAACTTTGGATAAGTCATCAAATGTAACGTTATGGGATGAAAATGTAAAGATCCCAACCTTTTTCAAAGTTTTCTAACGTCCAAGCACAAAGCATCATTTTCCTTTTGATCTGCTAGTTGATTTATATTTCTTAGTCTTTTATCCTCCTCCCTTATTCTTGTTATAAGTTGAGTTGGATTTCCATCCACTCGGGTTGTAGAATTGCCCATATGTCATATGATCCAAGAAGAGTCTCTTACAACTATCAACTGCTGGATTATTCTAATATTAATGAAGCACTTGATACAAGGCCAAAATCTCAACTTGGTTATTTGACACAACTCCAAAACCTCACTCAAAACTATCTTTCATTTTCCCTTCAAAATCAATGATGATCCCCGTGCATCATCTGATCCCCTATAACTAATGTGCAAAGCTTAAAGTGTTATTTCACTTTGTAAGGTTATAATGTGTTAATGTGAACTTCAAGTTTACAATAATATTGTATTTAATAAACATTTATATTATATTAGTTAACACACCCAAAAACAAACCAAAAAGAGCAAAACCCATTATGTAATAATGATGATATAAGGATAATCAATGGGGTCTAGACCAAGTAGTTATTATCTAAATTTTATAAATAACTATATTTAATAATAATAATAATTTAATTTTAAGGTCATAACCACCGTTGAAATTTGACTTCCTACCTTGCAAGTCAAAAAATAAAATAACATTGCCTTTCATTTGATGTTTAAATCTTAATTTTACTCATCATAATAATAGTTGTTTTTTTTTAAATAACATTTATAATAACTATACAAAACATTGAATTCTCATATATTGTCTCATATAATACAAAAATAAAAAGTTTACAAAAATATAATAAACAAAGAAAACAAATAAACATATTGATTAAACCAAGCACATACATAATGACAAAGAAGGTGTATCCTATAAACCTTTAAATATGATTCTTCAAAAGCAATACCACAGGCCAAAAAACCATGACCAAGTCAAGTTTACCTAACCAGGGGAGACAATGACCCCCCTTGTTTACAGGACAAGAGACCCCTAGTTATTTGACTGCTAAAGTCTACGAAGGTGTAGATACTTTGACCCCACTGTATTTGAACATGTGGCCTCCTAAAAGATAACACATGTTATTAACTATTACACCCACTCAAACATATAGATCACTTATCATATCACTCACTAAACTCAATTAATGTTTATTTATCGATTTATATTATACAAATTAATAAAATAAAAAGTTTAAATAACATATTAACAATTTTTTTATTAAAGAAATTAATAATTCTTGATTAAATGCTTTAACATAATTAAGTTTTAAGTTGTCTATTGGTTGTAGCTTCAATTCTAGTTTAATTTTGGTAAGTGACATGTTGCTCTTAAGCCTTTTAACAAATGATGAACTACCATTAAATAAATAATTACGTTTTAAGTTCATATTTTAAAATCTTCCAAAATTGTAATAAGATATCACTTTTGATAGTGACATGTTGCTCTTAAGCCTTCTAACAAATGATGAACTACCATTAAATAAATAATTACGCTTAAGTTCATATTTTAAAATCTTCCAAAACTGTAATATGATATCACTTTTAATTTTGGTAAGTGACATGTTGCTCTTAAGCCTTCTAACAAATGATGAACTACCATTAAACCAGTCTAGATCCAAATCCTAGACTCTATCAAGCGCCCAGAGGGATCAAATCTCCCGAGGTGCAAACCTCTAGCTTTTACAAGATCTCCCTCATGTTATTACTTTTTACTTTTTATTATTACATTTTATTTATGGCCGACAATATACACTCGCAAGATCTCCTTCATATTATTACTTTTTACTTTTTACTCACTAGATCTCCCTCATATTATTACTTTTTACTTTTTATTATTACATTTTATTTATGGCCAACAATACCTTAAGAGTTTGTATGAATCTCTTTTATTTAATGATCCAATAAGTATTTTTATCCATAACGAAAAGAAAGAAACCTTACACCTTTAATTGGTTTCTCCCTTTACATCATCTCGCTTATCTTATCTTGATCTTCCATAATCGATTTGTCAACTTTGAGTAATTACCATAAAAACCTATGAATTTTCATCAACTTTGAACTAAATAGGATTGAAATATATATATAAATATAAATTGGAATAAATTTGGAAAAGAGAAAAAAATAAAATTGATTCATCATAGTTTATAAAATATTCAAAATTAAAACAAAAACATATATATAAATACAAATCATAACTCCCAAAGTTTCTCAGGTATATAACAAATAAAAGTACATATAATCAAAACAAAACTTATTAGAATACATCTCTAAACCAAAATACATAATCAAAACAAAGAGCATGCATGTGACATTCCTACTGTGAAAGCAACAAGCTTTTTGTGACAAATGGCAGACTACAGTACCGTGACTATAACGTTCGTAACTATAGAATGGACAAATTTGGGAACGCCTCTTTAACACTCGCTGAAGGTGAGTCGTCGCACAATCTTTAGTTCAGAACTTTAGGGGTTATTCAAAGCATAGTTAACTAGTTCGAATTCGAGTTTGGTTCGATTAAAAAAGTTGGAGTGATTTAAAGCATAGTTTAGAAAAATAAGAAGTTATAAATATGAAATAAAGAATATTAAAAAGATATTCATCAATCACAGTTTAAACTCTAAGAATTTTTTTTTTTTCAATTTAACTCTGATTTAAAAAGAAAGAATATGTTATTATTTTTCAATCCAATTTTTGTCACACATTTAATGTTCAGTTAAATTCAATTTTTGTCAATTTATATACAATTTAAATATTTACATATTTTTTAATTCAAATTGATTATTCATCAATTATATATATGATTTTATAAGCCATGACTTTATTCATTATTTGTAAAAACATTTTATATATGTGTGATTTTATAAGCCACAACTTTATTAGTCACTCTTAAACACATTATTCATTACATTTTCATAAATCATGGCATTTCTTCTTTTTACTCTTTTAGACTTGTTCTTTGTCTCATGGTGGTGTCCCCTTTTTCAACTCATTGCTCCAAATGTATTTCTTTTATTTATAATAAAAATATTAATTGTTGTGCAAATATCTACTCACATCGTATTTTAAGTTTTATAACTCTTTTACAAATATAAATTGTTTTTGAAATAATACTTAATAAAAAATAAATAAAAATGTCTTGGGGGTATCACATCGTCCTATTGCTCCTAACGAAGTTATAGAGCACATTTTTGAAATGAAGAGCAATGCTACCAATTCATAATAGGATGAGAAATGATAGAAGTTTATGTAATGCCAATATATGCATTTCAACATTCCTAGATTGCTATGAGATAAGTTAGTTGGTTGCTGTGGTCTATGTGAATTGAAAAGAGTGAATAAAACCAAGCTAATAAATATAACCATTTATTATTTTGAAATCGCACTTTTATTGTTGTTATCATGGTGTGAATCAAACCAAGCTAATGCAATTGTTAAACAACATAGTATATTGTTTTCAATAATGATTTATAATATGATTGTTATCATGGAGTGGCTAGACAACTGAACAAAGTGCATACAATGAAGTATCAATACACTAGAAGTGCTAGAAAGTCTCATAATCCTTGATAAAAATGTTTTCCAATATTTTGGGTGAATTACGTCAATGGCATATGTAAAAGGTATTTCAAAAACTGATTGCATTCTCATTTATTCTTTGAAATGTTTTGAAGTTGATATCAAAATATATTTTTGGTTTTCTTGATATTCCCTAACATCTTTTATAAAACATTCTCATATGGCATATGTAAAAGGTATTTCAAAAACTGATTGCATTCTCATTTATTCTTTGAAATGTTTTGAAGTTGATATCAAAATATATTTTTGGTTTTCTTGATATTTCCTAACATCTTTTATAAAACATTCTCATAAAATTATGAATTAAAATTTAAAATTTAGTTAATGAATGAAAAACTTTAACTATAATAAGAGCCACACTATACAATATATTTTGGTGGTGGAGAATTTACTAACAATAATTGTCTAAATCTTTTTCATGAAGAAATAGAATATCATTGACCATAATTAAAGAAATTTTCTATTCAATATATTTTGGTGGTGGAGAATTTACTAACAATAATTGTCTAAATCTTTTCCATGAAGAAATAGAATATCATTGACCATAATTAAAGAAATTTTCTATTCAACTAAGACTCTTAGGCTTTCCATAATCTATATTCGTCCAAAAATTATTTGGTATAATATTCAATTCATTTTTTGATTGGAATTGAAATCTATTATTGACATTTTTAGTAAAAACCATAAATTTGAGAGTTGAAACAAGTGGAGAAGCATTTTCTTGCCTAGTAGGAGGGTGGTGTTTTAGGAAGGTGGAATTTAAGCAAAAATTCTTTGTGTATATATTTTTTTGGCGTTTTCTTATTAAAAACTAATTTGAAGTTGGCTTTTGTATGTTATTTTGGATTTTTCCAACTTTGTTCTTTTGTTTAGGGGATTTTTTTTGTAATGGGTTGTTTGAAAGATAGTTTATCATCATATCACACTACAAATTAATTACTTAATAATGCAGGATTTTGAATCACATACTTTAACATTTTGTCATATATTTAATGTCATTTTTTTATGTTGTGAATTATATATTTGATACTCGTTTTCCTTGAAGCTATAAGATTCAACTGAATCATTGAGTTTAGTTAAATATTCCATAAGATATTTATGTCTAGCTTTTTTCTTTAAATTCATTTCCCATTATTGATACCAACATCAATGGAGAGCCAAGATCTGGTAAAGGGGGTACATTTATAACTTGCATCATAGGGACATTGCGATGTGTCTTTACAGACGTAGAATCATTAACCTTAAAATATCCAGGATTTAACACTTGGTCTCTTTGCAAGGAATTCTTCCAAGGAACAGTTTATGTGATGCCCCCGAGATATTATTATTTTATTTTTTTACTTTTGTGAAAAATATTTTAAAAAACAATTATTTTTGTAAGAGTTACTTAAAAACTCAAAAATACTCACAAGAGGTGTGAGTGACACCTTGCATAACAAATTATCATTTTATTATTAATAAAAGAAAAAGACACTTGAAAATTTTAGTTAAATGAGGGGACAGCACCATGAAACACAAAACATGTGTAAAGCAAGCAAATGATATTTTATCAATAAAAATCCAATCTAAAAACTCAACTTTGAAGGATTGATTGAGATTTGATTGGGATGGCACAGGACCTGGACAAAAGCTATATATTGGTGCACTAAGATAGCACAAGACCTTGTGATGGGCATGGAGAAATTGTGATGTGACTACATGTGTTGACTGTTTCTCTATTTCCTAAGTCCATCACTGATTTGTTATGGACTCTGAGAGAGAGTGCCATGTAGAAGCTTTGCTTATGGTTTTAGTGTGTATAGTGGTGATCCAGCTTGGGGGTGGAGTGGAGCTAGCAATGGTGCTACTCTCTTCTATGGTTGGGAGTGGTTGGGAGGAACTAATTCTCCAATTGTTATTTGTATTGTTCAAGTAAGTAAAATTTCTTCTATAAACAAATGAGCTGATATTAGCCTATATTATTGTATTTTAATTGTCAATGTATGTTTAAGACATGCTCCAACATCACTCGGATCCCATAAATCTGTTCTTGTCACATCCATAGTTTGTTTTCATTCTTTATGTGGATATTTTTTTTTTGTATACTTTGTACTATATATATAAATACATATAGTTAGAGTGAACAGAAGGTGAATTATACTCTGTTTAAATTGTCGATAGCTCTGAGTTTGGTTGCAATGGGTTTGGGTAAAACCTGTATAATATTTATGTATGGTTTTAATATGACATAGGAGCTTTAAATCGAAAATCTGCTTGATTTTTATTAAATCAATTTATCTCCGTAAATCGGAACAGTAAACTGTTGTCAAACCCTGTGTAAAAGAAGAGGAATGAGATTTGGTTTGATACTCTGTTTATTGTTGAGCTAAATATATTGATTTCTAGATCAAATTAAATTTAAGATAATTTTTTGACTTAGTTACAGGTCTGCAGTGTGTTTTAAACTAGGGTTGGGATTTCTGAGCAGTGAAATTGATATTTTGTGGCGTTAAAGATTAAATGTAAGCTTCTAGTATAGGTTTGGTGAACATAATCTTCTAATCCGGAAATATGCACTCGGTAGTTATCGAACAGAATCAGTACCATAGATATTTTCTCTTTGTAAAAAATGATTTCCATGTAAATTCTAGATCTCTGCTCTTGTTGACCCTTTCTTATGACCGTATCACTGTATATCTACCACATTTGGGCCTTAAATGTTAACTCGGGTTGTTAGGGTCGCTTCTGGTCAGAACTTATAGATCTTACACTATATGCTTGGTCGTATCACTATTGACCCTGTTTGTGTGGTAAGATTTAGTCTATTGTTGAAAGCATCATGTAATTTTCAGACTAAAAATGTTTATTTTATAAATAACTACTTAAAAATATTTATTTTATAAATAACTACCATCACTGAATTGGTAAGTTTTCTTATTTATTCAAAAATATAAAAGTTCAAAAACAACTTAAAAATGGAGTACTCAACAATTAAATTAGTTACCAATATTTGGAATAAATATTAAGAATGATAATTATTAAACATAAATAAGAAAGGTCAAAATTTAAATTATATAATAAAATTCTTACTAACCATGAAATAACAAATATTTAATATAATTTACTTATTTGTTTCAATTTTAAATACTATATTAGAAAAGAAAATGAGTATAAAAATAAATGAATCTTAAAAATAAATTATACAATTATTACATGTTTATTTTAATTTATTATCTTATATTCAAATCAATACAATTACAAATAATTTTATATGTAAAATACATCTTATCTAAATACAAAATCATATTTAAATGTCCTAACTTTTTAGCTTCTCAAAACTATAGTAAGTCGAGGATAATTACTTTTAAGTTTTATGAAAATAGGAATAATATTTTAGAACAATCAAATAATCTCGATCTTACATTTCTTCTTAAGGTTAGATAAACCAACTTTAATCTCATTGACTCTTAAAGGCCATCATCATCATCATCAATAAAAAAAAATATAATTATAAAATAAAAATTATTATGAAAATGCATATATTAAAATAATATAAATAAAAATTAATTATATATAATATAATTTTTTATAATTATATATAAAATTAAACCTTTTTTTTTCTAAGGAAAAAAATCATATTCTTCTCATTCATAGCAAAATTATGAGAATACATCCCATGGGTGCTTCTGCACGAATATAAACATTTTCAGTAATTCAAAGTTCATTAATCTTGCAGTATTCTCAATATTACAAAAAAGTACATTTCAAAATTAAGGCTCGGGGTTAGCCTGTCCAGTAATCTAGAGTCTTCCTGTTAGTTTCATGTATACCATTTCTTTCAATTGTTATCATGTAGGTTCCAACTTCAATTCTCAATCCTTCTTTTGATAATTCATCTACTTTCTCATTTTGTTCCCTATATACA
This sequence comes from Larix kaempferi, assembly GCA_027924585.1. Lineage (NCBI taxonomy): Eukaryota > Viridiplantae > Streptophyta > Pinopsida > Pinales > Pinaceae > Larix > Larix kaempferi. The sequence goes on along the minus strand of BSBM01000350.1, from coordinate 13,505,083 downwards.
TGGGTGAAATCGATTTGGATGAAAGATGAAGCTAAAGCTTCGAGATTTTTCCCAGTGTTTGTAAATATAGATTTTTGATATTATAATCCTTTCTCATATATTTTATCCATAGCTCCGAGTCGCCGAAAATCTTTAAAGTTGCCACTTGTTGGACTCTTTTGCAATCTGCAATAGCATTCTCAATGCTAATCCTTCTGCTCGATTATTGGTTCCTGTACCTCTATTAGCTTTGAAATTTATAGAAACATTCTTTGAAAGTATCAAGATACCTCCCAGACCACAGATTCGGTTCCCATTCTCGCAAGCTCCATGAAAAAATCCTATGATCTCTTCCTCTTCAATATTAATCTCTTGCAAAATTATGGGCTTGTGCTTACTTTCCTCTTCAATAAAAAAAACTTTTAAGTTGATAGGACCTCGAAGATAACAAAAAAAATTGGGTGATGGGTGTCCTCAAAGATTGATGCATTTCTTGCAAATCCATACAAACCACACTACCAAATATGGAAGACATCTTAGAGATTTCAGATCTGATGAATCATACCAATTTTTTAAGAAGTTTTCAAAAGTGTCAACTTCCCACGTAATATTCAGTTGTAAGGTTAACCTCAAACTTTGCCAGGTTTGTAGTATGAAAGGGCGAAAAAGAAATAAATGTTCAACATACTCCTCTTCATTTCTACAAACACTGCACCTACCTAGCCCTTGTATCTTCCTTTTCTCAGCTTATCCCAAGTTAAAACCTTTCCATTCAAGATTAACCACATTAGAATCCTACTTTTGTGTGGAGAAGAGGTTTGCCAAAGCGATTTCCACCACCAGTATCTAGTTGGAATGTGGCTCCTCCATATCAACTTATATGCCATTTTGATCGTAAAAGATCCTCCATCTTCATTACCATTCCATTTCAATAAATCACGACTATTTGTTAGTCTTATAAAACCTTTACACAGCTCGGTTGTCCAGCTATTCCATAGATCTGTCCATATTGTAGGTAAGTCCAACTCTGCCGTAGAGCTCCATTTCTGAATTATGCTTGCCCCCCTTCCTCTCTCAACTACATCAGCTAAACTAGTGAATCCCCATTCTACAAGATTACTTGTTAGAGCCAAAGGAAGATCAATCGTCCCTTTAACTCCCACCAAATTGTCCTTCCCAATAAGTACTTCCCTTCCATTACCCACTTCCCAAACCATATGGTCGCCTATAACTGGGAAAGTAGCCACAATAGCCTTCCAAAACATTGATCCTCCCCTACTGGTCTTCCATGGATCCCTGATCCAATCTAAGATTGAAAAATTGCCCAAATTTTTCTGTTGAAGTATTGATTGCCACTTCCCTTCTTTGGAAACAAACTGCCAAACAGATTTTGCTGCCAGTGCCGAGCAAAAAGTGTGTAATATCTTTACTCCACACCCTCCCTCCTCCTTTGGTTTTGCTATTGAGGCCCATGAAGTCCAATGGATCCCTTTTTTCAGAATTTCCTTTCCACAAGAAACCGAAGAATAATTTCCTTAGAGAATTCAGTACCCCTTTGGGGATTTTAGCAATGATCATCCAGTAGACCAATGTTGCATTTAACTCTCCCTCGATCAACACAGACTTTCCACCTCTGGATAAAAACCTATTGCACGAGAAATTTATGCATCTTTCAACCTTTGCTAGCAGCCAATTCTAATCATCAGTGCAATAGTTATTGGGTCTCAGATGAAAGCCTAAATACTTGAAGCCCTCGCTCAGAGGTATTTGATCCATTGGCATGATAACCTGGTAGGTCTGCATTTGATATTCATTTATTTCATTGAAATAGTAGGAAGATTTACCTAAAGTTTAAAAGCATCCTTGTAGCTGAACTGAACAACCATAGTATATATTTAACTGCTCTTGTCTCTTCTTCAGAATTCCCCAAGAAAAAAAAGTAATTCATCCATGAAAAAGATATGAGTAATCGTGACTTCTTCAAAAGTAATTCCTTGTATCCTTTTGTTTTCGAGTGCCTCATTCATCAATATGCTAAGACCATCCATAACTAGAAGAAATAGATAAGGAGAGAGGGGCAATGCAAACGTCTTGTGGGAGTAAAGAAATTTGAAGCTGCTCTGTTAATCAGAAGTGCAAAATTGATTGTCGAGATGCAAGACCAGATCCAATTTACAAAAGGAAGAGAGAAACCAGTTTGTATAAGAACCAGTATGATATACATCCAGCAGGTACTATCGTATGCCTTAGATAGGTCAATCTTTAGCACCTTTGCAGGGCTTCTCCCGCTCTTTATCGAATGTAAACACTCCTGAGCACTAGTGGCCAATTGCTTCATGAATACTTCTGTCTGGTAAAAAACCGAATTGTTCTAGTGTAATATGAGTTTCCAAGAAGGGTTTGAGTCTTTCAGTAATAATCTTAGAGATTATTTTGTAAAGAGAGTTACAAAGGGATAATGGGAGAAAGTCCCTGAAAGAATCCGTAGAATCTGTCTTTGGAATTAAAACTATGAAAGTAGAGTTTATACAAGAAAGCATCTTACCCGAGGTTTTGCTATGCTCAATAATTCTCAGAAGGTCCTCACCCAGAATATAAAAAAAAGACTGGTAGAATTTAGAAGTCCATATGTCCAGAACCAGACTCATTTCTTTCTTTGACTTCTTTAAGGAGACCTGCAACTCCTCCATGTATACCGGAGCAAAAATATTTTGGTTGTCTTCCTCCTTATCCATTGAAAAAACTTAGATGTTGTCTTAATGATATCCGACAGATTATTCAAAGTAGGTTCTGTGTAGATCTCATAAAAAAACTTTACTCCTTCACAAGCCAAGTTGCTGAAACATCTTACCTTCTCCCCTCGACCTTTTGGCAACTCCCATATAGTATTAAAACCCTCTTCCTATGGCTTACCATCTTGTGGAAGTAAGCATTAGTTTAGTCACCTAACGTTAACCAGACTGCTCTTCTCTTTATCCTTACCTTGGCATCTCTTTCCTTAAGGATAGATTTCCTTCTTTCCTCCAAAATCACAAGTTCCTGTAATGACTCGCACCTCAAAGTCCCAAAGCTATCATTATAAAGAGTATTTATTTGAGATTCCGTCAGCTTAAGTCTTGAATCCCTGCTCTTTCTATGTTTAATCGACCATTCCATTGGGAGTTCCTTCATAGCCTTCAATGCATTTATGAACTGCACGCCACAGGGTAAATTCAGATTTGCATCATAGTGATTCCAATTGGCCCTTATCATTTGATTATAGTCTTCACAAGTAATCCGATTAGGATTGAATTTGAACAAAGACCTAGGTTTGAATTCTCCTTTTTCTATATGGAATATAACCGGCAGATGATCCGAACCGCCTCTTGTGATCCTCCAAGATCTTGCCCTTTCTATTTTCCTTAAGAGATCCCTGCAAAAAGGAATCTGTCTAACCTTTTAGAAATAGTTGCAGAACCAAACCTTTTATTAAACCAAGTAGGTTTTCTCACTAAGGGTTCTATATCAACAATATCCAGAGCCTCAAGGTGGTGTAGGAAGAAATTTTGTAATGGATCCGAACGAGCCCCACTTCCCCAAATCTCATCCTTATTTAACGTTTGTTTCAAGTCCCCTGTGATGATGAAGGGAAATTCCTGTACGGACTTCCCAAAAATAATATTCCAGAAGGGAACTTTCCTGTTATATAGTCCATGCATATTAAGGATATTACAGTCCAACGCTAGTGCCTTACTGGAAAAAGTTGTTCTGAGCCCTGAGCTAAAGGAAAAACAATTTAACAGTCTCAAAGTATCTTTCCAAGCTGAGCAGTCCACCTGATAGACCCTGTCCGTCTTCCCAAACAAAATCCCAGCCCTTCATCAAAATTTTCAAACGATCAACTAATCCTAACCCACCACACATAGTTTACTGAATTACTATGACATCAAGGAAATTTAGCTCTACGTAATTACTATGATATCAGGGAAATTTAGTTCTGCCACCCTCGCTAATGCCAACTGTTTAGGGTTGTTGGATAACCCTCATAAATTAAAGGAGAGTAGCTTCATGGGATCACCTTTTGCAAGGTCTTAGCTCTAAGCACCCTAGGAGAAGAATAGTCGATAAATTTCAGACTCGAATCCTCCCAGAGTTGCTTCCTTTTTTTTGAAAACTTGAGCGTAGGGGAGTAAAACCCTAACCCTACCAAGTTCCTAGAAACTCCAGGTCCAACAGGTCCCTTAAATCTCAGTCCATACGGGTTGGAATAATAAAAAAAAACCCGAGGACTACCAGTATGGTTTAGTGAGGAATGCAAGTCCGTGGATCGATTTCTAATAAAAGTTTTATGCTTCCTAAGGTATTCACTGGACCTAGGACTGGAAAAACCACATCTTGCAATAGGACTAAAACTATCCAAATCCTTTTCAGTCTTAATTTCCTTTATTAAACACATAGTCAAAGGTTTAAAGGTGTCCAACTTACCTTTCAGATGAAATTGATCTATTGTGGCCTCCTCCTCAGTCGTCCCCTCCAAGGTCCTTCCCAAAACTCCATTGTAGAGTTTTGAAGAGATTAGGGTTTCTCCGAACTGGTCCACTGCTTCAGTAAATAGCAGTTCCTTGCCTATGTCGGTCTAAGTAACAACCTTCCACCCTCTTCCAGAAATGTCCAGTTCTTTCAAACCTTGGTCCTTTTCATAACTAGAAGCCTCCTTTTCCTTTGAAACCCTACTTTCAACCTTTTGTGCTCCCCGAATCATGCATACTTCATGCTTTCTTTGTAACCCTTCTTTTAATGAGACATCCCTATGAGACCCTAGTGCCCTTTCTCCCTTGATGTCGCTTTTCTCAGAAAGGTAGGCTTTCAGTGACCCCCCTTTAGACAACAACCCACCAGTCGCCCGAGATAAATATTTTCTGCTTTCCTTCTGACCCTTGGCTTCTACCTCCCTAAGGTTTTCTCCTGGAACAAGAGGGTCCTTCATGGAACAAACCTTCTTTAAAAAGGGAAAGGAGCAATCCCTTACGGAGTGGCCATAAACATGGCATATTCCACAACAGAAGGGTAGATTCACATAAACTAGAATCTGGTTCAACCTTAACTCGCCCATTTCAATTTCAAGAACCTCTAGAAGCCCTAAGGCAAGATCCACCGAGACTAACACCTTTGCCACTCTTCTCTAGAATTGAAATTTGTATGACTGGTCTACCAACACTGTTTTTCCAATTTGGTTTCCCACCTCCATGAGGAAAATTTCATGCCAGAATTCCAAGGGAAGGCTTGATATTTTAACCCAAACCGGGGTGTTTCTTTTTACCTCCCTTCTTGGGTCAAAACAAGGATTCCAAAATTTTAAATTAATATATGTCTTTCCCCAAATCAAAGCTACCTTCATAATCTTCACGGAGTCCACATCCCGTTTTAGTTTAAAACCAAGCCAGCCTCTCATCATGATGAATAATTCTGGAATATAATCGAGAATCGGGAACCAATTCACCTGCAGCCAATCCCATATAAATTCCTCCTGAATTCATACCCCATAGAATCTAGGGTTTTACGTAAATAATCCATGATGGAATCCACCCTTATGTCCTCGCCCACCGTTAATTTTACCTCGTTTCTCCTTTTGATGACTTTCTTTATCTTCTTAATGCCATTCACGGACTGCTGCAAACCCTGTCCACTTTCTTCCTCTAATAAATGCCCTGTAACTTGAGTAAAAACCTCAAGCCCTTTCCTGTTGAAAGGCATTTTTGGATCATGCTGAGTAAACCCTACTTCACCCCTCTCCTTGCTCGCAGATAGGTATGAGTAGGAATTAATGTTCAGACTAACCTCAACTAAATACATTACACCATATAAAGGAGAGCCCTACCTTATAGGAGACATATGGCACTCTACATACACCTAGCTATGGTTTAAACACACACCTGCTCGACTGTAATATCCCTCCTATTTGATCCCTATTTTATTGGTAAATATAATTGTAATTGTGTAAGTGGCATTGACGAGGAGCTCAAGGCCAAGGCCCGACCAGTGGACCTTGAAACTAGTGTTATGTTCATAAGTGTTATTTTAAACTTAGGAGACTTCGAGATGACGCATCTAAAAGACGACAACTAAATCCACTAGGGGGGTAAATAAATGGTTGGGAAACAAGGGGTAGCTACTTAGTGGTAGCTACCTAATAATGAACTTTTAGTAGAAATCTAATTAAAGTTTACGAAGATTTATCAATTCATAAGTAGACATTGGTATATGTTCTTATATGCAAAATACCAATAAACACCATTAATTTTCTAAGTGTTAGTTAGTGGACACTTATACTAATTGAAAGAGTAAAAATGCTCTTAATGGATAAGAAGCATTAGTACACATATAGATCTATCTATATGTTGTAGAGTGTTAAGTGTCGACCTTTTTATACAAATAAATACACCACTAAGATGCTAATGGAATAATACATATGAAAGTATTATAAATACAAAGAGAACCTAATTATTATTAAAGAAGTAATATTGGAGACAAAGGCCTTTAAATATACATAAAAAATCTTTTTATGAGCAGAGAAGCTCTTGCTAATTATCGTTTCCTTTCGTTGGGAAACCTTACCATATGGTATATGGTGGAAGTTATATATATATATGTGTGTGTGAGTATATATATATATATATATATATTTGATTATCTTAACCTTTACCTATCCATATATAGAGGTATGCCTAAGTATTACCTCTACCATTAAACAAAGCCTTACTTATGGCATTTGGTGAAAGTTTTATAGATATATATATATCTATGAGTATATATATATACATTAAGTCTTAGCTTATATTATATGCAACCCATGTTTTACAATGGGGAAAGAAAGGAGACTCGCTCCAATATATATGCATGATAAATAACAAATAAATACTTAGAGTTTATCACTATATGTGAGCACGGGGCACTCCCAGTAACAAAGGGAACGGTGGAAATATAAAATACTTTTAAAAATAAAAATAAACCGAGGTTAGTCGTTGAGTGGGAGTATCTCATTGAGAAGTTTAAGGGAGTTGTCTCCTTAATGGGGAAGCTCCGATTTTTGGAAAAACGCCACTCGTTCCATGCCAGCCGAGGAGAAACTACCATTTGTCACCTTTGAGAGGAGGGCTAACCTCTTAAAAGAGGAGGAGAGCTCGAGAAGAGAAGGGGGGAAGCAGTGTGCGAAGGAAATCTCGGTCGAACTATACAGCATGTTTTCTCTTCCTGGAAGGGGTAGAGATTTTGAAGGTTTTTGGGAAAGGACGGCTCAGCCCTGGGAGGTGAGCTCGATCCCATAGAAAGGATGGAGATGGGAGTGAACCTCTCCCTGTTTCAATTTCTTGTTAAATATTCTGGTTTGAAATCTCCATTTATTTGGTTTCCCTGGAATCGTTTTGATTCCTATGGAAGCATTCAATTGATAAGCTGCGTGGAAAAACCCTATTTAAGTTTAAAGATCGTTGTTACTATATTCTTGTAAGTTACAATTATATTCAATTCACTTTTTTATTGGAATTAAAATCTGTTCTTGGGATTTTTAGTTAAAACCATAAATTCGAGAGTTGAAACAAGTGGAGAAGCATTTACTTGCCTAGTAGGAGGGTGGTTTTTTAGGAAGGTGGAATTCAAGCAAGCATTCTTTATGTATATATTTTTTGACGTTTTCCTACTAAAAACTAATTTGGAGCTGGATTTTGTATGTTATTTTGGATTTGTCCAACTTTGTTCTTTTGTTGAGGGGATTTTTTTTTTGTAATGGGTTGTTTGAAAGATAGTTTATTATCATATCACACTATAAATCAATTACCTAATAATGCAGAATCGTGAATCACATACTTTAACATCTTGTCACATCTTTAATGTCATTTTTTATTTGATGTTGTGAATTATATATTTGACACTCGTTTTCCTTGAAGCTATAAGATTCAATTGAATCATTGATTTTAGTTTTATTCCACAAGATATTTATGTCTAGCTTTTTTCTTTAAATTCATTTCCCATTATTGATACCAACATCAATGGAGAGCCAAGATCTGGAAAAGGGGGCACATTTATAACTTGCATCGAAGGGACATTGCGATGTGTCCTTACAAACGTAGAATCATAATCATTAAACCTTAAAATATCTAGGATTTAACACTTGGTCTCTTTGCAAGGAATTCTTCCAAGGAACATTTTCTGTGATACCCGCGAGATATTATTATTTTATTTTTTTATTTTTGTGAAAAATATTAAAAAAACAATTATTTTTGTAAGAGTTACTTAAAAAATAAAAAATACTCACAAGAGGTGTGAGTGACACCTTGCACAACAAATTATCATTTTATTATTAATAAAAGAAAAAGACACTTGAAAATTTTAGTTAAATGATGGGACACCACCATGAGACACAGAACATGTGTAAAGCAAGCAAATGATATTTTATCAATCAAAATCTAATCTAAAAACTCAATTACCAGACAAGATCCTAAATCACAGGGATTGAAGGATTGATTGAGATTTGATTGGGATGGCACAAGACCTGGACAAAAGCTATATATTGATGCACTAAGATAGCACAGGACGTTGTGATGTGCATGGAGAAATTGTGCTATGAGTGCATGTGTTGATTGTTTCTCTATTTCCTAAGTCCATCACTGAGCTTGTTATGGACTCTGAGAGAGAGTGCCATGTGGAAGATTTGCTTTTGGTTCTAGTGTGTATAGTGGTGATCCACCTCGGGGGTGTAGTGGAACAAACTGATTCTCCAAGTTGTTATTTGTATTGTTCAGGTAAGTGAAATTTCTTCTATAAACAAATGAGATGAGATGATATTGACGTATATTGTTGTATTTTAATTGTCAATGTATGTTTAAGCCATGCTTCAACATCACTCAGATCCCATAAATCTGTTCTTGAATCGCAATATGAATATTCACATCCATACTTTGTTTTCATTCTTTATGTGGATCAAATTTTTGTATACTTTGTACTATATATATAAATACATATAGTTAGAGTGAACATAAGGTGAATTATACTCTGTTTAAATTGTCGATAGCTCTGAGTTTGGTTGCAATGGGTTGGGGTAAACATGTATAATATTTATGTATGGACATAGGAGCTTTAAATCGAAAAATCTGCTTGATTTTTATTAAATCAATTTATCTCTATAAATCGGAACAGTAAACTATTGTCAAACCATGTGTAAAAGAAGAAGAATGAGATTTGGTTTGATTACTGTGTTTATTGTTGAATTAAATATATTGATTTCTAGATCAAATTAAATTAAAGATAATTTTTTCTATCCTATACCACGCAAAATGACTTTTATACCATTAGATTTCGATTTGAAGAACTTATTTACAGGTCAATGTGTTTTAAACCAGCCTAGATCCAAATCCTAGGCTTTATCAAGCACTGAGAGGGACCAAATCTCCCGAGGTGCAAACCTCTCCTTGAATAGCTGCAAATACCTGAGCCACCTAATCCTAGGCTCTAAAGTGTCTAGTTTAAGTATCATATTTACTTTTTACTTTGTATTATTCTTTTTTGTTTACTTTGTATTATTTTGTTACTCGCAAACACTCGACAAACTCGACAAACACTCTAAAGTCTCATATTTACTTTTTACTTTGTATTAAAAGTAAAAAGTAAAGTCTCTAGTTTAAGTCTCATATTTACTTTTTACTTTGTATTATTTTTTTTTGTTTATTATTTTGTGTTAAAGGAAAACGGTATTTATGGCTGACAATATCGACAAACACTCGACTTACAGGATCTCCCTCATAAAAATGTTATTTATGGCCGACAATATCGACAAATACTCGACTAACAAGATCTCCCTCATACTAGGCTGTAGAGCGCCTCTTGGCGCAACTAGGGTTGGGATTTCTGAGCAGTGAAATTGATATTTTGTGGTGTTAAAGATTAAATTTAAGCTTCTCTTATAGGTTTGGTGAACATAATCTTCTAATTCGGAAATATGCACTCGGTGGTTATCGAACAAAATCAGTACCATAGATATTTTCTTTTTGTAAAAAATGATTTCCATGTAAATTCTAGATCTTTTCTCTTGTTGACCCTTTCGTATGACCGTATCACTGTATATCTACCACATTTGAGCCTTAAATCTTAACTCGGGTTGTTAGGGTCGCTTCTGGTCAGAACTTATAGATCTTACACTATGTGCTTGGTCGTATCACTGTTGACCCTGTTTGTGTGATAATATTTAGTCTATTGTTGAAAGCATCATGTAATTTTCAAACTAAAAATATTTATTTAATAAATAACTACCATTACTGAATCGGTAAGTTTTCTTCTTTATTCAAATATATAAAAGTTCAAAAACACTTAAAAATGGAGTACTCAACAATTAAATTAGTTACCAATATTTTGAATAAATATTAAGAATAATTATTATTAAACATAAAACAAAAGGGATCAAAATTTAAATTATATGAATAAAATCTGTACTAACCAATATATAACATGAAATAAAAAATATTTAATATGATTTATTTATTTCAATTTTAAATACTATATTAGAAAAATGAGTATAAAAATAAATGAATCTTAAAAATAAATTATACAATTATCACATGTTTATTTTAATTTATTATCTTATATTCAAATCAATACAATTACAAAAAAAATTATATGTAAAATACATTTTATTTAAATACAAAAACATATTTAAATGTCCTAACTTTTTAGCTTCTCAAAATTATAGCAAGCTAAGCACACTTATTTTTAAGTTTTATGAAAATGGGAATAATATTTTAGAATAATCAAATAATCTCTATCATACATTTCCTCCTAAGGTTAGATAAACCAACTTTAATCTCGTTGACTCTTAAAGGCCATCATCATCATATTCAACAATAAAAAAAATATAATTATAAAATAAAAATTATTATGAAAATGCATATATTAAAATAATATAAATAAAATTTAATTATATATAAAATTAAACCTTTTTTTTCCAGAGAAAAAATCATATTCTTCGCATTCATAGCGAAATTGGGAGAATACATTCCACGGGTGCTTCTGCAAGAATATAAACATTTTCAGCAATTCAAAGTTCAGTAATCTTGCAGTATTCTCAATATTACAAAAAAGTACATTTAAAAATTAAGGCTCGTGGTTAGTCTGTCCATTAATCTAGAGTCTTCATGTTAGTTTCATGTATACCATTTCTTTCAATTGTTATCATGCAGGTTCCAGCTTCAATTCTTAATCCTTCTTTTGATAATTCATCTGCTTTCTCATTTTGTTCCCTGTAGACATGGGTGAAATCGATTTGGTTGAAAGATGAAGCTAAGGCTTCCAGATTTTTCCCAATGTTTGTAAATATAGATTTTTGATATTATAATCCTTTCTCATATATTTTATCCATAGCTCCGAGTCGCCGAAAATCTTTAAACTTGCCACTTGTTGGACTCTTTTGCAATTTGCAATAGCATTCTCAATGCTAATCCTTCTGCTCAATTATTGGTTCATGTACCTCTATTAGCTTTGAAATTTATAGAAACATTCTTTGAAAGTATCAAGATACCTCCAAGACCGGAGATTCGGTTCCCATTCTCGCAATCTCCATGAAAAAATCCCATGATCTCTTCCTCTCCAATATTAATCTCTTGCAAAATTATGGGCTTGTGCTTACTTTCCTCTTCAATAAAAAAACTTATAAGTTGAAAGGACCTCGGAGATAACAAAACAAATTGGGTGATGGGTGTCCTCAAAGATTGATGCATTTCTTACAAATCCATACAAATCACACTACCAGATATGGAAGACATCTTAGAGATTTCAGATCTAACGAATCATACCAATTTTTTAAGAAGTTTTCAAAAGTGTCATCTTCCCACTTAATATTCAGTTGTAAGGTTAACCTCAAACTTTGCCAGGTTTGTTGTATGAAAGGGAGAAAAAGAAATAAATGTTCAACATACTCCTCTTCATTTCTACAAACACTGCACCTACCTGGCCCTTGTATCTTCCTTTTCTCAGCTTATCCCAAGTTAAAACCTTTCCATTCAAGATTAACCACATTAGAATCCTACTTTTGTGTGGAGAAGAGGTCTACCAAAGCGATTTCCACCTCCAACATCTAGTTGGAATGCGGCTCCTCCATATCAACTTATATGCCATTTTGATCGTAAAAGATCCTCCATCTTCATTACCTTTCCATTTCAATAAATCATGACTATTTGTTAGTCTTATAAAACCTTTACACAACTCAGTTGTCCAACTATTCCATAGATCTGTCCATATTGTAGGTAAGTCCAACTCTGTCGTAGAGTTCCATTTCTGAATTAGGCTTGCCCCCCTTCCTCTCTCAACTACATCAGCTAAACTAGTGAATCCCCGTTCTACAAGATTATTTGTTAGAGCCAAAGGAATATCAATCATCCCTTTAACTCCCACCAAATTGTCCTTCCCAATAAGTATTTCCCTTCCATTACCCACTTCCCAAGCCATATGGTCTCCTATAACTGGGAAAGCAGCCACAATAGCCTTCCAAAACATTGATCCTCCCATGCTGGTCTTCCATGGATCCCTGATCCAATCTAAGATTGACAAATTGCCCAAATTTTTCTGTTGAAGTATTGATTGCCACTTCCCTTCTTTGGAAACAAACTACCAAATAGATTTTGCTGCCAGTGCCAAGAAAAAAGTGTGTACTTCCTTTATTCCACACCCTCCCTGCTCCTTTGGTTTTTCTATTGAGGCCCATGAAGTCCAATGGATTCCTTTTTCAGAATTTCCTTTCCATAAGAAACCGAAGAATAATTTCCTTAGAGAATTCAGTACCCCTTTGGGGATTTTAGCAATGATCATCCAGTAGACCAATATTGCATTTAACACTCCTTGGATCCACACATAATTTCCAGTTTTGGATAAACACCGATTGCACCAAAAATTTATGCGTCTTTCAACCTTCGCTAGCAGCCAATTCCAATCATCATTGAAATAGTTATTGGGTTTCAGATGAAAGCCTAAATACTTGAAGCCCTCGCTCAGAGGTATTTAATTCATTGGCATGATAGCCTAGTAGGTGTTGAGATATTGTAACTTCAAAGAATATTATATATGTACTTTATTATTCCGGAGATGTTTCATTCCTCCGTGAAGATCTTATTGTATATCCGGAGATGTTTATTCCTCCGTCGGAATATGGTAACTTGGGTTATTAGACTTCCCTAGTGGGGGTCGGCCCTGTATGTGTTATGTGGTTCAAAGGGTTGTTAGACCACCCTAGTGGGGTCGGCCCAGTCAGTTATAATAGGGTATTTAACCTAATGGTTAAATACGAGCCTACATGTACTTGTGTAAAAGATATGTCAGAGTAGTGTATAAATAGAGGAGGTGTGTTCCTCATTTGACACACACACTCACTTGAGAAAGGAGCACTTGTGGAGGAGAGGTCTGCTATGGAGAAGGAGGAACTCATTCTCAGGGTTTTCATCTTTGTATATTGCTGGTCATCTATATTGAGGAAGCTTTACTGGGTTTTCTACCCCATGAGGGTTTCCCAGGATAAATCTATGTCTCTTGTGTTTATGCTATGCTTGTTGTTTCTTCAGTGATCCTGTATATGCTATTATTGTGAAATGGAATGTAATGCTGATATTTTTTGTCTTAGCATATTAAATATTAACATGGTATCAGAGCTAACCTGAAGGAAGACAAGGTATGGCACTTACGACACTTGCTTTAGTTACGACAATTTGAAGGTTAGGGTTTTACATAGCAAAAACCAGTCATCGTGGAACTTTCGCTATAAATCCATTTCTGCAAAGGTTCAGGGTCTGAAAAGTTTACAGGACGAAGATAACATCCCCAGGTACCTTGTGTCCAAAGGGAACCCTCAAATTCGTTTTACTTTATGAGTTATGATTAGTACAAGTTAGGGTTTCTTCCTCTTCCAAATCTCAGTCAAAATCAGGTGACCTTGGAAAAAAGGTCATAACTTGGGCTAGGAAGCTCCAAATGAAATTTCGTAAAAAGTGACAGGTAGTACACAGACTGTAATATCTCAAAAAACTTTTTCAGAGGACAAAGGTGAACTAGTGACACGTGGCACACCATACAAGTTCGCTCTCCTGTTTAATCCCATAAACAGGTCACGTTACGACACTTGGCATAACTCTCTCTCAGAGAGTCCAATTGAGGTCAGACCTATCAGAATGGAAATATAATAGGGCGAGCTATCTCAGGAAAAGTTTTCAGAGGCCGAAGTTCAAACAGTGACACGTGGCATTACGTACAAGTTCGCTCTCCTGTTTTATCCCATAAATAGGTCACGTTGCGACATTTGGCATAACTCTCTCTCACAAAATCCAATTGAGGTCAGACCTGTTAGGATGGAAAGATGACAGGTCAGGCTACTGCAGAAAAAATTTTCAGACCCTGTGGAGTGAAAATTTAGGAGTTATAGCAGAAATAATCAGGTACATATTTCTGTCAAAATAGAATTATTTTTGGAGCACCTTTATTCATGGCTTCCGGAATTTAGGGTTTCGGAGAAAGTTAGAATTCTTGGAATCGGAATCCACGGCTGAATGCTACTCAGGAAAATCAAAATTTAGAGACCAAGATCGAATTTTTTGGTTGGGTAGAAGACCGGGCTTGATCAAACCCTAGCTCGGGATTTTGATCGGAAAGATGGAAAATTAGGGCTTCAGCAAAAGGTGGAATTTTTGAAGTCTGTAACCACGGCTGGAAGCTCCTCAGAAAAATAAGAGTTTAGAGCCTTGGATCAAACCTTTTCATTGAGAAGGGTGGGCTTCATCAAACCCTAGTTCGGGATCCTGTCCAAGAGATCCAGAAGTTTCAAAGGCAATTTTGAGGGGTCAAATTTTGAAGATTTCAAAATTGAAGTATGCTAGTTTGATCAGCCCAGCAAGACACATCCTTCCATTCATTCGGAAGTGTGAAAGTCAAAGATTGAATTTTTAGGGTTTCTCCAGCAAACCCTAATCAAGCTCCAGATCAAGTTTCAAGGGGAGTTGAGGCTAAGGCCTTACATAAGAAGACTACAAGAAGTCTCGACAGGTATGACTTAAGGAGGTTCAGGTATGTCTTGAAATTTGATTCTTGATTAAGTTCATAATGTGTTTTGTCTTCATTAGTACAATCTTGATTAATGTTAGAATTGTCTTATCACCCTAATAACAGTATGAATGCATGTGAATGATCGAAGACATTCATTGATTAGGGCTATATGATTGTACTAATGCATTATGGTGTTGTGTGAGGTTGATGTTGTCTGCTAACAAGATACAGGTACATCACAAAAGGCAAATCAAGTTCCATGACCATGAAAACAAGAAGACAAAGACTCATCCATAATCTTTGTTCTAATTACAAGGTATGTATTACTTTGTTATATTATGCTTAAACTATGCAGGTTCTAGCACATGATCTCTAAATCATTGAAGAGAACAAAGAAGATATTGTTTAGGTATGTTAGACATAACTAAGCAGGTATACTAATCCAGGTATGTTTTCCTATGTCAAGTTAGAATCTTACCTTGTGTTAGGATCCCTTATATAAGTATACTTGGTATGATTGGTCATGCTAGTAATCAAGGGTTTATGCATATTATGTCTCTTACCTTGATGATTTAATTAAACAGAAGAGTACTATAATCAAACAAGAATATGCATGAGTAAAAGAAGACTTCCTTGAAACCTTGAATACTAATGTTTTGATAATATTGAGAATATACTAATGAATGTATGTTTGTGTATGAGATCATGAGGATAACACTAGTGCACACTTGAGCATGCATAGTGGTACAGAATGAATAGAAGTTCAAAAGACATATAGAAGATCAAGCGGGAGGCAACCACACAAACATAAAAGATAAGTATTTGAGTTGCTATTTGAAATAGTAAATGATATTGTCTGTAATAGGTTGTATGCATATTTGTATTCCTATATTATATCATGCTGAGTGTAAACATTCATAGAGCATTGAACAGTATACTACTAATATGCATATGATTGGTAAGTTGGACAAACATTCCATTGTTGCTTGTCTAGAATGAAACCTCTTTGCTGACATGCTGAGAGCTGTGCACACTCTCGATAGTATGTTCTGGTAGAGATGGAAGGCATCTAGATAGCCACTGTATGCATACAAAATATGGAAAAGTGTTGTGCCAAAGTATTGGTCAAGATAGGTGCATAACTATGTATCTGTATGCATAATAGGTTATCATGTCAATATGATTTGATGATTATGAAGTATTACTAATCATGTACTTAATTTTGATTTGTAGGAAAGGTCATGAAGAATGATGGACACCGTACAAGTGATGGATGTTCAAACAAGAAGATTTACAAATCGAACAAAATATAGAAGGCTCATGGCTAGAAGATTCTCTTAGAAAGGGGAAGAGAATCATGACAAGATGTTTGCTCCAAGTATGGTGTAATTAAAGAAGAAGTGTGAATCAGGTTTTGTATGGGTACCCAGGATCAATAATCAATTGATAAGCTTAATGATCACCATGAGTGATGTGGATCTCAATCTTTGCTACAAGGTTGAATATGGTTTCTATGCACAGATGACTTGGATGCAAGAAGGAACTCACCACAGAGTTCGAATGATATTGAGGCTCATATCAGGAGACCCATCTAACGAGAGATGGCACAGATAGATATGCAGAAGATCATTCAATGAAAATGAAAGATCTCAGATTGATGCATTACTTCCTAGGTGTGGAAGTATGGAAAGACTCAGAAGGAATCTTTCTCAACCAGGGAAAGTATGCCGAGAAATATTAAAATGACTTGATATGTTGGAATGACCACTCGCATGGATTCCAACTTGAAGCTGTTAGTGAATGACTCATCAGAGTTAGTGTATATAACTCTGTACAGACAAATTATTGGGTCATTGATGTATCTAACAAATACTAGGTCAGATATATGCTTTGCTGTGAACACCTTGAGTCAGTATCTAGTGGAAACTAGATGTGTTCACCTGATAGTTGCAAAGCATGTGATGAGGTATCTAAAGGATACGATAGACTTTGATCTATGCTATCTTGGAGATCATGACTTCAAGATGGCTACATAGATGTTGATTGGGCAGAAAGTGTATCAGACAGGAAGAACACATCGAGAGGATGTTATTGTCTGGGATCAGCCATGATCTCGTGGTTTAGCAGGAAGCAGTCAAGTGTGGCTCTCAGCACAAGTGAAATATATGGCTGCTTGCTCCGCTAATTATGAAACGATATGGCTTTAGAATTGTTTGACTTAGAAATGGACCCAACTGTGATCCTATGTGACAAACAGAGTTGTACCAAAATGGCAAAGAATCCAATGTTCCATGATAAGTCAAAGCACATAGAGACCTGACATTTCTATATACAAGATATGGTGCAGAAAAGAATTAAAGTTCGAATTTGTAACAAGTTGACAATGTACTAACCAAACCTCTACCGATCCAATGTACTAACCAAACCTCTACCTCAAGTAAAGTTTTCCGAGACAAACTTAAAATAGTTCAGAAGAACCCTCCTCGAAAGGGGGAGCGATGTGATCACTTATGATGAGATTTCCCGCATCGACAGTGAGGTCGATGATATGGATACCTATATTGGTGATGCCGATTGAGAGGTTGGTATATGGTCCTTAGACAGGGTCTAAGGTGACAAGGGGATTGCATCATCCTTGAACATATGTTCTCAAGAGAGTCGTAGACGTATGTCTTCGAGAATGAAGTCCTTGGTGGACATGATAGGATTGCATCATCCTCAAGAGAGCCGTAGACGTATGTCTTCAAGAATGAAGTCCTTGGTGGACATGATAGGATTGCATCATCCTCAAGAGAGCCGTAGACGTATGTCTTCGAGAATAAAGCCCTTGGTGGACATGATAGGATTGCATCATCCTCAAGAGAGCCGTAGACGTATGTCTTCGAGAATAAAGCCCTTGGTGGACATGATAGGATTGCATCATCCTCAAGAGAGCCGTAGACGTATGTCTTCGAGAATAAAGTCCTTGGTGGACATGATAGGATTGCATCATCCTCAAGAGAGCCGTAGACATATGTCTTCGAGAATGAAGTCCTTGGTGGACATGATAGGATTGCATCATCCTCAAGAGAGCCGTAGACGTATGTCTTCGAGAATGAAGTCCTTGGTGGACATGATAGGATTGCATCATCCTCAAGAGAGCCGTAGACAGATGTCTCTGAGAAAGAAGAGGGATTGTATCATCCTTGAACACATGTTCTAAAAGATAGCCATAGACATGATGTCTCCGAAAATGAAGTCCTGAATGAACAGGTAGGGGATTGTATCTTCCCCGGACTTAGGTCCCAGAATTGATCCGTAGACTGAGGTCTCCGAGAATTGAAGATAGGACTGCATCATCCCTGGACCTCGGTTCAAAATGTACGTGATGGGATTGCATCATCCCTAGACATGAGATTTGTCTTAAATGGATAAGGACTGATCATCCTGGAACTGGATCGGGATTGCATCGTCCCTAGACATGAGATTTGTCTTAAATGGATAAGGACTGATCATCCTGGAAGTGGATCGGGATTGCATCATCCCTAGACATGAGATTTGTCTTAAATGGATAAGGACTGATCATCCTGGAACTGGATCGGGATTGCATCGTCCCTAGACATGAGATTTGTCTTAAATGGATAAGGACTGATCATCCCGGAACTGGATCGGGATTGCATCGTCCCTAGACATGAGATTTGTCTTAAATGGATAAGGACTGATCATCCCGGAACTGGATCGGGATTGCATCGTCCCTAGACATGAGATTTGTCTTAAATGGATAAGGACTGATCATCCCGGAACTGGATCGGGATTGCATCGTCCCTAGACATGAGATTTGTCTTAAATGGATAAGGACTGATCATCCCGGAACTGGATCGGGATTGCATCGTCCCTAGACATGAGATTTGTCTTAAATGGATAAGGACTGATCATCCCAGAACTGGATCGGGATTGCATCGTCCCTAGACATGAGATTTGTCTTAAATGGATAAGGACTGATCATCCCGGAACTGGATCAGGATTGCATCGTCCCTAGACATGAGATTTGTCTTAAATGGATAAGGACTGATCATCCTGGAACTGGATCGGGATTGCATCGTCCCTAGACATGAGATTTGTATTAAATGGATAAGGACTGATCATCCTGGAACTGGATCGGGATTGCATCATCCTTAGACATGGGATTTGTCTTAAATTGATAAGGACTGATCATCCTGGAACTGGATCGGGATTGCATCGTCCCTAGACATGAGACTTGTCTTAAAGTGATAAGGATTGATCATCCTGGAACTTGATCTGGATTGTATCATCCATGGACCTATGTCCTAAAGAGAGCGGGATTGATCATCCTGTAATATGATCGTGTGTGTTGCAGGATATGTTGCTATGTATTAGTGAGAATACATGCTTTTGATGATGGATGTATTAGTGAGAATACATGCTTTTGATGATGGATGTATTAGTGAGAATACATGCTTTTGATGATGGATGTATTAGTGAGAATACATGCCTTTGATGATAGATGTATTAGTGAGAATGCATGCTTTTGATGATATATGTATTAGTAAGGATACATGTTTTGATGATAGATGTATTGGTGTGGATACTAATACAGATGATCCAGATGTTGTAGATCGTGATGATCTGAATGCTGTAGATCGAGATGATCCAGATGTTGTAGATCGTGATGATCCTGATGCTGTAGATCGACATGATCCAGATGCTGTAGATCGAGATGATCCAGATGTTGTAGATCGTGATGATCTAGATGCTATAGATCGTGATGAACCAGATGCTGTAGATCGAGATGATGTGACGATGTTGATCGTGTAGATCTAGACGACGATGTTGATCATGTGATGACGATGCTGATGATCGTGTGATGACGATGCCGACAATCGTGAGGATTCAGATATTGATGTTGTTGTAGCTGTTTGAGTGCTGCAGAAGATAAAGACTCAGTACTGAAGATGTTGATGTTCCAGTATTGAAGATGTTCCAGTAACCGGTTGAGTTACTGATGATGTTGAGAAAGCTTCCAATGATTTATAGATGTATCATGTATGATGTTGATGACTCCTTGCTCGTGCAGATGTTGTTATAATATCCTTCTTGTTAAGGGGGAGTGTTGAGATATTGTAACTTCAAAGAATATTATATATGTACTTTATTATTCCGGAGATGTTTCATTCCTCCGTGAAGATCTTATTGTATATCCGGAGATGTTTATTCCTCCGCCGGAATATGGTAACTTGGGTTATTAGACTTCCCTAGTGGGGGTCGGCCCTGTATGTGTAATGTGGGTCAAAGGGTTGTTAGACCACCCTAGTGGGGTCGGCCCAGTTAGTTATAATAGGGTATTTAACCTAATGGTTAAATACGAGCCTACATGTACTTGTGTAAAAGATATGTCAGAGTAGTGTATAAATAGAGGAGGTGTGTTCCTCATTTGACACACACACTCACTTGAGAAAGGCGCACTTGTGGAGGAGAGGTCTGCTATGGAGAAGGAGGAGCTCATGCTCGGGGTTTGCATCTTTGTATATTGCTGGTCATCTATATTGAGGAAGCTTTACTGGGTTTTCTACCCCATGAGGGTTTCCCAGGATAAATCTGTGTCTCTTGTGTTTATGCTATGCTTGTTGTTTCTTTAGTGATCCTGTATATGCTATTATTGTGAAATGGAATGTAATGCTACTATTTTCTGTCTTAGCATATTAAATATTAACAGTAGGTCTGCATTTGACCTTCATTTATTTCATTGAAATAGCATGACGATTTACCTAAAGTTTAAAAGTATCCTTGTAGCTGAACTGAACAGCCATAGTATATATTTAACTGCTCTTGTCTCTTCTTCAGAATTCCCCAAGAAAAAAAGTGCATCATCCATGAAAAAGATATGAGTAACCGGGACTTCTTCAAAACTAATTCCTTGTATCCTTTTGTTTTCAAGTGCCTCATTCATCAATATGCTAAGACCATACATAACTAGAAGAAATAGATAAGGAGAGAGGGGCACCCCTGATGCAAACGTCTTGTGGGAGTAAAGAAATTTGAAGCTGCTCCATTGATCAAAAGTGCAAAATTGATTGTCAAGATGCAAGACCGGATCCAATTTACAAAAGGAAGAGAGAAGCCAGTTTGTATCAGAACCAGTATGATATACATCTAGCAGGTTCTATTGTATGCCTTATATAGGTCAATCTTCAGAACCTTTGCAGGGCTTCTCCTGCTCTTTATCAAATGTAAACACTACTGAGCACTAGTGGCCAATTGCTTCATGAATACTTCTGTATGGTAAAAAACCGAATTGTTTCGGTGTAATATGAGTTGCCAAGAAGGGTTTGAGTCTTTTGGTAATAATCTTAGAGATTATTTTGTAACAAGAGTTACAAAGGGATATTGGGCGAAAGTCCCTGAAAGAATCCGTCTTTGGAATTAAAACTATAAAAGTAGAGTTTATACAAGAAAGCATCTTACCCAAGGTTTTGTTATGCTCAATAACTCTCAGAAGGTCCTCACCCAGAATATCAAAAGATTTCCATATGTCCAGACCCATACTCATTTCTTTATTTGACTTATTTAAGGAGACCTGCAACTCCTCCATGGATATCGGAGCAAAAATCTTTTGGTTGTCTTCCTCCCTTATCCATTGAAAAAACTTAGACGTTTCTTAACGATATCCGATAGATTATTCAAAGCAAGTTCTGTGTAGATCTCATCAAAAAACTTTACTCCTTCACAAGGCAAGTTGATGAAACATCTTACCTTCTCCGCTCGACCTTTTGACAACTCCCATATAGTATTAAACCTCTTCCTATGGATTACCATCTTGTGGAAGTAAGCATTATTTTCGTCACCTAAGGTTAACCAGACTGCTCTGCTCTTTATCCTTACCTCGACATGTCTTTCCGTAAGGATAGAGTTCCTTCTTTCCTCCAAAATCACAAGTTCCTGTAACGACTCACAGCTCAAAGTCCCAAAGCTATCATTATAAAGAGTATTTATCTGAGATTCTGTCAGCTTAAGTCTTGAATCCATGCTCTTTCTATGTTTAATCGACCATTCCATTGGGAGTTCCTTCATAGCCTTCAGTGCATTTACAAACTGCACACCATAGGGTAAATTTAGATTTGCATCATAGTTATTTCAATTTTCCCTTATCATTTGAGTATAGTCTTCACAAGTAAGCCAGTTAGGATTGAATTTGAACGGAGACCCAAGTTTGAATTCTTCTTTTTCTAAATGGAATATAACCGACAGATGATCCGAACCGCCTCCTGTTATCCTTCAAGATCTTGCCCTTTCTATTTTCCTTAAGAGATTCCTGCAAAAAGGAATCTGTCTAACCTTTTAGAAATGGTTGCAGAACCAAACCTTTTATTAAACCAAGTAGGTTTTCTCTTTAAGGGTTCTATATCAACAATATCCAGACCCTCAAGGTGGTGTAGGAAGACATTTTATAATGGATCCGAACGAGCCCTACTTCCCCAGATCTCATCCCTATTTAGCATTTGGTTCAAGTCCCCTGCGATGATGAAGGGCAATTCTTGTACGGACTTCCTAAAAAAATATTCCAGAAGGGAACTTTCCTGTTATACGGTCCATACATATTAAGGATATTAAAGTCCAACGCTAGTGCCTTACTGGAAAAAGTTGTTTTGAGCCCTGAGCTAAAGGAAAAATAGTTTAACAATATCAAAGTATCTTTCCAACCTGTGAGCAGTCCACCTGACAGACCCTACCCGTCTTCCCAAACAAAATCCCAGCCCTTCATCAACTTTTTCAAACGATCAACTAATCCTAACCCACCACACATAGTTTACTGAATTACTATGACATCAAGGCAATTTAGCTCTACTGAATTACTATGACATCAGGGCAATTTAGCTCTACTGAATTACTATGACATCAAGGAAATTTAGTTCTACCACCCTTGCTAAGGCCATCTGTTTAGGGTTGCTGGCTAGCCCTCGGAATTAAAGGAGAGTAGCTTCATGGGATCACCTTTTGCAAGGTCTTAGCTCTAAGCGCCCTAGGAGAAGAATAGTCGATAAATCTTAGACTCAGATCCTCCCGAAGTTTCTTCCTTTTTTTTTGGAAACTTGAGTGTAAGGGAGTAAAACCCTAACCCTACCAAGTTCCTAGAAACTCCAGGTCCAACAGGTCCCTTAGATCTCAGTGCATATGGATTGGAATAATCCCAAAAAAATTGATGACTACCAATATTTTTTAGTGAGGAATGCAAGTTCGTGGATCGATTTCTGATAAAAGTTGTATGCTTCCTAAGGGATTTACTGGACCTGGGACTGGAAAAACCACAACTTGTAATAGGACTAAAACTATCCAAATCCTTTATGGTCTTAATTTCCTTTATTAAACACATAGTCAAAGGTTTAAGGGTGTCCAACTTACCTTTCAGACGAAATTGATCTGTTGTGGCCTCCTCCTTAGTCATCCCCTCCAAGGTCCTTCCCAAAACTCCATCGCAGGGTTTTGAAGAGATTAGGGTTTCTTCGAAATGGTCCACTGCTTCAGCAAATAGCAGTTCCTTGACTATGTCGGTCTGAGTAGCAACCTTCCACCCTCTTCCAGAAATGCCGAGTTCTTTCAAACCTTGGTCCTTTTCATAACTAGAAGCCTCATTTTCCTTTGAAACCCTACTTTCAACCTTTTGTGCTTCCCGACTCATGCATGCTTTATGCTTTCTTTGTAACCCTTCTTGTAATGATACATCCCTATGAGACCCCAGTTCCCTATCTCCCTCACTATCGCTTTTCTTAGAAAGGTAGGATTTCAGTGACCCCCCTTTAGACAGCAACCCACCATTCACCCGAGATAAATATTTTCCACTTTCCTTCTGACCCTTGGATTCTACCTCCCTAGGGTTTTCTCCTGGAACAAGAGGGTCCTTCATGGCCCAAACCTTCTTGAAAAATGGAAAGGAGCAATCCCTTACGGAGTGGCCATAAACATGGCATCTGCCACAACGAAAGGGTAGATTCACATAAACCAGAATCTGATTCAATCTTAACTCACCCATTTCGATTTCAAGAACCTCTGGAAGCCCTAAGGTGAGATCCACCGAGACTAACACCTTTTCCACTGTTCTCTAGACTTGAAATTTGTATGACTGGTCTACCAACACTGTTTTTTCCAATATGGTTTCTCACCGCCGTGAGGAAAATGTCATGCTAGAATTCCAAGGGAAGGCTCGATATTTTAACCCAAACTGGGGTGTTTCTTTTTACCTCCCTTCTTGGGTCAAAACAGGGATTCCAAAATTTTAAATTAATATGTCTTTCCCCAAATCAAATCTACCTTCATAATCTTCATGGATTCCACATCCCGTTTCAGTTTAAAACCAAGCCAACCTTTCGTCATGATGAAGAATTCTGGAATATAATCGAGAATCGGGAACCAATTCACCTGCAGCCAATCCCATAGAAATTCCACCTAAATTCGTGTTGAGATATTGTAACTTCAAAGAATATTATATTTGTACTTTATTATTCTGGAGATGTTTCATTCCTCCTTGAAGACCTTATTGTATATCCGGAGATGTTTATTCCTCCGTCGGAATGTGGTAACTCGGGTTATTAGACTTCCCTAGTGGGGGTCGGCCCTGTATGTGTTATGTGGGTCAAAGGGTTATTAGACCACCCTAGAGGGGTTGGCCCAGTCAGTTGTAGTGGGGTATTTAACCCATTGGTTAAATACGAGCCTACATGTTTTGTGTCAAAGATAAGTCAGAGTAGTGTATAAAAGGAGGAGGTGTATTCCTCATTTTACACACTCACTCACTTGAGAGTAGCGCACTTGTGGAGGAGAGGTATGCTATGATGGAGGGGGATATCATGTCTTTGGTTTACATCTTTGTATATTGTTGGTTGTTAAATTTTTAGTATTAAATCACAATACTATAGGATCTTTGCTGAGAGAATAACATCTACAGTATATCAATGCATGACAATCATAATATGACAAGCATCACAAGCATCACAAGAATCAAAAGCATAGAGACAAGAGACACAGAGTTTCCGTGGGGAAAACCCTAAGGTGAAAAACCCCACAACTTCCTCAGAGATAGAGAGAGCAATGGCTCAACCAAAATACAACCAAATAATACAGAGATAGTCTCCTAGCAGATGATCCTCCTCCTCCTCACTAGTGCGCCACTTTTCAGAGAGAGAGATAGATGCTTTTCCAAGTGAGTAAAATAGAGATCTCCTATCTCTATTTATACTCACCTTTTTGCCCAGTGACCTACTGGGGCCGACTTGTCTACTTGAGTACATCCACATTATATTATATATTAATTAGGGCCGACCCCATAAGGTGGTCTAATAACCCATCGGCAAGTACACCCACTTGCGACACTTGTCAATCCACATGACGACACTTCCTTATAGAGGAATAACACATCTCTTATAAGGGTACAATAAATATATATATAATACACAGATGAAATACATTCCGAAGTTACATATACATCAACACTCCCTCTTAACTAGGAAGGTATTTCTCGACACAGATCTGCTAGACAAGTCTTCTTCTCTGGATCATCGTCATCGATGCATCGTCATCATCATCGTCACTACTGCTGCTATCTCATCCAATCTCTGTCTCTACTCGTCATAGGAAGTTCTACAGAGCCAGTCCTTTTTAATACTGGATGTAGGCCCACCACCTGCAGGTCTTCGTCATCACTGGCCATACTGTGGAATCCTCAGGACTTTTACGTGCGTCACAAAACCTCGCAAGAGCATCCCAGGCTGTTACGAGCACACAGCTCTACCTATAGGATCTCCCAGGGCAACGAATTACATGTGACCTCACCACAAAACCTCGCAAGAGCATCCCAGGCTGTTACGAGCACACAGCTCTACCTATAGGATCTCCCAGGGCAACGAATTACATGTGGTCATGGCAAAACCTCGCAAGAGCATCCCAGGACTGATTACGGGCACACAACCCAACCTATCGGATCTCCCAGGGAAACGAATTACATGCCATAGGACAAAACCTCGCAAGAGCATCTGCCAGATATCCCAGGGCAACGAATTACATGCCATAGGAAAAACCTCGCAAGACTATCTGCAGATCTCCTAGGGAAACGAATTACATGTCCTCCCAGAGCAAAACCTCGAAAGAGCATTTGCCAAATGTCCCAGGGCAACGAATTACATGCCATAGGAAAAACCTCGCAAGACCATCTGCAAATCTCCCAGGGCAACGAATTACATGCTCATCTGCACAACATGATCCACGGCCACAGAGTATCAACCTGATACTCACCATACATCATCCTGATGTATCCATGATCATCCTGATCATCATCACTGCAACGTCCTGCTGCATGTCATCTGGAGCAACATCCTGAAGCTCGTCATCTATGATCATCCTGATCATCATCACTGCAACGTCCTGCTGCATGTCATCTGGAGCAACATCCTGAAGCTCGTCATCTATGATCATCCTGATCATCACTGCAACATCCTGCTGCATGTCATCTGGAGCAACATCCTGAAGCTCGTCATCTATGATCATCCTGATCATCACTGCAACATCCTGCTGCATGTCATCTGGAGCAACATCCTGAAGCTCGTCATCTACGATCATCCTGATCATCAATGCAACATCCTGCTGCATACCAAGTATCTACCTGATACATATCATCATACATGATCCTCTTGATCATCAATGCAACATACTGCTGCATGCCAAGTATCTACCTGATACATATCATCATACATGATCCTCCTGATCATCAATGTATCCACCTGATACAAATACAAAACATATGATATATATCACCATACATGATCCACCTGATCATACAATGTATCCACCTGATACATATACAAAACATATGATATATATCACCATACATGATCCACCTGATCATACAATGTATCCACCTGATACATATACAGATACATGGTCCAAGCATCCAACATGATGCATATAAAATACGTACACATGATCCAACTGATCATATCCAGCATCCAACATGATGCGTACATACATACATAAAATGATCCAACTGATCATATCAAGCAGAAACTAGAACATCATCCTGATGTTCATCATCCAGCGCTTACATCCACAGCCATGTGAAGGATCCTCCTTCCAACATGCTTGGAATGGCTTCAGCAGATGTGTCCATCGCTTCTTCCTCGAAGTGTCCTCGATCTGAATAACGCCAAGCCTCTCTCTGAAGTACTCGAACTTCACCCTGGCTAGTGGCTTCGTCAGCACATCTGCAATCTGCTTGTCCGTCGCAACATACAGGAGCTTCACAGCTCCTCTCTACACCATATCCCTGATATAGTGGTATTTGATCTCTATGTGTTTCGACCTGTCATGAAACACTGGGTTCTCGGACAGCTTCACACAACTCTGGTTATCACAGAAGATACCAGTAGCTTCCAACGGGAGATCAAATAACTCAGACAGTAGCTTCCGTAGCCATACTGCCTCACAACTAGATGAACAGGCTGCAACATACTCTGCCTCAGCTGTACTCAGTGCTACGCAGGATTGCTTCCTGCTAAACCAAGAGACCACACCTGATCCCATACTGAAGCAACACCCAGATGTGCTCTTCCTATCTGCAGCACTGCCAGCCCAATCTGAATCAACATAACCCTGCAGGTTAAACTTTTGATTCGCCTCATATCTGAGCACATAATCCACTGTACCCTTCAGGTACCTCAGAACATGCTTTACAGCAACCAGGTGAACACTCCTCGGATCCGTCAGGAACTGGCTCAATGTGTTCACAGCAAAGCAAATATCTGGTCTCGTGTTCGTCAGGTACATCAATGACCCAATAATCTGACGATACATAGAAACATCAACTGGCTCAGATGAAGCATCACAAAGAAGCTTCAGATTCGATGCCATAGGTGTGGCCATGGATTTGCAATCCATCATCCCAAATCTCTTCAGGATATCTACTGTGTACTTCCCTTGACCAAGGAAGATCCCACCTGCATTCTGCCACACCTCCATACCTAGGAAATAGTGCATCATTCCCAAGTTCTTCATCTCGAACTCGGTAGTAAGCTTCCGCTGCGTGTCGGCAATCAATCTATCTTCACCATACCAAGTTCTGCACATATATGATTTCCTATCATGTGTCTCAGAACCAAGTGGCTGCTCCACATATACTTCTTCTTCAACTACACCATGCTGTCTTGAAATCCATCTGGTGCATCTTCTATTTCATCACTTTTATATTTCTCAATGCTGCCATCTGCAACATGCTTGATCTGATAGTTCCATTTGGAAGTCACAAAAGACTTCCCTTCAGTTCTTGGGATCGAATCCCAAACATCATTCTTCATGATCGACGGATCATGGCATTCCATTTCTTCATCCCAGATCCTGGGAACTTCAATATCTTCAATAGATATCTTTGTTGCTGGAACAAATGTTGTAGTCCTTTTGTAGGTGAAGATATATGGTCTTTCCTACAAAACAAGTTAAATTGCATGATTAGAAACATCTCATAATTTTCAGAACAAATTCTTACACATAAAGAAATATGTCATACAGTCATGCAATTATCTTAGCCAATGCTTCAATACAACATTTATCCATATCCTGTAACTTTCTAGATGCCTTCCAATCTCTACCAGAACATTGTTAAGAGTGTGCACAACTCCCAACATGTCAGCAAAGAGGTTTCATTCTAGATAAGTAGCAATGGAATGTTGTACAATGCCATAGGCCACTTACCCATGTATATTAGTATATTTTTCATCAATGCAACTATTCTAATATGCACAATACATATCCTAAGTCTAGGAACATGAGCATATACATCATTGAACAATTTTATTTAAACAAACAAATATGCAAGAAATGATAATTAAAATACTTATCTTTGTTTGTTCGTTAGGTGGACTCCCTCTGAGTCTTCACTTCCTTGCAGGAGCTGCTGGAGTCCTAATCTGAAGTGGCTTCTTCTACACCTTTCTGTTGTGGAATGTAGAGAGATGGTCAACTCCCTCTGAATATCTGCATCCTTGCATAAACCACTGGAGTGTACTCCCTCTTGATCTTTGCTTCCTGGATTACCTGTTCTTCAACTCATATTCATCCTTGGTCCCTATGCATGCTTATTAGTATCATGATTGAGTTATCCTTGTGATCTCATATAAAATCATACATTCATTAGTATACTATTAAAACACAATAATCTCAAGCATGTATAATCATGATCATTTCAAACAGAAAATAATAAGCATTAGCATTCAAGGTTTATGTAGGATTCTTATGGTTAGTCAAATCATAAGAAACATAACATGTCTAAACCTGTAATTACTCAAACCTATGACTCTTCGGGTTAGTTGAATCATCAATCAAGATAAGAGATATAATATGCATAAAACCTGTGATTATTCAAAGCTATACCTTCATGATTCTTCTGGTTAGTCATATCATCAATGATGGTAAGAAACATAATATTCATACCACCATGATTATTCAAACCTATGACTCTTCGTGAATAATCATTATCAACAACACAATAGTATAAGATCCTAACCCAAGGTAGGATTCTAGCTTGATATAGGAAAAACATACCTGGATTAGCATGCTAGCTATTTATGTCTAACATACTCACATGATGTCTTCTTGTTCTTCTTCAATGACTTGTGCTAGTAACCTGTATATCTCATAGGTTAACCATTATAAAACCAAGTTATACATACCTCGTAAATGGATCTTTTATGAGATCCATGACAATGGATGAATCTTTGTCCTCATGTCATCATGATCATATGTTCTTGAACTAGAACATGATTTGTCTTTCTTGGTGTACCTTTCATGTTAGTAGACAACATAAACCTCATACAACACCATAATGCATTAGTACAATCATAAGTGTCAATACCCTAATCAATGAATATTTTCTATCGTGCATTCATAGTTTTATTAAGGTGATACGACAAATCTAAAATCAAGATTGTACTAACCGTAATAACATGAAGACAAACATACCATAAACTTAATCATGAACAAATATCAAGACATACCTTGATGAGTCATACCTGTCGAGATCGCTAGTAATCTTCTTATGTAAGGCCTTAGCCTCATCTCCCTCTGAAACAGGAACTTCTTCACTTCTATGATTTTCCAGAATCTAGATTGTAGGAGGCTTCACCACTTCCTTTGATTGGGTATTGATAATCATCCCCAAGTTTCACCTTATGGGGTGATTCATGTTCAGAAAGGTTCACAAAAGATTCCTTGAACCCAGTCATGTGATTGGAGGCCCCACTATCAATTAACCAATCATTACATCCATGGGAGATGGTACCTGTAAGAGCAGAGATCAGAACATACTCTTCTTCACTTGATGAGTCATCATCACTATCACTTTCTGCCCTAGCCTTCTTCTTTGGGGGGTTCATCATCTTCGGCAGCATGAGCATAAAATCTTCTTTTGCTGCCCTTCTTCTTCTTACTGAATTTGTTGTTATTATCCCTTTTGTTCTTGGGACAATCTGAAGCATAGTGACCCTTCTCATTGGATGTGAAGCATCTTAGGTCTTTCTTGTTCTTCTTTTGATGGGATCTATTGAGGCGAGAGAGATCCTTCTTGGTTTTGCTTCTTTTGGTGTGAGCTGCAAGAGCTTGATCTTCTCCTCCCATCTTTTCCTCACGAGCTATAAGTCTAGCTTCTTCTTGAGAACATTCTTCCTGAAGTCTACTGAAAGAGATCAACTTCTTCCTTGCACAAATTCCTTGAATAAAGGAATCCCATGACCTGGGTAGGCCATTTAGAGTAGTCATCACCACCTCACCATTCTCCACCATTTCATCTACTGCTTCTAATTGTTCCTTGATCTGAGAGACCCTTGAAAAGTAAGATTGAATGGTTTCTCCATTCTGAAACTTTACTGCTTTCAATTGGTTCCGCAGGGTCATCTTCCGATTTATGTTCTTTCCTTCAAATAGCTTGGTCAAGGATTCAAACATCTCCTTGGGTGTCTTGAGAGAAGACACATGGGGAATGAGATGGTCTTTGATAGAATCAGCAGTGATTCTCTTTGCCTTGACCAAGTTCTTTTTGTGCAATGCCTTGGCCTCTTCATCCTCTGGGATAGGGATGTCTTCTTTCACATATGAGTCCAACTCATTCTCTTCCAGGATTAGCCCAATCCTATACTTTCAGGCTCGGAAGTTATCAGCCTCTTCAAGCTTATCCTCAAGCTTGGTGTGGAGAGACATCTTTAAGAGTACTTCAAATGGAAATAGAAAAGATTTAGGACTTACCACTTGAAGTGCTGAAAACTGGATCTGGTCCCGGATTAGGGTTTGTCAGAGAAACCCTAAAAATTCAAAATGTGAATTTCAAAATTTTGAAAGGATAGAAAGATGCGCCTTGGAGATCTGATCAGCCTAGTACATTCAGAATTTGAGATCAGCAAAGTCTTGCCCTTCAGAATTGCCTTTTTGTCCTCCCGGGTTCACTAGGGAGAGCCCTGAATTAGGGTTTGAGTTTCCCGGAGATCTACCCAGCCAAAAATATCGATCCAAAGCTCAAACCTTCGATTTTTGCAAGGAGCTTCTAGCTGTACCTTCAGTTTCCAGAAATTCCTATTTTTGTGGAAACCCTAATTTTTAGGGCCAAAACTGAAAATGCTTGGAACTGAAATCTGATTGGACAGAAAGATGCGCCTTGATGAGTAGATCCAATCTACTATACTGAATTTCAAAAATCTGTGGAGAGAAACCCAATAAACAAGGAATACAAGCTTCCGTCACTGCAAAATGTCTTCTTCTCAATTAAGCTCTGATACCATGTTAAATTTTTAGTATTAAATCACAATACTATAGGATCTTTGCTGAGAGAATAACATCTATAGTATATCAATGCATGACAATCATAATATGACAAGCATCACAAGCATCACAAGAATCAAAAGCATAGAGACAAGAGACACAGAGTTTCCGTGGGGAAAACCCTAAGGTGAAAAACCCCACAACTTCCTCAGAGATAGAGAGAGCAATGGCTCAACCAAAATACAACCAAATAATACAGAGATAGTCTCCTAGCAGATGATCCTCCTCCTCCTCACTAGTGCGCCACTTTTCAGAGAGAGAGATAGATGCTTTTCCAAGTGAGTAAAATAGAGATCTCATATCTCTATTTATACTCACCTTTTTTCCCAGTGACCTACTGGGGCCGACTTGTCTACTTGAGTACATCCACATTATATTATATATTAATTAGGGCCGACCCCATAAGGTGGTCTAATAACCCATCGGCAAGTACACCCACTTGCGACACTTGTCAATCCACATGACGACACTTCCTTATAGAGGAATAACACATCTCTTATAAGGGTACAATAAATATATATATAATACACAGATGAAATACATTCCGAAGTTACATATACATCAACACTCCCTCTTAACTAGGAAGGTATTTCTCGACACAGATCTGCTAGACAAGTCTTCTTCTCTGGATCATCGTCATCGATGCATCGTCATCATCATCGTCACTGCTGCTGCTATCTCATCCAATCTCTGTCTCTACTCGTCATAGGAAGTTCTACAGAGCCATTCCTTTTTCATACTGGATGTAGGCCCACCACCTGCAGGTCTTCGTCATCACTGGCCATACTGTGGAATCCTCAGGACTTTTACGTGCGTCACAAAACCTCGCAAGAGCATCCCAGGCTGTTACGAGCACACAGCTCTACCTATAGGATCTCCCAGGGCAACGAATTACATGTGACCTCACCACAAAACCTCGCAAGAGCATCCCAGGCTGTTACGAGCACACATCTCTACCTATAGGATCTCCCAGGGCAACGAATTACATGTGGTCATGGCAAAACCTCGCAAGAGCATCCCAGGACTGATTACGGGCACACAGCCCAACCTATCGGATCTCCCAGGGAAACGAATTACATGCCATAGGACAAAACCTCGCAAGAGCATCTGCCAGATATCCCAGGGCAACGAATTACATGCCATAGGCAAAACCTCGCAAGACTATCTGCAGATCTCCCAGGGCAACGAATTACATGTCCTCCCAGAGCAAAACCTCGAAAGAGCATTTGCCAGATGTCCCAGGGCAACGAATTACATGCCATAGGCAAAACCTCGCAAGACTATCTGCAAATCTCCCAGGGCAACGAATTACATGCTCATCTGCACAACCTGATCCACGGCCACAGAGTATCAACCTGATACTCACCATACATCATCCTGATGTATCCATGATCATCTTGATCATCATCACTGCAACGTCCTGCTGCATGTCATCTGGAGCAACATCCTGAAGCTCGTCATCTATGATCATCCTGATCATCATCACTGCAACGTCCTGCTGCATGTCATCTGGAGCAACATCCTGAAGCTCGTCATCTATGATCATCCTGATCATCACTGCAACATCCTGCTGCATGTCATCTGGAGCAACATCCTGAAGCTCGTCATCTATGATCATCCTGATCATCACTGCAACATCCTGTTGCATGTCATCTGGAGCAACATCCTGAAGCTCGTCATCTACGATCATCCTGATCATCAATGCAACATCCTGCTGCATACCAAGTATCTACCTGATACATATCATCATACATGATCCTCCTGATCATCAATGCGACATCCTGCTGCATGACAAGTATCTACCTGATACATATCATCATACATGATCCTCCTGATCATCAATGTATCCACCTGATACAAATACAAAACATATGATATATATCACCATACATGATCCACCTGATCATACAATGTATCCACCTGATACATATACAAAACATATGATATATATCACCATACATGATCCACCTGATCATACAATGTATCCACCTGATACATATACAGATACATGGTCCAAGCATCCAACATGATGCATATAAAATACATACACATGATCCAACTGATCATATCCAGCATCCAACATGATGCGTACATACATACATAAAATGATCCAACTGATCATATCAAGCAGAAACTAGAACATCATCCTGATGTTCATCATCCAGCGCTTACATCCACAGCCATGTGAAGGATCCTCCTTCCAACATGCTTGGAATGGCTTCAACAGATGTGTCCATCGCTTCTTCCTCGAAGTGTCCTCGATCTGAATAACGCCAAGCCTCTCTCTGAAGTACTCGAACTTCACCCTGGCTAGTTGCTTCGTCAGCACATCTGCAATCTGCTTGTCCGTCGCAACATACAGGAGCTTCACAGCTCCTCTCTGCACCATATCCCTGATATAGTGGTATTTGATCTCTATGTGTTTCGACCTGTCATGAAACACTGGGTTCTCGGACAGCTTCACACAACTCTGGTTATCACAGAAGATACCAGTAGCTTCCAACGGGAGATCAAATAACTCAGACAGTAGCTTCCGTAGCCATACTGCCTCACAACTAGCTGAACAGGCTGCAACATACTCTGCCTCAGCTGTACTCAGTGCTACGCAGGACTGCTTCCTGCTAAACCAAGAGACCACACCTGATCCCATACTGAAGCAACACCCAGATGTGCTCTTCCTATCTGCAGCACTGCCAGCCCAATCTGAATCAACATAACCCTGCAGGTTAAACTTTTGATTCGCCTCATATCTGAGCACATAATCCACTGTACCCTTCAGGTACCTCAGAACATGCTTTACAGCAACCAGGTGAACACTCCTCGGATCCGTCAGGAACTGGCTCAATGTGTTCACAGCAAAGCAAATATCTGGTCTCGTGTTCGTCAGGTACATCAATGACCCAATAATCTGACGATACATAGAAACATCAACTGGCTCAGATGAAGCATCACAAAGAAGCTTCAGATTCGATGCCATAGGTGTGGCCATGGCTTTGCAATCCATCATCCCAAATCTCTTCAGGATATCTACTGTGTACTTCCCTTGACCAAGGAAGATCCCACCTGCATTCTGCCACACCTCCATACCTAGGAAATAGTGCATCATTCCCAAGTTCGTCATCTCGAACTCGGTAGTAAGCTTCCGCTGCGTGTCGGCAATCAATCTATCTTCACCATACCAAGTTCTGCACATATATGATTTCCTATCATGTGTCTCAGAACCAAGTGGCTGCTCCACATATACTTCTTCTTCAACTACACCATGCTGTCTTGAAATCCATCTGGTGCATCTTCTATTTCATCACTTTTATATTTCTCAATGCTGCCATCTGCAACATGCTTGATCTGATAGTTCCATTTGGAAGTCACAAAAGACTTCCCTTCAGTTCTTGGGATCGAATCCCAAACATCATTCTTCATGATCGACGGATCATGGCATTCCATTTCTTCATCCCAGATCCTGGGAACTTCAATATCTTCAATAGATATCTTTGTTGCTGGAACAAATGTTGTAGTCCTTTTGTAGGTGAAGATATATGGTCTTTCCTACAAAACAAGTTAAATTGCATGATTAGAAACATTTCATAATTTTCAGAACAAATTCTTACACATAAAGAAATATGTCATACAGTCATGCAATTATCTTAGCCAATGCTTCAATACAACATTTATCCATATCCTGTAACTTTCTAGATGCCTTCCAATCTCTACCAGAACATTGTTAAGAGTGTGCACAACTCCCAACATGTCAGCAAAGAGGTTTCATTCTAGATAAGTAGCAATGGAATGTTGTACAATGCCATAGGCCACTTACCCATGTATATTAGTATATTTTTCATCAATGCAACTATTCTAATATGCACAATACATATCCTAAGTCTAGGAACATGAGCATATACATCATTGAACAATTTTATTTAAACAAACAAATATGCAAGAAATGATAATTAAAATACTTATCTTTGTTTGTTCGTTAGGTGGACTCCCTCTGAGTCTTCACTTCCTTGCAGGAGCTGCTGGAGTCCTAATCTGAAGTGGCTTCTTCTACACCTTTCTGTTGTGGAATGTAGAGAGATGGTCAACTCCCTCTGAATATCTGCATCCTTGCATAAACCACTGGAGTGTACTCCCTCTTGATCTTTGCTTCCTGGATTACCTGTTCTTCAACTCATATTCATCCTTGGTCCCTATGCATGCTTATTAGTATCATGATTGAGTTATCCTTGTGATCTCATATAAAATCATACATTCATTAGTATACTATTAAAACACAATAATCTCAAGCATGTATAATCATGATCATTTCAAACAGAAAATAATAAGCATTAGCATTCAAGGTTTATGTAGGATTCTTATGGTTAGTCAAATCATAAGAAACATAACATGTCTAAACCTGTAATTACTCAAACCTATGACTCTTCGGGTTAGTTGAATCATCAATCAAGATAAGAGATATAATATGCATAAAACCTGTGATTATTCAAAGCTATACCTTCATGATTCTTCTGGTTAGTCATATCATCAATGATGGTAAGAAACATAATATTCATACCACCATGATTATTCAAACCTATGACTCTTCGTGAATAATCATTATCAACAACACAATAGTATAAGATCCTAACCCAAGGTAGGATTCTAGCTTGATATAGGA
Organism: Larix kaempferi; assembly: GCA_027924585.1. Lineage (NCBI taxonomy): Eukaryota > Viridiplantae > Streptophyta > Pinopsida > Pinales > Pinaceae > Larix > Larix kaempferi. The sequence continues at coordinate 13,468,563 of BSBM01000350.1, read as the reverse complement.
AAAACATACCTGGATTAGCATGCTAGCTATTTATGTCTAACATACTCACATGATGTCTTCTTGTTCTTCTTCAATGACTTGTGCTAGTAACCTGTATATCTCATAGGTTAACCATTATAAAACCAAGTTATACATACCTCGTAAATGGATCTTTTATGAGATCCATGACAATGGATGAATCTTTGTCCTCATGTCATCATGATCATATGTTCTTGAACTGGAACATGATTTGTCTTTCTTGGTGTACCTTTCATGTTAGTAGACAACATAAACCTCATACAACACCATAATGCATTAGTACAATCATAAGTGTCAATACCCTAATCAATGAATATTTTCTATCGTGCATTCATAGTTTTATTAAGGTGATACGACAAATCTAAAATCAAGATTGTACTAACCGTAATAACATGAAGACAAACATACCATAAACTTAATCATGAACAAATATCAAGACATACCTTGATGAGTCATACCTGTCGAGATCGCTAGTAATCTTCTTATGTAAGGCCTTAGCCTCATCTCCCTCTGAAACAGGAACTTCTTCACTTCTATGATTTTCCAGAATCTAGATTGTAGGAGGCTTCACCACTTCCTTTGATTGGGTATTGATAATTATCCCCAAGTTTCACCTTATGGGGTGATTCATGTTCAGAAAGGTTCACAAAAGATTCCTTGAACTCAGTCATGTGATTGGAGGCCCCACTATCAATTAACCAATCATTACATCCATGGGAGATGGTACCTGTAAGAGCAGAGATCAGAACATACTCTTCTTCACTTGATGAGTCATCATCACTATCACTTTCTGCCCTAGCCTTCTTCTTTGGGGGGTTCATCATCTTCGGCAGCATGAGCATGAAATCTTCTTTTGCTGCCCTTCTTCTTCTTACTGAAGTTGTTGTTATTATCCCTTTTGTTCTTGGGACAATCTGAAGCATAGTGACCCTTCTCATTGCATGTGAAGCATCTTAGGTCTTTCTTGTTCTTCTTTTGATGGGATCTATTGAGGCGAGAGAGATCCTTCTTTGTTTTGCTTCTTTTGGTGTGAGCTGCAAGAGCTTGATCTTCTCCTCCCATCTTTTCCTCACGAGCTATAAGTCTAGCTTCTTCTTGAGAACATTCTTCCTGAAGTCTACTGAAAGAGATCAACTTCTTCCTTGCACAAATTCCTTGAATAAAGGAATCCCATGACCTGGGTAGGCCATTTAGAGTAGTCATCACCACCTCACCATTCTCCACCATTTCATCTACTTCTTCTAATTGTTCCTTGATCTGAGAGACCCTTGAAAAGTAAGATTGAATGGTTTCTCCATTCTGAAACTTACTGCTTTCAATTGGTTCCGCAGGGTCATCTTCCGATTTATGTTCTTTCCTTCAAATAGCTTGGTCAAGGATTCAAACATCTCCTTGGGTGTCTTGAGAGAAGACACATGGGGAATGAGATGGTATTTGATAGAATCAGCAGTGATTCTCTTTGCCTTGACCAAGTTCTTTTTGTGCAATGCCTTGGCCTCTTCATCCTCTGGGATAGGGATGTCTTCTTTCACATATGAATCCAACTCATTCACATATGAGTCCAACTCATTCTCTTCCAGGATTAGCCCAATCCTATACTTCCAGGCTCGGAAGTTATCAGCCTCTTCAAGCTTATCCTCAAGCTTGGTGTGGAGAGACATCTTTAAGAGTACTTCAAATGGAAATAGAAAAGATTTAGGACTTACCACTTGAAGTGCTGAAAACTGGATCTGGTCCCGGATTAGGGTTTGTCAGAGAAACCCTAAAAATTCAAAATGGTAATTTCAAAATTTCGAAAGGATAGAAAGATGCGCCTTAGAGAGCTGATCAGCCTAGTACATTCAAAATTTGAGATCAGCAAAGTCTTGCCCTTCAGAATTGCCTTTTTGTCCTCCCGGGTTCACTAGGGAGAGCCCTGAATTAGGGTTTGAGTTTCCCGGAGATCTACCCAGCCAAAAATCTCGATCCAAAGCTCAAACCTTCGATTTGTGCTAGGAGCTTCTAGCTGTACCTTCAGTTTCCAGAAATTCCTATTTTTGTGGAAACCCTAATTTTTAGGGCCAAAACTGAAAATGCTCGAAACTGAAATCTGATTGGACAGAAAGATGCGCCTTGATGAGTAGATCCAATATACTATACTGAATTTCAAAAATCTGTGGAGAGAAACCCAATAAACAAGGAATACAAGCTTCCGTCACTGCAAAATGTCTTCTTCTCAGTTAAGCTCTGATGCCATGTTAAATTTTTAGTATTAAATCACAATACTATAGGATCTTTGCTGAGAGAATAACATCTACAGTATATCAATGCATGACAATCATAATATGACAAGCATCACAAGCATCACAAGAATCAAAAGCATAGAGACAAGAGACACATAGTTTCCGTGGGGAAAACCCTAAGGTGAAAAACCCCACAACTTCCTCAGAGATAGAGAGAGCAATGGCTCAACCAAAATACAACCAAATAATACAGAGATAGTCTCCTAGCAGATGATCCTCCTCCTCCTCACTAGTGCGCCACTTTTCAGAGAGAGAGATAGATGCTTTTCCAAGTGAGTAAAATAGAGATCTCCTATCTCTATTTATACTCACCTTTTTTCCCAATGACCTACTGGGGCCGACTTGTCTACTTGAGTACATCCACATTATATTATATATTAATTAGGGCCGACCCCATAAGGTGGTCTAATAACCCATCGGCAAGTACACCCACTTGCGACACTTGTCAATCCACATGACGACACTTCCTTATAGAGGAATAACACATCTCTTATAAGGGTACAATAAATATATATATAATACACAGATGAAATACATTCCGAAGTTACATATACATCAACACTGTTCATCTATATTGAGGAAGCTTTACTGGGTTTTCTACCCCATGAGGGTTTCCCAGGATAAATCTGTCTCTTGTGTTTATGCTATGCTTGTTGTTTCTTCAGTGATCATATATATGCTATTATTGTGAAATGGAATGTAATGCTACTATTTTCTGTCTTAGCATATTAAATCTTAACATGGTATCAGAGCTGACCTGAAGGAAGGCCATGTATGGCACTTACGACACTTGCTTTACTTACGACAATTTGAAGGTTAGGGTTTTATATAGCAAAAACCAGTCATCGTGGAAATTTCACCATAAATCCATTTTGGAGAAGGTTCAAGATCTGAAACCTTTACAGGTCGTACATAACATCTTCAGGTATCTTGTGTCCAAAGGACACCCTCATATTCATTGTACTTTGTAGGTTATGATTAGTACAAATTAGGGTTTCTGCCTCTTCCAAATCTCAGTCAAAATCAGGTGACCTAGGAAAAAAGGTCATAACTTGGGATAGGAAGCTCCAAATGAAATTTTGTAAAAAGTGACAGGTAGTGCATAGACTATACTATCTCAAAAAACGTTTTTAGAGGCCTAAGTTGAACCAGTGACACGTGGCATTCCGTACAAGTTCGCTCTCCTGTTTTATCCCATAAACAGGTCACGTTGCGACACTTGGAATAACTTGGGCTAGGGAGCTCCAAATGAAATTTAGTAAAATGTGACAGGTAGTACACATATTGTAATATCTTAGGAAACATTTTCAGAGGCCGAAGTTGAACTAGTGACACGTGGAATGCCGTACAAGTTCGCTCTCCTCTTTTACCACATAAACAGGTCACGTTGCGACACTTGGCATAACTCTCTCTCAGAAAATCCAATTGAGGTCCAACCTGTTGGGATGGAAAGATGACAGGTCGGGCTACCACAGAAAAAGTTTTCAGACCCTGTGGAGCAAAAATTTCAAAGTTACAGCAGAAACAATCAAGTACATATTTTTGTCAAAACAGAATTATTTTTGGAGCACCTTCATTCATGGCTTCCGGAATTTAGGGTTTCGAAGAAAGTTAGAATTTTTGGAATCGGAATCCACGGCTGAATTCTACTCGGGAAAATTGAAATTTAGAGACCAAGATCGAATTTTTTGGTTGGGTAGAAGACCGGGCTTGATCAAACCCCAGTTCGGGATTTTGATCGAAAAGATGGAAAATTAGGGCTTCAACAAAAGTTGGAATTTTTGAAGTCTGTAACCACGGCTGGAAGCTCCTCAGAAAAATAAGAGTTTAGAGCCTTGGATCGAACCTTTTAATTGGACAGAAGGGTGGGCTTCATCAAACCCTAGTTCGGGTTCCTGTCCAGAAGATCCAGAAGTTTCGAAGGCAATTTTGAGGGGTCAAATTTTGGAGATTTCAAAATTGAAGTATGCTAGTTTGATCAGCTCAGTAAGACACATCCTTCCATCGATTCAAAAGTGTGAAAGTCAAAGATTGAATTTTTAGGGTTTCTCTAGCAAACCCTAATCAAGCTCCAGATCAAGTTTCAGGGGGAGTTGAGGCTAAGGCCTGACATAAGAAGACTGCAAGAAGTCTTGACAGGTATGACTTAAGGAGGTTCAGGTATGTCTTGAAATCTGATTCTTGATTAAGTTCATAATGTGTTTGTCTTCATATTATTTATTAGTACAATCTTGATTAATGTTAGAATTGTCTTATCACCCTAGTAACAGTATGAATACATGTGAATGATCGAAGACATTCATTGATTAGGGCTATATGATTGTACTAATGCATTATGGTGTTGTGTGAGGTTGATGTTTTCTGCTAACAAGATACAGGTACATCACAAAAGACAAATCAAGTTCCATGACCATGACAACATGAAGACAAAGACTCATCCATAATCTTTGTTTTACTTATGAGGTATATATGACTTTGTTATATTATGCTTAACCTATGAGACATGCAGGTTCTAACTCAGGATCTCTAAATCATTGAAGAGATTGTTTAGGTATGTTGTACATAACTAAGCAGGTATACTAATCCAGGTATGTTTTCCTATGTCAAGTTAGAATCTTACCTTGTGTTAGGATCCCTTATATAAGTATACTTGGTATGATTGGTTATGCTTATTCATAAAGTTAGTAATCAAGGGTTTATGCATATTATGTCTCTTATCTTGATGATTTAATTAACCAGAAGAGTACTATGATCAAACAAGAATATGCATGAGTAAAAGAAGACTTCCTTGAAACCTTGAATACTAATGATCATGACTATACATATTCAAGATTATTTAGAATTAGAATGTTTTGAATATACTAATGAATGTATGTTTGTGTATGAGATCATGATGATGACATTAGTGCACACTTGAGCATGCACAGTGGTACAGAATGAATAGAAGTTCAAAAGACATATAGAAGATCAAGCGGAAAGCAACCACACAAACATAAAAGATAAGTATTTGAGTTGTTATTTGAAATAATAAATGATATTGCTTGTATGCATATTTGTATTCCTAGAATATATCATGCTGAGTGTAAACATTCATAGAGCATCGAACAATATACTTCTAATATGCATATGATTGGTAAGTTGGACAAACATTCCATTGTTGCTTGTCTAGAATGAAACCTCTTTGCTGACATGCTGAGAGCTGTGCACACTCTCGATAGTATGTTCTGGTAGAGATGGAAGGCATCTAGATAGCCACTGTATGCATACAGGATATGGGAAAGTGTTGTGCCAAAGTATTGGTCAAAATAGTTGCATAACTATGTAAATGATATATGTATGCATAATAAGTTATCATGTCAATATGATTTGATGATTATGAAGTATTACTAATCATGTACTTAGTTTTGATTTGTAGGAAAGATCATGAAGAATGATGAATACCGCACAAGTGATGGATGTTCAAACAAGAATATTTACAAATCAAACATAATATAGAAGGCTCGTGGCTAAAATACTCTCTTAGAAAGAGGAAGAGAATCATGACGAGATGTTTGCTCCAAGTGACTAGATAAGACCATTCTCTTAATGATGTAATTAAAGGAGAAGTATGAATTAGGTTTTGTATGGGTACCCAGGATCGATAGTAAATTGATGAGCTTAATGATCACCATGGGTGATGTGGATCTCAACCTTTGCTACAAGGTTGAATATGGTTTCTATACACAGATGACATGGATGCAAGAAGGAACCCACCACAGAGTTCGAATGATGTTGAGGCTCATATCAGTAGAACCATCTAATGAGAGATGGCACAGATAGATGGCTGCATAAATGAAAATGAAAGATCTCAGATTGATGCATTACATCCTAGGTCTGGAAGTATGGCAAGGCTCAGAAGGAATCTTTCTCAACCAGGGAAAATATGCTGATAAATATTAAAAGGACTTGATGTGTTGGAATGGCCACTCACATGGATTCCAACTTGAAGCTATTAGCGGATGACTCTTCAGAGTTAGTGGATATAACTCTGTACAGACAAATTATTGGGTCACTGATGTATCTAATAAATACTAGGTCAGATATATGCTTTGCTGTGAATACCTTGAGTCTGTATCTAGTGGAAACTAGATGTGTTCACCTATTAGTTGCAAAGCATGTGGTCAGGTACCTAAAGGATACGATAGACTTTGATCTATGCTATCTTAGAGATCATGACTTCAGATGACTACACAGATGTTGATTGAGCAAAAAGTGTATCAGACAGGAAGAGCACATCGAGAAGATGTTATTGTCTGGGATCAACCATGATATTGTGGTTTAGAAGGAAGCAGTCTAGTGTGGCTCTTAGAACAAGAAGAATATATGGCTGCTTGCTCTGCTAAGATATGAGGCAGTATGGCTTCAGGATTGTTTGACCCAACTATGATACTATGTGATAAACAGAGTTGTATCAAGATGGCAGAGAATCCAGTGTTCCGTGATAAGTCAAAGCACATAGAGATCTGACATTTCTATGGTGCAGAAAGGAACTATAAAGTTCGAATTTGTAACAAGTTACCGATGTACTAACCAAACCTCTACCGATCTGATGTACTAACCAAACCTCTACCGATTCGATGTACTAACCAAACCTCTACCTCAAGTAAAGTTTTCCGAGACAAACTTAATATAGTTCAGAAGGACCCTCCTCGAAAGGGGGAGTGATGTGATCACTCATGATGAGATTGCCTGCATCGACAGTGAGGTCGATGATGAGGATACCTATATTAGTGATGCCAATAGAAAGGTTGGTGGATGGTCCTTAGACAGGGTCTAAGGTGATAAGGGGATTGCATCATCCCTGAACATATGTTCTAAAAGGAGCCGTAGACAAGATGTCTCTGAGAAAGAAGAGGATTGTATCATCCGTGGACTTTAATCCTAAAGTGATCCGCAGACAGATGTCTCCGAGAGTAAGAGGATTGTATCATCCGTGGACTTTAGTTCTAAAGTGAGTTGTAGACAAGATGTCTCTGAGAATAAAATCCTGAATGAACAGGTAAGGGGATTGTATCATCCTCGGACCATAGTCCTGTGAAGTGAGTCGTAGATAAGATGTCTCCAAGAATAAAATCCTGAATGAACAGGTAAGGGGATTGTATCGTCCTCAGACCATAGTCCTGTGAAGTGAGCCGTAGACAAGATGTATCCAAGAACAAAAATCCTGAATGAACAGGTAAGGGGATTGTATCGTCCTCAGACCATAGTCCTGTGAAGTGAACCGTAGACAAGATGTCTCCGAGAAAAAAAAAACCTGAATGAACAGGTAAGGGGATTGTATCGTCCTCGGACCATAGTCCTGTGAAGTGAACCGTAGACAAGATGTCTCCGAGAACAAAATCCTGAATGAACAGGTAAGGGGATTGTATCGTCCTCGGACCATAGTCCTGTGAAGTGAACCGTAGACAAGATGTCTCCGAGAACAAAATTCTGAATGAACAGGTAAGGGGATTGTATCGTCCTCGGACCATAGTCCTGTGAAGTGAACCGTAGAAAATGTGTCTCCGAGAACAAAATCCTGAATGAACAGGTAAGTAGATTGTATCGTCCTCGGACCATAGTCCTGTGAAGTGAGCCATAGACAAGAGGTCTCCAAGAATGGAATGATAGGACTGCATCGTCCCTGGACTTCGGTTCAAAAGGTACATGATAGGACTGGATCGTCCCTGGACTTCGGTTCAAAAGGTACATGATAGGATTGGATCATCCCTGGACTTTGGTTCAAAAGGTACATGATAGGACTGGATCGTCCCTGGACTTCAGTTCAAAAGGTACATGACAGGATTGCATCATCCATGGACCTATGTCCTAAAGAGAGCAGAATTGATCATCCTGTAATATGATCATGTGTGTTGCAGGGTATGCTGCTATTGTGTGGATACTTGTATTGATGATGTGTATACTTGTATTGTGTGAATATTTGTATTGATGATGTATACTTGTATTGTGTGGATACTTGTATTGATGATGTGTATACTTGTATTGTGTGAATACTTGTATTGATGATGTATACTTGTATTGTGTGGATACTTGTATTGATGATGTGTATACTTGTATTGATGTGGATACTAATACTATTGATCTAGATGACGATGCTGCTGATTGTGTTGATCTAGATGATGATGATCCAAATGCTGTAGATCGAGATGATCCAGATGCTGTAGATCGAGATGATCCAAATGCTGTAGATCATGATGATCCAGATGCTGTAGATCGAGATGATCCAGATGCTGTAGATCGAGATGATCTCGATGTTGATGATCGTATGATGACGATGCTGATGATTGTGAGGATCCAGATGTTGATGTTGTTGTAGTTGTTCGAGTGCTGCAGAAGATGAAGACTCAGTACTGAAGATGTTGATGTTCTAGTATTGAAGATGTTCCAGTAACTGCTTGAGTTACTGATGATGTTGAGAAAGCTTCCAATGATTTATAGATGTATCATGTATGATGTTGATGACTCCTTGCTCGTGCAGATGCTGTTATAATATCCTTCTCGTTAAGGGGGAGTGTTGAGATATTGTAACTTCAAAGAATATTATATTTGTACTTTATTATTCTGGAGATATTTCATTCCTCCTTGAAGACCTTATTGTATATCCGAAGATGTTTATTCCTCCGTCGGAATGTGGTAACTCGAGTTATTAGACTTCCCTAGTGGGGGTCGGCCCTGTATGTGTTATGTGGGTCAAAGGGTTATTAAACCACCCTAGAGGGGTCGGCCCAATCAGTTGTAGTGGGGTATTTAACCCATTGGTTAAATACGAGCCTACATGTTTTGTGTCAAAGATAAGTCAGAGTAGCGTATAAATAGAGGAGGTGTATTCCTCATTTTACACACTCACTCACTTGAGAGTAGCGCACTTGTGGAGGAGAGGTCTGCTATGATGGAGGAGGAGATCATGTCTTTGGTTTGCATCTTTGTATATTGCTGGTCATCTATATTGAGGAAGCTTTATTGGGTTTTCTACCCCATGAGGGTTTCCCAAGATAAATCTGTGTCTCTTGTGTTTATGCTATGCTTGTTGTTTCTTCAGTGATCCTATATATGCTATTATTGTGAAATGGAATGTAATGCTGCTATTTTCTATCTTAGCATATTAAATCTTAACAATTCGTACCTCATAGAATCTACCTATTAGGGTTTTACCTAAATACTCCATGATGGAATCCACCCTTATGTCCTCGCCCACCATTAAATTTTACCACGTTTCTCCTTTTGATGACTTTCTTTATCTTCTTAGCGCCATTCACAGACTGCTGCAAACCCTGACCACTTTCTTCCTGTGATACATGCCATGGAACTTGAGTAAAACCCTCAAGCCCTTTCCTGTTGAATGGGATTTTTGGATCATGCTGAGCAAACCCTACTTCACCCCTCTCCTCGCTCGTAGATAGGTATGAGAAGGAATTAATGTTCAGACTAACCTCAATTAAATACATTACACCATATAAAGGAGAGCCCTACCTTAGAGGAGACATATGGCACTCTACGTACACCTAGCTATGGTTTAAACATTCACCTGCTCGACTATAATATCCCTCCTATTTGATCCCTATTTTATTGGTAAATGTAATTGTAATTGTGTAAGCGGCCCTGGCGAGGAGCTCAAGGCCAAGGCTCCACCAGTGGACCTTGAAACTAGTGTTATGTTCATAAGTGTTATTTTAAACTTAGGAGACTTTGGGATGACGCATCTAAAAGACAACAACTAAATCCACTAGGGGAATATATAAATGGTTGGGAAACAAGGGGTAGCTACTTAGTGGCAGCCAGCTGATAATGAACTTCTAGTAGAAATCTAATTAAAGTTTATGAAGATTTATCAATTCATAAGTAGACATTGGTATATGTTCTTATATGCAAAATACCAATAAACACCATTAGTTTTCTAAGTGTTAATTAGTGGACACTTATACTAATTCAAAGAGTAAAAATGCTCTTAATGGATAAGAAGCATTAGTACACATATAGATCTATCTATATGTTGTAGAGTGTTAGGTGTCAACTTTTTTATACAAATAAATACATCACTAAGATGTTATTGGAATAATACATACGAAAGTATTATAAATACAAAGAGAACCTAATTATTATTAAAGAAGTAATATTGGAGACAAAGCCCTCTAAATATACATCAAAAATATTTTTATGAGCGGAGAAGCTCTTGGTAATTATCGTTTCCTTTCATTGGGAAACCTTAATATATGGTATATGATGGAAGTTATATATATATATATATTTGATTATATTAACCTTTACCTATCCATATATATAGGTATGCCTAAGTATTACCTCTACCATTAAGCAAAGCCTTACTTATGGCATTTGGTGAAAGTTTTATAGAGATATATATATATATATCTATGAGTGTATATATATATATATACATATAAGTATTAGGTTATATCATATGCAACCCATGTTTTACACTGGGGAAACTCTACCATTAAGCAAAGCCTTACTTATGGCATTTGGTGAAAGTTTTATAGAGATATATATATATATATCTATGAGTGTATATATATATATATACATATAAGTATTAGGTTATATCATATGCAACCCATGTTTTACACTGGGGAAAGAAAGGATACTCGCTCCACTTTATATCCATGATAAATAACAAATAAATACTTAGAGTTTATCACTATATGTGAGCACGGGGCACTACCAGTAACAAAGCGAATAGTTGAAATATAAAAACTTTTAAAAATAAAAATAAACTGAGGTTAGTCGTTGAGTGGGAGTATCTTGTTGAGAAGTTGGAGTTGTCTCCTTAATGGGGAAGCTCCGATTTTTGGAAAAACGCCGCTTGTTCCGTGCCAGCCGAGGAGAAACTACCATTTTTCATCTTTGAGAGGAGGGATAACCTCTTAAAGAGAAGGAGAGCTCGAGAATAGAAGGGGGGAAGCGGTATGCAAAGGAAGTCTCGGTCGAACTATACAGGATGTTTTCTCTTCCTGGAAGGGGTAGAGATTTTGAAGGTTTTTGGGAAAGGACGGATCAGCCCTGGGAAGTGAGCTCAATCCCATAACAAGGAGGGAGAAGGGCATGAACCTCTCTCCCTGTTTCAATTTCTTGTTAAGTATTCTGGTTTGAAATCTCCATTTACTTTGTTGCCCTGGAATCGTTTTGATTCCTATGGAGGTATTCAATTGATAGGCTGCATGGGAAAACCCTATTTAAATTTAAAGATCGTTGTTACAATATTCCTGTAAAGTTACAATTATATTTTTATATCTCTACAATTTACTTGTGGGAGGAATGTGTAGGGAAGGAAGATCGCTTTTATGATTTCCTGTAAGTTACATTTATACATCTCTATAATTTACTTGTGGGAGGAATGCGTAGGGAAGGAAGATTGCTTTTATGATTTCTTGTAAGTTACATTTATACTTTTATATATCTGCAATTTAATTGTGGGAGGAATGCGTAGGGAAGGAGGATCGCTGGATCGATTTCCTGTAAGTTACATTTATGTCTTTTATATCTCTGTAATTTATTTGTGGGAGGAATGCGTGAGGAAGGAAGGTCGCTAGTTCAATTTCCTGTAAAAATGTATTATTTTCTTTTTATATATGTCTACATGAATGTGATTAAACTCAGCTTTAACTTTGTTGTAGATCAGAGATGGGATCTCTGTATAGATGTGCAAAGCTCAGCCTTTACTTTTCTTTCAGATCGGAGTTTGATTCTCTGCATGGATGTTCAAAGCTCAACCTTTACTTTTGTTTTATGGAGTTAGGATCTTTGTTCATATTGTACTAATCGTTTGTTACAGTTCTTGATCTATAGTTATATTGTTTATACTGCCAAGAAAAGCGTAGAATCTCCATTGTACATTTGTGCTAACAATTGGGTAAAGCTTGGATCTCGGACACATATTGTGCTACGGCTTGGAATAGCTTTACCTATAGATATATTTTGGTATGCTGCTAGGAAAATGCATTGGATCTTTGTCTTAAATTGTGCTAACCATTTGATATAGACTCTCCAAGGGAGAGTTATGTCATTGTAGTTTGAAGAAAACATTGGGCAGTCTCTCCTTTAAAAGGGTCGTCCCATGCATTTAATCCCCTTTTTATTTATTATGAAAGTATTGTTTTCATGTTTGTTAGTTATAAATATGCCAACATGGTATTTGATTTTTTGTTTGATATATATATATAATATATATATAAAAGATAGATCATTGTATGACCTTGATCAATGAAGAAAAACGTAGATAATAGTTCTCGGCAAATCTTTTGAGGTTAGGGTTGCATGTTTTGTAAGTGACCTCTAGGAGAGAGACTTTTTGATGTGGAAAGTGCTATCACTAAGTCGTAGGATGTAAATTTCTATTTAAAGAAATAATATATGATGCAAGGTTTTGTGGATGTAGCCTAGATTGGGTGAACCACGTTAAAGAATGGTCTCTCTCTGATGTGTGTATTCTTCTTGATATTGTGTTTTGCATTGATGTGCTTCAGTGATATGGTTGATCCTGTAATAGTTCTATTGATGTGGTTATTTGCTTTAAACACATTTTACCATTGACAAATAGGAATTTCATGGAGATGATCAAAGGTCATGTTGTTGATGTGAGTTAAAGCAAGTATGTTAGTTAGCAGCATTATTTCTGTTATGCTCATGGCTAATGAAATTAAAGATATGAAATGAGAATTAGGACAAGGTAGAAAATCTACAAGTATCATTAGCTAGGGTTCACATGACAATAATGTTTCATGTTCATTCCTTACCATTGCAACTATGAGTTAATAGGAATTGGTTAAATTAATCATTTCAACTTATCAGTTATCAATTTATTATTGAAAAAGAAAAACAAATTGAAGTACTAACTTGCAAAATTTGGGTATGCTACATCTACCTGCTAAGCTAGGGTATGGTCTAACGTACTCCTTCAAAGGTTTAACATAATCTTGCTAAGATCTGCTAAACTCAGTTTTGAAACTAATGTGTAGCTATGATATGATATATAAAATTAAACCTATGCATTATAGGTTTTATTAGAAATGATAACTATTCAAAATATCGCAAAATTAAAAATTGCCACATTATGTTTACAAAATTTTCAAAAATAAAGGAATGATAAAGGAATGCAGCAAGCATTTTGTCCCCATAGCCAAAAATAAATCTTTCATTATCATATACATCATGGATTTTATTAAAAATAATGACATTATAAAGAATAAATATAATGAAAAATATATATATTTGATTTGATATTTATTTGTTTTTTTTAACCATAATATATTTAAATTAATATAAATATAAATCAGAATAATAATATGAAAAATAAAATATTTGGTTTGATTTCATATCTAATTTTATTTTTATTAAGTTTTAAATAATCATAATATATCTAATAAATTGATAGTTTGTTATAACACAATTACATGGACTGATGAGGGAGGTTTCGCTCCAAGAACTGCCTTAGAACCGAGGTAGAGTTGTGGTTTTGTGCAGGCATTATCAGAGATCGTGGTGAGCTTTCTCCCTGGAGTTGTTCTCCTTGGATCGGTCTCGGAGGGCCTTTGAGCGCGTGGGTGTTAGTGTGGGGGTTTTCTTTGAACTGTCGAGCGGTTCTTGGCATAGAAGTCAGCACCTATAATGGCAGAGATCTACTTGATTTTCCAGCTATCTGAACGATTATGTCAGGCGTGGACAGATTTCCTGAAATAGAAAGGGAAACTGGCGGAGAGGAAACCACAGACATTATATCTTTTCAATATTTAAATCCCTTATTCCAACAGAAGGATTCGGTTTAAGAAATTCCTTAACTGCTAGGGCCACGATGATAAAAACCCATTGGAAATGATACAAGAACCAATAAACCATGTTGAAATTGACAAGATAGTGCAACCATGCTGTGATTCAGGGCATTGGAACCTGAGAGATTTGGTCTAGCTACGTATTGGATCTTGGTGCCGTGTGAAGATTATGAAGGGGCTTGCAGGTGGTCGGTCTTGAACCCACGCCGTGGTTGTGTGACAGGCCTCTCTGGGATGCATGGGGATCTTGGAGGATTCTGTGGTGATGAACACTGATTGCGTGTTTTGTGGCTTGGGGGGCGGTCCCTAGCTGTTATTGGATTTTTTTATTTCTGGGGTTACTGTTCTGTCAGTGTAGTAGCTTGTTTGGTGCTAGGGATTGGTGATCTGGCTGATTTTGGTGCCAGGGATTGGTGATCTGGCTGATTTGAGGGAACGACTGGGGTGGCATGGAGGAGGATGTGGCTTACACCTCAGATGGGGTACATGATCGAGGGGATCTTGCTGCTGGAGCTGACAATGCGGAGGTGGATGGGTCAGGGGCTTTGTCTGGACCCTTCTTGAAAGGCGGGGGGCCAGTGGTCTCTTATGGGCCCGTGGAAGCGCAGGACAGGGATGGGCATCAATTTGAATTACCTACCACTGCCAGGGTTCCTATTCCTCGAACTGGGGTTTCTGCGAAGGCTGACTCTCATAAAAATGCTGCAAAGAGGGTTATAGAACGAAAGAGAAAGGATAAGTTAGTGCTGGGGGTGGATGTAACGATGGAAGAGGTGGAGGATTACACACTCACAGCAGTGGTTGGACATGTTCGGGGCAGAAGATTTGGTCGCGGTTTCCTTCAGCGCTGGGTGGCTGAGCAGTGGAAGGATCTAGTGTCTTCAGCCCCTGAAATCCGGGTGTTGACGAAAGGATGGTTTTCTTTCATTCTATTGAACAAAGGGGAGGTTGATGCAGTCTTAAGTCGACATTGGTCGATGTTGGGCGTCCCTCTCATTCTGAAAAGCTGGACCCCCTTTTTCGACTCTAAAATGGAGAAAATTGTTGCAGAACCGCTGTGGGTGAAGCTTCCTGGGTTCCCCATGCATCTGTGGAATGAAAATCGGTTTGCAGAGATTGGGAATTTTCTAGGTGATTATGTGTGTTCTGATTACTCACATAATGAGACTGGAAAATACACGGTGGCAAAGATTTTGGTAAAAATTGACCTTCGGCTGGGGCTCTCTGTTGAGATTAATGTACAATCCAAGGATGGGGACTTCGTTCAACTCCTGGATTATGTGGGTGTGCCGTTTAGGTGCCACTGCTACCACGGTCATGGACATCTGGTAGCCAGCTGCCCCTTAATGTTTCGGGCTAGTAAGCCAATGGTCGATGATGGAGTTAAAGAGCGCACTGATCCTATGTTGAGGGTGAACACTCAGGCGGTGGTGGTTGAAGGCAGTGGCCCTGCTACTGACAGAGGGGTGACTTCTGATAATGTGGTACCATCCGACATCCACGGGATACATGGAGCTGAGACATTTTTTCCTCCTTTGGTGAACAAAGGAATGGAGACTATTGGGTGTGCGGATCCGGTTGATGTGGGGGCATCTTTTAACGCGACTCCTTTGACTCGGGCCACCTCCCTAGAGCTACGGGAGCTGTCCTTTATACGATGGGGTTCAACTGCGAATCACCAGGGTAAGTCTCATTTATTTTCACCTGCAGATTATTTATTTGCTGCCTCTGATGATTTGGGGGGGGGTAGTCTTGGGCCTCCCCCTCTTGCCTGTACCGATACACAATGTCCTGTAGCTCCTTGTATTTTGTCTGATGCGGATTGTGTATACACGCCATCTATTGTAACCACCAAACACCCCAGCAGTTCTGAGGGTCGAAGTATCCGATATGCTCTTAGAAATAGGGAGATTGCTGTTGACGGATCGGGGGGGAAGGGACTCCCTGAATTGGCTTATAGTGTTGGGGGAAAGGGTCGGGGACGAAAATCCCTTTTGTCAAAAGCACAGGATCGGGCTAAAGTATATTTAGTGATGGGCACACAATCTTCGATTGAGTGGGCACTTAGAGTAGCGAAAGCCCTGGATGGGGGTATCTTATGAAAATAATGTCCTTCAACTGTCGTGGGTTGGCGAGTCCCATTAAAAAATCATCCCTTAGGAGGTTGGTGGACTTAAATCAACCGGATGTTTTACTGTTGCAAGAAACTTTGGGTGGCAGTGAGGATGTTGTTCGGACTTTAGAATCTTTACTTCCAGGATGGAAGTTTGTAGGAGTGGATGCACGGGGGCGCTCTGGAGCGCTGGCCTCGGGGTGGAAGGTGAAGAGTTGTAGATCTGATAGTTCTTGGGGCATCTCTTCTGGTATCTGTTTGGAAGTTTGGGATGCTGAGATTGGCAGGTTGATCACGGTTCTCAATATCTACGGGCCTTATTCAAATAGGGTTGGATTTTGGGACTCCCTGTTAAGTATGAATCTTTTTTATGGAAGGGATGTGATTCTGGGAGGGGATTTAAATCTTTCTCTGGGGTCTTCTGAAGTGTGGGGGCCTCGGGCTGCACCGGATTCATTGGCAAATTTTTTCATTCAAGCCTTCGCTGGGAAGGATCTACTAGACATTCTACCAACCAAGTTAACTCCAACTTGGAGGAATAAGAGAGCAGGGGACCATAGGGTGGCTAAAAGACTGGATAGGTTTCTGGTGGCCGATGTGTTGGCACTAGGGGTTGATGTTGTTAGGAAGTGGGTAGAGTCAGGTGGGGTATCTGACCACTGCCCCATATTCCTGGAGTTAAGAGGCAGAAGTAATAAACCCCCAAGTCCTTTCAAATTCAATCCTAGCTGGCTGAAGGAGGAGGATTTTCAGATATTGGTTCAGGATCTGTGGGTTCATCGACCTCTAGATTCATAGGAGCATGCGGGTGCACACTTTCATCAAAATCTTAAGCGTATTAAAGAGGCCACTATCCTCTGGGCTCATGAAAAAAGAGTGAAAGATGAACAGAATCTGCTGGCTGCTGAGTTGAATATTGATACACTACTACACTGTCAGGGAATGGGATATTTGGATGATCAGCAGAAAGGTGAGTTGATGGAGTGGGAACGTTGCAGGAATGTGATTCTGTGTGAGAGAGAAGAGACGTGGAGAATAAAAAGTAGGGCGATATGGCTTCAGAGCGGTGATGAGAACACAAATTTTTTTCAAGCATATGCAAAAGGGAGAAAATCCACAAGCTCTATTTGGGAACTATCTTCTGCTGAAGGGGAACTGGTCTCCAGTTTTGATGGATTGGCGGAGTTAGGTGTTTATTCACTGCACAACCTGGGGCCTCTATTGCTGAGGTTATACGTGCAACTCAGCTTTTCCCTCGATTTGTGGGGGAGGAAGATAATCGATTGTTGATGGAGGAAGTGTTGCCGATTGAGCTCTCGCTGGTAATGCATTCCTTTCAGAAAGATAAAAGCCCTGGGCCTGATGGCTGGCCTATAGAATTCTTCTTGGGATTTTATGACTTCTTCGGGGAGGAATTATTGAATGTGGTGGAAGAATCGCGAAAGGCTGGGTTTGTACATGGTCCTTTTAACTCGACCTTTATTGCTCTTATACCAAAAGCGGACAACCCTGGCAGCTTTGATGAATTCAGACCTATCTCTCTTTGTAATTGTATCTATAAGATCATCTCTAAGGTTATGGCGAGGAGACTCAAGAATATTTTGTCTCGGCATATCTCTTGTGAGCAATTTGGTTTCTTGGATGGTCGTCAAATCCATGAGGCCATCGGTGTTGCCTAGGAAGGATTACACACTCTGAAAGTGCAGAAACAGAAGGGTGTTGTGATTAAGATTGATCTCTCAAAAGCATTTGATAGGGTTAGTTGTCTCTACATCCGGATGCTACTAACTCACCTGAGTTTCTGCTACGAATTTATCAGATGGATTATGGCCTGCATCACTACGGTGAGCTTTGATGTACTGATCAATGGTTCTACTAGTCCATTCTTCCATGCAGGAAGGGGCCTTCGACAGGGATGCCCACTCTCTCCGCTGCTGTTTCTCCTTGTTGCAGAAGGCCTTAGTCGATCTATTCTGAAAGCAAAAGCTGATGGTTCCTTTCGAGGTATATCCATTCTCCTATTTGTTGATGACATTCTGATATTTTGTGATGGCACAAGACAGGATATTGATAAGGTGGTTGAAGGTTTCAATTTAGTGCAAGTAGCAGCGAATATGTTAGTGAATATTGACAAGTCTTCAATCACATGTTCGTATTTAAACGAGCAGGAGATACTTAGTATGGCACTCAGACTACCTTACAGGACATTGGATATTGATGATGATTTGAAGTACCTTGGCTTTCACCTGAAACCAAATGCTTATCTGAAGGCTGATTGGTACTAGTTATTAGCTAAATTAGAACAACGCCTACATGGTTGGAGTCATAAATGGCTCTCTCGGGCAGGGAGGTTGGTTCTGATTAAATCAGTTTTGGAAGCAATTCCGGTGTATTGGTTGTCTCTTGCTTGGATCCCCAAAGGAGTATTGGAGCAGATCTGTCGATTGTGTTTTGCTTTTCTTTGGAAGGGTAAGTGTGATAAACGAACGTTGGTGTGGGTCAGATGGGAAAAATTTGCGGTCCCAAAAGCACTGGGAGGATGGGGGTTAAAGAATATATTTCTGTTTGTAAAAGCCTTGGGGGCCAAGGTGTCGTGGCGACTTATTCATACTCAGAGTCTCTGGACTAGAGTGGTATATCATAAATATATTGCCCCACTAACTCTACTCGAATGGATTAGGCTGGTCAATAAGTCGAGGGCAAATTGTTCTGTGGTTTGGAAAGCGGTGGTGCGGCATTTTCATTTGGTAGGCTCTAGATTAGTGTGGAGGATTGGAAATGGGCGCCTTATTCGTTTAGGACTGGACCCTTGGGTTGGCTGCAGGGGAGGTCATATCCTACATGTGGAATTGAGGAACTTTTTGGCAGTTAGAGGCTGTCATTTCCTGGATGATATAGAGGATCCGGGATCATCTACACTTTGGCATCGGGGGTGGATCTCTGCACAGCGACTTGAGATTCCTAGAGATATGCAAGGGCTTGGGCGGATTTTCTACAGATCTTAAGACATTCGAATATTCGACTGACCAATAGGATTGATGAACTTATCTGGGATCATCATCCCTCTGGAATATACTCCCCAAAGAATGGATATATCCAGTTGAATGTGGATATACATAACAGGGGATTGGTGTGGTGGTGGAAATATCTGTGGAAGTTAAAGTGTCCAGGTAAAGCAAAAATACTCTTCTGGGCTATTCTGGAAAATAAGGCTCCAACCTGGGACATCCTGCAAAAACGTTTCATCCTGGGTCCGGGGTACTGTCCACTTTGTAGGGATGCGAAAGAGACCATTTCTCATCTTTTTGTACATTGTCGGTATTCTCAGGCAGTTTGGGCTGATGTCTACAAATATATGGATCTCAATATGAGATGTCAGGGCGAGAGTGTTCATGAAGCGTTCCAATTGTGGTGGGCTTTTCAAAAGACCTCATCCATCCGGGCTCTCCCTTTTTTTTTTGCCTGGGGCATCTGGATTACCAGAAATCAGATCATCTTTCAAGAATGCAGGGTTCCGATGGAGAAAGTTGTGGCACAAGTTGTGGCTGTTATCCAACACTTTAAGACACCTGTCCATGTGATTAGAACTAGACCTGTGTGTGTGGAATTGATTGATAAATCCATGCCGTGGGCTTATTTTGATGGAGCTTCAATAGACCATCAAACGACGTGTGGAGGGGGGGGAGTCCTTTTCAAATCTGAGTCCCATTACTTTCATATCGTGGTTGGTTTGGGGAGGGGATCAAATAACTATGCTGAACTTATGTCTCTTAGGCTGCTGATGTTATTTGCACTTGAACAAGGATGTCTATCTCTACAGATCTTTGGCGACTCCATGTTAGTTATCGGATGGGAAAAGGAGACAACACATTGTGCTGTGATGGTACTCTTACCTATCCTAGAGGAGGTGATCCGGTTAAAGTAGTCATTTAATCAAATTACATTTACACATGTCTACACGGAGAGGAATGGGATGGCAGATCAGCTATCCAAGGAAGCGATGCAGCAGCACTTAGCATTTGGCAATTGGAGGATTACTATTCACTCACCAGAGGGCACCTACAGTTTTTATCACAGACCTTTTCATGAAGATTTTGAGGCACAGAATTGAGCAATAGCTCAGCACTTGTTTGACCAGCGATGGAGGCACAGAAACGAACAATAGCTCAGCATTTTCCCTCATTTCTGTTACAATCTATGTTTATATATAATTGGATATATGCGGGCTGTATGGACAGTCGAATACATTGTGTTGTTGTATGTCGACCAGCGATGGACACGTTCTCTTATTTATGTGACAGTATTTGTTAATATGTAATTGGATATATGAGGGTTGTATGGACAGCCGGATACATTGTATAGTTTTATGTTTGGGACATCAGATCTAATGTTAATATGGGACTGTAAATATGTGACAATGTAGGGATCTCAGTGATTCTCTTACATATGCAGAATGTAATTTTGTTCATATTTTTGAAATAAAATTACGACTTTTTCCAAGGAAAATATATATATATATATATATATAATCAATTCAAATTATATATTTTATTCAAATACAATAAAAAATTATATAAAAACAAAAATTAAAAATAAGATTATTCAATTACAAAATAAAGATAGTAACAAAAAAAATTATTAAAAAAAATTAAATTTTTAATTTATTTTAATTAATATTTTATTAAAATTATATGAAATATTAAAAAATAAAAAGAAAATACAGATTGAAATATTTATTTGTTTTAATTAGTTATATGATTTTTCGAGTTAATACAAATAAAATTAAATTGCAAATAAAATACACATTATTATATAAATTATTTTAATATAAATTAATATTTTTATTAAAAACAATCATTATTATATTTTTTTAAATTATTTTAAAAATCAAAACATATTATTCATCTTCAAATATAAAAAATGCACATTTATCACTATATCATTTGTTTTATTAAATTAAAAATTTGTATTAAAAAAAATTCAATTCAATTTAATCGTCATCTTTTTATTTTTTAAATAATTATAACACAAAAATTTCCTTAAAAATTCACATAAATTGAAATATTAAATTTACTATAGATATACAATACAAAATTATATAAAAACAAAAATTAAAAATAAGATTATTCTGTAACAAAATAAAATGGTAACAAAAATAGTTATAAAAAAATAAAAATAAAAATATATTAAATTAAAAAATTTTAATTAATATTTTATTAGAATTATATGAAATACTAAATTAATATTTTTTAATTTATTTTAATTAATATTTTATTAGAATGAAATACTAAGTTAATATTTTTTAAATATAAAAGTCAAAACATATTAAAATATATTAATCATCTTCCAATATAAAAAAAAATGTACCACTATATTATTTATTTTATTAAATTTAAAATTTATAAAAAAAATAAATATTCAATTTAATTTTACATTTAGTGTTATCTTTTAAATTACATTACAAGTAAAATACACATTATTATATAAATTATTTTAATATAAAACAAATTTTTTAATATAAATAATTAATAAATAAAAAATAAAAAATATTATGAAAAACGTTTAATTTTTAAATTATTTTAAAAATCAAAATATATTAATCATCTTCAAATTTAAACAAAATATGCAATTATCACTATATCATCTATTTTATTAAAATTAAAATTTATATTATGAAAAATTAAATATTCAATTTAGTTTCACATTTAGTGTTATCTTTTATTTTTTAATTAATTACAACACAAATAAATTATATAAAATACACACATTCAGTATTATCTTTTATTTTATGAAAATATTTTAAATTTAAATTGATTTATTTATTTTAATTAAATATATTAATTAAAATATATAAAAATATAAATTGATCAAATTATTCATATTCAAAATACAAAACATTGATATAATTGTGAAAAGACATAATTTTAACTTCTATAATCTATTTTTGTTCAATAAAAAATGATAGTATCAAAAATAATATATTTATGACTAAGAATTAGACATGTATTATTTTTTGTATTATATGAGATATTTATAATTTATTGTGATATGCTTTAAATATTTATAAAATGTATCTTTTCAAATTTATATAAATAAAGTTAAAAAGGCTTTTTTTTCAAAATAAAAGGAATAATAGCAATATATATTTACTTAGATTTTTTTTTTAAATTTCACTATTTTAAATAAATTTATCCAATTTCAAATACTCAACATACAACATATTAAACATAAAATACATACACAAATACTTTCTTTCTTTCTTTCTTTTTCTTTTTCTTTTCTTCTTTTTTTTTTCAGCAGAAAAAAAAAAAACAAAAAACATACCATTGTTACTCTTATTAAATCAAATGGTACAATAAAATCCTTGTCTTCAAAAGACCCAAAAAACCTGTATCATAACCGTCTCAAGAACATAGCAGCAATAGCCAATAAAAACAACTCAGAAAATACATAAAAAGAAACCTTCACAAAGATTGACATCCAAAAAAGTATCTACATCAGAAACCCAAAACCAGGATTACTCAAAGATCCCATATCAACACATAAGAATCTTGATGTTCTTCCCAAATTCAAAAACCTTCTTCACCATCCAAATCCTGTTTGGAGAGCTTGTCTGCCATGAAGTTGTGCTGTCTATAAATATGCTCCAGAGAAATATTACTGAATAGTTGACTTGATTTTGTTGCACCAGTGAGG
Source organism: Larix kaempferi (assembly GCA_027924585.1). Classification (NCBI taxonomy): domain Eukaryota; kingdom Viridiplantae; phylum Streptophyta; class Pinopsida; order Pinales; family Pinaceae; genus Larix; species Larix kaempferi. The sequence goes on along the minus strand of BSBM01000350.1, from coordinate 13,445,635 downwards.
TAATGATATGATTTTTAGCTTGTATTCACCTTGAGCCCATTTAGTGTAACCCTGGAGTCCCCATAAATTTTCAGACATACATAAACAAACAAGACATACACAATTACATAAATTTTAGATTTAGATTTATTAAGCATTAATTTTATATTAACAAAATAAATAACATAAAAATACACATTATTATTTCATATATTTTATTTAAAAACAAATACCTTTAATGATAAAAAGAGAACAAATTGTAAAATTAATATAACTACACAGTAAAAATAATTAAAACAATATTATGAAAAATATATTAAATTTAAATTGACAATGTTAAAAATTCATCATAATCAAAATACAAAATATATTACATAATTATGTATTACATAAATGTGTATTACATGTCTACATTTATTATACACAAGACAACATTACACAACACAAATACATAAATCTATATTTATATTTATTATACATTAATTTTATAATATATCAATTTTTTAAACAAGAAGGTTTATAATAAAAATGTATTTTATTTAAATGCAAATGTAATGACTTTATAAATTGTTGTTTTTCCCCATAAATTTTCAGACATACATAAACAAACAAGACATACACAATTACATAAATTTTAGATTTAGATTTATTAAGCATTAATTTTATATTAACAAAATAAATTACATAAAAATACACATTATTATTTCATATATTTTATTTAAAAACAAATACCTTTAATGATAAAAATAAACAAATTGTAAAATTAATATAACTACAAAGTAAAAATAATTAAAACAATATTATGAAAAATATATTAAATTTAAATTGACAATGTTAAAAATTCATCATAATCAAAATACAAAACATATTACATAACGATGTATTTTAGTGTAACCCTGGAGTCCCCATAAATTTTCAGACATACATAAACAAACAAGACATACACAATTACACAAATTTTAGATTTAGATTTATTAAGCATTAATTTTATATTAACAAAATAAATTACATAAAAATACACATTATTATTTCATATATTTTATTTAAAAACAAATACCTTTAATGATAAAAAGAGAACAAATTGTAAAATTAATATAACTACAAAGTAAAAATAATTAAAACAATATTATGAAAAATATATGAAATTTAAATGGACAATGTTAAAAATTCATCATAATCAAAATACAAAATATATTACATAATGATGTATTACATAAATGTGTATTACATGTCTACATTTATTATACACAACACATACACAAGACAACATTACACAACAGAAATACATAAATCTATATTTATATTTATTAAACATTAATTTTATAATGTATCAATTTTTAAAAAAGAAGGTTTATAATAAAAATGTATTTTATTTAAATGCAAATGTAATGACTTTATAAATTGTTGTTTTTTATTTAAATATAGAAAAAAATTATTTAAAATGTTGTAAATATATTTAATAGAATAATGATGCAACTACAATGTTTGTGATAAAATTGTTTGTATTTAAATTAATAGAAAAATGTTCCAAATATAATGTTCGTATATGATAAAAATATATATTTAATTAATCAAACATACTATAACTGAACCAAAAATTATATAATATAAACATAATGATACGTTAAATTAAAAATTATTTTAAATATACTAGTAGCAAAATAAAATATTGTTCCTAATGTAACATTTATGTTAAAGCAGTCTTTATTTAAATTTATAAAAAGATATTGCATGTGGACATTTATTGTACACAATTCTCCTACTTCCTGTACATCATGGATTTTATTAAAACTAATGACATTATAAAGAATACATATAATGAAAAGTACATATATTTGATTTGATATTTATTTGTTTTATTTAACTATAACATATTTAAATTAATATAAATGTAAATTAATAATATGAAAAATAAAATATTTGGTTTGATTTTTATCTAATTTTATTTTTATTAAGTTTTAAATATTCATAGTATATCAAATCAATTCAAATTATATATTTTATTCAAATACAATAAAAAATTATATAAAAACAAAAATTAAAAAAAAAAATTATATAAAAACAAAAATTAAAAAAAAAAATTATTCAATTAAAAAAATGATTATTAAAATTACTAAAAGAATATTAAATTTAAAATTTTTTCTATATTTTAATTTTTATTTTATTAAAATGATATGAAATAGATAATGCAGATTGAAATATTTATTTGTTTTAACTAGTTATATGATTTTTCAAGTTAATACTTATAAAATACACATTATTATATAAATTATTTTAACATAAAATAAAAAGTTAATAAATAAAACATATTATTATTCTAATTGTTTTTTAACTATCTTAAAAATCAAAACATATTAAAATATATTTATCATTTTCAAATATAAAAAATGTAGATTTATCACTATCAATTTAATAAATATTATAAAATAACAAATTACCTTAAAATGTTGTTTTTTTTATTTTTTAAATAATTAAAACACATAAAATACCTTAGAAATTCACATAAATTGAAATATTAAATTTATTATACAAATACAATACAAATTATATAAAAGCAAATATTAAAAATAAAATTATCATGTTGTTTTTTTTATTTTTTAAATAATTAAAACACATAAATTACCTTAGTAATTCACATAAATTGAAATATTAAATTTATTATACAAATACAATACAAATTATATAAAAGCAAATATTAAAAATAAAATTATCATGTCACAAAATTAATGGTAACAAAAATAATTATAAAAATCATAGAAAATATTAAATTAATATTTTTTAATTTATCTTGATTAATATTTTAAATTTAAAAATCAAAACATATTAAAATATATTAATCATCTTCAAAAATAAAAATAAAATAAAATAAAAAAAATTGTACCACTGTATCATTTATTTTATTAAATTTAAAATTTATAAAAAAATAATATTCAATTTAATTTTACATTTTAGTGTTATCCTTTTATTTTTTAAATAATTATAACACATAAATTTACAATACAGAACTATATAAAAACAAAATTTAAAAATAATGTTATTCTTTTACAAACTAAGACGGTAACAAAAAAAATTATAAAAATTATAAAAAAATATTAAATTTAATTTTTTTAATTAATATTTTATTAGATTGATATGAATACTAAAAACTGGAATAGAAAATACAGATTGAAATTTTTATATTTTAACGATTTTTCAATTTAAAACAAATACAATTAGATTACAATTGAAATACACATTATTATATAAACTATTTTAATATACAAAATTATATAAAAACAAAAATAAAAAATAAAATTATTCTTTTAAAAAATAAAATGGTAAAAAAAATTTATAAAAAAATATTAAATATAAATTTTTAATTTATTTTAATTAATATTTTATGAACTATTTTAAATAATAAATTAATATTTTTTAAATTTAATAATCAAAATATATTAGAATATATTAATCATCTTCAAATATAAAAACAAATGTACCATTGTATAATTTATTTTATTAAATTTAAAATTTATAAAAAATAAATATTCAATTTAATTTTACATTTAGTTTTATTTTTTTTATTTTTTAATAATTATAACACATAAATTGAAATATAAAATTATATAAAAACAAAAATTAAAAATAAGTTATTCTTTTACAAAATAAGATTGTAAAAACAATAATTATAAAAAAAATATTAAATTTATTTTGTTTAATTAATATTTTATTAGAGTGATATGAAATAAATACTAAAAAATGAAATAGAAAATACAGATTGAAATTTTTAGGTTTTAACTAATTATACAATTTTTCAATTTAATACAAATACAATTAAATTACTAGTAAAATACACATTATTATATAAATATTTTTAATCTAAATATTTAATAAATAAAAAATAAAAAATACTATGAAAAATGTTTAATTTTTTAATTATTTTAAAAATCAAAATAAATTAATCATCTTCGAATTTAGAAAAAATACACATTTATCACTATATCATCTATGTTATTAAAATTAATATTTATATTATGAAAATTTAAATATTCAATTTAATTTCACATTTAGGGTTATTTTTTATTTCTTAATTCATTATAACATAAATAAATTACATAAAATACACATTTATTGTTATCTTTTATTTTATGAAAAATATTTTAAATTTAAATTTATTTTATCTATTTTAATTTAATATATATATTTATATATTAAATATAAAAAATATAAATTAATGAAATTAATTATATTCAAAATACAAAACATGGATATAATTGTGAAAAAAACATAATTATAAAATGATAGCATCGAAAACAATATATTTATGAATATCAAGAATTAGACATGTGTTTTTTTTTTTAATTATATGCCATATTTATAGCTTATTGTGATATGCTTTAAATATTTATAAAATGTATATCTTTTTAAATTTATATGAATAAAGTTAAAGGTGTTTTTTACAAAATAAAAAAAATAATAGCAATATATATTTACTTGGAAATAATTTTTTTTTGTAATTTCACTATTTTAAATAAATTTATCTAATTTCAAATACTCAACATAGAACATATTAAACATAAAATACATACACAAATACATTTTTTTACCAGCAGAAAAAAAGCATATCATTTTTTTACAATAAAGTCTTTGTCTTCAAAAGACCCAGCAAACCTGGATCATAACTGTCTTAGAAACATAATGGAAGTAGCCACTGAAAACAGCTCAGAAAATACATAAAAAGGAACCTTCACAAAGATTGATCTTAAGACCAACATTCAGTTCTATGACATGCAAAAAGATATCTACATCTAGACAAAAAGGAAACCCAAAAACAGGATTACTCAAAGATCCCATATCAACAACATAATCTTGATGTTCTTCCCAAATTAAAATATTGCTGAACAGCTGACTTGATTCTGCTGCTGCACCAGTGAAGTAATGATATGATTTTTAGCTTGTATTTCACCTTGAACCCATTTAATGTAACCCTCGAATCATATACATAAACAAACAACACATACACAATTACATAAATTTTAGATTTAGATTTATTAAGCATTAATTTTATATTAACAAAATAAATTGCATAAAAATATACATTATTATTTCATATATTAATAAAACACAAATTATAAAATTAATATAATAACTATAAAGTAAAAATAATTAAAACAATATTATGAAAAATATATTAAATTTAAATTGACAATGTTAAAAATTAATCATAATCAAAATACAAGATAAATTGCATAAAAATATACATTATTATTTCATTTAAAAACAAATACCTTTATTAATTAAAAAACAAATTGTAAAATTAATATAATAACTATAAAGTAAAAATATTTAAAACAATATTATGAAAAATATATTAAATTTAAATTGATAATGTCACAAATTGATGATGTATTACATAAATATGTATTGCATGTGTACATTTATTATACAACACATACACAAGACAACATTATACAACACAAATACATAAATCTATTTTTAAAAAACAAGGCTCATAATAAAAATGTATATTATTTAAATACCAATGTAATGATTTTATAAATTGTTGTTTTTTATTTGAATATATAATTTTTTTATTTAAAATGTTGTAAATATAATTAATACAATAATGATGCAACTATAATGTTTGTGATAAAAGTGTTTGTATTTAAATTAATAGAAAAATGTTTCAAATATAATGTTTGTTTATGATAAAAATATATATTTAATTAATCAAACATACTCTAAGTTAACCAAAAATTATATAGTAAACATAATGATGCATTAAATTAAAAATTATTTTAAATATGCTGATAACAAGATAAAATATTGTTGCTAATGTAAACCAAAAATTATATAGTAAACATAATGATGCATTAAATTAAAAATTATTTTAAATATGCTGATAACAAGATAAAATATTGTTGCTAATGTAACATTTATGTTGCAGTCATTATTAAAATTTATAAAAAAATATTACAAAATATTGCATGTGGACATTATTGTACACAACACAAACAACAATAACACAAACACATAAATTTATATTTATTAAACATCAATTTTATAATATATATCAATCTTTTAGAGTAAAAATTATAATAAAAGATGTTTCAAATACAATGTCCTTAATAAAAATGTCTTTTATGGAAGAGTGTTGCAGATGCAAAGTTGATATAAAATTGTTGTTTTTTATTTAATTTAATAAAAAAATGTTGCAAATGTGATGCTCAGACTAAAATTGTTGTTTTTATTTAATATAGAACAATGTTGCAAATGTTATGGAATGTTGCAAATGTGATGCTTAGACTAAAATTGTTGTTTTTATTTAAATATATAACAATGTTGCAAATGTGATGCTTAGACTAAAATTGTTGTTTTTATTTAAATATATAACAATGTTGCAAATGTGATGCTTAGACTAAAATTGTTGTTTTTATTTAAATATATAACAATGTTGCAAATGTGACGGATATGATAAAATTGTTTTGTATTCAAATTCATAGAAAAATGGTGTAAATGTAATGTTTGTGATAAAACTGATTATATTTAAATTAATAGAAAAATGGTGTAAATATAATGTTTGTGATAAAACTGTTTGTATTTAAATTAATAGAAAAATGTTCCAAATGTAATGTTTATTTATAATAAAAATATATCTATATTTAATTAATCAAACATACTATAAACTAATCATAAATTATATAATAACATAATGATGCATTAAATTAAAAGTGATTTTAGATATGCTGTCAACATTTATATTAAAACTGTCTTTATTTAAATTTATAAAAATTTTATTGAAAATGTAAATGTTTATAATAAAATTGGTTTTATTATTTAAACATACAACAAATTAAAACATAATGATGCATTAAAATAAAAATTAAACATATATTAAATAACCAAATAACAATAAGAAACAACAAAATAAAAATCTAAAATCTAAAACAAGGAAACCAATCAAAGTGTAGACTTCTCAAAGGTAGCTTTGGCCATAGCTATCCTTTGAGAGTTTTGAGAAAGGGCTTTGCCCTTTCTCTAAAAAAAAATTAATAATTTTATTAATATACAGAGTTTAGTGTTACATACAAATAATAGAATTTACAGTTTAAAAAAGAAGATTGCATTCTCATAAGTTAACATAAGTTCATACTAAGTAATCTTCATCTTCATTTTCACATAATGCTGTTTGTTAAAGCATATTTTTCATCTTCTCTTGCATCTTACTTTTGGTCCAAAAAAATCTTCCACTCATCTACCTGTTAAACAAAACAAAATTATTAATTAAAAAACTAATAATGTTTTTAAAAATAATATATGATAAAGAGTAAAAATAACACTCCCCCTTTCTAAGTCTTCATTTACCATGCAATTCAACACAACTAAGAAATCCCCTCTGGCATAACCATGTTTACATAGGTAAAAAAAATCCTCTATTCATCTACATGTTAAACAGAACAAAATAATCCATTAATAAACTTATGTTGTTTTTAAAATAACACTCATCATTTCTAATTGTCTTCATTTTTGCTATGCATTTCAACACAAATAAAAACTTCTACACAACTTCATTAGAACATTGCAAACTCATCTTGCTTTGCTTTGCTTGTAGCTTCTTTGTTTTTATCATCCATACATCTATCTTATGTCTCCACCATTTCTCTATTCCAATTAAACAAAAGTAAAAGGAACTTGACAAAAAAATCACACAAAAAAAACTCTAAAATACAAAAAAATTATTACAAACAAACAAGACCAGGCAAAAAAAAAACTTCACTACCCATTGTAAAAATATGATACAAATTTGAACCAAATATAATTTACAATTAAATTAAAATAAAATAATAAAAAATTAAAATTTAATTTAAATTTGAACTCACACTATCAAATTTTATAAATCCAAGAAAACCAAAATAAATAATAAACCCAACAAAACCAAAAATAATAATAGTAGTAATTAAAAACAGTTACAGATTATTTACTCTCCAAAATAAAGAAAACTTAAAACAATCACATTATTAATCCTAAAAATCTAAGAATGATTTATATTATAAGTGAAACTAAAATAATAAAAATTAAAAATATTAATTAAAAACCAAAAAATAAGTTACAATACAACAAAATTGAAATAAAATAAAAAATTATTATAAATTTGAATTATAACATTTTTTAGAACACAATGTCCAGTGAAAAACAAATCACACGACAAATCTAAAATTTAATTTGTAACCTCGACTATGGATAAGACGAGCCTTATTAACAAATTTAAGAATAATCTTTATTAAAATTGAAAAAAAAATAGTGAACTTCTGTTTCATCGACATCAATCGTCTAAAATTTAATTTGTAACCTCGACTATGGATAAGACAAGCCTAATTAACAAATTTAAGAATAATCTTTATTAAAATTGAAAAAAAAATAGTGAACTTCTGATTCATCGACATCAATCGTCTAAAATTTAATTTGTAACCTCGACTATGGATAAGACAAGCCTAATTAACAAATTTAAGAATAATCTTTATTAAAATTGAAAAAAAAAATAGTGAACTTATGTTTCATCGACATCAATCGTCAAAGAATAAACTAAAGGATCTACTACTACTGTTTGTGGTGCATATCTTGCACTAGCAGCATATGTATCCAATCGTTTAAGCTAAAACAAAAGCTATAGTCCCTATGCTTATACCCTCACTACAGATGGTGCTTGCTCTGCCTTTTTTCCTGTTGCTTCGGATGCGTAAGGATCTGGCTCATATGCTGGTGGATAAACAAGGTAACCGGATCTAATTCTTCCTGTGCCTATCGTACCTTTGTCTCTGGTTTAATTAGATCTGATACGTATTTAAGGGATACTGATGGAACTACATCTGGATCCACATATATATTATGGAACATGGAATCTGCTGGCTTATTCTAAAAACCTAATAATAAGTTACTATAAAATTGAAATAAAATCAAACTTATTTAAGATTTGAATTTCAGTATTACTAAATCTTACAGTTAAATTGAAATATAATAATAATAAAACTTTAATACATTTGAATTCTGATATTATTAAATCTTACTAACCCCATAACAAAATATAAATTGTAACAATAAAGCCAAGTCTACTCTAACAAATCCAAACAGTATAACTTAATAAATAAATTGTAACACTAAAGCCAAGTCTACTCTAACAAATCCAAACAGTATAGCAAATCGAAAATACAAATGGTAACACTTGAAACTCACCTGCAACTCCGCAGTGGCTGAAATTCACCTGCAATCTGGAAATTCTGCGGTAGTTGAAATTCTTCTACATATACGTCTTTGCCTGCATAATAAAGAAAAAAGCATTATTAAAACAAAAACAAAATTATAAAAAACCCTAATAATATATTAATAAATAAAACACAGTTCGGTCAAGAAAATAGAACGGTACATACCTTGTCTCATTTGTTGTTTTCGGTAATAGCTCTTTTTTCTCTACACATACGTCTTTGTCTGCATAATAAAGAAAAAAGCATTATTAAAACAAAAACAAAATTATAAAAAACCCTAATGATATATTAATAAATAAAACACAGTGCGGTCAAGAAATTAGAACTGTACATACCTTATAAGATCTCATATGCTGTTTTCAGTAGTAGCTTTTTTTTTTCTCCGCCTAACAATCTAAATCCAGACTCCGAAACACAAAACATAAAAGAATGCATCCAAACGAAAACACAAACAAACAAACGAAAACACAAGAAAACGCAAACAAATTGAAAAGTAAAAATAAGTAAAAGCATGGCCATGCTTATTTACAAAAAATAAAAATAAAAAAGGCAAAAGACTCAAAAAGACTCCCAAATTCAAAGAACTCCTAAATTATGTTCGGCTCCGCTCCTCTCCTATACGAACTCGTGGCTCCTCCTCTTTCTTTTACTCTTCCATCTTTCTTTTACTCTTCCAACAACTGAAAACAATAAGACTTCCAGATTCAAAGAACTCCTAAATTATGTTCGGCTCCGCTCCTCTCCTGTACTAACTCCCGGCTCCTCCTCCAGAACCGTTCCTCCTCTGTTCGAACTCACCGGCTCCAGCGCCCGGGCCTCCTCTCTCCTTCGCCAAAGAATAAGACGTTCATTTCCAATACACAATAATGATGTATGATTCTTTGCAATTAGGTTTAATAATCTTTTAAATCCGATAGGCTGTCAGAAAGCAGGCTGTGGCCCGTTGATTCCGCCTTTGAGGATTGAAAACCGCTTAGTAGTATTTCAAAACCACTTACAGCAAGGCACATTACCCAATGTCGATGAGATATTTTAAAATTGAGATTTTGTGTGCTGGCACGATACCGTTGAGATTTTGTGTGCTGGCACCGTACCAATGAAGGGTTGTCACAAACCGGGACTACAGGTACCGTTCGCGTACATTTTGTGTGCTGGCACGATACCGTCGAGATTTTGTGTGCTGGCACCGTACCAATGAAGGGTTGTCACAAACCGGAACTAGTTTTTTTTAATTTTCAGAGTTTACATGCAGGCATTGTACCGTTCGTGTACATTTCAATGCTGCCTTTTCAATTTTTTGACAGTAATAATTCTTTATTTGAATAACAAATAGATATACAGTAATATAATTCTTTATTTGAATAACAAATAGATATATAGTAATATATATTATTTGAGGATTGAAAACCGCTTAGTAGTGTTTCAAATCCACTTACAGCAAGGCACGCAGCCCAATGTCTATGTCAAATCTACTTACAGCAAGGCACGCCGCCCAATTTCGATGAGATATTTTAAAATTGAGATTGTGTGTGCTGGCACGGTACCGTTGAGATTTTGTGTGCTGGCACGGTAGTGACGGTACCGTTGAGACTTTACGTGCAGGCATTGTACCGTTCATGTACATTTCAATGCTGCCTTTTCAATTTTGGACAGTAATAATTCTTTATTTGAATAACAAATAAATATATAGTAATATATATTATATATTTAATATTTTAATTTATAATAGTATTACGGTGAATTACTATATCATTGTTTTATTATATTTTAACATTTTAGTTTTACCACGTTGTTGTTATAATTTTTATTTTCAACCATTTAATCATTTTTAATTAACATAATTTTTATAATAATATTTTAAATTCTATTATTTAAATTTAATTTTTTTAATAATTTAATAGAATTATAAATAACCAGGTTTAATTTACATAAAATTTTAAATTTTAAAAACGATGTTTAATTTACATAAAATATTATTATAAATTTTAAAAATGATATTTAATTTATACAAAATTATGATGATTTTTTTTAATTTTAATATTTAAATTTTTTTATTAATAATTTAATAAAATGATATATAATTATTAATTTAAAATAATTTAATTTTGATAAATATTGTAAAATGGTATATATTTGATTAGTTAGTTAAATTAACAACAAACTTGTATATTATTTATCTTGAATAAAAAATTATTTAAGATTTTGGACATAATGATTTAAACACGAAAATATAAATTTAGGAAGTGATTTAACTAACAATAATGTAGAATCTCTTCTAAAATAATTACACAAGAAGTAGCTAGATGCTTACAATTCAATATAGGGGAGATGTAACGGGTATGTAATATGACGTCCCTATTAAAAAAAATGCACATGATGTAGGCTTAAACTATATATATATATATCTTGAGGTATAATTTTTTTCTTAATGTTTAAAAATTTTGAGATAAAAAAAATTTACACCTCAAGAAAAATTGGATCCCTCTTGATAGATCTGATTTAAGATTGATCTATGTTGGTTTAAATAACAATTATTTAGATTATTTTCTAAATCTTCATGGAATATAACATAAAAATCTAGTCTTATTTAACTTTAAAATGAGTCTAATTCACAAAAATAAGTTAATGAAGAATGTAATCCAATATACATAACTATTTTACAAAAATAAGTTAAATGAAGAATGTAATCCAATATACATAACTATTGAGAAATGAAAATATAAATTAGTGAAGTTTGTGTGTATTGAAATTAAAATATAAATTAGTGAAGTTTATGTATATTGAAATGAAAATATAAATTAGTGTAGTTTGAAAGTTTTTGAAATGTCAAGTTTAAAATCACAACCTTTTCTCTTTAAATGTTTTACTAGATCTTTTTTTTTTACATTAGAAAAACAATAAATTCTTCATGTGGAGTTTCAAGGTGTGGTTATATGTAGCTAGCAAGGGTTAGACCACATTTCTTTTTCTAGGTCCACCTCCCATTCTTTGATCTCCTTTTTGGATTTTCTCCCTCTTATGAGAGGAGACGCATTGAATGAGGACCCTTTTCCTTTCTGAAAGCCTCGACCTAACATTGTCAAGGAAACTGTGTCTCTTTGTAGAAGGCCCTTCTCATCTCCTCTTTTGCCATTGTTGTTCTTTACCTAGTTTTCCGCTTCCAACTTATACTTGTTTAGTATCTTCCTCTGGTAACTCTAAGTGGCTGGTCATTTTCCTCCTTGGTCATTTCTTTTGACTTGTCTTCTTCCATATCCTCCCCATTGATGTCATCAATCTTCTCAGCTTTAGCTTTCACATGGTTCGAATTTGAGATCTCTCTTCTTCCTACTTTACCTCCCAACTTTATTATACTTCAAAGTAGTTCTCCACCAAAGCATGGGATTTTCCATGGTTGCATTGTTTTGGCTTAGCCACTAGAGACCCATGTCCTTTCTTGTAGTGTTTTATGTGAAATCCATAGTTATGGAATTTGCTCCACTTGAAAGCAAAGTTTTACATAATCCAAATCCTAGATATGACTTCATCTATTTGATTTAAATTGCATAGCTTCAAGCAAGGCCTTCTCCAAGTCAACCTCTATGCATATTCTTGCACATGTGTATTGATGTGCCTTTGGTTTGAAACCATATATATGTATTGACTAATACTTCGATACTTCTCTAAATTCATTGAAAAATCAAGTCAATAAATTAAAATATATTATTTAACAATTTCAATACAATACTTTAACCCATGAATTAAGACCCACAATTAAAAACCAAGTTTTGATCATGCTTGAACTGAGACAATGGGGTAATCTATTCAATTTATTTATGAGAGGAATTGAATTTTCATACATCCATTACTCTAATACCATATGGTTCAACTAAACATAAATAATTTTTCCACGCATTAAGAAAAGAAAAAAACTTTCTTTTGAGGAATACAAGTTGAGTTTATTGTTTATGTATATATATATATATATATATATACAAATTCCTATTTAAATAATTGAATCCTTTTCAAAATAAAAAAGAATAATAAAATATGGCTTCCTTGTTTTTAACCGCCATAATCATACCTTCTACCTCCATGATGGAGGCTTGATGATCTGCCTGCCGATTATTCACCGCAGCATAAATTTTTGGACTCCTTGCTATATCTTGAACTATATAAGCTTCTTGTAAGTTATGCATTGATATGTTTTTTCTCATTTCATCATGGAAACTCAAACCATCTATGGTTTTCCCCACATCTCCAACACTGAATTGGTGGTTTTGATGGTGCTTCTTCGAGCTTTCTTGAACTTTCAACATTCGTCTTCCTATTTGGTGGATAAAAGTTTGATTGTCATTTTCTTCTGTCAAACTTATTGTTGGAGGGTACATTCAGGGATTGATTTTTAAAATTATTTGGTTTGTGACCCTTCTGTCTGAATTCAAATTTTACTTTCTTCTTCTCATTCCACTTATTTGTTACTTCAACCTTATTCTGACTTTGCTTGAAACATAGTCTGGCCTTTCGAAAAGCATCCTCCAGTGTCTTTGGATTGTCAAATTCTATTTGATCCTTAAAACTAAAAGGTAAACCGTTTAAGAAGAGTGGAATTCTTACCTTCTCATCTTGTATATATGGGACACATTTTAGTAATTCCATAAATTTACTAATCAACTCTTCCATGGTTTGCGGTCCTAACTTCAGATCATAAAATTCTTTTACTTTCTTATCGTAATATATTCCAGACATATACTTTTGTTTAAAAAGTTTCATAAAAACCTTGCATTTCACCTTTTTCTCATTAATAGCTTTCGTAAGCAGGAGGTCATCCCACCATGTAGAATCCTTCCATTGCAGATTGAAAATAGCAATTCTTGTTTTTATGAGACTAGAATAATCAAACACCCGTAAGTATTTTTCCATGTCTCTAAGCCACAACTCAACTTCTTCTCATGCGTTAATCTCTCCATTGAAAGTGGGAGGTTTGACCTTTTTCAACTCTAAATGTAATTGATTAATTTTTCCAGTCTTCTTTTTCTTTCTAGGCATAAATTCATCAAAATATTCACTAAGTGATTCTTCAGTGTTGGTGTCTTTGTTATGGCTTACATAATTTCTTGGAGGAGTAGTCTTGATTTTTTAGCTTCTTCTAGTCACTGATTTTTCTGCTTGTTGTTCTTCATGTGCCGGTATGTGACGATGTTCTTTCTCAGACAGTTTTCGCAGCAAGATTGCATTAATCTCACGTTGCTCTTCAAAAAATTTAAGATTGTCTTCTTTTATGATTTGGAGTTCAACCCTAAGGCTTTTAACAGTCTCCAACATCTCACTAGGCGTTACTGCTCCTTGCTAAGAATTTAAATTTACAAATAGTTCTCCACCTTCTACATTTATACCCTGTCTAATAGCCATTTCACCTTGCTGACTAGACGTCTCCTCCACAATCCTTCCTTCTTGTTATGCAGTGGTCATTTTCAGCTATAATCTTGTTTCCAACTCCACACTTCTTCCGTCTATGTGTAGTACACAACCATTTGTCAGGCAATGTGAAAAAATATGACCACAGCAAAACAAAAAAAGTAGTATTCAACAAGTTTCTTTTTTTGTTGCAGCGTCTGCCATAAATGAGCCTATAGGTCCTAGAGTAGCAACCTCGCTCCGATACCAATTTGTAACGCTCCTTTTTCACCTAATTTTTTTTTAAATGGTAAGTATCATTTCTCAAATTTATTATTACAAAATCAACATGGTAACCAAATTTGATGAAACTGGAAAATAGTTTTGATAACCAAGTTATCAAAACATGATCCTGAAAAAATTCCAATTTAACATAACATTATCTATATGTCTTTGTATGCATTAGCATCGGTGATAAACATAGGATTAAATAAATATAAACCAAATACATCCTAGGTAAATTATAGGAATTAATTGAAAAAATTTAAAATACATTACACCAACATAGTGCAAACGTTAATGTAAACATTACCTTTGGCTCTCATTGATTTTAATGTATTTTCGTTATAAACATAATTGTAAACATAATGTAAACCTTACCTTGGATCTCAAAGATTTTAATGTTGGTCTCCAACGTTGGTCATATGGGTCACATCCCAACCAACATCCAATTGTAACCTCTTAACTTGGCAACTGCACACAGTACTGCGCAAATTACTCCAACTACTACTCAAGCCATCGATCGTAGCAGGAGTAGATGGCTGGGGTTCACATCAACAATTTTCATCAGCTGGGGCTTTAATGTTTCCAAAATCGGTTCCAGTGGTCATCCACCGATACCCTCAGTAATGCAACGCTGTAAACGCGGTGGGAAGCAAACCCATGTTTGCATTCTGGTTCAACGCCCGATCTAACGCTCAGCTGAGGCAAAGTGCAGAGCAGGGTGAAGTTTTTCTTGAAAGCTCCATGAGGTTGGTAGTTCGAAACGTAATGCTTGCACCGAGCTCCGGTTGGAATGCGTGGCTTGGTGAGGAAGGGTAACAACATCAGTCGTTGTTTGGCTGTGTGGGCGTGGGAAGCTCCAGGTCTGCATGCAGATGCGACGAGGTAAAACCAAAGCCACTTTTGGTTACTCATATTTATATATATTTTATATAAGCCCAGAACCGTGATACTAAGCTTGTCTACATTTTGTGCAGGTTTAGGGCTTGGTCGCAGCCTCTTGTAACGGATGATGACTACACTCCTCTTTAGCATAATCTTGGAGTTCAGTTATGCCATCCATGAATCACGATTCCACTAAGGCAGGTATGCCACCGTCAATTTCGGGATTATCTGGTCGTTTCCCACCCCATTGATGTGGCAAGAAGAGATAGGGTTATCTATGCTTGCGTTTTGTTTAAGTTAAAGTTGAGACCATAGTCTTGGCCAGGTCACAACTTAGCAAGAGGTTTCTATAACCTCCGGTTTGTTTTCAAGATTTGTCAGGTTTAAACCCTAAATACAAACCAGCCTCTACGACATGGGTTTTGGTCTTCCCAACTTAAAAGAGATATCATCACTGTGATACACAGAGTTTAGACCAGACGCAAATCTCCATGATCTCGCATCTAAATGTACTCCAAGCTCTAGTTTTTTCTTTTGGTTTTGATGGCAGAATGTTTACAGTTTATGAAATAAAACAAATCTTCTCTAGTTAAATGTATTCCAAGCTCTGTTTTGTTTAACGTAATTCAAGGTATTTTATGCATAGTTTGTGCTCAGGTGCGGCTCTGTATTGTGTGTGTTTACACTGTGTCGTAATGACTGTATAAGGCAAAACGAGATCCAAGAGTAGGATATCATACTCATATTTGATTGACTAATTTCTGCACGTATTTCGATTTTTTAAATAGTAATTGTATAATGCTTTGTTTGCACATAATCGGGTATAATTTCAAGACCCTATTGAACACATAAATTTTCATCCTATTTCTTTTATATAAAAAAATAATGGAACATCTATTACAGTTCTGCTAGTCTATATTTTTGCATGATGTGCTATATATATGCAAAAGATAGGAAATCCCTATTTTCTTAATGCGAATAAACATAGGAATTAATCCCAATGCATCTTCAGCCTGTCTTGTAAAGATAAAAAAATACCACTATTAGCATTTTTGTTCAAATAATGCATTTATTTGGTATGTACAAGATTATACAGTTTCTATCATAAAAGAAACTCATACTTGTTATTTTCGAATGCACACATACTCTATTTTCACAATGAATGTAGGAAATAGAGTAATCTAGGTCAAGAATCACTCCACATGATTCTTGGTCAAAAACACAATAAAATTTATGTTTAATAAACTAACATTAACATTTGCTCAATACTCAAAATTTACCATCAGAGGATTCACATAACCAGTCTAATTGTAAATAAAATCATTCTATAAATAATGATATTATAAGCATTCCATCATAAGTGAAAACTTGTACTTATCTGAAATATTTGATGACTAATAGAACACATGAAAAAACCGCCCATCCATAGACCAGCAAGTCTCTTCATTCTCTCACGGTCACCCCTGAGCTGAGTACACAGTTCCTCTAGGTTTGGAGTATCTTCTTAAACTTTTTATGTCGTTTGTTCCCATTCAGTCATTAAATTATGATTACAGAAGATAACCCAACACTCACTCAGTACTCCTGAGTTTAACCGAGTGTTCCAGGTACTTTTAAGCCTTTGAATCCTGGAATCAACCTCTCACAGCCTCACCGGGTATTGAAGTGCTCCTGCAAATGAATTAGTAGTGCTCCTACTAGAACACATCTCGTGTTCTATTCCATACTCAGCTGTGGTTGTTCCACTTCTAGTTCAAGTCTATGCTCCAGACTTAACCTTTATTTTTCTTGCTCTTCTTTCATTTATTTCTTTCTGTTCTTTCTTTTCCTTTTTTTTTCTCTCCTCCCTCTCCTTTTCAATTCAGAATGTTATATAAGAATAATCCCCCCCTTCTTTCTTTCTTGTTTTCAGTTTCTTTTGTTGTTTTCTCTTCTTTTTATTTCTTTAATTCAATTATTCCCCAAAAACTCTTCTTTAGGGTTTTTACATGTGTCTCAATAATTTCTTAATATTTATTTTATTTTGTATTTATCCTCCAGACATATAGGAACTGTAACTCCCATCTCTTTAATGTGCTAGTTCACATAGTCATCGGAAATTTAATCCTTTTGAATTTCTAATGTCAAATAAATATAATGAAATAATACTTAGCAAAATATAAAAAAAAGGTTACAAGTACAAAATTGGGGTATTACAGTCAATCGTTGTCCTAACCATCTACCAGCAAAGTGTTTCCTCCTTCCTTACATTGATGGTTGTGTATTGGTTGCAGACTAGAATAATCAAACACCCCTAAGTATTTTTCCATGTCTCTAAGCCACAACTCAACTTCTTCTCATGTCTTAATCTCTCCATTGAAAGTGGGAGGTTTGACCTTCTTCAACTCTGAATGTAATTGATTAATTTTTCCAGTCTTATTTTTCTTTCTAGGCATAAATTCATCAGAATCTTCACTAATTGATTCTTCACCGTTGGTGTCTTTGTTATGGCTTACATAATTTCTTGGATGAGTAGTCTTAGATTTTTGGCTTCTTCTGGTCACTGATTTTTCTGCTTGTTGTTCTTCCTGTGCTGGTATGTGACGATGTTCTTTCTCAAACAGTTTTCACAGCAAGATTGCATTAATCTCACACTGCTCTTCAAAATTTTTAAGATTGTCTTCTTGTATGATTTGGAGTTCAACCCTAAGGTTTTTAACAGTCTCCAACATATCAAGGTTTTTAATAGTGAAGTTTGAAAGTTGTTGAAATGTCAAGTGTAAAATCACAACCTTTTCTCTTTAAATGTATTGCTAGATTTTTTTGTTTTACATTAGAAAACAATAAATTCTTCATGTGGAATTTCAAGGTGTGGTTATATGTAGCTAGCAAGGGTTAGACCACATTGCTTTTTGTGGGTCCACCTCCCATTCTTTGATCTCCTTTTTGGATTTTCTCCCTCTTATGAGAGGAGAGGCATTGAATGAGGGACCTTTTTCCTTTCTCAAAGCCTCAACCTAACAATGTAAAGGAATCTGTGTCTCTTTGTAGAAGGCCCTTCTCATCTCCTATTTTTCCATTGTTGTTCTTTACCATGGGGGCTTCACTCAATGACTGCCTACCATAACACGTTCGTTCGTGGCATATGAAACAATACCCCTAATTTCAATAAATATTGGAAAATACCTCCCAAAATCAGTTTTTTAACCCCCTCTCAATATGCCTTCCCAATTTAAAAAAACCCATATTTTCCCTATATATTGTATGTATCCATTTTTTATACCCTTTTATATATATACCTAGTATATTGGCATGATACCTTGGGCTTGACTAAACCTCCCGAAGGCCTGTAATAGGCATGAGTGGTTGGGTATTCCAGCCTCCAAGGAATATCGAGGGCCTATAACAGGCCCTGGAGGCTTAGAGCCTCCCAAGGCACCCTAGGGGCTTGGATACCTTCATGGTATACAAACAAGTGAATATGGGATAAGTAAAACACAACAATTTAGATATGTCTCAGATGTGGACCTCTGCAACTCCATGACACTAAATACAACTAAAGACACTAAATATCGTCCCAAAAATTTCTAAAGCTCTTAAATCCTTCATTGGAATCCAAGAAGGCAAGGAAGAGTAGGGACAGTTGATCTAGCAGAGCCATATGATCTTTGGTGAGTGCACCCAATTAGTTAATATGCTTTCTACAAAATCGCTAGAAGCTTCAAGAAGTTGCAATTTCCTAATTCCCAATAGTTCATTATTGTTGTCCTCTCAGTTGTACCCTAGGGGGATGCCGGTCATATTTATACCAATATTCATAGATGATATGTTATATCTATGATTCGTCATGCATATATTTCATTGATTGGATGCTTGATGATCACAGTTGTTTCCATCTAGAATGCCAGATGGTTGTATTATAGAGCATGTCAGGTACTTCTATCCGTATAGATCTAAGCACCAACAATCACATAAAAGATACATTGTCTAGATTTATTATTTCTTTACTCTCTACAAACAATAATTAAAAATACAGAAAGGATTTTCGCTGGCATTTGATATGTGCACACACAATAATCTGTTCCATTTAAAATAGTGGAAGAGAAGACAGGCGTTGATGCACATGAAGGAATGCACGAATACAGACCTTCAAAGTGATTATATTACAATATGGCATGCATCAATCACTATTTTGCAAAGCTGCAACAAGATTTTCGGGTTGAGATACATATGGTACAAGAGATCTTAAATTTGCCTCCAATTAATTATTGTTCTTGGGGCAGGTGACCATGCTAATGACTACATTGATTATAAGCATACATGTAGACACCATGTAGAATGCCACCTATTTCAAGGGAAGAGATAGAATGTTTCTTTGAGACTAGGACCCCCATGTATCTGATAATCCGCGAAGTCCACACTAGCCTTAATGTGGAACATTCTGTGGTAAAAACATGCAAAGAACTTAATCAAGTGTAAGCCGATAAAGGTATCTCACAAATGAGAAGTTATCTTAAGTCCGTCGAAGGCAATTTGACATTCATGTCCTACATGAATCACACCATCAAATATAATCAAATGATGGAATTCTTTCTGCCACGCCAGATGCAATAGGTGATTGAGGGTAAGGTAACATGAAATGAACTTATTCTAAGGATTCACTGGGCCGCAAATGCTTCCAAGTTGAAATCTCCTCCTTTGTTAATATCTCAGTATTCCTCCATAAAATCCTTCAGCCTCACTCCCTAATTCACGATGACACTTCCTATTGATTGGAGCGCGCCTCCATCGAGAAGCAGGGGTATACTGATTGAATTCCATCCATGTCGTATCTGCAAAGAGAAGTTTTATCAAAACCCAGATAACTCAAAATCAAGGAAAACTCAATTAACTTAAAATCAATGGCAAGTGTTTTCATTTACATAATATACCAAAAAATAGAACTATAAGATTCAAAACTCGCCACCCATTTAATATTCATTTACATAATATACCAAAAATTAGAACTATAAGATTCAAAACTAGTCACCCATTTAATATATATATATATTCACCATGAGATTTATCAAACAGATTCCATGAATAAGGCTGCATGTCATGGTATACAACCCAGGGCTTGACACTTCAATGGATCAAGATATACTAGTCCCGCCCATGTGTATGGCACTCCATTCTGTCTACTAGTTATGAGTAAGACAAACATAATACGACAGAAATCTTCCTCAACCATTTATCTTTGGGATCACCAAACCAAATATGCAAGAAAACACCTAAGTTAAACATATTTAGTATCAAGCAATTCAATTCTTAAAGAGGTCAAAAGACTGTTTTTCTTTATGTCAAATATGTTATTCCATAATGTATGTGTAAAAACCAAATCAGTGAAAAAATTCTTACCCTTGCTTTGCTTCAATGTCTCTGTTGAAGTCAATGTTGGGCTCACAATCTAGCACTAAGGCTGGAACCTGAAGTTGACATGTTTGCATTAGAAGCAGTCAAACATCAAAGTGGTCCATATCTTGAAACCATTCATAGTAACAATCATTATAACTGTCTAAAACAATAGTAACAATCAGTATCTATATACAAAACTTATTATAGTCAATTATTACCAATATTGGGATTTCAAATGAAGAACGAGTCTCAACAATTAGGGTTCACACTTGAATGGAATTCCAAAAGAAATTATACTAGTCAACATATGCCAATCATTATTCACCATCAAGATATATCACACAAGAGGGTGTTCACCATGGGGATACTTCGCAGTCACTGTTCAAAATGTAGCCACGCACTAGTCCAGCAATGTGAACGTGGAGAGACCATGGACAAGCGTAGGAAGCTCAATCTTAAGAAAAATTTGTACATGGAGTAGAGGTTGCACGATGCAATCCATCTAGTAAGAGAGAGACCACATCTCCATAGTCCATGTGTTTGGGTTCCATTCACACCAACAACATATCACACTCAATGCTCTCCACAATATTCAGTTTGGGTTCCTCCACGAGCTGTAGATTCACCATCTTTCACTCTAATGCATCACTAGTTCGAAGGGTATTCACACAACAATAGTTTACACATTTAAACACCAGCTCTCACCAACAGTACGTAGCAATACTGGGGGGTATTCACTCACCAATAGCTCACACATTTCAACACCATTTCTCACCAATAGTACACAACAATAGATGAAGACAACACCGAAACTTTCTATAGGTCAGTCTTGGTCCACGGGAGAGAGTATTAGGATTAAGGTTTCTATGCTATTTCAAAAATAAGCAAGATAATCGTGCAGAGAGCATAACAAACGAGCATAGGGAAAATGTGTGGGGCTGAGGCGTAGCTGGCAGTCTACCAAGACTGGCACACACAAAGTAGGAGTTATGGAGTGCTCTAGTACCACTGCCAGAGTAAATAAATCATGAATTGAATTGTATTTCTCATGGATTCTATATTTATATAGTAGAGATTATTGTTGGAGTTCATATTCCGACAGGTCCATTGGAGTACAAAGAGACTCTTCATCTTCTAGATATTATTTATTTACATTATTTACAAACCTCTAATCCATTTGGATTAGATTTTTAACATGTCTACATCAATAATACTCAAATATCAGGAAACCTGGAAAAGGAGGAGAAGATAAATGGTAGTAGTATATCAAATATCACTTTTTGTTAAGGACCGAAAATAAAAGAAGGAACACTATGGTGATTATGTAAAAGATTTACTCTCCTCAGAACCCTTCCCTATGGAGTTACATCAATGAATGTCATTGGTGATGGGAATAAAGAATTGAGAAGATATGAAAAATATCGAGTAAACCCAAAGGTGGAGTACACTATTACTAACCTTAATACATTGACTTGAGGGTTTTGCACATTAGTAGCCATCCAAGTATTTCCTAAAATATTCCCAATAAAAAATATAAGATGACCAAGACCAACACAAGAACAATATAAGAAACCTGTATTTTGTTTCAAATATTCAATATATGGATTCAGACCAGTGTCCCCAACTTCCTTGTCCTCCTTTTTAACTAGATGATTCCCCTTAGGAGATTTATTTGAAATCAAATTTTCTCTTTGTGACTTGCTCCTTTGAATTTCTCTCTCTTCATTGATAGGTTCATATTTTCTAGATGGCATTATCATTCTTGGCTCATTGGAACCAATAGTGTTCTTGTATGCATTCACAAGCTCCCTAAATGCCTCACTTGAGACTAGAAATTCCTAATATTGCATCGCCTGATGAATCTCCCCATCTAACATCAGCTGCAAAAGAGAGAAACTTTAGTGGCATAAATTCAAAGAAAATTTTGCCAAAACTATCAGCATGAAATATGTCAAAATTATAGGAATCATTATTGTGTGCCATATCTTACAAAAAAAATTCCAAAAGTTGTATACAAGCAAGCAAACAACTCCCACTTGACTAGGACAATTGTTTACTAACTAGAATAGCATCAAAGGCTGGTAGAAAATCAACTCGGTGTGTTGCAAGGATTAATCTCTTCTTTGACAGTGTCCCCATTATGATTCCTACACACCAAAATCTATGATTAATAGTATATTAGGAAAATAAGGAAAATGAATAATCATTCCTATAGAAAGGTGCAACATACAAAATTAGAACTACCCACATAATAATTTTAAAACATTTATATCAAAAGGAAATCACCATATTAACCTTAAACAAGGTAGTAGTCGTATGAGCATCAGTAGACAAATAGCTTGGTATCTTAACTTGTTATGCAAGAAAATACATACATACACCAGTTGATATGCAGTTGACCCTAATTTTTGTGCATCAACTATTGTCATGGATTAAAACTATTAAACATGTTGTCTTCCTATATTCAAGATAAGCATGATCCTTTGCATCTTCTGATAAATGGTATGTCTTAGTCACATGAAATTTTATAACACCATTGGAAACAAAAGAAAATACTTCCCCTGCACATATCAATAGCTCTTCTCGAGTTGCAATGTGATGCATTAGAGAAGGTCAGATCAAAAAAGGATAATCGTGACACCATCCAATGCTCATAATTTCCTAGTTTGAAGGCCCTACTTGAGGGATTTGTTGATTTTGCACGTGAAGTCACAATTTTTTTTGTTCTCTCACCATTCCATATCATAAAATATAGTCCAATGATTGATAGAAACATTCTCTCATATAAACTTCCATGCCACAACTCTCAACAATCATGTGCATCCTCAGAGTTAAGACTCGTTGCATACTGGTAACGCCACTAGCAAGGAATGTAGGGAACAACTTTCACCTTCAAGGACTAAGGGTTAGAGGAGTTTTTAATTTAAGTAGTTAACTTTAATACATGAACATATAAAATCAGATTCAGAAGAGTACCGCTCTAATAAAATTCAAACTGTAATAAACAAACATAATTTTCATCTCTTTCAACTTAACGCTCCATTATTCACTGCGTTAAAGTTGATCCTCGAGAATCATCAAATGCCATGTACAGTAACAACATGATAAAATAATGTACAGTAGATATCAACAGTAAATAATCATAACCAATATTTGAATCAACCATATACTCAGATTTTTCAGAATTGATCTTGTCACCGAAATGACAAGTCAATCTAGACAAACAATTTACATACCTTGAGAGAGATCCAGAGAGGGTTAAAGCAGAAGCATACTGACCCAGACTTCTTAGTCAACAAGCACATTCATACCTAGTACAATCATGCGGACAAAGGACACACAGTCATGCTGGGTAAGGATGCAGTCACATAATGCAGAGACACACCGACATACTTTGCACAATCATGCTTGAAAAAACACAATCCACCCATAAATTGAAACTCATTGTCACGCTGGGGAAGACCCCACAGTACACACAAGAAAACAGTCTCATGGTCACCTCGTCGTCACGCTAGGGAAGGACCCACAATCCACCAAGAAAACATACAAGGTATCAAAACATTAATAAACATAACCTATGGTCCAAGTAAGATACACGTAAGATAAAGGATCATGAGTCAACCAAGGGGGCCACAACAAAACAAATCACAAACCCACAAGGTCAAGGTGAACTATATAAGGTGGACAAGCAACTCCTTTATAGGACCAACAAGACCAATAATCTTTTCTCTCTCTCAAGGTACACTATTTTATATATTTTTGTCATCACTGTATCAGATTCATTAGTTATAAAAAGTAGAACCAAATAAATAACTTATACAAGGAAGAGAAGTGAAATGCATAAAAAGCAGTTAGCTTGGAAACTGCAACAACAACTGAAATACATAAATAGGCATCAAAGCAACTGCAAACCATCTCAAACATACATAAACCATGACAAACGATGAAAAAATAGTACTAGAAACAAAAAAGTATCGTTTTAACTAGACAAGATAAGTTTAAAGCATAATTTTCATCTCTTTCAACTTTAACACTCCCTAAGGTCCCTGCGTTAAAGTTGAAAATCATACAAAGACAATAAATAACAACAGTAGTAAATCCAAGTAAATCTAACTCAAAGCACAAAGAAAACTAATACGATAACCGACTATGAGAGTTGAAACCTTCCTTATACTTATCTTCGCACACCCAAATAGTGCAGCAAAGATATTAGTCCACACAAGTTCGAACGCATAATGTTCATCTCTTTCAACTTTAACACTCCCAAAGGTCCACATTCGAGATTATTAAAGTTGAAAGAGATGAAAACTATGCCTTGAACTTATCTTTTCTCACTCTTGTCTAGTTACAATTGAAAAGCATACAAAGACAATAAATAACATCAGTAGTAAATCTAACTTGTGTCTAACTCAAAGTACAAAGAAAACAAATAATATAACCCACTAGGAGAGTTGAAACGTGGTTGAAACCTTCCTTATACTCAACAATATTTTTTTAGATTAGATCTTGTCTATTAAGAGACAAGTCACTACAGGAACAAAGGACATACTTGAGAGAGAATAAATTCAATTACCTAGTCGACAAGCAAGGAATCCCTAATTACTGGAGTAGCAGAGCAAGGAATCCCCATGGTTTAAGCAGGTTTAAGTGGACTAAGATCTCTGTTGCATTGTATGAGTGTTTGGGTCTGCTTAAAGTGAACCATAAGGAAACCCCAATCACTGGAGCAGCGGACCCAAAAACAACAATCCATAAAATATCAGGTAATGATGAAATTTCACACACAAAATGTGTACAAACCAGATATCCGTTTGTATCCCATACAAAGCCCATGGCTTTCTTACAACTTAGCACACTCAAACAGTGCAACATAGATATTAGACCACTCAAGTATGAAACCGTGGGGGTGTTGCTGATGGACCAATACCATATCACGTCCGTTCATATTGGGGGCTTAATAATTAAAAAAAAACATTATATTGGGAAAGTTCACAGAAAGTTATAAATAAATCTAATATTGTTATATGTTTGAAAAATTCATAAAATTTGGGGCAAATTCAAACAGATAACAACATTACATTGGTTTATAACTTTCACAAACAATTTGCATTCACATCAACATTTTGTCAAACACATTGGAAACATATGGGGGTATTAAATAAACATGAAAACCCAAAAATTATATTGCTTATATATTAAGGGGAAAATGGATTTTTTATTTAATATAGTAATACACTAATACGTTAGGGTCTTATTTATATGGGAGGGCTCACAAATATCCCCGAAATGGCGAGCAGGGTTGAGGGGCTTACCCACGGCTTACCATTATGCAGGGTTGAGGGACTTATTAAGATCAGGTGTCAAATTGAGCATTGGGGTTCCAAGCTGAGACTGCGTTGTGGGTCAACATAAGATCAAGAGTCAATAAGAGGGGTCAAGAAGATGAAGGTGTCAAACTTGTGGTCAAACTGTTATATTCTCTCTCAAGGTATCACCAAGGTATATAGTCCATAACTTATAAGTGTTCCAAAACACAGCAGTATGTTTTATCATCACCGTATAAGGAAGGTCCATACCATGTCCATACCCACTCAATACCACAACAGGTGCACAACAGTGAGTTTTATAACAAGATATTTCCACACCCTAGCCATCTCTCAAATCAACAACAATCACAATTTCCTAATGAGTTAATATGCACTCCAGTTGGACAAATATTCTAGGACAAGTGTTCTATGAAAAATATTGTTGGAAACATCTTCTTCCAGTTCTGATGAATATTAAAAAAATTGTTGAAATTATGCCTTCCAAACCTCAAACTTGATAATAGACTGCTCTCAGGCCTGTTCAATGAAAGTTACGATGAAAAATATTTTTTGTTCATAGTGCAAATAGTAATCAAGATTCAATGCTCAACCAATATTCAACAAGGATAGACATACTGCCCAAGATTTTCAAGCACTGAGCCATGCAAAACTGCACAAAGTGTACTTATCAATCCCTCTCAAGAAACACCCCTTCCACCTTTGCAGAAAAAATACCAATAACACTGGAATTACAAAGAGGTGCAATCACTAAAGATCACTCAACTTAAAAAAAATTGTCCATTGAGCAACAAACCGTCACGCTTTGAAAGTCAAGCCATGTTCAGCTATCCTAGGATGATCAAGCAAAGAAATATAAACAATCAATATGAGGAAGTGTCCACGAAGCTGAACTTAGTTTTACTATCACCAAATCTTCTTTTAATTACAAAAGAACTAGCTCTAAACTTTGAAGTCATTTCTTAGCTTTTAACTCCAACAGGAAATTGAAAAAGGGTAATGTACATCTTAAATCCAAGATTGGTCCTTATATTATTCACATATTATTTGACCAGTGTGAAATGGCATATATTTTGGGATTGAGAAGTGTGAAAGTTGCAACTTGCACAACAATAGTTTAAACTTGCAAAATGCTATGCTTGTACTAAATTAAGCAGAAGAGCTACCATGCAAGAACTTTGTAATTAAATAACCACTACAATGGAAAACAATGCATAAGTTGATCGGTATCAGAGAATGCCATACTTACAGTGACAGTCTCAACCGAATAGTACAACTTGAAACCTACATAAGTGCCATATGGTAAACAAGTAATATCTGACATAAAAGGAAAAATAGCACTAATTCTTAGATCAAGGACATGAGAATTAGATGTGTCATTAAAGGCAAAGAGAAAATTATAAAGTAAGCTTCCTATACTTTTCAAGAAAACCAATACTTTTCAATAAAACCAAAGAAGGATAAAAAGGAAATCCAAATAACAAAAACCGTAAAATCCAAGCATGGAATATGCCATGTACATGTCTCCAGAGTACTTGATGTTGAAGTTTAAGGGTTAGAGGAGTTTTTAATGTAAGTAGTAAACTTTAATGCATGAACATATACAATCAGATTCAGAAGAGTACTGCTCTAATAAAATTTGAACTGTAATAAACAAACATAATTTTCATCTCTTTCAACTTAACGCTCCATTATTCACCGCGTTAAAGTTGATCCTCGAGAATCATCAAATGCCATGTACAGTAACAACATGATAAAATAATGTACAGTAGATATCAATAGTAAATAATCATAACCAATATTTGAATTAACCATATACTCGAATTTTTCATATTTGATCTTATCACCGAAGGGACAAGTCAATCTAGACAAACAATTTACGTACCTTGAGAGAGATCCAAAGAGGGTTAAAGAAAAAGCATATTGACCATGTACTGACCCATACTTCTTAGTCAACAAGAACATTCATACCCAGTACAATCATGCGGACAAAGGACACACGGTCATGCTGGGTAAGGATGCATGCACATACTGCGGAGACACACAAGCATACTTTACACAGTCATGCTTGAAAAAACACAGTCCACCCATAAAGTGAAACTCACTGTCACGCTGGGAAAGATGTAATACCCCATTTTGACTATTAGGATATATTAGCTTTTAATGTAAATATTGTATACATGTGATGTATGTTTTCTTAGCGTGGAGCTCAAGGCCAAGGCCCCGCTAGTGGAAGCTCGAATTTTATTTAAAAGTCAAGTATTAGACATTATGTTACCCATGTGCTATTTAGCCATGGAACATTGTAAAAATGATGTAAATAAATATCATGCAATAAAATACCAAATCTGGTTATGGAGGCAACGAATGAGAAGGGGCCATGTGTATCCACTAGGGAGTGGTGAGGGGGTTGTAGGATTGAGCTATAAGCTTCCAAATGTCACCTTGAGAACCCATTTGACTTTCCTTGCTGGCATTTATTTCTGTGTAAGAAAGTTGTTGAAGAAATCAGTCCATGGCTTCAATGGAGCATGGGCAGCCCATAAATTTGTATGGCAGAGTATGGGATCTATTTTCTTGTACCACAAGTCACTCTACCTCATGGGAATTGCTTCTTCCTCATTCCCATTCCATTGTTGAAGAACCCAACATCAATTTTCATAAATAAAAAAAACGAATTCCCAGCAGTGAGAAAAACCAGAAATCGCAACTGTGAAAGAACCCATGTTTTGAAGAGCCATAAACGCCCAAAATTGGTATTGGATAGTAAAATCCAATGGGGGATCCATAGGTATGAACCTTGGGGCGAATTTGGGAGCATTAGCTACCCTGAAATCCATTGGAAAACCCAGTTTTGATAGCCCAGAAAACTCATGACGAGATTGAGTTATCCGTTGACAGAATGGTGAGAAATCCAAGTGTGGATGTTTGAACAAAGGATTGGATTGCTTGAATTTAGCTTGAAATGTCTGTAGCTCTGGGGTTGAGCTCACTGGCTTAGCATCCTCCTCCTTTTCCTATTGCATGCTTGATAAACCCAACTCTGTGTTGGCTTAGCATGACTTTTTGAGTGAAACCATGGCTATGAGTGAGCCCATCTAGTTCCTCCTTAGTGGATACACAACCCAGCTCGGGGGTGATCTCTCAGCTGAAAGAATATAGGCTGGACAGAGATCTATGGTTGGGTGGAACGTTGCTTCCACATAGCCATTTGTTTGGACAAATTCATCTTCAAGATAAGTGTTTTCTATGATTTACATTATATGCATTATGTGTTTTGTAGTGTGTTAATTCTGAATGATAATTTCCCATGTTAATGAAATCAAATGATTGTCTTAATGAAATCGACATGAAGTCTGTTCATAGCATGAGGACGAGACTGAATTCTCTACATGTTGATTCATCATCTGCCTGGGTCAAATAAGCTGATGCATTACTGTTTGTGTGTGTGCAATTGTGTTTATTTCCGCTGTATTTATATTGATTATGTATTTGCACACAATTTTATTTATTTATTATGAATTTCTTAGTAATGAACGGGGCTGAGATTTCCAATAAGCCCGGTATGTTGGTCATGTTTCATTCCTTGCATCCGATTGATGGAAGGGGATGTGATAAAAGACCCCATAGTCCACACAAGGAGACAGGCTCATGGTCACCTCATGGTCACACTAGGGAAGGACACACAATCCATGCAAGAAAATAGATCATGGTCATGTTGGAGAAGGACACACACTCCACCAAGAAAACAGATCACGGACACACTAACATTAGTAGTAAATCTAACTCGTGTCTAACTCAAAGTACAAATAAAACAAATAATATAACCCACTAGGAGAGTTGAAACGTGGTTGAAACCTTCCTTACACTCAACAATATTTTTTAGATCAGATCTTGTCTATTAAGAGACAAGTCACTACAGGAACAAAGGACATACCTAAGAGAGAATAAATTCAGTTCCCTAGTTGACAAGCAAGGAATCCCTAATTACTGGAGCAACAGAGCAAGGAATCCCCGTGGTTTAAGCATGTTTAAGTGGACTAAGATCTCTGTTGCACTGTATGAGTGTTTGGGTCTGCTTAAAGTGAATCGTGAGGAAACCCCAATTACTGGAGCAGAAGACCCAGAAACAACAATCCATAAAATATCAGGTAATGATGAAATATCACACACAATGTGCACAAACCAGATCTCCGTTTGTAACCCATACAAAGCCCATGGCTTTCTTACAACTTAGCAGACTCAAATAGTGCAACAGAGATATTAGACCACTCAAGTATGAAACCACGGGGGTGTCGTTGACGAACCAATACCATATCACGTTCGTTCATATTTGGGGCTTAATAATTATAAAAAAACATTATATTGGGAAAGTTATAAATCAATGTAATATTGTTATATGTT
This sequence comes from Larix kaempferi, assembly GCA_027924585.1. Taxonomy (NCBI): domain Eukaryota; kingdom Viridiplantae; phylum Streptophyta; class Pinopsida; order Pinales; family Pinaceae; genus Larix; species Larix kaempferi. Next base: position 13,414,776 of record BSBM01000350.1, on the reverse strand, counting down.
TGACAAATTCATATAATTTGGGGCAAATTCAAACAGATAACAACATTACTTTGATTTATAACTTTCACAAACAATTTGCATTCACATCAACATTTCGTCAAACACATTGGAAACATATGGGGGTATTAAATAAACATGAAAACCCAAAAATTATATTGCCTATATATTAAGGAGCTCAGATTGTGTTGTGGGTCAACATAAGATCAAGAGTCAACAAGAGGGGTTAAGAAGACAAAGGTGTCAAACTCGTGGTCAAACTGTTATATTCTCTCTCAAGGTATCACCAAAGTATATAGTCCATAACTTATAAGTGTTGCAAACCACAACTGTATGTTTTATCATCACCGTATAAGGAAGGTCCATACCACGTCCATACCCACTCCATACCACAACAGGTGCACAACAGTGAGTTTTATAACAAGAGATTTCCACATCCTAGCCATATTTCGAATCAACAACAGTCACAATTTCCTAATGAGTTAATATGCACTCCACACAAACATGATGAAATTAAATAACACTTCCACTGGAAAATTTTAAGATCTGAAACCATAAACATCGAATGGACTATCAAGATTTAAACTTGAAAATTTCTCTCATTTCTCAACTTTGTTGTCAATTGCTGAACTATTACCATCAACATTGTTGCCAATAATATCTGAAAATACATTTTTGCCAATTCCTGTACAGCATGAGACTGAAAAAGAGAGTGAAAAGAGATACCTTTGCTTTTAGTAACCATTCAAAACATGGACTATGCTATGCAGCTTCCATGAGCTAATAACACATAGTCAACTAATAAGCTTTAAAATCATAAACAAAAGTGAAGCGTGAGTGAAGCAAAACTGTAAGGCATGCTAAATAACGTGTAAATAACGAGCACATCAAAATTAAGTGTGAATTAAGACTGAGTATCCCACTGCTTGTTCAATATTTTGGAAATGCATCTTCATACCTCAGGATTTACATGCATCTTCAATATAGAATTGATTGGTAGGTCCAAAAATTTATAGTTAGGGACGTCATCTTTTCCAATAAATATGCAAGCTTGAGCAAGTCCTTCAAGACCTAGTAGATCTTAGCTGCAAAAACATAACCAAGTATCCTTAGTTCAAACATTCTTTGGATTTGTGCTCAATAAATCGCACGTAAACAATATAAATCTATAGTTCACTTGCCCTGCATTACAAATACATTTATAGCTACATAATTTTAATTTATATAAATCAATGCATTATAAAACCAAAAGTGAAGGTCCATAACGAAGAAATAAACAACACTCAACCCCTGATAACAGGAGCTGAATTCGACCAAATAGAGACAAATTATTTTGAGAAGAATTGGAGTCTACAATACGATATGTAATACAGAAAAATAATACTATAATGTAAACACGGAACACAACATATCTAAATGGGATGACCCAAAAGTTACAATCAAGCTACTACAACCAACAATATACATATTTTGATCAGATGTTGAAAATCTTTGAAGCTACACAATAAAGCATTTTAAATGTTGCATTATAAATGTGGATGTTTAATTATTTAACTGATAAACATAAATAAATATAAAACTGATCTAATTTAACTAATAAACATAAAACTATATTAAAACTAATATGTCTCTACAATTGTGCAAAATCTGAACTTGTTTGATCTTTGTTGATTATAGTATCGAATTTAATAATCCTATTTATAATCAATTTAAATTTAAGCATAGAGGATGTCCAAATGCATGGAATTAGAATTAATTAGAATTAAGCAATAATATTTGAAGCTACACAATATAATGTTTAAAATGAATGTAATATATTTCATGATATAATTCTATCATGAATTGATGTTGTCAATCAGTTGAGTACCATTTTGGAGATGTCTTCCCCCATCTTTTCATCAATATTTTAGGAATTGCAGGTGCATCCCAGCTTAGGTGCAGTTATCCCCAACACTTTGCTTTTTCCTCTTTATTTCTGTTACTATCAATATTTGCAATTGTTGTAGTGTCCATTTGGTTAGAGGGACATTGAAGGAGCTATCAGAGCAGGTTTTCAATCTATTTGGTAGAAAAATGTTGATTGTAGAAGCTATAAATTTCTATTGTAAAGTCAAATTGAGATGATCTTTTTCTTGTTGGAAACTAGTCTAAGAAGCTCAAATTGATCTATCACTTCTTTTGTTAGGAAGAAGATTCATAAGGATTTAAAACAAGGGATGCTGTAAGGGATTTCATGAAGCAACATTCAATTAGGCTAAGAGAATCAAATGACTTTTTTTTCTATTTGGCACAGAATTTCAGATCTAATTACACACACAATATTAGCTTTAGATTCGCACTGAAAAGTGAGACATTTAATTCAAGCTCATAAAAAACACATTTGATAGAGTTGTAGATTGAAATACTACACACAATATTGGGTGTCGCTAACGGACCAATACCATATGAAAACCAAAACATATTTGATATAGTTGTAGAATGAAATCAACAAAGCACACAACCCTAATCAATTTAATAGGAACCCAATTCAAGCAAAATCCACACAAACCCATTTAATACCAATGCAAGCACACAACCCTAACCAATTTTAATACAAATGCAAATCTAGCACATATACCCATAGACAGTTCATATAATTATGGAAGTATTGCAACATGCTTTCTAACACTTTGACTACCAAACATCCAACACTTATTAAGAGGTGGAAAACCATGTCACAGTTATGGCATGTGACCTTCCGTGTGAACAATAAGATGTAAAAGATATAAGATGTAACTTGGAAAGAAATAACAAACACTTTCATTGAGAGGCCTGCAAAAGTTTTGAAATTACCTTTGCTATAACTCTTGCTAGAATGAGATCATGTATGCTTTAATTCTCTTGCAAGGAAAGTGCAGCATGGACTTCCTGCAAAAACAGGAAAAAGAGAGAATTAATGACCTTGCTTGTAGAATTTTTGGCAAAACGAAACATGCCATCAAGTGAATACTTGTTACAACATACCTGAGTAGTTGTTGGCAGTTGAGGCAAAGTAAAGTGGCCTTCAAGATGTGTAACATCCCCAAAAATTTCACTAAAAATTAAATTTTTTCGAGTAGCCTTAACTGCTTGTGTTGCCGTGCAGAAGTATTAACATGTTAACTTTAACATATCTAATCGTTTTAAAAATGTCATATGTCTTTTATCGTCATTCAAATGTAGATTTTGTTTTCAAGAATTACAATGCTTGCATTATGTTTTTGAATGTTTAAAAGCATGACACTCGACTTATGTTCTATGATATGAATGTTGGTTCTCTAGACTAAATGTTTGTCTTGATGAAATGAAGGGGTCCTTGAATAGCCCCGAGGCTTACTTAGCTATCGCTAGCTAACGCTCCTGAATTATAATTGCAGAATGCAGGTAAGACATAATATTTCAATTGAAGCATGAAACGTATTCAGATAATACTTGTTGTAAAGAGTTAGTTTCTAAGATTGATGTATGAATGCGTTTGAGAGTAATTAACTGTTCTGCAAGCTTCTCAGGTATTTAATGTTGTTGGATTGATTTAACTCCATATACTTTGTTTAGCCATAGAATTCATTGTTTTACTATTGAAATTCAATTAGTAAACTACTCTATTCGAAACTATGACAATGGACCCTAGTTCCAATACATATTAATATCCAAACTATTCATAGTTCCAATACATATTAATAGCCAAACTATGGGATAATCAATGTATTACATTATAAATATTTTATCCATGCTATAGGAGATGCATTTGTAATACATTATAATTATCCTAGATATGAACATACTATATAAATGTTACACTAGGGATTAAGTATGGATTAACAACCCTACGTGCTATGATTATGTTTTAATGTACATTATCTAAAAATATAAGCCATATGCAAAACTAATGTGCATGCAATTATATGTAATAGACTAAATGTATGATACCATAGGCGTGGGCTTAAGTTACACAATGATGTATATAAAACCATAGCTTACGTAACCTTGTCCTAACTTTATCACAATGCAAGAATGTAATAAGGTATTGATTTCGTAGTGGGTGTGCGTTGGCAGGCACTCAAACCAAGATTATGATATCAATGCTTCCATAACTGCTATCGTAGTGGAACGTTTGATTGTTGTTCTCGCGACAATCTTCACGTGAATAAAGTTGGAGGTAAGGTGGTGACTGTTAACTAGGTAATGTAAACTTGCCGAGTTGTGCAAGGCTTAGTTTGGTAGAGTCCTTAGCTGGACTTCTGTGTTGGAAGGAAAATCGATGTTGTGACTGTGGTGATTAATGCGATTTTAATGTAGTTGGTGATCATATTTCAAAGTGCCTTGGTGAATGGATCTTCACCATTGATCTTGTGGTATTCTCGGGTTTTGGAATAAACCCTATCTTTCCAAACTATACCTTGTTGAGATTGTGTCTATAGCATTCATTTGCATGAGAGAGTGGGGAGGGAGGTCGACAGGCTCTCCGGTTCTCAGGGTTTGTAACTAAATTTTTCTTCTGCCTTCCAGGGTTTCGATGGCGTGACCAACTACCTGCAACTGGTCATAAGAATGTTGTAAGAGAGAGTAATGTACAGTGTTGATACCAAAATGTAATACTTTAGGGTTTTGATACCGTGACCTGTTGCTAGTAGGGTTTTGCTGGTGTTTACAGTCCAAAGTTTTTATGTGTGTAACAATGTAGAACCAGCGGGTAGCATCATGAGCATTTGCAAACACTAAATGTCCAGGTGTGCTTCGGAAATGAAAACGAACTGGGTTTGGGGCTTCTTAATGGATTTCCGATGCAGTGCTCCGAGCACATACAGTAAGCATGGAAGAAGCCGAAAAATAAAACAAGTTAGGTAATGTATTATACTTCAGTTACGTTTTTTTTAGTAGTTAACTATTGGCATTGTATTTTTGTTTTAAGCTTTCATTCTAGTTTTAACCCTACGTATAATGTGATGCCTTGGTAGGTTCTCCTTCTTGAGCATGGTGTTGATGTTCGTCTGCAAGGAAAAGGATACTTGATATCCGGGTAAGCCTTGCTGACATCCTCGAAGGGTTTCCAACAGTAGCGAATGGTTTTGCTTGTTTTGTGGTTTCGCCAAGATTCGAAGGCGTGTAAATGGTTGTGTAGTTGAATTGATGTCAAACATTTTAAACTATGAAGCAAATGATTTTGGGGGCTTTGCCCTTTGAGCTGTAGCTCAATGTTTTCGTCTTTGCCACTGTTTATGGTGTTTCGCTGAAGTTTTAATACAAAGATTAAATTCGAATATAAAATGTTGATCAATTTGTTTTGAGCTATTTGTTCTGTAATATAAAAATGGTTCCGTCCAAGGTTACGATGATTAGTTTTTAAAAACTCATACTGGTTTAAAATGTGGTGCGAAAGGTTTGAACCTTCGACCTGCACTTGGTTTGTTTTCAATCGTAACTGTTTGCATATTAATTCTATAGAAAGATAAAGTCTGTTGTATAAATAAAAGGTTAGGGTTTAGCCCAAAACTGCGTTTGGAAGTTTGAGTTTTGTTTTGTCAAAGCCGTAAGGCTGGTTTTCAAAGGTCTGAAACCCTAATGTAGATATTCGTTCAAAAATAAGTTTTGTTTGTAAGAAAATGTCGAGGGTTTACTTTAAGGGTTTCGAACCCGTAACTAAAACCCTACTTGTCTTGATCTTTTAAAGTATAGTGTTTAATATATTATCTTCATAGAAGTTATATTCAGGGTTTTAAACCCTGGATAACCAATGGATTTGTTTAATACTATAAGCCTATGCTAGATTTGAGTTATAGGTAGTTACGGTAATAAATATTTTATTTAATGATAATGTGAAATTAATATTTCTTTGCTACCATACTATACTTTGTTTTGGTTAAAGTTAGCACTATGAGTTCGATGTTTTGAAAGCTTTAAGTTAATGTTTAACTTATATATGTTTTCTTGAAAAGTATGAATGAGTATGAAAATGTTTATGCGAAATACTAAAAGGAAAAGAAATGAAAGCAATACTTAGAAGTAAATTTGTTTGGTTCTGATAAATGTTTAAATTATAGATAGAGTATAAACATTTAATATATATAAGCTCATTGAATGCATAAATTGGTATTTTTATGACCACACAAGATGTATAAATATTCAAGTTTCCTAGTTAGCAATTATTTGAAAGAAGAAATGTAGTTATAGAGAAATAGATCATGTATTTATTCTGGAAATAAAATAGATTTGTTTATAAATTCCACACTTCGAATCTATTTACAATACTATATTTCACATCTATTTTAATTCTATTTTCCCTGTACTAGAGTATGACATTTTAAACAATGTGTGGAAAAATGCAGGGAATAAATTTATTTCTATCATTCATTTAACAAATCCTTAACTATTCATTTATCCAATTAAACCTAATCAACAGTTAAGCCATTCAGCAAAGGTAAATTGCAGAAATGGATTATTTGTTGACAGATCAGAATATTTGAGAGGAAATAGAAAACTGGCAGCATAATAACATCAGAACTGTAGTAATAATCTTAACAGAAGTAAAATAAGATAACACAAATTGAGCCTGGTAACTTGTAGAAGAAACAAACAGCCAAAGGAGCCCATTCCACCCAACCTGCTCCTGAAGACAGCTAAGTTACTTGCCTTAGGACCCCCGAGCCTGTTCATTGAACCACTAGGACGAAGATGCTGTGTGGAGTAATGGAATAAATTCCCTTGCAACTCAGCAGTAGCACTCAACAGAAGTACTTCCTTCTTTTAGAAATATTGAACTCAACAATGTGGCTGCACTAGTTCAGAACGTAGTCTTAATTCACTCATTCACTTCTAACTTTCCCCTCATCGAATCTCTTGTGCTCAGAAATTATCACAAGGTAAGAATGAACAACCTCCTGCTGAATTCGATGGGTAGATAAGTAGCATGCCTAGGTCTTTGGTCAGTTTGTTTAGTAAATGAGCCACCTACTTAATTCCACTTTCTTGGGGAACATGACCATAAAAGTAGGGAAGTTGCCCCATGCAACAATTAGAAGTGAGTTGAGGATGTTGCCAAGTGTCAGTTTTCTCTCCACCCCAGTCCATTCCTCCTAGTGGGTCAATGAACACTCATTCAACAGTCTCCTTTGGATATTTGTCTCCACTTTTATTTATTAATAATAAAATATTCAAAGTAATTAATTACAGTCATCCATGACCCCACTTGGTCAATAGTCACAAAACTTTACAATAAAAATAAAACATAATGTTTTTCATCATGACATAAAATGTCTAGAGTTTGGGTATGTGACAGGACGATCCATTTTGCAGGCTTGATGATCAGCAATCCTGGATGATATTTACTACTTACTATTGTTGTTATTTATATGTACATATGTTATTTACTACTGCTGATATTCCATTTCAGAAAACATTTAGAAAACACATCTCAAGAAACACACATTAAGTAATATTCCATTTAAGTATTGAAGTAGAAAAAGAAAGTATATGAAAACTCTAACATGGGCATGGGCACCAAAATTTGACAAACAAAAACTTGTTTCATCCTTTTAAAAGTAATATTAAACATAATTGTTGAACTAGCCAACAGTTCAAGAACCCTCAAGAACCCTCAAGAACCATGCTTCAAGAACGCATAAAGAAATATTTGACGATCGATAACTTCACATTGAGTTATCCCAACCGTTCGGCATCCGAACCATTCACCGCACCTGAAGATAAGAGAAATTAAAATGACTATAAAATGAGTATGAAATTGATACAAACAAATCAACGATAATACAAAAAAAAACTTTATAAATAAGTTATAAGATAGTAGTAGAAAAGATAAGAGAAATTAGAATGTTTTGAAAACTTCACCATATTTAAATTTTTGATCAAATCCATATAAATGTTGTGGTCGCTTTCTTCTAACTTGTATGTGTCATTCTTGATATTGTATGATAGGTTTTTCGTTGCTATAACATATTCAAGTTGTATGAATAGATGATCTGTCGAATCATACTTGTACATGCGTTGCCACTTTATTTTTATTGTACCAACAACATTGAAGCTCAACACCTTCAGGCCTATCCAAAATATCAATGTCATTATGGTAATCAAACATCCTATTACCATCATTCTTTATTATTCTTTGAACTCTTCCAATGTACCAAGTCCCATAAGAAACGTCGTGCTTTATACTTTGGGATACACCTTTTCTTGTAGTACGTTCAGCTACAGCTATAGACTTGCTTTCAAACAACACTGCACAATCTGATTCAATTCCAAAACTAATTGCAACACCCTTTTTGGGGGCCCTCTCATCTCGCCTGAAGTATACTCCATTCCTCACTTTAGTCAATCTATCTTTCGATAATGTCGGATTTCCATTCAATTGACTAACCAAACAAGATTTGTACATGTCCTTGACATCGAGCTCCACCACTGGTTTGGTAGTTATGTTTACATTCTCATCAACGAAATCTAAAATTCCATCCAACTCGTGCCTCCACTCACTTTCCATCGTTTGCAATTCACTATCATTGAGTACCATAAAAGACGAAGATTGGAATATGGATGTGGAATGATGTGGTGGAGAATTATCAACTACTTCATCCACAGCTTCGAATGTTGAATAATTGTGATCCTCTATCCATGGTTTAAACGCCAAGAATCTTCTGTGTGTCTTTTTGGTTGCATGCCAAGACCTAGTAAAATTCCCTATGCATCCTCCAATCCTATTATGAGAGCTTCTATGATTTTATCATCTGTGGATATTGAATCATATTGTGACAAGACGTCACCTTCCTCTACTGTTTGTTGATGCAATTTATTCCAGATACTCATTTGTTTCTTATGAGACTTATTGAAACGAAGCCCTTGGGGATTAGATTCTTCTTCAAAAACTCTATTAAGGGTTCCAATAACATGAAGTAAGTTAGTGAAATCATATGCCCTCTCTACTCTGACCATGCCACCGACTTTGCTAAAGAAGTTCTCACATAAATCTAACCCAGTCATGTGCAATGCACAAGGCAAGTTAGGGTATTGATCACGAAATAATCTCATCAACAAAACCGCAAAGTGGCAAGAAATTTTCACATCTTGATATTCCTCTCTGCTAATGAAATTAATGTTGACATTAGTATTTGCTTGTTCTCTAACCCAGCATAGTCATAACGTGAAGAAATGATGGACTCTTGAAGAATTTCGCACCCTTTCCCAAAGAGTCAAACTAGGAGACAAAATAGGTCTTTGTACCTGATGTCCTCTCTATCCCGCCACTTGTACTTTACATTTCCTTCAAGCACCTCTGGAAATTCCTTGAACCAATGCGTTGTGCTGAACCCCAGTTTTAGCGATCAATCCTCTCTATATCCTCAATTTTAAGCTTGTGGTCATCCACTTTAAAAGTGTTATAAACCATTCTTACATGGTTAAAAATAATCAACTCTTCTCCAAAAATCAAATCTCATCGACCACTAAACAAAGGATTCACTAGCTTTTTGCCATTGTGGATGTAATCTTGGTCATAAAGTCATGTTACTTTAAAGCCATCATACAACCCAGTTAGCCTCCACCCTTCCCAGGGAATTTGATATCTCATGCCTGTCGTTGAGTAATAATCCTTCAACATAAGCATTCTTCTCCTACTATCCCCATCTGAGGATTGACCAATAATAGGTCCTAAAAAATGTTCCACATGTTTCTTCCATAGGTCTTCTATTTTTTCCCATTGTCGATGGACAAAATTTGTGTCAAATCTGTTGCACATTGGATGAACAACCACAACCAAATGAGGAATCTTCTCATGTAAAGGGTTTGCAATAATAACACGTGCATAATGGCTAATCACACAATTCTTGAAGGCATCTACAATAATCTCATAGCCTGTAGTGCCCTCACCAACTGTCACCAAGAAATGTGATTGACACTTATGTTCTTCTTTCTTACCACAAAAACCCACCAATGTATCACTTTTGCTACCCACTTGACATATTTTTTCACAATAGTTTCATCTTCAGCAAGGCATACCGGAATTGGGCCCTCTATACCATGTTTGGATTTATAAGACACATAAAATTTTTCGATTGCCTCAAAAATGTATTCTTGCTCCCTTGGGATATATGTCAATGATTTTCTAACTTTCCTTAAAGTCGTAGATATCGAAGGGCCATCCAGATTCAAGCTAATAAATCTATGTAATATAGGACCTCCCCATAACTTAATCATCTCATAAATGGATTACTGGATGTACTATATATTCTCCCTAACATTGAACAAACTAGGTTGTGAAATATATCTTGAACAAATTCCCAAACTGCATCTTTACCTTGTAATTTTCCTTGCTTATGAGCCTCACACACATCCTTGCAAAACCTAAACACATCGTTCCTTCCCGCAGATTCAAACAACTTTCCCCTTAGAGACCTCGTTCTAATAGACAGTGTAGCAACCTTTGTCGTCTCCCACTAAAGAGATCACATTGTTAATATATGTGTAGCATTTTCATCTCTCGCAACAATTTTGAGTTCAGTTTGAGTCAAATGGTCCAACCTTCTCCCTTTACCTGTATCTCTCCCATGTCTTTTGATGTTGCTCCTTGATTCATGATATAAACACATCCGAAAGTCATCACAATTAGGTATCAACTTACAAAGATTGCATGACAATGAATCAAAAGGGATTCGTGTTTCTGAAACCCTCTTGCAATGAATATGTTTGTATGTACCATTAATACAACATTCAACACCATAATAACATAGTGTTCTCTTGGTATGTTTCTCTATGGCCCATAATTTTCCACCATGTTGATCATCCATTAGAACCTTTCACTACTACATATGGGTGGATTGTTCCACGAAATTTTTCCACGTTTTCAACATTCGTGGGTCAAAAATATGATTTTTTAATTTATTTTTTTCAGGGCGGAAAAAACGTGGCAATATCCACGATTTTTAAAGTTCCACGAACATTCGTCCCTATATCGACGAATTTTTTAGGTTTCACTTTTCGTGGAAACAGGGACAAAAGTCGAGCTATATAAACTACACACTCTCACCATAATTTTCACATTTTCTTTTCTTGTGGCACATTGAGCACGGATTTTGGACTTGCGGGGTGATTGTATGAGCTTGGATATTCTACATAGGTCTGATATTGAACTTGCAAGGTTAGTAATGTGTAATTTTTTGTCTATATTTTTATAAGGGTTAGATTTTAATATTGTTTATAAGTAATGAGGCTTAGGTCATGTTAATTTGTTTTTTTGCCTTTCTAATATTTTTTTCAAGAACTTGCTATCATTTTCATTTAACTTGCTATATTTTTTTCAAGAACTTGTTTTTTTTGGCTTAGGTCATGCTAACTTGCTATTTGCCTTTCTACCCACAAAATTTCATTATAAAACGGTTGTGGCAAGGAAATTCATGGAAATGCTATTTTAAGTCCAACATACTTCTAGCTGAAGAATTGCATCACCTTGTCAAATCTAGATTCTAGTTAAATATTTTAGGGTAACAAGTTGATTTTCATGGTAAATAACATTCATTCTAGTACTAAAGTCATTTTTTAAAAATTAAATTAAGTGGTACTTTTCTTGCTTGTGATTAATATTGTGTTTGTGATGCTTTTTTTTGTTATAAAAAATTTGTGATGCTTCTTAAGCTATCGACATATTCAAGAAGCTTATGAAAACATATTCACAAGAGTTCACAAATAGCCTATCCCTATTTCATCTACAAGATAAAAATCTATAATGCATAAAGGTTCTTGTTCAAATACTACATCTCCAAGTTAGGCCACTTGAACCCATTCTCTTACCAATTCTCTTTGTCATCCTAAGTGACATAATCTCTTCTCCTAGTTCTAATGCGTACCACATTGATGTGTCCTACTAAGCTAGGGATTATAACTACAATATTGGTTAAGAGCCTACCCTCTTTGGTGGTCAAACTATACAAGTAGTTATCAATTTTCCAATATTTTTGGTTCCTTAACATTTGATATTTACCATTTCTTTTAGAAACCAACCATTCTCAATTGACTTTCTCACAACCAACTTACCATCTTTCCATTCATATTAACTTTAGTATTCATGTTTTTCTTTATAAATATAGAAAATATTGGATTATAATATACTATATTCAGAAATGTACTTACAATATGTAATGTAATTGACAAGTTATTGTTTTGTATGGTGTAGGTAAGACAATTACTTGTACGACCACTACAAGGATTTGTCACTGTGAATGAAAATGCAAGGAAGCTTGCTCAGTTTAGAGCTGCATTAGAGGCGAGAGGAGATGAAAAATGTTATTGTCCTTGCTTTGATTGTGTTGATGTATATGTAACTTCGGAATGTATTTCATCCATGTATTTAATTTATATATTATTGTACTCCTATAGAGATGTGTCATTCCTCTATACGGAAGTGTCGTCATGTGTATTGACAAGTGTCGCAAGTGTGTGAACTTACCGATGGGTTATTAGACCACCATGTGTGGGGTGGGCCCTTATTTTATGTAATATATGGATGATGTACCTAGCTAGACAAGTCGGCCCCATAAGGTCACTGGGCAAACAGACAAGTATAAATAGAGATCGGGAGATCTCTATTTTGATCATTCGGAAACTCGTTCTTCCTTCACTCAGAAAGTGGTGCACTAGTGAGGAGGAGGATCATCTACTACTAGGAGACTATCTCTGTGTATTTTGGTTGTACTTTGGTTGAGCCATTGCTCTCTCTATCTTTGAGGAAGTTGTGGGGTTTTTCACCTTAGGGTTTTCCCCACGGAAACTCTGTGTCTTTTGTCTCTCATGCTTTTGCTTCTTGTGATGATTGACATGCTTGATATGATTGATATGCATTGATATACTGTACATGTTATTCTCTTAGTAAAGATCCTAGAGTATTGTGAATTAATGCTCAAAATTGAAAATGGTATCAGAGCTAACCTGAGAAGAAGACATTGTGTAGTGATAGAAACCAAGGGTTTCTTGTTTATTGGATTTCTCTCCATAGATTTTGGAAAGCAGTATAGTAGATTGCCTCTACTCATCAAGGAGAATCTATCTGTCCAGTCAGAATTCAATTCTGAGCATTTTCAGATTTGGCCCTAAAAATTAGGGTTTCCACAAAAATAGGATTTTCTGGAATCTGAAGACATAACTGGAAGATCCTTGCAAAAATCGAAGTTTAGAGATTTGGATCGAGATTTTTGGTTGGGTAGATCTCCAAGAAACTCAAACGCTAATTCAGGGTCCTCCTCAGTGAACCCGGGAAGACAAAAATGCATTTCTGAAGGGTGAAGCTTTGCAGATCTCAAATTCTGAATACACCAGGCTGATCATCTCTTCAAGGCACATCTTTCTACCCTTTCAGAAAGTTGAAATTCATATTTTGAATTTTTAGGGTTTTTCCAACAAACCCTAATCCGGGACGAGATCTAGTCTTCAGCCAGTCAAGTGGTAAGACCTAAATATTTTCTATTTCCATTTGAAGTACTCTTTAAGATGTCTCACCATACCAAGCTTGAGGATAAGCTTGAAGGGGTTCATAATTTCTGAGCCTGGAAGTATAGGATTGGGTTAATCCTGGAAGAGAATGAGTTGGACTCATACATAAAAGAAGACATCCCTATCCCAGAGGATGAAGAGGCTAAGATATTGCATAAGAAGAACTTGGTCAAGGCAAAGAGAATCATTGCTGATTCTATCAATGACCATCTCATCCCACATGTGTCATCTCTAAAGACACCCAAAGAAATGTTTGATTCTCTGACCAAGCTATTTGAAGGGAAGAACATAAATCAGAAGATGACCATGCGAAACCAATTGAAAGGAGTAAAGTTTCAGAATGGAGAAACCATTCAATCTTATTTTTCTAGGGTCTCTAAGATTAAGGAACAACTAGAAGCAGTGGATGAAATGGTGGAGAATGGTGAAGTTGTCATGACCACTCTAAATGGCCTACCCAGGTCATGGGATTCCTTTATTCAAGGAATTTGTGCAAGAAAGAAGTTGATCTCCTTCAACAGATTGCAGGAAGAATGTTCACAAGAAGAAGCAAGGCTTGTGGCCCGAGAAGAAAAGATGGGAAGTGAAGATCAAGCTCTCACAGTACACACCAAGAAAGGAAGGTCAAAGAGAGAGCACTCTCATGCCAAGAAATCTTCACACTATCATCAACATAAAGATAAGAAAGATCTCAGATGCTTCACATGTAATGAGAAGGGTCATTTTGCTTCAGAATTTCCCAAGAACAAAAGGAACAACAACATCAAGAAGAAGAAGGGCAATAGGAAAAGATATCATGCTCATGCTGCTAAAGATGATGAACCACCCAAGAAGAAGGCTAGAGCAGAAAGTGACAATGATGACTCATCAAGCGAAGAAGAGTATGTTATGATCTCTGCTTTCACAGGTACTATCTCTCATGGTTGTAATGATTGGCTTATTGACAGTGGGGCTTCTAAACACATGACTGGGTTTAAAGAATCTTTTGTAAATCTATCTGAACATGAATCACCCCATAAAGTGAAACTTGGGGATGACTATCAATACCCCATCAAAGGAAGTGGTGAAGCCTCCTACAACCTAGATTCTGGAAAATCCTTGAAGATGAAAGAAGTTCTTTATGTACCTGGGCTCAAGAAGAATCTTCTCTCCATCTCTGCATTGGATGAAAAAGGCATGAGGGTTTCATTTGTAGATGGCCAAGTCCTAATGTGGCCAAAGGGTAAAACTATTGATGGTGCAGTGGTGATTGGAGAGCAAGAGGGAGGATTGTACAAATTGAAGGGACAGCTTGAACATGCTATGGTGACATGAAGACAAAGATTCATCCATAGTCATGGATCACATAGAGGTATGTATAATTTGTTTTTGCAAAGGTTAACTAATGTGTTCACAAGAACACATTGCTAGACATAACTAGCAAATATGATGACCAAGAATGTTTTTGTTATATATATCGTATACTTTGATATGATTGATAATGATTACTCTTGAAGTTACAAGTTTGAGTAATCTAGGGCTTATGAATATTATGTTTCTTACCTTAATTAATGTTATGACTAACCAGAAGAGTCATAGGTTTGAGTAATCACGGGTTTAGGTATATTATGTTTATGACTAACCATAAGAATGCTTTTTATTTTTGTTTGAAATGATCCTGACTATACATGCTTGAGATTATTGTGTTTTGATAATATTAAGATTATACTAATGAATGTTTGATTATGTATGAGACCTCGAGGATAACACAATGATGATACTAATAAGCATGCATAGGGATCGAGAATGAATATAAGTTCAAGAACATGTAATCTAGGAAGCACAGATCAAGAGGGAGCACACTCCAGTGGTTTCTGCAAGGATGCAGATATTCAGAGGGAGTTGACCATCTCTCTACATTCCACAACAGAAAGGTGTAGAAGAAGATACTTCAGGTTAGAACTCCAACAACTCCTGCAAGGAAGTAAAGACTCAGAGGGAGTCCACCCAACAAACAAACAAAGATAAGTATTTTAATTGTCATTTCTTGCATATTTGGTTGTTTAAATAATATTGTCCAATGATGTATATGCTTATGTTCCTAGACTTAGGATATGTATTGTGCATATTAGAGTGATTGCATTAATGAACAATATACTACTAATATGCATATAATGGGTAAGTGGCCTATGGCACTGTACAACATTCCATTGCTACTTATCTAGAATGAAACCTCTTTGTTGACATGTTGGGAGTAGTGCACACTCTTAACAATGTTCTGGTAGAGATTGGAAGGCATCTAGAAAGTTACAGAATATGGATAAATGTTGTATTGAAGAATTGGCTAAAATAATTGCATGATTGTATGACATATTTCTTTATGTGTAAGATTTTGTTATGAAACTATGAGATGTTTCTAATCATGCAATTTAACTTGATTTGTAGGAAATATCGTATACTTTACCTACAAAAGAAGTACTACAACATTTGTTCCAGCAACAAAGACATCTATTGAAGATATTAAAGCTCCCAGGATCTAGGATGAAGAAATGGAAGAATGCCATGATCCGTCGATCATGAAGAAATGTTTGGGATGTAGTCCCAAGTGTTAAATTTTCTGAATTTACTTCAATCTGATCTAGGATCTTAACTGAGAGAACAACATGTACAGCATATCTACAGCATATCAATCATGGAGACAATAATGCAAGCACACAAGAGACACAAAGATTTACTTGGGGAAAACCATAAAGGTGAAAAACCCCAATAACTTCCTCAGAGATAGATAGAGCAATGATACAACCAACCAAGAGAGATAGCCATAACCTAGCAGTAGATCCTCCTCCTCCATAAGTGCGCCACTCCTCCTTGAGTGCATGTGTGAGAAGTGAGTGGATAAATAGAGTGCCTCCCGCACTCTATTTATACTTGACTTGACTTGCCTTTTTACCTAACTCATGTAGGCTCGAACTTAACCACATAATATAATGCTGACTGGGCCGACCCCCAATAGGGTGGTCTAATAACCCTTTGACCCACATGGCCGACCCCCAATAGGGTGGTCTAATAACCCTTCGACCCACATGACTTATACAGGGCCGACCCCAACAAGGTGGTCTAATAACCCATCAAGTATAAGTTACGACACTTACAATATAAATGACGACACTTCCGTATAGAGGAATAATACCATCTCTATAGGAGTACATACAACATACATATATGAAATACATTCTGAAGTTACATATACATCAACACTCCCTCTTAACTAGGAAGGTATTTCTCAGCACAGTTCTTCTAGCACAAGTCATCTTCTCTGGATCATCGTCACTAGATAATCGTCATCGAGTCATCATCATCGTCACTGCTGCTGCTATCTCAATCAATCTCTGAATCTACTCGTCATAGGAAGTTCTACAGAGCCAGTCCTTTTTCATACTGGATGTAGGCCCACCACCTGCAGGTCTTCATCATCACTGGCCATACTGTGGAATCCTCAGGACTTATTACGTGCATCACAAAACCTGGCTGCAGCATCCCAGGCTATTACGAGCACACAGCTCTACCTGTAGGATCTCCCAGGAGCACATTACATGTGACCCATCACAAAACCTGGCTGAAGCATCCCAGGCTATTACGAGCACACGGATCTACCTGTCGGATCTCCCAGGAGCACATTACATGTGATCTCACCACAAAACCTGGCTGAAGCATCTGAGGCCTTTTTCATCCTGTCCAGATCTCCCAGGAGCAAATTACATGTGGTCATGGCAAAACCTGGCTGAAGCATCTGAGGCCTTTTTCATCCTGTCCAGATCTCCCAGGAGCAAATTACATGCCATAGGACAAAACCTCGCAATAGCATCTGCCAGATATCCCAGGGCACCGAATTAGATGCCATAGGCAAAACCTCGAAAGACTATCTGCAGATCTCCCAGGGCACAAATTACATGTCCTCCCAAGCAAAACCTCGCAAGAGCATTTTCCAGATGTCCCAGGGCACCGAATTACATGCCATAGGCAAAACCTCGAAAGACCATCTGCAAATCTCCCAGGGCACAAATTACATGCTTTCCTGCACAACCTGATCCATGGCCACAAAGTATCATCTGATACTCATCATCATCACTGCAACATCCTGCTGCATGTCATCTGGAGAAGCTCGTCATCCACGATCATCCTGATCATACAATGCATCCATCTGATGCACACATAGATACATGATCCACACAATGTATCCATCAATCATACATGATCTACCTGATCATACAAAGATACATGATCCACACAATGTACCCATCAACATACATGATCTACCTGATCATACAAGGATACATGATCCACACAATGTACCCATCAACATACATGATCTACCTGATCATACAAAGATACATGATCCACACAATGTATCCATCAGCATCCATGATCTACCTGATCATACAAAGATACATGATCCAACCGATCATATCCAGCATCCAGCATGATGCATACATACATAAATGATCCAACTGATCATATCCAGCATCCAACATGATGCGTACATACATAAATGATCCAACTGATCATATCCAGCATCCAACATGATGCGTACATACATAAATGATCCAACTGATCATATCCAGCATCCAACATGATGCGTACATACATAAATGATCCAACTGATCATATCCAGCAGAAACCAGAACATCATCCTGATGCCCATTATCCAGCGCTTACATCCACAGCCATGTGAAGGATCCTCCTTCCAACATGCTTGGAATGGCTTCAGCAAATGTGTCCATCACTTCTTCCTCGAAGTGTCCTCGATCTGAAGAATGCCAAGCCTCTCTCTGAAGTACTCGAACTTCACTCTGGCTAGCAGCTTCATCAGCACATCTGTAATCTGCTCGTCTGTCGCAACATATAGGAGCTTCACAGCTCCTCTCTGCACCATATCCCTGATATAGTGATATTTGATCTCTATGTGTTTCGACCTGTCATGAAACACTGGGTTCTCGGACAGCTTCACACAACTCTGGTTATCACAGAAGATACCAGTAGCCTCCAATGGGAGATCAAATAACCCAGACAGTAGCTTCCGTAGCCATACTGTCTCACAACTAGCTGAACCGGCTGCAACATACTCTGCCTCAGATGTACTCAGTGCTACGCAGGACTGCTTCCTGCTAAACCAAGAGATCACACCTGATCCCATACTGAAGCAACACCCAGATGTGCTCTTCCTGTCTGCAGCACTACCAGCCCAATCTGAATCAACATAACCCTGCAGGTTAAACTTTTGATTCTCCTCATACCTGAGCCCATAATCCACTGTACCCTTCAGGTACCTCAGAACATGCTTTACAGCAACCAGGTGAACACTCCTCGGATCCGTCAGGAACTGGCTCAATGTGTTCATAGCAAAGCAAATGTCTGGTCTCGTGTTCGTCAGGTACATCAAGGACCCAATCATCTGACGATACAAAGAGACATCAACCGGCTCAGATGAAACATCACATAGAAGCTTCAGATTCGATGCCATAGGTGTGGCCATATCCTTGCAGTCCATCATCCCGAACCTCTTCAGGATCTCTACTACATACTTCCCTTGTCCAAGGAAGATTCCATATGCACTCTGGCACACCTCCATGCCAAAAACAAATAGTGCATCATCCCCAAGTTCTTCATCTCGAACTTGGAAGAAAGCTTCCGCTGCGTGTCGGCAATCAATCTATCTTTACCATACCAAGTTCTGCACATATATGATTTCCTATCATGAGTCTCAGAACCAAGTGGCTGCTCTACATACACTTCTTCTTCAACTACACCATTCAAGGAAGCTGTCTTGAATCCATCTGGTGTATCTTCTATTTCATCACTTTTATATTTCTCAATGCTGCCATCTGCAACATGCTTGATCTGATAGTTCCATTTGGAAGTCATAGCAAACTTCCCTTCATGTCTTGGGATTACATCCCAAACATCATTCTTCATGATCGACGGATCATGGCATTTCATTTCTTCATCCCAGATCCTGGGAACTTCAATATCTTCAATATCTTCAATAGATATCTTTGTTGCTGGAACAAAATGTTGTAGTTCTTCTTTTGTAGGAGATGGCATACGATCTTTCCTACACAACAAGTTAAATTGCATGATTAGAAAACATCTCATAGTTTTCAGAACAAATTCTTACACATAAAGAAATATGCCATACAGTCATGCAATTATCTTAGCCAATGCTTCAATACAACATTTATCCATATTCCGTAACTTTCTAGATGCCTTCCAATCTCTACCAGAACATTGTTAAGAGTGTGCACAACTCCCAACATGTCAGCAAAGAGGTTTCATTCTAGATAAGTAGCAATGGAATGTTGTACAGTGCCATAGGCCACTTACCCATGCATATTAGGAGTATACTGTTCATCAATGCAATTATTCTAATATGCATAATACACAACCTAATTCTAGGAACATCAGTATATACATTATTGAACAGTATTATTTAAGAAATGACAATTCAAATACTTATCTTTGTTTGTTCGTTGGGTGGACTCCCTCTGAGTCTTCGCTTCCTTGCAGGGGCTGCTGGAGTCCTAATCTGAAGTAGCTTCTTCTACACCTTTCTGTTGTGGGATGTAGAGAGATGGTCAACTCCCTCTGAATATCTGCATCCTTGCATAAACCACTGGAGTGTACTCCCTCTTGATCTTTTCTTCCTGGATTACCTGTTCTTGAATCTCATATTCATCCTTGGTCCCTATGCATGCTTATTAGTATCATGAATGTGTTATCCTTGTGATCTCATATAAAATCATACATTCATTAGTATACTATTAAAACACAATAATCTCAAGCATGTATAGTCATGATCATTTCAAACAGAAATAATAAGCATTAGCATTCAAGGTTTATGTAGGATTCTTATGGTTAGTTAAATTATAAGAAACATAACATGTCTAAACCTATGACTCTTCAGATTAGTTGAATCATTAATCAAGATAAGAGATATAAAATGTATAAAACCTGTGATTATTCAAACCTATACCTTCATGATTCTTCTGGTTAGTCATATCATCAATTATGGTAAGAAACATAATATGCATACAACCATGATTATTTAAACCTATGACTTCATGAATAATCATTATCAACAACAGTATAAGATCCTAACCCAAGGTAGGATTCTATCTTGATATAGGAAAAACATACCTAGATTAGCATGCTAGTTAGTTATGTCTAACATACTCACAAGATGTCTTCTTGTTCTTCTTCAATGACTTGTGCTAGTAACCTGTATATCTCATAGGTTAGCCATTACAAAACCAAGTCATACATACCTCGTAAATGGATCTTCTATGAGATCCATGACAATGGATGAATATTTGTCCTCATGTTATCATGATCATATGTTCTTGGACCAGAACATGATTTGTCTTTCTTGGTGTACCTTTCATGTTAGTAGACAACATAAACCTCATACAACACCATAATGCATTAGTACAATCATAAGTGTCAACACCCTAATCAATGAATATTTTCTATCGTGCATTCATAGTTTTATTAAGGTGATATGACAAGTCTAAAATCAAGATTGTACTAACCGTAATAACATGAAGACAAACATACCATAAACTTAATCATGGACAAATATTGAAACATACCTCGATGAGTCATACCTGTCGAGATCGCTTGTAATCTTCTTATGTAAGGCCTTAGCCTCATCTCCCTCTGAAACAGGAACTTCTTCACTCATGCAGATGATCAATCCATCTTCTTCTAGGATTAACCCAATCCACTTGATTTGCAAGAACTGGGCCTGGAGCTGGATATGGGTTTGTCAGAGAAACCCCAAAAATTCAAACTTTGAATTTCAAACTTCTGAAAGGATAGAAATATGCGCCTTGATGAGCTGATCAAACTGGTATATTCAGAATTTGAAAACTGCAAAGTTTCACTCCTCAATTTTGCCTTTGAAACTTCCGAATTCACTGGACGTGACCCTGAACTGGGGTTTTATGAATCCCACTCTTTTGCCTCATCAAAAGGTTTGATCCAAATCTCTAAGCTTCTATTTTTCTGAGGAGCTTCCAGCCGTGGTCACAGATTGCAAAAATTCCCATTTTTACAGAAGCCCTAATTTTCCACTTTTCTGATCAAAGTCCCGAACTAGGGTCTAATCAAGCCCGGCCTTCTGCCCAACCAAAAATTCTGATCTTGGTCTCTAAATTTCTATTTTGATGAGTAGCATCCAGCCGTGGTCTCCGATTACAAAAATTCCAACTTTCTCCAAAGCCCTAAATTTCGGAAGCCATGAATGAAGGTACCAAAAAATAATTCTGTTTTGACAGAAATATGTACCTGATTGTTTCTGGTGTAACTCCGAAATTTTTGATCCACAGGATCTAAAAAAGTTTCCTGAGATAGCCTGACCTGTTATCTTTCCATCCTGATAGGTCTGACCCCAATTGGATTCTCTGAGAGAGAGTTATGCCAAATGTCGCAACGTGACCTGTTTTGGGATAAAACAGGAGAGCGAACTTGTACGGCGTGCCACGTGTCACTGTTTTAACTTCGGCCTCTGAAAAAGTTTTTTGAGATAGCTCGGTCTGTTACCTTTCCATCCTGACAGGTCTGACCTCAATTGGACTCTCTGAGAGAGAGTTATGCCAAATGTCGCAACGTGACCTGTTTATGGGATAATACAGGAGAGCGAACTTGTACGGCGTGCCACGTGTCACTGGTTCAACTTCGGCCTCTGAAAAAGTTTTTTGAGATAGTACAGACTGTGTACTACCTGTCACTTTTTACGAAATTTCATTTGGAGCTTCCTAGCCCAAGATATGACCTTTTTCCCAAGGTCACCTGATTTTGACTCAGATCTGGAAGAGGCAGAAACCCTATATTGTACAGATCATAAATCACAAAGTACAACGAATTAGAGGTTTTCCTTTGGACACAAGATACCTGGAGATCTTAGATTAGGCCTGTAACAATTTCAGATCCGAAAACTTCGCCAAAACGGATTTATAGCGAAAGTTCTACGATGACTGGTTTTTGCTATATCAAGCCCTAGCATCGTAAGTGCAACAAGTGTCATACATGCCATATCATGCCTTCTTTCAGGCTAGCTCTGATACCATGCTAAATTTTCTGAATTTACTTCAATCTGATCTAGGATCTTAACTGAGAGAACAACATGTACAGCATATCTACAGCATATCAATCATGGAGACAATAATGCAAGCACACAAGAGACACAAAGATTTACTTGGGGAAAACCATAAAGGTGAAAAACCCCAATAACTTCCTCAGAGATAGATAGAGCAATGATACAACCAACCAAGAGAGATAGCCATAACCTAGCAGCAGATCCTCCTCCTCCATAAGTGCGCCACTCCTCCTTGAGTGCATGTGTGAGAAGTGAGTGGGTAAATAGAGTGCCTCCCGCACTCTATTTATACTTGACTTGACTTGCCTTTTTACCTAACTCATGTAGGCTCGAACTTAACCACATAATATAATGCTGACTGGGCCGACCCCCAATAGGGTGGTCTAATAACCCTTTGACCCACATGGCCGACCCCCAATAGGGTGGTCTAATAACCCTTCGACCCACATGACTTATACAGGGCCGACCCCAACAAGGTGGTCTAATAACCCATCAAGTATAAGTTACGACACTTACAATATAAATGACGACACTTCCGTATAGAGGAATAATACCATCTCTATAGGAGTACATACAACATACATATATGAAATACATTCCGAAGTTACATATACATCAACACCAAGACCTGAAGGGAAGTTTGTTATGAATTCCATGTGGATCTATAAGATCAAGCATGCTGCAGATAGCAGCATAGAGAAATATAAAAGTGATGAAATGGAAGATACACCAGACAGATTTCAAGACAACTTTCTTGAATGGTGTAGTTGAAGAAGAAGTATATGTGGAGCAGGCACTCAATTTTGAAACACATAACAGAGAGTCATGGCTTGAAGAAATCTCCTAGAACTTGGTATGGTAGGATGGACAGTTTCCTATCTAGTTTGGGCTTTACCAAGAGTAAAGTGGATTCCAACCTTTACTACAAGGTTGAGGAAGGAAATCCTGTAGATGACCTGTTTGTAACAGGAGATGACAGATTGATTGCCGATACAAAGAGGAAGCTTGCTGCCGAGTTTGATATGAAGGACTTAGGGATGATGCATTATTTTCTAGGTATGGAGGTGTGGCAGAGTGCAGATGGGATCTTCCTTGGACAAGGGAAGTATGCAATAAATATCCTGAAGAGGTTCGGGATGATGGATTGCAAGGCCATGGCCACACCTATGGCATCGAACTTGAAGCTTCTGTGTGATGCTTCATTTGAGCCGGTTGATGTCTCTATGTATTGTCAGATGATTGGGTCCTTGATGTACCTGACAAACACGAGACCAAATATTTGCTTTGCGGTGAACACATTGAGCCAGTTCCTGACGGATCCGAGGAGTGTTCACCTGGTTGCTGTAAAGCATATTCTGAGGTACCTGAATGGTATAGTTGATTATGGGCTCAAGTATGAAGCGAATCAAAAGTTTAACCTACAGGGTTATGTTGATTCAGATTGGGCAGGAAGTGCTACAGATAGGAAGAGCACATCTGGGTGCTGCTTCAGTATGGGATCAAGTGTGATCTCTTGGTTTAGCAGGAAGCAGTCCTGCGTAGCACTGAGTACAGCCGAGGCAGAGTATGTTGCAGCCTATTCGACTAGTTGTGTGGCAGTATGGATTCAGAAGCTACTGTCTAAGTTATTTGATCTCCCGTTGGATGCTACTGGTATATTCTGTGATAACCAGAGTTGTGTGAAGCTGTATGAGAACCCAGTGTTTCATGATAGGTCGAAACACATAGAGATCAAATATCACTATATCAGGGATATGGTGCAGAAAGGAGCAGTGAAGCTCTTGTATGTTGTGACAAACGAGTAGATTGCAGATGTGCTGACGAAACCACTAGCCAGAGTGAAGTTCGAGTACTTCAGAGAGAGGCTTGGTGTTCTTCAGATTGATGACACTTCGAGGAAGAAGTGATGGACACATTTGCAGAAGCCATTCCAAGCATGTTGGAAGGAGGATCCTTCACATGGCTATGGATGTAAGCGCTGGATGATGAGCATCAGGACGATGATCCAGTTACTGCTCTGTATATGCATTAGGATGATGTTGGATATGATCAGTTGGATCATTTATATGTATATGTATGTACGCATCATGTTGGATGCTGGATATGATCAGTTGGATCATTTATATGTATTTGTATATGCATCATGTTGGATGCTTGGACCATGTATCTGTATATGTATCAGGTAGATACTGTGTATGATCAGGTAGATCATGTGTGTTGATATATATATCAGGTGGATACATTGTGTGGATCATGTTTCTATGTATGTATCAGGAGGATACATTATATGATCAGGTGGATCATGTATGATGATATGTATCAGGTAGATACTTGGTATGCATCAGGTAGATGCATTGTATGATCAGGATGATCATGGATGACGAGCTTCAGGATGTTGCTCCAAATATGCATAAGGACGATGCAATGATGAGTATCAGGACGATACTCTAGATGACATGCATCAGGATGATGCTATGATGATGATCAGGATGATCATATGTATCAGGTGGATACATTACATAATTAGTTGGATTATGTGTCATGAGTTCCGAAGACACAGATGCACAGTGCCTTTTCGACATGGTGGTAGATGTGTTCTCCCATGTGCGTTGATGTAAGTGCAGAGCCTTTCCGACATGGTGGTAGATGTGTTCTCCCATGTGCATTGATGTAAGTGCAGAGCCTTTCTGACATGGTGGCAGATGTGTTCTCCCATGGTCGTTGATGTAAGTGCTGTGAGCCTTTCACAGACGGTGGTAGGTTGGTCCTCCCATGCCAGTGAGTGTAAGTGCTGTGTGTGTGCATATGGGTTGTGCTTCGTGATACTCTGTGGCCGTGGAAAGGTTGTGCAGTAGCATGTAAAAGGTCCTGGGAGATCTGATAGGTTGAGCTATGTGCTCGTAATCAATCCTGGGATGCTCTTTCGAGGTTTTGTTGACTCACGTAATAATTCTAGAGGATTCCACAGTATGGCCAGTGATGATGAAGACCTGTAGGTGGTGGGCCTACATCTAGTATGAAAAAGGACTGGCTCTGTAGAACTTCCTATGACGAGTAGATTTAGAGATTGTTTGAGATAGCAGCAGCAATGATGATGACGATGATTCGAGGACGATGCATCGATGATGATGATCCAGAGAAGAAGACTTGTGCTAGTAGATCTGTGTCGAGAAATACCTTCCTAGTTAAGAGGGAGTGTTGATGTATATGTAACTTCAGAATGTATTTCATCCATGTATTTAATTTATATATTATTTTACTCCTATAGAGATGTGTCATTCCTCTATACGGAAGTGTCGTCATGTGTATCGACAAGTGTCGCAAGTGTGTGAACTTACCGATGGGTTATTAGACCACCATGTGTGGGGTCGGCCCTTATTTTAGGTAATATATGGATGATGTACCTAGCTAGACAAGTCGACCCCATAAGGTCACTGGGAAAACAAACAAGTATAAATAGAGATCGGGAGATCTCTATTTTGATCATTCAGAAACTCATTCTTCCTTCACTCAGAAAGTGGCGCACTAGTGAGGAGTAGGATCATCTGCTACTAGGAGACTATCTCTGTGTATTTTGGTTGAGCCATTGCTCTCTCTATCTCTGAGGAAGTTGTGGGGTTTTTCACCTTAGGGTTTTCCCCATGGAAACTCTGTGTCTCTTGTCTCTCATGCTTTTGCTTCTTGTGATGATTGAAATGCTTGATATGCATTGATAGACTGTACATGTTATTCTCTTAGTAAAGATCCTAGAGTATTGTGAATTAATGCTCAAAATTTAACAGATTGTAGGGGATTGCAAAAAAAGAAGATTTTTAATAGAAACAACTGAAAGACATTGTAGGGAGAAGGGGCACGCCGAAGGGGGTTATGAATATTGACCCCTGGTAAGACTATTTTTGGGGTTCAATTTTTAATATATTCACTGTAATATTAATCACGTCTGCATGAATTTTAGTAAAATGTCTTATTTTTTTACTATATGTTCTATGCAAACTAATTTTTCTATGTTGTTTGTAAATTTATAGACAATGCCCCCAAAATGTCGCGTTCCAGAGAGTTATTTGCCAAGTACTAGCAGAAATACTCATTAAGTACAACCCAATGAACTTCTACATCAGAATATTGAAGATGATCAAGTAGTTATTTCCGATGATATAATGGATGTAGATAACATTAGTGACACAAATCAGGAAGATGAGATACATAGATTGATCCAAGACACATTTGCTCCAATGGATGAGGACAACCAGGATGATAGTGATGATGTTGATCCTCTACTTGAGAAGTCATGTCAACGTCTTTATGAAGGCTCAAAAACAAATCTTTTATCTGCTATATTGTTGTTAGTGAACTTGAAGGTTTTGAATGGATTATCAAACACCTGTATGACACAGATACTAAGATATGTAATTTGTTTTTTTTTATATTTTTGTTTGCATGTTCACAATATCTATATATATAAAGGGTTGACTTTTTTCCTATATTGTTGCTATTGTAATCTAATGTGTAAAGTTTGGATGCGATATTGATGATTAATACTGTTTTCATTGATTCATTCTTTTGAATTTTGTAGATTGTTAGGTGAATTTCTATTACCAACTCCAAATATTTTACCACGCACATATCGAGGGATATATGTCATTATGAAAGCATTTGGTATGGAGTATCAAGCTATTGATGCATGTCCTAATTATCATATCATATACTATGGACAATATGCATTAGAAAATGAATGCCCACAATGTCAAACAAGTAGGTATCGAACCGATAAAGTGACGAAAAAGGTGCCTCAAAAAGTTCTTCATTATATTCCGATAATCCCACGTTTCCAGCGGTTGTTCAGGTGTCAAAGTATAGCACAGTTTATGGATTTCCATGCAAAAAACAGAAGTCGTGACAATGTTCTTTGAATGCCTGTAGATGGTTCTGCATTCAGTTACATCGAAGAAAAGTGGCCAATTTTTAAAGAAGATCCTCGTAATGTTAAACTTTCTTTGGCAGCTGATGGTGTCAATCTATTTGGAGAGCTTCGTTCTACCTACTCAGTGTGGCCTGTTTTTGTTATAAACAATAACCTTCCTCCTTGGATGTCTATCAAGAGAGAGCACACAATGTTGGCAATGATTGTTCCAGGTATTTAATTAATAGGTATTTTTTTAATTGAAAGTCTGATCAGTAAATATTTCATTGATTTGTTTCGTGCATGATAATTATGTCTTTCATTGATTAGGCAAGTACCAGGTTAAATATATGAACGTATATCTTGAGCCTCTTATCGATGAGTTGTTGAAGTTATGGGTTGGCGTCACTATGTATGATATTTCTAGACCAATCGGGCAAAGACAATTTCAATTCCATGGAATACTTGCATTTACAATACATGATGCTCCCGGGTTAACACATTTTTGTGGTATATTGTTGTTACTTTCTTTTGTTCCTTAATATTTTATATATATGTTGATAATATCATGCATTATTTTAAATTGTAATGCTAATTTTCTACACCAATTCATATATCTTGTAGGTCTTCAAACCAAGGGTAAATATGCATGTCCATTTTGCGGTCCCAGGATAAAATCTTGTCGTTCAAGGAGTTTAGCAAAGGAAGTGTTCGATGAGTATAGGCACTTTCTACCTAAGAACCATAGTTATTGAACTACAGACAAAGAAAAATTTAATGGTAAAGAAGAGAATGGAAAAAAACCACGAAGAATGACACCTCACCTATGGAAGGTGGAATATAATAGAAACCGTCAAGGTATGCCATTTTTTTGTTGTATTGAATTATGTTCAACACGATATGTTATACCATTATTGATTAATTGGTTTTAATTTGATTATGTACTGATGTTTCATGAATGTTGTTAAGGCACACGAGGAATCAAAATTTACCTGATTCAATTCAGTAGGTTGTCATACTACGAGCACCTGCAAATAGTTCATTTGTTTGACACAATGCATATCGGGAAGAACATAACATAAATGTTATGGCGAATATTAGATGGAAGGACTGACAAATAAAAAATTGGAAAGATTTGTAGTGACATCCAAGAATCTAATCACGCATTGCAAAGTGTGATCATTAATTCTAATGGTGATGGTCGTCAACAGAATATTAGTCTTCCTTGGTGCTTGACGGAGCAACAGAGCAATATTGTGAGAGGTCATAAAAAATATCAGGTTTCCGACGGGTTTTTCGTCGAACATAAAGAATATCTTGATGAAAAAAGGTGATTTTGCAGGGGTTAAAACACATGATTGGCATACATTCATTAAGGTAATCATTAGTCTATAATATATTTCATTATCGGTATGCACTATTTTATTAATTCTATTCTCTTATTTATAAATAAATATTAATAATTAACGGTTTTTTGATACAGTATGTTCTACCTTTATCTCTCCCAGATGACTTTGACAGCAACATAAAACATATTATTTATGTTCTTGGAAAATACATTAGGTGAGCAATGTTTTACTTCGAAAATGTACTTGGTCTGTGGTCTGTAGCGGAACTTATTGACATATATTATGTTTTTCCCGCAAATATTATATATGCCTTGACATATTGTTTTATTGCATCATTTGTAGGTGGCTTTCATCAAAATAAATCCATAAAGAAGATATAAGGCATTGGAAGAGAGAAATTCCCCAACTAATGTGTGAAATCCAACAGTATCTACCTCCAGCATTTTTCAATGCACAAGAACACTACCTCATACACCAAATTGAGGAGATTGAATTATGTGGACTAGTACACACAAGGTCGATGTGGATGGTGGAGAGGCAGTTGAAGTCACTGAAGGACTTTGTTAGACAAAGAGTGCGTCCCGAGGGTTCTATGGTTGAAGGATATATGGTATATCAATGCATGGTGTACATTAGTGAATATCTACCTAAATTAGCAGAAAATATGCATGTGCCTCGCATTTGGCATCTCGACTCCATCAACAAATTTGAAGGGGAGGTCCTACTGGGGAGAGGTACATTTAGGACTGTGAAAGGTAATTATTATTATACGTTGTTGAATTAATATGTTACACATTTATTCTTTCCAATTTTTTATTATCATACCGTTTTTAACTCTTTTTAATAATTATGCATTTTCAACTATATTAAACTGTGTTCCTTTAATGATGATCTAATTAAATATGAAATTGAATTGTTTTTTTATCCTATAGTTGGTTGAGTGTGGGATGCTTTACATTTATACATTGAAAACAACCTTGATTGGATGGAGCATTGGATAAAAGATTGTGAAGAATTCTTCGGTAGGTTATCATTGGAAGGGGTCAGTAACATGATTAAAACAGGTCATCGTCTTCGACATCAGATTCCTGACCTTACATCGCAAAGGGAAGTTGATTTAGCATATGGTGTAAAATATAAAAAGGAAAGTAATTTTTTTACCCACATTTTTTCTAGTTACTTCGATCCATTTTTCCAGTTATTACATTTCGTTTGTTTAAGTTTTCAAATATATTTACTAACTCTTATATGACGTTTATTAATTCACAATGTATTTTTAACCTGCTGTCAATGTTGCAGCTCAAACATCACAAGGATATGTTGTGTAATGGTCGTAAATTTCATATCAAAAATTTGGATGATAACAGGAAAACCTCGGATTGTGGGATAACTGCAGTCTTTAAGGTCACCAATGTTTCCTCCAGAAGTGATAGACATCCATAAGTAACCGAGAATAGGTACTATGGGCATTTGGAGGACATTGTTGAGTGTGATTTTAATTCCTTTAAAATAGTTTTGTTTGAGGTGAAGTGGTACAGGCTACAGATGCATGAATGTGATCTTGAAAGAACTGTTATTGAGCATGCTAATGGATTTACCATGGTTAATACAAGGGCATTTGAACTGGGTATAGAGCCTTATGTTCTTCCAAGTTAATGTGAGCAAGTCTACTACTCCGAGGTACAAGGTAAAGCAAGTTGGTCATACGTTGTTTGATACAATCCAAGAGGAAGACCAGTAAAGTATAATCATGTACTAGATGATGAAGATAATCACGAAGAAGAAGAGGATGATGATGATTCAGATCAGGCTGTAGTCTATGTGTTAGATGAAGAAGTTGAAGAGGATGATCATGCAAATGTATGAGATGATGATCTCATTAACGATGAGGATGACTATATTAGCGAAGATGACTTTGATGCTGATGACGACGTGAATGATCCTTTCATCAATATCTATTTAGAACCAGATCCTGATACAGATGTTGAGTTGGATGAAGAAGAAGATGAATGATATTTAATTGTTGAAAAGTAGAGGTATGCAATGTTTTTAGGTTAAATTAAATGCACTCACCATATGTTCATTTTGTTGATTAACTTGGTTATATTTGAAAAGTAGTTTTCTAATCTAATTATGTTCTACATGTGCAGTAGCGTGGGTGTCTTGGAGGTTGTAGTGTTAATGGTTTGAATTGAACATGTGTCGATTGAGCAAGATACAAAATTGTGTTATAAGATTTATGTGTTATTTTTTGGGTTATTTCATATTAGAACTCTACTAGACTCATTGGAAACATAAAAAAATTATTTTGAGTCTTTCATTGGAAACATAAAAAACTTATTTTGAAAGGGGTTCTATCCTTGTTGGTCTTTCTAAGCTAGTTTTAATCTTAATGTTGATCGTTCATCACTACTTGTAGGTCCTCTTAATCAATCAACCACTTTTGTTTCATGAGAACTAGATCTTGCATCGTCTGATGATGTCTTTTGCAAATATGTTGACACTTGGATCCACTTCATCGGAATCAAATTGTACACTTTTAGTTCATCTAGTACTATATCATTATTCAATATCTACATGTCAATGGTCTAAACATCCCAATCGTTGTGATCGACTACATCCTAATTGCTCTCTATCCATATATTGAAATTCCTATGGGTATGGTAATTAGTATGCTAATTTTTAATTTTTTATTAGTATCGTTATTTTTAATTTTTAATTAGTATTGTTATTGATAAAATTGTTATATAAAACAAAAATTGTTATATAAAACAAAATAAAAAAACCTATGTTACAAATGTCATATATTTGAGAACCTATGTAAAATTGTTATGTTATAACAAATGTCATATATTTGAGAACCTTTAACATTGTCGACGGTTAAAACAAAAACAAAAACATATGTTATGTCCGCGGGTTTGATGTGATTCATTTTGGTCATTTGCTAACTGTGAAACACTCTGTTGATCTCAACGTTCGACCGCACCAGCTAGTGCTTGCAACCTGCTACAATTCCATTTCCTCTTGCAACTCTCACGGTGTAATTGCTACGAGAGGGGTTTAAGTTGGTTTCGTGTGCTCCGACCATTTTTGCAAATCCCCGCAGACCCTCAATGGCAACTGTAAGTGGATTATAACTTACCAGACTTGCAATAATGGAACTCAAATTTGTCAAAGAAACAATGTTGGAGATAAAGGTAGTATTGGTAGACCCTAAATGGTTGCTTGTGTTGATTGCTGAGATAGGGTTTTTCGTCCTCTGCCAACTATTGATATCTGTGTTGGAGATATGTCCAATCATGAATTGATTATGAATGTTGTGGTAAATTCGATATGGAAATGAGTATTTTTACAGGTTATGTGTGGTCCTTTGTTACTCATTATGCTTTGGTAGGGTTTAGGGTTTTATGTGATTACTTTTGGTCATTTGCTAACTGTCTCTGTCGAGCTTAACGAAAACGCTCTATTGCTCTCATTCGACCGCACCAGCTAGTGCATGCAACCGGCTACAATTCCATTTCCTCTTGCAAATCTCACCATGCAATTGCTACGAGGGGGGTTGAAGTTGGTTTCGTGTGCTCCGACCATTTGTGCAAATCCCCGTAGACCCTAAATTGCAACCGTAAGTGGATTCTAATTCACCAGACTTGCAGTAATGGAACTCAAATTTGTCTAAAAAACAATGGTGGAGATAGAGCTAGCATTGGTAGACCCTAAATGGTTTCTTGTGTTGGTTGCTGAGATAGGGTTTTTCGTCCTCTGCCAACTATCGATATCTGTGTTGGAGATATGTCCAATCCTGAATTGATTATGAATGCTGTGGTAAATTATGCATTGGAATGTGAGTATGTGGAACCCTTTTTGATAAACTTGTTTGCAAGTAGGGAGGTAAATTTTGGGGTTGAGCTGGGAGGGTTTTGCGCAAGCATTCCCTCATAGATATTCCACCCAATGCAACCGGCTCTTGGTCCATGACCTCCTTCACTGTGCGTGTTCCTTTGGGATTTTGAAACCCTTCCTCTATTGAGTCGAATTTATGCATTTTATGGGTTTGAATTAGGTGTTGTTGATTTCATTTGTTAATTGGGTTGTTTTGATTTTATAACTAAACCAATAGACATGGAATGCTTGTTGTTGATTGATGTAAAGGCTGTAGTTCTATTTAACACATAAATAGTGATCCAAATTTCATTGATATGGTTTTTGAAAACAGTTGCAAAGCAGTTTTATTTGGATATTTTCGTGCAAGTGGATTCTAGGAATATGAATTAGATATGTGCTCATTATCACATTTTGAGGGTGTTTATGCCTGCAATTTAATTTTGATTTTAAGCAATTTTAAATCTCTCTGCTGGTAGCAACATTCTCCTTGGTTTGAGATGATGTGAGTTGGGAGCTTTGCTGTAATCCTAATTTTGGTTTAAGTAGTTTTGTATCTCCGCCCTTTGCCGCATTCTCTTGATTTGAGCTGGTGAGAGTTTGAGGCTTTTCTGTTATCCTGCAAGCATTTCTTGGGTTGTCTGCCCATGATTCGAAGGCATAGTTTAACCTTCATGGCCATAGAAGAATGATTGTCTCAATGATATTGTACCTAGCTTTTAGATTTTGGTTTTGGAATTTGAACCAGATTGCTTTCCAAGTTGTATGTGAAAATGTTAATAATTTTTTAAAATAAAACACTATGTTTCTGGGTATCAATGCTCAGGATGTGAATTCTCATTTGGTCTGTTAAGCTCATCTGGATTTATACGTAGATTTTGGATATGATAGTTGTTTTAATTAGAGATATTAATGTGATTGCTTCAAACAAGGTCTTGAATTTCAACTTTTAGCCCTGAAAGTGCTCTGGATATCACTGCTTTGAACACCATCAATAGATTCCATAAGAAAACTTGAGTAAGATGTAAATTGTATTCCTTCTGATAGAAAATATGCACTTGTGTTCATTTCCTTCTAGAGATTATGACGGGAAATGTTATTAAAAACATACACACATCAGTTTCACTTGCTTGTAAATTACCTCTATGTTAGATTGTTCAGGGCACCACCTACTCTAGGTCTCTCCTTAATTCACCATAGTGACGGTGTGGTAATTCCCAATCCTACCTACCCTGCTCCCTGTTCACTCTCACCTCTTCATTCGCCTATTTCAAATGACCCCCTTGCATCTGTTGAGACATCTTGACAATGCCAAACTCTGCTCAGATGATCTCCTTTTACCCTTCGGTTGTTTGCTTTCCTGGGAGACTCACTTCATATTACTTGGTTGAAATAATACTTGATACAATGTGAATATTTATAGCACATAACAGGCCTCCTAGGAATCAATCATGGCTTGTCTTTCACAACCATCTGCACATAGTATTTAGACAATGCTCCCGTGTGTATAGTATTCCCCACACATTTGATTGCAACTACGAGGTACTATCCACAGTGATTTGACTCTGAATCTTGATTCACCTCGGGCTTATATCTAAGGTGTTTTAATGTGTCAATGAATAATAAGAGAATATTTGATTCACAATGGTTACTAATAAGAGAATATTTGACACAGAAGAATGCTGCTAATTTTTAACAAGCGGGCCTTAAACAAGCTAGCCTGGTGCAAGCGAGCCTAAGGCCCATAACCCAGAAGTAAAAATGGAAACCTCTGCTTGGACCAATGGAAAACATCAGATCTATACTATTGATGGTGATATCATGTTGTTGGATTATATGCAAGACTGAAAACCTAGGTGGTAGTTGCGACATACTGAAGTGTTAGATGCTAACTTATAGGGATCTGACGCTTTTAATATACTAGTGCCACAACTCAGAAGAATGCCTATGGTGTTATAGGTCAAAACTGGACCTCTCCCTCGATGATCACCTTGAGCTGTTGATCACACAAAAGGACAACTTGGATGGAGGAGCATGTTGACCTTAGATGATACTTTGACTTACTCCACCTCCTTGCAAACTGGAAAAACCCTTAAAAATGTCATTTTGAGACATGAGCGCTACTCTACTTCAATAGACTAGCACCTGTACCCTACTCCAATGTGAAATAGTAGCGCTCAAGCCTCATGAGCGCTACTCCTCTTCAATAGAGTAGCGCTCAACATTCAAAAAGTGTTGAACGCTAGTTTAAAAACACTATAGTAGCGCCCTGGGCGCTACTCCACTGAGAAATAGTAGCGTACACCTCAAAAGATGATTAAAAAATAATTAATTTCACGAAGAGGATTAGTTGTAGTTGGTTTCCCAACTTCCCCAACTTCCTCCATAACCATCTCTCGACCTGAACTACTTCCCTTGTCCTATAAATACAAGGAAGAATAAAGAGAGGGGTTAGAGACATGAATGCTATTGAGAGACTTTTAAAGAGAAGCTTTCATTGGAGGAGGTTATGCTGGAAGATATCCAAGCCAGAGAAGAGCAAGAGCCCAGGATCAGGTTGCAAAAGCATCTTACAAAGTCAGGTATACTTTGTATCATCAGTTTGCATTTGACAATAAAAGGTTGAAGCATTTTTCTTTTC
Organism: Larix kaempferi; assembly: GCA_027924585.1. NCBI lineage: Eukaryota > Viridiplantae > Streptophyta > Pinopsida > Pinales > Pinaceae > Larix > Larix kaempferi. Next base: position 13,379,377 of record BSBM01000350.1, on the reverse strand, counting down.
CCAAACTAAGTGTTCATTAAGTTATGTACTTGTTTGGATCTGTTTTGGTTAATATTTGATGTTTAAACTGCTTTGTCCATTTCATTATTATATATTATCCAAGATACGCTGAGAAAGGTACTTGTATTGCAGGTTTATCGAACGGGAGGTTGACTTGAGGATCGAGCGCAAGATCTAATAAGAGCTAGGATCGAACTTCATTCGAAAGGTATGTTCTCAAGACCTATAACCTATTTCCTTTTATAAACATCTCTGTAATATAGTTAGTATGCTTACCTGCCATCCCCTTTCAGTTGATAGTATCCGTTTCCTTACTACAGGGTAATTTTTCCTGCCAACAGACTGGCGACTCCACTGGGGAAAGTTGTTTTTCTGCTCTAGGAAACCTTTCTTGTTTGTCTTCCTGGAACCATTTTAACTCCTTTAATTTGCTGAGAGACCCTGTAGGTACCCCCTGCTTGCTTCTCTCTACTTCACTCAGTCTTTTTGCATCTCTTCAAAGTTAGTTTTTAACTTTTTAAGACCTGAGCGCTACTCTATTATACATACAGTAGCGCCCATACACTACTCTTCTATACATACAGTAGCGCCCATCTCTTCAGGAGCGCTAGTTTCCCTACTGCATAGTAGGGTACATTCCTGTAGCCTTCTGTTCATTGTTTGGTTGAGCTTTCTGCCCTTTTGACTTTGTTTTAGGTCTCCTTGAATGGTACTTAAGGTTTGTAACTTTTCTTTGAGTCTTTTTGCCATCTTTAGATCACTTGCTTACTTATGGAATGTTTGGACCATTTATAACTTTTTTTTGAAGACTAGGCTTGGTTCTTTAGTGAGCACTTCTGCTTATTTTTGCCCTGACTGTGTGTTGCTGACCTACAAACCTGTAGGCTTTGCATTTACTGCTTGAAGCAACATTTGTTTGCTCTTTACCTATCTTATCCTTTGTTTTAGGGTTTGGTCTGTTTTGGAGCCTTTGGGGTCTCTTCCGAACTTGTTGAGTTCCAACTTTCCTTGACTTTTTGTCTTTCTTGGTATCAAGTGTGTTTAAAGTGCTTTAGGTTGATTCATTTTCTCAGTCCTTGTGTTACTAGGGCGGTTGTTAGCTTGCTTGCCTACCGTTTGCTTGGCATAGTGGTCTTGTTAGGGTTTGATGCTTTGGGTCAGTGCTCTTGTGTTTGATTCCCAGTTTTGAGTATCTTTCTCCTTTGTTTTCTCCCCACTTTGTTTCCGAGTATGAATGTTTTTTCTTTTGCAAAAAACCTGTAGGACAAGTCTTTGTTGAGCTAGTGTTTGACAGCTGTAAGCTTAGGAACCAATTTTAGCCATACTTACACATTGCACATAAGTCTTATTTGCTATCCATGTTTATAGTTCTTTTTTCGTTTATAATAACAAAAAAATAAAAAAATTGGTAGCTTAGGGTTAGTAAGGCTTATATCTTTTACAAGATAGCATAGGTTATTTTGTTTACAATTTCAAAAGAAAACAAAAAGAGATTTGATTAGATTTGCTTAGTTTTCAGTTTGGAAATAACTTTAAATGAAAAGATATAAAAAATTTGTTGTCGAAAGTTTTAATTTATGCACTTTGCTTTTCTGTTGCAACCACGCCACACAAACGCACTACCTTTTGAGTAATAACAGCCCTAAAATGATTTAATAAAATTAAATAGCAACAATTTTTCTTTTTTAGGGATACACTACACCAACTAGCCTTGGTTAGGATCTTGGGTTTAAATCACCTTAAACCACCCAAGATCACACATTACGCAAAAATCGTAGTTCGACTATCACAGGTAAACCCACTTCATTCAAAGCTTTCCTGGGATCTATGCAGTAGGTCTTGTGAGATCAGATTATTGGGAATACTCCTCCTACTTTCTATTTCGAGCATATACCAGGATTGGATCGCGTTTGGGGACTCTTTTGAGTTTCGGGCTCAGTTACCCTGCCCACACCTTCTGATTCGACCAGAGACTATTCCCCCAGGAGTTTTTGGTGTTGTGGTATCCTTAGTATCTGACCATAGGTTCATACACAGGTGACAGCGGAGGGTATATCTGTTGTACCTAGGACAGATGTAGGAGGAAATCCCTTGCAGGTCTTTGGGAGGGCGGTTGGGTGATTCTAGCGCTTGCACCCTTAGTCATTGTATTGTGGACCCCGGGTAACTGTTCTTCATCCTTCGTTGATCTGTTCTGGGCCCTCATCATCCCAGAATCTTCTCCGGAAGGCATCTTGTTTGCTTGGTTTGCATACCTAGGACTTTTTAGTTGGCGTGCTGTTTGGCCCCTAGTTTTAGTGGCCACTAGGTTTTCTAGTTTTATTTTTATATATAATCGTGGAGAACCAAGAACTTCGTAGATCGAGAAGGTTTCAAAACCTTCCACCACTTAGAACAGAACCACTACCGCCAGCTAGACGACAGCGGGTAAACCCCAGTGTTCCTTTGGAAACCATTCCTGAAATAGAACTTCCTGAGGAACTTTTTACAATGGAAAATCCTGAAATAGAAATTCCTGAGGAACTACCACTTGAAATTGAGTTTCCTAAAGAACTACAAATTGCAACAGAAAACCCTGAAATAGAGGTTCTTGAGGAACCACAACCGGGGACTCCAGATTAGCGACATTTTAGTTCAATTGAGATTGAAGATCTCACTTCTGCGAAGTACAGTACTCCCTTTAATCCTCCTCTGACTAATCCTAAAAATCTGCTTCTGTTACCCGTTGGTTTCCAGCAGCCCGATTACAGTGCATATAATTTCTCACCTGAACATTTTATGACTAATCCGGGAGGCGAACAGGGAGTTCCACAAACTCCCACCATAGGTATGAACACTAATATGGTAAATCCTCCTCTTATTGCTACACCGAGTTCAACATAGACAACCTCTGTGTCCACTCCGTCCTTCAGTTTTAATACTGGCATGTTAGGTATGCCGAGTTCAAAAAATATGGCATCTACCTCTACAAATACTTTTGGACCTAGCAGTACAGCCAGTTTAGTGCCACCTCCTGTGATTCAACCGTCATATCACATACCCAGTACTTGGATTTCCACACCCGCTATAGGGCCAAGTGCTTCTGCAACTGTGCCTGTTATGAGTACCATGGTTGCACCGTCTACGTCAGCCACCACTGGTTTTAATACCTTTGTAGGTCCCAACATGAATCAAGGTAATATACCTGCAGGTAACGTCCCTTTTTCCTTATTTTCAGGAGGAGGGGGTAACATTTTTAACCAGCAATATGGCGGGGCTAACACCCAACCATAGTGGACGAACCCATAGAGCACTAACCCACTTTCATATGGGTGGGGGAATTTCAATAATACTTTCACGCAACAACAGATGACAGGGGGAAACCCCTACCAACAAGTGGCTGGGGGCAACCCCTATCAACATATGGTAGGTGGAAACCCCTGTTAGCAAATGGTCGAGGGCAACCCCTACCATTAGATGGCCGGGGGAAACCCCTACCAGCAGACGGCTGGGGGCAACCCCTACCAGCAGTTCACAGGTCAAACTATGGGTGGTTCCCCCTTTGCGACCCCAGCTTATCAAGTACCGTCTTGCAGGCCTCGTTTACCTTTTCTGGCAACTTTAAATTTGCCAGATCTTTCCAAGTTGACCAACGATCCAGTGTATCATAACGCTACATGGCCACCAATTCCTACCAAGTTACCTTCAGACATATCAAAGTTTGAAGGAAAAACAGGCGAGGACCCTGGTGACCATGTCACTACTTTCCATTTATGGTGCTCCTCGAACTCATTAAATGAAGATTCCGTTAGATTGAGACTGTTCCAAAGGACTTTAACCGGTGTTGTAGCCAAATGGTACATTGAGTTACCTGCAGCTACGTTCTTTAATTTTGGGGATCTCGCGACTGTCTTTTTGAATCACTTCCGGCTTCCTGTTCGGTATGATGCCAAAACAGACCTTTTGTCTACATTTAGACAAAATAAAGCCACTCATTTATCTGATCACATTCAGGAGTGGCGAAGACGGAAGAGGCTCATTAAAGCCAACATACCTCCGGAATTCCTTCTTGAGTGGTATTTGAAATCACTCCTTCCTTACATTTCTAAGGAAGTATCTACTTCTGGAGTGTTTAACGAGGAAGAAGCCATCCTACGGACCCAGCAGTTAGATCTCGTTTACGCACAATCCGGGTTACTGTATGAGATCATACCTGATGCACCACGATCAAATACCGATTTGAGTAGACCTAAACCTGGACCACATGCTGACGACATAGTGGGTTCAGTTGACTCTGCAGCTTTCGAAGCATTGACCAAACAGGTTCATGCCTTATCTGTCAAACAATCGACTGCAGAAGTTTCTTCCATCACAACCCCTCCTTCTACTTCTGAATCTGTCAACCAAGTTCAGAATAATCAAAAGGGCCCTTGACATCCCAATAACAAAAAGAAGGGCAAGAAAGGAGAGGGGAACCATCAGAATCCCAAAAAAGAGAATGCCGAGGAGGGTACTAAAGAGAAAAAGAAGGTTAAGTTCCCTTGTAAACTTTGCAAGTAGGACCACCTTACTCACCAATGCCCTCTGCTTGAAGAATCCCATAAGCCATTACAAGAAAAGAAGCCTTCCGTACTGAAAGATCCATTCCCTAAGGGGCAGAGCTCAGCTTATGGCACCTCCAACACTGGGGGCACTACACATGCTTCAGTTTATCAAACTTTTATTAACATGGTTAATTCGGATGCACTCTTACAAACGAGAGCTAGGAATTATACCCCAAATGCACAAAAAAAGGATAAAGAGATTCCAGAATCCTCCACTCCACTCCACATACCTATCGACCCAATGTCCAAGATCCCGAAAGGTGTCTTGAAACGAGCATCGCACAACCCCAACACTCGGGCCGCCTCCAACTACAATGTGGTTGAAGATCTAGCCCAGACCCCTGGTGCCATGTCTACCTTAGAAGTCCCGCAAACTTGTCCTTTACAATGAAATGCACTTCTGGCAGCTATTGGAAGTATGGAATCCTCTAAGATGTCTGCGCTATTTGATATGGCTGATATCAAATACCGGTTGCCGTACCATGTTTCTCTTCAGATTGAAGCTGTCCATGGCCCAATGACCATTAGATGAGTTGTCGTAGATGAGGGCGCGTCGACGTGCGTAATGTCAATTTCCTGTTGGAAAGCTTTGGGTTCCCCTGAGTTAGACCCTTCTAACACACTACTTACTGCATTTGATGGTAGGAATTTCCATCCACATGGGGTTTTGCCATCATTTGATGTCACATTGGCCGGTAAGACAGTTGCTGTAGAAGTAGAAGTGTTGGACGCTCCGCTTGATTACAACATATTATTAGGCAGGAGCTGGACATATGCCATGCGAGCTATTGCATCAACAGTTTTTCGAGTTGTTATGTTCCCATTTGAAGGTAAGGTCGTTACAGTCGATCAACTTTCTTTCACTCAGAGAAACAACCAGACTTCTTCAGAGACCACAATTCCCTTAGTTGATCAAACTACCTCGGTTAGTGAGAGTTTAGGAGCAAGGCTTTATGGGTCGTTAATAGGCACTTTCGACCTTCCCTCCCCTGTTCTTTTTATGCGTTCTGATGTGGGTACTTCTATCGAAACATTCACGGTTGGGTTTAGTTTTTTACCTAAGGGTGAACTTGATCTCCGAGTTATTTACTCCCCCGATGGTTATTCTTCCAACCATATGGAGGGTCTGATAATGTCTCCTACATTTCAGGCTTATCATTTACCCCATTATGTCAGAAACTACCTGAGTCACTTTGTGTCGTTCTCATTGTTCAAGGATATACCCTGTGTCGGCCATTCTGCAATTTACCTTGACCTCATGTGTCGGCCATCCTAGTGTCAGTCTTGTTACATATTACTCCATATCAGTTCATACCAGTTGAGTGTTCCTCGAGTTGGATAAAGGAGGATGCCTTAAGGCCTCCCTTCCGACATACTTCTTCCCATCGACATCAACTCATTTTACTATGGGAATGAAGTTTAGAGTTTCGGTTAGTACCTTGGAGATTGCAGTCACCAGTGGCAATTTTCCTCGCTGTTAAATGTCAAGAATACATCAATGTCTCTTCTTCGACAGGATCCCCAAGTGTTCGACTCCAAGTCCATCTATTCACACTTGGTGGATCGTACTTGGCACCTTGGGCCCCATTGGTGGAAGCCCTCGTGATCCGGATTTACGTGGGAAATGAAACAAAAGATAGCATATACAGAATCATATATAGAGATATATTGCAAATAACACAGTGATACAGTAAACACATATTCTATTAAATAGCGGAAATAGAACAGACTGTAAAATAAAATAGCTAGAATGGTGGTAGCTATCTCTGAGAAGAGATGTGGCCGCTATGCTCATTCGTGCCAAGATGAATACAAAGAGAGGCCGAAAGGGCCTATTTGTCATAAGCATGAGGAAAAGAATCCCAATCATCTAAAAACCTAACCCTAGAAGATGAACCGTCATAAAGTTTGCGGCCCCAAGGTGGTTAGTTGAACAGTCAACTTCCTGGGGTCCTAACTTTTGCATACGATCTTCGTTTAGGGCGCTCGGTAGCCCGTTGGAAAGGTCTAACCGAGATTTACAACTTTCGACTGGGCCCAAATGCATGTTGTTGGCAACCATTTGGTCCCCCAAATCGCCAAAAAATGTCATTTAGGGCCTCAAAATGGCTCCGGAAGTTCAGGACCCGAAAAACTGCTAAAAATAGTAATTTTCCAAAATTGCCAGAAGACTGTTTTGAGCCAGTTGGAAGAGGTGGGCCACCACTGATATCCACCTGGATCACCTCGCGTTTGTTAACGGTATACTTCAATGACCGGTAATCAAATGATACCCCCCATGTTCAACTATCAGCTCATCTATTCACATGGTAAGGGTTTGTACCTTGGGTTGTTTTGGATGAAGACCTTGGGATTTTGGATGACATTACCTCATTTTGTTATCACCCAAGTTGCGCAAGACTGAGCCTCACTTATATTTGGCTCTCCATGAGACATAGATCCAGTTTGTTGTTATGGCTAGGATCTCTCAGTTTGACATGGATCCACGCTTGTATTCCAAGTGGCCATGCTATATATACATCTCCTTGTTATGTATCGGAGATTATGTTGTATCACACTGCACATCTATATGATGTAAAAAATGTAATTGCTTGCTGACCTTGATCTTTGTTTCAGGTGTTCTTGTGACTTGTTTCTACGGTTCCTTGCTCCTCCTCTGGCTTTGGATTATAATGTATTTCGGCCATCGTTTTCCTCTGACCTCACACATTAGGGGGCATCTGTTATAGGTCAAACCTGCACCTCTCCATCTATGATCACCTTGAGCTGTTGATCACACAAACGGACAACTTGGATGGAGGAGCATGTTGACCTTAGATGAGACTTTGACTTACTCCACCTCCTTGCAAACTGGCAAAACCCTAAAAAATGTCATTTTGAGACATAAGCGCTACTCTACTTCAATAGACTAGCACCTGTACCCTACTCCAGTGTGCAATAGTAGCGCTCAAGCCTCATGAGCGCTACTCCTCTTCAATAGAGTAGCGCTCAACATTCAAAAAGTGTTGGGCGCTACTCCACTAAGAAATAGTAGCATACACCTCAAAAGATGATTAAAAAATAATTAATTTCATGAAGAGGATTAGTTGCAGTTGGTTTCCCAACTTCCCCAACTTCCTCCATAACCATCTCTCGACCTGAACTGCTTCCCTTGTCCTAAAAATACAAGGAAGAATAAAGAGAGGGGTTAGAGACATGAATGCTATTAAATAATTTCAAAGAGAAGCTTGCATTGGAGAAGGTTATGTTGGAAGCTATCCAAGCCAGAGAAGAGCAGGAGCCCAGGATCAGGTTGCAGGAGCATCTTACAAAGTCAGGTATACTTTGTATCATGAATTTGCATTTGACAATAAAAGGTTGAAGCATTTTTCTTTTCCCAAACTAAGTGTTCATTAAGTTATGTACTTGTTTGGATTTGTTTTGGTTAATATTTGATGTTTAAACTGCTTTGTCCATTTCATTATTATATACTATCCAAGATATGCTGAGAAAGGTACTTGTATTGTAGGTTTATCGAACGGGAGGTTGACTTGAGGATTGAGCGCAAGATCGAATAAGAGCTAGGATCGAACTTCATTCGAAAGGTATGTTCTCAAGACCTATAACCTATTTCCTTTTATAAACATCTCTATAATACAGTTAGTATGCTTACCTGTCATCTCCTTTCAGTTGATAGTATCCATTTCCTTACTATATGGTTGTTTTTCCCGCCAACATATGGGATCCAGTATTGTATCAGAGATGATTTACAACAACTCCCTAAGAAAATCAGCTAATGCAATCAATTCGTTAACAAACCTATACCATGATCTTACCTTAATCTCGACAGAGGGCTCTACACGTCACCCTGGGCTAAGACTAGACCAACAGTACTACTGTATTAACCGGATATGTTCTTTGAAAGCATGGCCACATAAAGATGCTAGTCTCTGGTTTCCAAGTACTACACACACTTATGAAAAATATGCAAAATTATGTGGAAATTCTTGAGAAAAGAAAATACAGATAGAACATATTATACCATGCTAAAGTTTGGACTTCAAATTCGACAAATCTATGAGGATCCTACATTCTTCATCCCTGATTGGACGAGACATTGGTGGTAGTCATTCAGCATCAACCTGACAACATTATCACCAGCTGCTATTTATAATCTGAAACGGGGAGTTGGAGAGTCTCTCGATCAGGTCAAAGATATTTTGTACACAAAGATTACTAAGGATCAAATCCTTGGGTACTACATGTATTGGAGAAAACTCACTATGGCTTGGGAATACCACAACAGATAGATGACTACCAGAAATCTACTCAATCCTCAAAACAATGCTATTATAAATGACAATGTTAAAACAATGGAGAAATGTAACCAACCTCGATCCAACGTTTGATGTAGATCCCCGTTGGAGCTTTCAATCCGCGCACATCCAAGCACTTGTAATCTGCAAATTAGTCTTGACAACCAATATCTAACAAGTACATGTGATATATATAAATGACATTAACATTATCAATAACAATGGTCCATAATATCATAAGCAAATGCAACCCAATGTATAATAAATGACATTCACACCATTAATGGACGAGAATATGAGTATTTCTATTAATGAACAAGAAGAAGTACAAAGTGATACGACCTCTTGCTGGAAACCAATCTGAACCAAGATCTAGATCAATCCACTTGTGCCTCCACCACTTCAATCCTCCATGAATGGAAAAATCAAAGTAGAAAGGAGTTTGGAAGGTGAACATAAATGGTTCACAACTACAAGGATCAATAAGTGCAGACTGAAGATAGGGAAAAAAGCCACTAGAGTGCCTTTACTCTTCTCCTCTTCCCCCCGTCCATAAGCCATATGTGCTCAATATATAGTCCTCTCAAAGGTAGGTGAAAGGACTCATCGAGATGTTACTTGGGCAGATGGAGAGCCAAAGGTCACCCAATGACCGTTTTTTGGGAGTAAAAGGTAATAAAATAGTGGTTTTTACCATTTTACTTGATACCCGCGGGCTATAGGGATGCAACTGGTGGGTACGCATGCTATAGTGATGCAACATGCGGGTAGGAACAAAAATAGGATAGACTGGTATCACTGAAGGATGAAAATGGATCTGAGTCACTGAAATGGATCCTACAGGCAAAAGAATGCTGATGCTCATAGGGTGGAAGATTTCTGTGTAACAGATGCCCCCTAATGTGTGAGGTCAGAGACTGAAATGTGCTATGATGGTTGAAATACATTATAAAACTCAGAAGTGGAGTGATGGAGACACAAGTGGAAAGAACAGTTCACTCGTCATAATAATAGTATCTCTGAATACATGTCAGTATAGTACAACAATCTGATACAAAGGCCATGAATAGGCAGTACATAATGGATATATGTCATAAGTGATCATAGCCATGATCCCTCTACAGTAAGATATGGTCTTCTGCTGAAAAGAAGACAACTGGTGCAAACTGGAGGTACAAACTGCTGAAATCTGAGAGGTGATATCTCATATGTAAAGTAAAAGTCATATGTAGCATACTGAATGCCACAATCGCCTAGGGTCTTCTACACAAGTCTTCGACGGTGCAAGTCCCATCAAGTGAATAAAGGAGTTGGGGTCGAACCTGATGAGACATCGTTTGATTATCGGTCATTGATGTATACCGTTAACAGACGCGAGATGACCCACCGATAATGAAAATGGGCATCAAGGCACATAGCACAATCATCAGAGTGTGAATAAATGGGTTGAAGTCGAACACTAGGATGAATCCATCGATCAGGGGACATTGATGTATTCCCAAAACTGTCGATGGCACGAGAACCTGCCACTAATGACTGCAAGACTCAAGGTACTCAACCGAACTCTAAGCCTCAAGTCCCGGAATAAATGAGTTGAAGTTGACGGAACGAGACTCGTTGGAAGGAGGGCATTAAGGCATCCCCCATCAACCAGCATGAGGTACCAGCAATGCTGAAAGATTTGGAATATCTCAGGTGAAACGGACTGACTCAATAAGGATGGCCGACATGCAATAGTCAAGATATATGAGGAGTGGCCGACACTGGTTTCAAGACTTCCTTTGAACAAGATCATGAGCATATGGATAGACTCAGGCACCATAGACTTGACATAAACTGTGCAATTCAGGAGGCATTACAAAGGGCTCCGTAATGACTGGAAGCTTAACCAATCGGTGGAGAAAACTAAGAAACAAGTACAGCTCCTAAGGCCCAACTATAGTCCTGACTCATAATGTACGGAGTGGAATGAATGCTCTGTTCAAAGGCGACACAACAATTGCCAACAAGAAATAGTGACCATAATCCCGTCTGCCTTTTTGGAATATTTGATTTTTTTTGTCTTTTTCATATTTGGGAAAAGCTTGAAAAAGAATAAAATTGCTTATAGTACAACAAGTGAGGGAACGAGTGTCAAATAGCTAGCAGACTAGTCCCAAGCGGTGGAACATACCTATGCTCAATGCAAGGAAGTGCGTGCAGGATGTGGACACTCGGGGGTGTGTTCCCTCATGGTCAAAGGGTCATCAAATTGTGAAGGGAAAATATATAAGCTCTGCAGGTCTCGACAGGGAAAGTGCTAAGGCACCAGGCTAACAATTGAGTAAGCAGGAGCCGACACAAGGCTCAAGTGGCAAGCAGGATGATGCAATGCAATCGCAACATGATATAAGTGAAGGGAGTCCTTAAGGGAGATGGCCAGCATAAGACAAAGTAGAGTATGAGTCTTCATCGCAACGTCATGGCGTGACTACAAAGGAATCCCAATCCTGAGGACAGACAACTGCATGGGCACCAAAAGCATAATGGGGTTCTAACTAGGGTACCCATGTTCGGGAAAGCCCTACCGCCACATGACGACACTTCTATAACAGTGTGAAGGTTCCATGTCAGTCACGAAGTGGGGTCGCACCTAGGGTTTATGAAAAGTGGTCAAAGGTCAAATGCATAATGCATGTGGAAATGGAATATAACCTATATGCCAGGTGTGAAATGTACCTGCCGTAGGTGTGAAATGGATCAGAACAACTCTCGTCGAGGAAATCTGTTGAAAAAACATTACTCCATGACATGATATTAGTTCATAATGGCCCAAAATGGACAAAACTATAGAAAAGTGGGTCCAGAAAATTATAAATAGTAATAAAATTTAATAATTTTCAATTCATTTGCACTATTCACCATTTTGGAGTTGAGTGGTAAGTTTGCACTTGAAACTTCAAGCGCCGATCGTGGGAGCTATGAGAAACCGTTCAACGAACCGTCCAGAGCAGGTTAGTGGTCACTACCATACCTTTCATTTAAGTGCTTTTATTTTAATTTTGGTCGGTGGGATATTTTGTTTGGCCAAGCCCTACATGGCTTCGGCACTACCCACGGGCTGTAAGTATGCGGGTCGTGGGTAGGGCATCAAACGTGCAGTCAAAAAACTGACTGCCTGCGTCTACCCGCACCTGTCTACAATATAGCCCGTGGGTACGGCCATGAAGAAGTTTTTAAGCATGAAACTGACTAAAAATCTCTTTCTTTGCACTCCAGGATGGTTCTAGAGTGGAGGGAGATAGAGCATGACTAGGTAGATGAGGCCAAGCGCAACGATTTGCAAGCACAACAAGCATTGCAAGCATGTGGCTTATATAAATACTAGAGTCTCGGGGGATTAAGGGCCCAAAACCTACTACACCGTCATCTGATCAACTACTGGGATGTGGATGCTCAACACTTCATCCTCAACGGGAAAACACTGACACTAGATGTAGAGGATATCTATTTCATTACAGGTTTGTCCCGTAGAGGGGAAATGGCCAGTCTTCGATCACGGACCGTGGGTGGTGGGATCATTGTGAAAGACTAAATAGCGTGGTATTGTCCCGCCAACACTCGACCAGTGGGAAGTCAAATGTTGGTCAATCTCATAGTGGACTTGAGCACAAAGATCATAGTGGCAGCTCTGGTGCGGATCACGAGATCCAAAGCACTACATCAGGCATCCAGACCGGTGATGTTCTACGCATCACAATGCTTGCAGCCTACTATATTCGACTGGTGTGCTACTCTGCTGGTGTCTATGAAGACACAACTGACGGAATGCAAAGACGGGAAGGCCAAAAACTTTGGGTATGGTAGCATCCTCTATAGTTTCTTCTTTGAGAGGGTTCTGGTACTTAGCCCGAGGGTGGATGTCCCTCCTCACAGTCTCCAAGATCCAGCCCTGACTCGGTGGGCTGAGATACTGACACGACAGGGTGGTGGCCGTCTGGTGTCACCATATACTGAGGAGTTCTTTCGCTGGTCGAACCGGCAGGTGATTGCTATCGAGGACTACCCCTATGCGGGGATAGACTTCAAACAGGACCGTGACATGCCACTCCCACCAGGTGCAGCTTTCGGAGACATCGGTGAGTACTCTTTTGGTTTTGTGTTTTTAAATTTTTATGGATTTTTTGATTATAGTTGAAATGCAAAAAATATTTTTGGTGGTAATGTCATGTGCTAATGGTTGACTGTTTGCTCGCAGACAAAGGCCCAGTGAGACCCGAGGGCTTCCCGAGACATGGTCGTCGGGGTAGAGATGAGGTGGCAGCAGATGCTGCAGTAGGGCGCACACTACAGACGTTGCGGCGCAACATATCACGGATGGTTTCCCGAGTACCACTGATATAGGTAGCCCGACTTCCTGAGGCTATGCAGTGCCAGGTAGTGGGTGTTCCTGATGAGTGGGTGCGGCTATTGCAGCGGATGGCCAACGCAGTACAGTACTACTATGAGACTCATCCCGTCAAGTCGACAGCTAGACCTCCTTGGAGGGAGTAGATATCCCAGGGTCTCATCATTTTTGTATCGATATGTATATTTTTGAGGGCTACGGGCTCCAGTGTTGTATGACACTACCATTTTTGGACATATTTATATATATATATATATATACAACTTTGGTTCTCGGTTCTACTATATGTGTGTATGGTACAAATGTATGAATGTCTTTGTATTTATGTGATTCATGATGAATGTCACAAATGCCAATCTAATATATAGTTAACATATGCATTAGATATATAATTATGACTTCTCGGAATGTGAATATATGTAATGGAAACAAAATGTCTCTCCAAGAGTCGTACCTTAATGAATATCCGTAGTAATGTAGGGTCTCATACACGGACGGTACTGCCCATTCAGCTGAGACATAACTAGTTGTGAATCCAGGCGGACTTCTAAAGACTGGATGTCATGTGAAATGGCATCCCGAAGTAGCTCAACAACGGCACTATACTCAGCCACATTGTTAGATGTAGGACCGAGACAAGCACCTCCTGAGGACACAACTAGATGGTAAGGTGAAAAGATAACCTAGGCAGCAGAAGCAAGTTGTTGTGTATGTCGGCTAGCACCATCCGCAAAACCTAAGAATGTAGGACATCCCGCTGACATCTGTCAATAAAACAGAGGCTAATCAGCAGACCTGACAACCAAAATGCAACCTAAACTATGTACAGAAGAACTATACAATACTGTACAAAAGTATCAGCCTGAACCAGAGGTTCAAGCGTAATACCGCTTGAGGTAGAACCCATTTCTAGGCACCTTCAAGACAACTCCCTCGTAATATTCTAACTCATAATCTCCTTTTTCAAGGACACGCCTCACAATGTAAGGACCGTGCCACATGGGATTGAACTTGCCTGCCCCCAGGGTTTCTTTAGCTTGGTCATATAAGAGTACCAAGTCACCTTCAGCATATTTCCGGGGATGGATAGACCTATCATATTGAACCTTGACACGATGCTTGTTAACATCAATGGCCACAGCGACATCTCGACGGTGTTGGTCAAGTTGCTCGAGGTGTACTAAACGTTGCTCAATCTCCGTCGTATCAGGGACGAGCCCTATGGCTAGCTTGAGGGAATGAATCTTGCATTCAATCAGTAAAAGTGACTCCACACCATGAACTAACTGGAATGGTGAGAACCCGGTGGCAGTCTTAACTGCGGTTTGATATGCCCACAAAGAAGGATATAACATGATATGCCAATCGATCTTGCTTTGTTGGATGGTACGTTGGAGAATGGTCTTCAAAGACTTATTTACTGCTTCAACCTGACCATTCGCTTGAGGATAGTAGGAAGACGAGTGTTCCTGACAAAACCCAAGCTTGAGAGACAAATCCTCCATCATCTTATTTTGAAAGTGACTTCCATGGTCAGTGACAATCTCTTTCGGGATACCGAATCGAGTGATAATCTGGTTGAACACGAAATGGGCTGTAGTAGCACCATCGACTTTAACGGTAGGCATGGCCTCAGCCCATTTGGAAAAATAATCCACGGCCACAATAATATGATGATGCCCCCCAGCCGAAGCTGGTTTGCAATCCATGAAATCTACCCCCCACTTACTGAAGGGAATGACAATGACGACCGGATGGAGGAGCGCTGGATGCGAGTGTATGTTCCGAGAAAACACCTGGCAAGGGTGACATCTCTTCACGACGTTAATACAATCTTTAAAGATAGTAGGCCAAAAATAACCCACTCGCATAATACGTTGGGCTGTAGCAAGCCCGTATAAGTGACCGCCACACGCCCCCGCATGGAAATCATTAAGTACCCATTCCGCTTCTTCGTGAGTCAAACAACAACGGAGGATGGAATCCTTTCCTCAACGATACAAAGTGTCACCGACGATAGTATAATCTTTAGCGTGATGTCTCACACGCCGTCACTTGTCTCGTGAATAATGCGGAGGAAACTTCAAAGTTTGGAGATATCTAATGACATCCCCATACCAAGGGTCCTCGGTCGAGATAAGAAATAAGTGTTCATCCACAAAGGAATCTTCATGAATGACATCCTCATAAAGCCTTGGAAGGTCCGACATAAGCTCAGCAAACACCAATTATTTCACCAATTTTGCAGAAGCAAACTCGAGATCAAATTCCTGAAGGATCATAATCCATTTATTATACTTACCCCCGATAAGGCGTCGTGATAGCACGAACTGAAACGGATTGATATGAGCTACAACAGTGGTTGTTCGAAGCAAAATGTAATGCCATAACCGTTGGACTGCGTGAACAGTCGCAAGTGACAGCTTTTCTACGTGGGTGTATCTTAGTTCAGCGTCTACTAAATTTTGACTAAGATAATAGATAACATGCTCGACGAGCGCATCATCTACCTGAACCAAGACCATGCCAATAGTCTCTTGAGACGCGGCCACATAAAGAATGAAATCACGTGTAAAGTCCGACGGACTAATCACAGGGGCCGATACCAAAGCTTTCTTAATGGCATCGAAAGACTATTGGGCTCGCTCATCCCAGATAAAAGGTGTGTCTTTCTTCAATAGGCATGTGAAACCTTTAGTAATACTGGCATAGTTAACTATAAATCGACGCAGAAAAGTAGCTCTCCCTTGGAGGCTCTGAAGTTGAAACAAATTACGCAGAGGAGGCAACTGAAGTATTGCCTCAACTTTAAGAGGATTGACTCTAATACCCTCTTTCGAAACTATGAATCCTAGAAGGCGACCAGTCCTAACAGCGAAGATGCATTTGTTCGGATTCAATCAAATTTTATAGTGGATACATCGTTCGAGAATCATACGGAGGTGCTTGGGGTGGTCCACTCTCTTACGAGAATGGCCAGCAAGATCATCCAAGAAAACTTCCATAATCTTCTTAAGATCATAAAAGGCATAGGTCATGGCTCACTAAAAAGTAGCTCCGGCATTCTTGAGGCCGAAGGGCATTTTTCGGTACACAAAAGTTCCCCATGGACAAATAAATGTCATTTTATGTTGGTCCGCGGGTTTGATTTGAATTTGATTATAACCCGAGAATCCATCCATGAATGAAAAAATCTCACTTCCCGCACAAGCATCAAATATTTGATCAATGAATGGCGTGGGGAAGTTGTCTTTCGGACATGCACGATTCAAATCTCCGAAATCAGTGCATACACGGATCGTTTCCTGCTTCTTATCCACAGGAACGGGGTTTGACACCCATTCGGTAAGAGGAACAGGGTAGATGAAACTAGCTTTGAGCAGTTTCTCCACCTCAGCCTTAATAGTAGATGCCTTCCTATGGTTCACAACACGTAAGCGTTGTCGAACCAGTTTAGCATCAGGATAGGTTTTAATCTTGTTTTCAACAATGCGGGGGTCTATTCCTGGCATCTCCTCATATGACCAGGCGAAAGCTTCCTGGCGTTCGGTAAACACATCAGTGTAAATAGCAATCTCCTCAGGAGTGCAATCGGCACCAACTTAAACATTTTCAATCTTTCCGGGAGTGCGAGAGATGTTGATCAAAGTGGTTGGGGAAATATTGGCCATATTCCCCTCCAAGAAAACATCATGCGACTGCAAAAAAGCCACAGGGTGACCAACCATCTCAGCTAGAGTCATCCCAAACTCCTCCCGCTCAATGAGCTCAAGGTTGGGAAGGAAATAAGATCGATGATGCATATCTTCCCAAGGCCTCTCACTACAACACATGGCTTCGAGGATAGCTTCATCCGATGGCAAAGTATCATCGAGGAAATCATGAGAGCAAGATGAGTTGGCTGCCCAAACTGGCAGCGTAACGGGATCTCCTTCAACTGTTTGGGGAGAAGAAAGATCCAGATCTGTAGTGGTTTGTTGGATGTGATCATAAGTGAGCTCCGCTATAGATAAAGGCATAGACATCCCGATGTGCGCAATGTCTTCAGACATAGAATCCACAGATGGAAAAATCCATGGATCATCACAATAGGACGTCCAGAATGGCATACTATTCGAAGGAGGAGGTGCATTGTCGAAAATGGTTCCAATAAAATTCACAGGTGCAGAATGGTTAAAAGTTCCCATCAACGAGGGGTACATTCCAACACCTATGTTCCTAGTCGCCGATTGAGAATCAGAAACTTGAGGGACTACTGATCCTGTAGATGCTATGGAAGGAGTGCCAACATAATCCAGCTGATCGATCGTCACAATCTTTCCTTCATGGGGAAAGCAAATAAATCGAAATACAGTAGACGCGACAGCCTTCATAGCGTACATCCAGTTCCAACCCAGTAAAAGGTTCGATGGGTGCATCAACCACTTCGACTTCAATAGGCATGGACTTACCTCCCAAGGAGACAACAAGAGAAGGGATAATTCTGTGCGGCGTAAAAGATCTACCGTCGAATGCAGTGAGTGTAGTTCTAGATGCGAGTAAGGGAGGAGAGCCAAGAGCTTTCCAACAAGTTAGCGACATTATTGACGCAGAGGCACCTTCATTAACCATAGTACATTTGACGAATCTCTTAAGGCAAACCACCTGGATTTGAAAAGCCACGTGGTAAGGCAAGCGAGGCTGGACATCAGTAGTATCGAAATTGATAACACTAGGATTTCCCCCATCCTGAACTCCCAACGCACTCAAAAGGGAATGCTTCTGAGGAGGACAAGCTTGCAAAACTTCAAGAGCCGACATGGCACACGGAGTTTGGCCCAAATCTTCTACGATGGAGTAGTTCTGGGTGGCTCGAGCATTAGGATTATGCGTGGAGCGCTTGAGAACACCTTTTGGTATCCGTGGCATAATAGAAGGCTTCTCGATATGCAAGGAATTATCAGGAGGAGGGGGAGGCTCATTCCCCAAATTCGGTTGTGGTGCACCATAATCACGTTGATGAGTAGCAACACAAACCTCCGACTGAACCATATTCACGCATCCATAACCACTAGTATTGGAAGAAGACGTTGTCATTTCATTAGTACCATAACTAGTGGTGGGAGCATGCGAAGCCATGTTTTGGTGATGAGGTAGGGGGTCCTTCAACACAGCTGGGCTCTGTGCTAAATGCTTCGATGCTTCTTCAATACGAGGACATAAGTGAGTAAGATGATCCTCCCCATAAAGCTTGTAAGGGAATTTCACCTTACGCCTAGGTTTACGATCCTCGCCAACATTATTGCCTTCCCGAGGAGGGTTGGCATTCTATTTACGAGGAGTATTACGATTTCTATTATTGTTACTTCCATTGTTTCCACCCCTACGATTATTTATCCCCTTTTTCTTACCACCAGGTTGCTGGTTACCCGACAGTTTCGTTGATTGCACATTGTGTACATCAAACGACGGAGTGGAAGTGGACAAAGTGTGAACCTGTCAGGGTGCAGACTGGTTAAGCAACAAATTTTGCATTTGATTAGCTACCAAGTCTATAGGGCGAGTGCATGCGGACCCCATGATGCCATCGGCATGTGGTCCAGGAACTGACATGGGCTCATGTCTTGTTCTCGGTGCGTCAGGAATAATGTCATACAAAATGCCAGACTGAGAATAAAGTAGATCTAACTGCTGGACTTTCAAGATAGCTTGTTCCTCAGTCACAATGCCGGACATTGAAACATCCTTAGCAATGTATGTAAGTAAATACTTAAGGAAGCATTCCAACAAGAACTCTGGAGGAATGTTGGCTTTCACTAATCTCTTCCGCTGACGCCACTCTTGAACGTGGTCAGAAATATGTGTGGCCTTATTCTGACGGAAGGTGGACAACAACTCAGTACGAGTATCATAACGAATCGGCAACTGGAAATGGTCTAAGAAAACCAAAGCAATCTCGTTGAATCCCCTATAGGTGTTTCCAGGAAACTCCACATACCACTTCGCAGTTGCCCCCATGAGGGTGTGTTGAAATAGTCGTAATCGGATGGAATCATGATTCAAAGAGTTGGAGGATCACCAAAGGTGAAATGTCATGACATGATCTCCCGGGTCCTCACCACCTTTCCCCTCAAACTTTGGAATGTTCGAAGGGAGCTTGGTAGGGACCGGGGGCCAAGTAGGGTCGTGACACATTGGATCATTCATGAGCTTCGAAAGATCCGGGAGATTCAAGCGTGCTAGGAAAGGGAGCTGAGGCTGGAAAGCTTGATGATAAGATCCCATAAAAGGTTGATTGAATGGAATTGTGTTATACAATGGACCAAAAGCTTGACCATGAGGGTTAAATTGTTGATACTGAGGACCTGACGGCCCATAAGCTTGCCCATGGCCATAATATGGATAACCTCCCCCTGCCTGACCCATTTGAGAGTAAGCAGGTATATGTGCATTTTGAGCACCATATTGGGGTGGTGGGTGATACTGGTGGCCAGCACCGACTGTGTTGTAGTAAGGGTTTCCACCATGGGTGTGGGGCATGTATGTACTATTCATAGTGGGAACCTTGTTGTATTGACCGTAATGGTATGGTATGTTCCCACCCCCAATATTCGGATTAGCTTGAGCAGTCGTGTGATGACCATAAGCATGAGAAGTATTCCTAGGTCCAATATGGGTGTGACCAGTAGCAGGGTTGGTGGTGTGATGTCCATGCAGATAGGAAATATTCACACCCCCTACATTACTATTACTAGCGGCGGTAGTGGACGCAAAAGTATGCGGTATGTGTCCACCCCCATGGTTGGGAGGAATGGTATCATGTGTGAAAGTGGTCCTAGGTTGACGAGTAGCGACATGAGTATTAGGTGGTGGATGGCGAGTCATGTTTCAGACAACATTTCGACTAGGTTGGGTATTCCTAGGAGGTAATCGTGTTCCAACATTAGCATGGTTAGGAATCTGACTAGTCCCCATACTATGTGAGTGGGTGGATAACATAGTGCCCCCAGCTAGGGTAGTGCCCCCAGTGGGTATAGTATGGCTAACACTTTGACTAGTGCCAGCATGAGTACCAACCATAGTGGAAGGTTCGACAGTATTGTGACTACGCATACCAAAAGAGAGTGCAGTGGGGTTGACCATAGGGTCAGAATCATCATGAGTCTCAGGCCTCCTATATCTATAATCGTGTGGAAACAAAGGAACGAAAGGCTCGTCGTGTTCTTCCTCCTCGGGTAAGTCGGGCATCCCATAAAGATAATTTTCCAGATTCGAAGGATCAAACGGATCCCTATCAAGTGGATTAGGCCAAATAGAAGCTGGTTGAGTCCCAGGTGGATCACCTCCCCAATCCTCACGAGGAGTTTGGGGATCAAAAGTATGTTCAACTCTACTCGAAGGAGTAGAAAGGCCTTGCCTGATATCGGGATGTGTAGCCATATAATCCTCAACGTAAGTCGTGTAAGAATATGAAGACTCAGAGGGAGCCCTCCAGCATCCTCTAGTAATGCATTGTGTAACCCAAGATGGCTTTAAACCAGCCAAACGACGGGACCGACGGAGAGTAGGGCTTCGTGCCACGTTCTCTCCGGAGAGAGACACAACATCTCCTAAAGGCCAACTATCGATCAAAAAATAGTAAATCAAAAGCACACACCTAGAGAATCTACAGCCAAGAGCAGACAAACAGAGTGGCTAAATGAGCTCCCGACACTAGAGCCAGTATGTCTCGCTTAGGAGAGGCTTGAGACTCCCAAACTATAGCTGAAGGTAACAGAATCAGTTATAGAGACACCCAGGCTTCACTATGTCGACAGGGTCAAGTCCACTACACGAACACAACTGTGTTGTCCAATCCCTATCTGAATTAGGACACAAACAACATAACCAATGCAAGTACCCTGTGTGGTACCTAGGTAAGGCAACTATGTCTACCACAATATAACCAATGCTCAGGGGGACAGTTGAAGGTGGGATCCGTCGTATGGGCAGGATAGCTAAGCCCAAAGCACAAGAGGACAAACCTCCGGTACCCCCAGATACGAACAAATCCTGGATATATCTCCCACGTTCAGCTGGTATCAGAGCGATATCTCATCAACCAACCTCTCGTGACCTTGTGCTTAACTCTGGTTTGAGTAGAGCTTTCCCGAGAACACCAATCTATACCATGGATTCCTCCACTCCCTAGTCAGACACCTAATGTTTCGTTCAGTCTTCTTGGATTGTTAACTCACAATGATCTATTCCAAGACTCTAAACCTATGCTAGTTGGTGTACCCTATAAATAAAATAAGTCTAATCAATTTTATGACTAAGTGTTAATTTTAGTGGCTGTGATTACTCAAGGGATATGGTCGTGAAACTAGTGATGTGTAGACTCAATAGTATGCACCATCGTCCAATCCTAGACTCATCTATCCAATAAAACAATGTCACTAATATGCAAATTCAATCAACAATTCCGAAATAAATATGCAAACTTTTATCTTTTCAATGCACAAGCAGAACCTAAAATGAAGGCAACAAGCACTCAATGCAAAATGCAGTACATGGAAATAAAATATTTTTGTATTTTCTCTTATAAACGGAAAGGAAAATGCAAAAACTAAATGAATATTTTTTGTATTTTTTCAATATATATGGAATGAAAAAATGCAAGCAAAATCCTACTATTCAGTCACTGAAGTGCCGAGAAGATCACTAAGACAACCCAGCGGATCTTAAACAGCAAGACTCAGCCAAAAGGAAGAGCTCAAAAGGAAGAAACCAAGAGGTTAAAACCAAAGATTGGTAAAAAACCAAGAAGGCTCAACCAAGAGAAACAAAGAGATCTGGTCACAACCAAGGCATGAAACAATCAAGAAAGAGGCCAACAAAGACTCAGGAACCAACCAAACTCACCCAGCAACAACCAATAGCCATAAACCAACAAAAGCCAGAGTTACACGCTACTGTCGAAGGAATACCTGCGGGTACCCGCGAGTAGTAGTGTAAACAGAGGTGGGTATACGCGGGTAGAACTAAGCTAGCTCGTGGGTGAGGAAAAGCAAATGGTCAAATAAAGAGTCCAGAGGCTCAGAAAAAGCAGGTTTTCTATAGTGTATCTTAACGGCCAATCAGTGACACAGAGCTTCGATAAACAACAACTCTAATTATGGACTAATGCTCAAATTTTTTCCCAAACATGGATGTTTTCCCCAACGGAGTCGCCATTTCTATATTGGAGAAAACTCACTATGGCTTGGGAATACCACAACAGACAGATGACTACCAGAAATCTACTCAATCCTCAAAACAATGCTATTATAAATGACAATGTTAAAACAATGGAGAAATGTAACCAACCTCGATCTAACGTTTGATGTAGATCCCCGTTGGAGCTTTCAATCTGTGCACATCCAAGCACTTGTAATCTGCAAATTAGTCTTGACAACCAATATCTAACAAGTACATGTGATATATATAAATGACATTAACATTATCAATAACAATGGTCCATAATATCATAAGCAAATGCAACCCAATGTATAATAAATGACATTCACACCATTAATGGACGAGAATATGAGTATTTTTATTAATGAACAAGAAGAAGTACAAAGTGATACGACCTCTTGCCGGCAACCAATTTGAACCAAGATCTAGATCAATCCACTTGTGCCTCCACCACTTATATCCTCCATGAATGGAAAACTCAAACTAGAAAGGAGTTTGGAAGGTGAACATAAATGGTTCACAACTACAAGGATCAATAAGTGCAGACTCAAGATAGGGAAAAAATCCACTAGAGTGCCTTTACTCTTCTCCTATTCCCCCCGTCCATAAGCCATATGTGCTCAATATATAGTCCTCTCAAAGGTAGGTGAAAAGACTCATCGAGACGTTACTTGGTCAGATGGAGAGCCAAAGGTCACCCAATGACCGCTTTTTAGGAGTAAAAGGTAATAAAATAGTGGTTTTTACCATTTTACTTGATACCCACGGGCTATAGGGATGCAACTCGCAGGTACACATGCTATAGTGATGCAAGATGCGGGTAGGAAAAAAAATAGGATAGACTGGTATCACTGAAGGATGAAAATGGATCTGAGTCACTGAAATGGATCCTACAGGCCAAAGAATGTTGATGCTCGCAGGGTGGAAGATTTCTGTGTAACACTACATTAAATACAATCAACCATGGCTTGTCAAAACCCGCATAGACGTCGACATGCATCGTAATAGACGTGTGGTTCAAAGGTCTATTTATTCAAAGGCATGGTGCAATGAAGACAACGCCTATCGAGAAATTTTTGGTCCACCATACTCCGATGATTTGTAAATATCTCAAAAGTATTTGGCTACGAGTGGGGCCCATCCATTCAGATTGTCATGAAGATTGTAAGGCAAGTCATAAAACCTTTTAGATCTTACTATTGAAAGTCATAATAACTTTCAGATGTTTTCCATAATGGTTAGTCATGGTTTGGTTGTTTCCAACACTTATATCTTATCCTAGCATCCAATTCTTCCAGATCAGTTTGATAACAAGAACTATAACTACCTATCCTATGATAGCTATAGTATCTAACAAATTGCCCAAGTAAAAGAAAGCAAGAGAAATACATTTGTATGTAGTTCCAGTATTAGGAGTGTGCAACCTATTCTATTAATTACAGTGCTATTAAATATTTGTAAAGACAAAACCAACAAAAAGAAGTCTATACCTGACCTGAATCAACCCTGAATTGGGCAGCCATTCTTGACAGTTGCAGCAGGATCCTCTATCTTTCTATTCTCAACTTTGAGGTCCACATTACCCTCCATATGTTTCTGCAGCTTTGTTATATTTCCACTGATTTCCTCATGTTCCCCAACAGTAACTTCCCGAGTACGAGCCCTGCGTGAGAAGGCAAGGTCCAGGGAGGCCTCTAAGTGATCAAATTTTCCAGAAAGCACAGACTTTTTCCCTCTATTCTCCGAGACGCCAGTAGAAACCAGATTGTACAAATGGAGGAGTACATTTTTGCATTCTAGGTTCTCAGAGCGAATCATTTTGACTTGCACTTCTAACTCCTGGAGCCTGTCTAACACTTTGTCTTCATGGCTGTAGTTCAAATCCTTCTCCTGGGCAGAAACATTTCCACTTTGGTTGCAACACTTCCAATTTTCCTGTCCCTGGCCAAATTTCTTTGTGCCCACAGCGTGACCAGGGTTCTCTACATATTGCAGCAACCAACAGGTCCTCTGCCCGATAGTCCCTCTTGACCCTTTTTCACAGAGCCATCCCGTGCTCCGTGAGGACAACCATGGCCAAGATTTCCACCATCATGTCCACTAGAGCAACCTCTATAGGCCATTGCAACCCAGAAATCAAGTTGTCTGCGAAATGAGGAATGGGAGAAAGGTTCGAAGTTCAAGCTGAAAACATTCTGCGAAATGGGGGCGAAAATTCCCAGTTTGTAGATCGTGCCCACCTGCCAAGACTCCTTCCAACTGCCAATCATGCTCAGAGCTATTAATTCCCACATGCGAGTGAGGATTTCAAGGTAAGTTGGAGCCGTCGAATAATCAAGGGGGGGTTCACAATTGAAGGTGCAATTTTTCCTCCCTCGCCCATAGTTGTGGATTGTGCAAATCCCATGGGGGGGGATTGAAATACTAATGAGAGGGGCTCACCAAGTCCTATGGTACCCAAGCATTATCAAGAACCACATTATTGTAGATAATTGAACCATAAGGGATTCCAAGGCTTACAGAGTAAAAAACCAATGTTCAAAAGCTTCCTGAAACCAATATTTTTTCCTTGTCTACATATTGATTGAAATTTATTTATTTTTTAAATAAAATAAAAACTAATATAGTCGGAAAATCAATATGCACATAATGTCTGAAAAATAGTCTTTGAAAATCAAATTTCTCATGGCCTTTTGAGTGCCAATTTGCATGGATTTGAAATTTGCAACATGTCTAAGGTGTAATATTTCACCTAAGTTAGCTGATTTATTTTGCGTTCTCTGCTGTAGTATTTTATAGATTTTTTGGTTAAGATGTATTGACATGAAACATTTACGAACACTGCTGCAATGTACTCCTGAGTGGACCATCTCACTGTATTTATGGTTTGTTGGGCTGATATAGTCAATTAATGTTTCTTAGTTGAGTGATTTTGCCAAACAATTCACTAACAAACAGTTTTCATATGCATTAGCATAAAATACCAGCATGTAAATTTTAAAAATGAATGGTAGGATGCCAGAAATATGTCATTCAAAGAAAGAGGGTAGGCTACCAATAATATGCCCAGCAATGTTGGAAGGAGAAGTAAATGGGTTAGGCATGTCCCTCCTAAGCCTAAGATTTGAGGGAAGTAAATGTGTACTTTCAAAGAAGAGAGAAATGACCGTCCTATTTATTCTTGTTTTATGAAGTGTAGGTACCACCAAATAGGTATATGTCTGATCTATCTTCCTCAAGTGATGATGAAGATATACTCGGAGAGGTTGAAAGTGAGACGATTTGTACTAGATCTACCGGTTTTATATCAAATAGATATGAAAAGATAAGGAAAATATTTCATAGACGTATGAAATATTTTATTGCCAACGGTGGGTTGTGTAATTATGATGCTGAGAGCATAGGAGACATGGATTTTCCATTGAGGTATAAACATCTAGTGCAACGATGGGTACCTAATATGCTACCTCAAGTGGACACAGATTTCCTCATCAAAGGGAGGATTTATCGCATCGCTCCTTCATCCTTACATGGATTGGGACTATTTTCCATGGATGGAATAATGGTCCGCTATGGAACTGTAACCGAATTGATGGAGTATGTAGGACCACTATACAGATACAATAACTGGTTGATCTTGGTCCAATATACTCGAAGTATGCGGAGATATGGAGTTGCCGCGAATTATATTCAAATAGCAGAAAAAAATAAAAACAAAGGGGTGACTATTTCTATTGATGGGAGACCAAAAGCGTCCGGAAACATTGCTGGCTTTATAAATAGTACATGACCAGTGACAAAAAATAAGAAACCAAATTGCGAATTCGAGGCACGCGAACATCATCGTATATTTGTATGTGCAATAAAAACAATACTTGCAGGTGAAGAGTTGTTGATCGATTACAACTTAAATAGAATAGATGTGGCTTCCGCAGTCCAGGGGAACCGTGGACCGTCAGAAAATATGGCTCATGAGGTAAATGCTAAAAGTAGTAACCAAACATGACTACAATAACTAAATGTTTGGTTTTCTTCTATTAACATTCGATTTCCACTGTTGCCATTCGCTTTATTCATGCTTATTATGAATATTTCCATATGATTACATGGTAATTACATTGCTATGAATATCTCATTTTTGTTTTTGATGCAATAATTGACTACTGAATTTTTTTTAAGGTTGGCGGCAGTGGAAAAGCACATGCCTCTTCCACGGTCCAGGGTGACCGTGGAAGGTCAGCATCTACGCCTCGTCAGGTAAATGTTAAATATAGTAAATAAATATGACTACAATAACAAGATGTTCCGATTTTCACTGTTAGCATTCGCTTTTTCCGTGCTTATTGTTAATATTTCCATATGAAAGCATGCTTATCAAACTGTGGCAGGAGTCTTCTCATGGCCATGGAGCAGAACATGTATCTTCTACTTCTGAGGTAAAAATTAATATTAATGCAATATCTCATTTTTCTTTATGTTACAATTATTTAGTCTGAGGTAAATGTTTATTTATTGATTTATTGTGTTGGTGTGGCGCCATTGGAAAGGCACCTGCTGCTTCCATGGTCGATGGTGACCATGGAAGGTCACACTCTGTGGCTCGTCAGGTAATTGTTTAGTAAAATAAGTAAATGTTTCGATTTAGTACATTCACATTTTTCTAAGCTTATGATGGATTACTGGATCATTTTTCTAACATTATGATGGATTATTGGTTCATTCAGGATCGTGGAAAGGCACCTACTGCTTCCACAGTGACGGTTCCTCGTGGACACTCACCAGTCAGGTAAATGTTAGTGCATAATAGTAACTTAATCTTCATTACAATATCAATATTTGAATGATGTTAAAATTATATTGCATAATTAAATTTATTGTTTGATGAATTTAGTCACGTGCACTAGCTCTGGGTGATGAGGGGTTTGAGGAAGAGATTTTCTATTCCATTGACCCAATGCACACTTTTAGAGTAGCCTTGAAAAAGGAAAATTGTGAAATGCTTGCCTTGGCTCGCCAAAGGCCCTTGTCACAGGAGAATAAGGCAAAGATTCTAGAGCTGCAAGGGGTTATAAAGTCTTATTGGGTAAGTGGCATCTTCACAATTGTTTTTAAGCTATGTTGTGATTTCATATTTGATATTATGTTTTTTATCATTCCAAGTGATCTGATAAAGTAAAGTTTATTGTTTGTGGGATTTTTTAAAACCCGTGACTACAGAACCTGTCGCGACAGGTATAGGTAGCAGTGATGGTCCAATTCAACAAAAAAAAGCAATGTACCAATGAGGCTTTTTGGCACTCCTGTAGTTGGCCTCGATTCCATTGATGATGGAACTAGTGAGAGAGAGCATGATGCCATGCCGGATCATGGTGAGAGAGAGCATGATGCCATGCCGGAGCATGATGAGATGGAGCCTAGGACTCCACATGACTCCGGAGATGAATGTACTGTAGACAACTAGGAAACTTTTCCTGGTGCGACACGAGGTAAAAGCACTGGAAAACTAGATCTCACCTTTCTGGTGGATGACTCTTGTGTTCCTATCAAGATCCAAAAAATTGCTGGTATTTATCCATTATTTTTTTGATTTTAATCATGAAATTGAAATAGACATACGTTGAAATTATTATAAATTAATGGATTACATGTTTCTGCAGGAAACAATGTCTTCTACAGGCATTTGAATGACAAATCCTTGGAGCTGTTTGGCCCCACCATTCGCACACGGTGGAATAGCCAAGATAGCACTAAGAGAGATGAGTTGATTGACCACATGGTCAACTTGTTCAGAAATACTTTCAACAGGAAAGTTGTTGCAAGGTTAGCCGGTGAGAATTTGAAATATACCAGGGCCCAATATAGGGAAAGATTGCAAGCTGACCTCAGGCATGAGCGCCCTCCCATGGTTCTTGAGAAAGAGTGGAAGGTGCTGATAGATGATGCAAAGGAGAACTTGCAAAAAAGACAAGGAAAACAACCACGACTTGGTAAAGAAAGGTACAACATATATCACCTTTTTACTGAAATAAGCTCAATTGTTTTTTTCATTTTTTTTTAAAGTAATATTTTTGATATCTAAGGTTTTTGAAAATTTTCATATATAGGCTACCTGACACCTCCAAAGCAACCAAGGCTAGAATGGAAAAGCACAAGCAACATAGACTGGGCCAGGGTGGCTATAGAAAACTAAAAGCAAGAATTGTAAGTATTAAATGATTAGTTGTTGGGAATATTTATTTAACAATACCAAACAAATATCTGATTTTGATACTGGAAATTTTAAAATGTGTTATCATGCATTGCAGGGAAATACATTCCAAGTTGCTGCCACCGACGAAGACCTAAAGCTTGGTTTCAAGTTTGGTTTTAAAAGTGTGCTTGAACATCAGAAAAGCTTGGGGAAGACTCCAGTCTCCCCAATGATGCAAATGCAGGTATATCACCAATTGTAGTATACTATTAAAGTCTATTCAGTACTTCTGATTATATCACTTATAACTAAAAATTTATGTTTGTTTTTAAGCAACAATGCAACCGCAGCAGTGAATCTAGCGCTACTCAGCAAGTACAAGTTGATGTTGGGGTGAACATGTCCCATGATAGTGTGGAGCATAGTGTCCATTCCGGTATGTATGCTTTGGAAATAGAAAAGTATACTAGTATTAGATGTATATATTTCCTGACCTAAACTTATAAATTTTCTTCTTTCAATTGAAGACCATGCAGCTTAGGAGCACGAAGTGCAAGGGGAAGCAACTATACCTTCAATTAACACCCCAGTTGTCACATCTACAAAGACTGGTAAAGAGAAATACTGTAATTTTAATCAAAATAATGAAATATTTATTTCAATAATAATTCAACGTCATATATATATGCACCTCATTTTCGTTGTTGTAGTTCACACCCCTACAGAACTGCCTCCACGCCCTACTGAGCGACATAAAGAAGTGGCACAAATGAGGGCATGGAAAGACAAACAATAATAGGATATATCGCAGTAAATACTGTGCCAATTGATGATTGTGATACCGTACTCGCAAGTTATTTCAATGCAAAAAAACAGAAATCAACGAAATAGTAGTTCATGACTTGTATTTTGATGGATATAGATGTTGTTAGTATGAAACATTGTTAGTATGTAACATAGATAACTTTTATCTGGTTTAGTTGCGAGGTACTTATCTTTTATGTGATGCTCTTAGCAATTTTCCCATTTATATATTTTATTTTCGTAGAATTTGAATTTTAAATTTAAATGTCATCACAAGTCATTGTATGCTTGTTTATAATTATTTTGTATTTTAATATTCAAATTCTGTGTTTTCTAAAACATCATCACTCCTGTATGTGCTGCGTGTAGATAAATTAGTCTAAAAAATTGAATCTCTTTATATTAGATATATTAGATATGTTCATCATGACTTCGATGATCATCACTCTTTATAATTTGATTACTGCCCAATACATCTCGAGGACCAACTTCAGCACAGGGACCATAGAGGAGTGCTGAAGTTGTAAAATATTTTACTATTGCTTTAGCACTATTCAGAAATAGTACCACACTTCATATTTGATTATTGGTTAAATGTTAACGTGGAGATCTTCAACTATACCTCTCTTACTATTATATGATCAATATGTTTATTTTATAAACTTTTACTGAAAGAGATGAAAATTATGTTATCAGATTACTGCCCATTACATCTCGAGGACCAACTTTAGCACAGGGACCACAGAGGAGTCCTTAAGTTGATAGAGATCTAAATTATGTTAACACATGTGGCTTTTGTTTTTTATAGTACAAGGTACTTATATGTTATGTGATGCTTTCAGGATTGCATAGAGAGAAATGAGGGATATTTTTATTTGGCATCCCACGACCCTTCCTCATACTGTGATGATGAACTTTCAGGTTATATAGAATGGCTATACATTTGAGAGAGATATGACTAGTTGTACCTTCCCCACCTTGATTGAGCTATGATTGGTCTTGTGGTACCTTATCTTTCACTGGTGTTTAATGGGGTCATCTAACCTCCTTGAGTAACTTTTTTAAAACCACCTTGTTGAAGTTTTGCTCTTATAGAGTACTATGGTTGTTTGGCCACATTTGGATCAGCTTACCCTTGGTTCTAAGGGTCATGGGTCTTCTACTACCCACACCTATGTTATGACCATCTTTTATATTTTCTTTTTTTATGACCATTGTTTATATTTGTATCGACACTTCAGATCTCATTTTTGGTTTAATGTACCTTCCCCACCTTGATTGAGATATTATTGGACTTGTGGTACCTTGTCTTTGACTTGTGGTTAATGCGGTCATTTACCCTCCTTCTTTTTTTATATACCACCTTGTTGAATTTTTGGTCTTATAGAGAAGTTGACTTTGATCACCTGCAATCAGTTGTGGTGTGGTGATAATCACTTCTCTTCTGCCGAGACTTGGTTGAAGTTTATAATTTTTGTAACTTTGTTTATGTTGACTTCATTGAACTAATCAACTCCAGTCATTTCTCTCTCTCTAGTTTGTACAAACCCTCTTGAAGGGTCAACTGGTTCCTAGAGATGACTGGCCTCTCCGAGGCACACGCAGTCTTTTCTGAAAGTAATACTTCTGAGTATATTTTCAAGAATGGTTTCACACCGAGGTTGGTATCTTCAACTAAATATCTCTTTTTGTTATATGATATATATGTTTAATTTATGACAAGTTACTGAATATTGGTTTATCGTTATAGTTTGCTTGTAAGTGTAGCTCATTATAATCTGTTGATATGGCAGTTTTGAATTTACCAAAGACCCTGTGTTAAGAACTTATTGGTTGTACATATGGAGTTTGAAGGAGACAATATTAATAGTCACCTACAGGACTTATTCTACACAGTTGAGTATTCACTACTTATTTAATATCAAATTGTGGTCTTTTATGGACAATCTGGGCATTGTGGTCTTTTACAAATTGCAAGCTACAGAAATTATGGTGGTTACTGAAAGTTGGAGATTCAATGGCGATTGGGAAACCCAAAGTTGGAATGTGGCACACTTCAACTTTGGCACCTTCCTTTAGACAAGCCTCGTAAGATAGTATAGAAGCCTTCACACACCAAAAATCACCACATGAAACCCTAGTTGCTCAAGAATAGAGGCGCACACCACTTTTTGTCAAGTAGCTTATACTAATTAACAAAAGGACTTCGAAACCAATAGATAATATCAGTGTTGCAAAACAAAAAACTGGCAAAAAGTTGGCACAGGTCATCAACTTGGAAAATCAGAAAAATTGAGAGAAAACCAACAAAACTCATCAAGTATAAATTCAGACCTTAAAAATTCAAAAAAATTGGTGAGTTGAAAAACATAGAAAACTTGGGAAAACTCAAGAATTTGATAAAGTCTCACTTGTGACAGTGATCTCCATTCTTCCTTGCTCGACACCCAATTGATTACCTAGTCTTTTCCATTGATAGAAAATTAGGATCATCTCCATTTAGGGAATCTTCTAGCAGTGAGTCCCCTAAGGGGGGCTGTAAGTAATGTGCCCACTGGTAATGAACCAGATCTTTGCTTCCAATTGAGGGAAGATGGTCCGTTTGAAGATAGAAGGCTTCCTATAATTGTATCATGCCTTGGCCTTTAGACAGGAAATTCAATGAAATTGGGAGTTCTTGATTGAGACTAATCCATTATAGTGGAGAGATTTCATCCAGAACTGATCGTAGAATGAGATATAGACACTGTGGGAAAACACATGATGATGTTGATTTGCATGTGATTGCATATGCAACTAGAAAATATATAGAAGGTGGCATGAAATCAAATGAAATTCTGGGTAACAACAAGTAGGGGTTTAAAGTAAAACTTTATCATGTCATTTCTTTAATGCAATTGTGATCTTATTTCCTTGTAGGGGTTTAAAGTAAAATTTTATCATGTCATTTCTTTAATGCAAGATACTGGGGCTTACGATTCAACTACTATCCACATGTGCTTAAGACTGGGGCTTACAATTCTTCATTTTTATACATTTAGTTCAAGTTCTTGAGATATCTATCTAGGATTGTGTTTGTTGTTTACAAGCTCATGAAAAGTTTGATGATAAATGACTCTGAGAAAGTTTTATTAAGCATCTAAATATATACCATTACATAAGCATATAGACATTCTTAAGAAGTGAATAGAGCTAAGGTATAATTCTTTGTAAGATCAAGCTCATACATTAAAAAATGTTGTTTAAGCCTTGTGATTATTCAAAGGACAAAAGAATGTGAAATATGAGCTTGAAGAAGAACAATTTGCAAAGCATTGAAACATATTGATAGCATATTTGAAGGACTTGTGTTATCACTTGAAGACTGAGCATATTCTTTGTGACCAAATTGAAGTTGAGTTTGAATAGTGTTATGGGAGAACATCAGTTATAATTTGAAGACCGAGCCTATTCTTTGTGAGCATATTGAGTTTGAGTTTGAATATTTGTGCGCCATTAAAAGACAAAACTTGAAGTTGAAGAATCGATTGTTGAAAAGGGATAAGTATGAAAACTACTTGAACAAATATTATTTGTGTTACTGCTTATCATAAAGACTTGGTAACTACTTTAAGGAATACAATGCAAGATTATTTTTTTGATGAAGTTTGATAGAATTGGAAACCATCATTAAGCAGACTTGTTTGTAGATCTGAAAGGAATCATTGATAAGGATTTGATTGTAGATGTAAGAGCTAGTTCATGAGAAGTGCTTTTAGTCTATCTGAAGCAAATCTATGACTGTATAGTCGCATTCATTTTTTTTTAACACTTCCAGGTATCGTCTCTATATCGACGAACAACAATGTAGGCTATAGAGAATGTTTCCACGCAATTGTTGAACCTGCCATGAAAGTTTGTGAATCCTTATGTGGATACTGCGACGATGCTTTGTGGAACTATAAAATATCTTCCACGCAGGTGTTGAACCTGCCACGAAAGTTTGGGAATCCATGCATGGATACTGAGACGATGTTTCGTGGAACTATAAAAGAATCATCAATGCAGGTGCTGAATCTACCATGAAAGATCATGAATGGGTACGTGGATACTGCGATGAAGTTTCATGGAAGATTCAACACTAGTGTGGAAATTTATAGGAGTTGTGTGTCGATATAGAGACGCAATTTTGTTGCAAGATGTATTTTCCGTAGATATGAGAAAATTTGTGTTGTTGACACGTGGAATCAAAGAAGTGTTGCTATTTCCACGACGTGGAATGTTCATCCCTATATCCACGAATCACTTTCCACGAAAAAAAGAAACAACAATCGTTGCAACAGGGACAAAAATCCGTGGCTATTACAACGAACTTTCGTGGCAAATTAGCCCATATGTAGTAGTGTTTGTGTCCAATATCTCCCCTATTCTATCAATATAGGGATCCCAATACCCCCAACATAGTAATATCGGGGGAGGAAATTGTCCTAGAATAAGATGAAAAAACACATTAGAAAATGATCTACGAA
Source organism: Larix kaempferi (assembly GCA_027924585.1). Classification (NCBI taxonomy): domain Eukaryota; kingdom Viridiplantae; phylum Streptophyta; class Pinopsida; order Pinales; family Pinaceae; genus Larix; species Larix kaempferi. The sequence continues at coordinate 13,345,412 of BSBM01000350.1, read as the reverse complement.
CTGCTACTAACAAGTAATAAAAAATAAAGTAATGTGAAAATTCAAATTCAAATTAAATTAAAACTTGGGTAATTAACACACCTAAAGTAGAAGCATGTGAACTTGTAGAAACCCCATTTAATGGTGATGGTATTGATGGGATCAAGAACTTAGTCAAACTTTGTTGGGACTTAACATTGGTAGGATTCTTCGGTCTCCCAACTGTTCCACTCCTCAACACAACTGTATCATGCGAAGCCTTATTTGTAGTAGTAGTGTGCTTCTTTGATTTCATGTGTTCATTTAGAGAACTGACAATATTAACACTTGCCGGCACCAAAGAGAACCATCTATTGCATCGTGTACATTCGAATCTTACTTTTTTCTTGTCCTCATAGTTTGCAAGTGTTGCTTCCACCACCGTGAACAAATTAGGCTCTTGTGTTTGGTTGAAATCATCTAGAAGTTTGATTACTTGATCAATATCAAGTTGATCTCTAGCCATGGTTGTCTGCTTTTCTCTGTTACATGAAGGAATTTTATTAATTCCCAACATTGAAATGTGACGTTGATGGGATCCTGTTTTCATATGATTTTTTTTGAAGTTACGAACCGTTCGCGCTGCCAAGGATACTTCCCCCGTTCCATAATCAATGCCACAAATTTCACAATGGATATTTATATTAGGTTTTCCATTTTCTTAATACACTTTGAGTGTTAGCTTCTCCTTGACAAAATATTCCATTAAATTATTCACTTTATGTTCCCAAGATTCCAATACATTAGGATCAACCACTACAACTTGTTCCACTAACTCGGACACATGATCAACCACTTCAACTTGTTCCACTGACTCGGACACATGATCAACTCTTGGTTGTTTATGCATAGGTTCCTCCACATTCCCTTCAATGTTTTCAGATATTGGCGTTCCTTCCATTACATGTGATTGCAATGATTAAACAACCATTGTGTCTACTTTCCTCTTAATGCCTATATTGGTTGTTGTAGGTTTCCTTTTTTGCTCTTTCTCTGTATTTAAAGGATGTCCAATTGGGCCAATAAAATCAAAAGGATATTTGATGATTTCATCATCCACAATTTCACAATGGATATCAGCATATGTACAACTTTTTTGACACTGAACTGTGCCAAGGACACAATTCTCTTCACCAATAAAAATTGCAAAGTTCTCAACATCACTTGGATCCATCTGCATTTCCATCCATGTGTACCCTTTAGTTGGTTAAGAAATGAATAAAATTATAACAATTTTTTCAAAAGTTTGGATATAATATGGCTACAAAATGAGGTGAGTGCATCCATAAATAAATGGAAAAAAAAGTAATTCAAATTTTCACATGCATATTAGTTCATTAATAAAACAAAGAGCTAGGAAGCAAGGTATGCACTTTCAATTCAAATCTCTAAAAAGGATGAAGAAATATTACTATCGGGATGAAACACCTTGAAACAAAATGTATTGTTAGTGGCTTATTCTAATAGTCCTCCCCAAACTGAAGAGTCAACTTCAACGTACCTGCAGAAGATCAAAAGGTGATCAAAACAAGAGATGAAAAAACATAGAAACTCTCCCTTCAAATGATGCTCATAATCATTAATTTTTTTATGGGTTTTGCATATTTACCGATGTTGAATTATACTAAAAAAAGTTTTGACTTTAATTATTGTTAACTTTTGTTAAGTCATTTCTAGTCCAAAACTACTGCATCTGAGACTGGAAGATCCTGGTGACCATGACAGACCAAGAATCACTAACATTCCATTTAATCTTTAAATGATCTATGATTGGGTCCACTTCATATTTATTTCCACTTCCAATACATAAAACATGATTACAGGGACATTGGGAAAAAAATCCAGAGAGTTTGTCTCAAAAGATTTAGGAGGACTTGAAAAGCCTGGAAAATAGCATTACAAATCGCAGTTGTTGCAACTAAGTCTGAGTGAGATGTCACAGTCAACCCCACAGTGGAAGAAGAGCACAGGAACACAACTGCTACAATTAAGTTTGAGTGATATGTCAACCCCACAGTGGAAGAAGAGCACAGGCACACAGTTGTTGCAATTAAGTCTGAGTGAGATGTCAACCCCACAGTGGAAGAAGAGCACAGGCACATGCTCCCCAGGCAAACATCAAATTTATTTTCAAGCACTGTCTATGTTTGCAGACCTATATCGTTTAATGAGATTGGATGCACCACTTTTTGTATGTGGGTCGACAATAGGTATTCCTTTGTTTAGAGCACTCTAGCCTCCATGGTAGAGCAACTCTGGTTTGTTATTCATTATGTGTTGTTCTATTAGGTTGGCTATACCACTTTTTGTATGTGCCTTGACAATAGGAAGTCCTTTGTTTAGAGAATTATGGCACCCACAGTAGGGAAAATATGATTTTGTAATCCTGAATAGAAGACTAGCCCCTGTATATACTTTGTATACATTAATATAAACACTTTGGCATAAAAACAAGGATACAACGCAAAAACCATAGAGAGAGTTGTTAAGTTTAAACTAATTTGACTAGCAAGATCACTGAAAGAAACATAATCACAAGATAGACAAAGATTTTACCCTGGGAAACCCTCATGGGGTAGAAAACCCAGCAAAGCTTTCCTCAATAAGATGATCAACCAAAATACAAGATGTGCTCCAAGACTTGACCTCCTTCTCTACCTCCTATGCAGACCTCTCAAACACAAGTGCGCTACTTTTTGAGCTGAGCAAGTGTGAGATAAGTGAGGAGCAATCTCCTCTACTTATACTAGTTCCCGACTGACTAATTCCCTTATGGGGCTGATCTCTCCCAATGAAGTCTAATAACCCCTAATTAATTAACTTAGGGGAGACCCCCACATGGTGGATCTAATAACCCTGGTTACCACAATTCATTAGAGGAATAAACATCTCCAGATACATAATAGGATCACCTCGAAGGGATGAAACATCTCCAGAATAATAAAGTACAAATATAATATTCTTAGAAGTTACAATATTCAACACTTCCCCTTAACGAGAAGGATATTATAACAACATATGCAGGAGAAAGGAGTCATTGACTACATCATACATGATACATCTATAAATCATCGGAAGCTTTCTTCAATACATCATCATCAGTAACTCAACCAGTTACTGGAACATCAACATCATCATCATCGTCATCGCATGATCATCAGCATCGTCATCACACGATCATCAACATCATCATCACACGATCATCGACATCGTCATCATACGCTCATCAGCATCGTCATCGCATGATCATCAGCATTGTCATTGCATGATCATCAACATCGTCACTCTGCAATACACACGATCATATTATAGGATTATCAATCCTGCTCTCTTTAGGACATAGGTCCATGGATGATACAATCCTGTCATGTACTTTTTGAACCGAGGTTCAGGGACGATCCAGTCCTATCATGTACCTTTTGAATCGAGGTCCAGGGACAATCCAGTCATATCATTCAATTCTCGGAGACCTTTGTCTACGGCTCATTTAAGACACCTCATCATACCTAGGGATGATACAATCCTCTCGTCAACTTAGACAGAGTCTAAGGACCACTTCTTGGAGACATACATCTACAGATCAATTCAAGGGACCGAAGTCTGGGGATGATACAATCCCCACCTGTCCACTAAGGAATTCATTCTCGAAGACACATGTCTACGGACCAATTCAAGGGACCGAAGTCTAGGGACGATACAATCCTCACCTGTCCACTAAGGACTTCATTCTCGAAGACACATGTTTACGGATCAATTCAAGGGACTGAAGTGTGGGGATGATACAATCCCCACCTGTCCACTAAGGACTTCATTCTTTAAGACATAAGTCTACAGATCAATTCAAGGGACCGAAGTCCGGGGACTATACAATCCCCACCTGTCCACTAAGGACTTCATTCTCGAAGACACATGTCTACGCATCAATTAAAGGGACCGCAGTTCGGGGACGATACAATCCCCACCTCTCCACTAAGGACTTCATTCTCGTATATAGAAATATCGGATCTCTGTGTGTTTTGACTTATCATGGAATACTGGATTTTATATCATATTAATACAACTTTGATTGTCACACATGATCATAGTGGGATCCGTTTCTAAGTCAAACACTCCAGATAATAGTTTCCGAAGCCACACTGCTTCACAACTAGCAGAGCAGGCAACTATGTATTCTGCTTCAGCAGTACTGAGAGCCACAATAGATTGTTTCTTGCTGAACCATGAGATCATGGCAGATCCAAGACCATAACATACACTTGATGTACTCTTTCTGTCTGAAACACTTCCTGCCAAATCAGAATCTGAGTAACCATGTAATCTAAGTTCATGACTTCCAAGATAATACAGACCAAAATCTAATGTACCCTTTAGATACCTCATTACATGCTTTGCAGCTATTAAGTGAACCTTTCTAGGTTCTACTAGATACTGAATCAGGGTATTTACAACAAAGCATATATCTGGTCTGGTATTTGTTAAATACATCAATGACCCAATGATTTGTCTATATAGAGTCACATCCACTAATTCTGATGAGTCATTAACTAATAACTTCAAGTTGGAGTCCATGGGAGTGGCCATGGATTTACACTCGAACATATCGAATCTTTTTAGAATCCCCACATCATACTTACCTTGATTTAAAAAGATTCCTTTTGGTTCTTGCCATACTTCTAGACCTAAGAAGTAGTGCATTAATCTGAGATCCTTCATTTCAAATTCTGAAGAAAGCTTCTTCTTGCATTCGATAATTTGATTCTCATTTCCTGTTAGAAATAGATCATCTACATACAACAGTAATATAACAAGTTCATCATCCATAACTTTGAGGTAAAGATTAGGATCAACTTTACTTTTGGTAAAGCCCATGCTTGTTAAGAAACTGTCAATCCTTCCGTACCAAGCTCTGGGAGCTTGCTTTAATCCATACAAAGCCTTTTTCAGCTTGCATACATGTGTTCTTCCATCTTTAACCTCAAATCCTTATGGTTGTTCTATGTACACTTCTTCTTCAATCGCACCATTCAGGAAGGCTGTCTTAACATCCATCTGGTGTAATTTCCACTTCATCATGGATGCAAGTGCCATGATAGTTCTAATTGAAGTGTACCTAGCAACTGGTGCAAATGTTTCTTCATAGTCAATTCCCTATTTTTGAGAGAATTCTCTAGCTACAAATATTGCCTTATATTTTTCAATGCTACCATCTGCAGCATGTTTTATCTTGAATATCCATTTGGAAGAAACCACACTTTTATCTTTTGGTTTGGGAACTATATCCCAAACATCATTTTTCATTATTGACTAGTATTCTTCTGTCATTGCTTCTACCCACTCTTTCTTCTGAGCTGCCTCTTCATATCTAGTAGGTTTTTGATCCACAAGATCACACATCAAGGCCACATAGTTGGATACTAGCTTTGGTTTCTTTCTTTCTCTAGTGGAGCCTTCAGGAGCTCCATATTTTTCAGCTCCTTGAATAATGTCTCTAGCCCATGCTGGCCTTCTTTTTCTAGATAAATTTGTAATGGGGGGTTCTTGTGGTTCTAACATATCATGGTCCTCTAGTGCATCATCTTCAGGGATGGGTATAGCTTCTGTAATTCTAGGAGATGTATCTTCTTCATAGATTTCTTCAAGTTGGCACTTCCTAGATTTCTTGAGAGCTGCTTCTTCATCAAATGTTACATCTCTACTTATTTCCATATGATGAAAACCAGGTATGTAAATTCTGAAAGCTTTGAATGATTCACAATATCCAACAAATATTCCCTTCTTACCAGAAGGATCCAACTTGATTCTCTTTTCTTTTGGAATGTGAATGTACACTGGAAATCCAAATATTTTAAGATGGCTTACCTCATGCTTCTTTCCTGTGAATACTTCTTCTGGAGTCTTCAATTCAAGAGCACTATGGGATAGTCTATTTTGTACATAGAATGTTGTCCGAGCTGCTTCAACCCATAGATACATGGGTAGATCTTGGTCATGTATCATAGTCTTTACAGCTTCCATGATGGTTCTATTCTTTCTTTCAGCAACCCCATTTTGTTGGGGATTGTAGGGAGTGGTTAGTTCCCTCTTGATTCCAGCTTCCTTACAAAAGTATTAAAAGTCCTTTGAAGTATATTCTCCGCCATTATCTGTTCTGAGAATCTTGATTTTCTTTTCTGAGAGATTTTCTATTAAGGCCTTGAACTCTTTGAATTTTCCAAAGACTTCATTCTTTCCTTTTAGAAAGTATATCCAAGTCTTCCTTGAATAGTCATCAATGAATGTGAGATAGTATTCAAACCCACTTAGGGATGTGATGGGCATTGGTCCACATACATCTGAGTGTATTGACTCCAGAATGTTCGTAGTCTTTGTTTCACTCTTTGGAAAATGGTTCTTGACATTCTTCCCTTTTTCACATCCTTTGCATGAGCCATTATGGTCAATCTTTAAGTCTGGTAATCCTATGACCACCTTGCTCACATAGGGTAGGGTCTTGTAGTTAATGTGAGTAAGCCTTCTATGCCATAGCTCACTGGGGCTAGTGGTGTCATGGACAAGGGAAGCTTCTGGGTGACCCTTGAGTTTGTAGAGACCTCCTTCTTATTCACCAATAACAATTGCATCCTCAATTGATTTTCCTTTGGGACACATAAGTACTTGTCCATCAATAAATGCAATTCTAAAACCTTTCTTATCTAGTGCTGAGATAGAAAATAGATTCTTCTTCAAACCTGGTACATATAAAATTTCTTTCATCTTTAAAGGTGTTCCAGAATCAAGCTTGTAGCTTGCTTCACCAATTCCCTTGATGGGATATTGATAATCATCTCCTAGAGATACCTTTTGTGGAGAAGACTTTTCTTCAAGTCTTGAGAGAGTTTTCTTTTGACCTGTCATGTGCTTTGAAGCACCATTATCAATCAACCATGTATCTTCTCCAGGAGACACAGATCCAGAGAGTGCAGAAAATAGAACATACTCTTCTGCATCTTCTTCTTCATTCCTTCTAGATCTTTTCCTAGGGAGGGGCCTTTCTTCTTCTTCTTCATCTCTTTTGGATCTTTTCCTATGAGGCCTTACTTCCTCCTCTTCTTCTTCTTCTTCACTATCATCTTCTGCAAGATGTGCTTGATGTCTTTTATAGTGAAGATTTTTCTTCTTCTTTGAAGGACAAAATCTAGCAATGTGTCCTTCTTTATGACAATTGAAACATTGGAAAGAAGAGAACTTTCTTCTTCCTTTCTTCTGAAATCTTTGTGGAGATTGAGATTCCTTGTGATTGTCCTTCTTGAAGTAAGATTTATTCTTCCTTCTCTCAGTGTGTGTAGCCAAGGCTTGGTCAGCCTCCTTGAGAAGGGCTTCTCTATTGGCTACCCTAGCTTCTTCTTGAACACAATCCTCCCATACTACATCAAAATTCATACTTTCTTTTTTGGCACACATAGTTTGTATAAATGACTCCCAAGGTCTAGTGAGACCATTTAGAGCAGTCATCACAAGTTCATCTTCATCAAGAGTATCACCAATGGCATCTAGTTATTCCTTGATTTGGGAGACCCTTGAGAAGTAGTCTTGAATAGATTCTCCTTTGTGCATCTTGGTACTCTTCAACTGAGTTCTTAGGTTCATCTTCCTATTGATGTTCTTTCCTTCATACATTCTTCCTAGGGCATCATACATTTCCTTTGGGGTCTTCTTGGAAGCCACTTGGGGAATCAAGTGGTCTTTAATAGAATCAGCTATGATTCTCTTTGCCCTGATCAAATCCTTCCTATGCTTCTCTTTGGCTTCATCTTCTTCAGGTTCTGCAACTTCATCCTTGATATATTGAGCAAGATCATTCTCTTCAAGAATGAGACCAATTATGTATTTCCATGCCCGTAAATTCTCTATACCTTCAATCTTGTCTTCAAGCTTAGTGCTTGGAGCCATCTTCTCTTGGGGGAGTCCAAGAGATAAGAGATAGAGTATTACTTACCAAGAAACTTTACCTTTTCACTTTTCCGGATCTACAATAGAATTTCTGGTTTATCGCACTTTTGGTAAAACTAGGGTTTGTCTTTCCCGGAGTTCTACCCAACCAAAAACCTCGATCCAAGGCTCAAAAGATAGATCTTTAGAATGGCTATTCAGCCATGCAACCAGAATCCAAATATACTAACTTTTGTAGAAACCCTAATTTTGGGAGAGAGAGAGAAATATAATTTCACCTTGTGAAAGATGTTCTATTCAGGCTAGCTTTGATACCATGTTAAGTTTAAACTAATTTGAATAGCAAGATCACTGAAAGAAACATAATCACAAGATAGACAAAGATTTTACCCTGGGAAACCCTCATGGGGTAGAAAACCCAGCAAAGCTTTCCTCAATAAGATGATCAACCAAAATACAAGATGTGCTCCAAGACTTGACCTCCTTCTCTACCTCCTATGCAGACCTCTCAAACACAAGTGCACTACTTTCTGAGCTGAGCAAGTGTGAGATAAGTGAGGAGCAATCTCCTCTACTTATACTAGTTCCCGACTGACTAATTCCCTTATGGGTCCGACCTCTCCCAATGAAGTCTAATAACCCCTAATTATTTAACTTAGGGACGACCCCCACATGGTGGATCTAATAACTCTGGTTACCACAATTCATCAGAGGAATAAACATCTCCGAATACATAATAGGATCACCTCGGAGGGATGAAACATCTTCGGAATAATAAAGTACAAATATAATATTCTTAGAAGTTACAATATTCAACAAGTATTCCCACAGATACAGATACAGATACAAGGAGAGGGTTGATCCTGTAACTCAATTCAAGGACCCTTATTATTGTATCAAATCAATGGAGTTTACAGAAATCAGAGTAGCACAAATGCATAAAGATAAATAAGCTTACCTAAATAAAAGTGAATTTTACAGTTATTTTGTTATTTGTATATGTTCTTGGAAATTTCATCATTTAAACCCTCAACAGTTTTGCATGGGGAAAATATTTGTAGCACATTTAGAGGCCACAAATAATTTATCTCCAAACAATTTACTCATTTTGAAGAGGGAATAAAAAGAAAGGATTCAAAGACAAATTATAAACCAAGAATCTTAGATTACAGTTTTACAGGGAAACCCTACCAAATATTGAATAATCCAAGCCAAAACTGATATTAAACTCTACATCCAAACAAAAACCTAAAGCTAAAATGACAAAGGCCTCCCAGAATCTGGCAAAGCAATACATGGCAACCATCAAATTCATCTGTGATATTTTAGGCTCGTTGGTGATTCTTCTAAATTAAAGCAAGGAATACAATAGATGTACTTCCATTCCACTTAGCACAAATTGACCAGATTGACAACAAAGTAAAAATTATTTGCACTCCCAGAAAAAACATGCCTATTTGGCCCCATGTTGCATGAATCAAGGATGGTGGTGGCTGATATCCAAATTTTGGGATTAAAGATTCAACAAAATATCTTTTTCTAAATATATATAGATACAAAAAATCAACAACATACATAATCCAGATAATCAATATTTAATATTTATAGCATCTTAAACATATAATAATACATTAAGAAATGAGCACATGAAAAAGTCAAAGAATGAACATTGAACATAGTTCATATCAACATGTTTCCGTATTAATGCAATTTTTAACTTAAAAAAGTGGAGAAAGCAACATACATCACATGATACTGTAGAACACTAGAGCTACATATGAGCTCCAAGTCCCTATAAAGAATTTAACAAGTTACATGGCACAAGCATCCACATAAGTTTCAGTTGAGATTCCGAGGTCCTTGATATTCACCTTTCCAATAGGAAATCAAGGAAATTTGTGTGTACATATAGAAAGATCCTTTTCCTTTAACAAGACTTGATTTTCTTCATAGAAACTTGAAAGGTAACCTATTAAATACCAATATTTTTCAAAGCTTGAAGAGGTCGTATAATAAAAAATGGGAATGGCAATAGGCTAATGTTCAAGAGTCTTATAACGATAATTAGCCCACAAAATGTCCCTATCAAAAAGTACCTATGCATCTTCATATGCTACATTTTCAGTGGCACACATGGCAACAAAATGCAGAATTTTCAGTTACAATGTTCAAAACTAGGAAATGTTTGCAATGACATTGATCCCTTATGTGCTTATCACTATGCAAAAATGCAACTTTGAAAAGTACAAATCTGTCTGAGTACTTGTAAGTTAAACTCACACCAAATCACAAAAAGAATATGCACAAATGATTTTGAGTTATTTACAAAGTTGTAAGAGAACTTATGATTTAGACCCAACAAGTTGAAAGAATGATGAGCTTCCTTTTCTCTACAAGTGACATAGAGTTTGCTACTATGTTTAACTAAAACATTGGCTGCTTAGAATAATCCACATGTGTTGTATGATTCATAACATCATCGTTGATCAAGGTGAAAAGTTGTATGGTGATGTTCCCTTGTCTCATCATCATGATTCGGGCTGCAAGCAACAACTCTATCAAATTGCGGATGCAAATGCTGAAATCTTGAGAGAACAACTATCCAATTACCTGTCATAGAAAGCACATGAATGATCTATATGAATCACATGTTTGCTTTTTGCTAAATTTTGTGTTTATCATATTTTAATGGAGTCTACTCTCTTCCATGGATTTCAAGTTTAATCTGGAAGATAAAAATAATTCATTTAATAATGAGTTGGAAGATAAAGAGTCTTCATTTAAGAATGGTTTAAGGTGATTGTAAGCGACTACAGTATTAAGAAACTAAGATATTTTTAATTCATTGATATTTAATTTATTAATATTATTTCTGAAATCCTTAATAAGAATTTCAATAACTAATTATCTAAGCACTTATTCTTCCTTAGTTTAAAAATTTACAAAGTTTAAGTAATCATTTTTTATTAAACCAATAATTCTTAATTCATCATTAACTAATCCACTAAGTTATTAAATCTGTCAATAATGATTTAATCCACTAGTTCAATCACTAATTTAGAAATCACCGACCGAGGGTTCACTAACAATTTATACTAACATATTAACCTACCATCACATTAACAACTAATTTGTTGATCCAACGACAATTCACATTCTAACCCACTATCACACTAGTTAGTGGCACACTAACCCGGTAAGAATTTTGTTACACTAATCCAATAATTCAATAACCCACTAATACCATAACCATTGTCTCATTAATTCACTTACCCACTAAATAGGCTAACCATTAACCCAAACTCAAAAGCACTTCTAACACTAGAATTCTGCTATCTCAACACTTAGATTTACAATTCTATTATATAAACACTAAGGAAGATTCGAGGATGGATATTTCAGTGCACATTTAATGGCGTTGAAGAGCTAGGGGGTTGATGGATCTTGAGGTGACTACACCTCATATCCCTTTGAAGGGGTTTTTATTTGGTCCTCTTTGCCACCCAGATGGAATGGCCCCAATAGAAACACTAAGAATAGCAGGGTTAGGTCCCCTTGTACTAAATGAACTACCAACACTAGACATCCCTTATGTAAAATAAAGTAGAAAATCAAAAGCATCTTTGGGTGGAAATCCACCTACCTAGATGAGCATAGGGTCCTTTGGATTTGTCAAAGACGGATTAAAATTCGCCAAAGAATTATGTTCAATGTTTTCAATCTCCAGAGGACCAAAATATTCTAAGACAAGAGAAGGATGAACCTCTTTTGTTATCACAGTGTGTGTATTGAGACCTCACAAAAATTCATCCTTATACGTTATGTAATTGGACCCAGAGTGATCAAAGTCTTCTCTAGTTGGGCTATGTAGAACAATGTAGGTCTTGTCTTCTAATTCACTATGGAGAATTTCAGAGAGGTTTCTCTATCGTCATAATAGAGACAGTTCTGTGATCTTGGGAGGAGAGCCCCATTGCCTCCTAGATCGATGGGGTGATGGGTCAGCCACTTTGAATTTTAGGTTTAAATAAAAAATTACAAAATAACAAACAATTAAACCTAAGGCCAACTAGACAAAAATCACCAAAGAGTACTCTCCTAAAAATATAAAAACAATAAGCAACAAACTTGCTCTCCCCAAAATTGGTCGAGGGCAGTTAAGACCCTAAATATGATTAGTGGGGAGCTGGAAAGAGGGCCTTCCAAAGATCAACTTGGGAGAATAAGGGCCTAGTACTAACTAATGAAAGTGTAAGGAACAACTATAATAATCTTTTGAGAATCAATCACCTAAGGTGCAATTTCCCTCGTGAAGTAAGGAAATGTCAAAATGAGTTGAGACCAAGATCTACTATCTGCGTGGAGTACTGCAAGCACTTCCCACTTGCAATCAATTATTGGAAAACCAAGGAAGCGCACTAAACATACCACTTGATGATTGGTAGCTGGGGGAAACAATTATGAGTTAAGCTTTTGCGTTGGGTATTAAATATAGGTAAAGTCCTACACCTATAACTCTATAAAGAAGGAATCACTTCAAGTAATATGTCAAATTTTCTCAAAGTCCCCAATTACCCCACCCACCAATTAATCTAGGTGCTAGGGGAATCATGATATTGACACTTGAACTGGCTTTACCTACTGCTTGATGCTTATGTAAGATGTGCTTTCCTAGAAATATTGTTTTAGGAAAATATACTATTAGTACCAAGAATGCTCGCAGAAACATAAGGAAGGCAATATTAAAGGTGAAATTAGGGCAGGGAAAAACAATGTCTGTGGGAAAAAAAACAATCCTGAAGTTTCTTAGAAGATAGTTGCATGAGCTATCTCTAAAGCCAATAACCCAACTAACTGATCACTAAGGTGAAGTACCCACGAAGTACCGGATTCAGGGGAGGGAGAGACCGTGCCAATCATGGATTTTGATTGTAAGGTAATACCACAAGAGGGTGTACAAGTTCCTCATGGGAAAATTTCACAAACAATTCAGAACAAACAAAATTCTGTTGAATGTTCAACACATAATAAATGCCAAAAGAGAGATACTTTGATGGAAAATGCACCCAACATTGAGTTGGAGACTCAGAAAAAACCTATAGAAGATGAAAGAACGCGGGACCAATTACTTCCAATTGAAAATGTCACATCACTTGGTTTGAAAAATAGTCATCACAATAGTGAGGAAGTTGAGGCTGTTAGAAGCACTGATGCATGCACTCAAGCATCAACAAAGCCCGTTAATCTCACTCCAGTCTCACATGTACCAAGTGATAGCTTGTTGGAGCATATAAAATTTCAACAGAGGTCATCAACAGGTTATCAAAATCAACAACGCTTGGAACTCATAAAGGTAAGTGCATGGCTGATCAACAATCTCCTGCTGGCATGCGTTTGAAGATCAATGAAGGAACTTTTGGATGCAAAACTACAATTGGAGAAACTAGATATTTTGGTTCCCCTCCAACCAATTGCATAATAAGGTTGGACTTGGAGATCAAGCTAAAAGAGCATTGATTCTCAGGAAAAAAATGGAGAAGGATGGAGGATTGAGTAGATGGCTTGTTGCACAAGCTCTAGGACAGTTTGTAGACATTTTTCAGAGGGAAAAGGTTGAAGAGTTCCATTTATTGCAATTAACCATTGGCACACACAAACAGATGGGAGCACATGTTGTTGGGCCTCAAAGAAAGTTGATACATTCTATTGATTGGCTAAGTCAGCCTTACTATTTCAAAGCCTTTTAAACTCCTCTGATAGAGAAACCTATAATGGAGAAATCCTTGTTTTCGGAAGGAAGGAAAGGAAATATTTATTTAATGGTTTCTTCCTATTCATATTTCAATCTTCAGTACACGACCAGATGAGAAATGATTCTATGCTGATATATTTCAAAATTAAGAACAAAACTACAAACAGTTCGTGTTCCTACGCCCTCCATTTCTGAAATTAATTCTAGCCAAGAAGGTTAAAAGAGGGTTCCAGACAAAAAACCCTAAGGATACAAAAAAAAACCATGATCGAGAACACCGAAGAATTTCCCAACGCTCTTACCGATAGGTTACGTGCATTCACCATTAAATATGTCTATGGTTCCACCTCTGCTAAGCTTTTCATGTGAGTTCCGATAAGACCAAAATCAACCCCAACTCACCCCCTCCCCCCTTCCTATCTGAATTAATTAACCTAGAATATCATCGGCGTAACACCTTGCTAAATGGCTAAATACTCTGTCAACCTCATCAGGCCCGGTTGGTTTTGAACCATGACAACAAATCAAAGAATTCTTAATCACATAAACTCAAAGAAGTATTTTGCAGAAAAATATATGTCAAAATTTGAATCAAACCGAAATCCAGAAACTCACTGCCATAATCTATTTGAGTCTTCTACTCACCTTCTACTTTCGTCGCTCGCCCAAAAAGTAGAAGGTGCCACATCCAACACTACTAGCAACCTACATAAAATTTCAATAAGAAAAGACACAGAAAAGACCGATGCTCACCCGATGTTGCAACCCTCGCTTCGATCTTTTCAGTTGTGGTCAATGAGATGTCTTAGGAGGAAGCATCACGCCTCCACCACACCTCAAGCCCCTCAACCCTGCGTAATGGTAAGCTGTGGGTAAGCCCCTCAACCCTGCGTACTGGTAAGCCATGGGAAGCCATGAGTAAGCCCCTCATCCCTACGTACTGGTAAGCCGTGGGAAGCCATGGGTAATCCCCTCAACCCTGCATACTGGTAAGCCATGGGTAAGCCCCTCAACCCTGCGTATTGGTAAGCCATGGGTAAGCCCCTTAACCCTGCGTACTGATAAGCCGTGAGTAAGCCCCTCAACCCTGCGTACTGGTAAGCCATGGGAAGCCATGGGTAAGACCCTCAACCCTGCATACTGGCAAGTCATGGGAAGCTGTGGGTAAGCCCCTCAACCCTGCATATTGGTAAGCCGTGGGTAAGCCCCTCAACCCTGCGTACTGGTAAGCCGTGGGTAAGCCCCTCAACCCTGCTCACCATTTCGGGGGATATTTGTGAGCCCGCTCCTATAAATAAGACCCCATCATATTAGTGTATTACTATATTAAATAAAAAAACCATTTTCCCCTTAATATATAAGCAATATAATTTTTTGGGTTTTCATGTTTATTTAATACCCCCAATATGAACGAACGTGATAATATATTGGCCCCCTAGTGAAGCCCTGTGATATATATATCGAGGGAATGTAGCACATCTAACCCTTAACAGTTTTTTTTTCTTTGTATTTAATTTTTCTTTATATATTTATATTTTTTATTATTTTAAAATAAGCGTTTTTAATTGGATTTTTTAATAGCCCATTGAGGTAGAGCTATTGGTAATGAGTAATTGAGATGAGAAGTTGTAAATGCAAGGTCACAAGTTCAAATCCCCGTGGGTAGTAGCTTACAAAAATAATGGTTTTTTAATTGTTTTTTCTAATTTATTTATTTTTAATTTAAAATATAATAATTTTTGTTTTTCTCAATGAGTTTATTATTATCATTTTAAATGAAAAACTTTCATTTTAAATGGAAAACTAATAGCAATAGTATTAATATATCAAAATTGTTTTAAAAATATTAAAATACCAATTTTTGCTTAGATTAAATGTACTTTGATTTTAGGTTTTGCTTGTAAAGCACTAATTTTTTTTTTTTCGTGTCATAGTTCCAAAAATGTTGTTGTTTTACTATTAGCACTATTTTTTTATTATTGTGGGGTTCATTTTAAGGTTTTAGTTGTAATGGTACTGATTTTTAAGGTTATGGTTTAAAAAACATTGTAATTTTAACCCAAAACTAACAACAATAACGATAATGATGCTATTAGTTGCACTCTTTTTCAATTCAGGTTTTCATTTTAACCATAAGAAAATTAGTAACATTGTTTTTCAATTTAGGATTTGATTTTAAGGTTTTTTTGCAACATTATGGGTTTTTAAGGTGATGGTTACAAATGGTTGTAATTTTAACATTGAAAAAATAAAAAAGTACTACATGTAGCGTTGTTTTTCAATTTGGGGGTTGATTTTGAGGATTTTTACACAAAAAATTAGGTTTTAAGGGTTAGAATTGTCATTTTAAGGTCATAGTTATAGTCAAATTGCTAACTGTATTTTTTATGCCTAAAGTTGAAACCTCGAGAACATGGCATACAAATTAAACAAGGACAAGGACAAAGTTAGTTGTGCAAGTCATTGAAAAAGTTGTCCTCAAAACCAAAAATGTGTATCCTCTTGTTGTTGGTGCATCCCAAATCACATTTTTGTGTATGTCTTACGTGAAATTGCTAGAAATGCATGCAAAAATCTGAGCCAAAGATAAGGAGAGAGATACTGTCAAAGAAATGATTAAAGCCCATTCTACAACTGTCATCCATTAATCGAGCAACATTCATCAAAATAGTTACTTCATTAGGACATGGCACGTTGTCAAATTATTTAATTGATTAGGAGATGGTATGTTGGACTCACTTATTGAGCAATCTATTAACCTCGAAGAGATGCATGAATTTCAAGATTGAAGGATAGGATACAATGCAACAATTACTAAAAGATGGGACCTCATATTTTCTTAATAACAATTCTAGTTAATGCAATGTATTATGTAGTAAAAGCAATATGTGCTAATCTAGATGGAGTTCCAACATGGAACAAATTTGAAGTTGTAGATTGAGGAATTCAATGTTGAAAGAACATAAGCACAAATTGCTAGTATCTTATACTACATCTCTTATGTACTATCACACATGCAAGTGGTGAGCAGTGATCAAATTTGAACCCGTCACATCCCTTCCAAAGGGTTTTAGCTCATCCCAAAAGTGTTAAGTAAAAATTGACCTTAAAAAAAAAAATTGAAATATTGATTTTACCTTGCCAACGAAGAAGGGAAGAGTAGATGTAAATATTTTAAAAGAATGGTAATTTTTTAAAATAACCCATTAATATCTATTCATTGTATAGTGATCCATCCTTGGGATACACATTAAACATTCACGTTGTTTGATTTGA
Source organism: Larix kaempferi (assembly GCA_027924585.1). Taxonomy (NCBI): domain Eukaryota; kingdom Viridiplantae; phylum Streptophyta; class Pinopsida; order Pinales; family Pinaceae; genus Larix; species Larix kaempferi. Next base: position 13,328,437 of record BSBM01000350.1, on the reverse strand, counting down.
CCAAAATGTGTAATATTAATAGTTTGAACTTGGAACTACATCCCATCTATTTGTCTGGGCGATGAGTTGAATACAATTATGTTTTTTTCAATTTTCTTATGGTTCAATTTCATGATACTTCTCATTGCAAATTTATATGCACCATATAATAAATAATAATAAAATGTGAATGTATTATAAATTTACATACTATTTATTAATGAGGGGAAACTACTTTATAAAATGGCATTATACCAAGTTCCAAGCAAGTCAATCTAGTATGAGAAATCAATTAAAAAAATTTAAATATGTGGGTACAACTCACAAGTGAAAACTAAATATATGGGATGGGATATAAACCAATTCCCCCATCTTTGAATCATAAGCCATCAACATCAATTTAAATCTCAAACTCTCCACCATTTCCTCCAAGAATTTTGTTTGATAATGCTTATTGTGCCATAAATTTGCATGTGTATTTTTTGTGCCCTTCCCCATGCATTTAATGGATACAACCACAATTCTGCAATATTTATTTATTGAAGATGGACTACTCCCAGATTATATTCAATGGAACCACTCTCGGGAACTTCACGCTTCCCTTAGCCTCTACAACATCAACCTGAGAACTCACACCCTCCTCTCCTTTATGTTATGTCTTTCATCACATTAAGGAGTGTACATATATAAAACTGTTGGAGGAATACCAAGCAGTTCAACTACCAAATATTCATTTTAAATTTGGGGATTTGGGGCAAGGAGTCATTCCACGTTCTTGGATTTATTATTTTAGGGTATACAATAGAGATCAATTAGATATTAACTATGTGATTATTTCATGCACATAAATAACTATATTTAAAATATGTCTCATCATTAAATACTTTGGATGTATGCAACATTGTCCTCTTCATGTAGTTGTTGGGCATGAAGCTTTTGGTTGATCTAAAAGGAACTTCTGAAGAAACATTATGTAGAAGACCCCATGGATCTATACAATCATGGTTGTAGCAGTCCATAAAATATAAAATATACTAAGGAATCAACAAATAACTAATTAAAGCAAGTGAATGTGCAAGATAGCCTTATGCACCAGCGATGCTCCTACATCAAACTCCACTCGTTGGAAATTTGAGCATCTTGCTCAAAATGCAGGTGAAAACATGTTCAGATTGGACATCCTCCTCTACCCATCTCTCTTGCTAATATCCACAACATGTCCCTCGGTATTATGACCCACCTTTGGTAACCCACTCTTTAATATTTCTTCCTTTTTTTGTGAATCCATTCCACAAGTTTGTGCTACCTCAATTTTTCTTACCCCAACGATGCTTACTACCTTATTGCCCTCCCTTTTAGGAACCATTTTCATTCCCCACTGTAAAAATTGCACAAGTATAGTATTGTCTTCACTATCAACTCTACCTTCAGTTGTCCTCCTCTTGGCCACATTAATTCCCACCTTCTCTGCTACATTTTTGCAAACATATAGCCACTCAAAATATTACAATAAAGATAATCCGAGTATTTTTTAAGGATTCTAATAGTATACCTAAGTATAGTATTCTAGGCAATTATTTTGGGTTGAAAAAATCATATATATAAATAGGTAGGCGAATGTTAAATACAAAACATACAATTTACTACTAAAATTTGTAAATTTGGGCAAATATTACAATAAAAAAACATATTTTATATAAATATAAGCGATATTAGAGAGTAAAATGACCAAATAGTGAATTTATTATTTGAAAAAATGCCCCAAAAATAGCCAATTGGCAAAATTTCGTCCCTAAAAAATTGCCCTGAAGATAATTTTTGATATGCTCCTCCTCCAAAAGTGTTGTTGTTGTAGCACGCAGGTTCCACTCTTTACTCTCTTCAGCCTACTATTGCACAAGTTCTTGCTCCTCCACTCCTTTCACATATGCCAATATTTTCCCCTTCCCAACCTTCTCTAATTCATCATTAAGAGGATACAATTTGAATTTATTTCCATCTTTCTCAAATTGATAGGTGTTCATCCTCCCATCATGCATTACCCTTATGTCAAATTACCATTTCCTCCCCAACAAAATGTGACATCCATCATAGGAAAAACATCAAATAGAATGATATCATTATAATCTCCAATATTAAAAGGAACCAAGCACTCTTGTTCATAGTGAGCCTATGCCCATTTTGTAACCATGACACCCTATATGGTTTTGGATGAGGTGTACACTTCAATTTTAATTTATGAACAACTTCAATAGACATGAAATTCTCAAACCTACCATTATCAATAACCAAATCACAACACCTACCTTCTATTTTTCATTTCAATCTGAAGAGTGTCTTCCTCAGTTCTAGTTCTCTCTCAACCTCTTTCTCAAATTGCAACAATATCTTCATCATCATCATATTTTCCCCTTGCTCTAACTACAATTCAAACACCTCACTTGTTGCTACTATTGGTTATGTTTCAGCAATATGTGCTCTCCCTTCTTTCTTTCTTCCATCCTTCACAATTTATGGGCATTCAAATGCCATATGGCCTTACATTCCACATCTAAGGAAAATGCCATAAAATTTTCCTTCTCTACCTCTCCCTCTTGTTGATCGGCCTCATCCTCTCTCAGTATCAAATCTTCTTCCAATAGTCTTGTTCACAGTAGTGGTGTTTTCGGACAATCTACCTAAGCGAACTTAAAGTCCAGATCTCCCTAGTCTAACTAGATCTAGAACAAATAGATACAGAATAGAATTAGCTTCCCTAGATAAATAGAATCATAAAGTAGCAAGCAAGTATCTTACCTGCGATTTACAATCCCTTTTTCTCCCTACTTGACCCAATGCTCCGGAACCTTCAGATCTGCAGCTGCAAAGCCTTGCTGAACAAGCAGTAAATGCATATATCACATATGATTGATCTAAGCTAACAGTTAAGGAAGTAAGATCTAAACATTAATAACACAACAATGTATATGGGAAGAGATTGTATTAACTGTAATGAAAGAGAGTACAATAGAGAAGAACGTTACAACCTATGCCTTAACGTCGCAACCTTCCTTCCAACAAGCCAAACCAAAGCCTCCAAGGATGAAGTAGGACTCCCAAGGATGTACAAAGATCACCTAAGCCAATTCCACTAGCATGAGAGTGCTATAGACCTTCCTCTCTTCACATAGAGAGAGGGGTTGTATTTATAGGGCTAAAGGGATAGAGTAGGTTGAGGATTAAGGGGAGAGGGTTAAGGGATCCTCCCATTAGGTTAGGGAACCGAATTCTAGCTCACCTAGAAGTTAGGGATGACCCTCCAACTCACCTAGATTCGAGAATGGCCTCGAAGCTTCCAATTATCCATTCTAATCAACCCTGGAGCACCTTGGATGAAGGAAAAGGGTGTCAAAGGAGGGATGGCGCATGCTGCAAGAGGGCTAAGTGAGCCAATGGCTCACCCTATTAAGGTTAGACCTGCACCACCTAGGTTCTGGTGCACCCTGATTGAAGGTAAGGTGCGCCAGCCTACTCAAAGGAGGTATAAAGGTAGGGACAACCTCATACTCAATGTACTTTAGCTAAGGGAAAATTAGGGATTTAGGCACAGAGTTGACACATGGCTAATGGTGACGGGATTTAGGTGTAACATAATGCCCCCCAAGGCATGAAGCTGGAAAAATGAGACAGGTGATATACTTTGTAAGATAGATAGAAAGGACATGTTGGTTGGAAGGTGTTGCTGCAATACAAATGACTATGAGATACAAGTCTCACATAACTCACAACATGGCTACCGACCAATAGATTGAAGATCCATGGTAGTAGAGACCGACTGAACACAATCATGGCTACTAGACACAATCGTATATCCATGATGAGATGATGACACAACCACGACCAATACAAAGTGGATCCGTGTGATATGACCCAAACAATCTCCATCGTAACCCGGGTGAAACATGAAACAACCCAGGGTCTTCAAGACGAACTTGCAATGATACGAACCTATCCATGTGATTACAATGTCTTGAAGTCGAATATGGTAGAAACCACTTGATTACCGGTCATTAATGTATATCGTTAACAAGCACGAGGGAAATCACCATTGATGTCAATGATTCCCAAGGTATCATAGTACATACCATCGAGCGTGAATCAATGAGTTGAGCTCGAACACTCGACGAGATCTTTCAATCAAGAGTCAATGATGTAAACTCATGTTGAAAGCAAGGTAACCTGCCATTGAGGCATGCAGGCCCAAGGTACTTGATTGGTTTCTAGATTCAATGCTCAGATGATGTGTTGAAGTCGACAAGGATGAATCCGTCGAAGGAGGTCCATAATGAATACCCCAACAACGACACGAAACGCGATCACATATGTTTGGAGTGAATAGGACAATAGAGTGATGTGTAAGCCTGACTTAGGGAAAACTGACATGAAAGAAGGTACAGTGACTGCATATGATGAATAATGAACGCCTCTTGAATATGGGCATGGCATGAGTTGGTAGTATTGAAACGAGGAGAACTGTCACCTACCCAAAATATGAAAATATTATCTTATTGGCAAAATACTTTATGTTAAATTTTAATTACAAAGCTTTGTAATTATGACCAAGTTTGGTCAAGGATGAATGTAATTACTAATATTATTATTTAATAAATTAAAGTAGGAGACAAACACCCAAGGGAACTGTTAAATGAGTGTTCACTGACCCACTAGGAGGAATGGAAGCTGTTAGAAGGCATGGGACAGATGGCAGCAATTGCACTTCACCACTAGCTGTTGGTTATGGGACAATTACCCCTAAAAATATGGTATTATCCCCCAGGTGGTGGGAGTGAGCAGGAAGCTCATTTAATGACCAGTTAACAATTGAAAGGCCTAGGCATCCTACATAAGGAAAATTCGAATTGAGCAGACAGCTCTTACACAATATTTTCTGCAGAAATATTCCTCAAGTGCATCAGGTGATCACTGAGAGATTCGAATAGGGAGGCTATGTGAGAGTGCAACTGTAAGTCTGCAAATTATTCTAAGAAGGAGAACCAGAGGTGCTGGTGCAGGTCCCTTTGACTGCTATGTCTTTAAGATTGGATAACTATTGTTACTACAAGTGGAGGTCCTAAGCTTCTAAGCTTCTTCCTCCTGGTGGTTCAGTGAACAGGCTCGGGGGTCCTAAGGTAAGTAACTTGTCTGTCTTCAGGAATTGGTTGGGTGGAACAGGATCCTTGGGCTGTTTGTTTCTCTACAGTTAACCAGGTTTTGTTGTTTCTATTTTGTTTACAATTCAATGTTCTATTTAGTAGAATTTATCAAACTCTGTTTTGTAAAAGAATTTATTTTATTTCTGATTTATGTTCGATACTGAATGATAAAGTCTATGAATTATTGATTAGATAATCATCTTTATATTTTTCCCATTCTGTTATCTGCATAGTACTCTAGTATAGAGAAGCACATTAAATGATAGATGAGAGATAGGCAGATTGCCATTGATTGGACAAATAATTACAGTAAGTGCTATGTTTACAATTCTGTCCTATATCTAAACATAGTAAATATTTAGTGCATAGCATCGATAGTAATATAGAACTCTTTTGTTATTACATGAAATAAAACATAGTCTAACTTCTGTATAGTCACATATTTTTCTCTTATCTCTATTCATTTAAGATAGCAAGAAAATGAAATTAAAATCATACATATCATGTTTTCAAGTAATAGTATTTCCAAGGATTTTTAACAGCTGCAAGAACTAATCAATATATAGTTTTCTTATCATTATACATACTTTCTTTCTTCACTAGTTTCTTATTTGATTTCATGTATCAATTGTTTATATCAGTAGTATCAAAACCTAATACAATACAAACCCTAACTCTGTATACAAACATCATATTTTCTATCTCAAAGACGAACTGTAGACTTTATTCAAAGAATGATATCGTTTATGACTTTTTAAACCCTAGTATTTACTTTCCAGAACCATATTATCTTTTACATGTGGTAAGTTACTATCTAAGAATCATCTAACAGTTAGCCGAAGGCACAAATTACATATTCACGTCTAAACCTTAGCTCACAACCCTAGTATCTAAACAAACACATTATCAAGATTTTCATCACAACGGTTAAGTCTTGGGTACAAACCCTAGCACAAGCCCGATAGCATTTGGGAGTCACAGGTAGGGTATCCATCATAAAATGAAACTAGAACATGGAGGCATAACCCTCTCAAAAACTTTTAACAATCAAAACTACTTCGGATATTTTCCAAATATGATTATCAACAACGAGAACGAAGTACATGCATATAAATATGCAAACTATAAACCCTCGGCCAAAAGACAACCATTGTGGCTTAGCAAACCTTAAACATTATTTTACACAGTGTTCTCAATGTCTATTTCAAAATATATCATTTTATTTCAAAGAAAAACGAACCATAGTTTACAAACATAAAAAGAACCGTCGGTTCTGTTTTTTCATTTCAAACATTGACAGAGAATTACAAGAGTTACCCTCGACAGTTAACATTAAGACGAGACCGTGATAACATGAAAACTACACATGGTTTTACCCCTAACTTAACAACTCACGGTACAAAAACCAACTTGAAGGCGGTTCCATAGTTTCAGCAAAAACACCACTGAGCTGAACATCAAATACAAAGATCGAGGATCAACCCTTTTTAGTTTAATATCAAAACAATACAAGCTTTCAGCTATCACTGATACAAGTCGAATATTTCCAATTCTCAGCACCTAGAAAACACATCAAGGAACCTACAAGGCTTGTAAGAATCACCGGAGCTTACCAAGAAGCCGTAGTAGCTTTCCTTTCCAAAACCGTTGCATAGAAACCTTCCAACGAAGAGAGCACCTGCCAAAGCACAATGCGAGTGGTCAAAAACTGTTAACACAATTAGAATGCAAAATCTACGTTATCGTATTCATTTATTTACTTACTTACTTACCCTGAAGAGTTTTATTCCAAATATCAATGGCGGAACCAGAGGTCGGCTGCAATCCTTTATACATGCAGGAAGAACCAGAAGGCGTTACCACCATTCGAAAGAGCTGAAGGACAAACTACAGACTACTTTCAACAACTGATGAATATCTGCACTTCATACTACGACATCATGGCTCTATGGCACGAATCCAAGCCTGCAACATTTAAAATTTACCTCTCATAAGTCACATGGTCAAAACCCTGGAAGAGAACCTCCTCTAACCCTAAAAATTTGGCAACCTGTTGGCCTCATTACAACATAACAATGAAGGGTCGAGAAACTTGCTACCAATACATACAACACGGTTAGGGTTACACAAACCAATGACCAATATCTGGAGCGATCGACGGATAGAAAAGAGCCAACAGTGCTACGTTGAAAGCCGAGCAACCCGCATTAATATCTCATTAAATTACAACAACCACGGAGTTTCCAACCCTGCATGCCAAGGAACGATACGATGTACAGCGTGGAGGAGAGGCAACATGGCAACATTGCCAGCTAGAATTCCTGGTTACAATATCAATCATAGTTGACATGGATGGACTACGTGGTATGACAACCACCAATTCCACTATGGAGTTCATTCGTAACATTTAATACACAATCGTAACTCTGTTAACCTGCAACTAGAAATTTAATACACGTCATGTCATCACTTTAATGTCGAGACTTGGGTGAATACATTGACAGATGATATTAACACTTAGGTTAAGAGCTTATACATACAACATAGTTCAAATTACCACTTAAGCCGCAATCCTTATGAGGTTGTTTAGATCATGTTCGTGGTTTGCATAGGATAATATCCTATGGTGTTAAAAAGAATAGCTAGGATTACATATTGGAAACGCATAATATTGTTTTGTTTATCATATCTTTGTATAGTAACACCATATCATATTATATAGTAATATGTAGTGTATGTTTTATATAATTCCAAAGTTTAAATTGGTATCAAAATAATTGAATTTTATGCCATGCATTATGTAAATAAATAGTAGCTATAAGATAAATAGCTACTTCATTTCTATAGTTTGTATGTGTATTAAAATGATAAATACATGACATAAAGTAGTCTAAGATTTGTAGACCAATTATAATGATAGTTCGAAAGTGTATTTTCCTACAAGTTTCATAATTTCATACTTAATAGATAGTAGTGTTGTTGTATTAATATTAATGATAGTAGTCTCATGATGATAAATGTAGCATCATAACATAAATCTTGGACGACATGGATTGATAACATTAAGGAGCTTTGTAAGACAGTACTTAAGCTAGGAGCACAATCCTTGTATCCATACCTTCAGTTATTGATGTCGCAAGGAAGTACTTAACATTTTACATTGACGATGAATTGAAAAACACAAGTACTCTAAATTTTATGTTGTCTTGTAGATTTCTTACTTGCGGTATGCACATGGAAACAAGATTCAAATGACTTAGCTAAACGTAGCTAAGTAAGCTCTAGGGTGCCTCATAGGACCCCTTCTTCAACAAACAAACAAACTGTCAGCACTCGATCAAGAATATCAAAGCAGTACAAACAGTAACAACATGTAATAATAACCAAGAACTTAAACAAAATTGTAAACTCTACTCGTCTACATAAGCATACAAAGATCTTTCGTTAAGGAGTTTAACATCCGTTTATATCTGAAGTAGAAATTACAACTATATTTATTTGAGAATTATGATGTGTCATCGTCATTAAATTATCTTAGTTAAGATTTCGAATTAGTTTATATGTTCCGCATTAAATGACTTTGATAATTATTGCTATTATAAAAAAAAAATATTTTGGTATTTTCGGGATGTTACATGTGGTATTAGAGCTCATGTTTGAACTCTAGGCCTGAAAAAGGTCCATGAACATGCAACAGAAAATTTTATTACAACAGAAAATCTTAATTACAACAGAAAATCTTACTAATTAAAATTTAAACTATTGTGTTATACAAAAATTATTTTGAGTTACAGGTATGGAAAAATCACCTGAACATCTAGAAGAAAGATTTCAACCAAACAACCATAGCACGGGACAAACTAAGCAGAAGAAGGCCACGGTGAATTGAATGACAATTCATCAGAATTCTTACATGCGTTTCATGAGTTAAAGGCAGAAATTAGATCTGTGAAACGAGACAATGAAAGAATTCTGAAGGCACAAGAGGAGTTAAATCAAGTGCTGTTTGAACAGTGCCCAATTGATGAGCGGGGGAGAGAAAATGAAGATATCTCCAAGGTTTAAGATCTGCCTCATGGTAACAAAAGTAAGAAAATGAAAACCGATGATGTGAACAGCAGTTCAACGTCATTAGGAGATGCTATTGAAGTACACAAAAAGAAATGTAACTATTCAAGTGATAGCAATGAAGGAGATTACAAACCGAGAAGGAAAAACCATAAAGAGTATGAGCAGATTTCTAGGGAGTTCAAAAAGATTAAACCTCCAACTTTCAATGGAGAAACTGAGAAGGGCGAGACAGCTGAAGCATGGTTGTCCAGCATGAAGAAATATTTTCAGATTTATAACTATTCAGAATCCTTGAAAGCAAAAATGGCTATATATAACTTGACCAGAAAAGTGGACATTTGGTGGCAGGACATCAAAAGAGTAAAGGGAATCAAGGATAAGGATGTAAACTGGAGTACTTTTAAACGATACTTCAAGAAGAAGTTTTTTTTGAATAGTACTATGAAGAAAAATCCAAAGAATTCTACGATTTAAAGCTGGGAAGTATGAACATGAAGGAAATGAATAGTAAATTTCTGAACTTATTGAGATATGTGCCATACCTTGTGGAAGAAAAACCAAAGATCCAAAGATACTTGAGTTGTCTACCTTTCAATATTAAGGACAGAATCGAGTATGACAATCCAAAGACCTTGGAAGAGGCTACGAGGAAAGCAATTTTCTGTTATGACACTAATCGAAAAATAGAAGGAATGTCAAACTGGAAAAGTCATAAACTCAACAATTTTGAACTGAAAAAGAAAAATTCCAGGTTCAGTGGAAATTCCGGTTTCCAAAAGAAAAAATTTCAGAATCGGAATTTTCAAGGAAATAATTTCAGAAACAGTCAGCAGCAGAATTTTACAACACCCAGAAATGCTCCCAATAATACCAGGACCAATGAACAAAATGCACCTATCAAATGTTTTGAGTGTCAAGGTCCTCACTATGCATCAAAATGTCCCAAGAGGAAGCGGACAACTAACAACATTCACTCTATTCAGACTGAACCTACTGTTGGAGACTTGGCGAGGGAGTTGCCCAGAATCAATGCAGCACTCGACAACATGCAAGAAAATCATCAAATCTCTATGGTAGAGATTGAAGGTATGCTACAAAATCATCCTGTTACTGTTTTAATTGACCCAGGTGCTAGCTTAAGTTATATATCACCAGATATTGTGGAAATTCTTAAATTAAAAACATAAAAGTTCAGTAAATCTTGGTTAGTTAGACTGGCAATAGGAACAAAGAGGAAAGTATCAAATTTTATTGAAAGTTGTGCTTTATCCATGAATCAGTTAAAGACACAAATCAAGTTGAATATTTTACCTTTAGGATCCTATGATATTATAATCGGAATGGGCTAGTTAGAAGCCTGTTTGCAGTAAATGTAGTAAATGATGAGTTTATTTGTAAAGAGGACAAACTGAAACTAGAAGACATACCTGTCCTAAAGGATTTCAAGGATGTTTTTCTTGAGGAGATTCTAGGATTACCTCCTAAAAGAGATTTAGATTTTACCATCGATTTAATACCAGGAGCAGTACCAAACTCTAAAGCTCCATATATGATGAATATACTAGAATTAAACGAATTGAAATCACAGTTGAAGGAACTGATTGATAAGAATTATATAAGACCCAGCGTGTCTCCTTGGGGAGCACCTGCTATATTTGTCAAGAAGAAAGATGGAACCCTAAGACTATGCATAGATTATTGCCAGCTTAATAAGATGACAATCAAAAATCGATATCGGTTGCCCCACATAGACAATCTATTTGATTAGCTACATGGAGCAACGATATTTTCAAAGATTGATCTAAGGTCAGGATATCATCAAGTGCGGGTTAAGGATGAAGATATTTTCAAGACAGCTTTCAGAACTCGATATGGACATTACGAGTTCGTAGTCATGCCATTTGGCTTGACTAATGCCCCGGTTGTATTTATGTGTTTGATGAACAATATTCTGCACAAATACTTAGATAAGTTTGTTGTTGTGTTTATAGATGACATTTTAGTGTATTCTAAAAGCAAAGAAGAGCATGATGAACATCTTCGGATTATCTTACAGGTTCTGAGAGATCATCAACTTTACGCTAAGTTTAGTAAGTGTGACTTCCACAAGGACAAAATTCAATATTTGGGACACATAATTTCTAAAGAAGGAATCTTGATTGACCCCGACAAGATAAAATCCATTAATGATTGGCCAATTCCTAAGGATGTGTCAGATGTAAGATCATTTATGGGTATTACTGGATATTACAGAAAATTTATAGAGGGTTTTTCAAAGATTGCAAACCCCATAACCTCCTTGCAGAAGAAAGGGAAGAAATTTGTGTGGGATCAGAAATGTACAAACAGTTTTAAGAAGTTAAATGAATTATTGACTACAACACCTGTTCTGAGGATAGTGGATCCTAATAAGGATTTTATAGTTTGCACAGATGCTTGTAATGACGGACTCGGTGGAGTCCTAACACAAGAAGGGCATGTTGTGGCATACGAATCTAGAAAGCTGAAAATACATGAGAAGAATTACTCTACTTATGATTTAGAGTTATTAGCAGTAATTCATGCTTTAAAAATGTGGCATCACCACCTTATTAACAGAAAATTTACCTTATTATTGACAGACAACATGGGTTTGAAATATTTATTAGATCAGACAAATCTGAACGCTAGACAAGCTAGATGGTTAACTTTCTTAAGTGAGTATGATTTCGAAATTCAGCATATTAAAGGGAGAGAGAACAAGGCTGCAGATGCACTGAGTCATAAAGAAAAACTGAATTTTATTTCACCCATCAGTACTTACTCAACAGATTTAGAAAATTAGATCCTTGAAATGAGTGAAACGGATGAAGAATACAGAAAATTAAAGAAAAAGACAGCAAATAACAGTTCTGAAAATTCTATGGCAGATTACAGAATGAAGGAAAATGGACTATTGCTATACAAAAACAGATTGTATGTACCTAACATACAATCTAATTTTAAATGAGATGCACAAAAGCCATTACTCTGGCCATCCAGGTTATCAGAAGACCATTACTATGCTAAGGAAAGAATACTATTGGCCCAAAATGAAAGATGAAGTAGCAGAGTACATAGCTAAATGTTTGGATTGTCAAAAAGTGAAAGTTGAACACCAAAATCCCGTCGAATTGTTGCAGCCATTGCCTATACCGAGTTGGAAATGGGAAGTGATAAGCATAGACTTTATTATTGGACTACCCAAAAATCGGAAACAAAATGACTCTATCATGGTGGTAGTAGACAAACTGAGCAAAGCAGCACACTTTATACCTGTGAAGACTACTCATAAGGCTCTAGACATTGCAGAAATCTTCATGAAACAGATTTTTTGACTACATGGTATACCGAAAGAGATAATTTTAGATCGTAACTCTAAGTTTACTGGAAACTTTTGGAGGTCTTTGTTTAAAGGGTTGAATACAACCTTAAATTTCATCATAGCATTTCATCCACAAACGGATGGACAGATAGAAAGGGTGACTCAAGTTTTGGAAGACTTACTGAGAATGTATGTTAAGGATCAACTTGGTAAGTGGGAAGACTACTTGCATTTAGTAGAATTTGCATATAATAACCATTATCATGCATCATCTAGACTTAGCCCATTTGAAATTCTTTATGGTAGGAAATGTGATACACTTATTTCTTGGAATGACCCAGTAAATAGAGTTGTTTTAGGACCTGAATTGTTGCAGGAGTTAGAAATAATTGTGAAACAGGTACAAGGAAATTTAAAAGCTGCCCAAGATAGGCAAAAGAGTCAAGCAGATCTAAAAAGGACTCATAAAGAGTTCCAGGTTGGTGAACATGTGTTCCTCAAGGTAAGACCGAAAAATAGTTCATTGAAATTGGGAAGCTATGCCAAGTTGGCACCCAGGTATTGTGGTCCTTTCGAAATATTGTCCAGGGTTGGACCAGTGGCATACCAACTGGCTTTGCCACCAAATTTAAAGATACATAATGTTTTTCATATATCATTTTTAAAGAAGTATGTACATGATGCTACTCATGTTGTAAACTGGAATGATGTATAGGTGGGACAAGACGACGATTTTCAGGTGGAACCGGACTGTATCCTCGAAAGGAGGGAAACTCTACTCCAAAATCGCACCATTGGGAAAGTGAAGGTGCAATGGAAGCACCTTAGCCCGAAAGAGGCAACCTGGGAGTTGGAGAGTAGTATGCAGGTAGCATACCCAACTCTGTTTCAGGAACACTTAGAGAGTGATTAACCAACATCAAGGACGATGTTGATAATTAATGGGGGGTGTATGTCACCTACCCAAATTCTGAAAATATTATTTTATTGGCAAAATACTTTATGTTAAATTTTAATTACAAAGTTTTGTAATTATGACCAAGTTTGGTCAAGGATGAATGTAATTACTGATTATTATTATTTAATAAATTAAAGTAGGAGACAAACACCCAAGGGAACTGTTAAATGAGTGTTCACTGACCCACTAGGAGGAATGGAAGTTGTTAGAAGGCATGGGACAGATGGCAGCAATTGCACTTCACTAATAGCTATTGGTTATGGGACAACTACCCCTAAAAATATGGCATTATCCCCCAGGTGGTGGGTGTGAGAAGGCAGCTCATTTAATGAGCAGTTAACAACTGAAAGGCCTAGGCAGCCTACATAAGGCAAATTCGAATTGAGCAGGCAACTCTTACACAATATTTTCTGCAGAAATATTCCTCAAGTGCATCAGGTGATCACTGAGAGATTCGAATAGGGAGGTGATGTGAGAGTGCAACTGTAAGTATGCAAATTATTCTGAGAAGGAGAACAAGAGGTGCTGGTGCAGGTCCCTTTGACTGCTAAGTCTTTAAGACTGGATAACTATTGTTACTACAAGTGGAGGTCCTAAGCTTCTAAGTTTCTTCCTCTTGGTGGTTCAGTGAACAGGCTTGGGGGTCCTAAGGCAAGTAACTTGGCTATCTTCAGGAATTGGTTGGGTGGAACAGGTTCCTTGGGCTGTTTGTTTCTCTACAGTAAACCAGGTTTTGTTGTTTCTATTTTGTTTACAGTTCAATGTTCTGTTGAGTAGAATTTATCAAACTCTGTTTTGTAAAAGAATTTATCAAACTCTGTTTTGTAAAAGAATTTATTTTATTTCTGATTTATGTTCGATACTGAATGATAAAATCTGTGAATTATTGATTAGATAATCATCTCTATATTTTTTCCATGCTGTTATCTACATAGTACTCTAGTATAGAGAAGCAAATTAAATGATAGATGAGAGATAGACAGATTGCCATTGATTGGACAAATAATTACAACAAGTGTTATGTTTACAATTTTGTCCTATATCTAAACATAGTAAAAATTTACTGCATAACATCGACAATAATATAGAACTCTTTTGTTATTACATGAAATAAAACATAGTCTAACTTCTGTATAGTCATATATTTTTCTCTTATCTCCATTCATTTAAGATAGCAAGCAAATGCAATTAAAATCATACATATCATGTTTTCAAGTAATAGTATTTCCAAGGATTTTTAACAGCTGCAAGAACAAATCAATATATAGTTTTCTTATCATTATACATACTTTCTTTCTTCACTGGTTTCTTATTTGATTTCATGTATCAATTGTTTATATCAGTAGTATCAAAACCTAATACACTACAAACCCTAACTCTGTATACAAACATCATATTTTCTATCTCAAAGACGAACTGTAGACTTTATTCAAAGAATGATATCGTTTATGACTTTTTAAACCCTAGTCATTACTTTCCGGAACCATATTATCTTTTATATATGGTAAGTTACTATCTAAGAGTCATCTAACAGTTAGCCGAAGGCACAGATTACATATTCACGTCTAAACCTTAGCTCACAACCCTAGTATCTAAACAAACACATTATCGAGATTTTCATCACAACGGTTAAGTCTTGGGTACAAACCCTAACACAAGCCCGATAGCATTTGGGAGTCACAAGTAGGGTATCCATCGTAAAATGAAACTAGAACATGGAGGCATAACCCTCTCAAAAACTTTTAACAGTCAAAACTACTTCGGCTATTTTCCAAATATGATTATCAACAACGAGAACGAAGTACATGCATATAAATATGCAAACTATAAACCCTCGGCCAAAAGAGAACCATTGTGTCTTGGAAAACCTTAAGCATTCTTTTACACAGTGTTCTCAACGTCTATGTCAAAATATATCATTTTATTTCAAAGAAAAACGAACCATAGTTTACAAACATAAAAAGAACCCCCGGTTCTGTTTTCTCATTTCAAACATTGACAAAGAATTACAAGAGTTACCCTTGACAGTTAACATTAAGACGAGACCGTGATATCATGAAAACTACATAGGGTTTTACCCCGAACTTAACAACTCATGGTACAAAAACCAACTTGAAGGCGGTTCCATAGTTTCAGCAAAAACACCACTGAGCCGAACATCAAATACCAAGATCGAGGATCAACCTTTTTTAGTTTAATATCAAAACAATACAAGCTTGCAACTATCACTGATACAAGTCAAATATTTCCAGTTCTCGGCACACAGAAAACACATCAAGGCACCTACTAGGCTTGTAAGAACCATCGGAGCTTACCAGGAAGCTGTAGTAGCTTTCCTTTCCAAAACCATTGCATAGAAACCTTCCAACGAAGAGAGAACCTGCCAAAGCACAATGCGAGTGGTCAAAAACTGTTAACACAATTAGAATGCAAAATCTATGTTATCACATTCATTTATTTACTTACTTACTTACCCCGAAGTGTTTTATTCCAAATATCAACGGCGGAACCAAAGGTTGGTTGCAAGCCTTTATACACGCAGGAAGAACCAGAAGGCATTACCACCATTCGAAAGAGTTGAAGGACAAACTACAAACTACTCTCAACAGCTTATGAATATCTACACTTCATACTGTGACATCATGGCTCTATGGCACGAAGCCAAGCCTGCAACATTTAAAATTTACCTTTCATAAGTCATAGGGTCGTAACCCTGGAAGAGAACCTCCTCTAACCCTAAAAATTTGGCAGCATGTCGGCCTCATTACAACATAACAATGAAGGGCTGAGAAACTTTCTACCAATACATACAACACGGTTAGGGTTACACAAACCAATGACCAAGATCTGGAGTGATCGACGGATAGAAAAGAGCAAACAGTGCTACGTTGAAAGCCGAGCAACCCGTATTAATATCTCATTAAATTACAACAACATGGAGTTTCCAACCCTGCATGCCAAGGAACGATACGTTGTACAGCATGGAGGAGAGGCGACATGGCAACATTGCTAGCTAGAACTCCCGGTTACAATATCAATCAGAGTTCACGTGGATGGACTACATGGTATGACATCCACCCATTCCACTATGGAGTTCATTCGTAACATTTAATACACAACTGTAACTCTGTCAACCTGCAACTAGAAAGTTAATACCCGTCATTTCATCACTTTAATGCCGAGACTTGGGAGAATACATTGATAGATGATATTAACACTTAGGTTAAGAGCTTATACATACAGCATAGTTCAAATTACCACTTAAGCCACAATCCTTATGAGGTTGTTTAGATCATGTTTGTGGTTTGTGTAGGATAATATCCTATGGTGTTAAAAAGAATAGCTAGGATTACATATTGGAAACGCATAATATTGTTTTTCTTATCATATCTTTGTATAGTAACACCATATCATATTATATAGTAATATGTAGTGTATGCTTTATATAATTCCAAAGTTTAAATTGGTATCGAAATAATTGAATTTTATGCCATGCATTATGCAAATAAATAGTAGCTATAAGATATATAGCTACTTCATTTCTATAGTTTGTATGTGTATTAAAATGATAAATATAGGACATAAAGTAGTCTAAGATTTGTAGATGCCAATTATAATGATAGTTCGAAAGTGTATTTTCCTACAAGTTTCGTAATTGCATACTTAATAGATAGTAGTATTGTTGTATTAATATTAATGACAGTAGTCTCATGACGATAAATGTAGCATCATAACAGAAATCTTGGACGACATGGATTGATAACATTAAGGAGCTTTGTAAGATAGTACTTAAGATAGGAGAAAAATCCTTGTATCCATACCTTCAGTTATTGATGTCGCAAGGAAGTACTTAACATTTTACATTGACGATGAATTGAAAAACACAAGTACTCTAAATTTTATGCTGTCTTGTAGATTTCTTACCTACGATCTGCACATGGAAACAAGATTCAAATGCCTTAGATAAACGTAGCTAAGTAAGCTCCATGGTGCCTCATAGGACTCCTTCTTCAACAAAAAAACAAACTGTCAGCACTCCATCAAGAATATCAAAGCGGTACAAATAGTAACAACATGTAATAATAACCAAGAACTTAAACAAAATTGTAAACTGTACTCGTCTACATAAGCATACAAAGATCTTTCGTTAAGGAGTTTAACATCCATTTATATATGAAGTAGAAATTACAACTATATTTATTTGAGAATTATGATGTGTCATCGTCATTAAATTATCTTAGTTAAGATTTCGAATTAGTTTATATGTTCCGCATTAAATGACTTTGATAATTATTGCTATTATAATTTTTTTTTAAATTTTGGTATTTTCGGGATGTTACAAGAACAGTATCAACTCCTAATGCAACTAATGATGGAAGCACTCTCCGGATGACCCAAAGGAGCGACAAGACTCATGGAATCAACAGGACTCGAAGACAAATATATTTCCCATGTACTGAATGCATATGCAACTGAGTGCCATGTTCAAGAGTGACTATGTACTACCATAACTACAATGAACTCAATCTCATCCCTATTCCCCATCATGATTGATGAGTACCTCTTTTGTTTTTTAATGAGCTTGGGTAGGGTAATTGATGCTCGGTATAACTCATCCTTCAGATGAGTCCAATCCAAAATGTTTTATGAACCTGGGATAGGAGGGATTCGTCCAAAAATGAGCCCTTCAATGTTAGATTTTAACAAGTCCAAAGAAGGAAAACTCGGCGTCATTTCATGTTTAGAGAGTCTGAAAAGAACTAAAGAAGACTCCAAAGGTTCTTTTTCGTAAAGTTAGTCTCCTCACCCGAAAAAGGATAAAACAATGCGAGAGAGAACTCTTCCAACCATGATTGGATGGAGTGCTCCTTTTTCGTAAATAGTGCATCCTGGTCTGAAAAATGGGTAAACTATCACCAGAAAGACAATCATTCAAATACTTTTACAAGCATGAAAGCATCAAGTTTGCTTGGCGATCTTTTCGTATTTAGGGAGTCTGAAAAAAGCTTAATGAAGACTCCATGTACAACTTTTTCATGGTTGGTTACCGAGTATGAAAAAGTAAAAAGTAAACTCAACACAATTCTTTTTTCCGTAAGTAGTATAGCGAGGCCGGATAAAGTGATAAACATATACTCGTTAGACAAACCGTTTTACTCTTTTTTTTTAACGAGCACGACAATGGTATCAAAAGCACTCGGAACCTTTTTATGTTTGAACCAGAGCATGAAAAAGTAAAAACTAAGCTCAAACCACTTTTCATGTTTCAACCAGAGCACAAAAAAAGGTGAAAATTAAGCTCAGCAACATCTTATTGTTTTTAACGAGCTCGAAGATAGGTTGGAAGAATGCTCATGGTATCTGCTTCATTTTTTAACAAGCTTGCAACAGAAAATGAACTATGCTTGATATTATTTTCATGGTTTAGAGAGCTCGAAACCCGAAAGAAATTATGCTAAAAAATACTCCCACTGGTGGATTTTTTCCTCATCATGATATCCAGAGGTTGGTACATGCCCCCAACATGATTGCTAGAAGTAAGTGACTTAAATCCAACATGGTGTGGAGAGGCAATCGAGTTGAATTCAACATAATGTCCAGAGGTTGAATACATGCCCCCCAAGCTTCATTTAATTCGCCTACTCTACGTCTCCACTCGATTAAACTCCCAGTTACTAATATGGATATGTTCACCCGAGACGAAGGAGGATCAAATGGCATAGGCGAATGGAAAGAAGGTTTAGGTACTAAGTCTATGGGAAGACTCGACTCAATGGGAAAGGATCGGTTTCATTTTTTAACAAGCTTGACACGGGAATAGAACTATGCTCGTGGGGTACTATTTCATTTTTTAATAAGCTTGACATAGGAATAGAACCATGCTCGCGTTGAGGACCATTGACGGGTTCCTTCCTAACATGATATCCAAAGGTTGGTAGATGCCCCCATCATGATTGCTAGAGGCTTAACATGCCCCCTAAGCTTCGTTTCGTCTGACTACTCTTCTTCCTTACCCAATTAAAATCCTGGATACTAATATGAATATGTCGACCAGAGGGGTAGGAATAATGACAATCAAGTGACACAAGAAGATGAAATGAAGGTTCAAGTCCTAACTCTAGTGGGAGATTCGACTCAATAGGAGGAAGACCTATTTCATTTTTACACAAGCTTAAAATAGACAATAACTATGCTTGAAGGGACCCATTTTATTTTTTAACGAGCTTAAAACAGGAAGAAACTATGCTTATGGGAACCTGTTTCATTTTTAACGAGCTTGACACAGAAAGGGAACTATGCTCATACCCAACATGATGTCTAGAGGTTGTTAGTGTGCCCCCTGCATAATAAGTTAGGGGAATAACTCCAGCATGATGTCCAAAGGCTGGAGACATGCCCCCCATCTCTAGGGGGAAGAAACCACTAAAACATGTGAAACATTCAGGGAAGTCTGATGACTAGGAGTCATGCGATGACTGGGTGTCACAAAGGAAAGTTGATCAATGGTTACCATATTCCCATGATGAGGAAAATACATCACTCGAAAGAGTGAGGGCACTACAACTTTCATTGCATAAACATCATCTCGTCCAAGGAGTAGATTAAAATCTAAGGGACCTTGGACTACCATAACATCAATATAGAAAATTTTCCCTCCTAAAGTGATAGGTAACTGAGTAAGGATACCTCAAGGTCCAGTAGGCATTCTATTAAAATCCAATATTTGATCAGTGACTGGCACAAGATGAGGGGAACCTATAGCTTGCTAAGCAGTTGAGGATAAAATACTAACATATGCTCTTTCATCAACTATAGTGTGAAATATTTCCTTCTCGGAAACTCTTACAGATATATGGAAAGGAACACTTGAAGGAAGGAGAGATTCTGTTAGACCATTCCAATCAAATTAAATGACCTCAATACTTGGAGGGGGTCCTGTGGAAATGGACAAGATTTCCCCTTGCCTAGAACAATCTGAACTGACTAGAAAAACATCAGTGATTTCCAATTAAATCTCAACTGGAAGAGTAGAATGAGACGAATATTTTATCATGGTGACTAATTCAGTCTAGGTATTCTCCAATAAAAGAGTGGGATCAAGTGGAAGTGATATCGACTCGACCACTTCAACTTCACTCTTTGAAGAAAGAGTGGGATCAACCGAGGATGGGGATAGATCGACCACTTCATCAACCAATGGGGGGTCAAGGGACAACTTACAACATCCAGTTGGAAGGTGTTTCTGATATACCATAATGTATTCCAACAATTGTGAAGCTTCATCCATGCATGGACAAAGGTAAGTAAGGTGCATGCCCTTGCATAACAAACAAGGATTCTTGACTTTACCTTTCTGAACCTTAACCATATAGTCACTAGTTGATGGGGTATCATCAGTATTATGTCCAAAGGCTAATGATATAGGTGGTTTGGAGGCTTTAGACCACTCTTCTAACACTTTAGAAAGACCGGGACAATCCTTGAGAAGGTGATCACCCTTGCAAAGCTTCCAAGGGAACTTGGGTCTACGAGGTGTTCGAATAGGATGAGTGCCATTAGAGGCAACTGGTTGATGCTTGGTCTCTTTCTTATCCTTCTTCTTCTTAATCTTCCTTTCTTCTTCTTTTTATCCTCCTGATTACTAACACTATTGCTTTGATCAAGCGAGGAAGAAGAAACAGAAGAAGATGCATTCGATGAAGAAGGGAAAGGTTCAATTTTGGATTGACACTCTCGTGGTGGAGAGTTAACATTTGAAACATTGGGTATAGTTGGAATCACCAGATTGAATAACCATACCGGTAATCCTATGGTTAATCCAGGAGGATTTAAAGTGGCAATAAAGGGAGGACCAATATCTCCAACTGGAGGAAGGACAAAAGGTACCCCTTGAAAAGGGGCCTCTTGATTGGTAGTCCCAGAAGAGGTTTCCATATCTAAACTCTCCAAGTCCTTCTAATTATCACACACAAGAAACACTACTCAAACTAAAAGCAACATGCAAACTTGTGAATAGGAGGGATGTATAAATAAGCCAGATTCTCACAGGATTATCAAATTGTCACAACTCGCGATATATTGTAGGGTCCAACAGTTATACTCGGCCCAATATTTCAGAGAACTAACCAGGGAGGATTGGGACCGTACCCCTGATCATATAACTTGACTACCTGGCAATACATGTGTAGTAATCTCCCCGAGTGTTGTTCTCGGTGTATTGCAACAATAAGATGACCAATAGGTTTGCTCGGATGGTTCTAGGAATCCTAATGGGATCTCTCGATATACTCAAGGTACGTGGGAGTGCCAATCCATAATGGTGCTATCTGATGCACAACCGTACAATAAGAGCCTTTCGATATACTACCGAGTACGTGAAGTACCTTTCTATATACCCAAGGGTGCGTGAAAGGCCGTTCGATATACTGGTTGGTACATGGAAGAACTGTAGGCCCTCGGGGTGCAGTGCAGGAAAATAACAACATCGTCCATGCTTAAAGACGTCGGAACACATCTCTAACCTAAGCACATGTTGCTAGATTTTTTTTTAACTTAAACTAGCGCTTGATTTTATCTTGCAAGGATAAGTGAATCCATGAAGTGAAGACTTGGAATTTAAACAAGATGCAAATATGATCTATATGAAAATGCAAGTCTTCTCTTCTATGAAGTCCTACTTAAGAAGAAGAGATATATATTTTTGCTTCCCAAATGCACAACCCAATGGAAATGCAATTTTAGTTTTTTAATGAATGATAACCAATCATGTAAGAACCATATCCAAACTATCCTAAAGAAATAAAAGAGATCTTTTTATGAACACCAAATGCAATAATTCCAATCTATTTCCTATATTTTTACACTCGAAAAAGACACATCTAAGCTATGGAAAGAAGGATTCAACAAACATTTCCAATCAAACAAAAGACAAAGAAAAACACTCAATAATCATGTCTAACTCAAATGCACACAAATCTGAAACAAGCCTTCCTTCTTCTTATGAGTGTAAGACCAAGAATGTCAAATGATCAAATTAAAGCAAGAAAAATATTTATGTTTTCCAATTTGTGAATATAGCAAAAGAGGGACAAAATTAAGCTTTTCTTTGAACTAAAGTGGACACAAAGAATCAATCTTTTCCAACAATCATTAGATAGCTTAGCATGTAAGGGAAACAAGATGCACAACCCATGGAAAAGAGGCTAAAAAAGCCATGGATATCCCACACTTTTCAAGTCTTCTAAGACAAGCCAACCACACCAAACCAAAAATTATCTTAAAGCCTTAATATGGGTCAAAATGATTGTAGGATACACGATTCATGCCCACCCCACTAGTTTTGACTCAAAGGGCCAAACATGGATCCAAATCTCAAAAGACCTAAAAATGGAGGAAAATGATAGTATGTTGTGTCTAGGGGTTCCGTGACTATAATATGCAGCCTACAGATCACAATCAATCAGACCAAAATAAAAAAATGAAGGAAATCCTTGTTGATCCCTAAGATTTAAGGGAATAGCACACCTTAGGACACTGAATCAGAGCGCCAGAGAGGGGTTGGCGCACCTTGTACACAGGAAGGGTGAGATAGTGGCGCAGTTTGTCTTCAGGCAAAGTGATCCAGCCAGATAGTGGCGAAGGGAAGACTCAGCCCAGGTGCACCTGTCGAATAACAAGCAACAAAATGGCTAGATCTCCTAAGGTAGAAGGGAACGAGGCCTAATAGTGATCCCAAAGAGAATCAAGGGAATCCAAGAAACTCTTTAATGACAAAATACAAGGGTGGGAGGGTCTCAAGAGGCTAGGAAATGGATTGATAACAAGACATGAAATCAAATCTATGAGCTAGTCCCCAGTATGGTCTCCATATTTGTATTCGAACAATCTACCTAAGTGGACTTAAATGCTAGATCTCCCTAGTCTAACTATATCTAGAACAAATAGATACAGAATAGAATCAGCTTCCCTAGATCAATAGAATCATAAAGTAGCAAGCAAGTATCTTACCTGATATTTATGATCCCTTTTGCTCCCTGCTTGACCTGATGCTCCAGAACCTTCAGATCTACAGCTGCAAATCCCTGTTGAACAAGCAGACACAAAAAAGCAGTAAAAACATATATCACATATGATTGATCTAAGCTAATAGTTAAGGAAGTAAGCTCTAAACATTAATAACACAAAAATGTATATGGGAAGAGATTGTATTAACTGTAATGAAAGAGAGTACAATAGAGAAGAATGTTACAACCTATGCCTTAACGTCGCAACCTTCCTTCCAACAAGCCAAACCAAAGCCTCCAAGGATGAAGTAGGACTCCCAAGGATGTACAAAGATCACCTTAGCCAATTCCACCAGCATGAGAGTGCTATAGACCTTCCTCTCTTCACATGGAGAGAGGGGTTGTATTTATAGGGCTAAAGGGATAGAGTAGGTTGAGGATTAAGGGGAGAGGGTTAAGGGATCATCCCATTAGGTTAGGGAACTGAATGCCAGCTCACCTAGAAGTTAGGGATGACCCTCCACCTCACCTAGCTTCGAGAAGGGCCTCGAATCTTCCAATTATCCATTGTAATCACCCATGGTGCAACCTGGATGAAGGCAAAGGGAGCCAAAGGAGGGTTGGTGCAGGCTGCAAGAGGGATAAGTGAGCCAGTGTCTCACCCTGTCAAGGTTAGACCTGTGCCATCAAGGGTCTGGCGCACCCTGACTGGAGGTAAGGTGCTCCAGCCTACTCAAAGGAGGTAGAAAGGTAGGGACAACCGTATACTCAATGTACTTTAGCTAAGGGAACTTTAGGGATTCAGGCACAGAGTTGACACATGGCTCATGGTGACGATATTTTGGTGTAACAGCTGGAACTACTTTCACTTTCTTCAACTTGCTTTTCTTTCTATTTCCCTCTTCCATATCTTGGAGCTTTCTTCATATTCTTTTGTTTCCTCAACAATTTATCCTTAATCCTCAAGATTGCTTGATAAGCCTCTACAACTAAGTGAAAATTCAAAACATTAAAATCATGTTGAATGGCATAACTTAAGACATTCACATACCTAGAAATGGATTCTAGAATCTCGTCATTATGTCCAGACCTTATAGAAAGCCTATAAAATTCCTCTGTGTACTCCTTTACTAAAATATTTAGCTTCTTCAATATATGCAACCTTCTCAACAAATTTAAAGCATAATCCACCTACAAAAAATTACATTTCAATTACGACACCATCTTATCCTAGGTTTTGATCTTCCCTCTACTACTATATTATCTATTCAGCTGTAACTTATCCCACCAGAAAGAAGAATGACATTTCAATTTTGTTCTAGCAAACCTAACCCTCATATGATGTCTAATATTCTCAAACTCAAAGAAATTTTCCATTTACCCTATCCAATCTATCAAATCCTTGCGATTTAAACCTCCAAAATAGACATGAGTATCAAGTTTAGGTTTACCTCCAATACCATTGATTTATTTGATCATTCAATCTTCTACTGTCATGTTATCATATGTTTCTTATATTTCAGTCTATGATTATGATTCATCATCACTATTGTCTTGCACCACATGTGAAAAACCTTTCCTCTAGGTTGCCTCCATGGCATCCATTCAGGCCATCGTTGTCATCACCATTGCCACAAGCTCATTCATATGTTATACAACTTTTTGTCTTAGATGTCTTCCACGAACCCTTATTCTGTTTTCCTTCACTTTGATTCTTATATGGGATCTCTTTTTCTGTGCTCCCTACTTCAACACCATCCACAAATTACTCAATCTTCAACCATAGTTTCTCTTATCCTCCCCATCACAGGCTCAACTTGCTCTGAAACCACTTGATGCAGAGATAAACTCAACGACTCTGCACATGTAGACGCAGACGCACAACATAACTATCCACACACATGAGTAAAATTAAAACAAAATGCAGATAGACGTTTACAATATAATTCAAAAACCATACATTATTTACACAAACAACCACAATTCTACACTATTTATTTATTGAACATAGACTACTCCCAAATTACAATCAACAGAACCACTCTCTAGAATTTCATGCTTCCCTTAGCCTCTACAACATCAACCTGAGAAATCACACCCTCCTCTCCTTGGTGTTCTATCTTTCATCACGTTAATGAGTGTACATATGTAGAACTGTTGGACGAATACCAAATAGTTCAACTACCAACTATTCGGTTCAGATTTGGGACAAGAAACCGTTTCAAATTCTTGGATTTATTGTTTTAGGGTATACACTAGAGATAATTTAGATATTAACTCTGTGACTATTTCATGTACATAAATAATTATATTTAAAATATGTCTCCTCATCAAATAATTTGGTTGTATGCAATGTTGTGCTCTTCATGTAGTTGTTGGGCATGAAACTTTTGGTTGATATGAAGGAGACATTCTAAAGAAACGTTTTGTAGAAGACCCATGTGGATCTGTAGCATCAGGGTTGTAGTAGCCCATACAATCTAAAATATACTAAGGAATCAACAATTAACTATTGAAAGTAAGTAAATGTGCAGGATAACCTTCTGCACCAGGGATGCTCCCGCATCAGATATATTCTAAGCTCTATTTAGAATCAGGCAAGTGAAGGGTTGCTTTCACCATTGTTCAAGTTACATGAGTGTGAGACCGTATTAAATGTGTATGCAAGTTGTTAATCCACTTCTAGACATGTTCACATTTCCATTTCCATCCATATCCTGGTTTCTTCATCTCGTTTTGGGGAATATATTAAGTAGTTTTT
Source organism: Larix kaempferi (assembly GCA_027924585.1). Classification (NCBI taxonomy): domain Eukaryota; kingdom Viridiplantae; phylum Streptophyta; class Pinopsida; order Pinales; family Pinaceae; genus Larix; species Larix kaempferi. The sequence goes on along the minus strand of BSBM01000350.1, from coordinate 13,302,129 downwards.
TTTTTAACAATTCGGGTTCATCTCAATGTAATCAATTTCATATTAATGCTTTTAATGAAACTATACAAATTAAAGAATGTTTAGTTATAAAATTTATTTTTAGTTATAGTTTTTTTTAAAGTGAACGTTACATGAAATTATGACATGTAAACTATGTATGTCTATTATTTGAGCATATATTTTGTGTCAATCTTATGAGTTGTAAACTAAATTAACATATGTTAATGTTAATTTTAACTATAGAAATCCCAAAACATGTGAATTTTTCACATATTAATATAAATTTATGTTAATTTATTTTAATATAGAAAATAGGGTATCCCATTTTCATTAAAATCATATAGGATTTCAAACTTGGAAACTATCTCGCTATGTTGATTTGTTGACTAAATATCTTCATCATTGTATTGTTTTTCATATTGTCATGAAGTGTTCTCGGCTTGGACGAGCATTTATTTGATATTAACATTTGCCTCATTAAACAAATCAAAACTAGAAATCCTCTTCATTGGGAAAATAAATTCATCTTTTCAATCATGTAAGTTCAAATACTTTTGAAGAATATCGAATGAAAGAAAAAAACAGAAATATGTTTACTATTTTAAAATGTGTTCATTTATTTAAATTTTATAAAAAAATAATTTGGTAGATACCACTATTTTGAAAGAAAAAATTGTTTATATATATATAGTGTTTAATTTGGAAGGACGATATTTTATTTTCACATTTTCTTTTTGAAGGGTTTACTTAATTCACACTTGTGAATAAAAGTACAATCATTTATATAACTTTTCATCCTTAAAGAGTTAGCTTAATATATGATGAATTTGACTACACCACCTCACTTGTGCTCATTAGGTGACAATGTTTAAAGAGTTTTGAGATAAAATGACCCAAGACAACAAACCATGTTGTAGCTTGTGTTTTCACACACGTCTATATCAAAAGGCACTTGCCAAAGGGTTGTGTAACTTTGGCAGAGTTTCAAATAAGTGAACAAATAAACAACTAAACTAACAAACTAGAACTAAATAAGCTTGTGGGTACAAAAGATAATGAACAATATTTTTTGGATTCTTTCATTCAATCAACATGTAAACAAGACAATATTTGAAATAATAAAGAATATTTTGTATTGATATCAAAAAATTATAGGAAAGGATCACATGAACAATTGCAGTGGAAGAGGCCCCTGCAATTGTATGAGGGAGGGTTCATTGGTTCTCTTGATGATATTCCAATTCTTTGGCCACACGTCATAAGAATAGTATATCCAAAAGGTGAGATGGAAGTGGAAAGAGGCCAACTTCTATCTCGGCGTAAATTCGATAGAGTAAAGGCTTGAGCAAATGGAATGGAATTGTGTGTAATGAGGGACTTTGGTGTCTCTTTTACAGTTGGGGATGAGATTCTAGGGATGAGTTTTGGGCTCTAGATTCGTCATCTAACTAAAGCCACGTAAAGAATCATGTCAAATGCACTTTATTTTTGCTAGACACGAAGTAAATACAATCGAAAGACAAGCTGGAGACTAGGTCCCATTGTTTTTTTTTGTTTTTGTGCGATTTGGGTCACTCAAATTGAGGGATTATGAGTGACTTGGGTCACTCTTATCAAAGTATTAAGAACGACCTAAGAAGAGAATGATTTTTTTAGAATTATATTTCATTTTTGGGTTTTTTGACTAATTTTCCAAGGTCGGATGGATATTTATGAGGTGGAAAAATGATATATGAAGGTGATGGTGCTGATGACATGTCAGGTGAGAAAATTTTGGTTGTTAACATATTGCTCCTTGATGTGTGAATTTAGGATTTCATTGTATGGACAACATACATCATAGGATTATCTTGTGGTTGGGAGATAAGTGTGATAGTGGCGCAAAGAATGGAAACCGATTCAGAGAGAACTCTCCTTCCGATGGGGCTACAGGGGCCCTTACCTGCAAATATAATGGTGCATATAATCTCAAATGTATATGAATGAGGTGGGCATTCCAATGCTCGTATCAATGTCTCAAATATAACAAGGATATCTAGAACTTATGGAGGTCAAATCAATACATGGATAATCATTGCGTACATCATACGTGTCCATAAGGGACTCAAGTCAAAAAGTACATAAAGATGGTCCAACCATGGTTGATCTGAAGAACTGATATAAGAACAATGACATTTTGGAAGAATGTTGGATCACAATAATTGATGCTTTGTTGGTATTGAAAAGAGTCAACACTCTGGGATGACTCAAACCACTGAAAGTATGAATCAAGCAGGCTCTAGGAACTACATATGTAATTGGATACAGAAGGAAGCATGCAATTAGGGATTTCGCAACACTGTCGCCAATGTAGGCCAGATATTGTGAAGTTGGATATTACTCGAATATTTATAGTAACATTGCACTTTGATTTTGATCTGGTATTTGATCAGTTGGATATTAATCTATGAAACTTACAGTATTGTACTTTGATTTTGATATGGTATTTGAGTTGGATATTACTTCATGAAACTTATAGTAGCACTGTATGTAACATACCTACTTTTATGAGTTAGAAAAGTTTGGTAAATCATCAAAAATAATTAATATTTTAACAAAAATTATTCCAAAATAAAATTTCAATATACATTGCCCTTAAAGTGTTATGTGACTACACAGAACTTTATAAATTCATTTTCCATCTTACTTAGCTAATGTAAGGGTTAGTCCAATGTTCCAATTACTGGACTTTATAACTACAATTCATCTCTTAATAACTCCTTTTATGATACATTATTCAAATCAATAATGTAAACTATAAGAATGAGACTCATATAATATTAAGCATCTTCATAAAGCAATCATCAATTGGATCAATGTATAACATAAATATCATTAAGTAAAATTCATGAAACAATCATCAATTATAACACCACATGAAGGAGACCATATTCAGGTGGTTCACCCGCATCTTGGGCTACGTCCACAAAAGTCGCAATATATATTATTTGCCAAAATCAAGGATTACATCAGTAACCAACGGTTTCTAAAAATTCATTCTTCCACTTTCTCATAGCTTCTCTCCTCGAGAGTAAATTTCTGTCATATTAATGTTAACATCAACTAAAACTGAGATCAAATATCAGGTAAATATAGCTTAGCCTAGTCCTTCACTTTTCAATGCTTTCACGATGGTAGAGTTGCACTAAAATAAAATATATCCTCTATGTACAAATAGAATAATGTAAAGACGATTTTACACCAACAATAATGATCTAGAGACACGGGGATCTAAGGCTCAATCAGCATACAGCCAAGCCAACATAGCACGATTTCATATGAATATAGGATAGAGGTCTACGATCTCCTATTCACCATAGAAATAGAACTATCTACTTAAGGTAATATGTTTTTAGCATAGCCATACAAATCTAAAGAACAGATCTACCATTCAACTTAACGAGCAACCAAAGAGCTTGAATTCATTTAAAATTACAACCAAGATCTACAACTTTCAAGAAGGCAGATCAGGTGTAGCAAGAAGGAAAAAAATCGATTTCAACATCACAATAAAACTTATGACTGAGTCTCCATATACAGATCCATAGATCTATTAATTCAAACACATAACAACATAGCAATGAGATAAACCCGAATTCCTTCAGCATACTAATAAAATCCAGGGATCTACGAATTTCCCAATGAGAATGAAGGATAGATATGCAGCATTTTAATAAAGCTAATCATCTTCCCTCCAAGCATATGCAATCGGCAAGGTATAAAAATAATAATAACGTGAATGCAACAATCTCGCTATCCACACATATTATGCACATTCGATCACCCGAAACGACATATAAATAATACAATGTATATATATATATATATATCCGATCTAACCCTACCGAGATTGCATTCTCCCTAAACATTATGCGTAGTGACTACTGAAATGAAATTTAAATACTAAAAATCATGCAGGGATCAGGCCTACGACCTCTTTCCTTCGATGTCTATTATGAAGAGGTATTTCCAGATGTAACTTTATATAAATAGATGATACATGCATGGATTAGCCTACGGCTTCCTCCTTAGATGCAAAATAACATTCTGTCAACACTTAAAACTCAGAGATAACTCTGTCAAGGATCTACACGCAGAGATAAAATCTGTCCACAAATACAACTAAGGATATACTCTGTCAACATCTAAACACAGGGATAATACTCCTATCCACAATTAAACTTAGCAGTAGACTATGGCAGTTCAAATAACAAATTACAACCCTATGAAAATCGCAATCACTAGCAGACCCATTAGCAAAGTATATAAATGTAGATGCAATATCCATACCGACACACTACACATCAATTCTGCTCTTGGCAGTATCACAAAACTCAACAGCATACATATAAAAAGGAAAAACACAAAGATTACGCCCTCGCTGTTAGCATAATCGCAGAGATTCAGATGCGATTTCAGCATAAATGCATTCTACAGAAATATCGATCTGATAATCAAACTATCAACAATCTAAAATGAGAAAACTAGCGTACAAAATAAAAGGCAGAGGATTCAAGTTCGATTCCAGCATCGCTGGGTTCAACCGAGAGAGATGCCAAAATATAGATCTGATCAATCAAAACAGCAGAGATCTAAAATACGATAACCCCGGCAGTTCAAGCGATCAAAGCCTGATTAAAATGCAGGAAATAAATCAGAGATATGACCATTACCCAATACACACATGTCATTCATTAAAACCGTGTCAAGTCAATTTCACCATCTCCCACGGGGATCTCTCTAGAATTCAACATTGCATCTTCCACAGGCCTCAGTGAATTTTATCCATAGTAGACCATTATTTTAAGGCCCTTGCCACTATCGAATAAAGGAGAACAAAATGCAAAGGGGAGTCAAACGGATCAAGCTCCTTCGAAGCTATCCCTTCCCAGCTCGCGCCAACCAAAGGCAAGAGGAGTTTGATCCAACGAAATAGGACATCAAAGAAAACCCCCTGTCAGTGTGAGGAATGGAACGAATAGGTGCAGCGAACCCTCTACCTCTTCCCTCCTCCTTTTTCCCCAAATGAGAGATGATTCCTACTTAATATAAAAATCAGGAAACAATACCGCCAACTCCCTTTCCCCCTTTGGTGGATCCATCCATCACATTAAGTGAAGTAAAGAACAAATGGCACTTTTTCTGCTGGAGAAGTGTAGTAGCTTCCAGGTGGTTGAGTGGGTGCATCCCTCCGCCCTCGCCAATTCCCTAGATTAACTCTCCTTTAAGAAGACAAGTGTTGGTGACATAAGTTAGGAAACCAACTCCCTAAACTCAAGGTATATGTTCTCTTCTCCTATCTTGTTCGACATGAGATGGCACCCTCATTCATAAGTTTCACACTCATCAATAAATGGACAAACAACCTTTATTCGAAGAGGCTAACCATTCCCAAAAAAGTATTTCCTTTAAGCTATGATGTAAGTGAGATATATCACTAAACTTTACAAAAGAATATATATATAGATTATCCCAATATATAATCAAATAGAACATACATATATATGCATATATATATATGTTCCAAAATATAATCAATAATGCATACACCTATATATACCAAACATTTCCACTAAAGCACATATCTCCTATATCTTATTACTCATAACACATTATAAGTTAATGTCCCAAACTAGAACATACATATGTAGATATTATATGTTTCATATATAAAGATATAACTAATGTTTATTAGGATCACCTCTTCTTAGGCCAGATCCTCTATTTATCATTATTATGATTTCAAATCATACTTAACTCCAATAATTTGAAGTTCTATGGTACTTCTAGTATATAGGCATATGGAAGTTGTAGGGGTTTCGTAATTGATTGTGGATAATCAATTTTTTTAATGCATTCAAGACCTTCATCTTGCCTTGATCTACTCGATTCAATTATCTATAATTTTAGTTGCATCATCCCATAGTTTTCTAAGTTAAAATAACACTCATGACCATAACATGAGTTTCCAGGTCCACTGGTGGGGCCTTGGCCTTGAGCTCCTCACCAGTAACCAAGTGTACAGCAATATTTTCATTTTTAACATAATAGGTCATAAAGGAGGGATATCACACTATACATTGATTTTGATATGGTATTTGAGCTGGATATTACTCCATGAAACTTACAACAAACAAAGGGATTGATTATGGAGCCTCTTCCAAGTGTTGCATGAAATCTTTGATGTGAAATCAATGTGGCCAATTATGGGCATATATGAGACCTTCCTTTAACTCCTCAAACTCCACAATGAGAATCGATGGACACAATCAATAACTCAACATCCTTCTTGCCTTCTCCAATGCAACTTCATAATGGTCGATTTGAATGCTCAAACGCAAATATAGCCTTGTCCTTTTCCATTTCATCAATACAAAGTATGCTATTTGGATTTGTTGGAGTAGAAATTTAATGCATATGAAGATGCTAGGGTTATCCAAAGTTTTATTCTGCATAGAAAACTTCAATGCACAACACAACCTTCACAAGTCTCCACCATCACCATCATGAATGTTGGTCGTGGGGGAGAAACTAGTCACAGGTGATACCATGAACTGGATATTATATAAATTTGATGGATAGCTTGAGCCATATATGAAGCCAATTATGTGGAGTCACAAATAGAGTTAGGGAAAAAATCAATAAAACTAGGGATAAACTTGACAATGTAATTGAAGACTCCCAAAGACGATGATTGGAATTAATAAAGAAGGGGGATATTTGTCGCAAATGCGATAGCTAGAGATGGAATCCATGACACCTATGTGAGTACAAGTCACTACAGTATTTTTTAATTAGTGGAAAAAACTAAAGTAGGAATTTCAAATGCACAAAACAAAATTGTTAGTTGGTACAATGTAGAACTTGAAACTTAAAAAAATTTGCTTGAATGTCTGAATTCATCCACCACTATGCACGAAATAGATCAGTGTAGAACAAGTTAACCCAATATATTTACAATCAAAATACCAATGATTGAAAATGAGGCATTGTCAAAAATATCTTAAGCTACAATCTTCTACACCCAACAAAATATAAATGAAGAAGATGTACTTCAAATAGAAACAAATACTTCAAAAGACCAAATATAGTTGACACATAGTTGATTGCAAAATACATTTTTCCATGTCAAAGGTTGATAAGATCCAATTTCTAGGAAAAAAAGAAAGCAAGTATCCAATTCCACTAGAATTTGTGATGGGGAAATCACAACCTAAGACCTTGAAGTTTAATGGAACCATAAAAGATAGAAATGTAATGGTACTCGTAGATTCTAGAAGTGATAATAATTGTTGCTAAATGGCTAAACCTTTTTGTGTACCCCACCAAGGACCTCATCATTATGGTTTTGGATGGACAAAATGTCAAAGAAGTAGGAATATATCATAAAGTCTCAATTCAAATGTAAGAATTGGATCTACAACAAGGTTTATGTTTTCTACCACTCAATGAGATGGATACGGTACTAAGATCAAAATGGTTTATGAAGTTGGACACTTATACCACCAAACTTGAAGAAGAGTTAATGGAGTTTAATTGGCAAGGTAAACATTATAAATTATATTGCGTTGAAGATTCCACTCTTAAGAAAGATGACTTACAACTAAAAAAACGAACAAGAAACATAGTCAAACATACAACAACATAAGCAAGGGAAAATGTTACCGAGAAGCATAAAGGTTTCATGTTAAATAACCAAGTCAAAATACTCTAGAATATAATGCAATCAATACAAAGGAACCTTGCCAACACTCGAAGAAAGAATAAAGTCAAATCCCCTAAACCAAACAAACATCATGCCACCAAAGAAACATGCTTATCTAGAGAGAATCTATTTTATTGTGTTTTGAGGACAAAACATCCCTTAAGGGGGTGGCAATGTAACAAACATAAATATAAATATCATAAAAAAATAAAAATAAATTATAATATTAATTATGCTAAATAAAAATTCAAAGGACGCACCTCTTACCTCATGACCAATCAACACATATAAGTACACTATCACGAGGCTCATTGTAATCATCATCTTATCCAATCATATCAATCATTTAGTTTCAATATATATATTCTTATATATTTTACAAAATTCTTCTATCAATTGTAGGAACAAGGATTGTTCACTTCAAAGCCATGGATAACTATAGGATAATAACTATTTAAAGGTAGGGTAATGATAATTTTATAGAAATGATGGATTGTTTGAACAAAATGGTCATAATTATTTATGGGTGCTTGAATTTCCCCATCTTTGTACATATGGTATAACTAATTATGCCCTACAACCTATAATTTTTGTCCATTATTTGGCCTAATATATACTATATTGACCAACCTTGTAGCTATTGACAATGTGTTTATTAATAACTTGCAATGGTTTACTTTGGTTTCATTTTATGAGATTGTCATGAGAAAATGCCTAAGTTTTCCTAATTGTTGATGAGTTTGTGATATGCTTTCTAATGAGTTTCTTTCCACGGCTTTAATCTTATTGTTTATGATTGTTTTTCAGCCTTGGTTTCACCATTGACACTTGTCCCAGCTAAAAAATGTGACCCCAATTCTTTCGAGTCTGCAACCAATACACAACCATCAATGTAAGGAAGGAGGAAACACTTTGTTGGTAGATGATTAGGACAACGATTGACTGTAATACCCCAATTTTGGACTTGTAACCCCTTTTGTATTTTGCTAAGTATTATTTCATTATATTTATTTGACATTAGAAATTCAAAAGGATTAAATTTCCGATGACTATGTGAACTAGCACATTAAAGAGATGGGAGTTACAGTTCCTATATGTATGGAGGATAAATACAAAATAAAATAAATATTAAGAAATTATTGAGACACATGTAAAAACCCTAAAGAAGAGTTTTTGGGGAATAATTGAATTAAAGAAATAAAAAGAAGAGAAAAAAACAAAAGAAATTGAAAACAAGAAAGAAAGAAGGGGGGGGCTATTCTTATATAACATTCTGAATTGAAAAGGAGAGGGAGGAGAGAAAAAAAAGGAAAAGAAAGAACATAAAGAAAGAAATGAAAGAAGAGCAAAAAAAATAAAGGTTAAGTCTGGAGCACAAACTTGAACCAGAAGTGGAACAACCACAGCTGGGTATGGAATAGAACACGAGATGTGTTCTGGTAGGAGCACTACCAAGTCATTTGCAGGAGCACTTCAATACCCTGTGAGGCTGTGAGAGGTTGATTCCAGGATTCAGAGGCTTAAAAGTACCTGGAACACTCGGTAAAACTCAGGAGTACTGAGTGAGTGTTGGGTTGTCTTTTGTAATCAGAATTTAATGACTGAATGGGAACAAATGGCATAAAAGTTTAAGAAGATACTCCAAACCTAGAGGAAACGTGTACTCAGCCTGGGGGTGACCGTGAGAGCAAGGAGAGACTTGTTGGTCTATGGATGGGCGGTTTTTGCCTGTGGTCTATTAGTCATCAAATATTTCAGATAAGTGCTTTTTCACTTATGATGGAATGATTATAATATCATTATTTACATAATGATTTTATTTACCATTAGACTGGTTATGTGAACCCTCTCATGGTAAATTTCGAGTATTGAGCACATGTTAATGTTAGTTTATTAAACAAAAATTTTATTGTGTTTTTGACCAAGAATCATGTGGAGTGATTCTTGACCTAAATTACTCTAGAATTAACTGAGAATCCAGAGTGAAAATTTATGGCATCTTGTGGAGAGTTTGCGGTAGGTGATTTGTAGTCGAGGTTTCGAGCCATCCTTGGCTCATCATCACGACATTAGGGATGCCAAGTAGATTATCTTCCTCATCAATCCTTGAAATATAGAATTTATGGGGCCAACTCTAGGGTTTTCGAGATCAATTTACTTGAAAAAAAAATTTGAATTTTTTTTTGAAATTGTTTTTAAGATAAGTTAATTAATGGTAAGTTTCTATGGTTTTAAGGTTTGTTAAATTAAATTCTTTAGTTTGTTAAATTAAATACATAAAGAATTAAAGATTTGTTCTTTATTATTTGATATAAATTTATATTTAAAGTTAGGTTTTAAATTTTAAGTTCATTCTTTTAATTTCCATTAAATAATTATTATTAGTTTCTTCTTAGTTAAAGTTTTCAGAATAATTTTATTATTAATCAATGGTTGTATTATAATTTTTACTTTTATAATTATTAATTTAATTTTTATTAAAGTTTTTTATTAAATTTCATTAAAATTGTTAAAAAACTAATTTTAATAGCACGATAATTGATAAATTTTATGTTGGTAACAGATATAGATTACTCTATTTCCTATATGCATTGTGAAAATAGAGTATGCGTGCATCTGAAAATAACAAGTATGAGTTTCTTTTATGATAGAAACTGTATAATTTTGTACATAGCAAATAAATGCATTATTTGAAAAAAAAATGCTAATAGTGGTATTTTTTTTTACCTTTACAAGACAAGCTGAAGATGCATAGGGATTAATTCCTCTGTTTATTCGTATTAAGAAAATAGGGATTTCCTATCTTTTGCATATATATATAGCACATCATGCAAAAACATAGACCAGCAAAACTCTAATAGATGTTCCATTATTTTTTATATAAAAGAAATAGGATGAAAATTTATCTGTTCAATAGGGTCTTGAAATTATACCCGATTATGTGCGAACAGAGCATTATACAATTACTATTTCAAAAATCGAAATACTTGCGGAAATTAGTCAATCAAATGTAAACACACAATACAGAGCCGCACTTGAGCACAAAATATGCATAAAATACATTGAATTAGGTTAAACAAAATAGAGCTTGGAATACATATAACGAGAGAAGATTTGTTTTATTGCATAAACTGTAAACATTAGGCCATGAAAACCGAAAAAAAAATCCAGAGCTTACCAAGGAGGAAAATGACCAACCACTAGAGTTACCAGAGGAAGATACTAAACAAGTATAAGCTAGAAGCGGAAAATTAGGTAAAGAACAACAATAATGGTAAAAGAGGAGATGAGCAGGGCCTTCTACAAAGAGACACAGATTCCTTGACATTGTTAGGTCGAGGCTTTGAGAAAGGAAAAAGGTCCCTCATTCAATGCCTCTCCTCTCATAAGAGGGAGAAAATACAAAAAGGAGATCAAAGAATGGGAGGTGGACCTAGAAAAAAAAATGTGGTCTAACACTTGCTAGCTACATATAACCACACCTTGAAACTCCACATAAAGAATTTATTGTTTTTCTAATGTAAAAACAAATATAATAATACATTTAAAAAGAAAAGATTATGATTTTACACTCGACATTTCAAAAACTTTCAAACTTCATAATTTATATTTTCATTTCAATATACATAAACTTCACTAATTTATATTTTAATTTCAATACACACAAACTAATTTATTACTGTCAAAAACTTGAAAAGGCAGCATTGAATCAACCTATCACTGGATTTGAAATGTACATTAATTGTACCATGCCAGCACACAAAATCTCAACGGTACCGTGCCAGCACACAAAATCTCAATTTTAAAAGATCTCATCGACATTGGGCGACGTGCCTTGCCGTAAGTGGATTTGAAACACTACTAAGCGGTTTTCAATCCTCAAAGGCAGAATCAACATGCCACAACCTGCTTTCTGACAGCCTATCAAATTTAAAAGATTCTTAATATAGATAATATGCAACTTTGTTGCTAATTTAACTAGTCAAATATAACCGTTTACAATATTTGTCAAAATTAAATTATATTAAATCAATAATTATATATCATTTTATTAAATTATTAAAAAAAATTTAAATATTAAAATTTAAAAAAATGATCATAATTTTTTATAAATTAAACATATTTTTAAAATTTATAATAATAATTTATGTAAATTAAACATCGTTTTTAAAATTTAAAATGTTATATAAATTAAACATAGTTATTTATAATTCTATTAAATTATTAAAACAATTAAATTAAAATAATAGAATTTAAAATATCGTTATAAAAAATTATGTTAATTAAAATGATTAAATGGTTGAAAATAAAAATTATAACTACATCGTGGTAAAAATAAAATGTTAAAATATAATAAAACAATGATATAATAATTCACGGTAATACTATTATAAATTAAAATATTAAATATATAGTATATATTACTATATATTTATTTGTTATTCAAATAAAGAATTATTACTGTCAAAAATTTGAAAAGGCAGCATTGAAATGTACACGAACGGTACAATGCATTAAACTCTGAAAATTAAAAAAAAACAGCATTGACTTGTAGTTCCGGTTTGTGACAATGCATTGACTTGTATTTCCGGTTTGTGACAACCTGTCATTGGTACGGTGCCAGCACACAAAATCTCAACGGTACCGTGCCAGCACACAAAATCTCAATTTTAAAAGATCTCATCGACATTGGGCGACGTGCCTTGCTGTAAGTGGATTTGAAACACTACTAAGCGGTTTTCAATCCTCAAAGGCGGAATCAACATGCCACAGCCTGCTTTCTGACAGCTTATCGGATTTAAAAGATTCTTAATATAGATAATACGCAACTTTGTTGCTAATTTAACAAGTCAAATATAACCGTTTACAATATTTGTCAAAATTAAATTATATTAAATCAATAATTATATATCATTTTATTAAATTATTAAAAAAAAATTAAATATTAAAATTTAAAAAAATGATCATAATTTTTTATAAATTAAACATCATTTTTAAAATTTATAATAATAATTTATGTAAATTAAACATCGTTTTTAAAATTTACAATGTTATATAAATTAAACATAGTTATTTATAATTATATTAAATTATTAAAACAATTAAATTTAAATAATAGAATTTAAAATATCGTTATAAAAAATTATGTTAATTAAAATGATTAAATGGTTGAAAATAAAAATTATAACTACATCGTGGTAAAAATAAAATGTTAAAATATAATAAAACAATGATATAATAATTCACGGTAATACTATTATAAATTAAAATATTAAATATATAGAATATATTACTATATATTTATTTGTTATTCAAATAAAGACTTATTACTGTCAAAAAATTGAAAAGGAAGCATTGAAATGTACACGAACGGTACAATGCATTAAACTCTGAAAATTAAAAAAAAACAGCATTGACTTGTAGTTCCGGTTTGTGACAATGCATTGACTTGTATGTAGTTTCGGTTTGTGACAACCTGTCATTGGTACGGTGCCAGCAAAAAAAATCTCAACAGTACCGTGCCAGCACAAAAAATCTCAATTTTAAAAGATCTCATCGACATTGGGCAACGTGCCTTGCTGTAAGTGGATTTGAAACACTACTAAGCGGTTTTCAATCCACAAAAGCAGAATCAACATGCCACAGCCTGCTTTCTGACAGCCTATTGGATTTAAAAGATTCTTAATATAGATAATATGCAACTTTGTTGCTAATTTAACTAGTCAAATATAACCGTTTACAATATTTATCAAAATTAAATTATATTAAATCAATAATTATATATCATTTTATTAAATTATTAAAAAAAAATTAAATATTAAAATTTAAAAAAATGATGATAATTTTTTATAAATTAAACATCATTTTTAAAATTTATAATAATAATTTATGTAAATTAAACATCGTTTTTAAAATTTACAATGTTATAGAAATTAAACATAGTTATTTATAATTCTATTAAATTATTAAAACAATTAAATTTAAATAATAGAATTTAAACTATCGTTATAAAAAATAATGTTAATTAAAATGATTAAATGGTTGAAAATAAAAATTATAACTAAATCATGGTAAAAATTAAATGTTAAGATATAATAAAACAATGATATAATAATTCACAGTAATACTATTATAAATTAAAATATTAAATATATAGTATATATTACTATATATTTATTTGTTATTAAAATAAAGAATTATTACTGTCAAAAAATTGAAAAGGCATCATTGAAATGTACACGAACGGTACAATGCATTAAACTCTGAAAATTAAAAAAAAACAACATTGACTTGTAGTTCCGGTTTGTGACAATGCATTGACTTGTAGTTCCGGGTTGTGACAACCTGTCATTGGTACGGTGCCAGCACACAAAATCTCAACGGTACCGTGCCAGCACACAAAATCTCAATTTTAAAAGATCTCATCGACATTTGGCGACGTGCCTTGTTGTAAGTAGATTTGAAACACTACTAACTGGTTTTCAATCCTCAAAAGCGGAATCAACATGCCACAGCCTGCTTTCTGACAGCCTATCGGATTTAAAAGATTCTTAATATAGATAATATGCAACTTTGTCGCTAATTTAACTAGTCAAATATAACCGTTTACAATATTTATCAAAATTAAATTATATTAAATCAATAATTATATATCATTTTATTAAATTATAGAATTTAAAATATCATTATAAAAAATTATGTTAATTAAAATGATTAAATGGTTGAAAATAAAAATTATAACTACATCGTGGTAAAAATAAAATGTTAAAATATAATAAAACAATGATATAATAATTCACGGTAATACTATTATAAATTAAAATATTAAATATATAGCATATATTACTATATATTTATTTGTTATTCAAATAAATAATTATTACTGTCAAAAAATTGAAAAGGCAGCGTTGAAATGTACACGAACGGTTCAATGCATTAAACTCTGAAAATTAAAAAAAACAGCATTGACTTCTAGTTCCGGTTTGTGACAATGCATTGACTTGTAGTTCCGGTTTGTGACAACCTGTCATTGGTACGGTGCCAACACACAAAATCTCAACGTTACTGTGCCAGCACACAAAATCTCAATTTTAAAAGATCTCATCGACATTGGTCGACGTGCCTTGCTGTAAGTGGATTTGAAACACTACTAAGCGGTTTTCCATCCTCAAAGGCGGAATCAACATGCCACGGCTTGCTTTCTGACTGCCTATTGGATTTAAAAGATTCTTAATATAGATAAAATGCAACTTTGTTGCTAATTTAACTAGTCAAATATAACCGTTTACAATATTTATCAAAATTAAATTATATTAAATCAATAATTATATATCATTTTATTAAATTATTAAAAAAAAATTAAATATTAAAATTTAAAAAAATGATCTTAATTTTTTATAAATTAAACATCATTTTTAAAATTTATAATAATAATTTATGTAAATTAAACATCCGTTTTAAAATTTACAATGTTATATAAATTAAACATAGTTATTTATAATTCTATTAAATTATAAAAACAATTAAATTTAAATAATAGAATTTAAAATATCGTTATAAAAAATTATGTTAATTAAAATGATTCAATGGTTGAAAATAAAAATTATAACTACATCGTGGTAAAAATAAATGTTAAAATATAATAAAACAATGATATAATAATTCACGATAATACTATTATAAATTAAAATATTAAATATATAGTATATATTACTATATATTTATTTGTTATTCAAATAAGGAATTATTACTATCAAAAAATTGAAAAGGCAGCATTGAAATGTACAAGAACGGTACAATGCATTAAACTTTGAAAATTAAAAAAAAACAGCGTTGACTTGTAGTTCCAGTTTGTGACAATGCATTGACTTGTAGTTCCGGTTTGTGACAATGCATTGACTTGTAGTTCCGGTTTGTGACAACCTGTCATTGGTACGGTGCCAGCACACAAGATCTCAACGGTACTGTGCCAGCACACAAAATCTCAATTTTAAAAGATCTCATCGACATTGGGTGACGTGGCTTGCTCTAAGTGGATTTGAAACACTACTAAGCGGTTTTCAATCCTCAAAGGCGGAATCAACATGTCACAGCCTGCTTTCTGACAGCCTATCGGATTTAAAAGATTCTTAATATAGATAATATGTAACTTTGTTGCTAATTTAACTAGTCAAATATAACCCTTTACAATATTTATCAAATTTAAATTATATTAAATCAATAATTATATATCATTTTATTAAATTATTAAAAAAAAATTAAATATTAAAATTTAAAAAAATGATCATAGTTTTTTATAAATTAAACATCATTTTTAAAATTTATAATAATAATTTATGTGAATTAAACATCGTTTTTAAAATTTACAATGTTATATAAATTAAACATAGTTATTTATAATTCTATTAAATTATTAAAACAATTAAATTTAAATAATAGAATTTAAAATATCGTTATAAAAAATTATGTTAATTAAAATGATTAAATGGTTGAAATTAAAAATTATAACTACATCGTGGTAAAAATAAAATGTTAAAATATAATAAAACAATGATATAATAATTCACGGTAATACTATTATAAATTAAAATATTAAATATATAGCATATATTACTATATATTTATTTGTTATTCAAATAAATAATTATTACTGTCAAAAAATTGAAAAGGCAGCGTTGAAATGTACACGAACGGTTCAATGCATTAAATTCTGAAAATTAAAAAAAACAGCATTGACTTCTAGTTCCGGTTTGTGACAATGCATTGACTTGTAGTTCCGGTTTGTGACAACCTGTCATTGGTACGGTGCCAACACACAAAATCTCAACGTTACTGTTCCAGCACACAAAATCTCAATTTTAAAAGATCTCATCGACATTGGTCGACGTGCCTTGCTGTAAGTGGATTTGAAACACTACTAAGCGGTTTTCCATCCTCAAAGGCGGAATCAACATGCCACGGCTTGCTTTCTGACTGCCTATCAGATTTAAAAGATTCTTAATATAGATAAAATGCAATTTTGTTGCTAATTTAACTAGTCAAATATAACCCTTTACAATATTTATCAAAACTAAATTATATTAAATCAATAATTATATATCATTTTATTAAATTACTAAAAAAAATTTAAATATTAAAATTTAAAAAAATGATCATAATTTTTTATAAATTAAACATCATTTTTAAAATTTATAATAATAATTTATGTAAATTAAACATCGTTTTTAAAATTTACTATGTTATATAAATTAAACATAGTTATTTATAATTCTATTAAATTATTAATAGAATTAAATTTAAATAATAGAATTTGAAATATCGTTATTAAAAATTATGTTAATTAAAATGATTAAATGGTTAAAAATAAAAATTATAACTACATCGTGGTAAAAATAAAATGTTAAAATATAATAAAACAATGATATAATAATTCACGGTAATACTATTATAAATTAAATTATTAAATATATAGTATATATTACTATATATTTATTTGTTATTAAAATAAAGAATTTTTACTATCAAAAAATTGAAAAGTCAACATTGAAATGTACACGAACGTTACAATGCATTAAACTCTGAAAATTAAAAAAAAACAGCATTGACTTGTAGTTCCGGTTTGTGACAATGCATTGACTTGTAGTTCCGGTTTGTGACAACCTGTCATTGGTACGGTGCCAGCAAACAAAATCTCAATGGTAGCGTGCCAGCACACAAAATCTCAATTTTAAAACATCTCATCGACATTGGGCGACGTGCCTTGCTGTAAGTGGATTTGAAACACTACTAAGCGGTTTTCAATCCTCAAAGGCGGAATCAACATGCCACAGCCTGCTTTCTGACAGCCTATCGGATTTAAAAGATTCTGAATATAGATAATATGCAACTTTGTTGCTAATTTAACTAGTCAAATATAACCGTTTACAATATTTATCAAAATTAAATTATATTAAATCAATAATTATATATCATTTTATTAATTTATTAAAAAAAAATTTAATATTAAAATTTAAAAAAATGATCATAATTTCTTAAAAATTAAAAATCATTTTAAAAATTTATAATAATAATTTATGTAAATTAAACATCGTTTTTAAAATTTACAATGTTATATCAATTAAACATAGTTATTTATAATTCTATTAAATTATTAAAACAATTAAATTTAAATAATAGAATTTAAAATATCGTTATAAAAAATTATGTTAATTAAAATGATTAAATGGTTAAAAATAAAAATTATAACTACATCGTGTTAAAAATAAAATGTTAAAATATAACAAAACAATAATATAATAATTCACCGTAATAGTATTATAAATTAAAATATTAAATATATAGTATATATTACTATATATTTATTTGTTATTCAAATAAAGAATTATTACTGTCAAAAAATTGAAAAGGCAGCATTGAAATGTACACGAACGGTACAATGCATTAAACTCTGAACATTAAAAAAAACAGCATTGACTTGTAGTTCCGGTATGTGACAACCTGTCATTGGTACGGTGCAAGCACACAAAATCTCAATTTTAAAAGATCTCATCGACATTGCGCGACGTGCCTTGCTGTAAGTGGATTTGAAACACTACTAAGCGGTTTTCAATCCTCAAAGGCGGAATCAACATGCGACAGCTTGCTTTCTGACAGCCTATCGGATTTAAAAGATTCTTAATATAGATAATATGCAACTTTGTTGCTAATTTAACTAGTCAAATATAACTGTTTACAATATTTATCAAAATTAAATTATATTAAATCAATAATTATATATCATTTCATTAAATTATTACAAAAAATTTAAATATTAAAATTAAAAAAAATGATCATAGTTTTTTATAAATTAAACATCATTTTTAAAATTTATAATAAAATTTTTATGTAAATTAAACATCGTTTTTAAAATTTACAATGTTATATAAATTAAACATAGTTATCTATAATTCTATTAAATTATAAAAACAATTAAATTTAAATAATAGAATTTAAAATATCGTTATAAAAAATTATGTCAATTAAAATGATTAAATGGTTTAAAATAGAAATTATAACTACATCGTGGTAAAAATAAATGTTAAAATATAATAAAACAATGATATAATAATTCACGGTAATACTATTATAATTTAAAATATTAAATATATAGTATATATTACTATAAATTTATTTGTTATTCAAATAAGGAATTATTACTGTCCAAAAATTGAAAAGGCAACATTGAAATGTACACGAACAGTACAATGCATTAAACTCTGAAAATTAAAAAAAAACAGCATTGACTTGTAGTTCCAGTTTGTGACAATGCATTGACTTGTAGTTCTCGTTTGTGACAACCTGTCATTGGTACTGTGCCAGCACACAAAATCTCAACGGTACCGTGCCAGCACACAAAATCTCAATTTTAAAAGATCTCATCGACATTGGGTGGCGTGCCTTGCTGTAAGAGGATTTGAAACACTACTAAGCGGTTTTCAATCCTCAAAGGCGGAGTCAACATGCCACAGCCTGCTTTCTGAAAGCCTATCGGATTTAAAAGACTCTTAATATAGATAATATGCAACTTTGTTACTAATTTAACTAGTCAAATATAATCGTTTACAATATTTATCAAAATTAAATTATATTAAATCAATAATTATATATCATTTTATTAAATTATTAAAAAAAAATTAAATATTAAAATTTTAAAAAAATGATCATAATTTTTTATAAATTAAACATCATTTTTAAAATTTATAATAATAATTTATGTAAATTAAACATCATTTTTAAAATTTACAATGTTATATAAATTAAACATAGTTATTTATAATTCTATTAAATTATAAAAACAATGAAATTTAAATAAAAAAATTTAAAATATCGTTATAAAAAATTATGTTAATTAAAATGATTAAATGGTTGAAAATAAAAATTATAACTACATCGTGGTAAAAATAAATGTTAAAATATAATAAAACAGTGATATATTAATTCACAGTAATACTATTATAAATTAAAATATTAAATATATAGTATATATTACTATATATTTATTTGTTATTCAAATAAGCAATTATTACTGTCAAAAAATTGAAAAGGCAGCATTGAAATGTACAAGAACGGTACAATGCATTAAACTCTGAAAATTAAAAAAAAACAGCATTGACTTGTAGTTCCAGTTTGTGACAATGCATTGACTTGTAGTTCCGGTTTGTGACAATGCATTGACTTGTAGTTCCGGTTTGTGACAACCTGTCATTGGTACGGTGCCAGCACACAAGATCTCAACGGTACTGTGCCAGCACACAAAATCTCAATTTTAAAAGATCTCATCGACATTGGGCGACGTGGCTTGCTGTAAGTGGATTTGAAACACTACTAAGCGGTTTTCAATCCTCAAAGGCGGAATCAACATGCCACAGCTTGCTTTCTGACAGCCTATCGGATTTAAAAGATTTTTAATATAGATAATATGTAACTTTGTTGCTAATTTAACTAGTCAAATATAACCCTTTACAATATTTATCAAAATTAAATTATATTAAATCAATAATTATATATCATTTTATTAAATTATTAAAAAAAATTTAAATATTAAAATTTAAACATCATTTTTTAAATTTATAATAATAATTTATGTGAATTAAACATCGTTTTTAAAATTTACAATGTTATATAAATTAAACATAGTTATTTATAATTCTATTAAATTATTAAAACAATTAAATTTAAATAATAGAATTTAAAATATCGTTATAAAAAATTATGTTAATTAAAATGATTAAATGGTTGAAAATAAAAATTATAACTACATCGTGGTAAAAATAAAATGTTCAAATATAATAAAACAATGATATAATAATTCACGGTAATACTATTATAAATTAAAATATTAAATATATAGTATATATTACTATATATTTATTTGTTATTCAAATAAAGAATTATTACTGTCAAAAAATTGAAAAGGCAGCGTTGAAATGTACACGAATGGTACAATGCATTAAACTCTGAAAATTAAAAAAAACAGCATTGACTTGTAGTTCCGGTTTGTGAAAATGCATTGACTTGTAGTTCCGGTTTGTGACAACCTGTCATTGGTACGGTGCCAGCACACAAAATCTCAATTTTAAAAGATCTCATCGACATTGGGCGACGTGCCTTGCTGTAAGTGGATTTGAAACACTACTAAGCGGTTTTCCATCCTCAAAGACGGAATCAACATGCCACGGCCTGCTTTCTGACATCCTATCGTATTTAAAACATTCTTAATATAGATAATATGCAACTTTGTTGCTAATTTAACTAGTCAAATATAACCCTTTACAATATTTATCAAAACTAAATTATATTAAATCAATAATTATATATCATTTTATTAAATTATTAAAAAAAATTTAAATATTAAAATTTAAAAAAATATCATAATTTTTTATAAATTAAACATCATTTTTAAAATTTATAATAATAATTTATGTAAATTAAACATCGTTTTTAAAATTTAGAATGTTATATCAATTAAACATAGTTATTTATAATTCTATTAAATTATTAAAACAATTAAATTTAAATAATAGAATTTAAAATATCGTTATAAAAAATTATGTTAATTAAAATGATTAAATGGTTGAAAATAAAAATTATAACTACATCGTGGTAAAAATAAAATGTTAAAATATAACAAAACAATGATATAATAATTCACCGTAATACTATTATAAATGAAAATATTAAATATATAGTATATATTACTATATATTTATTTGTTATTCAAATAAAGAGTTATTACTGTCAAAAAATTGAAAAGGCAGCACGAACGGTACATTGCATTAAACTCTGAACATTAAAAAAAAATAGCATTGACTTGTAGTTCCGGTTTGTGAAAATGCATTGACTTGTAGTTCCGGTTTGTGACAACCTGTCATTGGTACGGTGCCAGCACACAAAATCTCAATTTTAAAAGATCTCATCGACATTGGGCGACGTGCCTTGCTGTAAGTGGATTTGAAACACTACTAAGCGGTTTTCCATCCTCAAAGACGGAATCAACATGCCACGGCCTGCTTTCTGACATCCTATCGTATTTAAAACATTCTTAATATAGATAATATGCAACTTTGTTGCTAATTTAACTAGTCAAATATAACCGTTTACAATATTTATCAAAATTAAATTATATTAAATCAATAATTATATATCTTTTTATTAAATTATTAAAAGAAATTTAAATATTAAAATTTAAAAAATGATCATAGTTTTTTATAAATTAAACATCATTTTTAAAATTTATAATAACAATTTATGTAAATTAAACATCGTTTTTAAAATTTACAATGTTATATAAATTAAACATAGTTATTTATAATTCTATTAAATTATTAAAAAAATTAAATTTAAATAATAGAATTTAAAATATCATTATAAAAAATTATGTTAATTAAAATGGTTAAATGGTTGAAAATAAAAATTATAACTACATCGTGGTAAAAATAAAATGTTAAAATATAATAAAACAATGATATAATAATTCACGGTAATACTATTATAAATTAAAATATTAAATATATAGTATATATTACTATATATTTATTTTTTATTCAAATAAAGAATTATTACTGTCAAAAAATTGAAAAGGAAGCATTGAAATGTACACGAACGGTACAATGTATTAAACTCTGAAAATTAAAAAAAAACAGCATTGACTTGTAGTTCCGGTTTGTGACAATGCATTGACTTGTAGTTCCGGTTTGTGACAACCTGTCATTGGTACGGTGCCAGCACACAAAATCTCAACGGTACCGTGCCAGCACACAAAATCTCAATTTTAAAAGATCTCATCAACATTGGGCAACGTGCCTTGCTGTAAGTTGATTTGAAACACTACTAACCGGGATTCAATCCTCAAAGGTGGAATGAACATGCCACAGCCTGCTTTCAGCCTATCGGATTTAAAAGATTCTTAATATAGATAATATGCAACTTTGTTGCTAATTTAACTAGTCAAATATAACCCTTTACAATATTTATCAAAATTAAATTATATCAAATCAATAATTATATATCAATTTATTAAATTATTAAAAAAAATTAAATATTAAAATTAAAAAAAATGATCATAGTTTTTTATAAATTAAACATCATTTTTAAAATTTATAATAATAATTTATGTAAATTAAACATCGTTTTTAAAATTTACAATGTTATATAAATTAAACATAGTTATTTATAATTCTATTAAATTATTAAAACAATTAAATTTAAATAATAGAATTTAAAATATCGTTATAAAAAATTATGTTAATTAAAATGATTAAATGGTTGAAAATAAAAATTATAACTACATCGTGGTAAAAATAAAATGTTAAAATATAATAAAACAATGATATAATAATTCACGGTAATACTATTATAAATTAAAATATTAAATATATAGTATATATTACTATATATTTATTTGTTATTCAAATAAAGAATTATTACTGTCAAAAAATTGAAAAGGCGGCATTGAAATGTACACGAACGGTACAATGCATTCAACTCTGAAAATTAAAAAAAAAACAGCATTGACTTGTAGTTCTGGTTTGTGACAACCTGTCATTGGTACGGTGCCAACACACAAAATCTCAACGGTACCATGCCAGATAACAAAATCTCAATTTTAAAAGATCTCATCGACATTGGGCGACGTGCCTTGCTGTAAGTGGATTTGAAACACTACTAAGTGGTTTTCAATCCTCAAAGGCGGAATCAACATGCCACAGCCTGCTTTCTGACAGCCTATCGGATTTAAAAGATTCTTAATATAGATAATATGCAACTTTGTCACTAATTTAACTAGTCAAATATAACCGTTTACAATATTTATCAAAATTAAATTATATATCATTTTATTAAATTATTAATTTTTTTTATAATTAAACATAGTTATATCGCTAATGTTATATCAATTAAACATAGTTATTTATAATTCTATTAAATTATTAAAACAATTAAATTTAAATAATAGAATTTAAAATATCGTTATAAAAAATTATGTTAATTAAAATGATTAAATGGTTGAAAATAAAAATTATAACTACATCGTGGTAAAAATAAAATGTTTAACTATAACAAAACAATGATATAATAACTCACCGTAATACTATTATAAATTAAAATATTAAATATATAGTATATATTACTATATATTTATTTGTTATTCAAATAAAGAATTATTACTGTCAAAAAATTTAAAAGGCACCACGAACGGTACAATGCATTGAACTCTGAACATTAAAAAAAAACAACATTGACTTGTAGTTCCGGTTTGTGACAATGCATTGACTTGTAGTGCCGGTTTGTGACAACCTGTTATTCATACGGTGCCAGCACACAAAATCTCAACAGTACTGTGCCAGCACACAAAATCTCAATTTTAAAAGATCTCATCGACATTGCGCGACATGCCTTGCTGTAAGTGGATTTGAAACACTACTAAGCGGTTTTCAACCTTAAAGGCGGAATCAACATGCCACAGTTTTCTTTCTAACAGCCTACCGGATTTAAAAGATTCTTAATATAGATAATATTGAACTTTGTTGCTAATTTAACTAGTCAAATATAACCGTTTACAATATTTATCAAAATTAAATTATATTAAATCAATAATTATATATCATTTTATTAAATTATTAAAAAAAAATTAAATATTAAAATTTAAAAAAATGATCATAGTTTTTATAAATTAAACACCATTTTTAAAATTTATAATAATAATTTATGTAAATTAAACATCGTTTTTAAAATTTACAATGTTATATAAATTAAACATAGTTATTTATAATTCTATTAAATTATTAAAACAATTAAAATTAAATAATATTATTTAAAATATCGTTATAAAAATTTATGTTAATTAAAATGATTAAATGGTTGAAAATAAAAATTATAACTACATCGTGGTAAAAATGAAATGTTAAAATATAATAAAACAATGATATAATAATTCACGGTAATACTATTATAAATTAAAATATTAAATATATAGTATATATTACTATATATTTATTTGTTATTCAAAAAAAGAATTATTACTGTAAAAAAATTGAAAAGGCAGCATTGAAATGTACGCGAACGGTACAATGCATTAAACTCTGAACATTAAAAAAAAATAGAATTGACTTGTGGTTCAGGTTTGTGACAATGCATTGACTTGTAGTTCCGGTTTGTGACAACCTGTTATTGGTACGGTGGCAGCACAAAAAATCTCAACGGTACCGTTCCAGCACATAAAATCTGAATTTTAAAAGATCTCATCGACATTGGGCGACGTGCCATGCTGTAAGTGGATTTGAAACACTACTTAGCGGTTTTCTATCCTCAAAGGCGGAATCAACATGCCACAGCGTGCTTTCTGACAGCCTATCGGATTTAAAAGATTCTTAATATAGATAATATGCAAATTTGTTGCTAATTTAACTAGTCAAATATAACCGTTTACAATATTTATCAAAATTAAATTATATTAAATCAATAATTATATATCATTTTATTAAATTATTAAAAAAAATTTAAATATTAAAATTTAAAAAAATGATCATAGCTTTTTATAAATTAAACATCATTTTTAAAATTTATAATAATAATTTATGTAAATTAAACATCGTTTTTAAAATTTACAATGTTATATAAATTAAACATAGTTATTTATAATTCTATTAAATTATTAAAACAATTAAATTTAAATAATAGAATTTAAAATATCGTTATAAAAAATTATGTTAATTAAAATGATTAAATGGTTGAAAATAAAAATTATAACTACATCGTGGTAAAAATAAAATGTTAAAATATAATAAAACAATGATATAATAATTCACTGTAATACTATTATAAATTAAAATATTAAATATATAGTATATATTACTATATACTTATTTGTTATTCAAATAAAGAATTATTACTGTCAAAAAATTGAAAAGGCAGCATTGAAATGTACACGAACGGTACAATGCATTAAACTCTGAAAATTTAAAAAAAACAGCATTGACTTGTAGTTCCGGTTTGTGACAACTTGTCATTGGTACGGTGCCAACACACAAAATCTCAACGATATCGTGCCAGCACACAAAATCTCAATTTGAAAAGATCGCATCAACATTGGGCGACGTGCCTTGTTGTAAGTGGATTTGAAACACTACTAAGCGGTTTTTCAATCCTCAAAGGCGGAATCAACATGCCACAGCCTGCTTTCTGACAGCCTATTGGATTTAAAAGATTCTTAATATAGATAATATGCAACTTTGTCGCTAATTTAATTAGTCAAATATAACCGTTTACAATATTTATCGAAATTAAATTATATTAAATCAATAATTATATATCATTTTATTAAATTATTAAAAAAAAATTAAATATTAAAATTTTAAAAAAATGATCATAATTTTTTATAAATTAAACATCATTTTTAAAATTTATAATAATAATTTATGTAAATTAAACATCGTTTTTAAAATTTACAATGTTATATCAATTAAACATAGTTATTTATAATTCTATTAAATTATTAAAACAATTAAATTTAAATAATAGAATTTAAAATATCGTTATAAAAAATTATGTTAATTAAAATGATTAAATGGTTGAAAATAAAAATTATAACTACATCATGGTAAAAATAAAATGTTAAAATATAATAATACAATGATACAATAATTCACCGTAATACTATTATAAATTAAAATATTAAATATATAGTATATATTACTATTTATTTGTTATTCAAATAAAGAATTATTACTATCAAAAAATTGAAAAGGCAGCATTGAAATGTACATGAACGGTACAATGCATTAAACTCTGAACATTAAAAAAAACAGCAATGACTTATAGTTCCGGTTTGTGACAATGCATTGACTTGTGGTTCCGGTTTGTGACAACCTGTCATTGGTACGGTGCCAGCACACAAAATCTCAATTTTAAAAGATCTTCTCGACATTGGGCGACGTGCCTTGCTGTAAGTGGATTTGAAACACTACTAAGCAGTTTTCAATCCTCAAAGGCGGAACCAACATGCCACAGCCTGCTTTCTGATAGCCTATCGAATTTAAAAGATTCTTAATATAGATAATATGCAACTTCGTTGCTAATGTAACTAATCAAATATAACCGTTTACAATATTTATCAAAATTAAATTATATTAAATCAATAATTATATATCATTTTATTAAATTATTAAAAAAATTAAATATTAAAATTTAAAAAAAGGATCATAGTTTTTTATAAATTAAACATCATTTTTAAAATTTATATTAATAATTTATGTAAATTAAACATCGTTTTTAAAATTTACAATGTTATATAAATTAAACATAGTTATTTATAATTCTATT
The DNA here is from genome assembly GCA_027924585.1 of Larix kaempferi. Classification (NCBI taxonomy): domain Eukaryota; kingdom Viridiplantae; phylum Streptophyta; class Pinopsida; order Pinales; family Pinaceae; genus Larix; species Larix kaempferi. The sequence continues at coordinate 13,275,029 of BSBM01000350.1, read as the reverse complement.
AAATTATTAAAACAATTAAATTTAAATAATAGAATTTAAAATATTGTTATAAAAATTTATGTTAATTAAAATGATTAAATGGTTAAAAATAAAAATTATAACTACATCGTGGTAAAAATAAAATGTTAAAATATAATAAAACAATGATATAATAATTCACGGTAATACTATTATAAATTAAAATATTAAATATATAGTATATATTACTATATATTTATTTGTTATTCAAATAAAGAATTATTACTGTCAAAAAATTGAAAAGGCAGCATTGAAATGTACACGAACGGTACAATGCATTAAACTCTGAACATTAAAAAAAACAGCATTGACTTGTAGTTCCGGTTTGTGACAATGCATTGACTTGCAGTTCCGGTTTGTGACAACCTGTCATTGGTACGGTGCTAGCACACAAAATCTCAACGGTACCGTGCCAGCATACAAAATCTCAATTTTAAAAGATCTCATCGACATTGGGCGACATGCCTTGCTATAAGTATATTTGAAACACTACTAAGCGGTTTTCAATCCTCAAAGGCGGAATCAACATGCCACAGCCTGCTTTCTTACAGCCTATCGGATTTAAAAGATTCTTAATATAGATAATATACAACTTTGTTGCTAATTTAACTAGTCAAATATAACCATTTACAATATTTATCAAAATTAAATTATATTAAATCAATAATTATATATCATTTTATTAAATTATTAAAAAAAAATTAAATATTAAAATTTGAAAAAATGATCATAGTTTTTTATAAATTAAACATCATTTTTAAAATTTATAATAACAATTTATGTAAATTAAACATCACTTTTAAAATTTACAATGTTATATAAATTAAACATAGTTATTTATAATTCTATTAAAGCAATTAAAGCAATTAAATTTAAATAATAGAATTTAAAATATCGTTATAAAAAATTATGTTAATTAAAATGATTAAATGGTTGAAAAAAAAAATTATAACTACATCGTGGTAAAAATAAAATGTTAAAATATAATAAAACAATGATATAATAATTCACGGTAATACTATTATAAATTAAAATATTAAATATATAGTATATATATATTTTTTTTTTTTGACAAGAACGGTTAGGTTGTATTAATCTGCATTCTGGCAAGCCAGAACCAAAAAGTTACAAATCGGAAGAAGGTTGGTGACCTCTAACAGTGCTGCCAACCTTCTTGTGAAAGTCTTGGGAGACAAATCCCATCTGTTTCTTGAGCTAATTCGAGATACTGACAAAAGGAGCTTACAAGGGTAAATTCTCACAAACTGTGAGCAAAGTAGAAGACAAAAGCAAAGCATTTAGACTCGGGGGGATGAAATTTGCCCCTTAAAGTAGGGGTCCAGCTTTTTCTGAGATCCAAAAGAGATGTTGGAAGCCGTCTCCTTTTCTCTGCGTGCCTTGTTGGTCCTTTGCCCTCTGGTAAGGGGTGGAGACGGGACTGAATTGTCTTCAGGTTCAATAATTCCCACAGCGCCACTGGAGGGGACTGAAACAGCCGGACCTGCAGGGGCAGGTGGTTCAGGATCTGAAGCCCTGGCTTCCTTCGCATCCACTGAGCCAGGTAGGGCAGGATCCGGAAGTCTTTCGTCTACCGGAGGGTCTTCCATAACTGTTGTTGCTTCAGGGTCTAGGGCTTCTTCTTCTTGCAGTGCTTCAAAGCTGTTTTTGTTTTCAAGAGTTGCCTCCGCTGAAGGAGTGACCTTCGGAACCTGGGCTAGTGATTCCTTTCGCCTTGGTTGCCTTCGCCGGTTAGTTACTGGCTGAAAATCATCTCCTTTAGCTGGTTCTGCCACTTCTGAGGCTTTGGGGCAGCATTTTGCGAAGTGACCATAAGTATGGCACCGAAGGCACTTAAAAGGGATCTGCTCATAGTCCAGCTCTTGGATATGGCGCCATTCCCCCAGGGAGAGCTGAATGGCTTCCGGGAGTCCTTTCTCGAGGTTAACCTCAACACAAACACGAGCACAGGTAAATTGATCCCCTTTCGGCTCCACACTGTCCAGGAAACGCCCAAGCTTATTTCCAATGTCCTCCAGAGAACTTTTCCCCCATAGATGCAGGGGGAGATGAGGCAGCCTAACCCAAACAGGGGCTGCAGTGATCTCAGCTCCGGGATTAAAATCAAGAGTCCAGGGGGCTAAGAACAGCCCCCTCGGCCCCATGAAATAGGGACCAGATCTGAAAACTAGATCTCGATCCACTTTGCTAGAGAAGCTGAAAACAAAAAAGCCCCTGCCTACTGCACATAGAGAAACGTTTCCATGTATCAGCGATTTCCAGCGTTCTTCCATCCAAGCCTCCACCGATTTGGGGCTAGGCCATAACCCCGGTGAACTTTTCGATGAGGGCTTTTTCTGCTAAAAGGAGGGCAAGATTGCATGGCTCTTCTGGAGATAGTTCCAGAGAGGGGATCTCCTCCATCTTCTTAACAAACTTAGACGAGAGAGAAGGCTTGGCTTTAGGTCCTGCCGAACGGACTAATGCTGTGAAAGCTTCCAAAGTTTCTTTTTCCATCTCTGCAAACCTGTCTGGGGCCTTCCTGGAGGCGGCGACCACCAGCAATGAGGCGGCGAGCAACAAAAACGCAGGCAAACTTCTGGCCCTGCAAGCATAGGGGACGAGCGACCGCGTCCCTGAACAGCTGCGACCCTGCAAACGAAACGTAAACCAGAGAGGCGGCTAGGGTTTAAGCCCTAGCCGCAGAGATTCGCCGGGCAACGCGAGCTCTCATTCCGTCATACGGGTAATTTGTATGTAAATATATAGTATATATTACTATATATTTATTTGTTATTCAAATAAAGAATTATTACTGTCAAAAAATTGAAAAGGAAGCATTGAAATGCACACAAACGGTACAATGCATTAAACTCTGAAAATTAAAAAAAAACAGCATTGACTTGTAGTTCCGGTTTGTGACAACCTATCATTGGTACGGTGCCAGCACACAAAATCTCAACGGTACCGTGCCAGCACACAAAATCTCAATTTTAAAAGATCTCATCGACATTGGGCGACTTGCCTTGCTGTAAGTGGATTTGAAACACTACTAAGCGGTTTTCAATCCTCAAAGGTGGAATCAACATGCCACAGCCTGCTTTCTGACAGCCTATCGGATTCAAAAGATTCTTAATATAGATAATATTCGACTTTGTTGTTAATTTAACTAGTCAAATATAACCGTTTACAATATTTTTCAAAATTAAATTATATTAAATCAATAATTATATATCATTTTATTAAATTATTAAAAAGAATTTAAATATTAAAATTTAAAAAAAAAATCATAGTTTTTTATAAAATAAACATCATTTTAAAAATTTATAATAATAATTTATGTAAATTAAACATCGTTTTTAAAATTTACAATGTTATATAAATTAAACATAGTTATTTATAATTCTATTAAATTATTAAAACAATTAAATTTAAAAATAAAATTTAAAATATCGTTATAAAAAATTATGTTAATTAAAACGATTAAATGGTTGAAAATAAAAATTATAACTACATCGTGGTAAAAAAAAAATGTTAAAATATAATAAAACAATGATATAATAATTCACGGTAATACTATTATAAATTAAAATATTAAATATATAGTATATATTACTATATATTTATTTGTTATTCAAATAAAGAATTATTACTGTCAAAAAATTGAAAAGGCAGCATTGAAATGTACACGAACGGTACAATGCATTAAACTCTGGACATAAAAAAAACAGCATTGACTTGTAGTTCCTGTTTGTGACAATGCATTGACTTGTAGTTCTGCTTTCTGACAACCTGTCATTGGTACGGTGCCAGCACACAAAATCTTAATGGTACCGTGCCAACACTACTAAGTGGTTTTCAAACCTCAAAGGCGGAATCAACATGCCACAGCTATCGGATTTAAAAGATTCTTAATATAGATAATATGCAAGTTTGTTGCTAATTTAACTAGTCAAATATAACCGTTTACAATATTTATCAAAATTAAATTATATTAAATCAATAATTATATATCATTTTATTAAATTATTAAAAAAAATTTAAATATTAAAATTTAAAAAAATGATCATAATTTTTTATAAATTAAACATCATTTTAAAAATTTATGTAAATTAAACATCGTTTTTGAAATTTACAATGTTATATAAATTAAACATGGTTATTTATAATTCTATTAAATTATTAAAACAATTAAATTTAAATAATAGAATTTAAAATATCGGTATAAAAAATTATGTTAATTAAAATGATTAAATGGTTGAAAATAAAAATTATAACTACATCGTGGTAAAAATAAAATGTTAAAATATAATAAAACAATGATATAATAATTCATGGTAATACTATTATAAATTAAAATATTAAATATATAATATATATTACTATATATTTATTTGTTATTAAAATAAAGAATTATTACTGTCAAAAATTGAAAAGGCAGCATTGAAATGTACACGAACGGTACAATGCATTAAACTCTGAAAATTAAAAAAAACAGCATTGACTTGTAGTTCCGGTTTGTGACAATGCATTGACTTGTAGTTCCGGTTTGGGACAACCTGTCATTGGTACGGTGCCAGCACACAAAATCTCAACGGTACCGTGCCAGCACACAAAATCTCAATTTTAAAAGATCTCATCGACATTGGGCGACTTGCCTTGCTGTAAGTGGATTTGAAACACTACTAAGCGGTTTTCAATCCTCAAAGGTGGAATCAACATGCCACAGCCTGCTTTCTGACAGCCTATCGGATTCAAAAGATTCTTAATATAGATAATATTCGACTTTGTTGTTAATTTAACTAGTCAAATATAACCGTTTACAATATTTTTCAAAATTAAATTATATTAAATCAATAATTATATATCATTTTATTAAATTATTAAAAAGAATTTAAATATTAAAATTTAAAAAAAAAATCATAGTTTTTTATAAAATAAACATCATTTTAAAAATTTATAATAATAATTTATGTAAATTAAACATCGTTTTTAAAATTTACAATGTTATATAAATTAAACATAGTTATTTATAATTCTATTAAATTATTAAAACAATTAAATTTAAAAATAAAATTTAAAATATCGTTATAAAAAATTATGTTAATTAAAACGATTAAATGGTTGAAAATAAAAATTATAACTACATCGTGGTAAAAAAAAAATGTTAAAATATAATAAAACAATGATATAATAATTCACGGTAATACTATTATAAATTAAAATATTAAATATATAGTATATATTACTATATATTTATTTGTTATTCAAATAAAGAATTATTACTGTCAAAAAATTGAAAAGGCAGCATTGAAATGTACACGAACGGTACAATGCATTAAACTCTGGACATAAAAAAAACAGCATTGACTTGTAGTTCCTGTTTGTGACAATGCATTGACTTGTAGTTCTGCTTTCTGACAACCTGTCATTGGTACGGTGCCAGCACACAAAATCTTAATGGTACCGTGCCAACACTACTAAGTGGTTTTCAAACCTCAAAGGCGGAATCAACATGCCACAGCTATCGGATTTAAAAGATTCTTAATATAGATAATATGCAAGTTTGTTGCTAATTTAACTAGTCAAATATAACCGTTTACAATATTTATCAAAATTAAATTATATTAAATCAATAATTATATATCATTTTATTGAATTATTAAAAAAAAATTAAATATTAAAATTTAAAAAAATGATCATAATTTTTTATAAATTAAACATCATTTTAAAAATTTATGTAAATTAAACATCGTTTTTGAAATTTACAATGTTATATAAATTAAACATGGTTATTTATAATTCTATTAAATTATTAAAACAATTAAATTTAAATAATAGAATTTAAAATATCGGTATAAAAAATTATGTTAATTAAAATGATTAAATGGTTGAAAATAAAAATTATAACTACATCGTGGTAAAAATAAAATGTTAAAATATAATAAAACAATGATATAATAATTCATGGTAATACTATTATAAATTAAAATATTAAATATATAATATATATTACTATATATTTATTTGTTATTAAAATAAAGAATTATTACTGTCAAAAATTGAAAAGGCAGCATTGAAATGTACACGAACGGTACAATGCATTAAACTCTGAAAATTAAAAAAAACAGCATTGACTTGTAGTTCCGGTTTGTGACAATGCATTGACTTGTAGTTCCGGTTTGGGACAACCTGTCATTGGTACGGTGCCAGCACACAAAATCTCAACGGTACCGTGCCAGCACACAAAATCTCAACGGTACCGTGCCAGCACACAAAATCTCAATTTTAAAATATCTCATCGACATTGGGTGGCGTGCCTTGCTGTAAGTGAATTTGAAATACTACTAAGCGGTTTTCAATCCTCAAAGGCGGAATCAACGTGCCACAGCCTGTTTTCTGACAGCCTATCGGATTTAAAAGATTATTTGGATGCATTCTTTTTTGTTTGGATGCATTCTTATGTTTTGTGTTTCGGAGTCTGGATTTAGTTTAGTTTGTATTTTATTATGTTTTGTTTGGATGCATTTTTTTATGTTTTGTGTTTCGGGGTCTGGATTTAGTTTGTTAGGCGGTGAGAAAAAAAGCTACTACTGAAAACAGCATATGAGAGCTTATAAGGTATGTACAATTCTAATTTCTCTACCACACTGTGTTTTATTTATTAATATATTATTAGGGTTTTTTATAATTTTGTTTTTGTTTTAATAATGCTTTTTTCTTTATTATGCAGGCAAGGACGTATATGTAGAAGAATTTCAACTACCGCAGAATTTCAAGATTGCGGGTGAATTTCAGCCACTGCGGAGTTGCAAGTGAGTTTCAAGCTACCATTTGTATTTTCGTGTTAACATTTGTATTTTCGTTTTGTCCACATTTATTAAGTTATAATGTTTGGATTTGTTAAACACTGGGTGTTACAATTTATATTTTGTCATGGGGTTAGTAAGATTTAATAATATCATAATTCAAATCTATTAAAGTTTTTTTAGTTATTTTATTTCAATTCTATTGTTGCGGTTGTGTTTTGTTTTTCCGATTCATAAGATTTAATAATCTTGAAATTCAAATCTAAAATAAGTTTTATTTTATTATTATTTTATTTCAATTTTATTATAACTTCTTAACCTAAAATTAATTTTATTATTTTTTCAATTTTAATAAAGATTATTCTTAAATTTGTCTATTAGGCTAGACTTACCCATAATCGAGGTTACAAATTAAATTTTAGATTCGTCCTGTGATTTGCTTTCCTCAAACGTTGTTTGTTCAAAAATTTTAATAATAGGATTTCTAATAATTCAAATTTCTAATATTTTTATTTTATTTTATTTATAATAATTTATAATTGAAATTTATAATAATTTTTATATTATTTAATTTCAATTTTGTTGTAACTTTATTGGTTTTTAATTAATATGTTTATTTATTATTATTTTAGTTTCACTTTTAATATAAACTATTCTTAGATTTTTAGAGTTAATAATGTGTAATTGTTTTTAGGTATTTTTGAAAGTAAATATTCTTTAACTGTTTTTAATTACTATTATTTGTTTTTGTTTTCTTGGATTTATAAAATTTGATAGTGTGAGGATTCAAATTTAAATTTAAATTTTATTTTCTATTGTTTTATTTCAATTTAATTGTAAATTATTTTGGGTTCAAATCTGTGTTATATTTTTACAATGGGTAGTGAAGTTTCTAGTTTATTTGTCTTGCTTGTTTATAACAATTATTTTTGTATCTTAGAGTTCTCTTTTTAGTGTGATTTTCTTGCCAAGTTTTTTTCTCTTTGTTTAATTGGAATAGAGAAATGGTGTAGACATAAGATATAGATGTATGGATGATAAAAACAAAGAAGCTACCCTCAAAGCAAAGCAAGATGAGGAGAACATGGGTTATTTTGACTTTTTTTTCTTGTATTATGTTGAATAGTATGGTTGCAATGTTCTAATGAAGTTGTGTTATATTCAAGTATGTATTGAGGAGTTTTTATTTGTGTTGAAGTGCATGGAAAAAATGAAGACAATTAGAAAGGGTGAGTGTTATTTTTACTCTTATTCATATATTATTTTTAAAAACAATATAAGTTTAATAATCCATTATTTTGTTATGTTTAACAGTTAGATGAATAGAGGAATATTTTTACCTATGCAAACATGGTTATGCCATAGGGGAGTTCTTATTTGTGTTGAAGTGCATGACAAATGAAGACTTGGAAAGGGTGAGTGTTATTTTTATTCTTGATCATATATTATATTTAAAAACATTATTAGTTTATTAATTAATAATTTTGTTTTGTTTAACAGGTAGATGAGTGGAATATTTTTTGAGGAAGAGTAAGATGTAAAGGAAGATAAAAAAATATGCTTTAACAAAAATCATTATGTGAAGAAGAAGATGAAGATTACTTAGTATTAACTTATGAGAATGCAATCTTCTATTTTAATCTGTAAATTCTATAATTTGTATGTAACACTAAATTCTATATTAATAAAATTATGAATATTTTTTTAGAGAAAGGGCATGTTGCCCTTTCTCAAAACTCTGTAAGGATAGCTATTGCCAAAGCTACTTTTGAGAGGTCTACTCTTTGATTTTGTATCTAGTTTTAGATTTTCAATTTTTATTTTGTTGTTTCTTATTGTTATTTGGTTATTTAATATATGTTGTAATTTTTATTTTAATGCATCATTGTATTTCAATTTGTTGTATGTTTAATTAATTAAATAATAAGTCCAATTTTATTATAATCATTAACATTTCAATAATTTAAAAAAAAATTTAAATTAAGACAATTTTAATATAAATGTTATATTTTTAACAATCTTTTATTTTGTTTTTAGTTAAAATAATTTTTAATTTAATGCATCAATATGTTATTATATAATTTATGGTTAATTTATAGTATGTTTGATTAATTAAATATATATATATTTTATTATAAACAAACATTACATTTGGAGCATTTTTCTAGTAATTTAAATACAAATAGTTTTATCACAAATATTACATTTGCACCAGTTTTCAATTAATTTGAATACAAAGCAATTTTATCATATCCATTATATTTGCAACATTCTTCTACATTTAAATAAAAAACAACAATTTTAGTCTAAGCATTACATTTGGAACATTTTTCTGTTAATTTAAATACAAACAGTTTTATCACAAACATTATATTTGCACCATTTTTCTATTAATTTGAATACAAATCAATTTTATCATATCCATTACATTTGCAACATTCTTCTATATTTAAATAAAAAACAACAATTTTAATCTAAACATTACCTTTAAAGTATTCTCGTGAAGATGGTGGGGTAGGAGGGGATTCGGTGATCCCTGTAGGATCCAAATTGGTGGCTGATGAATTATCTGGGGGCCCCGGTGATAAGAATCATGTGTCTTTGCCGAGATCTGAAGGTCTGGATAGAGGACCGGATTCATCAATGGATCCCTGTGAGAAGATATTACATATTCCATCTTATTCGGAGATGGTGAAGAGGATGCCTATCCCTACTTACTTCAGAAACCGGTTGATTGACGAGTCAGTGGCTACTAGCCGGGATGAGGGTGTCTCGTTGGACTTGAAACCCCCTATTCAGGTGGGGCTCGAAAACAGTTCATCTGTGCTACCTATTGGTACAATGGGGGATATTTGTGTTCAAAAGGGGGCCCATAGAGGTGGACTGGCCCCGGAATTCTCTCCTCTAAAAACGAGGAGTGCTAGGAAAAACAAACAGGTCACCATGGGGGGGATGTGGATGGCCGGTGCAGTATGGAATCCCCCAAAACTTCTGATACCCGGGCTCTTAGAGGAATGAAAGCCCTAGCAAGGGTTAGGAAATGATTTTATTCTCTTTAAATATCAGGGGTGTGGGGGGTCTACCCAAACAATTGGCCCTCAAATGAGTTCTACATATTACAAATCCTCACTTGATACTTCTCCAGGAAACTATGGTGTGCGGTGAAAAGGCACGATCCTTTTTTAACAAAATCAAGCCGGGTTGGATGGTTTGCACTGTGGATGCTGTTGGACTTTCTGGTGGTCTTTTAGCTGCTTGGAATCCCTTGGTTTTAAGACTTTGTCCATCTATCACCTCTCTGGGTATATTATTATCTGGCAATATCAGGGGGGTGGAGAAAAATATTAATATTATCAACTGTTATGGGCCATACTCTAACAGGGTGACATTCTGGGATAATGCTGCCACGGATCATCTACTGGAATTGGAAAACTTAATCCTAGCTGGGGATTTAAATTTCACTTGGGGAGATGAGGAGGTTTGGGGTAATGTGGCACGGAGGGACCCACTGGGAACTTACTTTAGTAATCTCTTCATGAAATTTTCCCTGGTTGATGTAGCTCTGCGTCCATTGGCTCCAACTTGGACTAATGGTCGAATGGGGGATATGATGATTCAGAAACGAATCGACCGTTACTTTATATCTGAAACACTTCTGGGTAGCCTTCAGAATTACAGATCCTGGATACATCAAATAAAAATTAGTGATCATCTACCTATTATCCTACAATTTGATGTAGAAGCTACACACCAAAGCTATCCTTTCAAATTCAATTCAACATGGCTCTCGGACGGGGACTACACCCTGGGTGTGAGGACTAAATGACAACTGTTGGATGTTTTGGGGGAATGCTCTGCAATGGACAAGCTGGCGGTGAAACTTAAGGCTATCAAAGACTATACTATTATGTGGGAAAAGAACAAAAAAGCAATGATGAGTAGAGAACTTGATGAGATTGAGAAGGATATGAATGCTCTGATGCAGAGTTCAATTGGGGCTGGATTAAACCCTGGAGATGTGATAAAACTCTCATCTATGGAGAGCCGTAAATTAAAAATCCTTCTTATTCAAGAGGAAACTTAGCAGTTGAAGAGTCGAGCTATATGGCTCAAAGCTAGGGACCAGAACACAAAATTCTTTCACCAGTATGCGGACTCTAGAAGGATGCATAATGCTATTTGGGACCTAAATGATCACTCTGGCCAGAGGATCTGGGGGGCTGAGGAATTGATGGAGGAGGCTACCCGACACTTCCAGGAATACTATTGTGACCCAAAGAACACATCTCTGGCTGAACAGTTTAAGGTTATTATGGAATATCCTCGAATATTCAATGATGAGGAGGGGGACGATATATTTATGGAAGTTACTTTGAGTGATGTGGAAAACACGTTGCATGGGTTTGCTAAAGATAAATCCCCTGGGCCGGATGGGTGGTCGATGGAACTATTTATACACTTCTTTGATATTATGGGGGAAGATATCAAATTGGCTGTGGAGGAATCCCGGAAGCTTGGCACTGTCTCTGGGGCACTAAACTCAACATATTTGGCCCTTATTCCGAAAACATCACACCCGAATAGCTATAATGATTTGAGACCTATTGCCCTCTGCAATTTAGTATACAAGATTATTTCTAAGATCATTGCAGATCGGATCAAACCTTTCCTTTCCAGACACATTTCAATGGAGCAGTATGGGTTCTTGCAGGGCCGACAGATCCATGATGCGGTGGGGGTGGCTCAGGAAATACTACATTCAGTAAAACAGAAACGACTTGATGCCCTTATTCTACAACTAGATTTGGTGAAAGCATATGATAGGGTGAATTGGGACTTTTTGAGATTAATCCTGATACAGATTGGTTTGCCATGGAAGGTGATGAAATGGATTATGGCCTGTACAACCTCGGTTAATTATGCTATATTGATTAATGGACATCCCACGGAATTCTTTAAGGCTTCCCGGGGCCTTCGTCAGGGATGTCCGCTCTCGCCACTCCTCTTTCTTTTGGTCATGGAAGGCCTGAGTCTATCCATTCATAGGGCGAAGCGGGATGGGCTGATTGAAGGCATCAAACTTACTAGAGATATAGCTATTACACACTCTTTGTTTGTGGATGATGCTATGCTGTTTGGTAAAGGTATCCTTACTGAGTGGGTGCAATATAAGAAGATTCTTGATTTGTTCTGCTCAGTAACTGGTATGATTATCAGCTACATTAAATCTCAGTTTTTAAAATACTCTCTTGAGATGGATGTAGAATGTGCGATTAGCTCTGTTCTCCCATTAAAATTTTTGGAGATGGAGGCCAGAACCAAATATCTTGGCTTTTTCTTGAAGCCTGCGAATTACCTGGTGAATGACTGGTCTTGGCTCATTAGACGATTTGAAGGATGTATTAGTCACTGGAGTTACCGTCATTTATCATTGGGAGGCAGACTAACGCTGGAAAAAGCAGTATTGCAAAATTTGGGAGTGTACTGGTTCTCACTATGCAAAATCCCAAGATCCATCCTTTGTCTGATTCACCGGAAGATGTATAACTTTTTATGGTCGGGTGGTGGTACACTTGCAAAATTTCACCTTATAAAATGGTCTAGTTTGGACCGTCCCTGGAAATTGGGGGGATGGAATATAAAGGAGATGGATCTATTTGTAAAGGCCCTGCATGCTAAAAGTCTTTGGCATGCTCTCTTCGATAATTCTGTTTGGGGCAAGATTATTAGGGTTAAGTACTTCAAACATATCCCTGTTGCAAACTGGCTTCGCCTGGACCGGCCTGCTACAGTGGGGGTGTCTAACTTTTGGAACGGATTGATGGGATCGTTCAAGATTATTTCACAATGGATTGCTTGGAATCCTGGCAATGGCCGTGACATCAAATTGGGACTTGACCCGATCGTGGGGGGTCCTTCGGGACATACCCTCTTGATGGAACTGAGGACTCATCTCAGATCTAAAGGATATTGCACCCTGGCTCATGCGGTTGGTCAATACAAGGATGGCCGATCACTTTGGATCACAGCTTCACAGCTGGGTTTATATGGTTCTATGGGCAATGAATGGGACGGTTATATCAGGTCTTTTTATCAATCAAACCTTCAATTATTAGACTCGGCTGACAAACTGACTTGGTCATGGGATGTGTCTTGTGGCAAGGTCACTGCGAAATTGGCATATGATGCGATGTTTGCTGAGTCCCACTCTGAGGTTAGCTGGTGGAAAATGGCTATCTGGAAGATGAATCTGCCTCTCAAGATAAAGTGCTTTATCTGGCTTGCGTTATCGAACCGGGTTCTCACTTGGGACAGCCTATGTCGACGTGGATTCAATGGTACGGGTTGGTGTCCCCTTTGCTGCATACTGGAGGAGATTGTTGATCATCTATTTTCGTCTTGTATATTCATACGAGATCTATGGGAACATATTGCACATAATGCCAGTGTTCAATTTTGCTGGGGTTTCCATTCTCTTTGTGATTGCCTAGAAGCTTGGTCTCGTCATACCACAGATTGTGCAGAGCTCCCATACTTTATGATCTGGGAGGTTTGGAGAGCTCGCAACACTTGTATATTTGAAAATGTGAAACCTTACTGAGCTGGTTTATGTTATAAGACCATAGCTGCATACAAGGAATATATAGCTACTATTGACGCTGTTGTGGGTAAGAAATCACGGAATCTGAAAAATCGATTGACTCCTCCAATCATTGTTTATCCTTGTGGTTTCTTTGATGGGGCTGTTGTGTGACAGAATGGCTCGGGTGGGTCGGGCACAACTTTACATATTTCCAACTCTATCTCTGTGCACCTTTGGTTAAATTTGGGTAATGGAACAAATACTAGAAGTGAGATATGTGCCCTTTGGCTATTATTGTATTGGGTCGGTTAGAGGAAGATCACTTCTCTTGTTACTTTTGGTGACTCTTCGGCTATTATCTCTTGGGCTAGGGGCACTTCTCCACTCAATGTTCTTCTACTCTCACACTGGCTGGAAGCGGCGAGGAAGCTCATTCTTGAATTTGAGCACATTCATTTTGAACATATTTATAGGGAGGTGAATCTGGAGGTAGATATGCTCTTTAAGCGGGCTCTCTACTCTCAGGCCGGGGTCATCATGTGGCAGGAATGGCGGGATAATATTCTTTTTTCACATGGTTCTCAACAGCTTCATTGGACATGATGATTGTTACCTTTTTTGTTCATTCACTTATGTTTTCTATACTGATGTATGCGGTATATATATTTTATATGACTTTTAGTGTATGTGTGCAAATGATTAAATTATCCCGAGTTCAACTTCTTGTTGGGCTATATATATACTCTTATTATATTTGCGGCATATACTTTAGCATCTGCGGATGCTTTTTTGGTATCTACTGATCTGGTGCATTCTCGGCATTACACTCCCCTGGGGTTTGACCTACTTCATTCCGGGTGGAGATGCTTTTGATGCTAGACATATGTGTTTGTTTATCCTTGGGTCCTATTTTTTGGAACTATACATTTTTATTTGTGACTTATGGTCACGGTTTAGACTATTGGAGTTATTTCTGATTGGATATATGTTTTTGGGACATGTGGCACTACTTATGGAAGTTTTCAGACTTTGCTTGATGACTCTTTCTGTTGTTAAAACAGGTTTGTTCCGGGATTTTATTGATCATATTGTATATTTTGTGTTGGACTGACAGTTGGACATATTTACTATTTCGTATATTAATAGTAAGTTGAATTTTTCTATGGAAAAAAAAAAGTATTCTTTGATTAACTTAAATAAAAGACAACAATTTTATCTTAAACATTATATTTGCAATACTCTTTATCAATTTAGATAAAAGACATTTTTATCACAAACATTATATTTGAAACATCTTTTACTATATAAGCCTTGCTCTTAAAAAAATTGATATATTATAAAATTAATGTTTAATAAATATAAATATAAATTTATGTGTTTATGTTGTATTGTGTTGTGTACTTACACCTGCAATAATTTGCAATATTTTTTTATAAATTTAAATAAAGATAGCTTTAACATAAATGTTACATTAGTAACAATCTTTTATTTTGTTACCAACATATCTAAAATAACATTTATTATAATTTAAATACAAACAATTTCATCACAAACATTACAATTGCACCACTTTAATATTAGTTTAAATATATAACAACTTTATTATATTTAGAACATTTTTCTATATTTAAATAAAAAACAACCATTTATAATAAACATTACATCGCAACACTTATATTAATTTAAATAAAATACATTTTTATCACAAACATTATATTTTAAACATTTGTATACATGTCTTGTTTTTTACAATTTGATATATTATAATTAATGTTTAATACATACAAATATAGATTTATGTATTTGAGTTGTGTACAATAAATGTACACATGTAATTCATATTTATGTAATAAATTATTATGGAATATGTTGTGTTACAATTATATCTATGTTTTGTATTTTGATTATGATTAATGTTTAACCTTGTTAATTTAAATTTAATTAATTTATAGTATGTTTGATTAATAAACAAACATTATATTTATAGTATGTAATAAATATTTTGATCATAAACAAACATTATATTTGGAATATTTTTCTATTAATTTAAATACAAACAATTTCATCACACATATTACATATTACATTTGCACCACTTTTCTATAAATTTGAATACAAAATAACTTTATCATATTTATTATATTTCAAACATTTTGCCACCACTTTTCTATAAATTTGAATACAAAATAACTTTATCATATTTCAAACATTTTTTTATGTTTAAATAAAAAACAACACAGCAACACTTGGATTAATTTAAATAAAATACATTTTATCACAAACATTATATTTGAAACATCTTTATATAAGCCTTACTTTTTAAAATTTGATATATTATAAAATTAATGTTTAATAAATATAAATATAAATGTAGATTTATATATTTTTGTTGTGTTGTGTATCATAAATATACACATGTAATACATATGTATTTAATAGGTTGTGTTACAATTATATTTCACAATTATATCTATGTTTTGTATTTTGTATTTTAATTCTAATTAATTTTTAACTTTGTCAATTTAAATTTAATTAATTTATAGTATGTTTGATTAATTAAATATATATTTTTATCATAAAGAGATATTATATTTGGAACATTTTTCAATTAATTTAAATATAAACAATTTCATCACAAACATTACATCTGCCCCATTTTTCTATTAATTTGAATGCAAAACAATTTTATCATATTTACAACATGTTTCTATATTTAAATAAAAAACAATTTATAATAAATATTATATTCGCAACATTTTTATATTAACTTAATTAAAATGCATTTTTATCATAAACATTATATTTGAAACATATTTATATAATATAAAATTGATATAATATAAAATTAATGTTTAATAAATATAAATATAGATTTATGTATTTGTGTTGTGTACAAAATGTACACAGGTAATCAATCATTATGTAATATGTTGTGTTAAAATTATATTTCACAATTATATCTGTGTTTTGTATTTTGATTATGATTAATTTTTAATCTTGTCAATTTAAATTTAATTAATTTATAATATGTTTGATTAATTAAATATATATTTTTATCATAAACAAGCATTATATTTGGAATATTTTTCTATTAATTTAAATAAAAACAATTTCATCACAAACATTACATTTGCTCATTTTTATCATATTTATTATATTTGCAACATTTATCTATAATATTTAAATATTAAAAAAAACAATTTATAATAAACATTACATTTACAACACTCTTATATTAATTTAAATAAAATACATTTTTATTATAAACATTATATTTGAAACATCTTTATTATAAGTCTTAATTTTTAAAAATGTCTAGGTTGAAGGTAACCTCCTCATCAAGCACTAAATAAAGGATAGGTTGAAGGTAATCCTGCGGGTTCCTTATCAAGGCCCATTAAAAGCACCCGGCTTAACCAGTCTGATAATTACACTGTTTTGGGGATCATGGGATGGCTGGAATATGCTCTTCTACAAGTTCAATATATAATAACCGAACCTCGTAAATTAAGTTGTAAGCTAACTGTTAACTGAAATAAATGAAGACTTAAAAGGTGTTTATATTTATATAATAAATCATTATGTAATATGTTGGGTTACAATTTGCTTTAAACCTCTTCCGAAAGATGGCAAAAAGGGCAGAGATGAAGAAACTTCCGGAGACTCACAATTGATTATTGACTAGATAAATGGAAAAAATGATTGTCATAATTTTGACTTAATCCCGATCTTTGAAGAGGTCTTATTTTCCCATATTTACAGGGAAAGAAATTTTGAAGTTAATGCACAATCCAAACTTGGATTAGCCCTTACAATGGTCAATGGAATATTGACAAAGTGGTCAACGCGCAATTATAGAGGAGTATCAGATCCGCTTGTGGATCCTCATTAAAATGCAGCCTTTCAAGACAATGTGAATTCTGAGCTTTTTTGCTGATCAACGTGGATATAGCTATCAAATGATGTTTTTTTTGTTATGTACTAAACTACTTGTAAATGCACAGATATTTTCTTGTTTTACTCAAAAGAAACAGCTTTATATTGATAAGGTTTTTTAACTGATCTATACGATATTTTGTTATGATTATACATAATGTAATTTTTGCTTATTACATAAATAAAAGTTATGAGTGTTTTTCTAGGGAAACAAAATTTGTTGTGTTATAATTATATTTCACAATTATATCTATATTTTGTATTTTGATTATGATTAAATTTTAATTTTATCAATTTAAATTTAATATATTTTTCATAATATGGTTTTAATTATTTTTACTTTATAATTATTATATTAATTTTACAATTTGTTTTTTAATCATTAAAGTTATATGAAATAATAATGTGTAGTTTTAAATAATTTAATTTGCTAATACAAATTTAATGGTTAATAAATCTAAATATAAATTGTATGTATTTGTGAATGTGTTGTTTGTTTAAGTATTTTATGTTTAATATGTTGCATGTTGAGTATTTGAAATTTGGTTAAATTTATTTAAAATAGTGAGATATTCTTAAAAAAATGTTATTTTAAGTAAATATATATTGTTATTATTATTTTATTTTGTAAAAAAAAGATTTAATTTTATTTATATAAATTTGAAAAGTTATACATTTTATAAATTTTTAAAGCATATTACAAGAAATTATAAATATCGTATATAATAAAAAAATAATGCATATCTAATTCTTGATATTTATAAATATATTATTTTTGATATTATCATTTTTATTGAACTAAAATAAATATTAAAAGTTAAAATTATGTTTTTTTCATAATTATATCAATGTTTTGTATTTTGAATATGATTAATTTTTAAATTTATTGATTTATATTTTTATATATTTTAATCAACATGTTTAATTAAAATATATAAATAAATTAAAATTTAAAACATTTTTCATAAAATATATTAGATAATATATATGAAATAATAATGTGTATTTATGTAATTTATTTGTGCTATAATTAATTAAAAAATAAAAGATAACATAAAATGTGAAGTTAAATTGAATATTTAATTTTTCATAATATAAATTTTAATTTTAATAATAATTAAATTGAATATTTAATTTCTTATAATATAAATTTTAATTTTTTTCAATTTAATTTTTTATAATATAAATTTTAATTTTAATAAAATAGATATAGTGATAAATGTGTATTTTTTATATAAATGTGTATTTTTTTTATAATATAAATTTTAATTTTAATAAAATAGATATAGTGATAAATGTGTATTATTATATAAATTTTTATATTTTTTCATCATAATTTTAATTTTTATTAAAAATATTATTTTATATTAAAATAATTTATATAATAATGTGTATTAACTTGAAAAATCATATAACTAGTTAAAACAGATAAAAATTTCAATCTGTATTTTCTATTTCATTTTTTAGTATTTCATATCATTTTAATAAAATATAAAATAAGATGAATTAAAAAAAAAATTAATATTTTTTTATAATTATTTTTGTTACCATCTTGTTTTATAATTGAATAATCTTATTGTTAATTTTTGTTTTCATATAATTTTCTATTATATTTGAATAAAATATTTAAGTAAATAAAATTTAAAATATTTTTAAATGATAGATATGAAATAATAATGTGTATTTTACGTAATTTATTTATGATATAACTAATTAAAAAATAAAAAGATAACATTAAATTTGAAATTAAATTTAATATTTAATTTTTTATAATATAAATTTTAGTTTTAATAAAATAAATGATATAGTGAGAAATACATAATTTTTTTATACTTAAAGATGATTAATATGTTTTTATTATTTTTTAATTAGTTATAAAACAAATAAATTCCATAAAATACACAGTTATTTCAAATATATTATATAAAAATATGACATTAAATGTGAAATTAAATTGAATATTTATTTTTTTTATAATATAAATTTGAATTTTAATAAAATAAATGATATAGTGATCAATGCACATTTTTTTTTATATTTGAAGATGATTAATTTATTTTAATATGTTTTTATTTTTAAAATAATTAAAAAATTAAACATTTTTTATAATATTTTTTATTTTTTATTTATTAATTAATTTTAATAAAAATATTATTTTAAATAAAAATAATTTATACAATAATGTGTATTTTAATTGTATTTGTATTAACTTGAAAAACCATATAACTAGTTAAAACAAATAAAAATTTCAATCTATATTTTCTATTTCAATTTTTAGTATTTCATAAAATTTTAATAATTTAAAAAAAATTAATTTAATATTTTTTTATAATTTTTATAATTATTTTTGTTACCATCTTATTTTATAATTAAATAATCTTATTTTGAATTTTTATATTGTATTTGAATAAAATATATAATTTGAATTAATTCAATATATTATGATTATTTAAGACTTATTAAAAATAAAATTAAATATGAAATCAAACCAAATATTTTATTTTTTATATTATATATTAATTTTTATTTATATTATTTTAATATATGCATTTTCATAATAATTTTTATTTTATAATATATTTTTTTATTGATAATGATGATGATGGCCTTCAACCGTTAATGAAATTAAA
The DNA here is from genome assembly GCA_027924585.1 of Larix kaempferi. Classification (NCBI taxonomy): domain Eukaryota; kingdom Viridiplantae; phylum Streptophyta; class Pinopsida; order Pinales; family Pinaceae; genus Larix; species Larix kaempferi. The sequence goes on along the minus strand of BSBM01000350.1, from coordinate 13,255,056 downwards.
GTTGGTTTATGGAAAAAATGTAAAATGGAGATTATTTGATTGTTCTAAGTAGCTGAAAATAATTTTGTATTTAAATAAGATTTATTTTACCTATAATTATTTTTAATTGTAGTGATGTGAATATAAGATAAAAAAAATAAAATAAACATGTGATAATTGTATTATTTATTTTTATAGTCCTTTTTTTAATATAGTATTTAAAATTTAAATAAATAAATCATATTAAATATTTGTTATTTCATGTTATATGTTGGTTAGTAAGAATTCTATTCATATAATTTAAATTTTGTTTTTTTTTGTTTTATGTTTTAATAATAATTATTCTTAATATTTATTCAAAATATTGGTAACTAATTTAATTATTGAGTACTCCATTTTTAAGTGGTTTTGGACCTTTATATATTTGAATAAAGAAGAAAACTTTTTTTTTAAGTGGAAAAAAGCATATCATTGATATTCATTAATATGAATCAAACAGTACAACGATAATCACTATATAGTGATCGAGAGTCCATCAAAAAGACTAATATCCATACTAGATCAAAAAGCTTTGGTTGAAATACATCCACCCCAAAAATATCCAAAAAAGACAGTAAAAACTAGATGCCTAGCAGAAAGGCTTCGAAGTTTTAAAAAAAATATAGATTACCTGTATCCTGACATGAGGAATCCAGGAATTCTTCCCCAAAAAATATCCAAAAAAGACTGTAAAAACTAGATGCCTAGCAGAAAGGCTTCGAAGTTTTAAAAAAAATATATAGATTACCTGTATCCTCACATGAGGAATCTAGGAATTCTTCCCAAATTAAGAATCCTTCAACACCATCCAACGCCTGCTTGGACAGCTTGTCTACCATGGAACTATGTTCCATATAAATATGCTAGAGAGCGATAATGTTTGTGAAGTTGAGTTCCTGTCTTATCCTGTTGCACCAATGGTATAAAGAAGACACTTTCGGGTGAAAACACGAAGCTGGGAAACAATTCCGTGACAAAAATGTGAAGCTGGGAAAGAGGGCGCGCGGATGAACACGGGAAAAAAGTCAATATGAAACTCTCAGCCTAGAGTTTTTTAAACTCTAGGCCGAGAGTTTTGAGAGTTCAAAATCTCGACGGAGAGTTTAAAACAACTCTAGGTCGAGAGTTTGAACCAATCCACGTGCTGTATTTTAAAAAAAACTCTCGGATGAGAGTTTGAACTAAACTCTCGGCTGAGAGTTCGGAAGAGATTTTCTCGCCCGAGAGTTTCTAGTCAACAATTCCAGTACCATTTCTGTAGAATTCAGAAATGTCACTTTAACAAGGTTGGACCACTGCAAAACATGAGAATTACATGTCGGATTTTATACCAGTAGATTCATCATTCAATCTACTTTCTCATAATATAATTGTTTTTGAATTTCATTTAGGATTACTATTTTTTTACTAAACTTTATCATTAAAAAATTTAGTGACTGGAAAATCAATCACAATGAAAATTCAATATCATCACAATGATGAAGCCAAATGTTTTTAAAAAAATACAAGGATATTCCTTGAAGTGTCCTCTTCAATGGGTTGGTTTTAGTTTGTTTGATAAGAGTCACATTTGAACGAAAATGTGAAGACAAATACATGTGTCGATAATGCACCATTTTTTGAACATACGTTGTTTCAATAAATAATAAAAAATAGTTCCAAAGTCTTAAAAAACTCAAAATATAGTCCAGGATCCAGTGTAGTGTGTGTAGATTATGAGTCTACAATTTTTTTCCCTAAAATGAATAACCATCTATCAAAAAACCATCGTCAACACATGTCACTCATTATCCATACCTAAAATTTTCAAGTATATGCCGTATGTTGACAACAAATTTTTCCCACGATATGTCCATAAAATTTTAAAAAAAAAAATACGAGTAGAAATCCAACTCAATTCTCTAAAACCTTTGTGTTTACCTCAAGTTGAAATTCCTAAGGGAGATATGGGTTTGAAGAGGTCGAAGTTGAAAAACATAAAATTTAGCAGTTTTTGTTTGTAAAAAACAAGCCAAAATTGTTTCCCAACTTCATGTTTTCACCCTTTCAGAATGTACTGGCCACTTGCCCATTTAATTGTGACTCTTGAATCACCAAACACCATTAAATCCACAATACCAAAGCAATTTGCCACCTTGAAGACACACCATAAAGCTAGCAGTTATGCTTTCATGTTAGTGCCATTACCACAGTTGAGATGAAGAGTGTAATAATGATCAGGATTTAAATAAATAACACCACCAGCTGTACACACACCATTTGAAGCAGCTTCGTCAAAGAAAATCACTCGGTTTGAAAACTGTGGGGAGAAAAGACCAATTTTTCTAATCTTTTGAACCTCCGGTTCCTGAAAATATGTCTGATGAAGCCTGCGGACCATAAGATAAGCCTGTTGCATATTTGTACTGTAATCATAAAAAATGTTCCTATTTCTGATAAGCCAAATAGTCCATGAAACAAAAAACAGAAGAAAAGCAAAGGTCTTACAAGTTATGATCCAATAGAGTAGAATTGTGTCGAAATTTCCCATTCCCCAGCTTAAATCAATGTTGTAAGCTGAACAAAAAAGCTTCCAGAGATTTTGAGTGAAACTGCAATCCACCAGGAGGTGTCTGCAAGTTTCATTACAGGATTTGAATAAGACGCACCAACTGGGTCCTGACCAACCTTTTGAGATTAAATTATCCCAATTCTTTAAACGGTTTTGTAAAGTAAACCATAAAAAACACTTGAGTTTTAAAGGAAACTTCCATTGCCAATTTCTCTTCTACCACTAATGATTTGGGAAAATACACTTCCTTTTTATGATTGCTTTGTAGGCTGACTTTGCAGTCACGATACCAGAGCTCTCATTTCCTTTCCAAACAATTTTATTTGTTTCCAGAGACAACTTACATCCTGCAGAATTTAGAGACAGGGTGTAATTGTTCCATTCAGCTGCCACAGCTCCAGTCATGCCAAGGTATTTTGCGCTCAACCAATATGAACCATTACCAAAATTATTTATACTCTTTAGTGTATAAAATCCGAAATGTCTCAAGGAATCCAAAGTCTCACTTGAAAGACAATATGAGTCATCCAAACCTAATATAAGGTCCACCCCTATCAATATAGTAGTTCCTGTTCTGACCTGCCAAACAAGGTCTTTTGCAAGACAACAATATACCTTCATGAAACCATTCCAAATTGGAGAAACCCTCCTAGTTTTCTTATTCGGATTTCAAAACCAATTGTTGAGTTTCTACTTTATATACTTCTAATGAATGACCGCAGACCACAACGTATTCCCCCAAAAAAATCTCTATAAACTTTTAAGTTGCAGAGCTTCGCTGAAAGAGAACAAATATTTCAAACCCCAACCACCTACACTTTCTGGAAGAGATGTACTTTCCCAACTAGTCATAACCAAACTAGGTTTGTTTAAACCACCAGACCATAAAAAATTGATAAATAAACTTCTTAATGAATTGATAATAGAACTAGGAACAGGAAGAAGAGAAAACCAGTAGACTGGTATGCCAGTCAAGATAGCTTTAACAAGAGTTAGTTTCCCCCAATAGATAACAGTCTATAAGTCCACTGAGTGATTCGTGCTTCCACGTTCCTAAGTAACCAATTCCAATCTTTTATAAGATATCCATTTGGATTTAAAAAGTAACATAGATACTTAAAACCATCAACGAGGGCTGAGCACTTAAATGGCATTAAGTTCAGAATATATTCCATCTCATTCCCATTAACTCTGTTTTGATAGAAGCAGGATTTAGATATACTAACCGACATCCCTGAGGAACTGCAAAAGGTTTTGATGATTTCCTTATAACTGTTCCATTTAGCCACTATGTCATTCCCTGCTAATAGAACATCATCCACAAATAATAAGTGGGAAAGATAAACATTTTTTGAGATTTTGATACCTTTTATGTCACCTTCTTTTTTGGCTTTTAACACCAATCTACTCATACCCTCTATCACCAATAGAAAGAGGAGCGGAGAAACTAGAATAGCTGAAGAAACAAAAGGGGCTCCATTTATCAAGATTGCAATATTCACTGAAGTCACGATTGCCATAATCGAGTTAATGGCCAGGGGAGGGATCCCATTTTGGATCAAAATATTCTCAAGAAATCTCAATTAAACTCGTCATAAGCTATTTCCAGATCCATCTTAAGTAAGATAGTTTTTATTTTATTTTGTTTAATAGAGTGCAGAAGTTCTTGTGAGATCCCAACTGTATCCTGGATCTGACGATCCTGTAGAAAACCAAATTGTTCAGTCGAGATCCAATTTGACAGAATCGGTTTCAAATGCTCAACAATAACCTTTGTGATAATTTTATATGCCAGATTGCATAATGCAATTGGCTTGAACTCCCCAAAATATTTAGGGTTACCACATTTGGGGATCAAGGTAAAGAAAATAGAATTAAGGGCTCCTGAAATCTTTCCAAATTTCTTGGTGAAATCAACCATTTTCATAATGTCATCTCCCATGATATAAAAAAAAATGGGTGAACAATTCCACAGTCCATACATCCGGACCTAGACTCCTCTCTTTAGCAAAGAGTTTTAGTGTCATGTACCCACCCTTGGAACCAATGCAAGGCATGGAACATGCTACCAATCTATGGGGCTTTTCATAAAGCTCATCCCATTCATTAGAGGCATACAGTTAAAACAAAGTGTGCAGATGTAAATCAAACAAATATGCACAGCGGAAACAAATTCATCCACACACATATCTTCATATGCACTCAATATATCAATAACAGTCATCAATTAATTAAAACAATGCAGAAGTAAATACATAGACATCAAAACACTTATCTTCATTTTTGCAACTGCCCAAGCAACTAGCTATGTCGCTGCAATGTTCCACCCAGCCATAGGCTCTTCGACAGCTTATACTGAGTCTGTCCAAAGGCCACCCCCGAGCTGGGCATGATTCTCACAAGGGAAAGGGAACATTCCAGCTCAACCACAGCCCATTAACCATTTTATCTCAGCCAAGCCAGTCCAACTGGGTTTATCAGGCTACAAGGGAACAATGGGTGCTCATTCTCAAGCTCAAGCCAGAACAATGGATTACCCATTAACCATACCCCAACATACTCTTTCTTCTCACATCAAAACGATTATTGACAGGGTTATCCATTTACAACAGAGGTGTTCACAAAACAGGGTCCACATTGGTTCTCCCAACTCGTGGTTCACCCAAATGAACTGTGGAATTTTGATTTCAACCCCAGGGAGCAAAACCGTTTTCTCTCCACTGGTTAGGATCCTTTCCAATGGCCTAAACGACCTCCAGGAAGGCCCAAAAACGTTCTGCTCTCTTTCCCCACTGGTAACCAACACAAAAACGCCCCTTCCCAGCTAAAAGATGAAGGGAAACACAGAAAACCGAGGGAGGAAAATGCCCAGGCAGCTAGATCTACGTGAGAGAGCAAGGCCATGGTGAATAATGGCTTAGGGAGCAATTTCGTGGCTTTATTCTTGCCCAAGGAGACCAACACGATTTTCCATGAAGGGTGGCTTGCCAATGCCCGATTTTGGACAGCCATACCTCCCCATTCCCAAGGCATTAACTACCCCAACCAACTCTTGGGAGAAATCAATGGTTGGGTATAAAATTCAACATGGGTAGTTGAGGGTTTGATGGGTTCTCTCATTGACACTTGGCTTGACTCTAGTGGCTCAAGGGTTTGAATGTTTCCCCCCCCCAATCCCTTGTGAAATCATGCCCCCATCTCTTTGTTGCATTGCATAGCTAGTTGTGGGTATTTTTATTAAAAAGTATATTACATGATATTTGAATTTCCAATGTGCATTGCTAGCATGGAAACCATATGCATCACGAAATCGATGGCGGGGCCTTGGCCTTGAGCTCCTCACCATGATTTCATAACAAGATTACATCATTTATAACGTTAATGCCATGGGGCCAAACTGGGGACATTACATTTAGAGTTCCCTCAATTTCAGCAAGAGTGACTTCCTTACCTAGTTCTTCTGCACTATGTATGTCAACAAATTTTGGGTATAATCTAGAAACATTGAGTTGATCCCTAAAACCGCAAAGATTCAGATCCAAATATAAATGACTGAAATAACCTTTTGCCATCTCCTGTAAATTTTGAGTACCCGAGACCTGATTTCCCCGATCATCAATGAGCTCCCAAACTGCATTGTTGTTTCTTTTGAAAGTTGCAAAAGAGTGGAAAAATATGGTGTTTTTATCTCCATGCTCTATCCACAGAGCACGACTCTTGAGTCTCCACTCCATTTCTTCTTTATCTAATAAAGTATCTTTCTTAGTCTCTAAAGTTTTAAGAAGTTTAAAAGACTCTCAATTTGAAGAGGCAGTAAAATTTCTGAAGTTTAAAGACTGTATCTGCTCCTCTAAAGCTTTAATCTCATCCAGATCTTTCCTCTTCTGAAAAATAATCCAATTGGAAACCTTTGATTTAAGTACTCTTAGTTTCAAACAAAAAGAATCCATAGGATTCATCTCCTCTTACATCACATAATTCATCCAGAAGTCATGCACCATAGCACATAAATCCTCATTTTTTAACCATGAGCAATTAAACTTGAACATGTACTTTTGAGGAGCTGTGGCTTCACCCACTTGTATAAAAATCGGCCAGTGATCATCAGAGAACTTTGAATTTCCAACCCAAGACCGATACTTCTGACAGGTGTTTAGGAGTGAAGCTTTAACCAGAAATTTGTCAAGTCTCTTATGAATACCTTCAGTACCCATTCGTCCATTGGTCCAGGTGGGGGTCATGATGCTAGGGAAGACGTCAACCAAATCAAAGGAATCGATTAGTTCAGAGAAATAAGAGGCCATATCATCCATTCTGGCATGAAAACCCCAAATCTCCGAAGCCAAACGAATGAAATTTAAATCACCTGTAATGATGAGATTGCCAATATTCATAATACCAGACTCTTTCAAAGTATCCCAAAAAATTTGTCTGTCTCGGTATGGACCATAACAGTTCAATATAGAGAGAGAAGTATTAGATGATCTACACTTTCCATCTAATAAAATGCCCCATCTAGTATTAAAATCTTTGAAAGTAAAAAGTGTTGGATTCCAAGCCACCAACAAATCACGAGCTAGTGGCAGACATCTCCCAACCAGGAAGAAAACCAACAAACTTAGAAATAGCCACAGAATCAACACACATTGTTTCTTGAAGAAGGAATAAACCAAGGTCAGTAGTGTTTCAAAGTTTGGATAAAGCCCTGACCCGAGACGACTTAACCAAACCCCGAACATTTAATGAAAAAATGGACATTAAGAAAACATCTGATGGGGTTTCGCTGCTCTAAGTTCCCCAAAAGACACGGAGTTAGCTTCCTCAATATGTTTCACAATGGATTGATAGGAAGAGTCCCCACAATCACCATTCATGTCCTTCGATTTCTTCTTATTTCATCGGATAGTGACATTTTGAAATCTCAAGGTGGGAATTGGACACACATCCGGATTAGTCGAAGGGTTTTTAGAAAAGATTGGCAGTGGAGTGAGACAATTAGTTCCTTTGCCCATGGGATAACTTGAGGAATGAAATATAGCAAACTCTTCAGGTAAAAATAAACCCGGTAAAGGTTGAGAACCCACATTAGTATTTAACTCAGCGATCAAGGGAGGAGAAACATCCGACTCCAAAACAGACCCAGAAGGAATATCCAACCCGGTAGGGGGAGTAGAATTTGTCCTATCAACCAAATCAAAAAGTCAAAGTTTTCTTCTTTATTCTTTGAATAAAGAAGAAAACTTACCAACTAACTAATGATAGTTATTTACAAAATAAATATTTTAGTCATTATATTTGTATATATAGAATTTGTATTATATATATATATATATATATATATATATATAATCTTTTTTCATAATATCTATTTTTTATAATTCTATCTATATTTAGTGATGTGAATGTAATCCTTAATCATTTTTAATTTTAAAATTGGTTTAAATGAATAGTAATAAATTTTAGATTATTAAAAATTAATTACACATAACCTCTTCCTTCTTCTCTAACATGTAGATAAAACCACTTAAAACATTTCAAAACGTTTTTACTAATGTTATCCATATACATAAAACCACTTTCCTAATATAATTCATAATATTAGGTTTATTATATAACAATTTAAAGTGTTAATAAAACATTTTAATATCTTACGCTTTAACCAAAATCATTGTAAATATTTGAGTACCCAATGGTATTTAACATTTTAATATCTTACGCTTTAACCAAAATCATTGTAATAATTGAGTACCCAATGGTATTTAAAATACGAGTTACTAGTCAATAGTGATACGACCAAGCACATAGTGTAAGTTGATTGGACCAGAAGCGACCCTAACAACCCCAGTTAAGGCCCAAATGTGGTAGATGTGCAGCGATGCGGTCCATAAGAAAGGGTCAACAAGAGCATAGATCTAGAATTTACAGGGAAATCACTTTTTACACAGAGAAAAGTTCTATGATATGGCTTCTGTTCTAAAACCATCAAGAGCAAATTTCCGGATTAGAAGATTATGATCACCAAACCTATAATAGAAGCTTACATTTAATTTTTAACACCACAAAATGTCAATTTTATTGCTCAGAAATTCCAACCTGAGTTTAAAACACACTGCAGACTGTAACTAAGTTTCTCAAGTCGAAATCTAATGGTATACAGGTCGTTTTGCGTGGTATAGGATAGAAAAAATGATCTTTAATTTAATTTGATCTAGAAATCAATATATTTAACTCAACAATAAACACAAGAAACAAACCAAATCTCATTCCTCTTCTTTTACAGAGGGTTTGACAACAGTTTACGGTTCCGATTTACAGAGATAAATTGATTTAATAAAAATCAAGTAGAGTTTTGATTATATTTACACATAGTATGAAATTAAAAATAGATTGCATTATGGACAATCAATGCAGCGTTCTCTATAACCATGCAACAATCTTCAACCATATTTCCAAAATAGAATTGTTCAGGTTGGATTGATTACATCGATCTATATTCGAAAACATAACGCCTTCCAAATATAAAATCAGGAGTTACACAACTTCAAAAACCAAGATCAAAGCGAATACAAAAGAATGTAGAGCTTAGATAAAGCTCCTATGTCATATTAAAACCATACATAAATCTTATACAGGTTTACCCCAACCCATTGCAACCAAACTTGGAGCGATCAGCAATTTAAAACAAAGTATAATTCATCTTCTATTCACTCTAACGATATGTATTTATATATATAGTACATAGTATACAAAAATTCGCTCCACATAAAGAATGAAAACAAAGTATGGCTGTGAATAAAATATTCATATTGTTATTCAAGAACATAGTTATGGGATCCGAGTAATGTCGAATCATGGTTTAAACATACATTGACAATTAAAATACAATAATATAAGCCAATATCAACTCATTTGTCCATTGAAGAAATTACACTTAATTGAACAATACGAATAACAACTTGGAGAATGAGTTCCTCCCAACCATAAAAGAGAGTAGCACCTCCACTCCACCCCGAGTTGGATCACCACCATGCACACTAGAACCACAAGCAAAGCTTCCACACGACACTCTCTCTCAGTGTTTGTAACAAGCTCAATGATGGACTTAGGAAAGAGAGAAACACTCAACACATGCACTCACACCACAATTTCTCCATGCAGCACAACGTCATGTGCTATCTCAGTGCACTAATATATAGCTTTTGTTAAGTCTTGTGCCATCCCAATCAAATCTCAATCAATCCTTCAATCCCTATGATTTAGGATTTTGTTTAGTAGTTGAGCTTTAGATTGGATTTGATTGGTAAAATATCATTTGCTTGCTTTACACATGTTATGGGTCTCATGTTGGTGTCCCCTCATTTAATTGAATTCGCCAAGTGTCTTTTTCTTTTATTAATAATAAAATAATAATTTGTTGTGCAAAGTGTCACTCACACCTCTTGTGAGTATTTTTGAGTTTTTAAATAACTCTTACAAAAATAATTGTTTTTTAAAATATTTTTCACAAAAGTCAAAAATTAAATAATAATGTCTCGGGGGTATCACATAAAATGTTCCTTGGAAGAATTCCTTGCAAAGAGACGAAGTGCTAAATCCTGGATATTTTAAGGTTTAATTATTCTACTATAAATGGCAATGTCCCTTTGATGCGAGTTATAAATGTGCCCCCTTTACTAGATTTTGGATCTCCATTGATGTTGGTATCAATAATGGTGTAACACCTCCAAAATCCATAAAAAATTTAAAATTTTTCTAAGCAGTATAAACACTACTATTTACTATGCAGAAAGTATACTTGCGAACGTTTAACTCTTTATTAACTGCTTAACTACATTTGTTATATTAGCAACACTTATTTGTTTACAAATAATCATCAATTATTTAATGTGTTTTTAACGACTTTAAAATGAATATGCAATCCTTTTTATGTATTTAATATAGTAATTGATTACTTGTGTCGACATCAATATTTTAAATTATCATTCTCATGTCGTATTATGTTTTTTTTTAAATATTTGATTCTGATTTATTTCTTTTCTTTGGCAAAGGGGTTCTGGAGCAGCCCTGAGGCTTACTTAGCTATTGAAGCTAATGCCTATTGTCATTACCTTGTTCATGTTACAGGTAGGGGCTCTCATTCACGATTTGGTTAGTAATTTTAAGGTTTCAAAAGCCAAGGTTGTAACCTAGCTAGACAATTAAATTACATGATAAAAATAATGTGACCCTAATTATAAGAATGGCTGGTTCTAGCTTAAAATGCCTTCTATCCAAGGTGATGGCATATGTTTGAAGAACTAAAGTTTGGGCACATTAAGAAATGAAATTCGATGACAATAAAAAAGTGCACACAACTATATGGCAGTAGGTAAAATTAAAAGTGTAGTGGTGGCCATACAGGATTCATTTATGAGGCCACGTGATTTCTTGGTGAACGAACTCCACGTAGGGAAAAACCCTATCTCCATGCCGAGGGTTTGGTATTGTCACTTGTTGCTCATTGAGGGTTTGGAGAGTCAAGCTCTCTTGGCCACCATGGCCATTTGGGCGCACCTTGTACGGTTCCAGTGTTAGACTTAAATACAGAGGTGGCTTTTTGGGGTTTCAGGGTTGTCAATGTATCGAGTTATCACCGTGGACTTGGTTGTTTTGGTGAGCTATGCTCTGGACACTTCGACTTCTCTGCCAACATAGGTGTGGTTGGCACCAATAGAGACTTGTTTCATTCTTTCAAATCTTTTTATTTATAAATAAATATTCAACACTTATTAACTGGTTTGCGTGCAATGGCAGGAGGATTCCACACTTCCCAATTGCTATCTGTTCTCGACCGGTACTCTCGGATACTGCATTGTTGAGGAAATGGAAGCCCCAGTGGTTTGAATAACCATGGTAAGCCTCAGGTCCTCCACGACGTCTCCTCCCTCAACATGTTTGATTTTTACTGTCGGCGTTGATATTTATCTTGTTGTAAGCCTTTTGGAATTTGAGTGGATTAGTATCTTGTAAAGGTTTCATGGATTTTTATCCAGAGTTGGGGTTCGAACAACGTTTTAATAATAAAAGATAATCTTATTCATTCGGCATTTATGTCTCTGTTGAGACTGTTACTACTTGGTTCTTGGTTATTTAGTATGATGTTGTTTTGATAATGTTGTAGGTTTAAGTATGAGATTCAATCTTTAAATTGTAAATGTTCTAGGCTTGAATCCTTTGGTTGGGATTCGCTGATGATATGAATATATGGAAAGATTACAGTGTTTGTGAAATTCGTAATCTACCAAATCATTTTTCTGGGTTTTTAATTTCAGGGTTTGGAAAGCCATAGCTCTGTTTTTTATTTAAGTATTCTGACGAAAGTCGCCCTCATAACTACACTTATGTTGTCTTTATATATATATTCTTATTCGGGAGAAGATCCTATCTGTGGTTACTTTGTGTTTACACAAAAGTTATATATCTCCTTTAATGTGTTACAACAACGGCATTTGATGGGATGTAACTTTGTTTATAAGTGTTGAATTAATTTTTCAATCTTTGTCTGCAAAATTACTTGCACCATTGAGTTAATATTTAGGGTTTATATTTAAAAGAATTTCTATAAGGAATGTTGTCATTCTTCGTAGCTATGCCTTGATCTAGGTACAATATGCTCTATAATTTAGTTGATAGAAGAAACCCGATGCTTACAAGCTCTAAGTTGTGTTTGTTATAGATTTTGTTTATATTTAACTGGGGAAAACCCTAAGCTTTTAGTATGCTTGAAAGTATAATTTGTAAGAAAATGCATACGTTATATGCATTATACCCTAGTCGTAGCTTTGATTACCCTGTATGTAATAACTATTAATAAGGTTATGTAAAGATTTATATGAATTGATCTATGATTTATTTTATTTATGTTAGAAGAGTAGCCATGGATGCCATCGATGTAATTAGTTTATTTATGTTTATACAAATGTTTTAATATGGTTCTGGAGTAATTATGGAACTAGATATGAGAACTCCAACTATGTTCATCTTAAGGAGACTAACTATAAACCCTTGTCGAAACTGTTTAATGATGGTAAAGATTTGTTTTGCTTCTATTTATATTTTAAAAAAATGGTAATATTCGTAATGCTTCAGGTTTTATATGACAATGGTTTATTTTATAAATTACAATGGTACTTAAGACCTGAAGTTATTATTACTAAATGTTATACTACATCCTAAAGATCATAATCTTTATTTAATTATGATATGTGGAGTTATTCTGAAACTAGAATATAGCTATAGAAATTTTATATAGGAGTATTATATACATATTATAATTTTGTATTACATTACTATTTAGACAATGAAATCTACAACTATGAACTATACTTAGTATATATTATATGCTGAAAAACAATCGCATTCTAAACAAGGAAGTTCTATCAATAATTTTATCTATTTGATATCTTGTAAAGAATGGCATTACTTCTTACTTAAAATTGAATCATTTCAAATATATCAACTTAAACATCTCTCTGTACTAGAGTACATCACTTCTAAGTGAAAGGAAAAACATAGAGAAGAATTGTATTCATTTTCTAAATTTCACATCTTATTCATTCGACCATTTATGCAGAAATAAATTATCAATTATGTACTCTACTACAATTAATAGCTAATTAGATATCTAAGCAGCATTACAACCTGATAAGAAAATTTCATAAATGTATTTAAATTAAAATGCTAAACCAAATAACAAATGTAGAACCTGTTTAACTGTGTAGGTGGACAAACACCCAAAGAAGACCATTCCTCCCAACCGTCTCCTGAAAGCAGCCAAGATTACCTGTTCACTGAACCACCAGGACGAAGATACCATGTAGAAGCATGTAACAATCTCTTTGTATCTCAACAATCATGAAGACTTGCATACAAAACCCTCTCTGCAAAACTTAGCAGAATAATCTGATAGTCTTACTCTGCAACTCATTCTAGCATCCCCTCATTGAATCCTTTTGTGTGCTCAACATAGCAGTTTCCAGCAAATGACAAGGAAAAAAGTGATGAGCCTCCTGCCCAATTCAATGGATATATGTTTGCCTAGGTCTTTGGGTTAGTTTATCATTTAATGAGCTACATGCTCAGTTCCACCTTTCTTGGGAAACATGACCACATTTTTAGGGATCTTGCCTCCTGCAACAACTAGTAAGTGAGTACAAATGTAGCCACTTTTCAATTGCCTTCTACACCAGTTTATTCATCCTAGTGGGTCAGTGAACACTCTTCAATAGTCCTCTTTGGATGAGTGTCTCCTATTTTAATTTATTAAATAATAATAATATTCAATTACAGTCATCCTTGACAATCCTTGGTCAATAACATAAAACTTTACAATAACTTTAAATTTAATGTTTTCCACAACATAAAATGTTTCAAGTTCTAGGTAGGTTACAAACACCCCTTCTTAAGTTCAACATCGTCCTCGATGTTGCTTAATCATCATATGAGTCTTCTTGGAACAAAATCGGATATGCTGCCCGCATATGACTCTCCAATTCCCAGGTTGCTTCATATGGACTAAGGTGCTTCCATTGCACCCTTACCTGTCCAATGGTGCGATTCTGGAGTAAAATTTCTCTCCTGTCAAGGATACAATCTGGTTTGTAATATCCCAAATTTCTGGACTAACTATTTTGTTGTTATATTTGGCCACGGCTCCAGAACATATGTTTTATTTTGAGTATTGGGTATGAGTCCTAGCACCTATGACCTATTCTTTTATATATTGACATATTGGGCATGGACCCTAACTGACTTTTCTATTTGAGTATGTATTGGGCGAGAAGGCCCTAATGTGTTAATGATGATCTTCAGCTTTGATATGAGCACAAACCCTAATATATTGAGATGATCTTTTGTTACTTATTGTGCAGAGCTATGATTTTACATGATTTGACTTATGAGTGTGTTGAGTGTGGACTCAAAAACACACATATAACCTACATATTGGGCATAAGCCCCGATGAACCTAGAGAAATGTTTATGTACTGGGAGTAAGCCCTGAGGTACATTGAGTGGTGGGCCTAAGCCCTGGAGCACTCCAAGCTTGATAAACAAATACCGGATCCGAGGCCACTTAAATATTTTAGATGTGCCTCACAACCACATTCTAGCACTAGTGTTGAGCAGAGGCTATGGAATTGCACTAGCGTAACGCCCATGTGAGAGTGTTGAGTTAAAAGGCTTTGAAGAGCACTCGAGGTTACTAGATCTTAAGTGTTGATTTGAAAGGACTCTGAATAGCACTTTTACATTCATCACACTAATTTCATTTGATTAAATGATTCATCTGTTACCTATCATCAAAGTACTGTGGGAACTACTGTGTTAAACGAGGAAATCCGACATGCAAAGAGAGAGACTAGAGGTGCCTACCCAAGCTTACCAAGACCATCCAAAGAATTTGGGCCTTGTCCTTAATAGCTAAAAGAGTATCATGTGATGATACATAACTAAATAAAAGATAATTACCAGTAGCATTTTATGACTAACATGTATAAAGGTCTCAATGCTAGTATTATTATTAAGAGCTTTAATAATAATGGTGTCATTATTTAATTATGGAATATAATTAGTATATATGATGTATGCATTATTTAATATTATAAATAATGTATTAATAGTTAAGTGAAATATAACTATTGTTATTATAATTATTGTTATCATAATTATTGTTATTATAGTTCTTTCTATTATAATTATTATTGAGAACATAAATCAAAATCACTTATAGTTAAACAGTTGGGAAAGTCCTAGTTCAAAAGGACTAAGTATTTAGTAAATAATATCTTCTAAATATTTAGTTAATTAATTTAAAGAAACAAATTATTCCAACAGTCATAATTAAAGAATCCCCTACTTAAAGAGGGCAGATCCCAAGTTGGGGATCAATCTATCTTTTCATTATCATTTTTCTTCTATGGTAATCAAAGGGAAGACATCTGCTCCAAGAAACTGAACCAGCAACAACCCTAGGTCCTCTATCTCTTTTGCATGTTGGAATCCAGCTCAGGGGGATCCATACAGAACCAAGAACGGTTGTAGGATCATGGTTGGGAGGAACGCTGTAGCCCCAAAGTTATCCAGCCTAAGGCAATCATCCTAATAGGTTAACAAGATACAACAGGCTCTGCATTAACTATTGTTGAGTGTGCAGGTTTCTACAGGATGAAATCAAGTGCCAAGCAGCTAGGTTGTCTACAGGGAGGGGCCAAGTACTCAAGCAGCCAGGTATGGAGTATTTAATGTTTCTTTTAAAATTAAAATAGATACTGTAGCATTGTTTTCATTACCAATATTAATAACTTCAAGGTTCTGCCCAGAACCCAGTGGAGGGTCTAGCAGGTCTAGCCAAGCTAGCCTTTGCTAGACAACGTATATTGTATTCTTGGTTAGGGTCATTATAATTTCTTGTTTATAGGTAGACGTTTTCTGTTGGAATCATGTTTTTTATTCGTAGTGCAGGGTTTCATCTATGCATGTTAGTTCTTTCACATTATTACTCTATCTATACTGGAATCATTACCAAATAGAAATAAAAACCAGACATCGAAACTTGCAGATACATGTTGATGTATATGTAACTTTGGAATGTATTTCACACATATGTATATTGTATTCCTATAGAGATGTTATTATTCCTCTATACGGAAGTGTCGTCATTTATATTGTAAGTATCGTAACTTATACTTGATGGGTTATTAGACCACCTTGTTGGGGTTGGCCCTGTATAAGTCATGTGGGTCAAAGGGTTATTAGACCACCCTATTGGGGGTCGGCCATGTGGGTCAAAGGGTTATTAGACCACCCTAGTGGGGGTCGGCCCAGTCAACTTATGTTAAGTGGTTAAGTTGAGGACGACCTAGTTGAGTAAAGGTCAAGTCAAGTTAGTGTATAAATAGAGAGTGTGTCTCTCTCATTTTACACATTCTATTCTCTCACTCACACTTGGGAGAGTGGCGCACTTGTGGAGGAGGAGGCTTTGCTACTAGGAGAAGACTATCTCTTGTATTCTGGTTGTATCATTGCTCTATCTATCTCTGAGGAAGTTATTGGGGTGTTTCACCTTTACGGTTTTCCCCAAGTAAACTTTGTGTCTCTTGTGTGCTTGCATTATTGTGTCCATGATTGATATGCTGTAGATTTGCTATACATGTTGTTCTCTCAGTTAAGATCCTAGATCAAATTGAAGTAAATTCTGAAAATTTAACATGGTATCAGAGCTAGATTGAAAGAAGGCATGATATGGCATGTATGACACTTGTTGCACTTACGATGCTAGGGCTTGATATACCAAAAACTAGTCATCGTAGCACTTTCGCTATAAATCCATTTTGGCGAAGTTTTAGGATCTGAAACTTTTATAAGTAGAAGATAAGATCCCCATGTACCGTGTGTCCAAAGGACAACCTCTAATTCATTGTAATTTGTGATTTATGATCTGTACAATATAGGGTTTCTGCCTCTTCCAGATCTGAGTCAAAATCAGGTGACCTTGGGAAAAATGTCATAACTTGGGCTAGGAAGCTCCAAATGAAATTTAGTAAAACATGACAGGTAGTGAATAGATTGTACTATCTCAAAAAATGTTTTCAGAGGCATAAGTTGAACCAGTGACACGTGGCACGCCGTACAAGTTTGCTCTCATGTATTATCCCTTAAACAGGTCACGTTGCAACACTTGGCATAACTCTCTCGCAGAGAATCCAATTGAGGTAAGACTTGTCGGGATGGAAAGATAAAAGGTCAGGCTATCTCAAGAAAAAATTTCAGACCCTGTGGATCAAGAAGTTCGAAGTTACACCAGAAATAATCAGGTACATATTTATGTCAAAACAGAATTATTTTTTAGCACCTTCATTCATGGCTTCCGAAATTTAGGGTTTCGGATAAAGTTGGAATTTTTGTAATTGGAGACCACGGCTGAATGCTACTCATCAAAATCGAAATTTAGAGACCAAAATCAGAATTTTTGGTTGGGAAAAAGGCCGGGCTTGATCAGACCCTAGTTCAGGACTTTGATCAGAAAAGTGGAAAATTAGGTCATCTGCAAATATAGGAATTTTTTAAATCTGTGACCACATTTGGAAGCTCCCCATAAAAATAGAAGCTCAGAGCTTTGAATGAAATCTTTTGGTTGGGTGAAGCTCTCGAAAACTCAAACCCTAATTCAGGGTCCTCCCTAGTGAATCTGGAAATCTAAAAGGTAATTTCGAAGGGTGAAACTTTGCAGTTTTCAAATTCTGAATATACCAACTTGATCAGCTCATCAAGGCGCATATTTCTATCCTTTTGGAAGTTTGAAATTCAAAGTTTGAATTTTTGGGGTTTCTTTGACAAACCCTAATCTAGCTCCAGGTCTAGTTCTTGCAAATCAAGTGGATTGGGTTAATCCTAGAAGAAGATGGATTAGTCACCTGCATAAGTGAAGAAGTTCCTGTTTCAGAGAGAGATGAGGCTAAGGCCTTCCATAAGAGGATTACAAGCAATCTTGACAGGTATGGCTTACAAGTATGTTTCAAATTCTGTTCATGGTTAAGTTTATGCTATGTTTGTCTTCATATCATTACATTACAATCTTGATTAATTACTAGACTTGTCGTATTACCTTAATAGAAGATATTCATTGATTAAGGTTTTGACACTTATGATTGTACTAATGCATTGTGATGTTGTATGAGGTTTATGTTGTTCGCTAACATAAAAGGTACACCAAGAAAGAAAAATCATGTTCTACTTCAAGAACATATGATCATGGTGACATGAAGACAAAGATTCATCCATTGTCATGGATCACATAGAAGATCTACTTACGAGGTATGTGTAACTTGGTTCTACAATGGCTAACTTATGAGACATGTAGGTTACTAGCACAAGTCATTGAAGAGAACTAGAAGACATTATGTGGGTATGTTAGACATAACCAGCTAGCATACTAATCCAGGTATGTTTTTCCTATATCAAGCTAGAATCCTACCTTGTGTTAGGATCTTATACTGTTGTGTTGTTGATAATGATTATTCATGAAGTCATAGGTTTGAATAGTCATGGTTGTATGCATATTATGTTTCTTACCATAATTGATGATATGACTAACCAGAAGAATCATGAAGGTATAGGTTTGAGTAATCATGGGTTTATGCATTGATGATTTAACTAATCAGAAGAGTCCTATGATCAAATAAGAATATGCATGAGTAAAAGAAGACTTCCATGAAACCTTGAATACTAATGTTTATTATATGTGAATGATCATGACTATACATGTTTAAGATTATTGTGTTTTGATAGTATTAATATTATACTAATAAATGTGTGATTATGTATGAGACCTCAAGGATAACACAATGGTGATACTAATAAGCATGCATAGTGATTAAGGATGGATGTAAGTTCAAGGACAAGTAATCCAGGAAGCAAAGATCAAGAGGGAGCACACTCCAGTTGTTCCTGCAAGAAAGCAAAGGAGCACACTTCAGTAGTTTCTACAAGGATGCAGATATTCAGAGGGAGTTGACCATCTTTCTACATTCCACAACAGAAAGGTGTAGAAGAAGCTACTTCAACAACTCCTACAAGGAAGCAAAGACTCAGAGGGAGTCCACCTAGCAACCAAACAAAGATAAGTATTTTTAATTATCATTTCTTGCATATTTGTTTGTTTAAATAAAATTGTTCAATGATGTATATGCTCATGTTACTAGACTTAGGATATGTATTGTGCATATTAGAATGATTGCATTAATGAACAGTATACTACTAATATGCATGTGATGGGTAAGTGTCCTATGGCACTGTACAACATTCCAGTGCTACTTATCTAAAATGAAACCTCTTTGCTGACATGTTGGGAGTAGTGCAAACTCTTAACAATGTTCTGGTAGAGACTGGAAGACATCTAGAAAGTTGTGGAACATGGATAAATGTTGTATTGAAGCATTGGCTAAGATAATTGCATGACTGTATGACATATTTCTTTATGTGTAAGAATTTGTCTGAAAATTATGAGATGTTTCTAATCATGCAATTTAACTTGTTTTGTAGAAAAGACCGTATACCTTCACCTACAAAAGAAGGACTACAACATTTGTTCAAGCAACAAAATTATCTATTGAAGATATTGAAGTTCCTAGGATATGAGAAGAATGCCATGATCCGTCGATCATGAAGAACAATGTTTGGGATGTGGTCCCAAGAGATGAAGGGAAGTTTGTTGTGACTTCCAAATGGAACTATTAGATCAAGCATGCTGCAGATGGCAGCATACAGAAATATAAAAGTGATGAAATAGAAGATACACCAGATGGATTTCAAGACAGCCTTCTTGAAAGGTGTAGTCATATATGTGTGAAGAACTTGGGGATGATGCACTATTTGTTTTTGGCATGGAGGTGTGGCAGAGTGTAGGTGGAATCTTCCTTGGACAAGGGAAGTATGCAGTAGATATCCTGAAGAGGTTCGAGATGATGGACTGCAAGGCTATGGCCACACCTATGGCATCAAACCTGAAGCTTCTGTGTGATGCTCCATCTGATCCGGTTGATGTCACGATGTATCGTCAGATGATTGGGCAGGCAGTGCTGCAGATAGGAAGAGCACTTCTGAGTGCTGCTTCAATATGGGATCGGGTGTGATCTCTTGGTTTAGCAGGAAGTAGTCCTAAGTAGCACTGAGTACAGCTGAAGCAGAGTATGTTGCGATGGATGAGCAGGTTGCAGATGTATTGACCAAGCCATTGTCCAAAGTGCAGTTTGAGTACTTCAGAGAGAGGCTTGGTGCACTTCAGATCGAGGTTCCTTCCAAAGGGAAGTGATGAGTCCGGAATATGCAAATGCACATGAGATTTTCTGACATGGTTGATGTGTTCTCCCTTGGTCGTGATGTAATTCCTGAGCCATTTTTCACATGGTGGTAGATGTGTTCTCCCATGGTGAAAAAGTAAGGGCTGGAGCCTTCCTTGAATGGTGGTAAATGTGTTCTCCCATGTCGGTGGTGTAAGTGCTGGATGATGTGCATCTGGGCTGTGCTTCGTGGACGATGAGATGATCTGAAGAGGATGATGCTATGATGATTAGGAGGATCATGGATGATGAGCATCAAGATGATGCTCCAGTTACTGCTCTGTGTATGCATCATGTTGGATGATGGATATGATCATTTGGATCATTTATATGTATATGTATGTATGCATCATGTTGGATGCTGGTTATGACTAGTTGGATCACTTGTATGTATTTTTGTATATGCATCATGTTGGATGCTTGGACCATGTATCTGTATATGTATCAGGTGGATACATTGTATGAACAGGTGGATCATGTATGGTGATATGTATCATGTATTTGTATTTGTATCAGGTGGATACACTGTATGATCAGGTGGATCATGTATGATGATATGTATCAGGTAGATACTTGGTATGCATCAGGTAGATGCATTGTATGATCAAGATACTGTTGAGATTCCTTGGGACATGTGTGAATGAAATGGATTCAAACTGTCGAACCATTTGTTTAGTGCGCAGGAATTTTTTGAAAAGACAGGGATCACGTACCTGGTAATCATTGTTGAGCTGGGAAACAAGGAGCTGTGAGTCCAAGAAAACGTTAAGGTGACTTATGCTCATTTGGAGAGCAGTAGCCAGGAGACCGGTCACAGTATCGTATTCAGCTTGGTTGTTGGTGGCAGCACGTATGCACACTCTGTCAATGTGGATCAACTCATGTGAAGGGGAATATATTACCTAAGCTGCGGAGGCAAGATTGGGGGACCAACGGCTTGCACCATCAGCGAAACCAACATAGAAAAGTGGAACAGGATCCATCTGTGGTCATGCAGGAAAAACAAATTTTTAGGTTTTTGTATTTTTTGTAAAAAAAAAAATAAGACTGTACAATTATGGACGGTGGTGTCCATCATATTTTCTCTGGGTAAAATCGCTTGAGGTACAACCCGTTGCATGGGTTGCGTAGGGGGTTTCCTTCTGAATCGGTTAGAATGTATGCCCCCTGTCCGAGGCAGGTATGTATAATGTATGGGCCTTGCCACATGGACACAAACTTTCTTTTTCTGGTTTTGTCATGAGCTTGATCATAGGTAAGGACAAGGTCCCCTTCAGTAAAGGTTCTTGGGTGGACATGTTTGTTGTAACTCAGTTTGGATCGGTTCTTGGCTGCTTCCATGGTTTGGAGGGTTGTGCGCTGATCTTCATCGGCTTGCTCCAAAAGTAGTAAGCATTGCTCAATTGGGGAAATGTCTGGTAGGAGTTCAATGGCCATATGTAGGGCTGGAATATGGCACTCAATGGGGAGTACGGATTCGACACCGTGAACTAGATGGAAAGGCGTAAAACCGGTGGCGGTTTTGGTTGACGTGCGGTATGCCCATAGTGCCGAAAAGAGCATGTGATGCCAATTTTATTTTTGTTTGTCAACAGTGCGCTAGAGGATGGTCTTCAAAATTTTGTTAATCACTTCGACTTGGCCATTCCCTTGGGGGTAGTAGGCGGAGGAGAAATGGTGTTCAAATTTCAGTAGGGTTGATAATTCTCTCCAAACGGCATCTTCAAAGTGAGAGCCGTGGTCTGAGACGAGTTGCTTTGGCACTCAAAAATGAGCGATAACATGGTTGAGGAAAAAATGTGTTGCGGTGTCGGCTTTGCAATTGTAAGTTGGCATGGCTTCTGCCCATTTGGTGAAATAATCTACGACCACAATGATGTGTTTATGACCGCCGATTGATGTGGGATTGCAATCTAGGAAGTCGATGGCCCATTTACAGAATGGTCCGACAGTGACGACTGGATGAAGGGGGGCGGGTGGGGTTCTTGCCTTGGGGACAAAAAGTTGGCAGTTTTGACAATGTTTGACTACGGTGATGCAATCATTAAATAATGAGGGCCAAAAGTAACCTGCGTGGATGATCTTTTGGGTGGTGGCCATGCCGGATAAATGGCCTCCACAGGCACCACTATGGCAGTCATTAAGGACTTGTTCTGCTTCGCCATGAGAAAGGCAGTGTCGTAAGATCGTATCGACGCCGCGTCGATAAAGTACATTGCCTAATAGGAGATATCGGGGGGCGTGGTGTCATATACGATGGTGTCCATCACGATCGATGTTGGGTCAAAATTTTTGTGTGCGGAGGTAGATTAAGATGTCGCTGTACCATGGGTCGTTAGAGGAAATGATGAAAATGTGGTCGTCAATGAGGTCCATTTGGATAGCAGGTGATGACGAAGAGGATGGGAGATCCGTGATGAGTTGAGCGAGTGCTAGGGCCTTGGTGCTCTTTGGGGTTTTGAAATTTAGGTCGTATTCTTTCAGGATAATCACCCATTTAGCTATGTGGCCTTCAAGGAGGTGACGTGTCAAGATGTAAACCATTGGATTGGAATTGGCTACAACCGTGGTGTGGCTGAGGAGAATGTAATGTCGTAGCTTTTGTACTGAAAAGACGACGATGAGGGCCATCTTCTCTTCATGTGGGTAGTGGAGGGGTGGGCCTCACAAGGTCTGGCTCACATAGTAGATGACATGCTCTTGGTGAGCAGTATCTTCTTGGACAAGTAATCTAGATACGGCATATTCGGATGCTGAAACATAGAGGGTGAAATATTTTGTGAAATCTGGAGGAGAGATCAATGGGGCATTCGTGAGTGCTTTCTTTAAGTCGGTGAAAGCTGATTCTGCTTGTTGGTCCCATATGAAACTGGTATGCAGACATAGTAATCGAAGGAAATCGTGGACCGTCGTGGCATAGTCAGGGACAAAGTGGTGGAGGAAGTTGGACCTCCCTTGAAGGCTTTGAAGTTGTCTTAATGTACGGGGTGACTGTAAGTCTATAATGGCTTGGACTTTCAAGGGGTCTACAGTGATGCCTTTTTCTGAAATGACAAACCCCAGCAAGCGACCTGCTGTAACGCGAAAGACACACTTGAGTGGGTTCAAGGGGATGTTGTATTTTCGACAATGCTAGAAAACTTATCGAAGGTCGTATAAATGGTCAGATCGTTTCTTAGATCGAGCGGTGAGGTCGTCTAGATAAACTTTTATGATTCTATGTAGATCATGGAAGCAATAAGTCATGGCGCGTTGGAAAGTGGCTCCAGCATTCTTGAGACCGAAAGGGATGACACGATAGGCGAAGGTGCCCCATGGGGTAGTGAAAGCGGTCTTGTATTGATCTTCTTTACGGATTTTGATTTGGTTATATCCGGAGAAACCGTCCAGAAAAGAAAGAACCTCATGCCCCACACATTCATCGATTCGTTGGTAAATGAATGGTGTGGGGAAGTTTTCTTTGGGACAAGCGAGGTTGAGGTCTTGGAAATCAGTACAAATGCCTATGGTGCCCACTTTCTTGTTTACTGGCAATGGGTTTGAAACCCAGGTGGTGTAGGCAATAGGATATATGAATCCTACTTTTTGGAGTTTCTCAATCTTAGCCTTAATAGCTGGGAGCTTAGACGGGTGAATTGGGCATTGTTTCTGTCAGACAAGAGGCACATTGGGCCAAGTGTCGATGTGATGTTCCACAATGTTAGGATCGAGGCTAGGCATCTCGGTGTAAGACTAGGCAAAGACATCATGAAACTCTTGGAAGAGTTTCTTATATGCCTAAGTCTCCGCTTGAGTGCATGATGCACCTAGCGAGATGAGCTCAGGTTTTCCAGGTGTGGTGGAAATGTCGATTTGTATAATAGGGGAAATGTTGGACATATTCCCTTCTTCGAAGGCATCTGGTGCTAGGATGGGGTCTTTGAACCAATCAACCTTAGTTGGTAGAAAATCTTTTGATTCGACTGATAGTTGGTTTTCTGCGGTGGATGTAGACACCTCAGGGAGGAAGTATGATCGATGGTGCATATCGTCCCAAGGGTAGTCCGGTGCAGTGAGTGTTTCTAGAATTTTCTCATTAGTACGAAAGTAATCAGACCATAAATCAACTGGTTTGGGTTTGTATGTGGTTGAAATCATATATATGGTATTGATTTCTTCTGAAGAAGATGATTTCGGAGGGTAGATCTCCTCGATGAGGGGAGGATATATCTCTAAGTCAGCATTGTTCATCTCGTATAAAGCTGCTATATAATCTAGGAGATCAGGGAAGTGGTGTGAATAATGGCCATAAATGCCGCATATTGCACAAGGGTGGTTAGTGCGAAGCGTTTTGTCGTGAGGTTGAGGAGGTGGCTCAAGTCTTATCATTGGAACTCCGGTGTCGTCATCCAACATATTCATGTGTTCTTGGAGTGCAGGTAATTGTAGACATTGATGAGTGTCATGGCCTATGTCGTCACACAACGAGCACTTAGGGGGAATGCAAATAGTTGGGGGGTTCTTGGCTACCTTGGGGGTTGCTAGGGGGGTGCGAGTTATGGGTCCAGTGTTATAAGTTTGTGGGCCTCTACCCCCATTGTTGCGAAGTGGTGGGGGAGTATAATTGGATGTTGATGCGGTGGCTGCTATTGGAGGTGGTCGATTCTGGATGTTTGCTATACCAGGGGGTGGACGGTTAGAAGTATTGATGGGTTGCATCGATTGTAAAATGACATTCGTTGTCGGGGGAGGGGTTGGGGTAGGTAGCGACCATACAGGTAGTCCTAATGTCAATCCTGGGAGATTAAGTGTAACCATGACTGGTGTGCTGATGGCGCCTGAAGGGGGAAATAAAAATGGGATAGTATGAATTGGTGTTGCTCCTATGTGAGTTGGCACTGAGGGTGGTTGCGGGAGTAAAGGGGGTTGTTGGTTTGGTACCTGTGTGTTCTGCGAGAGGGTGCACAAATTAGATATCTCGATTATCTTCAAAGGGGGTGGGATGGATTGGAATGTGGAAGTCATAGGTGATTCTGAATATAATCCAAGTCTAACTGTGGATATGAACGATGTAGGTGCGTTCTGAACTGGTTGTTCAATCATAGGGAGAACGTTTGCAGGTGCACTGGAGGTGTATTGGTTTCGATGCATTTGGAGGATGATATCATTTGATGACTCCATTAGCAAATGGTGAGTGTTGGACTCTGCAAGCTAGTAATCGGTTGCTGCATAGGTAATTTGCTGTTGTGTTGCAGCGGATCCTTGAGGTGGATTATTTGGACGAGTGTTTACCATGCCTTGGTTTGGTAAAGGATTTTGCAATATCATGGCTTGTGGTTGAGGAGGAGGTGTTGGCTGTGCAGCATATCCTTGGCGTTGGGCGTCATCATTCCACAGTTGGCGCATTCGCTCCAAATGGGGGCAAGTGTGTGTGTAATGGTCGTATACCGCGCATATGGAACATGGGTGGTTTGTTAGTAAATTGGGGTTCTTACCCTGTTTCGGTTGTCGATCAGGGTTTTGGTTGGCAAGGGAAGCATTGTTGTTGTTTGGTGGATAAGTCTGAGTGACTGGAGGTTGTGGTGCAGCAAGCACTGCCTGTGGTGGGTAATAAGTCGCTGGGGCTTGTGAGTGAACAGGAGCATGTGTGGCATGTTGATGGTAATACATAGGGGGTGAAACCAGAGGTGGATAGGCTGAAAGTGCGTGACCATAACACTATGGTGGACATGAGGGTCCATGAGTGTGCTGGGGGTGGGCCATGGGAACATACGAAGTTGTACATCCAGAGTGAGATGTGGCCCGTGAAAGATCAGGGCCAGTATTATTGTGCATAATGGAAAAGGGTTGATTTTGCTGTGCGTAGACATGCCCTTGGGTAGTAGGTGGGTTTTGAGGTCGTGCAAGCTCTGGAGCAGGTTGCGGTGGGTAGTAAATAGAAGGGTTCTGTGGTGGCCCTGGGGTTTGTTGCGGTTATGGGTAACCTTGAGCTGCTGGAAGTGTTGGAGTAAGAGGTGTTGCCTGCAGAGGATAATAAGCCACTTGGGCTTGTGGCTGAACCAGAGTCTGGTGGGCTGGTTGGTTATAATATGGAGCTGGTGCATAAGCAGGTGGTGCATGCCCATAACATTGTGGTGGACATGAAGGTCCATGGATGTGATGGGTGTGTGTTATGGGAGTTGTAGCCCCAGAATTGGATAAATCCCTAGAAAGGTCTGGGGTGTTGTTTGTACTCGTTATGGTAAAAGGTTTATTTTGTGCTGTGACTTGGCCGATAATACCATCAGCAGCATGGGATGCCCCCAGAGCGTCACCTCGTGAAGAATCACCTCATGGGGCATCTGGTATGATAGTGTAGAGATAGCCTGACTAAGCATAAATCAGGTCGAATTGCTGAGCTTTTAAGATAGCTTCTTCTTTTGACTGGGGTCGTTCGGAAGCTACATCTTTGGCTATGAGGGGTAGGAGTGATTTGAGAAACCAATCCAAAAATATACGGTCGTCAAGTTTTATCTTGCAGAGGCTACGGCACTTACGCCACTCATGGATATGGTCGGTGATGTGGGTAGCCATGTTTTGTCTACAAGACAAAAGTATTTCAACTCCTGCATCATAGCATACAGGTAGTTGAAAAAACTGGAGGAAAGTTGAGGCAAGGGACGTAAATGTATGGTGGGTCCCATGTGGTTGCTCAATGTACCACTTGGCTACAGAGCCAGTGAACATTCGTTGCAATAGTCTAAGTCTAATGGCATCATCCACTATGGAGTTAGACGAACACCATAGGTGGAATGACATTATGTGGTTTTGGGGATCTTCCCTAGGTTTTCCTTCAAACTTCAGGATGTCCGAGGGAAGCTTTGTAGGCATGGGTGGCCATGTAGGGTTGTGCCTGATAGGATCGTTGGTTAACCTGGCTAGGTTTGGTAAGTTCAGACTAGCCATGTATGGTAAACTAGCAGATGGGTGTGGCATAGTGACTGGGACATAACTGTTAATGGTAGCATTATGTTTGGTCTAGTGGCCCCTAAGGGTATGTTCGGTATGGAAGGTATGTGTCCTCCAACCGTTGTGGTGTGGGAAGGGCCAGTGTTCCCACGTGCAACATGGGTTGCAGAGGGGTTAGGAATAGTGCCAGGAATTCCTGGGATCTGGGTTTTGGTAATGAGAGGGGGTGTGACCCCTATGTTGGGCATACCCATAATAGGTGGTGGTCCTATGGTAGGCATACCTAAAGGGGGAATTTCCGCTATATTAGGAATGCCTAAAGGGGTTGTTGTTACCATAGGTGGCATAGTAGTATTAGGGTTTGTCAATGTATCTCCAGTAGCACTAGTGAAAAGGGGGTCATATTGTG
The DNA here is from genome assembly GCA_027924585.1 of Larix kaempferi. Classification (NCBI taxonomy): domain Eukaryota; kingdom Viridiplantae; phylum Streptophyta; class Pinopsida; order Pinales; family Pinaceae; genus Larix; species Larix kaempferi. Next base: position 13,227,275 of record BSBM01000350.1, on the reverse strand, counting down.
ATCCAGCCATGGGGTTGGTTGGTGATGTTTCAGTAGGGTGTTTGGATTCAGCCTCAGAATCATATGTGAAGTGAGGCGCGTCAGAATCGGATGACTGTATTCTATGCCGATGACATGTCGAGTCAAGGGATAAGGCTCTACGTCTATGATGTGTAGAGTAAAGTGTACCAAACTGAGGGGGTTCACCCTGAAAACAGCGGGATCGTCTTAAATTCTCAATGCTGAGAAATGTATAAAAATTCCATTGGAAGGTGGTGATGTAAAAAACTCAAAACCCTAGTGCAATAATGAGTGCAAGAGGGGAGTGAAAAAATAATGGCTCTCAGGCTAACAACCAACCTCAAAAGCACTTATTATAACAGTTGTGCTATAATAAGTGGAGGGATCCAAAAACGTGGTCAGAATACCAAAAGTCAAACAGTTCCTAGAAAAAAGTGGTGCTCACTAGACCAAAGGTGGGTATTGTATCATGCAAACACCTAACTAGAAGTATTGTGAGTCAACAAACAATATTCTCTGCAAGGTGATGAAATCCAAGTCAGACAATATAGAGTGTTCAATCAACGGCTAGATATCCCCCTACCGGGAGGGACGCCGGGTAGGCAATCCTAAAGAATGGCAACTAGGATACCTCGTTCATGACACGTTTGGTTGGGTGAATCTGCAGTTTGGTTCTATCACCGCTGTACCCCCATACGGGTGTACACCAAGAACTTCAAAAGGTATCCTTCGGTTACTGAATGGATTACGGTATTCCACTCAGGCTTCCGGACCAGTTTGGCTAGTTCAACCCTCCTAAGGGAGAGACCTTCCCGATAAATTGGTTGATAACTGTGTCCAAATTATAAGGGATTTTTGGGACCCTAAAAGACAACCACTATGTCTCAGATGTAAATAATTGAGGGGTGTTATTGGTACACCTATCCCCTCAATCCTACCTAACTACAAGATTCTTTTAAGTGCTCCCCAAGTGGGGTTAAAACGTTTGTTGTGTTAAAGTAGATTTTAAGGCTTAGTTTAAATAATGTGGCGGAGTGGGTGCAAGTATGATTATTGAACTGAAATTGATTTGCCTTGCTTGGGCGATTGATTACAAATGAAAAAATAAGACGTTTCCAGTTTACAAAAAATAAAGGCATTTTCGAAATGTAAATGCTTTAATAAAAACGATTCAAAAAATGATGGAATTTTTGAGATAGTTTTTAAAGGAAAGCAAAATACATAAAAAATTCAAGAAATAAATGGATTTCTTAAGAAGTTGCTTGGGCAAGCTATTGAGCAAATTTAAAGTGAAAGTTATGATCTAAAAATAGTACTGAAAATATTTCTTTCACTTACTGAAAATTTTTAAAAAGATTTTTTAATGGAGCATATGTAAATAGAAAATGTTTCATTATGGTTGTAATAATGCATAAAAAATAATGTTGAAAAATATGAGCCAAAATGGGTGAACTGAAGTGATAAATAACACTAAAATAAAATATTAGAGAAATTTCTATGAAAAAATTCTTAAATCTAATAGGATATTTGGATTCCTTGATTGAAAACAACCAATTTGAAAAAACAAATCGTCTCAAACGAAGTTTGGGAGAGGGAGATATGGTTGTTTGAAAGTTGAGCCGCGTTGCCAGAAAATTACATCGCGGGTTTCGGGTTAAAAGTCATGATGCGCATCGCGGGTTTCGAGCGCACAGTCGCGATGTGCAACGCGAAAAAATGCCGCGAAGCCGCAATGTGAAACACAGAAAATGGCCGCGATGTGCAGCGCGGAAAAAGGCCACGAGGTTGCGATGAGCCGCACGACTGTAGGGTGAAAAGCTGCGAGGCGAAAACGGAAAAAAGTTGCCGAAAAACGAACCCGAAAAATGAGCACCTATCAACAATGTGATAGCAGTTTCAATATAGAAAGAAAAAATGATTATGAATTAAATCTAAATCTAAACTAATATGTGCATATAACAAATAAATCTAAAAACGATTCATAGAAAGAACAAGAAATAAAAGAATGTTTTGTATTATCATACCTCAAATGGTGAGGATTTGTGGTGTTGAGCAGCTCCAAGGGTGAGATGCTCCAAGCTCCAATGGTCTCTTCTCCAAGATTGCTACAATGGTCAAGAACTCATGAGAGATTTTGACAGCATGAGAATAGGATGATGGATGGATGGAAAGTGAGGAGCCCCTACCACCTTTTTATAGTTTTTGGTGGTGGGGAATACCATTATGGTTTTGAGGAAACCAATGGTATTGACCAACATGATTTAGGTACCTTTTTTCCTCTTTTTTTCTTTTTTGAATATTTTGAATATTTTTATTCCCTTTTAATATTTTTGGGAATTCTGGACCCTTTTTGAGGGTTTTTTGTGTTTTTTGAGGAAAAATATACATTTCGAGGGGAAAAAGGGGTGTATTATGGTCTTTTGGTGACCTTTTGATGGCTTTAGAGGATCGAATGGTGGAAAAGTGGACAAATAGGTCATGTGAATAAGGAAATGAGCTAGTGAGCACTTTTTGGGTGTTAACAGAAATGCCAAATTAAGTTGTGTGGCAGCAATCAACACGTTTAAGACATATCTGGAAAATCAAATTGAAGAAGGAATTAAGCAAGATGAAAATTATCAAAAAATGCATGATAAGGTTGCTACAAATTTATCTGAAAATTTAATAACAGATACAACATTAATGAAAAAGGCTTAATGGCATATAAAAACAAAATTTATATACCTAATGTGTCAACAGTTAAATAGTTGATTTTGGGTGAAGTTCATAAAAGTCCTTATTCGGAACATCCTGGTTATCAGAAAATTATAACTATGCTAAGGAATGACTAATTTTTGGCCCAACATGAAAAATGAAATGGCTGAGTACATAGCTAGATGTTTTGAATGTCATACCATTAAGGCTGAACATCAACATTCAGTTGGCCTATTGCAGCCATTGCCAATTCCAGAATGGAAATGGGAAATTATAAGTATTGATTTTATTACAGGTTTACCTAAGAATCAGAAACAGAATGACTCCATAATGGTGGTGGTGGATAAAATTAGTAAATATGATCATTTTATTCCTGTTAAGACTACATTCAAAGCTGCTAACATTGCAAATGTGTTTATGAAGAAAATCTTTCACTTACATGGAATTCCAAAGGTAATTATTTCTGACCGAGACTCCAAGTTTACTGGAAAATTCTTGACAACATTGTTTAAGGGTTTAAATATTAAATTAAATTTCAGTGCTGCTTTCCATCCACAAAATAACGAACAGACTGAAAGGGTTAATCGGATTTTAGAAGATATGTTACGAATGTATGTTAAAGATCAACCAACTAAGTGGGAAGATTATTTACATTTAATTGAATTTGCATACAATAATCATTATCAAGCATCTGCTAGACTTAGTCCATTTGTGATTTTATATGGAAGAAAATGTTGTACTCCTATTTATTGGGATAACCCTGTGGACAGATTAATGTTAGAACTAGATTTGTCAAAAGAGATGGAGCTAATCGTGAAACATGTACAAGGCAACTTAAAAGTTGCACAAGATTGGAAAAAAAGTTATGCAGATCTGAAACGCACTAAAAGAGAATTTCAGGTTGGAGATCATGTTTTTGTAAAGGTAAAACCCAAGAAAATTTCTTTAAATCTTGGGAGTTGTGCTAAACTAGCACCAAGGTACTGTGGACCATTTGAAGTCCTATCAAGGATTGGACCTATTGCATATCAGTTGGATTTTCCATCTAACTTAAGAATCCATAATGTCTTTCACATTTATGTTTTAAAGAAGTATGTGGACGATGCTACTCATGTGCTGAATTGGAATGACATACAGGTGGAACTCGAAGGAGATTTTCAATTGGAACTGGACTGTATTCTCAATAGGAGGGAAATTATGCTCCGGAATCGTACCATAGGGTAGGTAAAGGTGCAATGGAAGCACCTTAGCCCTGATGAAGCTACCTGGGAACTGGAAAGTAGCATGCGGGCAGCATATACAGTTCTGTTCCAGGGAGGCTCTGACGAAGAATAAGCAACATCGAGGACGATGTTGAGCTTAAGTGGGGGTGTTTGTAACATACCCCTTTTTGTTGAAAAACATTTTATATTGGAAACATTATCTTAACTTTTATTGTAAAGTTTTATATTTGGACAAGTGTCCAAGGATGACTGTAATTGCACAATATTATTATTTAAATAAATAAAATAGGAGACACTCACCCAAGGTCAGAACCCTGTAGATGACAGAACTTGCAACGAACATAGACAGAGGTTAAATTTTATCTCAAAGCTAAACAAAATACTGATGATTGCAACCATATGAAAATTACAAGTAAGACATTACCTTAATATTTAACCAAAGGTCGAAAATGATAGTCTCTCTGCAACCGATTTGAATCTTGATTCACACACAACTCGCTTAATGATTGCAGATATTACTTCCACACCAGAGATCGGCTGTTAAACAATTAACTTGTAACAGTAATCACTCTCAGGTCACAGTTTCGAATCGTGGGATGAGCTCTCAAAACCTGAAAACAAAACCCTACGGTTTCGCAGGCCTGTCGGCCACACTACACCCACGCCCTTGCAAAATGAATGCCCAGTTCACCACTCTGTTGAGGTAAGACAAATTGTGGTTAGGTTTACACTCCCATCGAGAAAGACCACATGATATCTGCCACGATGAATGCCAACAAATAAATCCACCAGTACCACCTTTAATGCACTTTAAATGATCTTGTCTACCACCAATACGATGAATTACCAGCAAAACCTTGCAATAGGATCATCATCATGTTAATCATCGACTACGCAATATAGTTTGGGTTGTAATTTATCAACCTTATCCTATCATTTCCCAACATCCATACTAAGCCACATTGATCCTATCTAAGGTTCGATCAGCGCCGAGGGAACCTACAACCATAAACATTGTGGTCACGTATATAACATTAATACCTCCAACTTATAATGTAATCGTGAACCTTGCATTTATATGGTACTTACAACATTATATCAAACCCTCACGTAATGTATAAAGACCCTATCAATATTATGGTTTAGTAGGATGTTAAACATGTTCCAAATTCTAAAGTATTAAATGGTACAAACCATGGAGATAGACTTCTTGGTAACTAAATTTATGTTTTGTAGTGACTATTTCCCATACCCTTGCACTTAGGACAACACTTAGGTTAGTATTTGAAGACCACACAAGTACAAGTAATAACCTTGGTTACAATATGACAAGTATGGATATTATCTATAGTATCAACTTTATGAGAAACGTAAATAATAATAGTATTAGTGTAAGATATTAATACTAGTTAGCCATAGTAAGACTCTTACAACACTTAAAGAGTTTATTCCACATCAAAATGAGGATCAATCATAACATGTACAAGACCAAAAGTTATAGAAAGATCTACTGTAAGGTTATCCAAACTTAGGATATGGATCTGTAAATATTCAAAATACTCAATATAAATACTTAGACAAACGACCAAAGTAGATCTTACCATGAATTGTTTTGCAAGCTATTCTAGTTTTGTTCTTTTAAAACTTGAAAGCTATTTGATGATAATGTAGATCTTTGTACTTTCACTTTCAAAATTATTATTACTCTCTTACCTGTAATTTGCGAAAATGAAGGTTCAAATCCTTTAGCATAAATGCTAAGTAAGCCTCGGGGTACCCATAGGACCCCTTCATCATCAAAAGAAGAACAATAGTTAGCGCTTATAAACAGTAATATTTAATTGAGCATCGATATAAGTAATCTAAGAATACAGTTGAGACAAGGAAACATACAATAGCATCTTAATGAAGATTTTAGTTTCATTTCATAACAGGTCACCAAACAATACATTTGTATGATCGTTACAAACATTTAGTTCAACAAGACGACATAGAAACATTTATTATAATTTCGCACAGTTAGTATATGCATTAAATGCTACGTTGAAAATTTTTAAATTTTTGTGAATTTTCGGGATGTTATAGAGCTAGTAAATAGTGATCTTGTATCGCAGCTCTAAACTTTCCCTATGACAGTTCGTAAAGTAGTTAACCTGAACACCGAAGGAACGATCGCCCCTCACATTCTATACCTCATGAATTATAAATGAAGAGTGAATTGAAAAGGACCTCTTTTTCGCCCCCGTATCCCATCAGGGATCCATCCTCTTTAATATAAAGGACAATCAAAATTAACCGAAATCAGTGATGGAAGACAACCCTGCCAGATGGCAACACTTGATGTGCTGCATAACCAAATGGGGACAAATCCCACAACAGACAATCCAAGTGTAAGTATCTATCTCTCCACCGAGATAACACTTCTAGGTAATTTTTCTCCCTCATGCCACTTGGAGGTCATTTTTTTTTCCACAACACACCAAGTATTGGATGAGAGTTGCTGCCAAACTGATTTCCACTCAGCACGTTGGTGGAAGCCAACCGAAAATTTAAGAAAATCAAAATAACAACTTATTCAAAGAAAAATATTCCACTAAATATATTTAGGTCAATTCGAATATATATATATATGTAATAAGCTTTCTTTACCCATGCACATATTCCATTACTCATGCATGTCTTCCAATATTCATCCTTTTCATAAATAAATTAGGATCCTTGTAGACATGGTAATTGTCTTCATAGGTATAGTTTTCTCAATTAAAAATTCAAATGCTATATGAATATACACAAAATATACACATTTAATCATAACGTATAGTTCCATTAAAGGTATTTCTATAAACCTTTATAGATGACCTAATAATTTATCATATTTATGTGCTTAATTCTATTTATGCCTACATCATTGTGATAAGGCATCTTCCCTTTGTTAGGTTTATATTTATGTGTATATATATGAACGAGGTACGTGATTTTAATAGATATATTATGTGTAATTTCCCACATGTATGGAGATTACTCATGGTATAATTTAACTCATAAAGATACCTCTTGAGGTAATCGTCCTATTCTTGTCCTATTCTAGGTTATTTCAAATTAATAATACTTACTTGGTATAAATCGTCGGTTTAGAAACTCTTAAGGACATCTAAGGGAGTTTTAGTCATAGAGTTTAACTATTAGGTCCTAAAAGTTCGTAGGTGCCTTTTGACACGTAAAAAATGTCTTCGATATCTCTTTCTAAGGTAATTTAGAAATTTCTAAGTACTCTTTTATGAAATTCAATGTTCACTAAAATCCCATGGCACTAGGACAACATCAGCTATAAACTTAAGGTCTACCCGTAATTAGAGTTCCCCTTAGTGAACTCAGTTGACTGGCGTTGTTGCATTGCCATCTTTTAGTCTCCTACAACTTAGGGATTAAGTCTTAAATAACACTTAGGAATCATAACAACAGTCTCATGGTCCACTAGTGGGGTCTTGGCCTTGAGCTCCTCACTAGGGCCATACACATAATTACAATTTACATTTTACAAAAATAATACAAATCATTAGGTCAAAAATGAGGGATGTTACATACTCCTCCCCTTAAGAATAACACCGTTCTTGGTTTTCATACTTCTTAGCAGTTCGTCCACACTTCGGGACTCATCATTCTTTAGTTCACTCGCCGTTCCCCCGTTTGGGTATTTGAACTTTCCATGACTTTTACAAGTCTTCGTACTTCTTTCACAACCTACTCATTTGTACAGATCATACCAGATCTTCCAACATTTTTTTTTCTAGTATACATAAGTATACAAAATTTCAAACAGTAAATGTTAATCATTTATCAATCATCCTCATCTATGAGGGCATATTTGCTTACTCTAGCATTCATAACATACACACATAAAGACATCTATTAGTCCACAATACAAATCATTTAATATTGGTTATGTCATAACACAATATTTCAACAACACCTTGTTGATCATCAAACTCTCTTCTGAGTTTGGAAACTTCAACAATCCTTTGCTGAACACACAACTCATCCTCGAGTTAAAACTTGTAAATAAAAAAACTGCAATAAAACTTACAGTTAGAAACATTCTCTATAAACTCAGTAGTGATATTTTCTGTAACTGTAGTATGACTTCTGCGACTCAACAGTAATTACCTATTGTACTCAATATTAATACTCCTTCCTTTAGCAATATTGAACTCAGTAATGTGGCTGAACTAGTTCAGATGTGTCATACTACCTCTACCATTCACTTCATCGCCATTCCCCTCATCAAATCTCTTGTGCATTACTCCACTTTCTTGTTTTAGGATTTGCCACTAGGAAGAAAACATAGTGAGCCACCTGCTCAATTCGATGGATATAAAGATTTCCTAGGTCTTATGGGCCAATATAACATTCAACGAGCCACCTGCTCTGTTCCACTTCCGTGGGGAACATGACCACATATTGTTTTTAGGGAAGTTGCCTCCTGCAACAGCTAAAAAATGAATGTAGGAACCTCCTGCCTGCTATGTTTGAGTACATAATTTAAATCTTCTTGTTTGAGGCTAGAAATTTATGAAGTAACAATCATTCTATATGCCACATGCATCATAATAACAACAAATATATTTTCTTATCACATTCTATGCATTTTGATGATTAAACATCATAAATCATGAGTTTTATCATCAAGTGTGATTCATAAAATCCTGTAATCAAAATAAGATGTAATTAAATCATTACTTACTCTTGATCGTTATAGCTCAACTCTTCTATATAAGTTTTATAATCAAGGTTCTTCTTTGATTGTGACATCAGTCATCGTTAAGATCACTTCCTGAAATGTTAGTACGAAAGAAAGAATTTCAATTGCTCATCAATTTAACACATTAGTCCCATAGTATTACACACATGCTCTTTCAATAACTTGTGCATTCCTTTCAATTCACCCTGATGTATGAGTATAAATTCTTCAACATTCATATTGTGAATCTAAGGTACAATTTGCTCACAAACAATTATATTAGTATCATAATTTAGTTATATATGGATTCAATTTGATACTCAACATCTGAAGATAATCTTTTTGATACTCTTTCAAAATATCCTATGATCAATTGATCATCACAAGATTTTTAAAGTTCTTTTTTTCAAACTCATACTTTTAGCAAAATCTCTTTTCTTGATACACAACAATCTTTGTTTTAAATATATAACAACACACTATCTAAGAATCATAATGCAATTCCACATAATAATATATCTTTAATATTTATACTTTCCAATTCTAATAACCATGAGAAGTTAAGTAATAAGATCTTAATAAAATAACGATTTTTCATAAACGAAAATAATATTTTATTACGTCGATCATCTTATCACGTGAATCCGTTCACGCCTTTTAAACATATATTGTAATCTAGTATGTCAAATTCAACCGTGCTATCATTATTCAGGATTAATAATTACTTAGTCTATGGGCGCCACAGAAGAAAATAAAAGAAAGTCAGCAAGGTTTTGCAATCAACATATTACCAATATCTAAATAAAACGATGTACATTCTAACTTCGATATTTGGCAACCAACCTTTTTTTTCGAAAAATGTAACTATACCCTCATCTAAGAGGCTATATGTTCTGATATAGCTTTTAATGAAAACTATTACAAGAATATTCAACAACCATGCATTCATAAATAAATTATAGCTATGGTAATTGAGGATTTTCATGTGTCTTTCCATAACCTAACCAGCTTACTTCTTTGATGTAAGGTGATAACTCTACTCTCTAATCTAATGAAGCTCATTTATAGTGTTCATAGTAATTATTATAACAACAACTACAAAGAATATCCTTTTGATATTACTAAGAAATTTTGAAATTCCCTATTAGGTTTAAGCTGCAAGTCATGAACACTATGCATAATTAATGTAATAATATGCCTTGCTAAACTTTTACATATCTTTATCTATTTCTTACACTTAGGGTTTTACAAAATGCCATCAAATCATGAATCAACAATTAACAAAAGGGTTTATGATGTTTCCTTTTCTCTTTTAGCAAGTTTTCAATCATGATACAAAAATTACAAATTTCACATTAATCTCAGAAGACATATAACATCATCTATACTGATACATCCTTTGTATGGAATATTTACATACTAAAATTTCTTTGTGCATACTTCATCTATTTGATCCTATGGCTATGTCCTAGAATATGTTTTTCATACTAACATTGTTCTTACCATATTGTAACAATTCTAATTACTTCAATAAACAATGATTCCTTTCTTCAGGAAATAAATCATTTTATTTAAAGTATTATGTATGCTTTCCCTATAAGTCAACTAAGTATGAATAAATTATACCTTAAGTAAATCTCGTAATCACATTTCTCATGCACTGAATTCATTTCAACAATTTATCACACTCCTAGACAATACTTATTCACCCATATGAGTTTCTATACCTTTTTGTCTAACGAAGAAAACTTATGATAAGGATACCATACCTGAATCAAAATTTTATGAGGATAAAATACTTATCCTTACTTCTTTGGAGAAACTTTGGAGTTGAACTCAAAACATTTTTCCCCTCGTCCCATCAGTCATGCATCCAAAACGAAACAAGAACAACTTCATTAGTTTTTAAAATAATTTATCTCATGTTGAGCCCAATAGGCCCTAGTGTTTGTAACCTAAAGCTCTTATACCATTTGTCACGAACCCAAAATTCAAGGTTGGTAAAAATGTAAATTTTTACCAAAACTTTTCATTTATGATTACTTTAATTTGACTTCGATGACACTTTATATAACCATTTTATCACGGAATGAGTGTAAAAGAAAAACATTTTAACTCCATAATGGAATCTTTATTTAAAAAGTACTACCCTTCCTAACCGTACTTTAACAAATTCCCCCTTTCATAATTTTCATACTTATCAGTAACAACCATAACCTTAATTATTCCTCCCATGATGACTATGCAAAATCTGTCCCAAAGATTCGTAAGGCGAAAACATGAATTTTTACTTAACGACAACCTTCAAAATACATATAAGAGGAGCATCAATTAATCTTTAAATGACGAGAATTCACTTAAGGATGCATAAGAGAATACCATAAGTATTTATGAGGCAACATATCATTTTCTTTATACAAAATATTTGTAAGTGAAATACTCCATAATAAAACTCATGAATTCACTTGCCATTTTCGACTACACAAAGGAACCCAAAAGAGGATAAGACACATCAACACAATTATCAAAGAATTAACTACACATGCATCTACTTCTAAAATGTACACAATAGAAGTCACATACAAAAGAGGACATTTTAACGTGGTTCACCTGCATCTTGGGCTACGTCCACAAAAGGTTGTTTTGTATTATTTAATCAAAAGGGAAGAGGTTACATCTAGAAACAAGGTTGTTGCCAACCACTTTCCTGCTTTTCTCTAGCTTCTCTCATAGAGATCTTTATCAATACTAACTCTACTATCAAGCCATGGCAGCATAAATCTATTCCACTACCCATTCTACCAGCCATATTAGTTGTGTTATAAAATCAATTCAAAATACATAAACCCCTTCCTTCATCTTTTAGTATTGCTAACAAAGGCTAACATTCTCTTTAGGTTCTTTTAAAGGTAACTATCAAGTTTCATCAAAACTTTTTATACTCTTATTATCCCACTTTTATTTTTATTTTTTCTATTAAAATGTTTCCCTCAGTATAATATCTGATTAAATGCTTACCTAAAATCTTTATCAAAGGTTAACACCCTTCGTACAATGTTTTAACATGATTTAAACTCTTATTAATAAATATATCAACGGAAGCACTTTCTCCTAAAGATAAGAGTAGAACTAAATTACATACCTAAAATATAGATACGATGATCGTTTAGAATGCTAAAATAGTTTACAACGTGAGATAAATCAAATGCATAGGTCGGAGGCACTCCAATAATTTCACTATTACCAAGTATGACAAATATATAAATAAAATTATAATGCAAGAATTTATACTAGGAAAATAGCGCTCTGTCTACAACAAGGAAATAATTTTGTATTTATCCTATTATAAATTTAGCCTTAAACTCGTTTCTTTAAACCTTCGTCCATCCTTATTCACACCGTTCTCTATAAGACATAAATATAAATATATATATTTATATATATACATAAACCCGATATTAATGGACTGATGTAACACAATCAATCCGTAATAAAAATAATACAACCAATAGTGATCGAGGAAAATCAACTATTTGGCTCTAAAAAAAAATAAGAACAATACCTATACTTCTGGCACGCTCACAATACCTATACTTTTGGTGACTATATAATAGGGTGGCGTTCTCTTAAAATTATATAATAACCAGATGCATAAAACCCATGCAATGGATCTAAAACCCATGCCTTGGCATTCGTGCCCAAAACGGAGTTTACAACGGGGTCTATGCGTACAGAGATCTCACTGATCTCGAAGGAGATACAAAAAAAAAATAGAGAGTTTTCCAATTGCTAAGGTCTGCATAGGTATACTTTTCTCAATTAAATATACAGAGTTTTACAAATATATATTGAATTGACCTAAATATATTTAGTGGTAATTGTCTTCATAGGTATAGTTTTCTCAATTAAAAATTCAAATGCTATATAAATATATACAAAATATACACATTTAATCATAACGTATTGTTCCATTAAAGGTATTTCTAGAAACCTTTATAGATGACCTAATAATTTATCATCTTTATGTGCTTAATTCTATTTATGCCTACATCATTGTGATAAGGCATCTTCCCTTTGTTAGGTTTATATTTATGTGTATATATATGAACGAGGTATATGATTTTAATATATATATTATGTGTAATTTCCCATATGTATGGAGATTACTCATGATATAATTTAACTCATAAAGATACCTCTCGTGGTAATCTTCCTCTCGTCTTATTCTTGTCCTATTTCAGGTTATTTCAGATTCATAATACTTACTTGGTATTAATCATTGGTTTAGAAACTCTTAAGGACATCCAAGGGAGTTTTAGTCATAAAGTTTAACTATTAGGTCTTAAAAGTTCGTAGGTGCCTTTTGACACGTAAAAAGTGTCTTCGGTATCTCTTTCTAAGGTAATTTAGAAATTTCTAAGTACTCTTTTATGAACTTCAATGTTCACTAAAATGCCCATGGCACTAGGACGACATCAACTATAAATTTAAGGTCTACCCGTTGTTAGAGTTCCCCTTAGTGAACTCAGTTGACTAGCGTTGTTGCATCGCCATCTTTTAGTCTCCTACAACTTAGGGATTAAGTCTTAAATAACACTTAGGAATCATAACAGTAGTCTCATGGTCCACTGGTGGGGCCTTGGCCTTGAGCTCCTCACCAGGGCCATACACATAATTACAATTTACATTTTACAAAAATAATACAAATCATTAGGTAAAAAATGAGGGATGTTACATGTAGTTAATATAGTAACTGATTACTTGTGTCGACATCGATATTTTAAATTATCATTCTCATGTCGTATTATGTTTTTTTTTAATATTTGATTCTGATTTATTTCTTTTGTTTGGAAAAGGGGTTCTGGAGCAGCCCTGAGGCTTACTTAGCTATTGAAGCTAATGCCTACTGTCATTACCTTGTTCAGGTTACAGGTAGGGCTTCGCATTCACGATTTGGTTAATAATTTTTAAGGTTTCAAAAGCTAAAATTGTAACCTAGCTAGACAATTAAATTGCATGATAAAAATAACGTGACCCTAACTATAAGGATGCCTCGTTCTAGCTTAAAATGGCTTCTATCCAAGGTGATGGCATATGTTTGAAGAACCAAAGTTTGGGCGCATTAAGAAATGAAATTCGATGACAATCAAAAAGTGCACACAACTATATGGCAATAGGTAAAATTAAAAGTGTAGTGGAGGCCAGACATGATTCATTTATGAGGCCACATGATTTCTTAGTGAACGAACTCCACGTAGGGAAAAACCCTATGTCCATGTTGAGGGTTTGGTATTGTCACTTGTTGCTCATTGAGGGATTGGAGAGCCAAGCTCTCTTGGCCGCCATGGCCATTTGGGTGCACCTTGCATGGTTCCAGTGTTAGACTTAAACGCAGAGGTGGCATTTCTTGGTTTCAGGGTTGTCAATGTATCGAGTTATCACCATGGACTTGGTTGTTTTGGTGAGCTATGTTCTTGGCACTTCGACTTCTCTGTCAACAGAGGTATGGTTGGCACTAACAAAGAATTGTTTCATTCTTTCAAATCTTTTTGTTTATAAATTAATATTCAACACTTATTAACTAGTTTGCGTGCAATGGCAGGAGGATTCCAAACTTCCTAGTTGCTCTCTGGTCTCGACTGGTACTCTCGGCTACAACATTGTTAAGGAAATGGAAACCCAGTGGTTTGAATAACCACGGTAAGCCTCGGGTCCTCCACAACGTCTACTCTGTGAACATGTTTGATTTTTACTATCGGTGTTGATGCTTATCTTGTTGTAAGGCTTTTGGCATTTGAGTGGATTAGTAGCTTGTAAAGGTTTCATGGATTTATATCCAGGGTTGGGGTCCGACCAACTATTTGATAATAAAATATACAATGTTAATCTTCTTCATTCAACATTTATGTGTTCTTCTCCTCTAGTGCTCCATTTCCAACTTGATGATGTAGTATGGACTCCAAAGGTGGAACGAAAAAAACATGAAGGGAGCATTATGTGTGTGTGTGTAGTCCAACAACATAACCTCACTTGCTATGGATGTCATGTATGGAATGACATGATGACTTTATTTCAAGGAAAATATGTGGAGATCACAACGTTAGTGGGCTTGGTAAGGGAAGAAATTAAAGAAGAGAGGAGATGAGGATGTGGATATGGAATCAATATAAGAAGAGAACAATCAACTTCAAGAAACTTAAAATGAATCTCAAAGGGACATGTTTTCAATTATAACCACATTTTTAATGTATTGCAAAACAATTTTGTTGTTAGGCTAATTTATGAATATTTACATACACAATTTTTAGTGTCACTCTTTAGGAAAAAAGAGAATTTTAATCACAATAGCAAATGCAGTTTAATTTTTCTTATTTTCTAAACTCGAGACATTTTAAAAAATCTTTATTTGTATTACTAAGTTAAATAATGCAATTGTCAATTCCTACTAGCTCATTCAGTTAAGGCGTGGTTCTCATCCCCAAGGGAACCTGGGTTCAATTCCCCTTAGGGGTGAACTAGTTGGGAAGAGACACCCAAAATCCAACTAGTTGAGGGTTGATGGCTTAGATGCCGTTGGGTCATGGTTTCTTAGACCAAATGATACTTTTATTTCTAAATTATACTTATATCATCCGTGGTTGGCGATGTTGCAAGGCCACAGTGGACCCGTAAAGTCCCTCGCGGCAACCGTTGGCGTTTCAATTTCCAGTGGCTTTCTTGTAAACAACAGGAGCATAGAGCTTTTAGTGAAGGCATGGTGGGTCGAAGATAGTGATTCTTCCCCAAATCGAAATGCAACTTACAATCCCACAAGTCTTGTTCTGTCACCTGGGTGAAACAAAAGCTTACAAAGTAAATCAATGCCTCGATCGGTATGGTACCGCAAATTTATCAGCCCGGTGGGCTAGATCAAGTGGTTGAGTGATGTAAGTTGTGTCTCGGGGTCAAATCCCCAGGTGGCTATACATTTCTATATAAGGGCCTCACTTGATGTCACTATCTATTAAAACCCCTTTGCCTTTCGTAATTTTGGGTTGCCTCAACCATGCATTAAAACCAATAGAAACAGCTAGCGAACCCATTCAGAATTCCATTGTTGCAGACTGCAATAAACAAAGTTCTTAAGTTATTAAAAAACACCTACTTTCGATAAGAAAAGAAAACATACAATTAGTAGTGAGAGGATTTAAGGTTGTCGGAGATACAAAGAGAGAATGTGCGTGCTGAACTTTTAAATTAGTTAAAGGAAAGGAACTTCTTTTTTTTCAACAAAAAAAAAACTATATTTACTTTAAAATATATGAGTGTTTACAAACAATAGATTACCATGGATCCAAAGTTACCCACAATTACCAAAAAAACTGACCAATACACAGTCCAAGGACCTGAAGTACAAAGGAGTGTATACGCCAAGAAAAGACCAATGACATAAGATCCCAGCACAAGTCCCAACCTGCCCAAATAGAAAGATAAATAAAAGGAAAAACACATAAAATCTATAAATAAAAGGAAAATGTCATAAAATGTGAACCCCCAAACAAAAAAGAAAGTGAGTGTAGTAAAACACACACACACACACCAAGAAAAACAAAAAAATAAATTAGACAATATAGCGACGGAGATCTCAGGAGAGATTAAATAGTGGCATGCGTCCAAAAGTAGATAGAGATCCATCTCGCCATTACTCAAAATGTATGTATCCCTTGGAAGCCGATTGTGCCCGCTTTGACAAAGAGACAACAAGCATATTGTGCTTTCTGTAAATGTGGAAAATAGACATTGGTTTGATGTCCAGAAGCATCCTTTCCACCTTATCCATCCAAGGTTTGAGAGTCAAAGATCGAAATGAACCTATTGGCAGGTGGTTTGGTGAGTTAGCATCGCGGATGCTGCGCAAGGCCAAAGATACAGTGGAAGGCGGAAAGCAGCGAGCAAGACGACAAGTATTTTGTAGATTTTGGGTCATTTGGACCGCGTCATGTATATTTTGGGTCATTTTGACCATATTATGTGGGTTTTGGGTCATTTGACCGCATTATGTGGGATATTGGGTTAGTTTTTGTAGAAGTTTGTTAAGGATTAGTTAGGAGGTTTCCTAAGTGGACTACAAATGTAAAGGAGGAAGCCTATAAATAGATGTAGGTTTGTAAGTGTTGATATAATCTGGAGAGCATGATTGTCGAATCTTGACAACTGAGAGATCTTGATCTGATGCTGAAGACTGAGTATTTTGTTGTATCTGGGTTTTTGCAGAGTTAGTATGATTTGACAGAGCTTTTGAGCAGAATCCCTGTGTCCAATGCATTTTGCGATATGAATATATGAATGATGGGATGTTTCCTTGCTGCGATTAATGCTTTACTGTCATATCTATTGCAATAGTAGATCTATTCCTGTTGAATGATGTCGCAATTATGATTAATGCCTGAGTTGAATGCTTAGATCTATTTCTGAAATGTTGCAATAAGGTAAGTAATTGATCCACAACACCCCCCTTCATTCGGCGGAAACATGGTTCCGTCAACTCTCCCTTGAACATCTCGGGTGAGACCTCATCTACTCCGCAGGTGTTGCTGGACAGGATAAAACCTGCCTGGGCCGGTGCTCAGGGAGATTACGGTGGTTTGGGTGTTGACAGCATTGGGAACCCCTGTCGACTTGGTTTGTGTCAATAAATGGTTCAGTTGCCGGGACCATAGCGCAAAGTGACAGGAGGATATGTTGTGGCATCCGACGAAACCGGAAATACAAGACTAGTTCGATAAGAAGTTGCAAGATTTTGCCAAAAAAGAAAACCATAACCCTCGGCTGACGACATATCAGTGGGTGGAGAGGTACATTCATAACGGTATGCACGAATATTTTTTCTGTGAATTCCCAGTCATCTTGTTTGAGTGGTTGGCAAAGTTGACCTTTCAGAAGAGGAACTTCCAAGGTGGTGAACCAACAACCTGGACCCCAGAACTGATCCAGGAGCTGCAGGAAGTCGACAACAAAGCATCGCGGGCTGTCGAAGTTTGGCTCGATAGCATACTGGAAGGCTATATCACTGAATTTGTGGTTGATAAGAACAAGTCTTATAGTGAAGTTGAAAGATATTTCTTCCGTGAACCATGGGGGAGGTTTCTGTTGTCGCTACAGTTGTCCATTAAGATGCTCATTTGCGAAAAGGGCATATTGAAGATGCATCTTGATTAGTAAAAACCTTGGTAGGTGAAGGCCATGGGTACTGCGATGACGGGGGGCGGTGCATGGAATGATAAGGCGTAGATGGGTGCAGCTCATGACGAGACTATGAGGTAAGCCGAGGAAGAGAGTGGTCTTACAAGGGAAGGAGCAAGGTTTCGATAGGAAAAGAGGAAGAGGACAAGAGAAGGTCCTGCTGCTATCGAAACACAAGGTCACGAAGGAAGACCACATGGGACGAAGCGACCTCACAGTTCCGACAGGGACAACCAGGCTACGCCCAGGATAGAGGCAGGACCAAACCCTAGCACCAATGTACCCACACCTCCGCTCACTATCACTCAACCAGTAAGAAATACAACTTCGACACCACCGTGTTCATTAAGTCAACATAATTTAATTACTAGTAGCTCAGCGACTGGAGGAATGAAGCCCAGGATGGAGGGAGAGGACACAAAGTTACCGCTATTCCACGGGAATGGAACAGATAATCCTGAGAAGTACTGGTTCTTATGCGAAGCAGTATAGACTGTGAAGCAGATTACTGATGACAATGCCAAGAAAGGACAATTGGCGATAACTCTTCGGGGTCGCGCATTAGACTGGTTTATGAAATTTGTGCAGGTTCCTGTAGGCACTCCAGAAAATACGCTGGATGAAGTTCACGCAGGATTGATTGCAGAGTTCTGGAAGCCCAAATCTGAAGCACGGTATATTAAGAATTAAAAGAGATTAAACAGTATCCTAATGAAACTGTGTGGGATTTTGATGAGCGATTCAAAACACCGATGGCAAGGGTCAGTTTCGACATGAGCAATGTCCAGCACAAAGAATGGTTCATTGCGGCATTTCTCCCGCACATTCGACTACTGCTAATGCAACAGAACATTACAACACCAAGTGAAGCCTTGGAAATTACGATGTGGTTAGAAGCATCGCCGATCGGGGAGAACACAGCTGGTATGTCATAGATTCAAACACAGTTGGCTAACCTGACCATAGAGCTGCAAGACCTTAAGAAGGGTAAGGAAAATCATGAAGAAGTGTGGTGCATGCGATGCCGCGGAGAGGGGCATACTAAGGATAATTGCCCAGACTTTCGCAATTATCTGGTTTCAGGAGCACCAAATCCATTGAGCGGCAGTGACATGCCGTGGTGTCACATCTACTAGGTATATGGGCATCACCACGAGGAGTGTCCATACATGCAAAAGATGGTCACAAAACCCATAAATTTGTATTGTACATTATGCAAGTCCGTGGGACATGACGACAAGGACTGCTGAGCATATGGGTTACCTCAAGGGAGAATGTACGATTCATTCTATGTGAAGGACAACCAACGTGCTGTACAACAACCGCAACTGCAGCCACATGTAGCTCAACCGCTACCTCAACCACAGGTGCAATTTGTACAACAACCACAACAGTTTATGCCACAATATGATCCGATGCAGATGGCTCCATAGCAGCCACAGTACATGCAGCAAGGGCAAAGTGTGCAACTGCAGCCAAATCCGATGCACCAACAGTTCAATCAACCGCAGTACTATTAGCAGCGAGGATTTCGTGGAGGATTCCGGGGAGGATTTGGTCACAGAAGAGGATGAGGAGGTCGATGGCTTGTCTAGTGTTACAATTGCGGAGTGCTAGGGAACTACCAGCGAGATTTCCCACAATTGCAAACATAGTGTACATTTTGTTTTGTTCATGATCACACCGTGGAAAACTGTCCGTAGCTGATTGCGCGATGGCAAGAGGGGAATGTTCAGCAATTGCAGAACCAAAATCAAGTGCAGCAACCAGTGGAGAATCAAGTGCAGCAACCGGCGCAAAACCAGAACTAGCACCTGAATCAGACTCCCAACCAGAATGTAAATCAACGTGGGAAGCTGCCGCTAAATCAGACTCAGGGTGCGACTATTGCGACAATTTCTTCGGATCCAAGACCCCAAGATGTTGCAGTCACAGTTATTACTCGTGGAGGTGCAACAACAGGAGCAAATGGTCCACACCCCCTTATCCGGTTAGCAGGGCAGAAGAAGGTGTCATTTGACATTGATTCCGAGCATGATGCATTCTTTCAAGCACGACGTGCGATGGAAAAAGATCACGGTAAGGCCATTATTTGTGACATGCCTCCTATTTTTATGCCACTTCAGAGGCAGGTCCACCGCAACAGTATGGGACTTTGCATAAATTTTTTGAGAGTTGTTTAGTGCTGGCAAGAGATCCTGATGCTCTCGCTTAGATCGAGGGGCTACTGTAGCGACGAGAAAGGGGATGGTGTGAATCTGCAGTCAACTCCTTACAGAGGTGAAAGACTGGTAAGGAGATGCATATGAACATTCAGATCGGAGACCATGAAGTTGATTCAATTATTCTAGATCTTGGTTCGGATGTCAACATCTTAACCAAGCAGGCCTGGCAGAAAATGGGGAGTCCCATGTTGAGCTGGTCTCCTGTATAGCTTCATCTGGCTAATTAGGCTAAGGTGACACCGATTGGGAGAGTTCCACGCCTGGTTGTGGACATTGAGGGAATGAAGACATACACAGATTTCAATGTTATTGAAGCGGTTGAGGGAGAAAGCTCATATCCCGCCTTATTGGGGATTGGATGGGCTAACGACAGTGCAGCAGTAATCAACTTTAAGAAGCAGATGATGACTTTTAAAAACCGTGACCTCAGAGTTGTAGCCCCGTTGGATCCGACTGAAGGATGCAGGTACATTGAAATAGTAAGGGATGATGATCCCAGCGGATGGGATCAGGCATACAAAATTTCAGAAGATTATATTCATCTGACTGCCAACAGTGAGCTTGAGTGGCACAACTTCAGCTCTGCGTCTTCCGACTCTGATGACGCTTTAAAGAATTCGCAGAACCGCTTACATGAGGTGTCACTCCACAAGTGTGGGTTGATCACACAGTCGTTATGCCGTGTTGCGACTGAGACTGATGCACTTCCAGTATATGAAGGACTGCTTGGCTTGTCTGATTTTCTTATGGCATTCAAGGAAAATGTCTCAGAACCACAACAATTGCTGGCATTGGAGGAAGCCCTGAAGGCTATTCCAGCACGTTGGTGGGCGGCACATAAGAAGTCGATTGCGGGATGGGTGCAGTGTCGAATATTGATGATGGTTCGCTTCAGCGACACCAAAGTTTACCACATGGGGAAATATGATGGCCGGAACAACCTTGGTAGTCATTTGATGGAGTGTTAGATGTTGTGGGCCTTGTGACCGAAGGATGAGTGGGTCCATTCCTTTATTCATACTTTGGACGAGATGTCGCCATCATGGTATACTACAACCGAATTGCAAGGGGAAATTGCCACCTGGTTAGAATTTACAATGTGTTTTACTCATACCTTCAGCTTCACGGATGCCAACCCGGATGTCCATAATGCTTTGCAGCTCATCCGTGACGTGGTTCTGAAGGTTGTACCAGTGGCATATCCCGCGGATCCACATACGCATTGTCAAATGCAGTCTATGATGGAATGTTATAATATCACTGGTGGGCCAGAAGATGGTGATGATCTGCGGAATGTCAATATTCCAGAATTTGAAGGAAGTCGCGTTGTTGTAGCACTGGATGCGCCAACTGATTCGATCAGCCAGCCGTTGAAGCTCCAAAAGGTCAACATTGGGACAGAGGACAGTCCAAAGTTCGCAAATGTTGGGGACTATTAGGATGATGGGGAAGGTCACAGACTTGTTGCATGAATTCCAAGACTTGTTCCCCATGAAGTTTTCTAAGATGAAAGGAATCTTGGGTGATTTGGGGGAGATGAAGATCCCATTGAAACCCGATGTAAAACCAATCAGGTAGCGACCATACCAATTGAAACCGCGCCATAAGGAAAGGGTCAAAGTAGAACTTGACTGCATGTTGGATGTTGGCAGTATTGAACCGGTTGAGGAATCAGATTGGATTAGTCCTATGGTGGTGTAGGACAAGAAGACAATGGAAGTGCGCATTTGTGTTGACTTGCGGAAGCTGAATGATGCATGTCTGCATGATTTATTTTTGACGCCGTTCACTGATGAGATATTAGAGGGTGTGGGTGGCCAAGAAATGTATTCTTTCACGAATGGGTTCTCTGGATATCATTAAATCAGAATCACGAAATAAGACCGCCATAAGACAACCTTTGTGACAGAATGGGGTTGTTTTCAGTACACGGTGATGTCATTTGGGATGAAGAATGCACCTGCGATATTCTCACGGGTTGTCGTTGCTTCCTTTAGGGACTTCATCCAGAAGTTCTTGCAGGTGTACATGGATGATTGGACAGTCTATGGCTTGATCAGTGATCATATGGCCAATCTGCAGTTGATGTTGGAACATTGTCGACAACATCAGATATCGCTAAACTTGAAGAAGTGCATCTTCTGTGCACCATTTGGAATATTACTGGGTCACATTGTGTGCAAGCAAGGATTGTTGGTTGACCCAACAAAGATTGCGCTCATTCTAAGCTTAACACCGCCGACTATTATCAAACAGTTGACAGCGACGTTGGGACACACTGGGTATTATCGCAAATTCATCAGGGGTTATGTAGCGATCATGACCTCTATGGAGAATTTATTGAAGAAAGATGCGGTATTCCAATGGAGACATGAATGTTAAGTTAGCTTTGAGACACTGAAGGCTAAGATGGCCTCAGCGCCGATACTGGTATTTCCAGACTGGAGCAAGGGATTCCATGTCCACGTTGATGCATCATTGATCGCGCTAGGAGTAGTGATCGCGCAACCTAGGGAGGGGGATCTGGATCATCCCATTGCTTTCGCGAGTCAGAAGTTTTCGTTGGCAAAGAGGAATTATACAACCACCAAAAGGGAAGGTCTGGCGATCGTCTACGCACTGCAGAATTTTTGACACTTCTTATTGGGAGGACACTTTAAGATGTTCACAGACCATTCTGCATTAAAATACCTGGTCAATAAGCCTGTGTTGAAGGGGGAAGATATGTCCCTGCCTACTTCTTTTTCAGGAGTTTGATTTTGAAGTAATTGTGAATCCAAGACATCTAAACGCAGGTCCAGATCATCTATCGTGGATTGAGACAGGAGAGGAGCCAACTAATATTGAAAACGGGTTGCCTGATGTGCAACTATTTAAGTTTGAAGTAGCTGATGGCTACTATGGAGAAATCATTCAGTTTCTGGCGACAGGTACCGCACCGGAGGGGTTTACCACTAGTCAGAAGAAGCAGTTGGTGGTCAAGGCTGTTGATTTTTAGCTGATTGTCGGACAGTTGTACAAATTGGGATCAGATGAGATCTTGAGGAGCTGCATCTCGCCTCATGAGAAAGGGCATATCTTGTCAGAAGCACATGCAGAAGTGGCTGGTGGGCATTATGGTGTTCGCACGATGGCCACAAAGGTGCTTCACGTAGGGCTCTGGTGGCCCACACCTCACAATGATGCGACAGATTATGCACGGTCCTGCGATGTCTGTTAGAGAACTGGGAATCCCTCCAGGAGGGATGAGATGCCACTAATACCTCAAGTAACATTGCAACCATTTGATAAATGGGCAGTGGATTTTGTGGGCCCTATCAACCCACCTAAGAAGCACACTGATGCAAGATACATCATTACGACAACAGACTATTTGACAAGATGGGGGGAGGCTACACTAGTCAAAGATTGCACTGATGCAACAACAACACGTTTTCTATTTGACAACATTGTCACTTGGTTTGGTTGCCCAAAGGTATTGATGAGTGATCAAGGCATTTATTTCATCAATCACACCATTAGCGCATTAACAGCAGAACTGTAGATTCAACATAAGAAAAATACGCCATATCATCCGCAAGCAAATGGGTCAGTAGAAGCTTTCAACAAGGTCTTGGAGCACGCGCTGCAAAGGTGTGTAATGCAAACCGCAATGACTGGGATCTAAAGATTCCAGCAGTATTGTGGGCGTATCGCACCACATGTAAAAGGTTGACGGGACATATACCATTCAAGTTGGTATATGGGCAAGAAGCGATTATGCCTATGGAGTACATCGTTCCGAGTCTGCGCATAGTGGCGACAACAGGTATGGAGGATGAAGTGGCATTAGGTGAACGTCTGATGCAGCTACTACAGCTTTAGGAAGATCACTTTATCGTCGGGTTTCATCAAAGCATGGATAAGGATCACCAGAAGGATTGGCATGATCTCCATATCAAGAAAAAACAGTTTCAGCAGGGTGACTTGGTGATGTTGTATGACAGCAAGTTTATGAAGCATCCAGGGAAATTGCTAATGCACTAGCTTAGTCCATATCGCATAACTTTAGGCAGAGCAGTACAGTTGCAGCAGTTAGATGGAGCGATGCTCCCAAAGTTGGTAAATGGTAGTAGGTTGAAGCCCTATCAGTCGGGCTCAGAGCAGCACGATGCTTGAGTCGCATCGGCAAAAAAAAAAGAGAGAAGAAGGATGCTTGGTGGCACGATGGCGCACTAACAGGGACAGAATGCGCAAGCGGGAGGGCTTGCGTTGCAAGTTGGAAGCAGGTTCACAACAGTGGTAGTGTTGCAACCCGAACAAATAAGTAATCATTCTGAATTATGAACAAAGGGACTTTCTCGGCTTGGCCAGTATGATCGTCCTCTTTTCCTCTATCTATTCCCGGTTTCTAGAGACTAGAGGATGAGTTTGAACAGTGCTTGATAGCCTGAAGGAAGATCACTATACCCGTGTGAGAGGTACATGACAGAGAGCCGCTGATTGATGTATCCGCTCGAGCAGCACACACCATCGAGTTCTAAAGAGCAAGAACAGTTCTCAAAGAGTAGTCAAGTGACAGACGAGACCGAGTACACCATGTCCGCGTGACGTGGCTCGAGGGCGAGCCACAAGATTGTGTTGGGGGCCTTTTGGCAGGCAGTTTGGTGAGTCAGCATCGCAAAATCGCGGTGCTGTGCAAGGCCAAAGATACAACGGAAGGAAAAAAGAAGCGAGCAAGGCGACAAATATTTTTGTAGATTTTGGGTCATTTGGACCGCGTCATGTATATTTTGGGTCATTTTGACCATATTATATGGGTTTTGGTTCATTTGACCACATTATGTGGGTTTTGGGTCATTTGGCCGCATTATGTGGGTTTTGGGTCATTTGACCACATTATGTGGGATATTAGGTTAATTTTTGTAGAAGTTTGTTAAGGAGTAGTTAGGCGGTTGCCTAAGTGGACCACAAATGTAAGGGCAGAACCCTATAAATAAATGTAGGTTTGTAAGTGTTGATATAATCTTTTGGAGAGCATGATTGTCGAATCTTGATGACTGAGAGATCTTGATCCGATGCTGAAGACTGAGTATTTTGTTGTATCTGGGTTTTTGTGGAGTTAATATGATGTGACAGAGCTTTTAAGCAGAATCCCCGTGTCTTTCATGTTTATCTGTGGTAATGCATTTTGCGATATGAATATATGAATGATGTGATGTTTCCTTGCTGTGATTAATGCTTTACTGTTATATCTGTTGCAACAGTAGATCTGTTCTTGTTGAATGATGTCGCAATTATGATTAATGCCTGAGTTGAATGCTTAGATCTATTTCTAAAATGTTGCAATAAGTTAAGTAATTGATCCACAACATCCTCCATCATTCGGCGGAAACATGGTTCCGTCAAATCTCCCTTGAACATCTCGGGTGAGACCTCATCTGTTCCGCAGGTGTTGTTGGACAGGGTAAAACCTGTGTGGGCCGGTGCTCAGGGAGATTGTGGTGGTTTGGGTGTCGACAGCGTTGGGAACCCTTGTCGACTGGGTTTGTGTCAACAGAACCCCGTCCACAAACCCAATCAATGATCATGAGGGAGTCTCCAGCAATGTGATGAAGAGGAAAAATACGAATCTTGGCAAAAAAGAGTGCTAACCACAAAGCCAATAGTTCTCCTCAAGAGTTTGTGCCCATACCTCCATACATCCAAACACAAAAATGCCGAGATTGATCCAAATAAATATAAGCCCGAGCACCACATATGCAACCATTCTATTGTGAAGCACCGTCGAAGAAGGCCATGGAATCCAACAAAGGGGGAAAGACATCCTTGGGTGGAGAGGACTTCCCTAAAGGAAAGGCCCTTCATGAGAATGGCTCAAACAAAATATCCCTATAGCGATCGAGACAACATGACTCAATGATTTAATGTTTAGGTCATATACTATGCACTTTATGGATGATGTGTGAAATTCTTAAATTTTATTTTTAAAATAATTTTTATATTCAAAAATAAAAAAGTTCCACCAAGGATTTATGTCAAATCCAAAGTGTATTTTAACAATAGAAAATTATGATTTTCCTTTTCAATAATTATAAAAATATATTTTCAAATTTCTAAAATTTAACCTATTTTCTTGTAAACATTACAAATTAACTTGAAAATAAACAGCATAAAAAATTTAAAATATATAAGTAAAAAAACTGACTTTTAAATGAAAAGTATATCCTTCTCTTGAAAGGGACTAAATTTTTTAAATATTATACTCTTAACACCTAAGTAATTAAATCACATCAAATATTCCAACAACCACATAATAATTAAAGTACACTTCACTCTTCTCTTGATGTATGCAAAACAACCACACAATAATTAAAGTGCACTTCACTCTTCTCTTGATGTATGCAAAAATATGTAAAGGATGTGACCTGAAGTACATTAAATATTCAACTTCCACACATGAGAGGACAATGCGTATGGCTATGGGACCATGCCTAGAGCTAAGCCACCTCATACTCATCATTGCCATTTTCCAATTCAAACTTTAAATAGTTGGCTGAATTGCTTAAAAAAACCCTTAAAAATATACCAACATAAAAAATAGTGGAAAAATATTACAATGGAATTTGCAATGTCATAATTCATTATGGAATTCTGCATTCAATCTCTGACTAATCTCAGAGCTACCGATTAGGCTCGTAGCTTTCACAACATTTCACAGCTACTCTACTGCGTTTTAAAGATTTTTGCTTTCTAATTTTAATAATTGTGTAAATTCTAAATAAAAACTTAGCGTTATACTGAGGCTTGATTTTGTACTGAAACTGCAAGTCAATAAGTACAGGAAATTGTTGGTAGGCTATTTGAGCTACCTATGATACAATTAGAATAAGCATTTTATATTACATTAAACAAGTTTACTGAATACTTGTCTGTTTTCCGTAAAGTCTGAAGAGGTGAAACGCAGACATTCCAGACACAAACACCATACACACAGCTGCCAAGAATGCGTGAATAATTCCAGCTCCACTTTTAAAGCAATACGCCCTGAAATACATACATACTTGGAACCACCCAAATTCATCCAGACCCTACTCTGAAATATAAGCTGCTTCTGCACTAGACGCTGCTGCAGCGAAGGTAACATAGGCCATGGTCTGTTCATCCCATAAACTTCATAATTAGCCCTCTTCCAACCATGAAAATAAATAAAAGGGCAGCATAATTAAAGTAAGATTCACTACCATACGGACTATGCTGCAAAGCAGTAAGGCATACGGGCGTTTCATTATGCATATTGCAGCAGTGTATTTATATGTTATGGGGTCTCAACAGTTAGATTTACCACTGAATTAGATCCAACAATTCAATCTAATTGTATTAAGCTACAAGGCAATTATCATAACTCTTTGTAAAACATATTATACTTTTGGACATAGTGATCAGATATGACTTTAATCAAACCTCAAATCTCATTTGCAGTTATTGGCATTTATCATAACTCTTTGTAATGCATATTATACTTCTCAACATAGTGATCATGTGATCAGACATAACTTTGAATCAAACCTCAAACTTCATTTGCAGTAATTGGCATTTGAATAATGTAAACTTGGGTAAATATTTATTTCTTCAGCCTTGTGGAGAGAACATGAACAAACTTACAGCATGTCTCTTTTCTATAAGTCCAGGGGATTTGGGGCTTCAGGCCATTAATCAAAATGTCAAACCTGGGTATTCAACTCACTGCAATGTTTTCCTTAGATAAAATTGAATATAGACATGATATATATATATAAAAGAAATGAAATCCAAATAATATCTTTATTGTGACATAGGGGAGAGGAGCCAGTGGTGGTGGAGCGGGAAGACCAGTAGTTGAGATATGGTGATTAGTAGTGGAAATAGTAATGGTGTTGGTTGACCTTAGTTTTGAAAAAACTATGTACTATAAGTGGTTCATAAAAGCACTTTATGTACAAGTAATTCTCAATATTTTCATGTTTTTAAAATTATTTATAAAAAAAATTGAACTACATTTTGAAATAAAATGAATATTTGAAATTGGAAAATCATTTTAAGTCACATCTACTTTAAGTCACATCAATGTTCAAGCATTGGTCCCAATAAAAAATACACTAAGGCACACTAAGACTAGACAACTTGGAACTTTGTGGCTGACATGGCATCATTTTGGATTCTTCACACCTCAAGACCAATATGGTTAGATAGAGAACACGTCACACCTCAAGACCAATATGATTTGATAGAGAACACGACAAAGTATATGTGATAAAAATTTAGAGAAAAAACAAACTCCGAAACATGGAGAATTAAGCTGCACCACTATCTTTCTCTTTTATTCGAGTGGATATTTGTTCCATCAAGTCTCTTCGAATTAAAAGCTTGACTGAGCATGAAGTTAAAAAGGTTCCGCAGTTGCAATGCCCCACTCACCATGGATATTTAGCAGTTAAAGTCTGTTGGCTGTGGGTTGATTAAAACTATATTCTTAGTTATTATCCAAGATAGAATACTATGGCTCATTGAAAAAATAAAAAAATTTATAAAGATTTTATACTACTTAAAGAGAAAGATTATTGTAACTAAGTATTAATTTAAAATAAATAAGTAGATGTTTATAATATTATAATATAATAAAAGTAAGTTAATATAAATTATAGTTTTGTTAATAGCCATAAAATTCACTTATAATTTTTTTATATAATTTGTAGATTAATGACTCTTTTGTATGATCATTTGAATACTTAATAAACAGTATGGAATGTATCCCATCTTATAAAGTATGGTATGTTGGATTAAACTTTTATATAATCTGTAGATCAATGTCCCTTTTGTTATATGATCATTTGAGAATTTAATGAACATTATACTATATAATCAATCCTTCTCTATGCTACTGTTTCATCTGATGGAACACTAACCCCTACCTTATCGATCCATTCAAAAACAGGAAAAAAATAATAAAAATAGACATAATTCAATTTTAAAAACCTAAGAAAGAATAACGCAAATTCTACGATGTAAAACTAATCAGAACTATTTATACCGCGTTAATGAAAAGCTGACTCATAAAAAGCAATGGAACCCAATACTAAAACTCAATAGGCCGTGTTTATCAACTTTAAGTTCATGCGGTATATTTCCATTACTTACAGTATCTATGGAACTTGTTTTTTAGTGCAACATAATGAAATTGGAACACAGATAGGCATACCTGATCGCAACAAAATATCGTCCATGCCAATGGCTTGCTCAACATAATGTTTCGCATATACAGGCTCGAAAAGCACCTCAAGCCTTGCAGAAGAGAGTATACTGCAAGAATTCCATCTGCAATAACTAAGAATCTGCATTAAAAAGGAACCCATGTCGGATCTTATCAGCCCTGCACTGTTTCTAAGGGTACCTAATTCCAAGAAACCAATAAGAGTTGGGTTTGTGCAAGTATTGCAGAAATCACATGAAACTCACACGAGTGTTTTCAGCAACGTAAATCGAACATGTATCTGCAATCCAACGAAGTCTCGAGTTGCAGACGCAGTTCCTACAATGATTGCTGAAAGAAGAGCAAAAATCACCACAGCGAAACGCAATAGCAGCTCTGTCATCCTCAGCCTCCTGTCCATCTTAGGGATTATATTATTGTCCGGAAGAGGAATGAGAACAGACCCACAAAGCATGCTAACTGTGCCCTCAATATTCTTCCCCATTTCATTACCAGTTATTTATTTCTCTACTTCTAAAGAGATGGACAAACAATGTAATGCAACGTACTAGTTCTCAGGCGGACTTATATAAGTTAAAAACTACCCATATAATTATTACAGGGACTAAATCTCTCTCGGCCCAGGTTAAAGACTGCACCTTAGCTGAAAGTAGGTGGGATTCCTGGTGTGGTGGGAATAATAATTGTGCTATAATTTAAGTTGTTATTTTAGGAAAGAATTATCAATGGTTGAAACCCTAGAAATTAGGGTTTCAAATAATTGTTAGTCCATTTAGTTCAAAGGGATACCCATGCAATTTACTAATGAAAAATGGAAAAGAAAAAATTGATTACATGATCTGATCATCGAATCATGTTTCAGGTTTCAGTTAATTTACTTCTGAAAAATTAGAAAAATGAACTGTTTTAACTATACTCTAGCCCACGCCTCTAACAGATGTTGTAGGTAGTTGGAAATGCTGAGGCTAATAAATTAACTGCCATGAAAACCAAACCTGTACATGGCATCGCTTTAATTCCTCGCCGTTGTGGGATTGTGACTAATGGTAAATCACCATTGATGATGGTGGTACTATGCTAAAATTCCGGCTGTGCAAGTCATGTCAGTGGATCTAATACTACTAACAACAAACATGAAATCGGCGAACTGACGATTGAATACAAAAAACAGCTTGAATCCTGTCACCTGTGGTGTTCTTCGTGATCTTGGCAACACTGACACGGCCATTAATGATTTGTGGACTTTTTTTGTAAAAGGTATTACCAACCAGAGTTAAATATCTGGTAGCTTCGAGAGTGTCTTGAGATTTGGTTTTCACGGTCTTACTCTGTTTTTGCAGCGCATGACATTCAAATGTACGTAGATGCTCTTAAAGTAGCTTGAAGCCTCACTGTTCTTAGTGATCTTGGCAATACGCCCATTAATGATCTGTTCACTTTTTTTAAGTTATTACCAAGTTACCAGCGTTAAATATCCGGCAGCTTCGAGAATGAAATAACGGATCTTTCGATCTTTTACTATTTTTATGTCCTCGTTCTGTTTTGTATGACATGAAAATGTACGTTGATTCAAATTTAAATACATGAAAATGTACGTTGATTCAAATTTAAATACAATCTTTTCCGGTGATCAAAACGGCATTTTCAAAACTATCTTTTTCAATAGGTCATAAAGCTATATTCAATTTTCAAAACAAAACAATATTTTTCTCCATATGCCCTTTTTTAATATTTTGTTAGTATTATTAAAATTAATAATAAAGTTGTGTTCAATAAAAAGATATACTTCTACTCTTACTAAATGTTGCAAAATTTTAAAGACTTTTAACATATCAAAAATCATTTTAAAGACTTTTAACCTATCAAAATCATTTTAAATTATATTATAGGATCAAAAAATATCTAAATAATATATACAAGAAAGGTAATATATTATTCTCTAAAGTAATAGCAATCGAAATAATATATACAAGAAAAGTAATATTTTTTTTTTTTAACTCGTTAAAATGCTATACTTTAATTAAAAGTATATATAAATCTACAAATCTCCAATCTTTCCAGAAAGAGGAAAAACAATTCCTGAAGCCAACCACATCGACTAGATCTAGTCAAAGGAACCACAAAGAGGATCTAACAGATCAAAAACCAACACCGGCCCAAGAAAAACAAGTAGAAACCACCAAGTCTATAACACAGACCAAAATTAAACCGAAGAAAATCAAAAGCATCCACTTAAAGATGCCAACTTAAAAATGAAGAACAACGGCTAATGGAAAACAAAGCAAAGTCTAAAGAGTATAAATGCTCCAAAAACCCATCCTAATAAGTCTAATGCCATCCCAAAATTCATAATATATACAGCCATCCTGTGCCGCCAAACCCCGCCGAGAGAGATCGTCTGCTACAGAATTGTGTTCTCGGAAAATATGGATGAAAGAGTTCAGAGGGAAATTAACATGAAGACGTTTGATCTGCTGCATCCAAGAGGAAAGAGAGAGGGCATTGATAGAACCTTCTACATTGACCCAATTAATTATAGTCAAGGAATCCCCCGCCACTTGTTCCAAGGTGATGTTTTCCTAACTTGCAACAAATAAAACCAGCCAGAGTGCTAGCAATTCCCCTTTAGTATTAATCCTCGGACCACAGGACATCCAAATCTTAATGTGATCATCATCCGCCAGTTCAATGAAGGCCCCCACACCACATTTTCCTGAGGAGATCTACGTTGCTCCATCAAAACGAGCCTGATTCTTTGTCCTAAGGAGCAACAACGGCCAAACAATCCTGTCAGATAACACTAGCTTCACATTCTAGGACCCCACAAATTCCTGAAACTGAACCAAAAACGAGTTTGTACACCTGTTCGGAGCTGTGATCAAATGCTCACTGGATGGAAACATAGGTAACCTCAACTGGGCTCAAAGGCATCTAAGCTCCAATCGAATCAATATCAATAGGATCAGGAACAATCCAAGGATCTGTTGAGTTGGAAGAAGATGGGGTCATGGAAGAGATCATGTTCACAGTGGAAACATGTGATGGGGGATCAAATGTTGGAAAGACTCCCATCAGATATGAGTCTTTAAGGAGTCCTACCCCCACACTCTCATATATTTGCGAAGTGTCCTAAAAGAGGGATATTATCCATAGGATGAGTTGTGATGTCCAATGTACAAAAATCTAGTTGGTCGATAGTGACAATTTTCCCTTGATGGGGGAATTGCACAATGCGGAAGACGAAAGAGGCAACCGTAGTCATAGCATAAAACCAATTTCGACCAAGCAATAAGTTGTAATCTAATGGTGTTGTGACTAATTCCATGTTAATGGAAACAGTCTTTCCTCCCAATTCAACAGTTAAAAATTGTAGAAGCCATTGTGGTTGGAATCCACGTCCATCAAATGCTTTCAGGGTGGTAGGGGAACGATTCAATTGAGGACAGTCGATGGCTTTCCAGCAGGACAAGGACATTACAAAAGTAGAGGCTCCTTCATCTAAGACAATACGATGGATGTTTTTCCTAGTGACATTGGTAATGATTTGAAATGTCAATTGGTGGGAAAGCCTCGGCTTGAATTAATCCAATCTAAACATGATGGTGTTGGATGATTCTGGATCCACTACTCCAATAGGAGATAACAGAGTCTTACATTGATTAGGGCAGTTTTGTAAGACTTCAAGGGTCGACATAGCACATGGTTCCTGGGCTAGATCTTCCACAATGTTGTAGTTTTGAGCAGCTCGGGTGTTGGGGTTAAAAATCATTTTTCGGATTGTGATTTTGGGTGGACACAATACTGCATTTGGTATAGGTTTGTCTATCGTTAAAGGACCTTGTGACCGGGGCTCGATGTGGATGTGGAGGATTTTTCAATATTACCTCCATTAGATTCTTTATCAGGATCATAATCATACATACGTTCCCTCGTGGATAAGTTAGCAGTTTCACTATGCATCATGAGAACATGAGCGATCGTGGATGGTTCTCCTTGAGAAGGAGTGGATTGTTGTGCAACCAATTGTTGTTGTTGTGTGGGGAAGGGGTCTGTTAAAATTGCGGGTGGAGGGTTTCCTTTGAGGAACTTTTGTACTTCTTCATGACATGGGAATTCTTTCATGAAGTGGTCATCACTGCATACTAAGCATGGATACTTAGCCTTCCATCTTGGTTTGGTGTCAAGAGGGCTTGGATTGTTCTTGTTTTCCTACTGGTTAGAATATTTCTTGGATTTACCTTTGTTTTTCTTCTTACGACTGGATTTCTGAGATGAAGTAGATTGGACTGAATTCACCTCCGTAGTGGAAGCATGACTGGGTGAATGGTTGGTGTTATTACCAACCTGTGACGGGGTTGGGGTTGAAACCATGTGGCTTTGTGATCCAACCGATTGAGTAACAGGCTGGGTATGAACGGAACCAATGATTCCATCAGCATGCGATCCTATGGGGGGTTTCGTTGGGTCGTGTGTGGGGCAAGGGGAATTGGGAATTATGTCATATAAAGTGTTAGATTGAGCGTATACTAAGTCTAAGTACTGGGCACGTGCAATAGCTTATTCTTCTGTAATTTCCCCACCCATAGCGACGTCTTTGGCTATAATAGGAAACAATGACTTGGTAAACCAATCGGCCAATAATTGATCCGGAGTGGGAGCCTTGATGAGTCGGCATCTTCTTCGTCATTCGTGAATATGATCGGAAATATGAGTGGAGGTGTATTGCCGGAGGGAAGTTAAAAGATCCGTGTCGGTTTCATATCGGATTGGTAATTAGAAATGCGTAAGAAAATCCATAGCTAAGGATCAAAAATCGGTGAAACAATGTGGTGGTAATTCGATGTACCATTTGGCGGTTGTTCCGGTGAGGGTTTGTTGGAATAACCTCAAACAGATAGAATCATCAATTAATGAGTTTGAGGAACACCACAAATGATATGTCATTACATGGTTTTTGGGATCCTTGCTGGGTTTGTTGTCAAATTTGGGTATGTCCGATGACGGTTTCCCAGGAATGGGTGGCCAATTCATGCCATGTTGAATGGGATTGTTGGTCAAACGCGAGAGATATGGCAGATCTAATGTAGCCAGAAATGATAATTGTAGGTTTGGTTGCGGGTACTCGTAGTATTGGTATGGCATTTGAGTACCAGTAGGCTCATAGATCAATTGATCATAAGGTCCTCCCATAGAGGGTTGGCCATATGGTGGATGTCCTCCCGCATTGGGGGGTGGACCGGATAGAGGTCCTCCTCCCCCATGAGGAGGTCCTCCCGAATGAGGGGGTTGTCCGGATGGTGGGGTGGAGGTATAAGTGGGACTGGTGGTGGGGGAGGGGGAGGACCTTCAGTTGGGGGTCCAGCCAACAGAAAGGTTTGTTGACCCCATGGGGTGTTTTTGTTTTTGGGGTAAGGTATTCTAGGGTAAAGGTTTCCTGGAGCGATTTGATAGGTTTGAATCATTTCCATATTTTGATTACCCGGGTATGTATATCCCCATGTGGGTTGAGTCCATACTAATGGTCCCCACGCATGATGTTCCCATGAATGTTGTCCCATGATTGGAGGTGGACCTCCAATCGTACTATAAGCTATAAACAAAGGTTGTCCTCCACTTGTATTTTGTCCACTAACTTGAGGTTTCCCCCCAGTTAGATTTTGTCCACTGACTAGGGGTTTCCCCCAGTTAGATTTTTTCCGCTAACCGAAATTTGCGCGGTAATTATATTTTGACTACTAACCATAGATTTCCATGTGACCATATTCTGACCACCGATTAGAGGGTGTCCTCCGATCAGAATTTGTGTCGAAGGTTGTGTTCCAGTCATGAATTTAATAGTGGCTGAAGGTTGCCCCCTAGTTGTTGGGGCCAGAAGAGGTGTAGAACCGACCAATTGATTTTTATGTGCACTAGGAGGGAAATATGGTTGGCCTAGTTCGTAGAGGGTCATATTAGGCACAAACATTCCTACGGAAGGCAGAGTAAAAGAATGCATAGGAGAATGGTGTTCGGAATTCGCTACTTCCGAAGTGGATTGGAAAGGAAAACTATGGTGCCTTACTCGTTCTCCAAGTGTCCGTAAGCGAGCCACTGTATCTTGAAGTGGTCCGCAAAAATATACATTCGGGAGAAGTCTAGTAGGGCGCAAAGGTGGTGGTGTCTCCACAGTCGGTGATGAACCAAAATCGAAAATAACGTGTACTAAGGAGGTCCCCCAAAATGAAGTGGTCATACCAAAAGCAGTTTCTATCGGGTCATCTAGAGCTCGAGTGAATATCAAATTGACAGCACCAGGGTGACCTTCAAGCAAGTGATGGAAATATGTGTCATGCGAAGGACAATGTTCCACCAAAAATGGTCCCATAGGATTAGTGATGGGAGGATTTAAAGGAGGAGAAAAGTCCCCTCCTTATTCAGTGGTCAGAATCCCTTCTTCGCGCGAACCAGTTGTAGTGGGTTGGTCCATATCTGCTCGTGTGTTTCCTTCCTCACTGAGGGGATATTCAGGTGGCAAGTTTTGTACCCTACAAGATATCCTTAAGGGTTGTTCATCTAGGACGAATGATGAAAGTATCCTCCTAAGAGTCTTCTAAGGAAAAACACACTTCAAATCCTACTCAAGATAAAGGCGCAAGAAAACTTATATGATAGGTGGGATGACGAGCTGGATCCTCACAGGATTGTCAAGGCATCACAACTTGCGATATACTATAGGGTCAAACATTAATACTCGGCCCAATCTTTCAGAGCAATAGGAGGATTAGGACCGTACCACTGACTGTATTAACCGACTACTCTGCAAATACGTGCGTAGTATCTCCCTGAGTTTTGTCTTGGTGTATTGCAATGACAAGATGGCCAATGGTTTAAGGATCCTCGTGGGGTCTCCCAATATATGCAAGGTACGTGCGAGATTCAATTCGTGTTAGTGTTGTCTAATGCACAACCGTTCGACAAGATCCTTCCTATATACCATCGAGTACATGAAGTACCTTTCTATATACCCGTATGTGTGTGAAAGGTTGTTTGATATACAAAATAGTACGTGGAAGAACCACAATCCCCCAAGATGCAGTGCAGGAAAATAACGACAACTGCTACGTGTAAAGACGTTGGAACACATCTCTAACCTATCACACGAGTTTCTAAATATTGTAACTTAGATTAGCGCTTGATTTGATCGTGTACGGTTAAGTGGATGCATGAAGTGTAGAATCGAACCAATATGCATGAATAAGCTAAATGAGATGCAAGTATTTAGTTTTTCGATGAAAAATATCTAAGGAAAGGAGAGAGATATTTTCTTCTTTTGTTGAAATAACCAAAATCTACCCCAAAGTGCAATGATATCCTTTCACAGTTCTTCTTAAGAAAATCCAAAATACACACAAAAGAGAAACTCTTTCAATCAAACACAATTGTTAACACCCAAAAAATGCTCACTAGCTCATCTCCCTAGTCACATGTCCCATTTGTCCACTTTTCCTCCCATTTTAGCCTCTAAAACCTCAAAAAACCTTCAAATGGTCACCAAAAAGGCCAAAATCAATATTTTTCTCCTCAAAATAATTAAAGTTCCTAAAAAATGCTAAAAAACCCTCCAAAAGGGCCCAAAATTCCGAAAAATCAATTAAAAGGGAATACAATTCAAAAAAGGAAAAAAGAGGGAAAAAGAGGAAAAGAAACCCTAAACCATTTAGCAATACCATTGGTTTTACAAAACCATGGTTCAATACTCCATCACCCAAAATCTATAAAAAGGTGATAGAGGCTCCTCATTATTCATTCATTATTCATCCTATCCTCATGTTGTCAAAATCACTCCGGAACCCTAGCCCAACCTTTTCAGCTTGAGTTTTCCATTTAGAGTGAACCTTTGGCCCACCCTTGGAGCATCTTGGAGAAGAGAGAGAACGTTGGAGCACTAGTGCACTACTCCTGTACTACTGCAAGAACTCCAACAACCTCATCATTTGAGGTAAAACCATTGCAAACCCTTGTTTTCCCATTAATACAAAAATATCAATTTTATTTACTGTATCTCTCATGGTTATTTGGTTTTTACTGTTTTAAATTTAGATTTACTTTCATGCACATGTTATTTGTTAATGGTTAAATTTTATTGATTCTGCATCTTGTTTTTACTCATTATTGAACTGCTACTAAGGAGTCCATTCTCCTTAGTAGGTGCCCATTTGCACAAGCTAGGGTGAAAATCCTAGCCATAACAATGACACTGTCACGTCCCCACCTTGACCCTATTGCATTAAAATGTAAATGATGTAATATTGTTATAAAATCATGGTGAGTAGCTCAAGGCCAAGGCCCCACCATCGATTTATTGCGGCATATGGTTTGTGTGCTAGTAATGCACATTGGAAATTCAAACATCATGTAAATATGCATTTTAATAAAATACCCACAACTAGCTATGCAATGCAACAAAGAGATGGGGGCATGATTTTACAAGGAATTGGGAGGGAAAACATTCAAACCCTTGAGCCAACCAAGTCAAGCCAAGTGTCAATGAGAGAACCCTTCAAACCCTCAACTACCCATGTTGACTTTTGTACCCAATCATTTATTTTCTCCCAAGAGTTGGTTGAGGTAGTTAATGCCTTGGGGAATGAGAGGTATGGCTGTCCAAATTCGAGTATGGGCAAGCCACCCTGCATGGGAAATCCCGTTTTGCTTATTGGGAAAGAAATAAACCATGATTTTCTCTCCCAAGCCATTATCCATCAACCAGTCTTCCTCCCTCATGAGTTTAGAGCTACCTGGGTGCTTTGCAGCCACGTTTTTCTGTTTATCCTTGTTTCCTCAGTCAGGAGAAGGGTGTTTTTGTGTTGTATACCAATGGGGAAGAAGAGGAATTTACCTGGGGTTCCATAGAGGTTGTTTTGGGTCGTTGAATGCCTGATTAGCTGGGGAAGAATTCATTTTCCCCTATGATTGTTTTTCCCATCCCTTAATCCAATTTTTTACTGGAAACAATTTGGAAAAACCCATGGCCAACCTGTTGGTAAATCCATTGTTGTGCACTGGCTTGGTTGAGATGAAATGAGAAATGGGCTGTGTATGAGCCGAATGTTCCCTTTCCTTGTGATAATCATGCCCAGCTCGGGGGTGGCCTTCGGACGGACTCAATATAAGCTATTGAAGAGCCTATGGTTGGATGGAATGTTGCAGCAACATAGCTAGTTGTTTGGGACAGTTGCAAAAATGGAGATAAGTATTTTTATTTCCTATGTATTTACTTCTGCACCATATTAATTTGATGACTGCTGATATGCTGTATGCATGAGTAATGTGTGTGGATGTTTTAATTCCGATGTGCATAATCGATTTGTTTTCCATCTGCACACATCTCTTTTAATGGTATGAATCTAATGAGTGGGATGAGTTTTATGAAAAGCCCCACAGATTGGCTTCATGTTCCCTCTCTTTCCTTGGATGGATGGGTGGGTACGTTACAAAATGGTATCAGAGCTGCTGGTTGCAGCATTGGGCCTTCATGGGCTACCTGTCACAACTTGCAGAGGTAAGTATGCTTACTGCCCAGCATAGATTGTTAAGAAAAATTTCAAATTTTCAAAATTTATCAAAAAAATTTCTATGTATCTATGATTTTTCTGCCAAAAAAACTGAGTCGGTAGAAAAACTCGGTGAGTTCGTCCGCAATGGCAAAAGGACTCGGCAAGTTGTTCCGCAATGCGGCAGGAAATCAATAAGTTCACCGAAACTGCGGAAGAACTTAGCGAGTTGTTCCGCAACGGCGGAAGAACTCGGCAAGTTGGCCCGAAGTTGCAGAAGTGCCCGGGGAAAGGAAGAAAAATTTCTAAGTGTTTTCGGCGGCCAGACTTGACGAGTTGGCCCAAAACTGCGGAAGGACTCGGCAAGTCGTTCCTCAACGCGACAAAACAAATCAATAAGTTCGGCGGAAAGATGGAAAATTTCGGAAGGAAAAGCTAAGTTTGATCGGAAGAACTCGGCAAGTCGCCCCGCAACGGCGAAAGGACTTGACGAGTTGGTCCGAAAAACTTTCTAAGTGTCTTCTGCGTCAAAGAAAAATTTTCGGAAGAACTTCGCGAGTTGCTCTGAAACAGCGGGAGAACTCGGCGAGTTGCTCTGAAACAGCGAGAGAACTCAGCAAGATGGTCCGAAATGGTGGAAGGACTCAGCAAGTTGGTTCGCAACGGATCGGAAGGAAAAACTGAGTCTTCGACCGGAAGAACTCAGCGAGTTGGCCCGAAACAGGTCG
This sequence comes from Larix kaempferi, assembly GCA_027924585.1. NCBI lineage: Eukaryota > Viridiplantae > Streptophyta > Pinopsida > Pinales > Pinaceae > Larix > Larix kaempferi. The sequence goes on along the minus strand of BSBM01000350.1, from coordinate 13,187,683 downwards.
GAAGAACTCGCTGAGTTGCTCCGAAACAAGGAATTTCAGCCATTTTTCAGAGAGATTTTTTAGGCGCCGAAAGTTGAAAAATGCCATGGAACTTGAAGCCACAAGGGGGCAAGCCCCCTTGACCCCCGCTGTCCTCCAGAGGCAGTCGTTGAAAGTGTGAAATGCATTCTCTATGCTTGGGATGAGAAGCAAGAATTGCATTAAGAGTAGTTGGCTGTAATATGCCTTGCAGAAGAGCAATGGGAGCAACAAGGAAATGTCAATAAGAGGGAGATTCCTCACCTTAAACTATTTATGTTTATAGCAAAAGGACTGCATGTTGAAAAATAGCAAGAATGAATGTTATACACGTATGTATATGTTGAATTACTAATTCATGAGAAGATCATAGCTAATGATCGCTTGTATGCTTGGTAGGAAAGCCAAGAAAAGGATCAGCTATGATGTGGAGGAGGAACTCCATGTCATGATGAGGAATTGGAAAGGGAGAATTCCTTAACTCCTCCATTGCTCTTATATTTATATTTCATGAGTTGTCCATATTGAAAATTATGGCATAGGGATGTTGGAAATGAAAAAGGATAAATATATGAAGTGAATATGTCCTAGATGGCATATTGCACAATGCATGTGAAAATGTTTTTTTTGCGTGTATATGATATTGCATATTAGTAAAATAGTGAGGTTTTACATATGCAATGAGCCACTTAAGATAATTATTGTGGTTGCTAATAATTAGTCATGTTCACATTGGTTGTAGGACCAAGGACAACCGAAGCATGGCTAAGGGTGTGGATGATGATTGTTGCATACTGTAATGTCCCTTGTTAGGAATTTTATTAAAATTGCAATTTTCCACTTTTTTTCCCTAGTTCGACCTTTGACTAGTTTTGATCTCTAGGTCCCAAATTTGCCCCAAATGATTTCAAATCTTCTGAGAAGGTATATGAATGAGATTAGAACATAAATATGTGTTTTAAGGATGCCTTTGGACCTTTAAAATACTTCTGCAAATACTCTTTCAATTCTGGCCAATGTAGGGAACTTTACTAGTAATTTGCCTTTAACTAGTATTGGTCTCTATGTCTCGAATTGACTCGAAATGCCTTCAAATCTTCAAGGAAGGTGTATGAATGATATTAAGACTTGAATATGATGTTCAGGGATGATATATGGCCACCAAAATACCTCTGCAAACTCTCTTAAGATTCTGGACCAAGTATGCAATTTTACTAGTAATTTGGGGTTCAAATCCCCCTGGGGTAAGTATTGAAAATGGCTTCCCAAATGCCTCCAAAGCTACTCAAATTTCTGAACAGAGGTAGGGAATGTATTAAGGATGTTATTAAGGTCTCATGTTCACCATTAATTGATTATTATATCTGTTCCAACCCTCTCCCATTCAACTGCAAAAATCACCAATTCAACCCTTGGGGAAATGGCACTATTTCTTCTCCCAGTGCAATTAAACTAAGTAAAAATACTTCAAATGCTCAAGTACAGTACATGAAACTTGTAAAATACATCCATGGCAGTCCATTAATCACAAATTCATCAGAGAATCATCCATTCATTCGAAATCATCATCAATACATTGGTTCACAACAAGGTAGTGGGGAAATGGCATTGTTCTTCCATTAAAAATGAGATTTATACATTTCTACTTGGAATTTCGACCTGAAACTTTTTGGAGATGAAGAACAGAGTATTTAGTTCATATTACAAAATAAATGGGGCATTAAAAGCTTCCCCAAAGAGTACAATAGCTCACCAAAAACGCCCTCCCTCAAGGATCAAGAATATGCCATCAAAACCGGAAATGGTTGAAGGAGTGAGCTGCAATAGAAGAAACCATGAGCTGCCCTGTAGCTTACACCTGAAAATAAAGACTCCATTAAAGCTCCAAATGAAAGGTCTGAATGGCCTTTCCAATTACCAACTTGGATGGGAATCTTTCACCCTCGAAATTGGCTAAGGCAAGAAACTAGTCATCCACTAGCTCTCCCTCTTCACAAATGCAATTGCAAATTCTACAAATGATCAAAAGCCATTCTCATACTTCATTTCTACATTTTATAACCAACATTAGCCTTCTAAGGGTCGAAATCCTCTCAATAGATTCAATAGATTTTCATTTAGGAAATATTCCACATTTGCCACTTGTCTCCTAGTTCCAACCTTCCATCTTCTCCCAAATTCGATTTTGAGTCTCTTTGGCTTCTCCAACTCCCAAATTCGCCTTCTTTGAGCCTATTTTTGGGGCTGACATGTCATAGTGGTCATATGTCAGAGGTCAGGTCTGCAATTTGTCATAGTTGTCATAGATGCTCCATCATTGGTGTCATAGGGGTTAGGGAATCTAGCCCAAGTGTCCACAAACTTCCACTTTGACTCTTTATCTTCCATGGAGGTTACCAATCCTTCCAAATTCGACCTAATATGCTCAATGACATGTGTTATGACTTACCAACTCACCCAAGAGTGTTCACATTCCCATTAATTCGAATTTGCAAAAGAGAGATACCATGTATTATGAAAAATCAAGCTAGTGTGGGTCCCACATCCTCCATATGTCTCCAAAACCATTTGTCACTTAGGATTTCTCTTGAATTTCTTTATTCACTCTATTTATTAAATACTTGAACCATTCTAATGTCTAAACATCATTTATTATCCCCCTTATTCCAAATCCCAAAGCTTCCACCCCAAACCTAGGAAACTAGTAATTTTCCTCCTTGGCAATTATTTGACCCTTAACATCAATTTTACAAACTCTAATGAATATGGATAATGTGATTAGGCCATTGTGACCCAATTCCAAATTTGGGACATGACAAATCCTCCCTTCCCAATATTGCTTGTCCTCAAGCAATTTCAAACATGGGTGTTGAAGAACCTGCTTTCTGTATAATTCTTTGAAGTTGCCATTGAATTGCCAAACCTTGAGTCTTTGAGTTTCCATGAATATTTTAGAGAGGAACCACCATGATTGCTGCTGCACTACTCTTATTAAAATCACTTTATTAAGTGGGGAATCCATCTCCCATGCTGCTTGCTTCCCCAAAAAAAATGAAACCAATGAGACAAAAATTATTCCAGGGTCCCATTGCTTGTATTGCACCCCAACAATTAAGAGTGCTCTCCAACCTACACCATTAGATAAGAGGATTCCTGGATCCCATTTTCTTGTATGCATTCTTCCAAACATCATGAGTACCAAATATATATCATCAAAGTACATAACAACATAATGAAAATGTACATCAAGGATATGCTTCATCAAAGAGTCATGAAAGTGCTTATACCTCCAAGCAAGTAGACCACCATTTTCCAAGTGCATACAAGCTTCAAGTGACCAATCAAATCTGCTCCAATGACATAGGTGAGGATCCCATGTCCTATAATGCTGCTCCAAAAGGATGTGATATGCATCAAAATATTCAACCATGTATTCTTTCCTCCAAGAAGTGAATGAAGAATCTCCACTAGAATCTGAACCAAATAATGAGCATAAAAAACAAGGAGACTTCAAAGGACTCAAAGAAGTCTCATCCATACATCCATGAGGATATGTATCATCATAAGGTAAAGCAATATGCTGCTGCAATTCTAAATAATGAGGTGCTCTATTCATGTCATCATCAAAAGGAGAGGTAGGAGTTTCATACCCCTCATGTGGCACCACTAGAAAAAAACCTTTCACCCAATTTTCATCCCAAAGTGATGTGGTTGGAAAAGAAGTGTGGGGTGAGGAATTATGAACCAAATTTAATTCTTTACAACTCTTACCCATTGAAATATTTAATTCATCTTCTCCATAATTGCTTGGTCCAACTGTTGTGAGATCATATACCTCTTCCAAGGCTTTGTAACTCTCTCCATGAGGCAACTCATAATCCCTTTGAACAAGGACAAGTTCTTGTCCTTCTTCTTGTTTTAGTGTAGCATCTTCAAGAACCTGCATATCAACATGTACCTCATGTTCCACAATTACATTAGGTTCCTCTTTTGTGGCATAAACTGTTTCATCCTTTTCCTTGAAAAGAGAACCATTGCTCATTATTTTTTCCGAGTTGCTTCCAATTTCATTAAGCAACAATTTGAACTCTTGAAAGTATTGCCTCCACTTGTATTCAAAGGAAGGTTCCAATAATTTTCTAAACTTCTCATTATCCTCTGAGGTTCCTTTCTCATCCTTACTCATGGTGACCAATGAATGCACTTCTTCTCCTATTTCTTCCCTTTCACCAAAGTACATCCAGTTTCACTTTCTAAGGGTGGTGGCTTATTTCTTTGACTCCTGGTCTTCATTAATGTTCTACCACATCAGGTGCCAAGACCATGCTCTGATACCACTGTAATGTCCCTTGTTAGGAATTTTATTAAAATTGCAATTTTCCACTTTTTTTCCCTAGTTCGACCTTTGACTAGTTTTGATCTCTAGGTCCCAAATTTGCCCCAAATGATTTCAAATCTTCTGAGAAGGTATATGAATGAGATTAGAACATAAATATGTGTTTTAAGGATGCCTTTGGACCTTTAAAATACTTCTGCAAATACTCTTTCAATTCTGGCCAATGTAGGGAACTTTACTAGTAATTTGCCTTTAACTAGTATTGGTCTCTATGTCTCGAATTGACTCGAAATGCCTTCAAATCTTCAAGGAAGGTGTATGAATGATATTAAGACTTGAATATGATGTTCAGGGATGATATATGGCCACCAAAATACCTCTGCAAACTCTCTTAAGATTCTGGACCAAGTATGCAATTTTACTAGTAATTTGGGGTTCAAATCCCCCTGGGGTAAGTATTGAAAATGGCTTCCCAAATGCCTCCAAAGCTACTCAAATTTCTGAACAGAGGTAGGGAATGTATTAAGGATGTTATTAAGGTCTCATGTTCACCATTAATTGATTATTATATCTGTTCCAACCCTCTCCCATTCAACTGCAAAAATCACCAATTCAACCCTTGGGGAAATGGCACTATTTCTTCTCCCAGTGCAATTAAACTAAGTAAAAATACTTCAAATGCTCAAGTACAGTACATGAAACTTGTAAAATACATCCATGGCAGTCCATTAATCACAAATTCATCAGAGAATCATCCATTCATTCGAAATCATCATCAATACATTGGTTCACAACAAGGTAGTGGGGAAATGGCATTGTTCTTCCATTAAAAATGAGATTTATACATTTCTACTTGGAATTTCGACCTGAAACTTTTTGGAGATGAAGAACAGAGTATTTAGTTCATATTACAAAATAAATGGGGCATTAAAAGCTTCCCCAAAGAGTACAATAGCTCACCAAAAACGCCCTCCCTCAAGGATCAAGAATATGCCATCAAAACCGGAAATGGTTGAAGGAGTGAGCTGCAATAGAAGAAACCATGAGCTGCCCTGTAGCTTACACCTGAAAATAAAGACTCCATTAAAGCTCCAAATGAAAGGTCTGAATGGCCTTTCCAATTACCAACTTGGATGGGAATCTTTCACCCTCGAAATTGGCTAAGGCAAGAAACTAGTCATCCACTAGCTCTCCCTCTTCACAAATGCAATTGCAAATTCTACAAATGATCAAAAGCCATTCTCATACTTCATTTCTACATTTTATAACCAACATTAGCCTTCTAAGGGTCGAAATCCTCTCAATAGATTCAATAGATTTTCATTTAGGAAATATTCCACATTTGCCACTTGTCTCCTAGTTCCAACCTTCCATCTTCTCCCAAATTCGATTTTGAGTCTCTTTGGCTTCTCCAACTCCCAAATTCGCCTTCTTTGAGCCTATTTTTGGGGCTGACATGTCATAGTGGTCATATGTCAGAGGTCAGGTCTGCAATTTGTCATAGTTGTCATAGATGCTCCATCATTGGTGTCATAGGGGTTAGGGAATCTAGCCCAAGTGTCCACAAACTTCCACTTTGACTCTTTATCTTCCATGGAGGTTACCAATCCTTCCAAATTCGACCTAATATGCTCAATGACATGTGTTATGACTTACCAACTCACCCAAGAGTGTTCACATTCCCATTAATTCGAATTTGCAAAAGAGAGATACCATGTATTATGAAAAATCAAGCTAGTGTGGGTCCCACATCCTCCATATGTCTCCAAAACCATTTGTCACTTAGGATTTCTCTTGAATTTCTTTATTCACTCTATTTATTAAATACTTGAACCATTCTAATGTCTAAACATCATTTATTATCCCCCTTATTCCAAATCCCAAAGCTTCCACCCCAAACCTAGGAAACTAGTAATTTTCCTCCTTGGCAATTATTTGACCCTTAACATCAATTTTACAAACTCTAATGAATATGGATAATGTGATTAGGCCATTGTGACCCAATTCCAAATTTGGGACATGACACATACAACCTTATGAAGAGAGGATGTTGCAACAAATCCGTGATCATGGTGTTGGAAAAAGGACGGAGTAGCCTTGGTAAGAGGCCAACTCATCAGGTAACATCAAGCGATGCTAATGACAGCCATGCAGGTAATGGTTATTTATGCTTAGTTGCATGAATGTTGAAGGAGGATTTGGTAAGATCCCTTCAACTACAGTTAAACTATGTTGATTTGGTTTACATGTGGTATTAAGTGCTTGAATGTGAATGTCAACCTACCAAGTATGGTGAGGTGCGGGTAAGTAAAGGCAAGGAGCCTTGCACCCTATAGTTTCTTAGAAACCTCAATCCATTCATATGAGGATTATATCATGCCATTTGTGTATGTTGGTTGTGAGTTAAGAAACCAAAGCAAGTGAGGACTTATGGTCCTATCATGGTAGTGCATGCTATGTGGGGAAGACATGGTTAGGCCATAATATGTTTGAAGGCATAATATTCGTGAATTAATGCAAGGTTGCATTAAGGGGATGTGCATTAAAAATATTTTGTACAATCTCATGGTTATGCACGAAATGGTGATCTATTTAATGAGCTACTGTGAATGCAAGAGAATGATTGAATATAGAAGGTAGACATGTTGATGGGCTACCAAGAAGTGCTATGTTGGAAGGACATAATTGCATGAAATGTGAAGTAATGAGTATTCACTGTTTATCTAAATTGCATGGATAGTGTGACTGTGTCTTGCAATTTTTAATGCATATATAGAGATGTATATATTTCATTGCATTTAAAATGTTAACAGCTTAAAGTGTTTGAATTATTGAGCGTTTTAATTCTGAGATCACTTTAGTCACTGTTGTAGCAATAAAGAGAGTATATGCATATATACTCACAACGTGTTTGGCTTATTGAAATTTCAGTTTTTAGGTAGAAAGGTCTTGTGTATGGCAATGAGAATAAGTCCATAGTAAAGACCAGGATCTACCATGTGCAGAAGCCAAAGGTTATGAGAAGGTTCTCATGGTTGTAATTTATGCATGAAACAAATATGAAAATTGTCTGGTTTAAGTTTATGAGAATAGTCTCATAGTTGCAAATCTAATTTCTGTAGGAAAATAGATTTACAAATTTCGGATTTGAAAATTGCTTATAATTTCTAATGACTATTTGGCTTATATAGAATTGTGTCAGGAGGACATGTTGTAGGTGGATGTTCATGTATGGTAGCAAGGGTGAAACCATAATGGACAGAGTGATACCACTTACGAGAGCCAAACAATATGAGGATAGCCTCATTGCTAAGCAAATCAATTTCTGTAGGAGACAGAATTGTAAATTCATGTTGAATTTAATTATTAATGCCATTGATTGGTTATGAAGAAATTAGATTTGAAATTATTGTTAAATGTTGCTGACTGTTTGGCTATTTGATAAGTGTGCCAGGATGACACATTGTAGGAAGACCATGTGTGATGGCTTGCAGAAGCCAAACTAGATGGTAAGGATCCCATGATTCGGAAATGGGTTTCGGGTGAAACGCCATTGTAAATGATGATAATGTCTGAACCGAACTACATGTTGGTAAACCATGTGAGTGAGACAGTGAAATTATGCCAAAAAGGCATGTGTGGGTTATGGAACCAGAAAATATTGGGGGTGGAAAACCGAAGGACTGTTGACTCAGAGAAGGGAGCCCCCAGTCTTCGCAAATGAAGAAAATATACATCTGTGAAATGAATGAGTATTCGGTAACCCTAACTGAGGATATACATGTCTGGTTATTAGATTTAATATGTAGAGCATGTTTTATTATTTCATTATTATTTTAGACTACTTGAGTGGGACTAAGGCCTACATGGCTCACACCGGAAAGGGATGCATACCTTTCGGGTGATGGGTTATGTTAGGGTTTTCAATATTGACTACACCCTAAGGGAATGGACGCATTCCTGGTGTTTCAATACTTGATAGTGAATGTTATGAAATATGGTTACAATTTTATAGCACCAATACTGATGAGTCTTCTTATCCTTCTTGTGCTATCAGCTTACACAGATGCAATTTGGTGTTGCACGTAAGAGGCAAAGTGAAGAAAAGGTGCTCAAGAGGACTGTATGGCCAGTGGTAACCTTTCTACGCTCACACTAAAGGACACTAGAAGAGATGGATAGGCCCGAGGAGCTGTGTTGCAGAAAAGGGGTATCATCCTTGTGTAGTGTGAGTGGGTATTGTGGGGCCATGCTAGCCTGCAGTCAAGTGAGTCACCTATGGAGTTCCTGGAGGGAACCACTGGTTGCATGAGAGAAGGAGCCACGTAATCATATTATGTTGTTCATATTGCCTGATAAACCCAGTCGATGTACTGGCTTGGCAATGGTTGTTGTATGCCTAATAAACCCAGTCGGTGTACTGGCTTGGCATTGGTTATTTGGATGTTGTGGCGAAGGGTTGCTAGATGCCTAATAAACCTAGTCGGTGTACTGGCTTGGCATTGGTTATTTGCATGTTGTGGAGGTATTGGTGAAGGGTGTTATTTCCTGACAAACCTAGTCGGAGAACTAGCTTGGAAATGGTTGTTGTATGCTTGATAAAACCAGTCGGCGTACTGGCTTAGCATAATGATTTTTGAAATGCTTGATAAACCCAGTCGATGTACTGGCTTAGCATACTGATTTTAGGGATGCCTGATAAACCCAGTCGGCGTACTGGCTTGGCATTGCCTATTCGGATGATGTTGTGGAGTAGCAGGTGTGCTGGCCAAGCATCCACCCTAGAGGTGATCCAAGGCTTGTAAAGCAGAGAAGGAAACCTATGGAGTAGCGAGGAAACGCACAATACATATAAGTATTCATTTCAATTTATTTCTTGTTTGGAATAATGAATATTTTAGGTATAAGTCTTCTAACAGCTAAGTTGATACACTATTGTTTCCTTGTTGGAAACCTTGGCCATTGCAGAAAGCAAGGACCCTGAAAGAACTATAAATTCTTGGTAAACCCAGAGAGTAACTGTTTGGAGCTATAAATGCTTGGTAAAGCCAGAGAGTAACTGGTTGGGCGCTATAAAATTCTTGGTAAAGCCAGAGAGTAACTGGTTGGGCGCTATAAAAGTTTTGGTAAATTCAGAGAATAGTTGGTGGAAACATTAACAACTTGATGTTGTGGAGCAGCTGGCGTGTTGGCCAAACATTCCTTAATTAATTGATAAAAACCATTCGGTGTACTGGCCTGGCATTGCCTATTCGAATGGTTGTGGAGTAACCTGCGTGCTGACCCAACATTCATTATTGTATCCATGGGAAATCCAATGCTTAGAAAGCAAAGAAGGATCTTGTGGAATAAAGTGAAGACATATGATACAGATAAGTATTTGGTTATCTTGCAACTTCTTGCTTATGAATATACGTGTGTATATGATTTGATTATGATTTCTCAAACTCTTGTCTAGAGATAAACCCTATGAAAATAAACTAAGCATGTGAATTGATTCAATGTTTGGGTGTAGGTATTGCTGGAAGCAAAGACTATGAAGGAATCATAGGGATGCATGTGGACATATGACTGTCCTAAAGAGCCCAATATGAGCAGTAATAAGAGATGGTGCTAGTGGAATTGTGTGGGTCCTAGTAGCCAAAGGTATTGTAAGCAACAATGGGGAAGGGTTCCCTAGTTGGAAGGCATTAGATAGACCTTAGACACTAAAGTGTCATAGACAAAGAAATGGCACGCCAAGTATTCACATTGAAGTGAAAGAGGCTAAGGATCATAGAACCACAAGTGATGGTGTGGCTCCGGATTGGAACAAGACTAAGAGGGGGAAACTATTACTCTTCTCTTTCCTTTTGACTGATGCATCTCAGAAACAAAAGACTGTTGAGTGCATGTCATAAATGAAAACAAATTGTGTTTAATTGCTTGAAATGAATTGTGAATGCTGAAATGGTTATTTTCCGGTGAAAGGATGAACATGAATGAGCTCATGTTTATATTGGGAAAGCATGAAATGTGTGGAAGTCTCATGAGTAAATCATGGATGTTCCATGTCAATTGGGAAAATAATTGACTATTTTTAACATTGTGTTATGCTTGTCCTAACAGGAATTGCCATGATGAGTCTCACTGGTGAGAAATTGAAAGCCATTGATTACAGCTATTACTAGCCAAGTGTTGCTAGTGATAAAAGAGAGAGCCATTTGTGCACCGTGATCATGGCAGCAGACCAGAGACTATTTGTTTTGGGCTGGAAATATTCCTCAGATAGTTGCCAGGACAATAAGAAAGATGGCATCCATGAAATTCTAGACTTGTGGATCAGCTAGAAGGTGAATAAAGGGAAGGGATTGCTCTGGAGCAATGCCCACCTGTAGAGATGGAAGACCAAATCTAGCAGGAGAAGCTTGTGGAAGCCAAAGGACTTTATCCTGGAAGTTCGAAGTAAAGAGATGAAATGCAGGACAGACCTGCCACCAGTTGTGAATTTTGAGGCATGTGTAAGTGGGTATATATTCTGAGGTATTGGAACACCGAGGACGGTGTTATTCTTTCATGTCCCAAATTTGGAATTGGGTCACAATGACCTAATCACATTAGCAATATTCATTAGAGTTTGTAAAATTGATGTTAAGGGTCAAATAATTGCCAAGGAGGAAAATTACTAGTTTCCTAGGTTTGGGGTGGAAGCTTTGCGATTTGGAATAAGGGGGATAATAAATGATGTTTAGACATTAGAAGGGTTCAAGTATTTAATAAATAGAGTGAATAAAGAAATTCAAGAGAAATCCTAGATGACAAATGGTTTTGGAGACATATGGAGGATGTGGGGCCTACACTAGCTTGATTTTTCATAATACATGGTATCTCTCTTTTGCAAATTCGAATTAATGGGAATGTGAACACTCTTGGGTGAGTTTGTAAGTCATAACATATGTCATTGAGCATCTTAGGTCGAATTGGGAAGGATTGGTAACCTCCATGGAAGATAAAGAGTCAAAGTGGAAGTTTGTGGACACTTGGGCTAGATTCCCTAGCCCCTATGACACCAATGATGGAGCATCTATGAAAACTATGACAAATTGCAAACCTGAACTCTGACATCTGACCACTATGACATGTCAGCCCCAAAAATAGGCTCAAAGAAGGCAAATTTGGGAGTTGGAGAAGCCAAAGAGACTCAAAATCGAATTTGGGAGAAGATGGAAGGTTGGAACTAGGAGACAAGTGGCAAATGTGGAATATTTCCTAAATGGAAATCTATTGAATCTATTGAGAGGATTTCGACCCTTAGAAGGCTAATGTTGGTTATAAAATGTAGAAATGAAGTTTGAGAATAGCATTTGATCATTTGTAGAATTTGCAATTGCATTTGTGAAGAGGGAGAGCTAGTGGATGACTAGTTTCTTGCCTTAGCAAATTTCGAGGGTGAAAGATTCCCATCCAAGTTGGCAATTGGAAAGGCCATTCAGACCTTTTATTTGGAGCTTTAATGGAGTCTTTATTTGCAGGTGTAAGCTACAGGGCAGCTCATGGTTTCTTCTATTGCAGCTCGCTCCTTCAACCATTTTCAGTTTTGATGGCATATTCTTGATCCTTGAGGGAGGGAATTTTTGGTGAGCTATTGTACTCTTTGGGGGAGATTCTAATGCCCCATTTCTTTTGTAATATGAATTAAATACTCTGTTATTCATCTCCAGAAAGTTTCAGGTCGAAATTCCAAGTAGAAATGTATAAATCTCATTTTTAATGGAAGAACAATGCCATTTCCCCACTACCTTGTTGTGAACCAATGTATTGATGATGATTTCGAATGAATGGATGATTATATGATGAATTTGTGATTAATGGACTTCCATGGATGTATTTTAAAAGTTTCATGTACTGTACTTGAGCATTTGAAGTATTTTTACTCAGTTTAATTGCATTGGGAAAAGAAATAGTGCCATTTCCCCAAGGGTTGAATTGGTGATTTTTGCAGTTGAATGGGAGAGGGTGAGAACAGTTGTAATAAACCATTAATGGTGCATATGAGACCTTAATAACATACTTAACACATTACATACCTCTGTTCATAAATTTGAGTGGGTTTGGAGGCATTTGGGAAGCCATTTTCAGTACTTACCTTAGGGGGATTCGAACCCCAAATTACTAGTAAAATTGCATACTTGGTCCAGAATCTTAAGAGAGTTTGTAGAGGTCTTTTGGTGGCCATATGATATCCATTAACATCATATTAAATCCATAATATCATTCATACACCTTCCTTGAATATTTGAAGGCATTTGGAGTCAATTTGAGACCTAGAGACCAATACTAGTCAAAGGGAAATCACTAGTAAACTTACCTACATTGACCAGAATTGAAAGAGTATTTGCAGAAGTGTTTTAAAGGTGCAAAGGCATCCCTGAAACACATATTTATGTTCTAATATAATTCATATACCTTCTCAGAAGATTTGGGATCATTTGGGGCAAATTTGGGACCTAGAGATCGAAACTAGTCAAAGGTCGAACCAAGGAAAAAAGTGGAAAATTGCAATTTTAATAAAATTCCTAACAAGGGACATTACAGTGGTATCAGAGCATGGTCCTTGCACCTATGTATTAGGTACATACATTCAAGAATAATTGGCAGCCATGTCTTACTATTATGATGAATCCTATGAGTACAATTCTTATGAGGAATATGCAGATGCTTATGAGCAATATGAAGCAGAATGTGAATGGTACGAGGAAGAGGTGCCATCATGCAACACTTATTACAATTTCAAGAGAAATGAATATTATTCTTATGACTTTAGATCTGATGAATATGAGTGTGTCACACCAACCAAGGATAATTCTATGAGCGAGTTCCAAAGATGGAGAGAAAAATATAAAACCTTGCCCCAACAATATAAAAAATATCACGAATATCTTGCTTCGAGCAAAAATACAAAAAATGCCATGTCTTTTGAGTACTATGCTGAACATGTTTTTAAAAATAGGCCCAAAAATGAAGATGTGGAGTTAGTGAAGAAAGGTTTATGCCCTTCTTGTAAAAACCCTTGGAGCGAGTATCATATATGTGTGCATGAAATGATGTCCTCCTTGAGGAGAGCTTTTGAGATTTATTCAAGAATAGATTCCAAATATACTGATCCTAAGGAAGACAAAGGGAAAAATGCATCAGCTTGCTTTAAAGAGCAAAAGCAAGAGACATCACAAGAGCATGAAGAAGATTCTATTGAAAATATGGAAGACCATTTCGAGACACCTTCTAGCTTAGACATGAACCAAAGAGCATCTACTAATGGATGCTTAAACTATGAAGGAGTACCTATTGATGGGTGCTCACACCTCTATGTTGGTGACATAGAGATCACTTTTGAAAGTGTTTCTACAAGTACAAGTTTCATTAAGCATGATAATGAAGACCTTGTAGCAGTTGAAGAAGAACCAAGATCAACTTCCCCATCACCACTTGAGCTTCATGAAGTTGGTCCAAGAAAAAATGAAGAAGATGAAGAGGTTCATTTGCAAGAACCTCATTTTCTTGAAGGGTCCTTAAAGATGAATGAAAAGAAGATCCAAGAGTCCCTCAGCATTCTCCATGACACTCAAGCATTGGTGTCAAATTCTTGTTGGAGAGCTACTTCATTGGAGGAAACATCCTTCCTTGAAGATATGGAGAAGATTCAAAGAGCAATGTGCCACATCAAAGGTAATTTCATGTCTTTTCTTCTTGATAGAAACCATTTGTTTGAGCTTAATGAATTGTTACATGATGCATACTTGAAAAATAATGAGGATAATCATAAGCTCACAATTCAAAATGAGCAACTTCTTGAAAAGTTGCAAGATACTTGTTTTTTCCTCCTATGTTTCATATTGTCAAATGGTAGATTGTTTGGAGGATTCTCATGACATGGTGGATCATGAGAAATGTGGAAATTTGAATGTGCTTAATGTGTTTGAAGATGAACTTGAAGAGATCCAAACACTTGATGTGGTGGAAGAGGAACTTGAATTGTCTCTTGATGAAGCTTATGCAATTTTTAAAGAAGAGCATGATTCCTCTACATTGGAACCAATCTATGACAAAGGTTTCCCACTTTTGAAGGAGCTGCATGATACTACCCACATGGATCCTTCCCATGATGAAACTTCTGCACTTTTTAATCATTTGGGTGATTTAGTTCATTCTCCTACATCTTACAATTTTATGTTTTGCAACATTAGTCTCAATGAAGTATGGGTGAAAGGGTTCTTTTTTATGGTGCCACATGAGGAGTATGGAACTCCTAGATTTAACTTTCATGATGACATGGTTGGAGCACATTCTTATTCACATTTGCAGCAGCATAATTTGTCACTTTATGATGATTCACATCTACATGGATGCACCTATGATATGGATTTGAGTCACTTGAAGACTCATGGTTTTTCTTGCTCAACACTGGGTTCATTCGATGTTAGAGGAACTTCATCCAACACTTGGGTGAATAGATTTATGATGGGAGAACATTTTTGTTGGCAGCCACATACTTTGTTACATCTTTATGATTCTCACATTCATGGATGTATGGGTGAGACTTCTTTGAGTCATTTGAAGTCTCCTTGTTTTTTTTGCTCATTATTTGGTTCAGATTTTAGTGGAGATTCTTCATTCACTTCTTGGATGAAAGAATACATGGTTGAATATTTTGATGCATATCACATCCTTTTGGAGCATCATTATAGGACATGGGATCCTCACCTATGTCATTGGAGCAGATTTGATTGGTCACTTGAAGATTGTATGCACTTGGAAAATCGTGGTCTACTTGCTTGGAGGTACAAGTACTTTCATGATTCTTTGATGAAGCACCTCCTTGATGTACATTTTCATTATGTAGTTATGTACTTTGATGATATATATTTTGTACTCATGATGTTTGGAAGAATGCATACAAGAAAATGGGATCCAGGAATCATCTTATCTAATGGTATGGGTTGGAGAGCACTCTTCATTGTTGGGGTGCAATACAAGCAATGGGACCCTGGAATAATTTTTATCTCATTGGTTTCAATTTTTTGGGGGGAAACAAGAAGTATGGGAGATGGATTTCCCACTTAATAAAGTGATTTTTATCAGAGTAGTGCAGCAGCAAGCATGGTGGTTCCTCTCTAAAATCTTCATGGAAACTCAAAGACTCAAGGTTTGGCAATTCAATGGAACTTCAAAGAATTATATAGAAAGCAGGTTCTTCAACACCCATGTTTGAAATTGCTTGAGGACAAGCAATATTGGAAAGGGAGGATTTGTCATGTCCCAAATTTGGAATTGGGTCACAATGGCCTAATCACATTAGCAATATTCATTAGAGTTTGTAAAATTGATGTTAAGGGTCAAATAATTGCCAAGGAGGAAAATTACTAGTTTCCTAGGTTTGGGGTGGAAGCTTTGGGATTTGGAATAAGGGGGATAATAAATGATGTTTAGACATTAGAAGGGTTCAAGTATTTAATAAATAGAGTGAATAAAGAAATTCAAGAGAAATCCTAGATGACAAATGGTTTTGGAGACATATGGAGGATGTGGGGCCCACACTAGCTTGATTTTTCATAATACATGGTATCTCTCTTTTGCAAATTCGAATTAATGGGAATGTGAACACTCTTGGGTGAGTTGGTAAGTCATAACACATGTCATTGAGCATCTTAGGTCGAATTGGGAAGGATTGGTAACCTCCATGGAAGATAAAGAGTCAAAGTGGAAGTTTGTGGACACTTGGGCTAGATTCCCTAGCCCCTATGACACCAATGATGGAGCATCTATGACAACTATGACAAATTGCAGACCTGACCTCTGACATCTGACCACTATGACATGTCAGCCCCCAAAATAGGCTCAAATAAGACGAATTTGGGAGTTGGAGAAGCCAAAGAGACTCAAAATCGAATTTGGGAGAAGATGGAAGGTTGGAACTAGGAGACAAGTGGCAAATGTGGAATATTTCCTAAATGGAAATCTATTGAATCTATTGAGAGGATTTCGACCCTTAGAAGGATAATGTTGGTTATAAAATGTAGAAATGAAGTATGAGAATAGCTTTTGATCATTTGTAGAATTTGCAATTGCATTTGTGAAGAGGGAGAGCTAGTGGATGACTAGTTTCTTGCCTTCGCCAATTTCGAGGGTGAAAGATTCCCATCCAAGTTGGCAATTGGAAAGACCATTCAGACCTTTCATTTGGAGCTTTAATGTAGTCTTTATTTGCAGGTGTAAGCTACAGGGCAGCTCATGGTTTCTTCTATTGCAGCTCGCTCCTTCAACCATTTCCAGTTTTGATGGCATATTCTTTATCCTTGAGGGAGGGCATTTTTGGTGAGCTATTGTACTCTTTGGGGGAGATTCTAATGCCCCATTTATTTTGTAATATGAATTAAATACTCTGTTCTTCATCTACAGAAAGTTTCAGGTCGAAATTCCAAGTAGAAATGTATAAATCTCATTTTTAATGGAAGAACAATGCCATTTCCCCACTACCTTGTTGTGAACCAATGTATTGATGATGATTTCGAATGAATGGATGATTCTATGATGAATTTGTGATTAATGGATTGCCATGGATGTATTTTAAAAGTTTCATGTACTGTACTTGAGCATTTGAAGTATTTTTACTCAGTTTAATTGCATTGGGAAAAGAAATAGTGCCATTTCCCCAAGGGTCGAATTGGTGATTTTTGCAGTTGAATGGGAGAGGGTGAAAACAGTTGTAATAAGCCATTAATGGTGCATATGAGACCTTAATAAAATAATTAACACATTACATACCTCTGTTCATAAATTTGAGTGGGTTTGGAGGCATTTGGGAAGCCATTTTCAGTACTTACCTTAGGGGGATTTGAACCCCAAATTACTAGTAAAATTGCATACTTGGTACAGAATCTTAAGAGAGTTTGCAGAGGTATTTTGGTGGCCATATGTTATCCCTGAACATCATATTCAATCCCTAATATCATTCATACACCTTTCTTGAATATTTGAAGGCATTTGGAGTCAATTTGAGACCTAGAGACCAATACTAGTCAAAGGGAAATCACTAGTAAACTTACCTACATTGACCAGAATTGAAAGAGTATTTGCAGAAGTGTTTTAAAGGTACAAAGGCATCCCTGAAACACATATTTATGTTCTAATATCATTCATATACCTTCTCAGAAGATTTGGGATCATTTGGGGCAAATTTGGGACCTAGAGATCGAAATTAGTCAAAGGTCGAACTAAGGAAAAAAGTGGAAAATTACAATTTTAATAAAATTCCTAACAAGGGACATTACATATTCCAAGGGGAGGGGAATGTCACGTCCCCACCTTGAACCTATTGCATTAAAATGTAAATGATGTAATATTGTTATAAAATCATGGTGAGGAGCTCAAGGCCAAGGCCCCGCCATCGATTTATTGATGCATATGGTTTGCGTGCTAGTAATGAACAATGGAAATTCAAACATCATGTAAATATGCATTTTAATAAAATACCCACAACTAGCTATGCAATGCAACAAAGAGATGGGGGCATGATTTTACAAGGAATTGGGAGGGAAAACATTCAAACATTTGAGCCAACCAAGTCAAGCCAAGTGTCAATGAGAGAACCCATCAAACCCTCAACTACCCATGTTTACTTTTGTACCCAATCATTGATTTTCTCCCAAGAGTTGGTTGAGGTAGTTAATGCCTTGGGGAATGAGAGGAATGGCTATCCAAATTCGAGTATGGGCAAGCCACCCTGCATGGGAAATCCCGTTTTGCTTCTTGGGAAAGAAATAAACCATGATTTTCTCTCCCAAGCCATTATCCATCAACCAGTCTTCCCCCCTCACGAGTTTAGAGCTACCTGGGTGCTTTGCAGCCACGTTTTTCTGTTTATCCTTGTTTCCTCAGTCAGGAGAAGGGCGTTTTTGTGTTGTCTACCAGTGGGGAAGAAGATGAATTTACTTGGGGGGTTCCATAGAGGTTGTTTTGGGCCGTTGAATGCCTGATTAGCTGGGGAAGAATTCATTTTCCCCTGTGATTGTTTTTCCCATCCCTTAATCCAATTTTTTATTGGAAACAATTTGGAAAAACCCATGGCCAACCTGTTGGTAAATCCATTGTTGTGCATTGGCTTGGCTGAGATGAAATGAAAAATGGGTTGTGTATGAGCCGAATGTTCCCTTTCCTTGTGAGAATCATGCCCAGCTCAGGGGTGGCCTTCGGACGGACTCAGTATAAGCTGTTGAAGAGCCTATGGTTGGGTGGAATGTTGCAGCGACATAGCTAGTTGTTTGGGACAGTTGCAAAAATGGAGATAAGTGTTTTTATTGCCTATGTATTTACTTCTACACCATATTAATTTGATGACTGCTGATATGCTGTATGCATGAGTAATGTGTGTGGATGTTTTAATTCCGCTGTGCATAATCGATTTGTTTTCCATCTGCACACATCTCTTTTAATGGTATGAATCTAATGAGTGGGCTGATTTTTACGAAAAGCCCCACATATTGGCATCATGTTCCCTCCCTTGCCTTGGATGGATGGGTGGGTACGTTACAGACACCGAAAATAACACCAAAGCAAAATATCTTTCTTTTTCCTTTTCAAAGAAGCTAGATCTACAAGCCAAAACGAAAAGATGAACTTCTTTTAATTGCAATATCTCTGATTTTTAAACCATGGAACATAAGAGGTAAAGAGAAATCCAAAAAGTATGAGAGCATTCAATACTTGTTCCAATAGCTTTGAAAAGGCCTAAATCCTACTTAATCTTTTTGGACAGATGAAGATGCACTTTTTTTTCTAACAACTATCAAAAGTACAAATTCTGTTTTCAACAACCTCAAGCAATGCACTCAAGATGAAGAGAGTAAATTTTTTAATTTTCTCTAATAATGAATTCAACAATTCTAAGAATGACGTGACTTCCTTTGTCTTGATTCCAAATATGAGAGATTATCCACTACTACAATCTTTAAACAAAAAAGTGGTTCTTAATAAATCAATCACCCAAAAAGTGTCACAACTCAAGATTGACACCAAATTGCACTAAAACCACAACAACATAGGATTCTCAAAGGGTTCTCAAAGAGTCACAAGACTAGTTGCACTTGGGAGGGATTGGAATTAACCAAGACCAAGGAAGCAATTGCTTGACTACTAGGACTCACTAAGAAGTCAAATCGTACTCTAAAATCCAAAGTAAATCAAGAGAAGAAGCAAACCAATTCTGAGAAAGACTATGCTTGAGACAAGTGAAACACAAACCTCAAATAACCAACAAAATCAAATTTTTGTGGGAAATCCAACCCTAGATGCCAAGAATACAAGGTGATGAAACTTGCAGATATGCACCAGAGCATCAGGGGATCCAGTGACACGGTTTTCACACAAAGACAGAGCATCGGTGATACACTATGCACACTGTCAAAGTGCATTAGTGATGTTGTTTTCCTTAAGAAAAGGTACGTAAAAGTTACAGTTTCGTGGTTATAACATTACCCAGGTGTGTCAAGTGAAATATGAGATTGAAAGATAAAGAATCCCAAGTCAAAAAGAGGTAACTGGCCGAGTTAAAGATCCTTAACAGAGATTGGATCACTGAGTAACTCTCAGAAGGATAGATCCAAAAGAAAGAGGCAAATTGAAGGCTTTAAGAGCACAAACAAGAAAATGCAAATCACAACCTAAACAATCCAAAGACTATGGAATCTCCCTAGTGGAGTTTCCAATTTTGTTTATGGATCTCTCAGTTAATACAGACAAAAACCAAAGTCCCTTGTCTAAATGGTTTAGATCTAGATCAAAACACGACATAATATAAATGCCTTGTCTAGATTAATCCAATCACAAAGAATGCAAATGATTGCTTACCTTGTATCTATAGTTGTTTCTCTTTGTTTTATGTAGATCTTGATATCTCAATTTCAAAACAACATAAAACAAAGAAATGGAAACAAGAGTGAAAGCAATATGTGATATAAACTAATCTAAACAAGTGGTCAAGGAAACAAGTTCTAAAAACTATAACATGAAAAAAACTTTATGGAAAAATCATGTATATTATTGTATAAGATGAAAATACAAAGGGAGATATTACAACCTAAGCCTTGACATTGCAACTTCTTCCAAATAACCTTTTTCCTCAAAGATCCAACCATGTCTCTAATGGATGAAGGGATTTCAACTCTAGCAGAATTTATCCAGCATTTGGATGCTCTAATTCATCCCCTAGATGGTAATCATGAAGAGGAAGGTTGTATATATAGGCCAAACAGGATAGAAGGAGTTGAGGATTTGATGGAGAAGACTAAGGGATCATCCCAAGGAGTTAAGGAATTGAATACCAGCTTCACTGATTTGTTGGGATAGGCCTCCACGAAGAGAGTTTTTCTAGAAGGTGATTAGAGCTTCTATTTATTTTTCTTCTCTAACTGACAGTGACTCACCTTTCTAACTGGAAACCTACGTCAAGTAGGGGGTGACACATGTTGAATGAAGGAAATCAGGGTCAACGACGCACTTTTCTAATGGGAAGAATGCGTCACCATAGGTCTGACGCTACTTGTGAATGTGCAGAGTGCGTCGGTGTCACAATGTGAGGAAAAAGGCATGGAAATCCTTCTTTTCGGGCAATTTGGAATCAATGCTTAAGGAATTAGGTCAAACCAAGGGTACACATCTCATGATGACAAGAATTTTGGTGTAACAGTTCCCATTATCTTCCATAACTCTTTTCAAAAATTTCCTATCAATTTTGGATCTCTATCACCGAAAATTACTTTAGGGGATCCATGAAGTCTATGAATTTCCTTCATGAACACTTATGCCACTTAGCTTCTAGTATATGTACTTTGAATTCCACAAAAAATGTGCATATTTTGAGAGTCTATGCACAATCACAAAAATGGAATCCTTACGTCGTGGTTTCGATAAACCTGCAATGAATTACATTGATATTTATTCCCATCTTTGATTAGGTATGTGTAAAGGTTGAAGTAACCCTAAAGGATTGAATGTCTCTCCTTTATTTCTTTGGCACACCTAGCATTCTCTTACAAATGTTTGAATATATTTTTTCATTCCTTCCCCAAAATATCTTTTGATTCTTTGATATTTTTAAGAAACCCTAAATGTCTTGTCATTGGAGAGTTATGATACTCCCTTAATAGTTGTTCTTTCAACTTTGATTATGGGCATAAAAATATTTTACCCTTGTCCCAAAGGATATTTCTCTTCCACTCCTACTCTTCCATAGATATCTCCCCTTCTTTTAGACACTGTATTTTTTGTCTAGTACTAGATTTATCTTCTTTCCATTCATGGAGAGATTATTCCAACCACACACGAATGGGAGATGTCATTGATTATAAGTTGGAGGATTCTTTGATTCTATAAAGGGCATTTTCTACCACATTTTCCTTCCATGTTTTGTAGATTATTTCAAAATCAAACCTTTGCAATTTTTTGACCCACGTTTGTTTCTCTTCTGATGATACTCTTTGTTCCAAAAACTATTTTAGGTTGTCATGGTCTATCTTGACTTTAAAATTCCTCCCAATGAAATAATTTACCATTTTTATTGCAAGAAAAATTGCTTCAATTTATTTTTCATATGAAGAGTTCACCATGTATTTTCCCTGGAATTGTTTACTTTCAACATCCAATGGTCAGGCCTTCTTGCATCAATATCACTCCAATTCCTTGTCAATTTGCATCACGTTTGATTATGAATGTTTTACTAGAATAAGGTGTTTCCAATACTAGTGTGGAAATCATATAATCTTTTAGGAGTGAGAATGCCAATGCAGCCTCTTCATTTCATACAAATGAAATTTTCTTCCAAAGAGATGTGAGTGGGCCTACAATTGGTGCATAATTCTTAACAAATTTCCTATAATACCCCATAAGAACCAAAAAATCCTCTAAGACTCTTGATTTTCTTAGGAATAGGACATTTTGTGATGGCTTGAATCTTTTGAAAAAACACCACGACCCCTTCTCATGAAACAATATGACTCAAATACACTAATTCTTTTTTCCCCGAAGAACATTTGAACAATTATTAATACAATTAGTTGTTCTCTAGAATTTGTAGGACTTTATCCATATGTTTATTGTGTTCTTCCCACTATTTTCTATAAATAGGTATATCATCAAAGAAAACTAACACACACTTTCTAAGACGAGGTCAAAATATTATTTTCATAAGGCCTTGAAAAGTAGGAGCATTATTTAATCCAAAAGGCATGACTAAGAACTCATAGTGCCCTTCATATGTTCTAAAAGTTGTTTTGGGAATTTATTCTTCTCTTAATCTGATTTGATGATGTCCTAATTTAAAATCTAACTTTGTGAAATAAGCCACTCCATGAATCTCATCTAATAGCTCATCAATATTTGGAATGGGGAACTTATCCTTGATGGTGATTTTGTTTAGATCTATATAATCAGGACATATCCTCCATGCATTATATTTTATTCTCACCATCATTACTGGTGTTGAAAATAAACTCCTGCTTGGTTGAATAATACATGCATCCAACATGTCTTGTACCATTTTCTCAATCTCCTCCTTTTTTCGATACATATATCTATAAGCATTTTATTAGGAGTACTTCCATGTATGAATTCAATTTGATGTTCATGGTCGCTAAGAATAGGAAATCCTTTAGGAATATATTATAAGACTCTATGGTGCTTTTCCAAATTATCTTTTAAGTCATATGGAATATTTCCATCTTCGTGTTTCATTTTCATAGGATAATTCTAGCAATAAGCCTAGTTAAACCCCTTTTTAGGATATTTTCCACTCTATGAGAGCTAATGATTTGAGAGGGTGGGTATTGTAACCCTTTGAGTTCATATTGAATTCCTTCCAATTAAGATCTCATGAATAATTCACTATAGCTTGTAGAAACTATACCCAAGATTCTCAACCATTCAATACCTAAAATAGCATCTACTTATCCAATGGGAATGCCAAACATGGGGTTTGATAGATTATGGTATCCCATACTAATTTTAATGTTATGAAATTTCCCTCTACTATCAATACTTAACCCATTAGCAACTAATACTTGAAAATTTGTCACTGTATAAACAAAACAATTGAGGTGCTTTGCTAGTATTTTATTAATGAAGTTATGTGTAATACTTGAATCAATTAACTCTATGACCCTTTGCTTCTTAATGTATCCTGCAATCTTGATGGTTTGAGGTGTTGCCACACTTGCCGATCATAAAATGATATTTCACACATGTCTAGATCTATCTTGTGCATAATTTCTACATATTTTCGCTATGCTTGTTGTTTCATAAGTTCGGTCTCACTCATTTGTGTGGATGCCTTTATTTCCTCATCATTATTCTCTAAATTGAACAATTTTGTTTCTTGACATTTATGCCATTTTGACCATTTTCTATTACAACCAAAACATAGTTCTTTTAATCTTATTTCATCCAATTCCTTCTATGGT
Organism: Larix kaempferi; assembly: GCA_027924585.1. Lineage (NCBI taxonomy): Eukaryota > Viridiplantae > Streptophyta > Pinopsida > Pinales > Pinaceae > Larix > Larix kaempferi. The sequence continues at coordinate 13,163,842 of BSBM01000350.1, read as the reverse complement.
ATTCGAGTAGGTTGAGATAGGGTTTCCCTATGAGGCAAAATTATATCTCTTCTTCCTACATATGTTCTAGTGGTAAACTTGTGTGCATCTCTAATCTTGGCTTGAATATGGAAAGCATATTGCATCGCTTTCATAGGATTTTCAAGATGTTTTAAGCACAACTGATGTTTAATGTCTTCTTTTAATCCACCCATGTAGGATTCTTACAGATGTTGTCTACTCTTCTGGACAATACTCGAAATTATGAATTATAATCTTCAACATCACCTAAGTGCTTGAATATTGTTGAAACTAACTAAAGTAATCTTGTTCCAAAACTTTACCATATTGAGCTTCTAGGTTTCTTGTAAATATACCCCAAGTATAATGATAAGAAGAAGGATTTAGTTTATCTACCCATTGATACCATTGTTGGGGTTCTATCTCAAAATACAATGTAGCTAAGAAAGTCCTTTGCTTATCAGCCATAATAATATGCAATTCAAAGTATTGCTCTATTTGGTTCACCATGTAAACACATATATTCTATCAAACATTATTAATTCAAACTTGGGTAGTATAATACCCTTAGGAACCCATCCCTAATTAGGGTTAAATCCTCCTAGAATATGTGTATTGATGGGAGGTTGTTCCACATTATTACCATATTTAATTTCATGAGTTCCTTTGGTCACATTATCACTTTTAGGGAGTCTCTCCTCTAGGTTTTTTTATGAATTTGGCCATATTTTAATCAAGCTCGTGTCCCATATTTTGTTCCATTGATTTCATATTCTATTCCATAGTATCTTCTATTTGTTTTTGTATGTCTAAAAATTGAGCATGTGTCGCTGAACTATCACTCAATTTGTTAACTTTGTCCTCATGAGCCATGGTTGAGCTTTCTACATGTATAACTGGTGTAGAATTATTTGGAAAACCCTCTCCACAAAGACCAACATAATATTTACCTATATTTTTCCTCTTTTTTCTCTTTATGACACCTTTTGAATCACCCATGATAGATATTCCAATCAAAAGTACTTATGCAGGTTTTAAGTTAACATACCTCTAAAAAACCTTGGTTTGTATGATGTCTTTTCTATTGACCTTTATCCTAAATTATATCTGCATTTTGACTCCTTTGAGTTTGAAATTTCATCTTGTACTATCCTAATGTGCCTTCTCTACAATGCCATTGGTTTAACCAAATTTTGATGTGTCAAGAGGAAGTTATGGTAAATTTCCCATTTTTTTGTTTTTTAGCTTCTCAGAAGAGTAAACTTGTAAAACCTACCACATCTCCAATTTTCTGATCTACTTTTGAAATTTATACTAGAGACTCTACAGTGTGTCTTATTTCTAATGCAACTATCACTCAATTTGGATATTTCAATATTTAGATACAATAGTTTTACCCATAACACATGTTTGAGACTAGTTTTTGGACTAGTAAAAAACCTTAGCTTCCACAAACTATAAATATGAACTTACAATGAACCCGGACCCAAAAATAACACTTGTACTTCACTATGTCTCTTGAATCCTCTCTAAATTTAGCTGTTGGAAATGTCCCCCAAATTTTTTTATAGTGAAAATGGATTTGATACCAAATGTTATGCACTAAATTGCCAAACTAGCATACAATTAGAAAGACAAACCCAATTCCTTGATAATGAAATAAATATATGGATGAGAAGCCTCTTTGAGGGGGAACCTCCTTTTACAATGTATCAATTGCATAAGACTAGATTAGATGATTATACAAATGAATCTTCTTTATTATAAGAGGAAATTAAGTGATCACATTGTAACCTACTACTAAGTTGACCTAATTATATCTAATACAATAATAATGAATTATGGTTAGGGCCTTAATAAAGAGGAATATGGGTATGTAACATAGTGGTATCAGAGCCACAAGTTGCAGCATTAGGACTGCATGGGCCAAAATTGGACTCTACAGAAATAAATTTCAAATTTGCATACAAAGTGCTTGAATATATGTCTAAGTGAATAATTTAGGAAAAGACAATGTGGACGCCTAAAAATGTTGACCTGAAGGCTTAATTTACCAGATGAACTATAGACGAAATTATTGGGTCAGTTATGTAGGTATATGAAGTAAAATTTCTGAGTTTCAATTTTTTTAAATTTGGGGGAAAACAATTTTCAAGCTAACTGTTTGACAAAATACCCGTGAAGAATTCATGGTTCAAATGCCCAAATGTTGTTTTCAGAAACAACACAAGGGATGGCATGAGAGCTTGTGTAAACATTCATAAATGATAAAGTTAAATTATGATAAATATGGGAAAATTTCAAACCACTATAAAAAATGTACAGTTCTATCAATTGAAAAAAAATCCAATTTAGAGAAGGGCAAGGTGTGATTTCATTCTACCCACCTATTTGTGGGATTTAAAATTTCTATGTTTATGTAAATTTTGAAATTAGGGTAAAATTTGATGTGGGTCCTAGATATCCAATGTGAAGAGGAGGTATCAAGTGGAGGATCCATGTGGATTCAGGCATATAGGTGGCAGTACCAAGTGGTTATAGATGTGTGAGTTGCATCCATGTAGCAAGGGTGAAAACTAGGTTATACCCTGTAAAAACCTAAACTAAATTGAGTTATTGGGATTGGCAAATTGTGACCATTCGCATAAGGGAAAGTGATCAGATAATAACATGAGGGGTCACTACATGAACAACTGAGATTGAATTCAACTATCAATATTAAAATATCATGACCATTTAAGCAAGGGAAAGTGTTTGATCCATAACATGAGGGGGAACTGCATGAACAACTAAGATTGAATCATGTTGTTGAGATTGAAAAATCATGACCATTTGTGCAAGAAAAATTGATTGAACCTTCACATGAGGGGTCACATCGCAAACAACTAACATTTCATCGAGCCTATGAGACTGATAGATCAAGACCATTCATGTTGGGAAAAGTGATCATACTTTAATACAAAGGGTAACATCATGAATGATTGATATGTAATCGTGCAAAAAATGATCAGATTGGTTCACGAGACTTGGTGAAAGATAAAGGCAACATATATGACACATGCCACAAATGGTGGAGATTTAATCTAAGGTTGAGATGCTGCGCATTGGTTATTATTGATGTCAAATAAAGATGATGTCAGGTGTTTGATTGTCAACTAATGTCAAAGAGGATGTCAAATGATCAGTTTGAGTCATTGATATCAACTGAAATCAAAGTGGATACAACATTCTTGCAGAAGTATGAAGAAGTATATGGAAGCCACTTTGAAGTAGTATAAGTGCAAGGTAAAGAAGAACGCCAACACCAGAAGTATATGTACAAATGGTGAAGGTGACATATATCTATGCAACTTTGGAGTATATCTAGAAGTGCATCAAGGATACAACACACGTGACAAGTTTGAAAATGTACATAAGACGATACATCATGAAGATCCAGTTCAAGAAGGAACACAAGTAATGTATTCTATAACATTTGGTCCTTGCGCATAAATCAAGACCACCAAGTCATACATTCACATGATACAAGTGCTTAAGCAGCCAAGGAGTTGGTTGAACAAATGGTACGAGTATGCAAGCAAGCTTGAGCGTTGCTTGGTTAAAAGTTGGAAGTGCGCAAGCAATTATTGGTTGGACAATCCTGAAAGCGCGCAAGCATAGTCAATTAGAAGATGCTTTTAGAAATTGGAACACGCACAAGTTCCTAGACATGTACAGCGGTTGAAGACCATCTATGATAAAATTCCACAGCCGATGGTACAACAGGTGCGCAAGTCCCACTAAGTTCTAGACCTTGAGGGTGCTTGATACATCAGAGATGACACATCTATAGCATGGATGATGTCACATGGCATAAGCATAATCCATGAAGTGTGGAAGAAGAATTCCACAACCAACTTGTGAACGTACAATCCGTGTAGGACATTTATAAAAAGAGATGCAAGTTGGAGATTGAAAGTAAGCTTGATGGTGAGAGCATAAGAGATTTGAGTGCAAGTTTCACTTTATTTTTTGGGGAATCAAGGGCCTCGTGGATAGAACATAATGATCTAGCGAAGAGCCGAATGCGCACATGCATTAGAATGAAGATTTGATGGTGCGTAAAATGATGCGATAGATCTGTGACGAATGTGCAAATACTGAAAGGAGAAATATTGAAGAATGTGCAAGTGCTTGATGTTTCGAAGGAAAGTACTATAATCAAAACACTGATAGTCACATAAGTTGTAGAGACAGAAGCTGATCCACATCGCAGTTGGCATTTGTTGTCGGATGCTAACTTCAACACATTATTGATTAGTCTTTGTAGTTGATACAACTTTGACAAGTTTTTGACGCAACAGGATTTCGACAACTTCGCACCTTCGACATGTTTAGTGACCTCACAATTCGCGAGGTCGGCATACAACGTCGACATGCGACCAATGACTATCGAACCTCGTCAGACTGTCTCTCTGTCTTCCAGTCAACTATAACGGTTGAAGATTTGAACTGCTCTAACTTCTTCTTTGTAATTGAACGTACTAGGAAGGCACCCAAGCGTCTCATATTTCTTTATAAGCATGTAAACTATTGTAATATACAGCTAATCAGAGCTAATCGGATTTTATCAGATCTTCATCTTGATTAATCTAGAACAGTTCGCATTACTGCATATTGTCTTTGTGTACCTGTGTATTGCATTTTGCTCTTTCTGTTTATTAAGCTTCCGCCATAACAGAGCCAACTCATTCATTCGAACTGTTGTCCCCCTTGTGCTTCCTGGACACGATACGGATCATTGGTATCAGAGCGTACTCAGTTTTCTTGCTTAAGTTTTGCGTATACACTTCTTTCGAAGTTACCTGACTTATGCCGGTTCAAACCCGCTCGCAATCTCAGCAATCCAAGTAGACGCGATCTCTAGATATGACAGAAGAAACAGATGATAGACATGAAGCCGACGAGATAGCACAACTTATTGAGAAAGCTCTGGCTCGACAATGAACTGAAATATTTTCCCAGTTCAATGAGATTCTCTTGCGATTCGCCTCAACATTCAGAGGATCCTCGATGAAAACTCACTCCGATAAAATCAGCTTCTTCAAAGTACAAATGAATCTCAATATATTGAATTTTGAATGAAAGATTGACGCGGAATCCATCGATAATTGGGTGCAACAATTGGAATCCTATTATGCCGTAAATCAGCTCTCCGAAGCTGAAAAAGTCACCATTGCGTCCTTAAAAATGTCGACCTCCGTTCACTGCTGGTGGGAGAACCTCTCGACAAAGATGGAGAAAAACGGAGACCCCATTGACACATGGGATAAATTCATCGTACACATCCGGAAGGAATTTTACCCACCGAAATACCTCGAGCAGCAGCATAAGAAGTGGCAGCAGCTAAGGCAATGGAAAGACCAATCAGTACAGAGTTACACTGATGAGTTCTACCAACTCATGGAAAGACTTGGCGTCCAAGAGGAAGAGAAATTGCTTGTTCAGAAATACATCAGTGGATTGTCTCAGTACATCCAGCAGGAGATGGAATTTTTTACTATCAATACGCTTGCGGATGCTTTCCACTACGCCAGCAAACTGGAAATCAAGCAAAAAGGAAAAGCACGTTTCATGATAAAGCCGACATCAGGAAGACCACCCGATAAAAGGACACCCACCGACTACGACAAGTCAAGATATTCTCAGCCGACACCACCAAAACCTAACGACAGTAAGAAGCATTTTCATAAAAAGGAACGTAGCAAACAATCACTGACCAAAAAATGGTGTGATTACCACCACTCATCTTGGCATGATACGTCTGAATGCAAAGCTTGGAAGACATTTTTGGCGAAAGTGTCGACCACCGACACATTTGACAAGACGGTGGAAGAATCTGATCTAGACGCGATGACCCTTTTGACCTCAATAACTCAAGCAGCCTCGACTATTGTTGACGAGGAGGAACGAGAGCGCCTATTCCATACACAGATATGGGTCTAGAGCAACCCATTGCATCTGATTATGGACAACGGAAGCCAAAAGAACTTCATTTCTGAAGAACTGGTGAAGAAATTAGGTCTTGTCACCACTCCACATCCTCAACCTTACAACATCGGTTGGATGAAGGATGGATAAGAACTACGGATCACTCGACAATGCAAACTTGCCTACTTCATAAAACCTTTTGAAGATGAAGTACTTTGTGACGTGGCACCACTCTCCGTAGCCGATGCCCTATTTGGGAAACCTTACCTTTGGGATAAACATGGAAGTTATCAGTCACGGCCTCAGAAGGTGATTGTCAGAATCTGAAATCGATGGTTCAGCATACCAGAGCATCAACCTACACCGACGGTTGCACTAATATCTGCCAAACAGACAAAGAAGATCATCAATCATGCTCAAATTTTTTTATTAATCATGATCAAGCTGCAACATTCTAAGAAGACCGCAGCAACGAGTCGAGTCACTGACCAATGCAACTCTCGACAGAAGCAGCAAGTCGATCATATTCTCGATGAGTACCAGAACCTCTTTCAAGCTCCAGATGGAGTACCTCAGCATTGCCAGGTAAAACACTCCATTGAACTTGTTCCTGGTTCTTCTTTTCCTAACGCATCTGTTTACAGAAGATCCATTCTCGAAAATGAAGAGATTCGCAGACAAATCCAAGAATTAATCGACAAAGGTCATATCCGACCCAGCATCTCTCCTTGTGGAATTCCAGTCATCCTAGTTCCAAAGAAAGATGGAACTTGGAGCATGTGCATCGACTACAGAGCTCTCAACAAAATATCGGTGAAGAATCAGTACCCTCTTCCACAGATAGACGAGCTTATCAACTGTCTGAAAGGTGCTAAATTCTTTACTAAACTCGACCTAAAGTCGGGATATCATCAGATTCCAATTGAGCCCTTAGATGTGTGGAAAACTGCTTTCAAGACCAAGGAAGGATTGTTTGAATGGTTAGTCATGCCTTTCGGCTTAACCAACACACCTGCGACCTTCATGCGACATATGGATAACCTTCTCCGACCTTTCATCGGTAAATGGGTTATTGTCTATCTCGATGACATATTGATTTTCAGTCGATCATGGGAAGAACATGTCAGACATCTTCGACAAGTCCTCAACACTCTCCAGCAACATCGGCTCTATTTGAACATGGACAAGTGCTCTTTTGCGATGACCAACATCAAATATTTGGGGTATGTAATTGACTCTGCAAGCATTTACGTCGATCCAGACAAAGTACAGATCCTCAAAGATTGTTTCATTCCTAGAAGCATTCAAGAACTAGGAAGTTTTCTTGGTTTGGCGAATTTCTATCGACGATTCATACTCAACTTTAGCCTGGCCCTTGAATCAGTTAACGAAAGGAAACGGGAAAGCTGTCTTTTAATGGACAGAAACTCATCAAGCAGCTTTTGAACAACTCAAACATAGGCTCTGCACTGCACTAGTACTTTTGTTACCTGATTTACATCAGCCCTTTGAGATTGAGACGGACGCATCGAACTATGCCTTGGGCGCAGTGATCACTCAGTCTGGTCACCCAGACGCTTTTCATTCCGAGACTTTTAACGACACAGTTAAAAGATACTCGACGTACAAAAAAGAACTGTATGCCATTGTGCAAGCTCTCAAGCAATGGAGGCATTACATCCTTGGAAAGGAAACGGTCATTCTTACTGATCACAAGCCTCTATAGTTCGCTCCGACACAATCAAAGTTGCAAACAAACCGACAACTCAAGTGGATTAATTACCTAAAACAATTTCAGTTGGTGATTAAGTATCGAAAAGGCAAGGCTAACGCCGCTGCAGATTGCCTCAGTCGACCACCCATTACTCTCCTCTTGATAGTGATGAGTATGCAGGGTTACGACATGACCACTTGGAAACAGTTGTACGAGGATGACAACGACTTATCAGTAGTCTACCGCCAGTTACAGACAAACAAGTCTTCAACTTCAGACTTCGAATACTTCCTGAAAGATACCTTTCTATATAAGCTTGGACAACTTTGTGTACTGACCAGTGAGCAACAATAGTAGCTCATCTAGGATGTGCACTACAACAAGACCGCAGGACATTTTGGAGTAGCAAGGACACCTGCTATTCTGCAGAAGTATTTCTTTTGGCCTACACTTAAATATGACGTCAACAAGTACATTTGATCATGTGTGGTTTGTGCCATTACTAAGCCACCTAATCGACAACAGGGATTGTACACACCTCTGGCAGTTCCTAGTCAACCATGGGAATCTATTTCTATGGACTACTTGACGGGTTATCCTACTACCAAACATCAACATGATGCAATATTAGTAGTAGTCGACCAATTTTACAAGATGGCCATTCTCATACCATGTAAGAAGACCACAACAACGCAGTAGACTGCTCAGCTCTTCTTTAAACATGTTTGGAAACACTTTGGTTTACCCACAACCATCATTTCCAACTGATATGCCAGATTCGTTAGCATCTTTTGGAAGGCTCTTTGGCAATAGCTAGACACACGACTCTCATTGTCGACAGCTTTCCACCCTCAGACCGATGGACAGACGGAAGTTGTGAATCGCTTGGTAGTACAACTGCTTCGCATGTACAATCACCAGCATCGACGCACATGGGATGATAGTCTTCCATACATTCAACATAGCTACAATCGTGCTCAGCACATCTCTACAGGAAAGAGTCCCTTTGAAGTCTGTTATGGATTTCAACCCTCAGCGCCTATCGACTTGATCAGCTCCTCGACACATCCAAACTCTGACACAGATTGCAGTCAGTGAGAAGTTGATAAAGCAGTTAAGTTTCGAGAACAGGTTTGTGACATTCAGCGACAAGTACAGGATATGTTGCATAGAGAAAACGAGAAAGCTAAGGCCCGACACGACAAGCATCGCATTCCTCATACATTTTGCATTGGGGATAAGGTTTGGCTACATATTAAGAAGGAGCGCTTCACAGGTCCTTTCAAGAAGTTAAAACCTTTACGATATGGTCCTTACAGTATTCTTCGACAGATTGGTGAGAACGCTTTCCATCTCGACATTCCTGCTTGCTTGGGTCTGCATCCAGTCTTTAATGTGGATTTACTTCGACCATACCATGCACCTTTGTTGGAACAGAATGATTTCTCAATAGTAGATCCCATAGACATCAATCCAGATATTCAGGAGCCTCTTCCTTGCGACACCATTGTGGGACGACGGGTATGCCTTACAAGGACAAACACAATTCCCTTGTATCAGGTTGCCAAAGCTGGCCAGATTCCATCTCAAGGAAAGTGGTACTCTGCTACTGAAATGGTCGACAAGTTTCCTCACCTTCACGAGCAAACAATGGGGTCCATTGTTTCTTAAGGAAGGAGGTCTGATCCACATTGCAGTTGTCATTTGTTGTTGGATTTTAACTTCGACACATTATTGATTAGTCTTCGTAGTTGATACAAATTCGACAAGTTTTTGACGCAACAAGACTTCGACAACTTCGCACCTTCGACATGTTCAGCGACCTCACAGTTCGCGACGTCGACATGCGACCAACGACTGTTGAACCTCAACAGACTGTCTCTCTGTCTTCCAGTCGACTGTAACAATTGAATAGTTGAACTGCTCTAACTTCTTCTTTGTAACTGAACGTAACGGGCAGGCACCCAAGCGTCTCAGATTTCTTTATAAGCATGTAAACTATTGTAATATACAGCTAATCGGAGCTAATCGGATTTTATCAGATCTTCATCTTGATTAATCTAGAACAGTTCACATTATTGCATATTGTCTATGTGTACCTGTGTATTGGGTTTTGCTCTTTCTGTTTATTAAGCTTCCACCATAATAGAGCCGACTCATTCAGTCGAACTGTTGTCCCCCTCATGCTTCCTGGACACGATACGGATCAGAAGCATAGAGACAGAACCGAAGTTTATCAGATATTGCGCAGATGTCTAGATGATACATATGAAGAGAAGCGATAATATGTGAAGTTGAGAACTCCATGTGATGCACAACAACAGAATGACAGCAAGATCCGATAGGTGCATCATGTTGTAGATGATCTGAGACAAGTGCGTTAAACTGAACAGACCAATTATTTGATGCATGGGGCATCACATATTATTTGAGAGACTGCAACACTTAAATAGAACGAACACATCAGAAAGTGTATAGTTCCTTCTGTTACTAGTGCTTCATTTCTGAGCAAAAAACTATCAATTGAAAGCACAATATCAGTTGATCATTGTAGTCACGAAGAGCATATCGTTGAACCAGAAACGCAGACTATAGAATCAATAGAGCACCCAATTCATGAAGTAAGTCATCAACAGAAGTGTGAGTTGAGAAGCTTGAGAATTCAAGTGATGTATGCAGTGCAGTGACAAAGTATAGTCTGCATACGAAGGCGCACACAAAAGAATTATCATTAGAAGATACGAAGAAGTGCACAGAGTTGAATATTAGTAAGACAATAATATACATTGGACATCAGGGCGGTCGGACAAGGCAAGGAGACAGGGAGTTGTAGATTCCTTCAAGTTGGTGCCTATAAAACAAAGAAGATAAGGGGTCAGTGCCTCCTTCTAGTTGGTGTTGGAGAAAACATAGGGAATGGAAGTTTACTGCAGGTCAGTTCCTGTAAAACCAGGGGGTTGGTGCCTCCTTCTAGTTGGTGCTAGTAAACACAGGAAGTTGGTGCTTCCTTGAATGTATTCTTTCTCATTATAAAGAAGCATTTTGTGGTTTTCTCTCGTTTGGGTTTCCATGTAAAAATTGTGTGTGTTATGTTGTTTATGTGGTGCATAAATGTGTGGATGTTTATTTACTGATGCATAACAGAATATAAATATTAAGTAAAGGCTAATATGTTAAAGAAGGTAAAAAAAATATTGATAATTGCACCAATAGTGATTGCACCAATATCATCATGAAACTTGAAAAAAAAAGGTTCAAGGAGAGAGACGATAAATCTGCAAACAACCTAGATCATTTTTGGGATGTGATATATACAATGGAGATCTACTAGTAGGATTATTTTCCATAGAGTTAAAAAATGTGGCGAGGAATATTTGAGGGCCATGATGATACGGAGAACCTTTATTTAAAATATTATAACATGGAAAAATAAGAGGATGCCACATGGGATCCAAGTGGACACCAATGACACCACATGTGATGCCACATCAACAAATAATGTATAAAAATGTCTAAAGCCAAAATCTTGTTTTGGCAATAATAGGAGCATATGAAGTCAAATTTTAATGAAATTTTTAGGGTAATTCCATAGTGAGGAGGACTAAGAAAATTCCAGAGAGGGGTATTGGCTTGTTCAGCTCTAGATTTATGGAAATGAATGATTAATGACTTTTGAATCACCAAGCCTAACTCTTCGATGAAGGCCCTGTTGGGGTTGAAATTTGAAGTGCAGTATATTTCTAAGCAGGGAGACACCCAGGGGATATTTTAGTCAATGAATTACAAAGGGTTTGGATTGGTTATGTAGAAATAGTCCAAAATACACTATTCTAGGATACATTTTGGTGATTTTTGAAAACTTGGAGGTAAAAGCGACCCAAGATATAAAAAATGGAAGAATGTTAAGTTCTTATAAGCAACAAAATTAGTTGAACTCTTAGCTAATGTGTTAGGGTCATATCCTAACCCCCTTGAATAGATATGTTTTTATGTATTGAGGTCATCTATATTAAATAAGGCCCATAAAGTAGATATACTTTGAAATAAATATTTGTAATAAAACCTACTAGAAGGTTCCACCTACTAGAAAGTTTCTTCACTAAGAAGGTTTACTAGAAGGTTCGTCTTACTAGAAAGTTCATTCACTAAGAATGATTAATAGAAGGTTTTGTGTACTAGAAATTTCCATCACTAGAAACTATATATAGGAGTAAAATCAATGTAATAAGATGTCTTGTGAAGTATTTTGTAAATGGAGCTTGGATTCATTTGGAGGTTCCCCCCTCAAAGAGGCACGCGGACATTGATTTTATCAATAAATGTATTGCTCTTGTGATATGTTCTTATCTACCATTGTCTCTTACTATGGTAATTATGTCCTTTCATTATGAAATATTGCTTTATTATGTTATTTATTCTCTCAATTTCCAATTTTTCTATTAAGGTACAAAATATTTGGTATCAAGGCACCTGCCTATATTGAAATTTTTAGATTGTTTTCCTTAGGCTAGAGATGTGTTATAGAATCTATAAATAACATAGTGATCTATCATTCATCGGGTAAATTAGTTGTAGTCAGGGAAGACTACATGAAATACAAGATGTTTTTATTGGTTGGACACCCTTTTAACCCCAATTGGTACCCCTTTGAATAGAACCATATCAAACAACATTTGTATATGCAACTTCACTTTGACATACCCTTCAGTATATTGGAAGTCCCCTAGGAATATTGAAACCAAATTTTGATGATTTAGTTGGCCATCTTGTTGAAGTGGCATTGGGCACAACACTTGCGAATATTACACTCTAGTACTTGGGTAGTAGGGTAGTATAGCTAAGATTGTGGTTGAGCCTCCCTAGTTGGTGTGAAATTATAGAACATGATAGATCATAGAGCTGAGAATACCTCACAGTGAAAAGAATGAGTAGAAAAGATGAATTACAATGAAAATTGCAGTGAAATGACCAGTAAAATTAATCATGCATTGGAACTTGGATAGGAACATAAATGTGTGTTATGATCCATTAATCAATATAGTCAACAAATATGTTACAATGGAGAGAATTTGATTATCCTGGGATAATTCGAATCCCTGTCAGTCTAGCATAGGAATTGTCACCACTGGAGAGCTCCGAAAGTCCTAAACTCAACTCAATTTAACCAAAACTCAGTTAACTGAAGCTACTGTCAGTTAACTGACAAAGGAGGGTGCAGTAGTGAGTTCTGCATGCAAAGTAGGTGAAAAAGGGTGCATTAGATCACAATCAGTGGTGATCGGAGGTAAAACCCTTAGTAGAGTTCAGTGACTCAGGTGGATTGAACTAGAACACAAAGTTAGATCCTAAAATGTAGGGAATTGACTCTAGTGGGTCTAAAATAATGCATGCAGGGCGCATTACGTGGCTAATGGGTCCTAGATGACATCTGCACACCACTAGGGGGGAAATAACACCATCAACTACTAGGAAAAGATAAATAATGCTAAGTAGGAAAAGGATGTAGTATTAATTATCCTAACAGTTGGTGCCCTAAGAGAATGGATCGAGTACTACTGTTGGACCTTGCAAGTATATAATAGAGTTATAGAACCTGGCACTCCCTTACCCTTAGCACCCGATGCCTTGAGAGATTGGATCAAGTACTACTATTGGACCTTGCAAGTATATAATAGAGTTATAGAACCTGAAACTCCCTTACCCTTAGCACCCCAGAAGCCTTTCCCTATCTAACCAATTTGTGAATTGCAGCACTAAGAATTTGATAATTTTGTTAGTGCAATATTATTTGGGTGGGAGTAAAAATACAACATGAGTAGAAATTGTTTAAAAATAAAATAATAAAATATTGGATCCTATTCGTACCCTTATTGTTAACCCATCTCAATAGGGCACTAAGTTGTTTGCACTAGTACCCATTTTCATACACCTTTTTTGTGGATCCATTTCCATTATGGATAACACTTGAATATGTGAGCTCTCCCACAAATGTTCCCAATTAGAAAATTTATATGATGAATTGTAGCATAGGTTAGACCACAATCACTCCTCTACTCAAAAAATATTGATGACAATTATGGAAAGCTTACCGAATTGGAGTAACTTTATGATTAGATAACCCAATCAATGATTATATTTCCTTCACCATCTTTGAGCTACCCTAAACCAAAAAAACCTTCCCAAAGGAAGGGGTTGATTGATACAATCCTATTGGGCCTCACTCCACTTCACTTATCCATGATCTAATACCTCAAATGTAGCACAGAATTCTTAAAATCGATATCACCAAATTCAATGGATCAAACCCCATCGTATGGGTCACTTAGATGGAACCTTACTTATCCTTGCATGGAATAACAAATGATATAATGAAACATAGAAAATGTGTCTTATATTTACATCCTAAACACTAGCAATGGTGGAAATGGAATAAGAAATCCTACAAGGGTTTTATTGCTTGTACACAATTTGTTTTCGATCTCTATGAAAATTTTGAAACGTACACTCATTATTTGGGGAAATTGACCAAGCTCAAAGAATCGAGCATATTCGAAGATTTCTTCTCAATTTTTTAGTAGTTATCCATTTGTGCCAAAGGCATGCTTGATACCTTTTGCAAGAAATGTTTCATTAGTGGTTTAAAAGAAGAGATGCATGCATAGGTCTTAATATATCATCCTACTACATGGTTGGATTCCACTCAAATAGCTAGAGAAGCCAAAAGGGTGATGCCTACTCAAATAAAAAGGGCCAATTTATTCCTTGTCCCCGTCTCACTAGATTCCATTCTGCTAATCCCTCCCCATACTCTCCACCTCTCAAGATCCAAAAGTTAACATGAGCAGAAATGGTAGAGCACCAACTCAAAGATCTTTGCTACAACTAGGATGAGAAATATTACCTTGGACATAAATGTAAGGAGAAAAAACTATTTATGTCCAATTTAAAGGACATTTATAATGAAGAAGTTGGAGCAAGCACCCATGAATTCCCTCATACACCTATGGATGACATTCCCCAACTTGATATTCTGGAGGAGGAACCCCGTATCTCTTTAAAAAATGGGTCTTTCTACCCCCTAAACCCTCAAAGTCATTGGCTACCTCAAACATCACAAGGTTATCGTCTTAGTTGATAATTCTAGCACACATACCTTTTTTTATAATTGGGTAGCCCAAGAAACACACTGTTATATCCATGCTATGATTGAATTCCAAATCATGATTGTGGATAAGCTATGAAATGTGGGGGTCATTGTGAAAATGTACAAATTCAAATGGGTGATTATTCCCTCAAAACTCACATGTTTTCTACCAACATGGGTGGTGGTGATATTGTCTTGAGTGCTTCATGGTTATAAACATTAGGCCCTATCACTATGGATTTTGGTGCCTTAAACATGAGTTTCCAACAAGTAGGGCATAACCACACTCTCGAAGGAATTACAACTATATCTCTAAATATTATTAGTTTACACCATATGGAAAATCTTCTTAACAAGGTCCATTCAAGCATCGTGGCACAATTCCATGCCATTCAAGCTTTTGATACCTCTTCTCAACCCATTCCTTCTAACATGCATTTAGTATTTGAAAAACACTAATCCATATTTGGCACTCCCAAAGTATTACCCCTTTTTCATGGTGAGAATGATCATTCTATTCCACTCATACCTAGTAACCTCCCACCCAATGTACACCCATATCACCATCCATTTTCCAAAAAAAAATAAAAATTGAAAAGATCATTCAAGAGTTGTAAGTTGTTGGTGTTATATGCCCCAATAGAAACCCCTATTCCTCACTAGTTGTTAGGGTCATCAAGAAAGAAGTCTCTTAGCACACGTGTCATGATTTATGTGCTTTGAATAAGTTGGCCATCAAGGATAAGTTTCACATTCTTGTCATTGATGACCTTCTTCCAGCTCAAGTGTGCTCACTTCTTTACCAAATTTAATCTCTGTTGAGGCTATCATCAAATTCGCATTAATGGGAACATATTCCCAAAACTGTTTTCCACACCCATGAAGCCAATTATGAGTTCTTGGTGATGCCCTTTTTCCTTTGCGATACACCCTCCAACTTCCATAGCCTCATGAACACAATATTAAAATCGTGTCTTTGTAAATTTGTCCTCATCTTTTTTATAATAGCTTGCTCTATAGTAAAACTTGGAAAACCCATCTAGCCCATGTGGATCATGTCCTACAACTACTTGAGGGCCATCACCTCTTTCTTAAAAGGCCCAAATATTCCTTCGATGTACCTAGAATGGAACATTTGGGCCATTTTTATTCTGGAGGGTGTGCATGTGGATTCGAAGAAAATTGCACCAATGAAGGATTGGCCTTGTCCTAAAAATTTTAAAATCATGATCATATGTCTTTTGGGTCTCATTGGTTATTGTGGAAAGTTCATCCAAAATTATGGTAAGCTTGTAGCTCCACTCATAGCTTTGTTAAAAAAAATGGTTTCAATTGGAATGATGTGGTAGAAAAGGATTTCCAGGACTTAAAGGAGGATATGTGTACCACTCTGGTACTCTCTTTTCCCAACTTCACTAAAACCTTTATCCTGGAATGTGATGCCTTGGGTAAAGCCCTTGCAACAATCCTCTTGCAAGAAGGATTCATACCATTGGATTTTACTAGAAAAAACCTGTGTGAGCGGCACTTGGGAAAGTTAACTTATGAAAAAGAGATTATGGACATATTTCATGTTGTGTACAACTAACATCCATACCTACTTGCGCAATGTTTCCATATCAAAATTGATTATCATAGACTGAAATACTTTTAGGGACAAATACCTTTTTCCCTTAAGAAACAAAAATGGCTCACCCAAATGTTGGGTTTATGATTATGAAATATTTTATTAGAAGGGAAAGGAGAATCTAGTAGCAGATCAATGCTCTGTCTTGATAGTTTGAAGAAGTAGGTTCCATCTTTTTTCTCTCCTTCATCTTCCTAGACTAGTTGAATGACATCTGTAATGAATGATTGACAGATTCCACACTTGCTACCATAATCCAACAACTTCAACAAGAACCTCATGCATACCAAGGATACATGACAAAATGATGAGCTTCATTATAAAGGATGTTTATGTTTACACAATAATTCATCATTGAAATCATGGGTGTTATCTAAGCTCCATTCATCCCCCATAGTTGGTCATTCTAGATATCATAAAACATATAAAAGGATCAAATGATCATTTTTTTTGGTAGGAATGAAGAAGGATATCCACTCATTTTTGACCAAATGTGACATTTTCCAAAGACATAAAGGTGAGACAGTGAAAGCTCTAGGTGAACTTTAACCAGTACTTCCAATTTCAACTACAATATAGATTGATATTTATATGGATTTCATTGTTGGTTACCAAAATCGGGTAATGAGTCTATAATCATGGTTGTGGTTAATTGCATTTCAAAAGATTCTCATTGTTTTCCCTACAACACCAATTCAAGGCCTCTAAGGTAGCTCAAGTCTTCATGGATAATATTTTCAAACTCCAACATATGGCACATACTATTTTCTTAGGCCGTGACCCCACATTCACTAGCGATTTTTGGGAAGAATTATTTCATCTCCAAGGAAATCAACTAAATCTCAGAACTTCCTATTACCCCCAAATCGATGGCCAAACTAAATTTGTCAATAAGTGATTAGAATCATATTTGCAGCACTTTACTTCACAACGAAAATACCAATGGAATAAGTGGTTACACTTGAAGTCGTATATGGAAAAAATACCCCCTTTGTACTAGCCTACTTATAGGTATCTCTAAAATGAAGGAGGTCGACAAAACACTCACAACTTGAGCTAACATTCTCTGAACTCTTAAGGATAATATAGTAATGGATTAGAATAGGATGAAGAAACAAGTTGATTGTTAAACAAATATAACTACATAAGATATTCTAAATGGGTTTTTCTATTGTATTGTTGTATTCATCCTTCGAGAGATGTCATTGATGTAATTGATAATGTAAGAGTCATTGAAAGAGCCAATGTAAACCCTAACTGTTAGGTCGGCCTGGAAATGTCTATAAAAGAATATTTTATTGTAAAGAGTACAAGTCGGCCAAGTTAGGTGATTCAAGCCGACCTAATTAGTAAAAAGGTCAAGTCACTTGTTAAGTATAAATAGGATATTCAGTTGATCATTTGGAACACTCATCTCACTCGCTCAAGTTCGCATAAGAGAGAGAGAAGTTCGCACAACTAAAGGAGAGAAGTTGATTTTTTCTTGGGGTTTTATCTTGTACTTGTGAATTCTATATTGAGGAAGTTTTGTCGGGGTTTTATCCCTTGTGGTTTCTTCGAGATAAATATTTTTTCTTTGTGTTTTTTTTGCTTGTCTTTCATTCAGTGATTAGATTGTTTAATGTTATTATGCTAAACAAGTGAAAAATTAACATGGCATCAGAGCATGCTTGAAAGAAAACATTGTGCAACCTCCGCAACTGTAAAGCTTTATGGCTTCTTATTCTAGAAGATATCTCCATAGATCATTTGAAAAAGAGGGTGCATCTAAATCACCTCACTAGGGCGCATCTTTCCATCTAAGCAGAATTCAATTCCAAGAATTTTCATTTTTGGGTCCTACACTACAGCTCGGAGAACTAGGGCATCAATTTTTTGTAACATCTACTCACAGAATCGGGAGAATGAGAACTTTCCTCAACTCGCCTTGAGGAGGCGCATCTGTTCATCCAATTAGTTTTCCAAAATACCAAAGTTGGAAAATTAGGGTTTCTCTGGCAAACCCTAGGTCAAGGTAAAATAAGTTTCGAGAAGGTCAACTTTATTGGTAAGTCATACATATATTCTATTTCTATTTGAGGTTCTCATTTTATCAAAATGACTAACAATACCAAGATTGATGAGAAGCTTGAAGGAGTTGATAAATTCAGGGCATGGAAATATAGAGTCATGCTCATTCTTGAAGAACATGAACTAGAAGGTTTTATAAAAGAGGGACTTACAGAACTAGAAGGAGATGAGGCCAAAGAAAGAAACAAGAAGAATATGATCAAAGCTAAGAAGATCATAGATGACTCTATCAAATATCACTTGATTCCTCAAGTATCCTCAAAGAAGACTCCAAAAGAAATGTTTGATGCTTTGACCAGCCTATTTGAAGGAAAGAACATTAATAAGAAGATGACCTTGGGAAATCAACTCAAGGGTGTGAATATCCAGAAGTTTGAGACTATGCTCTCATACTTCTCGAGAGTGTCCCAGATCAAAGAAAAATTAGAAGCTATTGGAGACATGGTAGAAGACACTGAAGTTATGATGACCATTCTGAATGGTCTTCCTAGACATTGGGAACCTTTTTTTGTGGCATACGTGCTAGGAAGAAATTAATCTAGTTCACATGACTATGGGAAGAGTGTGTGCAGGAGGAAGAAAGAATAGAAGTAAGAGAGGAGAAATTAAATGACAATGAAGATCAAGCTTTGGCAAATCATGCCAAAGGTGGAAGGGAAAGAAAGAGTTATGTACGTACGTGTGACCACTCTCCCAGAAGATCTCAAAGATCTCAAAGGAGCAAGAGGTTCAAGAAAGACCTATCCTCAATTGAATGTTACTCTTGTCACAAGACAAGACACATTGCAAGAAATTGTCCATTCAAATCTGGACAACCTAAGAAGCAAAAGAAAAGATTTCATGCTCATGTAGCTGAAGATAGTGAATAGGATGACGAAGGAAAAACCAAAGAAGATGAAGATTCCAGTGAACAATATGTAATAATATCATCCCTCACTTGTTCAGTATCTCATGGAAGTGATACTTGGCTAGTGGACAGTGGAGCCTCAAAACACATGACGGGATACAAGGACTCTATTTCACATCTCATGCAAAAAGATTCTCCACACAAAGTAAATCTTGGGTATGACTACCAATATCCTATCAAAGGAATGGGAGAGGTTGTTGGATTGGTTTTACAACCAGGCTTAGTGCTATGGGCACCTGCTAACTAGTAGCAACAGTTTCAATGTAAAGCAAATAACAATAAACTAAATCTAAACTAAACTAAACTAGCATGTGCATTTTGAATTAAAGAACAAGAATAAGAAAGATAAAAAATAATTTTTGTATTGACAATGGGGCAAGCAAATGCTTGCAAGAATAATACCTCCAAGTGATGAAGGTTGTTTGAATGGCTCCAATGGTGAGCAGCTCCAATCTCCAATGGGTCCTTTCTCCAAGGTTGCTACAATGGCCAAAACTCAAGGGAGATTTTGGCAGCATGAGGATAGGAATATGGATGGATATGAAATGAGGAGCCCCTACCACCTTTTTATAGGTTTTGGTGGTGGGGAATACCATTTGTGGTTTTGTGGAAACCAAATGGTATTGACCAACATGGTTTAGGTACTTTTCCCTCCTTTTTCCTTTTTTGAATAAAATTAATATTTTGGGAATTTGGACCCTTTTTGAGGGTTTTTTATGCTTTTTTAGGAAAAATAATCTTTTTGAGTGGGAAAAAGGGGTGTACTAAGGTCTTTTGGTGACCTTTTGTTGGCTTCAGAGGCTCAGATGGTGGAAAAGTGGACAAATGGGTCATGTGAATAAGGGAATGAGCTAGTGAGCACTTTTTGGGTGTTAACAGATTGCCCCCTGATGTGTGAGGGCAGGAGCTCATCGTATGGCCAATAGACACCATAGTTCTTTTCTCTTTTTTCTGGGGTTGTAGGGAGGAGAAGAGACCGATTGGAGACTGGATCCGCGTCCCATGGAAGCTGCAAAAAATAAACAAATATTACATTGCCTCAATATGAATGAGGGATAATCTCTGATAATGGACGAGGCGGGCATACCCATGCTCGTATCAAGACATACACATAACAATTAGTCCCAAGAATGGGGATCTAATACATAAAAAATATACTGGTACATCATAATGGTCCAGAGGGTACATTATTTTGGGATGTACTCATGATCATGACATGGCTGATCTCAATAACTGATACACTGGAATAACTAATGAGCTTGTTGGAACTGAAGGTGTCCAACATCTGTAGGGACGTAATGACTGTGAGCCATCTCTGTGAAGTATCTGTAACTGTATACTCATGGGAGTATAAAACTGGGGCACATCTAAATACTGTCGCCATACGTAACCCGGATATCTATAGGAACAGTGTAATCGGTTGTATCCATAGGTAGACTCTCAAATGTGGAGGAGTCA
Organism: Larix kaempferi; assembly: GCA_027924585.1. Lineage (NCBI taxonomy): Eukaryota > Viridiplantae > Streptophyta > Pinopsida > Pinales > Pinaceae > Larix > Larix kaempferi. The sequence continues at coordinate 13,142,952 of BSBM01000350.1, read as the reverse complement.
GAAGGTATCCGGGGTCTTCGACTAATAGCTGAACGAACCAATGCCCTGTGCGAGTCTCAACGATGCGATCAAGGTGTTGAAGTCGAGCATGTGAGAAACAACCATTTGGAGAGGCACTGAGGTCTCTTCTCGAAATGATTCGTAGGCACTCATCATAAATGGTGATGAGTCCAAGACACATGGACCTCTAGGTCTATCCTCTGGAATAAATGTGGTTGTCGTCGACAGAGGGATACCAGCAACTAACAAGGCAATGTTGTTTCCTTGATAGGAGCGCGAGGTGTAGAACTGAAGTGTGGTAGTACTGATGGTAGGACTGACATACTTGTGGGGATGGGAAGTAACTGGGGTCAATGGGTAGACTCAAACTTCCTTTGTTCAGATCATGATTACATGGTTGACCTGGCAGCGTAGGGAACTGACCTGTAGGTGTGGGAATCATTGCTTTTAAGGACTGAAGGGTATGTATTGACTCTGGGGGGGAATCAAGTTGATGGGTGCTGTCGAGGGGTTCTCAGGGTGACATACTACAGAATACTCTAAACAAAGGCGACCAAAATGGGGAAGCTGCCATATGAGTAGACGTGATCTGTTGTGGCACCGAGAAGCACCATTGGGTCCTTCTTCGTAGTTTTAATGAGCTCCAAGAAGGGATAAAACTGTGCTATGAAATGGTACTGTCCTGTGGATTTGTGAGCCCAGGACTGTTCGTGCTCATTGGTGCTTTCATTTTTAAGGAGTCTGAAAACGATAAGAAGACTCTGTAGTGGTTATGACTACTGTCCTGTTGGTTTTATGAGCCCATGATGGTGATTGCTCGTGGTCGCTTTCATGTTTAGAGAGTCTGGAAGCGGTAAGGGGACTCCATTGGTGTTCTTTTTCGTAGGTTTAGTCTCCAAGGCCCGAAAAAGCATAAAATGATGCGGATGGAGAACTCTTCTAGCCGATGTGACTAGAGTATACATTTTTCGTAATTAGTCTACGAGGTCTAGAAAAGGGGTAAACTTATACCAGGTAGACGCCCTTTCAGATACTTTTAGCAAGCATGAAAGGAAGCAAGGTTGCTCGACGATCTTTTCATTGTTTTAGGAGTCATAAAAGAGCTTAACAGAAACTCCCTAAGTGCCTTTTTCGTAAAAAGGGATTGCTCGGCCCTAAAAAGGGATAAAATTATACCGAACAAAAAAAAATGGATAGATGGGAGCGAGAAAAGGTCTCAAGCGTCATCATGTGTGTGGGATACTGGATCCGGTGACATAAAGATTGTCAAAAGGGGGCTGCGGCTTTGTGGCATGCAAATCGAGGCAATGAGAGGGCATTTTGAAAAAATGGCCGAAAAGTATGGAAGTGAGGGCGAGAAATGATCTCAAGCATCATCACAAGCGCGGGAAACTGAATCCGACGATATAAAGATGGTCAACCACGGAGAACGACGGATGTGGCACGCAAGCCGAGGCGACGAGGGGGGCATGGAAAAAATGCCCAAAAAATCTAGGCATGAGAGCGAGAAATGATCTCAAGCATCATCACGAGCGCGGAAAACTGAATCCGACGATATAAAGATGGTCGACCACGGAGAACGGTGGATGTGGCACGCAAACTGAGGTGACGAGGGGGGCATGGAAAAAATGCCCAAAAAATCTAGGCATGAGAGCGAGAAAAGATCTCAAGCATCATCACGAGCGCGGAAAATTGAATCCGGCGATATAAGGCATGCCAAAAACGGGCGACGTCCGATGTGGCACGCAAATCGAGGCGACGAGGGCACCCAAAAAATGGTCAAAAAATGGAGCTGGTGAAAACTAGAAAAGGAAAGAACTGTCATGAAGTTCTCCAAAGAATGGTGGTGTCCTGTGGCTTACTATGGGTAAAATCGTTTGAGGTACAACCCGTTGCATGGGTTGCGAAGGGGGTTGCCTTCTGAGTCGGTCAGAATGTATGCCCCCTGTCCGAGGCAAGTGTGTATGATATATGGGCCTTGCCACATGGATACAAATTTTCCTTTCCCAGTTTTGTCATGAGCCTGATCGTAAGCGAGGACAAGGTCCCCTTCAGAAAAAGATCTTGGGTGTACATGTTTATCATAATTCAATTTGGATCGGTTCTTGGCTGCTTCCATGTTTTGAAGGGTTGTGCGTCGATCTTCATCGGCCTGCTCCAGGAGTAGTAAGCGTTGCTCAATTGGGGCAGTGTCTGGTAGGAGTTCAACGGCCATATGTAAGGTTGGAATCTGGCACTCAATGGGGAGGACGGATTCGACACCGTGAACTAAATGGAAAGGGGTAAAACCGGTGGCAGTTTTAGTTGATGTGCGGTATGCCCATAGTGCGGGGAAGAGCATGTGGTGCCAATTTGACTTGTGTTTGTCTACAGTGCGCTGGAGGATGGTTTTCAAAATTTTGTTTATCGCTTCAACTTGGCCATTTCCTTGGGGGTAGTAGGCAAAAGAGAAATGGTGTTCAAATTTCAGTAAGGTGGATAGTTCTTTCCAGACGGCGTCTTCGAAGTGAGAGCCGTGGTCTGATACAAGTTGCTTTGGCACTCCAAAACGTGTGATAACATGGTTGAGAAAGAAACGTGCAGCGGTTTCTGCTGTGCAATTGTAATTTGGCATTGCCTCCGCCCACTTGGTGAAATAATCTACAGCCACAATAATGTGTTTGTGACCACTGGATGACATGGGATTGCAATCAAGGAAGTCAATGGCCCATTTGCAGAATGGTCTGGCAGTAACGACTGGATGAAGGGGGGCAGGTGGGGTTCTTGCTAACCCCTTCATCATTGCGGGAGCTTTGAGTGGTCAAATCAAGTGATGAGGTAGTGGTAGTTGAAGAGATCATGTAGATGGTGTTAATCTCTCCGGATGAGGATGATGGAGGAGGGTAGATCTCCTCGATAGTAGAGGGTGCCGTCTCAAGGTCCAAATTGTTCATCTCGTAGAGAGCTGCTCTGTAATCTGGGATGTCAGGACAGTGATGGGAGTAGTGGCCGTAAATACCGCATATCGCACATGGGTGGTTGGTACGCAGTGATTTATCACGAGGCATGGGGTTTGGATCGATTTTGACAACCGGGATGTTGGGGTCATCGTCCAGCATTTGCATGTGTTCCTACAATGCAGGTAACTGTGGACACTGATGAGTTGGATGGCCTAACTCATCACACAACGAGCATTTGGGAGGAGCACGAAACACGGGGGGAGGTTTAACTGCCTTGGGTGGGGGTACCGTAGTGTATGGTTGCGGGCCTCTGCCCCCAGTGGGTCTGATGAGTGGAGAGGGATTCGTCGACGACGAAGGAGTATTGATACCGGGAGGTGGTTGGGTAGAAGTAGCAATGGGTTGCACTGGTTGCAGGATGACATTTGGTGTCGGCGGTGGAACGGGAGGCATAATATACCACACGGGTAATCCCAATGTTAACCCGGGGAGACTAAGGGTAGCCATAACCGGGGCGCTTACTACACCCGAAGGAGGAAATAGAAAGGGGATTGTGTGGATGGGTGTAACCCCAATGTGACTAGGGACCAATGGTGGTTTGGGTAACAAGGAGGGTTGATTACCGGGTGTTTGTGAAAGAGTGCAGAGGTTAGCGACCTGGGTCTCCGGTGACGGTGGTGGAATGGCCTGGAATGTAGAGGTCATCGGCACCTCGGAGTAAAGTCCGGGTCCTACTGAGGAAATGAATGAGGTAGTTGCACCACAAACAGGTTGTTCAACCATGGGGAGAACATTTTCAGGTGTGGCGGGGGCCTTGGGATCGTAATAGGTGAGCTGGTCAACCTTGACCACGTGTCCCTCATGGGGGAACTGCATGGTGTGAAATACGGATGAGGCAACAACCCGCATGGCATACATGTAGCTGCGACCAAGTAAAAGGTTATAGTCTAGTTGGGAATTGATGACCTCAATGTCAATGAGCACGGTTTTACCCACCAGCTGGACAGGGACATTGGCTAAAAGACCTTGGGGTTGAGCCGAACGATCATCGTAGGCTTGTAATGCAGTGGTGGACTGCTGGAGAGTAGGGGATCCCAACTTCTACCAAACGAATGTGGACATGACGCATGTGGAGGCCCCTTCATCGATAATGCATCGATGGATGACAAGATTCCGAACAAACATAGAAACTTGGAATGCTAAAGAGGAAGGCAGGCGTGGTTCAGACTGGTCTGAATCGAATGCAATCAGCTGTGAATCATTGGGGTCAATGGCACCAATGGCAGAGATTAAAGTCTTGCGCTGCGAAGGACAGTTTTTCAAAACTTCTAAAGCAGACATGGCTGCAGGAGACTGGGCTAAGTCGTCGACAATGTTGTAATTCGACGCAGGGCGAGCATTGGGATTATTGTTGAGACGACGAAGTGGGAAGCGAGGTGCTTTGGAAGTGCCATCAAGTGGAGCCGGAGGTATACGTAACGTTTGATCTGTGGGATTAACGTTAGTGTTCTTGTCGGTGGGAGGGGCTTCAGAAGTGGAGCCATATTGGTTCCGACGGGTTTGGAGGTTGGCATCGGCAGTTGACATCATCAACAAATGGTGAGTACCTGAATCGAACATGGGTTGATCAGGGGCTGCATAAGTGATCTGTTGTGGTGGCACGTTGCCCTGAGGGGGGGCTAACGGCTGAGTGTTCACTACATCCTGGTTTGGAAAGGGGTTTTGCAGCACCAAGGGTTGATGTTGAGGTGGTGGAGGGTTGGGTGGCGGCTGAGGAGCCGCTTGCCCTTAACGATGTGCATCGTCGGTCCAGAGTTGCCAAGCTTGTTCCAAATGTGGGCAAGAATGCGTGTAATGACCATAGACTCCGCAGATAGAACAAGGGTGGTTTGTTCTGAGGTTGTTATTTCTAGGTTGCTTAGGATTCCGATCCAGATTGCGGTTGGGAGGAGCAACATTGTTATTCTGCGGAGGATTAGGAGGTTGAGGACCTTGCTGATGTTGTTGGTTATTACCGCGGTTACGACCTCTACCACGGTTCTGTTTCGCACCTTGGCTGCACTGGTTGTTTTGGTTCTGGGGCTGGTTGTGCTGTGTGTACACTTGCCCTTGAGCAGTGGGAGGATTTTGGTTCACCGCAGGTGCAGTAGCAGGTTGTGGTGGATAATAAGCTTGTGGGGCTGGAGGTGGTCCAGTTTCCTGCTGGGGTTGTTGGTAACCCTGAGCTATTGGAGGTGTTGGGTTAGCTGCCACAGCTTGCTGTGGATAGTACACGGGTTGAGGTGCAGTTGGGGGAGCGTATGCAGGTGGTGCATGACCAAAGCACTGAGGTGGACATGAAGGTCCATGGGTATGGTGGTGATGTGCCATGGGAGCATATGAACTGGTTGCTCCAGACTGAGATGTATCCCACGAAAGATCGGGACCATGGCTAGGATGTGCAATGGAAAAGGGTTGGGGATGCGAGGCCATACGACCAATGATGCCATCAGCGGCATGGGATGCCCCCGGCGCATCATGTTGGGATGACTCGCCCCGAGGGGCGTCTGGTATAATGGTATATAGATAACCTGACTGGACGTAAATGAGATCAAACTGTTGAGCTTTGAGGATGGCCTCTTCTTCAGACTGGGGTCTTTCGGATGCCACATCCTTCGCAATGAGAGGGAGAAGGGATTTTAGAAACCAATCTAGGAAGATACGGTCGTCTAACTTGATTTTGCAGAGGCTTCGGCATCGACGCCACTCATGAATGTGGTCAGTGATGTGGGTGGCCGTGTTCTGTCTGCAAGACAGTAGGATCTCGATGCCTACATCATAGCGGACAGGTAACTGGAAGAACTACAGGAAGTTCGAGGCAAGAGAGGTAAAGGTGGCATGCGTCCCATGGGGCTGCTCGATATACCACTTGGATGCAAAGCCAGTGAAGGTGCGCTGTAATAGATGGAGGCGGATAGAGTCGTCCACTATGGAGTTGGAGGAACACCATAGATGGAAGGACATGATATGGTTCTGGGGGTCCTCACCTGCCTTGCCCTCAAACTTAGGGATATCGGAGGGGATTTTGGTGGGCATGTGAGGCCACGCAGGATCGTGTCTGATAGGATCATTGGTGAGCCGGGCTAAGTCTGGCAAGTTCAGACTTGCCATGTACGGTAAGCTAGCAGATGTAGTGACTGGGGCTGGGACATGCATAGTCATGGTGGTATGATGTAGGGGTCCAGTAGCGCCTAAAGGTATGCTAGGTATTGCAGGTATGTGTCCTGCAATAGGTGTGGTCTGGTATGGGCCAGTGCTTCCAAGTGCAACATGGGTTACACTTGGGTTAGGAATAGTAGTGGTGATTCCCAGAATCTGGGTTGTGGAACTGAGAGGGGGTGTGACCCCTATATTCGGCATACCCATAACAGGTGGTGGCCCTGTATTGGGGATTCCTATAACAGGAGGTGGCCCTGTGTTGGGCATTCCTAAGGGTGGAGTGTTATCCATATTAGGCATACCTAAGGGGGTGGGTGTTGCCATGGATGGCACCGCAGTAGAAGGGTCTGTGGACGTCTCTCCTATGGTGCTGGTAAAGAGTGGATCAAATGGTGTTCCAGCCGTAATGTTGGTTGGGAAAAACTCAGTGGGGTTTTCGGATTCTGCCTCAGAATCATAGGTGAAGCGAGGCGTGTCAGAATCGGATGACTGTCTAGTTGAACGACGAGATGTGTCGAGTCAAGGGATAAGGCTCGGCGTCGGTGACGTGGCGAGCAAAGTAGACTGAACTCTGGGAGTTCTCCCTGTAGACGACGAGAGCGTCTAAAATTCTCAATGGTGAGAAAATAAGTTTTTGTGTAAAAATCTGTATGTGTAAAATGGTAATGTATAAAAAACTCAAAACCCTAATGCAACCAAGGGTGCAAGAAGGGGAGTGAAAATGAAGGCTCTCAGGCCAAAAAAATCAACCTCAAAAAAGGCACTTATTCTAGCAGCTGTGCTACAATAAGTGGAGGGATGCAACAAATGGTCAGAGTACCAACATGCAAACAGCTTCTAGAAAAAATAGGTGTAACTAGACCAAAGGTGGGTTGAATCATGCAAACACCTAACTAAAAGTATTGTGAATCAACAAACTATATTCTCTGCAAGGTGATGAAATCCAAGTCAGACAATATTGAGTGTTAAGTCCATGGCTAGATATCCCCCTACCGGGAGGGACACCGGGTAATCAATCCTAAAGAATGGCTACTAGGATACTCCGTTCATGACACGTCGAGAAAAGGTAAATCTACCGTTTGGTCCTTGATCACAATATCCCAATACAGGGATATCCCGAGAACTGCGAATGGTAGCCCTTCGGTTACTGAATGGATTTCGGTATTCCACTCAGGCTTCCGGAACCATCCTCGCGACTTCAACCCTCCTAGGGGAGAGGCCTTCCCATAAACTGGTTGTGACCGTGCCAATAAATACTAAGGGATTTTAGCTCCCTAAAGGACAACAACTATGTCTCAGATGTAAGAACTGAGGGGTGTTATTGGAACACCTATCCCCTCAATACTACCTAGCTACAAAGTTCTTTTAGTGTTCCCCAAGTGGGGTTAAAAGTGGGTTGAAATTAGGGTAAGTTTTAAGGCTCAGTTTAAAATTAGTGTTTGATTGGGTGCACGTGTGATATTTTAAACTGAAAATGAAAAAGTAAATGCTAAGTACTCAAAAAACAAAGGATCTTTTGAACAAAGCAAATATTATGACTTTTTCAATAAATGGAAATTAAATGCTTTTCAAGGACTATTCAAAAAATGAAGGATCTTTCAAACAGGAAAGCAAATAATAAACTTCTTTTCGAAATAAATGGATTTCATTTTCAATAATTGCTATGGGCAAAATATTAAAGAAGCAAACAGCAAAATTTTTTAAATCTAGATAAAATGCAAAAATAGATCCTTCTTTCAATTGATGAAAATTTTTAAAAAGACTTCTTTCACATGTGCATTCTAAATAGTCAAAATTTTCCTATGGCTGTAAAATATGCAGAATTTCTAATACTGGAAAATGTGCTATGTGGGCAGAAAGTACAGTAAGAAATTAATTTTTTAAACGATTCGGCTGAATGAAAAAATTAGCATCACGGGTTCTGATAGAAAAGCCGCGATGGACCGCGCGGGTTTCTGTCGCACAGTCGCGATGGGCAGCGCGGGTTTTGGCCGTGAAGCCGCGATGTGTAGCACGGTATTTCGTCACACAGTCGCGATGTGCATCGTGAAAAAGGTCCGCGAAGCCGCGATGTGCAGCACGCTAAATGGCCGCGAAGTCGCGGTGAACCGCGCGGAAAAAAGCCACGCAGTCGCGATGAGCTGCGCGACTGTTGGGCAAAAAGCCGCGAGGCGAAAGCCGTACACGGATGCCGAAAAACGACGCCGAAAATTGAGAATTTCGGGCTGTTAATGGATAAAAAATGGGCCAAGACCTAGATCAGCAATGGATCTGCTGTCTAGGATGGCAGATCTATGGATCTAAAGGTTAAAAACTAATAAAAAACTAAGATTAAAAGCAAAACTAGAGATCTATTGTTCAAAAAACAGCGGAGTCGCCAAAAACTGTTGGCTTGGTTTTGCAACCAGGCTTAGTGCTATGGGCACCTGCTAACTAGTAGTAGCAGTTTCAATGTAAAGCAAATAACAATAAACTAAATCTAAACTAAACTAAACTAGCATGTGCATTTTGAATTAAAGAACAAGAACAAGAAAGATAAAAAATAATTTTTGTATTGACAATGGGGCAAGCAAATGCTTGCAAGAACAATACCTCCAAGTGATGAAGGTTGTTTGAATGGCTCCAATGGTGAGCAGCTCCAATCTCCAATGGTTCCTTTCTCCAAGGTTGCTACAATGGCCAAAACTCAAGGGAGATTTTGGCAGCATGAGGATAGGAATATGGATGGATATGAAATGAGGAGCCCCTACCACCTTTTTATAGGTTTCGGTGGTGGGGAATACCATTTGTGGTTTTGTGGAAACCAAATGGTATTGACCAACATGGTTTAGGTACTTTTCCCTCCTTTTTCCTTTTTTGAATAAAATTAATATTTTGGGAATTTGGACCCTTTTTTAGGGTTTTTTATGCTTTTTTAGGAAAAATAATCTTTTTGAGTGGGAAAAAGGGGTGTACTAAGGTCTTTTGGTGACCTTTTGTTGGCTTCAGAGGCTCAGATGGTGGAAAAGTGGACAAATGGGTCATGTGAATAAGGGAATGAGCTAGTGAGCACTTTTTGGGTGTTAACAGAGGCTACCTACAAATTGGACACTGGAAATTCCATGAACATGAAGGAAGTACTATATGTCTCGAGTTTGAAGAAGAACCTTCTTTCTATTTCAGCATTAGATAAGGTCTTAGAATTGCATTTATAGATGGTGAATTTCTTATGTGGCCAAAGGGGAAGAATATCAATGATTCTATTGTCATTGGGGTAGAATAAGGAGGAATTTATAAACTTAAGGGTCATGCAGATTCAACATAGAATACTAGCTCATGTACATTACAAAGCCTTACCAATAGTGAGTAAGGTGGTGACTGGACTACGTACCATAAATCCAGGTTGATCATGAAGGAGTGTGCACAAGGAAAACGTACGAAGAATCAATTTCCAAGCAGTGATAGCAAAGCTAAAGGAATATTGGACATTATTCATTCCGACATTTGTGGACCTACGTCTACCACTTCATTAAGAGGGTATGTTTACTATGCTTCTTTTATTGATGATTACTCCCGCAAAACATGGATTTATTTTCCAAAGAATAAGAATGAAGTTTTTGAAAAGTTTAAAGAGATTAGGGTTCTTGTGGAAAACCTCTTTGAAAAGAGGATCAAGATACTAAGGACAGATAACGCAGGGGAATACACTTCGGGTGATTTCAAATATTTCTGTAAACAAGCAGGGATTAAGAGGGAGCTTACTATTCCCTATAATCCACAACAGAATGGTGTATATGAAAGGAATAACATAACTATCATGGAAGCAGTGAAGGCCATGATCCATGTTCAAGACCTACCCATGCATCTATGGGATGAAGCAGCTAGAACCACAGTCTATGTACATAATAGAATCTCTCACAATGCTCTTGGAAACAAGACCCTAGAAGAGATGTTTACCGGTGTGAAACCTGAAGTCAGTCATCTAAAGATATTTGGATGTCCAGTATGTATTCACATTCCAAAAGAGAAGAGATCGAAGTTGTAACCTTCAGGAAAGAAGAGAATATTTGTGGGTTACAATGAGCAATCAAAGGCCTACCATATCTACATACCAGGATACCACCAAATTTATCTTAGCAGGGATGTTACATTTAATGAAGACACAACCTTCAACAAGTCTAAGAAGACTCATGAGGATGAAGAGGAGCATGAAGCTCCTAGAGTTACAGAAACTAATGATGTACCAGACAGAAATATTGAAGAGGAACCTATTCTAGAGGATCATGACATGATAGAACCTCATAGACTTGAGGAGACACCTCATGAGGAAAATCCACAAAAGAGAAGACCAGCTTGGGCATGAGAAATAATACAAGATGCAGGGAGATATGGTGCCCCAGAAGGAACCAAAAGAGAAAGCAAGAGACCAAGGCCATATTCCAGTTATGTAGCCTTAATGTGTAATCTTGTTGAAGAAGAACCTAAATGTTTTGTAGATACAGTAAAGAAGAAGTATTGGTTGGATTCCATGAATGAAGAATACCAATCCATCATTAAGAATGGTGTTTGGGATGTGGTACCAAGACCGAAGGACAAGTCAATTGTTTTGACAAAATGGATCTTCAAAAAAAACATTCAGCAGATGAAAGCATTTAAAAGTTCAAGGCAAGTTTCGTAGCCCTAGGGTTCTCTCAGAAGGAAGGAATTGATTATGAGGATACTTTCACTCCTGTGGCTAGATCTACCTCAATTAAAACCATCCTTTCCTTGGTAGCTAAGATGAAATGGAAGTTACATCAGATATGTGTAAAGATAGCTTTCCTGAATGGAAAAATAGCAGAAGTATACATTGAGCAACCAGAAGGATTTGAAACAGATGACATAAAAACACATGTATGTAAACTGAAGAAAGCATTAAATGGGTTGAAGCAAGCACCTAGAGCATGGTATGGCAGAATTGATGGTTTCCTGATGAGCTTGGTATTTACCAAGAGTAAGGAAGATTCTAATCTTTATTATAAGTTCATAGATAATGAACCTATGATATTGCTATTATATGTGGGTGATTTATTCCTGATAGGAGAAGGCAAGCCCATCACCGAATGTAAGAAGAATCTTGCTGCAGAATTTGAGATGAAAGACCTTGGGATGATGCACTATTTTGTAGGTCTTGAAGTATGGGAGTTCCCAGATGAGATTTTCCTAATTCAAGGAAAATATATTGTTGAGATCCTAAATAGATTTGGGATGTTGGGTTGTAAGGCCATGACCACTTTGATGATGACAAACTTGAATCTCCTAATTGATGCTTCATCAGAGATAGTAGATATCACGATGTACAGACAGATTATTGGGTCATTGATGTATTTGACCAATACTATACCAAATATATGTTTTGTTGTAAACACCTTGAGCCAGTATATGGTGGAGCCCAGACATGTTCACCTGATTATAGCAAAACATGTGATGAGGTACCTAAAAGGTACATTGGACTATGGACTTAGATATGCTTCAGATAGTGATTTCAGACTGTATGGATATACAAACTCAGATTGGGATGGAAGTGCCGAAGATATAAAAAGCACTTCAGTATGTTGCTTTAGTTTGTGATTAGGTATGATCTCATGGATCAGTAGAAAGCATCCTTGTGTTTCTCTCAGTATAGCAGAAGATGAATATGTAGAAGCATGTTCAACTTGTAGAGAAGCAGTGTGGCTTCGCAAGATGTTGGCGGGATTGTTTGATGCAGAGATAGATGTGAATGATATTCTTTGTGACAATCAAATTTGTATCAAGATGACAGAGAATCCAATGTTCCATGATAGATCGAATCATATCGATATCAAGTTTCACTATATCTAGGATATGGTGCAAAAGGGAGTTGTAAAGCTCAAGTATGTTCCTACAGAGGAACAAGTTGTTGATGAGTTGACTAAGCCTTTGTCTCACATAAAGTTTGAGTACTTTCGAGAAAAAATTGGTGTGGTCCGAAAGGACCTCCCTTGAAAGAGGGAGTGATGATGATAGTGATGCCAGTCCTTTCCGACTGATAGTGATGCTAATCCTTGCAGATTGTAGATCAATACTTTGTGACTAATAGTGATGCCATTCCTTGCCAGCTGAAGATTAGTACTTGTCGACTGATAGTGATGCCAATCCTTGCCAACTGAAGATTAGTACTTGCCGACTTATAGTGATGCCATTCCTTACCGAATGAAGATCAGTACTTTTTGATTAATAGTGATTCCAGTCCTTGCCGACAGAAGATTGGTACTTGCCGACTGATAGTGATTTTAGTCCTTGCCAACTGAATATCGGTACTTTCCAACTGATAGTGATTCCACTCCTTACAGACTAAAGATCTGTACTTGCCGACTGAAGATCAATACTTGTCGACTGGTAGTGATTACAGTCCTTGCCAACTGAAGATAAGTACTTGCCGACAGATAGTGATTCCAGTACTTGTTGACTGAAGATCAATACTTGTCGATTGATAGTTACTCCAGCCCTTTCCAACTGAAGATCAGTACTTGCTGACTTATAGTGATTCCAGTCCTTGCCGATTGAATATTAGTACTTTCTGACTGATATTGATTCCAGTCCTTGCCGACTGAATATCAATACTCATCAACTGATAGTGATTCCAGTCCTTGCTGATTGAAGATCAGTACTTGCCGACTGATAGTGATTCCAGTAATTTTTGACTGAATATCATTACTTTTCAACTGATTGTAATTCCAGTCTTTGCCGACTGAAGATCAGTACTTTATGACTGATAGTGATTCTAGTCCTTGTCGAATGGAGATCATTACTTGTCGACTGCTAGTGATTCCAGTCCTTGCCGACTGATAGTGTTATCTCAGTACTTGCTGACTGATGATGTTACAATACTTGTTTAATGATGATTGATGTTGTTATTGTTCCAGTATTTAATTACTAATGATTGTTGTTCCAGTATTTGTTTATTGATGATTGATGTTGTTGTTGTTCCAATATTTACTTACTGATGATTGTTGTTCCAGTACTTATCGACTGATGATTTATGTTGTTCCAGCGTTTATACATTGATGATGATATTCCAACAGACGATGATGATGATGTTGATGTTGATGGTGATATTCCAGCAAGACAATGATGATGATGATGATGATGGTGATATTCCAATAGACGATAATGATGATGCTGATAGTGATATTCCAGCAAGACGATGATGATGATGGTGATATTCTAGTAGACGATGATGATGATGGTGATATTCCAGCAGACGATGATGATGATGCTGATGGTGATATTCTAGCAGATGATGTTGAGGATGATGTTCCAATATATGATGTTGATGATACCCCATACATATGATGATGTTCCAAAACATTCCTACAACATATAGAGATTCACAAGTCAGTTGAACAGCTGTTGATGTTGCCCGCATAATACCTTCCAAGTTAAGAGGGAGTGTTAAAGAAATGTAACCGCATAAGATATTCTAAATGTATCTATCTATTGTGTTATTGTATTCCTCATTCAAGAGATGTCATTGATGTAATTGATAATGTAAGAGTCAATGTAAACCCTAACTGTTAGTTTGGCCTAGAAAGATCTAGAAAATAATACTTTATTGTGAAGAGTACAGGTCGGCCCAATTAGGTGAGTCAAGCCAACCTAATTAGTAAAAAGGTCAAGTCACTTGTTAAGTACAAATAGGATATTGAGTTTCTCATTTGGAACACTCATCTCACTCACTCAAGTTCACATAGGAGAGAGAGAAGTTCGAACAAGTGAATGAGAGAAGCTAATTTTGTCTTGGGGTTTTATCTTGTACTTGTGAATTCTATATTGAGGAAGTTTTTCCGAGAATTTATCCCTTGTGGTTTCCCCAAGGGAAATATTGGGTTGTTTGTGTTTGTTGTGCTTTTCTTTCTTTCAGTGATTAGATTGTTTAATTTTATTATGCTAAACAAGTGAAAAAGTAACAATGATCAACATCATTCAAAATGCCATTTTATAGAAGCGAATTTATGTATTTTTCTACCAACAACCTTATAAGCAAAACTTACTTAAATCCACCCGCCACCAAAATCTTGCCCCCAAGTTTTATGGGCCCTATAAGATACTCAAACATGTGGGCCCCATGGCATATAAATTGGAGCTAACTAGACACTCCAAGAGTGACACCGTCTTTCATGTCTCTTACTTGAAGAAAGTGGTCGGCCATCACTGTTATATTCAAACTACCCTTCCAGAATTGTCTAAAGAAGGTTCCATTTGGTTGCATCCTGAGTGATGGAGAAGTTTCCTCGAACACATAATTTTAATAATAAGGAAAAATAACTTACATTGAGAAGTATGGTCTCACATCGCACACTTAACCTCACTTTGAGAAGAGAGATTGTTTATATAACTCATTTCTAAACTAAAAACTATGAGGATATCCAATCACATATTCACATGAATATGATAGGTGTCCTTTACATAACATACCCTATCCTCATCCAAAAATGCTAAATAAACCATTTATTCTCAAAATTAATCGTAAAAAATACAGACTTTAGAACGTAGGATTATGAGGTCTAAAATTCCCCCCTTTAATCCAAAAATTCATATTTGTACAAATACCAAGTTCATCTCTAAACTTAGTAAATTTTATTCTACCAAGTGGCTTGGTAAAAATATCTGAAGTTTGATCTTCAGATGGACATAACGGAGGCTTGATGATGTCCTTGACAATGAGAGATATGATGAAGTGATACTTGGTGTCAACATGCTTTGTCTTTGAATGAAAACTTGAATTCTTGGCCATCTTTATTGTTGAAAGACTATTCATCAATAAATTAGTTGGTGAATTTTGTGTTACACCAAGATCCTTTAAGATCCTGCGTAGCCAAACAATCTCACATGTTGCTTCCCAAGATGATATGTACTTTGCTTCTGTTGAAGAATTGACAACTCTAACCTGCTTTTTGCAACTCCAATATATTATTGTTGAACCCAAATTCATTAAGTAACCGGAAGTTGATGCACGATTATCAATGTCACCTACAAAAAAAACATCTTAATATCCAACAAATGTAAAGTCCTTATTCTTTTTGTATAGAAGACCAAAGCCTTTTGTGCCTTAAATATATCTCAACACCTTTTTTGTTGAATTCCATTGACTTTCCCTTGGTTCCTGCACAAACCTTGAAAGTATACTGAATGCATATGATAAATCTGATTGAGTCTTTGTCAAATAGATAAAGATTCAATCAATTGGTCATACCTTTTACCATCCACCAACTCCCCCCCTTCAAATTTTGAAACTTTCAAATTATGCTCCATAAGGGTAAGAAAAGGTTTACAGTCTTCCTTGTAAAATTTATTCAATAAATCAGCATACTTATTTTGAATAAGGAAGATGTGATTTGGATGTTGAGTGACTTCAAATCTAATATAATAATGAAGTGTTCCTAAATTTGTCCTCTTGAAACCTGCTTGAAGTTCTCCTTTAACCTGTTTGATGAGAAATTCATTATTTCCTGTGATGATTAAGTCATTAACGTAGATTAAAATTATCATGAAGTGTTTATCTTTCATTAAAAAATACAAAGTATCATCAGACTCACTTCATTGAAAACCTACCTGTCGTAGGTAATCATCAATCTTTGCATACCATGCTCGAGGAGATTGTTTCAATCCATATAAATACTTTATAAGTTTACATACTTTATGTTCCTATCCTTTAACCTCAAATCCTTGTGGTTGAGTCATGAATACATATTCTTTTAAATCACCATTCACGAAGGCACTTTTGACATCCATTTGATTTAATTTCAAACCATTTTGTGCAATCGAATTTATAATTGTTCTGATTGTGTTCCACTTAGCTGTTGGAGCAAGTTTTTCATCATAATCAATGACTTCTTGTTGAGCAAAACCCTTAGCCACGAGTCTTTCTTTATACTTTTCAATTTCTCCATTGGAATTTTACTTTATTCGATAAACCCATTTACAAATTATGGGTTTAATATTAGGTGGACAATCATCTAATTTCCAAGTCCCATTTTCAAGTACATAGTCATATTCACCTAACATCGCTTTCTGTCATTCTTTGTATTCCACTACTTAAAAAAAGCAACAGGTTCAGTGGAAACATGGTCTAGAACATTGGCCTCTAGTCTTGAAGAACTCCTTGTTGTTGTTTTGTTCATTTCATTATGATGAACATATTTGAGAAGTTGTATGCCTCATTTTGGTCTTTGATGTAGAGTAATTTGTGAACTTGAATAACCATTATTATTTTCAAAAAGATGATTTTGATAAACATAAATTGAATTGTCCTTTGAAGTAGTTGGAGAAGAATTTAGAGAGTTTAAATTTGAAGTATCATTATCAGAAGAATCCTTTTCATTTTCATAGGAATCCTTCGAAGTTTCATGATCAAAAGAATCAAAAGAATTATCTAATGAAGGAATGATCTCCGATGAAACAAAATATTTTTCAAACCACAAAGACTGCGTTGGTTTATTTTTTAACTTTCCTTTAGCCTTGGTGTTTTTCTTCTCTAAACGACTAAGGAGACAGTTAATCTCATCAAAAATTTACTTTTTGTTTCATCAAATATTATATCCACACTCACAATGAATTTTTCATGAAAAAGCAATTGATACTCTTTATTTTTATTAGAGTATCCAATGAAGGTACATTTCATGCTTCGATACTCAAGCATAGTTCTCTTTTCTTTCAGAACTAATGCATGCATAAAAAACTATGCCAAATACTCACAGGTTTTTAACTTTAGGCTTATAACCATACCGAGCTTCCTATCGTGTAACACCATCTAAAGAAGTTTTGGGATACCTATTTCTTAAATAGACTGTAGTGTGATCTACTTCATCCTAATAGGAGGAACTTAGGATTTTAAACTGCATCATTGATATCACCATGCCCATTAAGGTTCAGTTCATTCTTTCAATAACTCCATTTTGTTGTGGAGTGCATGAATTTGTGAAATTCCTTTTGATTCCTTCGTCTTTACAATAAATATGAAAATCATTGGAAGTGAACTCCCCTCCGTTATATATCCTTAAAATTCCAAATTTCTCTTTAGTTTCTCTTTCAATCAACTATTGAAACTCTTTAAACTTCTCAAATGCTTCAGACTTTGCTTTCAAAAAATATACTCAAGTCATTTGAATAAAATCATCAATAAAGAGTAAAAATATTTGCATCCTCCAAGAGAAGTCTTTGTAAGTCCACAAATCTCAATGTGGATAAGTTGCAAACATATGTTTGCTCACTAGGATGCAGTAGGGAATGTTTCCTAACTTTTTTTTATAAATGAAAGATTCACATCTTGCATTTATCTTCTTAAAGGTGGGAATCGATTTAACCATTTCCTACCTTTGAAGTCGGGAAAAATTTCAAAATTCAAATTTCCATACCAACATGCCATAACCTTATTGGAGAGTTTTCTGAATCAATTGCAATGACAAAATCTTGTTTTGAAGGAATGAATTTTCCTTTCATCCTGAGAATCTTTCTATCTTCATATCATGTCATAATAGTTTTGTAATTTTGTTTTATTGATTTGATTTTAATCAACCCATATTCCATCACAATTTGGTGACCTACTTGTCGTATCATCACCAAGGATAGTAATCTCTTCTTAAATGTTGGTACATACCAAACATTTGATATCATCTTTTCTCCAATTTTGGGAAGAAATTCACACAACCTTTTCTTAGAGGTGTACGTGATGTATCATCAGTAAAAAATATTGAATTGAGTTTACATTCACTAAAGGACCAAACTAAATCTTTACGGAAGGTCATGTGTTGAGTAGCACCTATATCCAACAACCAAGCATCTTCAAAGTCACTCTGAAAATAATAATTGGAAGCTATTAAAGTTTTTTACTGTTGAAGAGCGATAAAAACAAACTCAAAACCACTTTGATCTTCATCCCAATCGTTGGAATTTGCATATTGTGCCGAGTTTGAAGGTTGCTTGAACTTTGGTAGTTTCTTATTTAGCATTCTACAATCTGCGGCAAAATGTCCAACTCTATTACACCCTCTACAAGTATATTGACTCATAGCTCTTCCTCTTCCAGATTGATCATTGCGGTTTGGAGGTCTTTTTGACTCACTTCTCCTTGAATTATTTGATCCTTGTTGAAAATTACTATAATTTCCTCTTCCTTGACTTCACCCACAACCATGGCCTCTATAAGAAGAGTAATCATGTCATCTTCCTCTTCCTCTTGAGCTTTTTGCTTTACTTAAATTTGTGAAAAGAATATCTTCACGAGATTGTTTATGTTTTCCAAAAGATTTACTATGTTGAATTAATAACTCATTAAATGAGTCAAATTAGTGACATAAGATAGTTTATCAATAATTTGTAATGTTTCAATGAAATGTTTATAATATTATGGTAATCCATTTATTAGAATCGAGATTAGAAATCTATCCTCAAGCTTACCATATCCAATTTTAATGATGTCTTGGTGAATATTCTTTACTCTATAAATGTACTCTAATACATCATCGCCCTTAGTTAACTGTTGACTCAAAAGCTTCATTTGCAAATCTATTCTTTGAGAAGCAGGTGGTGTATCAAAAAGTTTACAAAATCGATCCCATGCAAACCAAGAAGAGGGAGAATTCTCAATATGAATGCTTAAATGATTAGTTATAGAAGAACGAATCAAGGTGAGCGCCTTTTAATCTTTCAGTCTCCATTTAGCTAGGGAAGTGGCATCGGCGGGCTTAGCTAGAGAATTATTGCCATCGCATATTCCACGCCATAATTCATTCAAAATTAATGTGTTTTGTATATGGCGTTTCCAAGACTTGTAATTCTTGGGTCCATCCAGTTTGTTTGAATCAGTGTAAAGATTGATTAACTTTGACATGATTAATCGCCTTGATGATTTTAATTTTCAAGTGATTATGACACAATTGAAAAGTAAGACGAGAGCACAAAGAAAGATTACATGCACCACACAAAAAAAGAGTACCTTTTTAGGCGCTTGGCCTTGACCCTCTAAAAGCCTCGTCAAAATGAGAATTTGAGAGACTATTTTACTTGACTCTTCTCAATCTTGTCTTCAGAATTACAACATCAATTTTATCTTCAAAATCACCCTTTTTAAAGTTACAATAAAGTGATATTAATATCACTCAAGTCAACAAATAGTTCAAATCTTCAATTGCAATGAAAAAATCTCCCTTGATATTTTGAAGTATGCTTGTTGACCAAGAAAAATATACTTCCAAAATATTTATAGGTGCCTTTGTATGCCACTTATAAAAAATAAAAATAAAAAACTTTTGCATATGGCCTTGTCTTAAAAAACGTTCATTTAAATAGACTTTGGAACATTCAATCAAAAGTTAATAACTTGGAGAGTGTTTCATTCAAAAGAAATGGAGCAATCTATTTATTCGACGTTTTGGACTTTATGGTGGGTTTTGGTTGAAATCCAATAAATATTTTTTGGTAAAACTGTTTTTCCAAAAATACCTTACTTGGGCCAGGCCCAACAGGACCCTAACACTTACATGTGGCTCATCCCTGAGCCACTTTCATCTTCTAGTTCCAAAAGTTGCTCTTCCTCTCGTGGAGCTATCTTAACAACAAACTCTTGATAGGTTGCACTCAGCTTTGCAACCGTTTCCTTAGTGTCCTGCTCAATCTGTTGGATGGTCTCCAACACATCATGTGTTATATCGTCCTCAGCTTGCTCTTGCACCGACTCTTGTCCTTCGCGGATCTGCCTCAACTTTTCCTCAATCTTCTGTGTTAGTTCATGGGATTCCTCTTGCTGGGGCTGCGACTTGTCTCTGACTCCAGCGTCCCTGTCTCTTAACACTTGAAGTGTTCTTTTTAGTTCTCTGACTTTCAGATATCTTTTTAGTTTATCTCTTGGCTGCAGGGACTTCACCTCTGTGTGCAAGGCGTCTAATGTGGCCCGCTTTTCCTTCAAAGTGTTCTGGACTTCCAACAGCTCTGGGCCCTCTTCTAGCGCAGTAAATGTTCTTGTCGCCTCGTCCAACAAATTTTGGCACTTAGCTACTTCACTAGAAACAGTCTCTACTGTAGATTTCACTTCCATTGCTCTGATCTCCGCTTGGTTTGGTGGTGTCTTCAGCTGATTCTGTGCTTCCAAGGCAGCAATCTTCACCTGATACTCAATTTCCCTATCTTTCATTCCAGTCCTAAGATTGATGACTACCGAGTCGATCTTAAGGATAGTATCCGCGAGCTTTGGTTGCTCTTCGCATTCCGGTATCTTCGCTACTACCGAAGTGACAGTATGCTCTATCCTTCTTCGCTGGTCCTTCTCATCTTGAAGTGCCATGGTTTTCTTTAAACTTGCTTCCTACAGCTGCTTGTAATTTTCCTGCAACTGATGGTGTTGGGTCAGAGTGACCACACTTCGATCATGGATCTCTTCGACAACCTACAAGTGTAGATTGTGTAGGCCCTCTAGTGGAAACAATGCAATGTCAACGTCCACATGCTCTATGTCCTGCGCACCCGAAGCTAACTGTTCACGCGGAAACCTTATGCTTAGCGGGTCAAGTTGGACTATGCGTGACTTTGGTGGCAAGGCCAAGGGTAGAGGTGTTTTTTTTTCCTGTGAAGTGTCCCCTGACCTTCCTTTAGATTCCGAGTCTCGCAGCAAGGGAAAGTTGTGTTGGACTTGCTCAAACTTTTCTGTTATGCCTTGCATCGTGGTGAGATTCTTCTGTAAAATTGCCTGGATCACCTCATCCTTTTTATATTTGGCGGCCAGCAGGTCTTCCATCTGCGCGGTGACCATGGATGCGATCATCTCATAATCGTCATCATGGAGCTTTGCTTCTAATTGGGTCTTAAGAGATTTATGCTTCTTTTTCTGGGGCTTCTCCTGCATAGAACTCCCAAGTTCCTTTCTTTTTCCCGACAACGGCTCTTCAACAATAGGTGTAGGTATTGGATTACTCTCTTCGGAGTCACTCTCGATGATCATAGGTCCTTCGACCTTATTTTCAGGTATCCATTCCTTGGAACCATTATGGGTTCTTCTTTTGTGCCTTTGCTGACATGTAGATAGAATGCATGTTAGCGAAAAAATTGACTGTGCGAATATATTTAGTTGTTACCTCTTTTGATATCTATGGCTTGAGAATAATGACATCGCGTAGCTTCTCATAGTAAGTGTAGAAAACTTCAGTTGACGCGCGTTGTCTTTCTAGCATCAAATTTTCCCAGAGGTTTACATATCTGGCTCCTCTACAGTCATTGCTGTCAGTGATTAGGCCAACATAATTTTTTGGGTCCTTCCATCCTACAAATGCAATCAATACCATCAACCAGGTATAGTGAAAGTTGCTGCCGTGTGTCTATGTATCGCTCAATTCTTCTAGAAAATCGTTCAACAGATACTGAAACCAGTTAAATCTTCCTCCCGTCGCAGCCTTTTCCCCAAGGAGCACTGTGCTAGCGGGTACTTCATTAGGTCTTGATTTTCGCAAAATTTTCCCTCCTATCAGTTGTGTTACAAACTGCGTAGCATCATCGTCTATGTCATCCGTGACGAAGCCTCTCTTTCCTTTGACGACAGTGTGTGTTTTCTTCATCTTCGCGGTGACCTCCTTATCCCCATTCTTGCCTTGAAAGAATTGCTTGGGGTCCTCGCCTCGCTTGCTTAACCCTGTGATGTGATGGATCAGGTCGATGTTCAGTTCGATGTTATGATCCAACCATAGATATCCTTGGTGAGTGCACGACATAAGAGTGTGCACCACCACATTCAATTCTGGTGTTCGGTCAAAGTGCGGGAGCCTCAATAGGTTGAGCAATCCCGATTCGACTACTCCGGATAACCAATTTTGCGCGACCAACAAAGAATTTCCTTTCATGTCCTTCCTCCAGCATATATAATGATATGGCTGAAATTTATGGTACTTTGGTTCGGTCGAGTCCTTCTACATCTGAAGTAGGTTGAAGTCTTCGAACTTACACTCTGCAATTTTCCCCAACAGATTTCCTTCCACTTTGATGCTTTGAGATAGCTGGAAGCAGAATCTCATACTTTGCATTCCTTAATAACTTAATGGATGGTGCATCTTTTGCACGTGGTGAGATATACTGAGGGCTCAACTTCGAGGGTATTCCTTTGTCTCCCAGTGGAACTTTCGGCACTATGGATCTCATCACCTTTAGCTTCATCTTCTCCACCGCTAGTTCTTTTGCCTTGTCTTGCATAGTTGTAGAGTGTCTTGGCGATCGTCGTGAACCTTGTCCTTGCTCTGTAATAACCTTCTTAGCGGGGGTTCTCATCAACCCTTCAATCCCTTTGTATTTAAACAGCTTCACAGTCTACTCAACTATGAATTCTTGCTCAATCATAGAATTTTCAAAAATTCACTGGATGTTCGTGACACAATGACGGGATTACTGATCACTCACTGTAAACAAATTCAAACTATGGATCGCAAGAAAATTCTAGAGTTTTGGTAATGCCCGCGAGTCCAAATAAAATAGTATTTATAGTTGCAGTTAGGATCAGCCGCACCCCTCAACGACTAGATAAGCATTAAATGTTATGGCCATTGGAAAAATTCGGCGAAGATTTTGGTCCTTTCCTTCATTAAGTCCTTCAGAACGGCTATTTTTGCGTTAAATGCTCAAGCGGTCGTTGAAAAAATCACTGTATAATGACTAGTTTTCTGACCGAAATTCTAACGGCTAGTTTTCTGGAGTGTTGCATCGAATTGCGCGGCAGGTCGTCACTACTCCCGGCGCGGTTATTTCGCGGTGCCCGATTTCTTCGTTTTGAACTTTTCCTTTTTCCTATTCCATTTGATCTAAGCAGTTGAATTTTTCCTGTTCACAACTACGCGGTTCTTCTTTTTCTTTTTATTGTTCTCTCTCTCTCTCTTTTTTCCATCTGCGCAGCTTCACTTCTCGACAAGTGTTGTGCGGTACATGTACCTCTTCCTTCAAAGTTCGCATACATAATATTCCCCATTTCTAGTGCCCAATTTCAACTGTACTTGACACGTAGAATTTTCCTTTTCTTTTCATCATTGAGGGTTCTGCGAAGTAGGGCTATCTCGATAGGGTTTTAGCCTACTTCCATTCACCAAAATTGGTAAGGTATCGCCGTCTAACGTGGCTAACTGAACTATGCCACCATTAGTAACATGCATGATCGTATATGGGCCAAGACAATGCATCTTAAACTTTCCAGGAAAGTTCATAAAATTTCTATCATACAGGAGGAATAGATCACCTACCTGAAAGGACTTGTTCTTGATATGGCAATCATGCCATGCTTTTTCTCTATCTTTCTGTACTTGCTGGTGAAAGCCTGCGATGAAGCGATCTTCCTCCAACCCAACCAAGTGTAGAATCATTTCTTCTAGTGCTTCTTGATCTTCCATGCCTGTAAATGCAACTATTCTCAAGCTGGGTACGATGTACTCCATAGGCATCACTGCTTCCTATTCGTAGGCCAATCTAAAAGGTGTATGACTAGTCAATTTCTTGCAAGTAGTTATGTATGACCATAATATAGCTGCAATGCACAGATCCCAGTCATCCCTATTTACATTGGATATCTTTGTCAACGCATTCTATAATACTTTGTTGAAAGCCTCAACAGTTCTATTTGCTTGAGGATGGTATGGTGTACTCCTCTGATGATGAATGTGGAACTCTTCAATTAGGGCCTCAATAGTTCTATTAAAAAAATGAGTGCCTTGACCACTCATCAAAATCTTCGAGCATCCAAACCTAGTAAGGATGTTCTAAAAAATGAATTGTGCGGCAGTAAATGCACTACAGTCCTTTACTGGCTTTGCTTCTTCCCATCTGATGAGATAATTAGTTGCAGTGATAATATATCTCGCACTAGTCTTTTTTCCTAGTGGGTTAATGGGTCCCATGAAATCAATATCCCATTTCTCAAATGCCTGAAGTGTCAACTCCGGATTCAGTGTCATTTCATCCCTTCGCGATGATCTTCCTGTCCTCTGACAGACATCACAATTCTGTCAATGTTCTTTCGAATCTTTATGTATTGTGGGCCAGCATAGCCCTAGTCACAATATCTTCTATGGAGTGGCTCTTCCTGCATAGTGACCTCCTGATGCTCCTGAATGTGCATCAACCAATATAAATGGTTTTTCATTTTCTAACACACATCTACATAGTACTTCATTCGAGCCCAATTTGTATAGTTGTCCCGCGATTATGGTGAAGTCTGTTGCTCTTACTACCAGGTGCTTCTTTTGCTGCATAGTAAAATATGTCGGTGCCAACCCAATAGTCAAGAAATCGACAATGTCTTTATAGTAGTCATCTACGATCTGTATAGCAAACAACTGCGCGTTGGGCAGATTGTCTTCCAGATTGGTGGGTTCCTCACCTGACTCAATCCTTGAGAGATGGTCAGGTCCTAAGTTCACTCTTCCTGGCTTAACCATGATTTCGAAGTCATACTCCTGAAAGAGTAATAACCACCTGCAGATTCTTCCCCCTAACACTGCATTATTGACCAAGTACTTCAAAGACGTTGAATGGTCAGTGTACATGGAGAAGTGAGCACCCAATAGATAGTGCCTGAATTTCTGCACTGCGTAGACCATAGCTAGACCCTCTCTTTCCGTGGTCGTATAATTCTTTTCGGCGGATGAGAGCTTCCTGATCGAAAATGAAATGGGGTGATCAATGCCCCCTTCACCTGGTCGAGTAAGCACAATTCCCAACGCTATACATGAAGCATCAACATGTACATGGAACGACTTTTCCCAATCTAGAAAAACTAGGATCGACGTAGTTACCATCTTCTCTTTTAATGTGTCTAGGCCTTTCTCACATTCCGCGTTCCATATGAACTATGCTTCTTTCTTCAACAGCTTCTCCATCGGAACGGTTATCTACGCATAACCCTTAATGAATTTCCTGTAGTAACCCGTATGCCCCAATGTTGTGTGAAGCTGTTTCACTGAATTTGGTGCAGGTAAATTCATAATTACTGCGATCTTCGCAGGATCAACCATCAAGCCTTGCCTGCACACAATGTGTCCTAACAGAATACCATAAGGCACACAGAAAACACACTTCTTTAAATTTAATGAAATTTGTTGTTGCCTGCACTTAGATAACATCATTCTCAGGTTTTCACAGTGGTTTTCCAGCAAACCAAAGATAGTCCAATCATCAAAATATGCTTCTAAAAATTTATGCATAAAGTCCTTAAATGATGCAACAACAACTCTGGAAAAGATGGCAGGTGCATTCTTCAAGCCAAAAGGCATAACAATGTACTGAAATGAGACCCATTCAGTAGCAAAAGTTGTCTTGTGTCTGTCTGTTGGATCAATCCTGATCTGATGATATCCATAGAATCCATCAGTGAATGAGTAGGCCTCATTTCCTCCAACATTGTCTAGCACTTCATCTGTAAAAGGTGTAGGAAATAGGTCATGCAGCAAAGCATCATTCAGCTTCCCGAGATCTACGCAGATCCTGATCTCACCCTTAGTCTTTTTGTCCTGGATAACCATAGGGCTTATTCACTCTGATTCTTCAACAAGGTCAATGATCCCCACATCGAGCATCTTGTCGAGTTCTACCTTGAATCTTTCTTTATATCTAGGATTCAGTCTATAGGGCCTTTGCTTAACAGGCTTCGTGCCTGGATTGAGAGGTATCTTCATAAACCCCAAGTCACCCAAAATGCCTTTCATTTCAGAGAACTTTGTCAGAAACAAATCTTGATACTAATGTAGAAGGTTGGTGATCTCCGAAACTGTGGCATCATCCCAGTAGTCTCCAATTGATGCAAACTTCGACTCTTTACTCATGCCAATGTTCACTTTTCTCATCTTCACAGATCCAATCATGTCTAGAATTTCCAGTGGAGGTCCCTCTACATTGCACGCTCCTTCTGACTCAGGTATATTGACATTGCGCAGATCCTCCTCATCACTTTCTTCTTGTTCTTCATTTTCAGCAAGGTTATAGCATTCGTGGGCATGTTCTACTTTGATATCTTCAAACACTCTCTCTTTGAGTTCCTCCAATGCTTCGTTTATACTTGGGCATTCTGCTTTGAATATGCTTTCCTTGATGATCTTCAAAGCTTCATTTATACTTGGACTTTCATCTTCAAAGCTAAAACTTCTGGTGAAGTTCGCAGTTAAGGTAGGCCAATCTGTAAATCCTTTGCGCAACTCCTTATCCAGGTACCAGTTCTTTGGAGTTTGTTCCTCCAATGTGTGTACAAACAGATGAACCGATTCTGTCTGTGGTCTTTCCTCCCATGCTTGTGAACAGATTTCAATGTGATCCCTCGGGTCCGTCAGTCCATTATACTTCCTAAATGTCAGTGCAACCTTCTCAGCGAACCTGATCTACATCATGTGTCTGCACTAATCCCATGTTGTCAATGTATGTTTATGCGCAGCCCACCATTTGGAAAGTGTCTCGCGCAGTGCCATGTCTAGTGCTGGTATGCAATGTTCAGCTGCAACCGATACAGTATATTATTGGATAAATGAATAAACATTAGATGAACCATCATAAGTGGGGATTGGACTTACCTCTCTTCTAATCCAGCGCAGTGACTTTGTAATCTGCGCGCATCTTTTGGGACATACTTCATGCATTCTGGTTTTCCAATTCTCCAGTCCTGCGTCAGAGTCTGAGATGCAAGAACTATTGCATCGCCAACTGAGTGTTCCATTCACCATAGGATTAATGTAGTCATCTTGATTTGCATTCATTTTGTAAATGCGATCAAGGTCCCCTGCTCTGGATTCTTCTTGAATCGACACACTGTATCTTTCTCCTTGCGAAGGGTCCAATGGTGAGATGACCCTTATGTCCTGCCCTTCAAATATCATCTTCTTTGTTTTCAAATTTATGATGGTGAGGTTATCCATAGCCCAGTCTATTTCCAATAGTGTTGGATAAGGCTCACTATCGTCCACAATTTCAATAACCTCAAAGTCTGCATGACTTCGCACTCCATTGATGTCAACAATAATATTGGCTAACCTCCCAAAAGGTATGACTTTCATCTGATTTTCTAACCTCAACTGTATGGGTGACCATGACATCTTTGGTCTTCCCATCTGCTGCCATGTCTGCTTAGTTAAGACATTTACCTCTGACCCTAAGTCAAGGATGATTTCATCCATCTCATAATCTCCTATCTGCGCACTGAGCCTCATTTCTCTTCCTGTTCTTTTGTGGCTCTTGATGTGATGAACTGTGCTCTCGGCAGTATCCTTCTCGCTTCATGGTTCATAATGGTTCAACAATTTTTTGAATTCTACTACAGTATCTGTGTTCTTCAATAGTTTCATGCAGCTCCGTAGGAAATGCGCAACAGAAGTGCCTGTCTCTGTTGCGGTGCATGTTTTGTCATAAGCCGCTGGCATATCCTGTATATGCAGTATTTCACTCCGCAACGGGATTCTAGGTGACATAGGCATTGGCTCTTTGAAGATGTCCCACGCTTCTTTGAAGACTTATTTGTTTTTCTCCAGGTTGAAAGCAAGTGCTTTCCAGTAGCTTTTCTTATCCAGATCGTTTCAACAAGGTTTTGCTCAGTTTCAAAGTTCCCAGAAGTCGAAGCTTCTGCTTTCCTATCCCTCCCTGTGGCAGCACCACTTCACGTCACCACATTAATACTTGGATCCACAACCCTTTTCTCTGCTGCAATCAATTGAATGTTCGGGTTAGATCCATCTTGCTTTCTCTTCTACATTTCTGTCGCTAACACTAGGCAGTCCTCAATAACATGATCAAAAAATTTACAATAACTACAAGTAGTACATGCATTGGTACAATCTCTAGACAGATGACCATGCTGACCATAGTTATAGCATATTACCTGACCTCGGCCTCTTCCTTGTGCTTGGCCAACATTTATTCCTCTTCCGCGGTATCCTCCACGGCCTCTGTATGCGCCTTGGTCATACCGTTTCTGCGAATTTTCTTCTTGGGCTCTGTATACTCCACCACCACGCATATGCTCCATATCTTGGTTTCTTTCCATCATAAGCTCATATTCTCTACAGTTGGATTCATCATGTCCAACTGATTTACAGAAGTTGCAATATAGGTTCTTAGGAGTTCGCACATACTTCTGAATTAAATAACAGGCTTCTGGCCGGTGTCCTCTAGTTCTACAGATTTCACACCACGGTGCTTGGTTCTGGTTCAGTGGATTTGGTGCTCCATTGTTAAGGTATTCTGAAAAGAAAGGACAGTATTCTATGGTGTTTCCTTCTCCCTTACATCCTGTACACCAAATTTCTTGTCTCTGTTCTTCCCCTTCTTCATATCATGCAATTGTAGTGTCAAGGTAGCTAGTTGTATCTGAATCTGGGACATTCCAGTGCTAGTCTCACCTATCGGTGAAGCCTCTAACTTCATCACAATTTCCAAGGCTTCCGCCTGTGAAGCAACCTTCTATTTCATCAATGGTAGTATGATGTGGGGCAACAGCGCAACTATAAACCATTCTTGGTGCCGTTGTGGTGCTATGATGAAACTTACTTGGTACAACAGTGTCTTAAATTTATGGTCAAATTCCCAAACTATTTCATTAGGTTTTTGCTTAATTTCCTTTAATTTTGTTATACATTGGGATTCTGACTTTGGTTTCTTGAAATCACGCAATAGTGCAGCCTTGATCTCCACTAAGGTTCTATTATGTCCACGAGAATACTTCATGAACCAGTTCAATGCTCTATCTCTGAATGTAGTGATGAGTTGCGCTTGATTCACAGCATCATCCTGAACTTGCTTGAAACTCCACACGACTTCACATAGAAACCAATGTTGCTCAAGGTCTTCTAGACCCGTTCCTTTAAATATCGGCAGTTTTATATCGTCATCCATTCTCCTTCTTGGTGGCACAGTGTTCTGATTGGTGTTAGGGATATTACTGAGCGGAATATTCTAAATCGGTATATTTTGAGACGATATAGTTTGAGTCGGAATGGTATGAGCACTCACTCCTGGGATTTTACTGGTATTGACGCTTTGAGGATTAGGAATATTAAAAATGGGAGGGTTCTGAACTAACGGATTCTGAGAAATAGGAGGCGCAGTATTCACAACCAACGGATTCTACAGAGTAATAGGCCGATAGGTGGCTGATAGGGGTGCGGTTTGGATATCAGGTTGAAATTGGAACTCAGTTTCTACGCAGATTTCACTCTTCTCGGTATTAAACTTATATCTCCTTCCACTTCTCAAACTATGTGTTTCTTCGTCAGAGTCACTATATATGCTATTGACCATTACAAATTCAAAATTTCTAGTAATTTTACTGCATTCTTAAAACACCTTTCTCAACTAAAAGCATTTTAATATATAAGCTCAAGTTGAAACCTTTGAAAAACTCTTCTTCAGCTGCACTGTAGGACTTCAACGTGTCAACAATGAACTCTGCCACGAAGCCTTCTAGTATACTGTCAACCCAAATGTCGACTGCTCATGAAAGTGGACTATCTATTGCTTTGAGCCTCGCAATGAGCTCTGGAGTCCACTCGGCAGTTACTTCTGGTTGGAAACAGTTCTTTCGCTTTGCGAGCCTCGATATCCACTCGTGCAACTCGTTTCCAAAGGATGCCTAGAAAATTTTGTGAATATCTTTCCACGGGTATTTGTTCAACCAATCAATGTCAGAGAGACGCAGATGTCTATTTTCTTTCCTTGTGAAGTCTCTTTCTGTCTTGTCACACTAGTCCCAAATCTCTTTCTTGCTTGGATGCCAATTTTCTGTACTCAATGGAAATTTTATGTACTCAACGGAACCTTTTCTTCCGAGCACATCACTATTTCAAGCGCAACAACTCATCGCCGATTCTTAGCACGGCAACGAAACCATTTGTTGGCTTATATCACTATCTTGAGGTTTTCCATAAAGACCTAGGTTCTTCACGGTTTAAGGAACCAACAAAAACCCTTTTCACCATCCCTTTCAGCAACAATATACAAACAAACTGAGGTCTCACCCGAGGCGAAGTAATGGGGGAGCTGCAGAATCAAGTTTCCACAACCAGGTGATGAGTGCGTAAGCAGATATGATGAGCAGCGCGCTGCGGTACTCGCGCTATGGATTGAGGACTGTGCAAAGTTCACCTTCTTCGTGGCTAATACTACTACAAGCTAGGATGCTTGCACAACTCGCGCATCCAAGGACTGCGCGGTTCGAAGGGTTTTCAACAACAGGATAACGCAACTGATAATTGCGCTTCCTCTCTAGTCTTAACCAACTTCAACGAACTCTACTTAGTGTTTTATCCATTCATCAATTGCCTTAGGTTATTTATCTCATGACTTATGCAATATGACAAAACACAATGTACTGCGCACTTCCGGTGCTGCGTTCAAGTGAATCGCACGACGCGAACTCCACTTACTTAAGTGTTAACTCAATCATCTTATGCGTTCATTCAGACTTAGAAATACTTGTGCATCTAACATTCATCCACATATGCGATACTTAACATATTATTTCCATCTTCATTCTTTATGGCGAATACATATAAAAGTAAGGACATATAAACTGATAAACGAGATCTTAAGCATTCATACAGTAAGCAAATATACAGATTCAGACACATAAACAGTCACACACTCAGAATTTAACGTGGTTCACCCCCAGGATGGGAGCTACGTCCACAGGAATTGTTGCTATATTATCTTGGGGAAGGGTACAATAGTTCTAGTCTGCGCACTCAGCTGCAGACTCTCTTCTCTCTCAATAGGCCTCTGCGCATGCAGCTTGCATAGCCTTTACATTGGCATTCAACACTTAGAATATTTTACAATGAAGGTTACTCAACCACTAGATATTATTCAACCCTTTCCCATACAAAATGTTCCCTTTTATAGATCATGGCCGTAGGTCATGTATTTACAATGCATAGGCAAAAACCCTAAGGTTTCCCAAAACTGTCGCGGTATTCCCCTAACTAGACTGTCAGGCTCTGATAGTGACTCCTCCATTGTGGCCAACCTCTGAGCGTGGTCACGTCGCTTTCAACTCCCCTACCGAGCACATGCCAACAAGTTTCTTTCACCTAGTCGTTCCTTCTCTAACGGTTTCATGCGATCGGTTCGTGTAGTGCTCACTTGCTTGTGTGACCGGTCGATTTCCTTCTGCCTTACTCCTTACCCGCCTGCTTGGTAATCATGGAGTATCTTAACCAAAAATAGACCATTGATGGTCTTACCGGAATATTTACCATTTTCCTTCCAACATTCTGCCTTGCCGGATCCCCACGGATCAGGCTCTTCGCAACGCTATCTCTTTGTGGCGTTGGCTTCCTTATTCTACTGATGCTGTGCTACGCTCAACTTCGCAGCTCCCAAAACTATCTTTTCCAAAAATTCGTCAACTGAACTACGCTCAACTTCACAGTTCCAAAACTGTTTTGCCAAAAATGCCTTACTTGGGCCAGGCCCAACACAAACATATGTTTGCTCGCCAGGATGTAGTAGGGAATGTTTCTTGACTTTGTTTTCCATAAATGGAAGCTTCACATCTTGCACTTATCTTCTTAAAGGTGTGAATCCCTTTAACCATTTCCCACTTTTGAAGTTGGGAAAAACTTTCAAAATTCAAATGTCCATACCGACATGCCATAACCTCATTGGAGAGTTTTTTGAATCAATTGCAGTGGAAAAATCTTATTTCGAAGGAATGACTTTCCCTTTCATCCCGAGAAGCTTTCCATTTTCATATCCTATCATAATAGTTTTGTAATTTTGTTTTATTGAGTTGATTTGAATCAACCCATCTTCCATCACAATTTGGTGACCTACTTGTTGTATCATCACCAAGGATAGTAAGCACTTCTTAAACATTAGTACATACCAAACATTTGATATCATATTTTCTCCAAATTTGGGAAGAAATACTTTCACACAACCTTTTCCTAGAGGTGTATGTGATGTATCATCAGTTAAAAATACTTAATTGAGTTTACATTCACTAAAGGACCAAAATAAATCTTTACGGAAGTTCATGTGTTGAGTAGAAACTGTATCCAATAACCAAGCATCTTCAAAGTCACTCTGAAAATAATAATTGGAAGCTATTAAATTTTTTGACTATTGAAGAGCGATAAAAACAAACGCAAAACCACTTTGATCTTCATCCTAATCATTGGAATTTGCATATTGTTTCTAGTTTGAAGGTTGCTTGAAATTTGGTTGTTTCTTATTTGGCGTTCTACAATCCGCTGCAAAATGTCCAACTCTATTACATTGTCTACGAGTAGATTGACTCATATCTCTTCCTCTTCTAGACTGATCATTGCGGTTTGGAAGTATTTTTTACTGACTTCTCCTTGAATTATTTGATCCCTGTTCAAAATTACTATAATTTCCTCTTCCTTGACTTCAACCACAACCATGGCCTCTATAAGAAGACTGATAATGTCCTCTTCCTCTTCCTCTTGAGATTTCTGATTTACTTAAATTTGTGAAAAGAATATCTTCACCAAACTGTTTATGTTTTCCAAAAGACTTACAATGTTGAGTTAATAACTCACTAAATGAGTCAAAAGTGATAGATGATAGTTTATCAATAATTTGTAATGTTTCAATGAAATGTTTATAATATTTTGGTAATCCATTTATCAAAACCGAGATTAGAAATCTATCCTCAATCTTATCATATCCATTTTTAATGATATCTTGGTGACTATTCTTTACTCTAGAAATGTACTCTAATACATCATCGCCATCAGCTAATCATTGAGTCAAAACCTTGATTTGCAAATATATTCTTTAAGAAGTAGGTGGTGTATTAAAAAGTTTACGAAATTGATCCCATGTAGACCAAGCTGAGGGATAATTCTCAATATAAATGCTTAAATGATCAGTTACTAAAGAACGAATCAAGGTGAGCGCCTTTTCATCTTTCAATCCCCATTTAGCTAGGGAAGTGGCATCGGTGGGCTTAGTTGGAGAAGAATCACCATCACATATTCCATGCCATAATTCATTATTAATTAATTTTTTTTGCATACGGAGTTTCCAAGACTTGTAGTTTTGGGTCCATCCAGTTTGTTTGAATGAGTGAAAAGATTGATTAACTTTGACATGATTAATCGCCTTGCTGATTGTAATTTTCAAGTGATTATGACACAATTGAAAAGTAAGACGAGGGCACAAAGAAATATTACACGCACCACGCAAAAAAATGAGTACCTTTTTAGGGGCTTAGCCTTGACCCTCTAAAAAGCCTCATAAAAATGAGAATTTGAAAGACTATTTTACTCGACTCTTCTCAATCTTGTCTTCATAATTACATTATCAATTTTATTTTCAAAATCACCATTTTTAAAGTTACAATAAAGTGATATTAATATCACTCAAGTCAACAAATAGTTCAAATCTTCAATTACAATGAAAAAAGCTCCCTTGATATTTACAAGTATGCTGGTTGACCAAGAAAAATATACTTCCAAAATAATTACAAGTGCCTTTGTATGCCACTTATAAAAAATAAAAATAAAAAACTTTGGCATATGGACTTGTCTTAAAAAACGTTCATTTAAATAGACTTTGGAACACTCAATCAAAAGTTAATAACTTGGAGAGTGTTTCATTCAAAAGAATATTCTATGTTTTGGATTTTAAGGTGGGCTTTGGTCGAAATCCGGTAAATATTTTTTGGTAAAATCCAAATTTGGAAGTGTTTAAATAATGTTTTTAAATTTATAAATAGATTCAACACCTTCAAATACCCCATGACACCCAAATTATGCAATTACCATATATGTGATTCTAATTTTTTTTAAAGATTTCAAACCAGACTTCAAACAAAATAAGACGAAAAATATGCTCGGAAAAGTTAAAAACACGTAAAATATTTAGACTATACCGAAATAAATGACTTGGAAACCCAAGTCACACAAATCCCACGTCCTTATTTGACTTGGAAAGATAGGTCACACAAAACCTATTTCAGATTTGATCCGTTTGCTTTTCAAAAATTAAAAAAAAACATATAGCACGTTACCTTGCCTTGGATCAACAAATTAAAGCCCGCGTGAGAGAAAAAAAAATTACAGTTTGGGAACACCGATTGAAGCCCACATGGAGGTAAATTGTGAAGGCAAATCGTTGGTACTTGCTGCAAATCAGAAGATAGATCAAGAAGGAAGATCAAAGGCAGATCGTTCACACTTGTTGGATTTTGTTGGCACTTGTTGGAGAGTGTTTGAATACCGTGGAAGGAGATTGCGTGGATCGACTGATCTATGCAGTATATACAATCTACACAGTCTACGGAGATCTACACTGATCTACACAGTTTACGCACATCTACACAATCTACAGATCTTCACTGATTTAAATTTTACAAATTTGTTAAGATAGATTAGATGCTGCAATTCTCTGCTTTTGGATCTACATGGAGAATTCCTGTCACAAGATCACTGTGAACACTACACCAAATCACTCATATTCATGCACACATCACTAGTTGAATGCTCAAAAACTTGCATACTACATCAGATTGTTGAGATTGATTAGTATTACAAATTAAAAAATTCTCTTTAAATCTTGGATACCAATCACTGAGATAATAACCATCACTTATGTATACAAATTTACTCATGGTGGATAGCTGTACATTAAGCTAAATATACACCTCTATAGCAAAATAAATTGTCAGATTTAGACTAAATCTGAAACAAATTAAGTCCTTCAAAAAATTTGCTGTGCATCTCAATTTTAAATCTACAACTTTGAATTTGCAGATCAACAATAACAATTTTTTTTATCAATATTGACATGAGAGTGACCTTTCAAAAAATGTTTCTGTCAAGAAATTTGCTGTGCATCTCAATTTTAAATCTACAACTTTGAATTTGCAGATCAACAATAACAATTTTTTTTATCAATATTGACATGAGAGTGACCTTTCAAAATATGTTTCCGTCAAGACCATGTTGATGTTGTGAATACTGTCACTCTTTGTCAATCCATCATCGAACTTTCCACGACCAAGCAATTCATCGTGGCTCTGATACCAGTGATAAAGAAGTGTCCTCTTACACACAAATTTATTAATAAGAAAAAATAATTTACATTGAGAAGTGAGGTCTCATATCACTTTGAGAGAAGAGAATTTTTATATAGCTCATTTTTAAACTAAAAAAAGGAGGACAACCAATCACATAATAACATGACATAATAACATGAGTTTGATAGGTGTCATTTACATAACAAACTATATCTTCAACCAAAAATGCTAAATAAACTAATTTATTCTCAAATCTAATTCTAGAAAATACTTAGGCTTTAGAACTTATGATTATGAGGTCTAACATCACTTTCACTTAACATCTTTGTCATTGCACCATCCAAGAGGTAGTGTTCCAATGGAAGGATACATACCTCGGAGATGCTACATGGGAACCAATAGAGATACTTCAACAATTTCCCGACTTGAGGAAAATGTTGTTTTGTAAGGAAAGAGAGAATGTTAAGGTCCTACCCTAACCCCCTCAAATAGATAGGTTGTTATGTATTGAGACCGACTTGAGGAAAATGTTGTTTTGTAAGGAAAGAGAGAATGTTAAGGTCCTACCCTAACCCCCTCAAATAGATAGGTTGTTATGTATTGAGACCATCTATATTAAATAAGTCCGATAGAGTATATATACTGTGAAATAAATTAGTTTTAAGAAGACTTATTAGAAGGTTCTGCCTACTAGAAAGTTCCTTTACTAGAAACTATATATAGAAGTAGATGCAAGGTAAAAATATGTCATGTGGAGTATTTTGTAATTGGAGTTAGTTTCATTTGGAGTTGACCCACGAAGAGGAAAGTGGACATTACTTTCATCAATAAAGGTATTTCTCTTGTAATATTTTGTTATCTACTATTGTCTCATGATGTGGTGATTTTTTCCTTTCATTGTGAAAGTTTGTTTTAATTTGTTATTTCCACTCTAAATTTTCAGTTCTACTATTGAGGTACATAACATGATGCAAAGCTTGAATTTCTCGTGGAGGCAAATGCAGATTGGATTAGGTTCAATTCACGAGAAATAAGGTAAAAAAAATTCAATGAGGAGATCCCATGAAAAATCTAGGCACTCCAGAAGTGTTTCCTGAAGTCATAAACATAATGCACCACCTCCTACAGCCAGGAAATTGTTATCATTCTAAAGTTTCTTCCTTGTGCAATCAGGACCCTATGTCATTGTAGTACACCATAACTGGATGTATAACTTACAATATCAGTACCTCCATTCCATGATGTGACCCTTCACAAAGTTTCTGGGGATAATTTTTAGGAATTTATATAACATCATTTAGTTTTTGTCTAAGTCGCATCTTTTTTATTAGGCTTGTTTCTAACCCTTGTTGCAGGAAACCAGAAAACATATTGGCAACTCCACTAGGGAATCAATCCATATTTATTTCTTTGTTGTGCATTTGTTATAACGAAACTCTATTTTTCTTCATTTTTTTTCCTTTGCATGCATATGCATATTAACCCCTTGGATGCAGTTTCATGTTGTTCTTTACCCCTGATGCAACTTAATTAGGGAATCTTTTAGTATTTTCACCATAAATTTTGATCTTGGCCTCCATTTTGGGCATTTTTTATACCATTGGAAAGGTCTTATTGTGTTATACAATTGTTTAGTTATACATATGTTTATATATGCATGGATTTTTTAGAGCACACATTTTTCTGTTGAAATATTTTGACATGAAAAATAATCTTTGAACAATTGCCCATAACTTTTGATCCCAACCTTGGTTTTGGGCAGGGTAATTTTTAGGAGCAAAATTTAGCCAATGGGCTATTTTTTGGCCTTCAATTTTTTTTCAGGAAATAAATTTGCTAATTGGCCACTTTTACTCTAAAACATTGCCCATATTTACATAAACTATGTTTTTGGTATAATATTTTCCAAAATTTACAAGTTTTAGTAGTAAAATGTATGTTTCTTATTTAATATTTGCTTACCTATCTATATGTATGATTTTCTCAATCCAAAATAACCGTCTAGACTATTATAATTAGGTATACAATTTGAATCCTTGAAATATACCATGATTTTGGGCACTCCTTATACCGTTGGAAAGATCTTGACGAGATCTAAAATATTGTTGTACATTTTCTTAGATTCATTGCCATTTGGTTCATATTTACAAAATAATATTTTGGGAATCTCTTGGTAAATAGAATACATGGTAGAAGAGGGTAAAATATTTTGATGTTGTTGTTTACCCCCTTGCGGGTACTTTTAGGACCATTTTCACTAGTAACAAACACTAGAAGTTGAGAGCTATCATGACAATTTATGAGGTAATGAACAAAAATACATACTAGTTTTTATTTATTACTTTTCATTCTAAGTTCATTTTTTCAAAGTTTTGTAAATATTTTTCAAAGTCGTGGTTTTTCATGTACACACACGATACAACTAAATTTTTTGCATGGTTCATGTTTATGTAGCTCAAAGATAAAAACTATGTTAACCTAGTTTAAACCAACTTAAGCTCCCTCGAGGACAAAAATGAATTTATAGCTAGGTTACAACTATGCGTATAGCTATCCAAATAACTTGCCACATCTGTTCTACATTTGAAACATAGTAGTTATATATTTAAAATCCTTTTGTAATGAACATGGATAAGACCAATTTAACAACAAGCCCATCCTTTCAGAGCGGTACATGCCAAGACCGGGACTAGAGGTTTGACTGGGACACCCTTTCCCTTTCAGTATTGAAGATCCCCTCGATCATGGATTCAACCAAAGGTGTAGGAAACCTGTCATATGTGTTTGTTAAGAAGGCATCCTAGTAACCCTTTTTATTAGGGATACTATCTAGGTGACTATCGGAAGTGAGGGGGTGCCTAACACAAAATTTTGTCAACCAATGGGATTTCATCACCCAATGTCTTGCAATTATAACTATTTCTCTCAATTT
This sequence comes from Larix kaempferi, assembly GCA_027924585.1. NCBI lineage: Eukaryota > Viridiplantae > Streptophyta > Pinopsida > Pinales > Pinaceae > Larix > Larix kaempferi. The sequence continues at coordinate 13,104,863 of BSBM01000350.1, read as the reverse complement.
CACTCATTCAATAAAGTGGAATTTATCTCACTTGTAGTGAGTGCAAGTGAGTGTTTGGAATGGCCCTTTGCAATTCGTGTTCTTGTTTCTTGCAGTGGATATCATTACCATTTAGTTGAGAAACACTTATAAGACTTGTTCCTTTTCTATTGTCCTGAGAAAGAGTATCATCTTTTAGGATAGTGGGTCTTTACTTTTATATGGAGTGCTTCACTCTTTTAATCACACATGTTGTTGACAAATTGAAAACCTTTACCTTTTCAAAAACATGAATTTTGGACCCATAAGAAAACCAAAAACAATTGGGGACTTGGTTCCTGAACTCCTAGCTTGTGGCAGTCCTCACAGATGACATTGTGAAAAATAATTTTTTTTCCCACATGATAATGTTGCACCATCTTATTCTCTCCAATGTATCCCAAATTAACCCCCCCGACCCCCCCCCCCCCCCTCGGCAATCAAATCCATTATAGCCATCCACCACTCAAGGAGGAGTAAAAATAAGACCACACACTATAAGTACCCACAAAATGGGGGCAATACTAGTAATGTTAGGGGCACCCATAATCCCCGCTAGAACTATAATTGAACCGAGCAAAAACATACCACTCCTCCTTGGACTAATCACTCTTGCCTCCTTTGTAAGATTTATCGTCACCCACTCCATCAAAACCTTGATGATCTCATCCTAGAGCTAGTCAAAGTAGTGCATTTAGAGCATGTAGCTTACAATAAACCCCGTGATACTCATTCAACTACCCCACCATACCTCTTCCCTAAAAAAAAACCCAATGTTTCAGTAAGTGAAGATCCCAAAACTCAACCTTGAAGGTTACCCCTCATGAGGGTAACACCTTCTCCCACCGGATCTACTCCCTGGTTGACACCCAATCATATAAAGCAAGGGGAATCCCTTCCACCTCTAGTGTTGTGATGTTCACTAGAACTTCTCCTTATAAGGAGAATGGAAATTCTTACCAACATTTTTCATAGGTGTCCACCCTTGATTGGAACCAACATATATAGGTATGTCTCTCATCTTCTACCCCATTTCATCCATTCTCTTTTGTTTCCTATCCTCATCCAACCCTCTGACCCAAAAATGAACTTTCACATAGCATCACTTGCGCTCAAGTGCATGCAAGTATTTTTATTATTATCACACAACTTGTAGTTTCCCCTATCGGATAATCCTATTCAGGATGGTAGAGGAGCCAGGAAACTAAAGAGGTGACCTAAGAGGGTCTGGATCCCCGGATGGATCTGTTGTCATGCCAATCAAGACACTCTTCTATTTACACCACCAAAGCCCAAGGTAGCAAAGGGGGAGACCATGATCTAACCCAAATGGATAGATCCAAACCGAATCACCAAATCAAACTAGATGGATAGAGTACGTAAGGTGATGGGTTAATGAAACCCTATATATAAGGGATGATGCCACTATAGGGGTTATGTTTGAGTTGAGAGGCTTATGATTAAAAAATTATCAACCCAATGTGTTTGATTAAGTGACTTAAGGATTAAGTAAAATATCTAGGATCTAGGTGCTAGACCAAATGATCAATTCTACTACCCTAGGGGGATTGAAGGTGGATCTTGATTAGATGACCAAAGTAGTAGACTTGAGAGAGTTTAGGGATTTATAACACCAAAAAGAAGATGCTTGAGGATAGATATGAAAATATCAAGACATTTAAGCAATACCCAGATCATACAACAACCGAAAGATGAGCAAAACCAAGGAGGGCGAATGGGTTGAAGATCAATGCATTATGAATAGGGGTGATGGATTCCTTCAAGGGTGACGCCCTTGAGAACCCTATTTGGGTTAAGGAAAAGTAGAAATACCCAAAAAGTATTTTCCAAAAAATTGAGTTGTGTGACCCAAAGAATTTTTGTAAGTTACGGAGTTAGGGTTTTAAAGTAGATCTAAGCTAAGATTTATGGATAGATAAATTAAATGAAAGATAAACACTTGCAATCACTTAATTTTTGTTTGCATATGCTTTCTGTATGGTGAATACTAACCCCAAAAAGATCAAGTGAATATTTTGGGTGCCCACGTCCAAGGAGCCAAGTGCGTCCCTCCTTCCCTGCACAATCGAGGAAAATTCAATCAATAATGATAGAAAAGATGGATGATAAAAAATAAGAGACAAATAATGAGAAAGTAAATGGTCATAAGACAAAGATATTCCCTGTTTGAACCAAGATCCGAGAGAGAAGTAAGATGATTCCCGTCTACAAGTGAACCCCTCTTCAAATCGGCCTCTCTGTTGAAATGAAAAAGTATGGATCCAAAAGATACGAGAGCTACCACAAATATCTTCCAATGCAAGAGAAAGCTAGTATTCAGTCACCACATCTCACATTCAACCACAAGAACATAAGTATTTGATCAGAAAATATTTTCTTTATTCTAGAAATCCAGAGCTAAAAGTCCCCTTACAATGAGGGGTCCTCTCTCTTAAATAGATCCGAGAGAGACCAAAACCCTAACCACTTTTTGAATGAGTGGTTGAGATTAAAATATACAATGAAGATTATTAATGGTAGAGATATTTTTTAATTTTTACATACAAGGATCAATGATCAAGTCAAAGAGGGGGGTGCACTTTATGCCCAATGATGCCTTAGGAGAGGCCAATACAACATAACATCATGATATAACATGGGAAACATAAGAAAGGGTGTCACTAGGGGAATAAATCACCCTAGGAACCCACATTTTACAATGATATGACATAATAAAATGATACATAGTAAATGATCAACTGCAAGTGCACCCCAAAGGGGGATCACGTCATCCCTAGGACAAAGATAACATCATGTAGAATCCATCCCTGATGAAGGTGATCCATGGAACATGCATATGGAGCCATAACTCATCATAATCTAACATCCCCATGCCATTTCCATACCCACATTAGCCAAATCGATTTTCCTAGTGAAGCCATGGTCATTTTTTATGAATAAAACTATCCATTCACCATGTTGGAGAATAAAACCATCATAAATTCCATTTCCTTTGCCCAAAATCAACATTTGAGCATACCAATTGAATCAGAGAAATCAAATCCACTAATAGTAACTACACATACTCCATATGTCCATCAAAATATGCATCTGAAGCCCAACACCACATCCATTATAATAAAAATGGTCATAAAAATAATAATAAACATTGTACGTGCTGCAGAATGTCCCCGAATAAAAAAGTGAGCATGGAAATGGTGCACTGGATACATCTGAAGGATAAGTATGCAATCTCGAACACTAATTTCACTACATCGGGAAACGTGTTGACCAAGTCAAACTGAGTTTGACCAATTCAAAGCACTCAAATTGAAGGTAGAGCAATAATCTAGATGGTCCTGTATGCATGATAAATGAATTATGCTCACAATTTTAAGTTAATAACTGAAATAAAACATGAAATACATAACAATGGCTAAAATATCAAATAAAAATATACCTGTGTGAGAGAAACCATTAAGTCTTTCATGAAGCCCCCTACATAAGCTCACTCACAGACTTAGACAAGCTGCTAGGATGGATGCAGTAGAAAAAAAGGCCAGGATAATGGGGAAGGACTTGATCAATTCAACATTGTGATCTCTTGGACATGAGGGAAAAGGGGAAACCACTTAGACATATGTTGGATAGAAGACATTAGGGAATGGAGGTGCCTCACAAATGGGTAGGCCATTCAAAGTGGTCATAAAAAGAGTCCCATGACCTAGGTAGGCCATTCAAAGTGGTCATAACAATTTCACCATTCTCCACCATTTCATCTACAGCTTCAAGTTGTTCCTTGATCTGAGAGACCTTGGAGAAATAGGATTGAATGGTTTCTCCATTCGACATCTTGACCCCTTTCAATTGATTCCGTAGAGTCATCTTCCGATTTATGTTCTTCCCTTCAAATAAGTTGGTCAGGGAGTAAAAGATCTCCTTGGGTGTCTTCAAAGATGACACATGTGGTATGAGATGGTCTTTGATAGAATCAACAATGATTCTCTTTGCTTTGACCAAGTTCTTCTTATGCAATATCTTAGCCTCTTCATCCTCTGGGATAGGGATGTCTTCTTTTACATATGAGTCCAACTCATTCTCTTCCAGGATTAACCCAATCCGATACTTCCAAGCTCGGAAGTTATCAACCCCTTCAAGCTTATCCTCAAGCTTGGTGTGGTGAGACATCTTAAAGAGTACTTCAAATGGAAATAGAAAATATTTAGGTCTTACCACTTGACTTGCTGAAAAACTGAATCTCGTCTCGGATTAGGGTTTGTCGAAAAAACCCTAAAAATTCAAAATATGAATTTCAACTTTCTAAAAGGGTAGAAAGATGCACCTTGATGAGCTGATCAGCCTGGTGTATTCAGAAATTGAGATCTGCAAAGATTCACCCTTCAGAAATGCCTTTTTGTTTTCTCGGGTTCACTAAGGAGGACCCTGAATTAGGGTTTGAGTTTCTCGGAGATCTACCCAGCCAAAAATCTCGATCCAAAGCTCTAAACTTCGAGTTTTGCAAGGAGCTTCTAGCTATGTCTTCAGATTCCAGAAATTCCTATTTTTGTGGAAACCCTAATATTTAGGGCCAAATATGAAAATGCTCAGAGTTGAATTCTGATTGGACAGATAGATTCTCCTTGATGAGTAGAGTCAATCTACTATACTGCTTTTCCAAAATCTATGGAGAGAAACCCAATAAACAAGAAACCCTAGTTTTCGTCACTGCACAATGTCTTCTTCTCAGGTTAGCTCTGATACCATGTTAAATTTTGAGCATTAATTCACAATACTCTAGGATCTTTACTGAGAGAATAACATGTACAGTATATCAATGCATATCAATCATAAAAAGCATGTCAATCATCACAAGAAGCAAAAGCATTAGAGACAAGAGACACATAGTTTCCGTGGGGAAAACCCTAAGGTGGAAAACCCCACAACTTCCTCAGAGATAGAGAGAGCAATGGCTCAACCAAAGTACAACCAAAATACACAAAGATAGTCTCCTAGTAGCAGATGATCCTCCTCCTCACTAGTGCGCCACTTTCTGAGTGAAGGAAGAATGAGTTTCCGAATGATCCAAATAGAGGTCTCCCGATCTCTGTTTATACTTGACCTGTTTTCCCAATATCCTTATGGGGACGACTTGTCTAGCTAGGTACATAAACCATATAATATATAAATCAAGGTCGACCCCACACATGGTGGTCTAATAACCTATCGGCAAGTTCACACACTTGTGACACTTGTCAATACATATGACGACACTTCCATATGGAGGAATGACACATCTCTATAGGAGTACAATAATATATAAATGAAATACATGAATGAAATACATTCCGAAGTTACATATACATCAACAAAGCATATGTAATGACCTTACACTCAAGACTCTCTAACAACTCACGACACATGTTTCAAACCATGAAGCTCAAAATGCCACTGTTAGTAGAACATGCATAGTCACAGTAACTAAAATAAACTATAAAGCAACTAAAACATCTAAATGCAATATATGTATGCCTCTGCTCAACCATATACCTATATCTGTAACATATTAAACTAACCATGGGAAAAGGACATCACCGGCTAACTTCTCTGCTCTAAATGAACCATGACTACAACATAATCATTTCAATGGGGTCATGTAGGATCAGTCATGACAAGGGGGGAAATTACCGTTGTTGGATGAGGAATATGTACATCATCGCTGAAAATAGTCTCATCTCAACCACGGTATTGGATTATGAATGTGAAAAAATATGTTTTGCATTGTGGTAGCCCAACAACAATGTATGTGATAACATCTGACTCCAGCTAGGACAAGTGCTCTAATGAAGAGAGCACTTGAGAACCTCAGAAATCTATGGTCCGCAACACTCTTCTAATCAAGTCCTCGAACATGCACTCAAGCATCTGTATCATATTCAAATATGTACCTATTACCTACATCATGCCAACACTATACCAATCTCTATAGACCCAATGTTAGTCTTATCATAAAATATAAATAAAAGTAAAATGCATAAAAGAACAAATATTGAAAAATTAAAATACTATTCTATTAACTGAAAATGAAGCTTTTGTTTTATTGTTTTGCAGGAACTGAAAAAGGCGCTCATGAAATTAAACCACCAGACTCAATGGCAAAGACCAGTACTAACTACTTCTCAAGTGAGCTTATTTTGTTTCCTACCTACCCTATGCTAGATTTTTATTCATTCAAGATTTATGGCAGGAAAATAGTGTTTTAGCAACCTCCCATTCACCGATAATTCAACTACTTCAATGTCTAAATTTTCTAGAAAGAATGGTCCTTTCCCCGCTATCTTGACTATCCTATAAGGACCGATCCACAATCTTTCCAATTTTTCATGATTTCCAGGCTTCTCTTTGTATTTATCCCATAGAAATACTACGTCTCCAGCCTTGAAAGTTTCAATACGGGTGCTTTGGTCAAAGATGCCTTTAACTCTTTCTTGTTCCATGATTGTCTTATCCAATGCTTCCCTTCTTTTCTCATTGATTTCGACAAACTTATCAATCCTAGCTTGGATAGCTTAATTTGCAGTAGTACATTGTTTTAACAATTCATATATTGGAATTTGCATGTTGATTGGAAGTCTACAATCTTTCCCATATACTAACTCAAATGGGGATTTTCCAGTAACTCTCTTTACCGTCGTTCTATCATCCCATAATGTGTATTTTAGTTTTCTATCCTAGCTCCGCCTATTTTCCCCTACCATTATTTTTAAAAGCCCGATTAGATTCTTATTACTTGACTCAACCAAGCCATTTCCTTGGGGGCAATAGTTTGAAGAATGAGATAACACGATTATGCGATTCATACAAAATGTTGACATTTCTATCTTGTTGAAGGCTTTGGCATTATCTATTGTTACTTTCAAAGGGAAACCATATCGTGAAACAATGTTTTCCTCCAAAAAATTCACTACTACTTCAGCAGTAGCTTTTTTAGTTGGAATAGCTTCGACCCATCATGTAAAATAATCGATGCAATTCAGAATGTATTTGTATCCCTTACTTGAATTTTCATCAAATGGTCCAACAAAATCCATACCCCATTGCTGGAAAGGAGCTTCCACTATGACTAGTGATAAAGGAAAAGCAGGAAATCATGGTTTTCCAGAGAAGAATTGGCATTCTTTGCATGATCTAACAAAAGTATGTACATCTTTAAATAAGGTACGCCAATAATAAATAGCGTGCATAACCTTAGCAGTTGTTTTCCTTGGAGCATAATGTCCTCCACACAATCATGAATGCATTTATTTTATAACGGTTTTTTATTCTTCAGGATTTACACATTTCAATATAATCCCATCTGGGTTCCTCCAACTAAGACCATCTTGGGTTAAAATTTATTTTTCTTCTTTGAGCCTTAGGGCCCTCCTTTGATGGTCATCCATATATTCAAGACAAGATAAATTCTTCAATAAATATACAATGTCCTTATACCATTCATGATCTTCATCATGTGGAGAATGCAACGTTCCTTTTTACTAACAACAATATTTATCGCACCATCACTACCTTTCTCAATTAAGAGCTGAGCAAGAACTTGTCCTTTCAAAATTTTAATCGGCTTTATCTCAAGATCATACTCTTCGATACATAAAATCCAATTTCCTTGGACAACTATACCATCAGTTTGAGATAACACATCTTTCATTGCTTGATATGGCACATATGCTTTAATTTTAGAATACCCTACATATGTTCAAAAATGTTTTAGAGCTTTGACTAAGGCGTAAGCTTGTTTCTCAGTAGTCGTATATTTTAATTCAACATCCCTTAGATTTTTACTCATGAAAGCTATGGGTTGCTCATGATTTTCACTATTCTTTTGTAACAATACCCCATCAATGGTATCCTCAGAGGCATATGAATAGATCAGGAAATCCTTGCTATAATCAGGACAATCCAAGACAAGAGCAATTGAGATGGATTTTTTTAATCTGGCAAAAGATGTCTCACAAGCTTTATCCCACAAAAAGTTCACATTCTTCTTCAAAAATGCATTCAAGGGTTTAGCCAATTCTACCAGATTTGGAATGAATCTTCGAACAAAATTTATTTTTCCAAAGAAAGATTAAAGGGAGCTAACATCGTGAAGTGGAGGAATAGTATTAATGACTTGGACACGTTCGGGGTCAATTCAAATTCCATATTTAGATATGATATGCCCTAAAAATTTTCCTTCATCTATTCCGAATGTGGATTTCTTGGGGTTCAGGGATATACCAAATTGCCTACATCGATAAAAAAATTTCCTTAAATGTTTGACATGATCACTTATTTTCAACGAGCTATGGATCAAGCGTTTAGTAACCTTATAGGAAAAATTATCGCTATATATCAAGATGACCTGACGATATTAATGACTTGGACACGTTCGGGGTCAATTCAAATTCCATATTTAGATACGATATGCCCTAAAAATTTTCCTTCATCTATTCCGAATGTGGATTTATTGGGGTTCAGGGATATACCAAATTTCCTACATCGATAAAAAAATTTCCTTAAATGTTTGACATGATCACTTCTTTCCTTGGAAAATATCGTCAGGTCATCTTGATATATAGCGATAATTTTTCCTATAAGGTCAATAAACGCTTGATCCATAGCTCGTTGAAAATTTGATCCGGCATTCAACAATCCAAAAGGCATCCTTATATATTCGTAGGTTCCCCAAGGAGAAGTGAATGTTGTTTTTTCTCTATCTTCTTTCTTAATCTGAACTTGCTTGTATCCCAAAAATCCATCCAACATTGATAACATCCTAGCCCTTGTAAAACTTTGTAACATATTCTCCATATTGGGCAAGGGGTAATTGTCCTTCAAGGATGCTTGATTCAAGTTTCTGAAATCTATGCATATCCTTATTTCTCCATTTTTCTTTCTTACTATTACTGGATTTGACACCCATGTAGTATGCCGAATTGGTCATATGATCCTGGCTACTAACATATTTTCAAGCTCCTTTTTTACTAGAGGGGCTAACTTAGGATTAATATTATGCATTTTTGCTGATAAGGTTTTTCCCCTTCTTTCAAAGGAATCATATGTTCAATAATGGATCGTGGGATCATACATCTTTAAGTCATCATATGTCCAAACAAAAATGTCTTTTTACTCATGGATCAAGTTTTCAATTACTTTCCTTTCTTTTTGGGAAGCGTTCTTTCCAATCCTAACCATCTTGGGAGCAACTGAGGACCCTATATTTACTTCAATTACTTCATCTATGGGATCTTCTCTCCTTCCTTTGTATTCGTCATGCCTATTAATTTTTTTTTCCAAAGGGATCAACAATTGCATGATGTCAATATATTGCACATATAATTCTTTTAGTTTATCATCTAGATCTACAACACTGTTTTGGAAATTATCTATGCTATGCAAGAATCAAATTATTTGGGCATAGTCTTCAAAAAATTTCCAATGATCTTGGTTATCGAGAACATGAGGTCTAAACAAAACTTACACTTTACAATCTCGTTCTCTAAGATGATCTGGAACTTTAAATGTACATGTTGTCATAGACAATGCGTCAGCGAGACCATTTTCTTCTCTTGGAACGACTTTAATCGAGAATGCATCAAACATTTCAATAGTATCACGTACAACATTTCTATAATCACGAAGCCGATTTTTCTTGGAAACGAACTAATTTTTTACTTGAGATACTACAAGGTCAGAATCACCTATTACACTTAGACATTTAATATTTTGATCTATAGCGATTTCCAATCCTAGAAGTAAGGATTCATACTCGACTACATTGTTAGTTCATTCAAACTCTAAGCAGAAGGAATATATTCTTTCTTCACCTCGTGGTGAAGTCAAAACAATACCGGCTCCTGAACCATGCTGAGATCTAGCTCCATCAAAATGCATTTTCAGATCTGGCTAGGAGGGAAATGATGTTGTCAAACTTATTGCCAATGATTTGCAAAAACCATATAATTTCCAACTTCATCGGTAGGATGCATAACTTCCTCAAAAAGATAGTTAGGGGTTTCAACATGTTCCATAATGGGTTTCTCATTCATTATCTTAACATAGGAATTTCCACCAATTGGGATGGTTGCATAAGAGAAATCCATCATGAATAATTCCTCCTAACTTGGAATCCCATTCTCTTGACAATAACATTCCCCAAGCATTTGGTATATCTAGGACCAGGACATTCATATTTATTTCAATCTCTGGATATGCTACTAATTTAATTTTTAAGTTCTCAATTACACCTTTAGATTCCACAAAACAAGAGTCCATACCACAAACAGTTCTAAAAGGTCGTGACGACTTTAGCTCAAGTTGTTCCATTACTTTAAGTGGCATAATGTTTACTTTGGCACCTAAATATATCATGCAATTATGCAATATGAACTGTTTTATTTCCGAATCTATATAAAATGGTGGGTGTCCGCTTCCATTGTTTGCCACACTTTGGATCATGAATGGAGGATCATTCACTATCATGGTTGGTTTATTTAGGAGTTCAATCTTTGGTTGGATCCCTAAGAATTATGTTGTTTGTTTATATAATGAAGGAATCTTCAGAAGTTCTTCAAGATGAATGGGTAGGTTAGGATTCGAATTTCTTATGTCTCCTACATCGCAGACTTATATCAATTCCCCTCATGTTGAAAAATGCCTAAGTCACTTTGTGTCGTGCTCACTGTTCAAGGATACAGCCTGTGTCGGCCATTCTGCAGTTTACCTTGACTTCGTGTGTCGGCCATCCTGGTGTCAGCTTGTTTCATCTTGTTACTCATCCTACTCCACATTAGCTCATACCTGTGAGTGTTCCTCGTGTTGGATGATGGAGGATGCATTAAGGCCTCCCTTCCAGCGGACTTCTTCCCATCGACCTCAGCTCATTATGCTCTGGGAACGAATTTTAAATTTTCGGTTAGTACCTTGGGGATTGAAGTAATCAGTGGAAGTTTCCCTCGCTATTGAATAAATGGGAATACATCAATGTCTCTTATTCAACAGGTTCCTCAAGTGTTCTACTTCAAGTCCACTTATTCACACTTGTTTGGATCGTACTAGGTACCTTGGACCCCATTATCATTATCGATGGAAGTCCTCGCGTTTGTTAACGGTATACATCAATGACCGGTAATCAAACGATACCCCCCATGTTTGACTTCAGCTCATTTATTCGCATGGACAGGGTTTGTACCTTGGGTTGTTTTGGATGAAGACCTTGGGACTCTGATAGCATCACCGTATTTATGTTATCTCCCAAGCTGCGCAACACTGAGCCTCACTCATTTTGGCTCTTCATGAGACATAGATCTAGTTTGTTGTTATGGCTATCATCTCTCATTTTGACATGGATCCATGCTTGTATTTCAGTGGCCATGCTATATATACATCTACTAGTTATGTATCGGAGATCATGTTGTATCATGCTACACATCTATATGATGTCAAATTGTAATTGTTTGCTGACCTTGATCGTTGTTTCAGGTGTTTTTGTGACTTGGTTCTGTGATTTCTTGCTCCTCCTCTGACTTGGACTTATAATTTATTTCGGCCATCGTTTCCCTCCGACCTCACACATTAGGGGGCATCTGTTATAGGTCAAATCTGCACTTCTCTGTCCTGTGATCACCTTTCCTTGTAGATCACAGAAAATGACACAAAGGATTGAAGAGCTAGATTGCCTTGGATGACTTGCTTCCAGAAGTACACTTATCAGCTGCAAATATTAGAATTTTTCCTAATTTTTCCACATGTACACCCCTCTCTGCATAGAAGACCAGTGTACACCTTGAGAAAATACCCTACTTTGCTCAAGGACAACCAGCGTACATCTCCCAAAAATTTGTAAACGCTTGTTGTAAAGCCCAAAAGTTGCTTCATGTACGCTACTCTTGTTGTATGAAACCCGCGTACATCTTAAGATGAAATCAAAAATATATTAATTTGACGAATTGGGATTAGTTAAAGTTGGTTCTGCAAATTCCCCAACCTCCCAATCCAACTACCTCTCAAATCCAACTGCCTACCTTGTCCCATAAATATAAGGAGGATCCATGAGAGGGGTTACTCATAATAGTCATAATGACCTAGAAAGAAAGCTCGAAGTATTGTTTTGCTGGAGCAAAGTTCCAAGTCAGAGTGAAGAGCAGGAGCCCAGGATCCGGTTGCAGAAACATCTATACATGTCAGGTATATTGTACTGATTTCATGTTTCTTTGACAATAAAAGGGTCAAAATACCCTTCCTGTCCCAAATCAGATATCTATTGGATTGCATGTCTATTTGGTTTAATGCTTGATTACATTTTATGTTAAATTGCTTTATAATTTCATCATATGTTATATGGTCAAGATACGTTGAGGAAGGTATCCCTTGTATTGCAGGTTCATCAAGCGGGAGATCAAGTGAAAGCTAGGACCAGTCGTCAGTTAAAGGTATGTCTTTTGATATCTTGATCTCTATCATTTGCAAGAACTAGTTGTAATGCAAGTAATGTATTTACCTATCAACCCTGCCCAGTTGGTAGTGTCCATCTCCTCACTATAGGGTAGAAATCCCAAACAACAGACTGGAAACTCCGCTAGGGAGTAACCGCTTAGTTGTTCTGCTCTAGGAGACTTAATTTCAGTTTTCTTCCAGCCCATTTTTTAGTTTTTGATTGTCTGAGAGGCCCTGTAGGTCTGTTCTATCTTTCCTTTTTGCTTGATTCAACTCAGTTGATTGTTTGCAAAGCATGTTTGTGCCCTTTTGAGGCATGTACACTGGTCTCCCCTACTTACAGCTAAGTTTTTCACCTGATGAATGCCCCTCCTTGCATTGCACAGTAGTGTACCTATCCTGATGTACGCTGGTTGTAACACTACACAGTGGTGTATGTTTCTGTAGTGTCCAGTTTTGTTGTTAGGGTTTGTTTTCCAAGCTTTGGTTGCTATTCCAGCTTGTTGCTTTGCTGTCTTCACTGACCCCTGAAAGCTCATATGTCTCGGTTGAGTCTTGTAAGCCTCTCCAATCTCTTTTAGCTTGTTTTTACTTTCTTGAGTCTTTGTTTAAGTGTCTTTTTTTCTTACGAGCCTCTTTTTGAAGTTCGTGCGCTGTTCTTGTTGGACATAGTTGCATTCTTCCACCCTAGTTGATGTTGCATTCATACAGACCTGCATCATTAATGTTTGTTGTCTGTTGCAACGTATAGCACGCTTTCTTTTTGTCTTATCCTTTTTATTAGGGTTTGACTTCATGGTTAAGTCCTTAGGGTTGCTTTCGAAAGGTTGCTTGGTTCATACACTTGCTGATTGTTTTATCAATTCATCTCAAGTGAGTCAAATCCTCCTAGCTTTCTTTCTGTTGAGTCCGTGTGTTGTTAAAGTCATTCTTGGTTCGCTTGCTTACTTTTTGCTTAGCTTAGTGTTTTCTTAGGGTTTTGATGCTTAGGAGCAACCTGTGTAGGTATGTCTTTCCGTCATAAGTGTCTCTTTTCCCTGTTTCTTTTTCGCTTCATTTCCAAGCCTCAAGTTTTTCTTTTGCAAAAACTTGGTAAGTCAAGTCTTCATCGAGTCTCTTGATTCCTTTGCTTTGAACCATTTTAGATGTTTGTCTTGCACATGCTTTACATTTAGATCTTTCTTTCTTTTGTACAAAGTTCTCTTTCTTTTATATTTATCAAAAAAAGAAAAAATCGTTCAAATAGCTCAGTAGTAAGATCTTGCTTTATTTCGAGGTAGCTTAGTTTGCTTTGAAATATTTAAAAAGAAAATACAAAAAGATGTTTTAGGTTTTCTTAGTTTTCGATTTTTTGAAAGAATACAAACATAAAAGAGAAAAAAATTTGTGAATTTGAAAGCTTTGCTTTACATGCACTTTACTTTCATACAAACCATTCCACACACCGCACTACAAACTTTGAGTAACAAGTAGCCCTTAAAAAGAAATTATTAATAAAATTTATTAGCAACATTTTTCTTTTTAGGTATACACGACATCAACTAGCTTAGGCTAGAGTTTCGAGCTTAAATCACCTTAAACTGCTCAGAACTGGCTTCATTACTCAACAATCGTAGTGCGACTTTCATTTAGGTAAACCCATCTATATCAAATAGTCCTGGGAAACTCTACTTAAACCAGAGCTAATCATGAGGCCATGGGAGATTGGAATTATTGAGGATATCCCCTCACTTTCCTTTTGACCATAAACCATAGTTGACTCGCGTACGGGGGTACTTTCGGACTTCGGGATTTGCTACCTTGCCCATGTGTTTCGACTAGGCTGACGACTATCCCCCCAGGTTATTTCGTATTGATGGTAGCCTTAGTATCAGACCTTTAGGGCTCTACACAGGTAGAGTGGGTGGTTATTCTCACTTCACCTTGGACAGACGTGGAAGGTAACCCTCTGGCAGTAATCCCGGGAAGGCGATTTGGTGATTTAAGCGCCTGCACCCAGTGGACCTCTAGAGGACACCACATAACTGACCATCGATACTATGTTAGCCTGTTCTGGGCCCTGATCATCCCAGACTTGCTTCTGAGAGTATTTTCCATTGATTGCCTAGTTTGATTACCTAGGACATTTTTAGTGGTGTGCTCTTTGTGCCGTTTGTTTCTAGTTGGCCTTTGATATTTCTGGCCCCTTGAGTCGAAAACTATGGATAGCATCCTGGTAAGAACCAATCAAGGGACCCTTGTTCAAGGGGATCCTTGTGCTTTTCCATTCATTGGGAACATTGGTACTCCCTTAATGGCTACCTTGAATCTTCTGGGATTCACTATAGGGCTACCAGTTTGGTTGTTTTCCACTCCGAACGCCTTTCATGCTCCTGCTGCTTCTCAAGTAAGCACATCACATCAAGAGCATCAGAACCCTATTCCTGCTTCACCAATAACATCTTCTCCTCCTCCTTCTACCTCATGTGGTGAAAGTAGCAATACTAGTAACCAGCCGTCTAAAAGGAATAGATGGAGGAAGAATAGGAAGAAGACGCCAAATCAAGGGGGCAGCCACCCAGCCTCTGGAAGTCATGCTGGGGGCACCCACCCAACCTCTGGAGGTCATGCTGGGGGAAAATTTTTAGTCACTATAAATCATACTGAACCTCGCCACCTAGTCTCTGAAGGTCATGCTGGGGGCACCTACCCAACCTCTGGTGGCCATGTTGGGAGAACTCGCTCAGTCACTGGAAATCATATTGAACCTCGCCACCCAGCCTCTGAAGGTCATGCTGGGGGAACCTACCCAACCTCTAGTGGTCATGTTGGGAGGAAACACTTAGTCACTGTAAATCATACTAAACCCACCCACCCAACCTCTGGAGGTCATGTTGGGGGAAAAATTTTAGTCAATGAAAATCATACTGAAAGCATGTCTTCAACCACTGTTGCTCATGTTGAGGACACGTCATTGATCACTGCTGGTCATATCAATGACAAGTCACCAGTTACTATGAGTCATACTGGAGACACTGAATCGGCCGCTGCAAGTCATGCTGAGAATGTTGACATGGTTGACAAACCTAATAAACAGAAGCTTAAGTTCCCTTGTAAGTTTTGTGAGGGAGACCACCTGACCTATTTGTGCCCTATACTTCCAGAAGTGCAAAGAGTGTGGTCCTTAGTTCAAAAGTCTTTTTCTTCTAAGAAACCAGCCACTGCAAGTCATGCTAGGGGCAAGCTGTCATCCAATGCCAGTCATGCTGAGAGTACTGTTGTTGTAAAGGAGTCTAATCTTATAAGACGGAAGCCAAAGTTCCCTTGTAAACTTTGTAAGGGAGATCACCTTACTCACTTGTGCCCTGCTATTCTAGAGGTGCGGAGAGTATGGTCCATGTCTGAAGGATCCTCTACTCCTAAATTGTCTATTGATTCCCAACAGCCAGATCAAATTTTGGTTGATGAAGTGGTTGAACCAATGCAATCTTTGGTCAACCCCACTCTTTCTTCAGAGAGTGAAGTGATCGAATCGATGCAATCTTCGACCGATCCCATCAATCCTTCAGAGACTGATGCACCTGTCCCCGAAGTCTTCTACATTACCAGTTCGGATGTTTCTGAAAGTGGGGGCACTGCATCTATGCCGAGTAAACCCCTACCAAGCTCTGGGATCATTTCCTTTGATTGGAATAGTCTAACTGAGCCTCACCTTCCTTCTTCTTCACCTTTCCAGATAAAGGTTGATATCGGCAACCATGTGGTTCACCGATGTATTGTAGATGAAAGATCCTCTGTTAGTATTGTATCCCCTTACACTTGGAGAGATTTAGGTTTCCCTAACCTTGTTACAGCTGTTAATTGGCCGTTGACCTTCGACAGAAGACCTAGTGAACCGTTGGGATTCCTCCCTTAGGTACCTGTTACTTTGAGTGGAAAAATAGTCTTAGTTGATTTTATGGTTTTAAAGGACCCCATGGATTTTGATATGATCCTAGGGCATGATTACGTATATGCTATGCAGGTTGTGGTGTCTACGCTCTTCCATGTGATGCATTTTCCTCACAACGAAAGCATTGTCACTATTGATCAACTTACATTTGTTGATCCCTCTTATTACCCAACTATAGACCAAGTGTATCCCTCGCCAGTAGGCACTACCATGTCACAATCAAATATCGTGGCATATTGTTCCTTGAGTCCAATTTCTACTGAGAAGAAGCCTCTGAATTCGTGCTTACCTTCTCGGGACTGGGTCTCGGCAATTGACTAGGTGACGACTCTATCTGAATGTTTAGATATGTGTTCCATCTGGGATAATATACTTCCTTCTGATGAAGTTTTCATAGATTCTATAATGTAGTCTGCCATTCATTTGGACATTGATCCACCAATGAGCATTCTTCCACCTTTTCTTCGAGCTCGTTAAAAACAGTAAGGAAGTTACGAGCATTCTTCCACCTTCACTTCGAGCTCGTTAAAAACAGTAAGGAAGTTACGAGCATTTCTCCCACCTTCACTTCGAGCTCATTAAAAACAGTAAGGAAGTTATGAGCATTCTTCTGCATCTCCTTTGAGCTCGTTAAAAACAGTAAGGAGGTCACGAGTTTACTTTTTTGGGCTCGTTAAACCTTTAAAAAAAGATCTTTATAGAGTTCTTTCACGCTCTTGTTTGACTCTTTAAATATGACAAGATTGCCAAGTATAGTTGTCATTTCATACTCGTTAAAGGATTTGAAGCGACATTCGCTGAGGTATAAGTTTAACCCTTTTTCGGACCTTTGTGGATTACATGCGAAAAATGAATACTCTAGTCATCCGTGGCTAGAAGAGTTCCCCTCTCATTGTTTTATACTTTTTCTGGGGAGGGGACTAACTGTACAAAAAAGGACCTTTGGAGCCTCTCTTTAGGGTTTTTAGGCTCTCTAAACACGAAAACACCAAGCGAGCATTCACATACTCGAGCTCGATGTGAAATCCACGAGAGGGTAAATAGAGGATTGTTTAAGTTTTTCAGACTCTATAAACAGGAAAACACCGGCGAGCATTAACCTACTTGGGCTTGATATTAAAATCCACGAATAGGTGTATGGAGTTATTGTTTAAGTTTTTCATACTCCTTAAAATTGAAAACACCGGCGAGCAAGAACAGATCTCGGCTCGATATCAAAATCCAGAGATCAGTATTATAGAGTATTCTTCTATCTCTTCTTCGAACTCTGTAAACAATGAAGAAGGTCCCAAGTCTTCCTCCCATGGGATTGTTAAACTTATTACATGGTTGGACCTATTGAGTTTTCTATTTTTCTTGGACTCATTAAAACAACAAGAAGAACATTCTTTTACCAAAAATAATAAGGGATAAGAAGGGTGTATCGCATCTCTTTCAGTTTCAAAGGTAGTTAAGTCAGTCATATCCTTGAACACAACACCTACTTGAGTCTTTCATGTCAGTTGGGTTTTTATTTTTTGACCTTAGGGTGAACCTGATCTCTGAGTTTGTACTCCCCCGGTTGGTTATTCTTCCAACCATATGGAGGGTCTGTTATGTCTCCTACATCGCATACTTATATCATTTCCCCTCATGTTGAAAACTGCCTAAGTCACTTTGTGTCGTGCTCACTGTTCAAAGATACAGCATGTGTCAGCCATTCTGCAGTTTACCTTGACTTCATGTGTCGGCCATCCTGGTGTCAGTTTTTTCATCTTGTTACTCGTCTTGCTCCACATCAGCTCATACCTGTGAGTGTTCCTTGTGTTGGATGATGGAGGATGCATTAAGGCCTCCCTTCCAACGGACTTCTTCCCATCGACCTCAGCTCATTATGCTATGGGAATGAAGTTTAGAGTTTCGGTTAGTACCTTGGGGATTGCAATCATCTGTGGCAGTTTCCCTTGATATTGAATAAATGGGAATACATCAATGTCTCTTATTTGACAGGTTCCTCAAGTGTTCGACTTCAAGTCCACTTTGTAGTGTCCCTCCTATCCTACAAGGATATGGAGAGGACACTAACAATAATACTGGACATCTAGTCCCATACTTAATCAAATAAGCATTCATATAAATTGTAGATGGAGATATGCAAATGCATAAACATTTGAAAACACAGCAGAATTTAATTCCATTACACATCCATCATACATTCAATATTTTCATGTCATTCATCAATTAAGCAATATCAAATTAGCAAATGAGAATACTTATCTTAAACCAAGTAGTCCCTGAGAAACCAGCTACGCTTCTGCAACATTCCACCCAACCGCAGGCCAGTGTGCTCCTCAATCTCTCAGCACCACTGCCACCCCTAAGCTGGGCATGATCTCCATAAGGAAAAGGGGAAAGTAGGCTCTCACATAGCCAAAGATACACCAGAATCATCCAATCCAATCAACAGTTGGGTTTCTCAGGCTGCTAAGAGATGGACAGAGGTGAATTACTAGGCTAGTGGCTCAACCATTGAGCTATGGATAATTCATTGGGATCATCAAGCCAAATATGTCCTCTTCCACTCCTAAATTTCCTGCTCACAGGTTCAAACTAAACAGGGAGGGACATAACAGCTAGAAATGCAAGTGCTGGGCGTTTTTGCAGTTGGATGCCCAACGATGGGATTTCAACCAGTTCAAAAAAACGTGGGAAAACCCAAAACAAAAATTGGAAAATGGGAAAACAACCCCAGGCGCATAATCGTTTTCAGAAAAAACGTCCATGGCCATTTCATGGGCAGAAACGACCTCTATAACCCCAGAAAATCATGGTTCTCTTCTCCCAGCCATTGTGCTAACCAAAAACGAGTTCCCAAGCATGGGAGAATGCAAAGAAATGGTGAAAACGTGAAGGAAAAACCCCAATTCACCCCAGGCTGCGTGAGAGAGGAAAGACCGTGGTTCAGAATGGCTTGGGAAGGCAAAACGTGGGTGATTTCTTGCCTTGCAAGCAAAAATTTGAATTCCCAGATTGATGGCTTGCCCATACCCGAAATTGGTTTCCATACCTCATCATTCCCAAGGCATTAACTGCCTCAACCAACTCTTGGAAGAATTTAATGATTGGGGCATAAGCCAAAATGGGTAGTTGGAATTTCATGGGTTTTCTCACTGACACATGGATTGACTCCATTGGCTCAAGGGTTTGGTTATTTTTCCTCCCTATTCCTTGTAAGATCATGCCCCATCTCTTTGTTGCATTGCATAGCTGGTTGTGGGTTTTTCATTAAAATTGCATATTTACATGATGTCCGAATTTACATTGTGCACAACTAGCACAAGAACCATATGCATCTATTCTAATTGCCGATACATAGAACAATAAATCAATGGCGGGGCCTTGGCCTTGAGCTCCTCACCATGACTAAATAACAATATTTACACCATTTACATTATTAATGCAATAGGGTCAAGATGGGGACATTACATTCCCCTCCCCTTGGAATAACACCGTCCTCGGTGTTCCAATACTTTGGAAATAAATACCCACTTTACATATGTCCAAAATTCACAAAATGTGGTAGGCATGTCCTTCATTTCACCCTTTACTTGGGTTTTTCAGGACTAAGTCCTTTGGTCTTTACAAACTACTCTTGTTGGCTGGGACCTTCTAGCTCTGTATGAGGACATCATTCCAAAACAATTCCTTCCTTTTCTTTTCCTTCCAACTGGTCCACGAACCTGGGGAATTTACGATTGCTACCCTCTTGATATTCTCTTGTTGGGAAGTCACAGAAGCAATGATTTCCTCCACATCCCCAACATTTCATTGGCGGCTTTACCTTTTCTCGGTCCATTTCCTTTGAGTCTTCCCACCTGGAACGTTTCTTAATCGGACAATTGGATGAATGCTTCTTCATTGATCCACTTTCCTTTCTCTTGTTGATTTCTCCCAGAATGCTTTTCATGCTTTCCCAAAATACACATGAACTCATTCATGTTCATCCTTTCACAGGAAATTTACTATTTCAGCATTCACAATTCGTCTCAAGCAATTAAACACAATCTATTTTCAGCCATGATATGCACTCAACAATATTTTGTTTTATAAATGCATCAATCAAAAGGAAAGAGAAGAGTAGGGGTTTCTCCCTCTTAGTCTTGTTCTATTATGGAGCTACACCATTGCTGTGGTTTCATGCTCCTTAGTCTCTTTCACTTCAATGTGAATGCTTTGAATTTCCTTTCTTGCCTATGACACTTAGTGGCTAAGGTCTGTATATGGATTTTCAACTAGGGCACCCTTCCCATTATTTCCTATAGAACCTTTGGCTGCTAGGATCCACTCATATCCACTAGCACCATCTTTCATTACTGCTCATACTGAGCTCTTTAGGACGGTCACATGTCCACATGCATCTCTAGGATGTCTTTATAATCCTTGCTTCCAACAATACCTACACTCAAACATTGAATCAATTCACATGTTTAGTTCATCTTCATAGGGTTTATCTCTAAACAAGAGTTTAGGAAATCATAACCAAATCATATACACACGTATATTCATAAGCATGAAGCTGCAAGGTAACTGAATACTTACCTGTATTGGATGTCTTCACTTTATTCCACGGGATCCTTCTTTGCTTTACGAGCCTTGGATTTCCCATGAACACAATAACGAATGTTGGGCCAGCACGTAGGCTACTCCACAATCATTCGAATAGGCAATTCCAGGCCAGTACGCCGACTGGGTTTATCAATCATTTCCTTTATCAATATGCTAGGCCAGTGCTCCGACTGGTTTTATCAATTGTTTAAGGGGTGTTGGGCCAGCGTACACACTGCTTTACCATATCAAGTAGTTAATGCCCAACTAGTCACTCTCTGGACTTATCAAGAACTTTATAGCATTCAACCAGCTACTCCCTAGATTTCTTAATAATTTATATCGCCCACTCATTTACTCTCTGGATTTACCAGCAATTTATAGTCTTTCAGGGTCTTGCCTTCCCGTAATGACCAAGGTTTCCAACAAAGAAACAATAGTGTATCATCTTAGCTATTAGAAGACTTATACCTGAAATCTTCATTATTCCAAACAAGACATAAATGAAAACGAATACTGATCTGTATTGTGCGTTTCCCCTCTGGTCCACAGGATCCTGCTTCACTTTGCAAGCCTTGGGATTGCCGATGGACTTGGATATAGTTAATGCTTAACCAGTACGCCTCCCCATCGGTTGGATTTACCAAGCATTTGGTGGTGCCCAACCAGTCCCATACCTGGTTGTCCCTCTCCAGTGTTGAGCCAGCACATTCGTCTAGGTCATCAACCAATGGAAGGAAACTGCACCACCGACCATTATAGATCAAGGCTCTACTATGGAGCCATAGGCATCTGAGGGTTTTCAGTCAGTCCTCGGCGCCCGCCCTCCCATTGCTGTCCCAGTAGAGATTTTATGCCTTTACCAATGCCACCACACCTTCTTGTACCATCTGACCATTATAGGTCAAGGCTCTACTATGGAGCCATAGGCATCTCAAGGTTTTCAGTCAGTCCTCGGCGCCCGCCCTCCCACTGCTGTCCCAGTATAGATTTTATGCCTTTACCAATGCCACCACACCTTCTTGTACCATCTGACCATTATAGGTCAAGGCTCTACTATGGAGCCATAGGCATCTCAAGGTTTTCAGTCAGTCCTCGGCGCCCGCCCTCCCACTGTTGTCCCAGTAGAGATTTTATGCATTTACCAATGTCACCACACTTCTTGCACCGTAACCCTTCACACACATCAACTCTTCATTCATACAAGGACGCCACTCCTTCTCTTGTGCAAATCGGTGGTTCCTTTTAGGAACTTTATAGGTGACTTTCTTGACTGCAGGTTAACATGACCCCTACTCACACAAGGATGATACCTTCTCTTATTACAAATCTCTTCAGGCCTTTCCATCCCTTCTGGTAATATTTCACGTGAGCATAGAAAGGTTGCCAATTCCCATACAGTCCCTTTGCGTACCCTCCTTCACTTTGCCCTTTAATGTGCAGTATCAATCTGCATCTGTGTAGGCTGACAACACAAGAAGGATAAGCAAGCTCATAAGTATTGTTGTTCAATTCTTAACCACATTCCATATCATTCACTACCAAGTATTGAAACACCAAGAATGCGTCCATTCCCTTAAGGTGTAGTCAATATTGAAAACCCTATCATGACCCAGCACCAGAAAAGGTGTGCACCCCCTTTCCGATGTGCTCCATGTAGGCCCTAATCATACTCAAGCAGTCTGCAATGATATAAATAAGATAGAGGATGCTCTGCATATTAACCCTAATAATTTAGACATGCATGCTCTTGTCTAGGGTCACGGAATATTCATTCATTTTGCAGATGTGTCTCACATGCCTTCTGAGCATAGCTTTACCATCTCACTTTCATGGTTTACCGACATGCTGTTTGGCTGAGACATTATCAATGGCGTTTCACCCGAAACCCATTTCCAAAGCATGGGGTCTTTCCCATCTGGTTTGGCTTTGGAAAACCATCGCTCTTGGTCTTCCTACAACGTGTCTTCAGAAATTGATTCGCTTAGCCATGAGCCTGTTCTTATATCGTTTGGCTCTTGTTCACGGTAGATTCCAATCTTCATCATGGACTTATCCATATTTTCCATGCCCAAAACAATCTACCTGAAATCTGAAACTTCAATCAGCCAAACACTTTGTAAGTTTCTATGCATATAATATTTCATTGCTGCCACAGTCACTGAAGCATTTTAATATCACCAAAACCATCTACTTCCTGTGAATTATTACCATACTAGAGTTGCATGGTTCGATTTCATCATTTTATGCAATTATTCACTTGCTCTTAAGATTGATAATAGTTCACCATTCCATCTATTATCTAATTGCAATGAAACATACATCACAATCATGCATTCTCACAATGCATCTCATCATGTGCACCTATACCTATGCATGCACATTTACATCACTCACATAATCTTTTAATGTGCATTCACTCAATGCATAACCACAAGATTGTGCATAATATCTTAATGCACATTTCCTCAATGCTACCTTGCATTAAGTTATGAGTACTATGCGTTCAACATAATTCAAACATAGTTGAAGGGATCTTACCAAATCCTCTTTCAACATTCATGTAATTTATGCACCAATAACCATTACCTGCATGGCTGTCATTAACATCACTTGATTTTACCTGATTAGTTGGCCTCTTACCAAGGCTACACAGTCCTTTTTCCAACCTCATGATCATAGATTTGTTGCAACATCCCTTCCTCATATGGTTGTTGGTCGTATGCAACAATCATCATCCACATCCTCAACCATGCTTCGGTTGTATTTGATCCTATGACCAATGCGAACATAACTACTTATTAGCAGCCACAATGACTCTCTTAAGTGGCTCATTGCATATGTAAAACCTCACTATTTTACCAAGATGCAATATCATATACATGCACAAACATTTTCACATGCACCATGCAATATTTATTTTTAATCTATTATTCTCTTGCATTTTCAGCATCCTTATGCCATAATTTTCCAGCATATAAATACGATAGCGAGAGAGGAGTTAAGGAATTCTTCCCAATTCCTCATTCTGTCATGGAGTTCCTCATCCACAACATAGCTAATCCTTTCCTTGACTTCCCTACCAAGAATACAAGCAATCATTAGCTATGATATTATCATGAATTAGCAATTCAACATATACATATGTGCAATCATTCATTCTTGTTGTTTTCCGAAATGCAATTCTTATGTTATAAACAGAATTAGTTTTAAGGTGAGGAATTTCCCCTTTCATCTTCCATAATGGATATCAAAACCAATTTCTGTTGCTGAGAATTCCACCACCCTTTATGCAATCCGTGCTCCTCATCCCAAGAGTGCATTTCCACTTTCAATGACTGTCTCTGGGGGACGATGGGGGTCAAGGGGGCTTGCCCCCTTGTGGCTCTCCACTACAAGGCGGGTCGAGGGCAGCACCCTCATTTTTTTTTGTAATTCCTTCAATTTCGTGCAATCTGGCGCATAAGTTCACAGCCATTTTCATCTTTTCGCGCATGAATTTCACCTTGGAAAGCCATTGAAATTTCCTGTTTCGGTAGACTTGGCAATCCTCTCCCGACCATCGCAGACGAACTCACTGAGTTCTTCTTGTTTCGCGGATAGATTCGCTCAGTTTCTTCCACAACTTTCTCCAACGCTGCGGACGAATTCATCGGGTCCCTCTGGCACTATGGAAAAAACTCGCCAGTTCCTTCTGGCGCTGCGACGGAAACTCGCCAGTTCCTTCCGGCGCTGTTAACACCCAAAAAGTGCTCACTAGCTCATTTCCCTATTCACATGACCCATTTGTCCACTTTTTCACCATCTGAGCCTCTGAAACCAACAAAAGGTCACCAAAAGACCTGAGTACACCCCTTTTTCCATTAAAAAAGATTATTTTTCCTAAAAAAGCATAAAAAACCCTCAAAAAGGGTCCAAATTCCCAAAAATTTAAAAAAGGGAATTAAAATATTAATTTTATTCAAAAAAGGAAAAAGGAGGGAAAAGTACCTAAACCATGTTGGTCAATACCATTTGGTTTCCACAAAACCACAAATGGTATTCCCCACCACCAAAACCTATAAAAAGGTGGTAGGGGCTCCTCATTTCACATCCATCCATTATCTCATCCTCATGATGCCGAAATCTTCCTTGAGCATTTTGGCCATTGTAAGCAACCTTGGAGAAGGAGACCTCTTGGAGTTTGGAGCTACTTATCTTCGGAGTTGCTCAACATCAACCTTCACCATTGAAGGTATTATCGCAAGCACTTGCTTGCCCCCCATTTTTCAATACAAATTTATTCTTTAATATTTTCTTGTTCTTGTTTTTTAAATGTTTACATTATTTGCTTATATTCTTGCATAGATCCATGATTAGTTTTGTTTAGTTTAGTTTCTTGTTTAATTCTATTTGAAACTGCTGCTACTAGTTAGCAAGTGCCCATAGCACTAAGCCTGGTTGCAAAACCGGGCCAACAGTTTTTGGCGACTCCGCTGGGTTTTGAACAATAGATCTCTAGTTTTGCTTTTAATCTTAGTTTTTTATTAGTTTTTAACCTTTAGATCCATAGATCTGCCATCTTAGACAGCAGATCCATTGCTGTTCTAAGTTTTGGCCTCATCTATTGCCATTAACAGCCCGGAATTCTTAATTTTCAGGTTCGTTTTTTGGCTTCCGTGCACGGCTTTCGCCTCGCGGTTTTTAGCCTGACAGTCGCACGGTCCATCGCGGCTTTCGGCCTTTTTTCCACGCGGTTCATCGCGGCTTTTCTGCCGGTTTCCGCGCTGCACATCGCGGCATCGCGGTCATTTACCGCGCTGCACATCACGACTGCGTGGCCCTTTTCCGCGCGGTTCACCGCAACTTCTCGGCTTATTTGCGCGCTGCACATCGCGGCTTCGCGGACATTTTCCGCGCTGTCCATCGCGACTGTGCGACCGAAACCCGCGCGGTCCATCGCGACTGTGCGACCAAAACCCGCGTGGTCCATCGCGGCTTTTTTGTCAAAACCCGCGCTGCTGAATTTTTCATTCGGCCATTTCGATTTTAAAAATTAATTTTTACTGTACTTCCTGCCCACATAGCACATTTTTTACAGTATTAAATTCTGCATATTTTACAGCCTTGAAAAAAATTTTACTATTTAAAATGCATATCTAGAAGTCTTTTAAAAAATTTTCAAGAAAGTGAAAGAAAGACTTATTTTGCATTTTTATCTAGATTAAAATTTTTCCTGTTTACTTCTTTAAAATCTTACCCTTAGCAATTTCCTTGAAAGAAGAAGTCCATTTATTTCTTTAAAAGAAGTCTATTATTTGCTTTCACAATTCAAAGGATCCTTTGTTTTTTGAGTTGATATTTGCAAAAGCATTTAATTTCAATTTATTTGAAAAAGTCATAAATATTTGCTTTTTTATTTTCAAAAGCTCCTTTGTTTTTTGAAAATTTCCTGTAAAGCATTTACCTTTTTTCAAGTTCAGTTTACAATACCTCACATGCACTCACTCGATCACTTAATTGAACTAAGCCTTAAAACGTACCCTAATTTCAACACACTTTTAACCCCACTTGGGGAACACTAAAAGAACTTTGTAGCTAGGTAGTATTGGGGGGATAGGTGTTCCAATAACACCCCTCAGTTATTACATCTGAGACATAGAAGTTGTCCAATTAGGGAGCTAAAATCTCTTAGTACTTTTTGGCGCGGTCACAACCGGTTTGTGGGAAGGCCTCTCCCCTAGGAGGGTTGAAGTCGCGAGGATGGTTCCGGAAGCCTGAGTGGAATACCGAAATCCATTCAGTAACCGAAGGGCTACCATTCGCAGTTCTCGGGATATCCCTGTATTGGGATATTGCGATCAAAGGACCAAACGGCAGATTTACCTTTTCTCGACGCGTCATGAACGGAGTATCCTAGTAGCCTTTCTTTAGGATTGATTACCCGGTGTCCCTCCCGGTAGGGGGATATCTAGCCGTTGTCTCAACACTCATATTGTCTGACTTGGATTTCATCACCTTGCAGAGGATATCGTTTGTTTGAGTCACAAATACTTTTAGTTAGGTGTTTGCATGATTCAACCCACCCTTGGTCTAGTTACACCTATTTTTTATAGAAGCCGTTTGCATGTTGGTACTCTGACCATTTGTTGCATTCCTCCACTTATTGTAGCACAGCTGCTAGAATAAGTGCCTTTTTTGAGGTTGATTTTTTGGCCTGAGAGCCTTCTTTTTCACTCCCCTTCTTGCACCCTTGGTTGCATTAGGGTTTTGAGTCTTTTATAAATATATCACCACCTGATACTTAAACAAATTTTTTACACAAAAACTTATTTTCTCACCATTGAGAATTTTAGACGCTCTTGTCGTCTACAGGACAAACTCCCAGAGTTCAGTCTACTTGGCTCACCACGTCACCGACGCCGAGCCTTATCCCTTGATTCGACACATCGTCAATCAACTAGACAGTCATCCGATTCTGACACACCTCACTTCACATTTGATTTGGAGGTAGAATCCGAAAACCCCACAGAGTTACCACCAACCACCATTATGGCTGGAACACCATTTGATCCACTATTTACCAGCACCATAGGTGAGACATCCACAGACCCTTCTACGGCTGTGCCATCCATGGCAACAACCACCCCCCTGGGTATGCCCAACATGGGTAACACTCCACATTTAGGAATGCCCAACACAGGGCCACCACCTGTTATGGGTATACCCAACATAGGGGTCACACCCCCTCTGGTTTCCACAAACCCTATCCCAGGAATCCCCACTCCTATTCCTAACCCAAGTGTAACCCATGTTGCACTTGGAGGCGCTGGCCCATACCAGACTACACCTATTGGAGGGCACATACCCTCCATACCTAGCATACCTTTAGGCGCTACTGGACCCCTACATCATACCACAATGACTAGGCATGTCCCAGTTCCGGTCACCACATCTGCTAGCTTACCATACATGGCGAGTCTGAACCTGCCAGACTTAGCTAGGCTCACAAATGAACCCATCAGACATGATCCTGCGTGGCCTCACATGCCCACCAAACTCCCCTCTGACATCCCTAAGTTTGAGGGAAAGGCAGGTGAAGACCCCCAGAACCATATCATGTCCTTCCATTTATGGTGTTCCTCCAACTCCATAGTGGACAACTCAATCCGCCTCCGGCTTTTACAACGCACCTTCACTGGATCTGCGGCTAAGTGGTATATCGAGCAACCCCACGGGACACATGCCACCTTTACCTCTCTCGCCTCAACTTTCTTACAATTCTTCCAGTTACCTGTCCACTATGATGCGGGAGTCGAGATCCTACTGTCTTGCAGACAAACCACGGCCACCCACATCACTGACCACATTCATGAGTGGCGTCGATGCCGAAGCCTCTGCAAAATTAAGTTAGACGACCGTATCTTTTTAGATTGGTTTCTAAAATCCCTCCTCCCTCTTATTGCGAAGGATGTGGCATCTGAAAGACCCCAGTCTGAAGAAGAGGCCATCCTCAAAGCCCAACAGTTTGATCTCATTTACGCCCAGTCGGGTTATCTATACACAATCATACCTGACGCCCCACGAGGTGAATCTTCACGAGGTGACACACCGGGGGCATCACATGCCGCTGATGGAATCATTGGCCAAATAACCCCCCAACCTAAACCTTTCAGCATGGTGAGCACCATGCCCGCCCCAGACCTCTCTAGGGCTACATCCAGTTCCGGAGCAACAACTTCTTATGCTCCAACAAACCAGACCCATCACATTCATGGACCCTCTTGTCCACAACATTGTTATGGGCAAGCGCCATCAGCATATGTACCTCCTACATACTATACTCAACCTACCACATAGACCCCCATGCAGTTCCCACAACAGCAGATGCATTACCCACAACCAGCTGCCCCAGCTAATCTCACACCTCCAACAGCTCAGGGGTACCAACAACCCCAACAGGCAGCTGGACCACCTCCAGCTCCACCTGCATACTACCCACCGCAACCTGCTCCCGCACCTGCGGCTCCCCAGAATCCCCCCAATGCTTAAGGGCATGTGTACGCACAACAACATCAGCCCCAATACCAAAATAACCAACGCAATCAGGGTGGGCAACCAAACCGCGGAAGAGGACGTAACCGTGGAAACAACCAAAACCATAACCAAGCTCCACAACCTACCCATCCTCCGCAAAACAATAACGCGGTGCCTGCTCATCAGAATCCTGATCGGCCACCTAAGCAAGCCAAAAATGCTAATTTACGAACAAACCATCCTTGTTCTATTTGCGGTGTCTATGGCCACTATACCCACGCTTGCCCACATCTGGAGCGAGCTCGACAATTATGGACAGATGACGCCCATCGTCAAGGGTAGGCGGCTCCTCAGCCGCCACCCAACCCTCCTCCACCTCAACAACAACCTTTGGTCCTACAAAACCCTTTTCCAACACAAGGAGTGGTGAACACTCAGCCGTTAGCCCCCCCACAGGGCAACGTGCAACCACAACAAATCACTTACGCCGCTCCTGATCAACCCATGTTTGATTCAGGCACTCACCACTTATTGATGATGTCCACTGCCGACGTCAATATCCAAACCTGTCGGAACCAGTATGGTCCTACCTCCGAAGCTCCCCCCGCTAATAAGGATACTAACGCTCATCCCACCGATCAGACGTTACGAATACCACCTCTTCCACTCGATGGCGCATCTAAAGTACCTCGTTTCCCACTCCGCCGTATCAACAACAACCCCAATGCACGGGCTGCGTCAAATTACAACATCGTAGATGACCTAGCTCAATCTCCCGCAGCCATGTCTGCGTTAGAAGTCTTGAAAAACTGTCCTACGCAGCGCAAGACTTTACTTTCCGCCATTGGGGCGATTGACCCAAATGATTCGAAATTGATGACCTTTGATTTGGACCAGTCCGAACCACGTCTGCCTTCCACCATAGCAGTCCAAGTTTCTGTTTCTATTCGGAATCTTGTCATCCATCGATGTATCATCGACGAGGGTGCGTCCACATGCGTCATGTCCACATTTGTTTGGCAGAAGTTGGGATCCCCTACTCTCCAGCAATCCACTACTGCATTGCGGGCCTACGACGGTCGGTCAGCTCAGCCTCAAGGTTTACTACCCAAGGTCCCCGTCCAATTAGGTGGGAAAATTGTGCTCATTGACATAGAGGTCATTAATTCCCAGCTCGATTATAACCTTTTACTTGGCCGCAGTTACATGTACGCCATGAAAGCGGTCGCCTCATCCGTTTTTCGCACCATGATGTTCCCCCACGAGGGACGCGTGGTCAAAATCGACCAACTCACATACTATGATCCCAATGCCCCTGCAGCACCCGAAAATGTTCTTCCCATGATTGAACAACCAGCTTCTAGTGCAATTACCTCCTTTGTTTCTTCTGTGGGACCCGGACTTTACTCGGATACACCAATGACCTCTACATTCCAGGCCATTCCACCACCGTCACCAGAGACCCATGTCGCAAACCTCTGTACTCTTTCACAGAATACACAAACACCCGGTAGTCAACCACCATTGGTACCGAGTCACATCGGTGTTACACCCATCCACACCATCCCCTTTCTATTTCCTCCTTCGGGGGTAGTAAGCGCCCCGGTTATGGCTACCCTTAGTCTACCCAGGTTAACATTGGGATTACCCGTGTGGTATATTTCGCCTCCCGTTCCACCGCCGACACCAAACGTCATCCTCCAACCGGTACAACCTATTGTTACCACAAATCAACCTCCTCCTGGTGTCGCAATCCCTTCGTCGTCAACGAAACCTCCTCCTAGTCTCAATATCCCTTCGTCGTCAACGAATCCTCCCCCTCCTATCAAGCCCACTGGGGGCAGAGGTCCACAACCATACACTGCTATACCACCTCCTAAGGCAGTTAAACCCCCACCGGTGTTTCGAGCTCCCCCTAAATGCTCGTTGTGCGATGAGATAGGCCATCCAACTCATCAATGCCCACAGTTACCAGCACTCCAAGAGCATATGAATATGTTGGACGATGACGCCGGCATCCCAGTCGTTAGACTTGAGCCACCTCCTCAGCCTCGCGACAGATCACTGCGCACCAACCATCCTTGTGCCATATGCAGTGTTTACGGCCACTACTCTCACCATTGTCCCGATCTCCCTGACTATAGAGCAGCATTGTACGAGTTAAACAATGTCGATTTGGAGATATCTCCTCCCCTAATCGAGGAGATCTACCCCCCGCCATCATCCTCATCGGAAGAAGTCAATACAATATATATGATTTCAACAACCTTCAAACCAGAACCCCTTGATTTATGGTCTGACTACTTCAATACTGATGAGCAAATTTTGGAGACACTCACTGCACCCGACTACCCTTGGGATGATATGCATCATCGCTCGTACTTCCTCCCGGAAGCATCTACATCCACCGCATCCAACCAGTTATCGGTCGAATCGAAAGATTTCATACCCACCAAGGTCGATTGGTTAAAGGACCCCATCCTGGCACCGAATGCCTTTGAAGAAGGGAACATGTCGAACATTTCCCCCACTATACAGATAGACATTTCCACAACACCAGGGAAATCTGAGCTCATCTCGCTGGGCACATCTTGCACTCAAGCAGAAACTCAGGCATACAAAAAGCTCTTTCAAGAGTTCCGTGATGTCTTTGCCTGGTCCTATACCGAGATGCCTGGTCTCGACCCCGCGATTATAGAGCACCACATTGATATATGGCCTGAGGTACCCCCTGTTCGTCAGAAACAACGACCCATTCACCCTTCCAAGCTCCCCGCTGTTAAAGCTGAGGTCGAGAAACTTCGCAAAGCAGGATTCATTTACCCTATTCCGTACACCACCTGGGTATCAAACCCCGTTCCCGTCAACAAAAAGCAAGGCACCCTTAGAGTATGCACTGACTTCCGTGATTTAAACCACACTTGTCCGAAAGACAATTTCCCCATGCCATTCATTGACCAACTCATTGATGAGTGTGCGGGCCATGAAGTCCTATCCTTCATGGACGGGTTTTCCGGATATAACCAGATTCACATCCGCAAGGAGGATCAGTACAAGACTGCCTTCACCACCCCATGGGGCACCTTTGCCTATCGCGTCATGCCATTTGGCCTTAAAAATGCTGGTTCCACTTTCTAGCAAGCCATGACCTATTTCTTTCACGACTTGGTCCATATCCTGCGAGTCTATCTTGACGACCTCATAGCTCGGTCCCGAAAACGATCAGACCACCTTAATGACCTCCGGCAAGTTTTCCTACGTTGTCGCAAATATAAAATCCGCTTGAACCCACACAAGTGTGTCTTTTGTGTCCCGGCAGGCCGCTTATTGGGTTTCATTGTTTCCCAAGACGGAATCACTGTCGATCCCCTGAAAGTCAAAGCCATCTTAGAACTTTCGCCTCCTCGCACGCTTCGGCAGCTCCAAAGTCTACAAGGGCGGTCCAATTTCCTTAGACGCTTCGTTCCTAATTATGCAACCAAAGTTCACGGTTTCTTACGCTTACTTCGTACCCACATACCCTTTGTTTGGGATGAGCAAGCAGACACGGCATTCGAAGCCCTCAAGAAAGATCTCACACAAGCCCCCTTGATATCCCCACCGGATTTCTCTCAAGACTTCACCCTTTATGTCTCGGCATCTGAACATGCTGTGTCCGGAGTTTTGGTCCAAGAAGATGCCTCCCACCAAGAGCATGTGATTTATTACGTCAGCCAGACCTTGTCTGGCCCACCTCTGCATTACTTATACGAGGAAAGATTAGCCCTAACTGTAGTCTTTTCCGTACAAAAATTGCGACACTACATCCTACTCAGTCATACCACGGTCGTGGCCGACTCCAACCCCATGGTCTATCTCCTCACCCGACGGCTCCTACAAGGTCGTGTTTCTAAATGGGTCATTATCCTCCAGGAATATGACCTCACTTTCAGAACTCCCAAAAGCACTAAAGCCCTCGCGCTTGCTCACCTCATCACGGACCTCCCATCCTCTTCAACATCACCCGTTATCCAAACGGACCTGATTGACGAGCAGATCTTCATCATTTCGTCTGACGACCCTTGGTACAGAGACATTTTGACTTACCTTCGTACGCAAAAATTTCGACCACACATCGATCGTGATGGACGCCGTCGCATACGACACCACGCCCCCCGATACCTCCTGATAGGGGATGTACTTTACCGACGTTGCGTTGATACCATCTTACGCCGCTGCCTAACCCATAGTGAGGCAGAACAAGTCCTCAATGATTGTCATAGCGATGCCTGCGGAGGCCATTTCTCCGGCATGGCCACCGCCCAGAAAATCATTCGGGCCGGTTATTTTTGGCCATCATTGTTTACTGATTGCATCACCACAGTCAAGCATTGCCAGAACTGCCAACTATTTGCCCCCAAAGCAAGAAACCCCCCCGCCCCCTTCATCCAGTCATCACTGTTGGACCATTCTGCAAATGGGCCATCGACTTCCTCGACTGCAACCCCACGTCAGCCGGCGGTCACAAACACATCGTTGTGGCTGTAGATTATTTCACCAAGTGGGCAGAAGCCATGCCGACCTATAATTGCAAAGCCGACACTGCAGCACGGTTTTTCTTCAACCATGTTATCGCTCGTTTCGGAGTGCCAAAGCAACTAGTCTCTGACCACGGCTCTCACTTCGAAGATGCCGTCTGGAAGGAATTATCAACCATGTTGAAATTTGAACACCATTTCTCTTCCGCTTACTATCCCCAAGGAAACGGCCAAGTCGAAGCGATCAATAAAATTTTGAAGACCATTCTCCAACGTACTGTAGACAAGCACAAATCCAATTGGCACCACATGCTTTTCCCGGCACTATGGGCCTACCGCACCTCAACCAAAACTGCCACCGGTTTTACCCCTTTCCATTTAGTTCACGGTGTCGAATCCGTCCTCCCTATTGAATGCCAAATCCCAGCCTTACATATTGCCGTTGAACTCCTACCGGACACTTCCCCCATCGAGCAACGTTTACTACTCCTAGAGCAGGCCGATGAAGATCGGTGCACAGCCATTCAAAACATGGAAGCAGCTAAACAACGATCGAAACTAAGTTACGACAAACACGTCCATCCAAGAACCTTTTCTGAGGGAGACCTTGTCCTCGCTTACGATCAAGCTCATGATAAAACCGGAAAGGGAAAGCTCGTGTCTATGTGGCAAGGCCCCTACATCATACACACCTGCCTCGGGCAGGGGGCATACATTCTGACCGATTCAGAAGGCAACCCCCTACGCAACCCACGCAACGGGTTGTACCTTAAACGATTTTACCCATAGAAAATCTGATGGACACCATCGTCCATTTTAGTATAGGCATACTTTCTTTGTTCACAAAAAATCCAAAAAACCTAAATATTTGTTTTTCTCTGCATGACCACAGATGGAGCCTCTTCCACTCTGCCATGTCGGTTTCGCTGATGGTGCAAGCCGTTGGTCTCCCAATCTCGCCTCCGCAGCTTGGGTAATATGCTCCCCATATGCTCATCAGCATTTGGGGGCAGATACAATATCTCTACTCATCTGGATCCCTAGGATCCTCCGGCTCCTCCTCCGGCTCCTCCTCCGACTCCTCCTCCGCTGGCCCCGCCGGGTCATGGCGAGCCCGAACTCTCCGCTCTGCCGGCCCCGCTGGATCGTCCCGCAGACGTATCCTCCCCTGAGCTGGCCCTGCCGGATCATCTCATCTACCATCCCTGTGCCTCGCCATGAACACCGCTGTCCTCAATAGGAGCGACTGCCACTCAGGCGGCGCACCGAAACAACCCTGCAAAATATCCCGATCCAGGTCTCTCCAACCATCCTCGGGGAGTCCAGCTAGGATCCGGGCAAAGGTCTGTCTGACACCCTCTATGGCGTCATTGCGAGGGCCAACCCCTCGCCCACGAGCCGCAAATCCTCCACCACGCGGAGGGGGTACCGCTGCAGGTGGATGGGCGACCACCATCGCCCGCCCCTGCCGAGCCACGTAGTCAGGCGGTGGCACAAGACCCACATCTGCACAAAGCAAGTAAGCCATCACATACTATAGAACAATAGTCATCAATGATAAATCAAACAGCATATGATATAATATCAAATAAAACACAAAACATACCGTCTAAACTCCAGGCCTGTCCTGGGGCACGAGGCATCTCTTGGTCACCTCGATAGTCCATGCCAGCATAAGGGTAGCCCTCAATAACCAAAGGCATCTGCTCCCACTGCTGATAAAAATCCTCCGTGAAGAAGCCGCGGACACCACCGCCGCCACGAGGCATCATCTGCCCCCATCTCATCATACGAGGCTCACTCGGAAGACCAGCACGAATGGGTACCCGTGGCCGCAAGGTCGGCACCCGCTCGAAGAAAAAACAGCATAAAAATGAGGCATAACAAAACTCGCCTCCCTCTCTAATGGCCTTGTCCAGATCTCTCCGGACACCAGCCAGAAACATCTGCCCCCAGGCATAATAAGTACCCTGAAGAACAGAATCGACCATCATCGTCTGCCCCCCAGACATACGATGTGGCGCAGCAGCACCCAATATCCGCAGAACGCAGGCCCCAACAGCTCGCATATCCCACTCACGTAGGGATCGCAGACTAATAGAGCTGTTCTGCAAAACAGCATCATCACCACAGAAAGTCTGTAACAGGTCCTCCATATCTACACCTGGAGGCAACCTCGGCAAGATATCCCCCACCTCACCCAAGCGAGGAAACCCAGTCAAAAAATAGACATCCGTGAGAGTGATCTCTAACCTCTCACCCCCAATGATAAACGCACCCTCCACTGGCACCCACCAACGCACAAGCTTGTTCAGGAGCCGTCTCACTGAATGAATAGGCGGGATCTGAGCGAACTTCAAAATTCCGCTCATAGCCAGAGTCTGTCTCACCCTTGCATCAGTCTGAATCCTCTCCATAAGATCACCATCGATCTCTCGCTCCCGCCACGAGGACTGTGGTCTCCTCAACATCCTGCCAGAAAATAGAAGAAATTTTTAGCCCCAGCATAAAATTCTTTTGAAAAAATCCCATCGTGGCTTTTACACAAAAAGCCGCGATGCCCATCGCGGCTTTTCCACCAAAAGCCGTGATGACCATCGCGGGATCCATGCAAAAACCCGCGATGAACATCATGGGTTTTGGCCGGACAGTCGCGATGAACATCGCGACTATCCCCCATGAACCCGCGATGAACATCGCGGGTTCCAGCCTCGCAGTCGCGATGAATATCGCGACTGTCAACCTAAAACCCACGCGGTTCATCGCGGGAACAGCCCCGAAACCCGCGATATTCCACGTTGGAGAGTCAACATGGAATTTCGCGGCCTTCGGGGGCCCGCCGCCAAACAAAAAAGACATAATCGACAAGGCTAAGGCAAATAGAGTTACCTGCAACTCGCTGAATCGAAAACCAACGGTGAAATCTCCCAGAAATCGAGAAATAGCTCTGACAGCTCTATCAAACTCGCACGTAACAATGACAAGTCATTTGGGCCCCATGCCCTATTTATAGGAATTCCACCTAGTTTCCAACAACCATTGTGGTACCATACGAAGTCCATTTCTCAAACCGTTGGTACCGTTGGAATCAGCACAGCAAGAACTTCATGCAGGTTCCTTCCTTTTCCCGTTTTCACGGGGTCCATTTTTTGACCATTTTTTGGCCTCTCTTGTGGCCTCGGTTTGCATGCCACATCGGCCGTTCTCCGTTTCGGACGTGCCATATGTCACCGGATCCAGTTTTCCACACTGAGGATGATGCTTGAGATCATTTCTCGCTGTCATGTCCCGATTGTCAGGGCATTTTTTCCATGCCCCCTCCTCACCTCGGTTTACGTGCCACATCGGCCGTTCTCCATTTTGGACGTGCCATATATCACCGGATTCAATTTTCCGCGCTCGTGATGATGCTTGAGATCATTTCTCGCTCTCACCTTTAGTTTTTTCGGGCATTTTTCCCATGCCCCCTCGTCACCTCGGTTTCCGTGCCACATCGGTCGTTCTCCATTTTTGACGTGCCTTATATCGCCGGATTCGGTTTTTCGCGCTCGTGATGATGCTTGAGACCATTTCTCGCTCTCGCCTTTAGATTTTTTGGGCATTTCTTCCATGCCCCCTCGTCACCTCGGTTTGCGTGCCACATCGCCCGTTCTCCGTTTTCGACAATCCTTATGTCACCGGATCCATTTTTCCGCACTGATGACGATGCTTGAGACCTTTCCTCGCCATCATCAATACCTTTTTGCTCAGTATAATTTTACCCCTTTTTCGGGCCGAGCAACCCCTTTTTACGAAAAAGGCACTTAGGGAATTTCTGTTAAGCTCTTTTCTGACTCCTACAAACAATGAAAAGATTGCCGAGCAACCTTGTTTCCTTTCATGCTTGTTAAATGTATCTGAAAGGGCGTCTACCTGGTATAAGTTTACCCATTTTCCGGACCTTGTAGACTAAATACGAAAAAGGAATACTCTAGTCACATCGGCTAGAAGAGTTCTCCATCTGCATCATTTTATGCTTTTTCGGGCCTTGGAGACTAAAATACAAAAAAGAACACCAATAGAGTCCACTTACCGCTTTCAGACTCTCTAAACATGAAAGCAACCATGAGCACGAGCCGTCCTGGGCTCACAAAATCCACAGGAACGTACCATTTCAGAGCACACTTTTATCCCTTCTTGGAGCTCATTAAAACTACAAAGAAGGAACCAATGGTGCCTCTTGGCGCCACGACAGATCACATCTACTCATATGGCAGCTTCCCCATTTTGGTCGCCTTTGTTCAGAGTATTCTGCAGTATGTCACCTTGATAATCCCTCGACGACACTTATCAGCTCGTCTTCCCGCCCAGAGTCAATATATACCATTCAGTCGAAGCAATGATCCCCACACCTACAAGTCAGTTCCCTACGCTGCCAGGTCAACCATGTCATCATGCTCTGAACAAAGGAAGTTTGAGTCTACCCACTTCTTGACCCAGTTATTTCCCATTCCCACAAGTATGTCAGTCCTACCATCAATACTACAACACTGCAGTTTTGGCACCTCGTGCTTCTATCAAGGAAACATCATTGCCTTGTTAGTTGCTGGTCTCCCTCTGTCGACAACAACCACATTGATTCCAGAGGATCGACCTAGAGGTCCCTGTGTCTTGGACTCATCACCATTTTATGATGAGTGCCTACGAATCATTTCGAGAGGAATCTTCAGTGCCTCTCCAAATGATTGTTTCTCACATGCTCGACTTCAACACCTTGATTGCATCGCTGAGACTCGCACAGGGTATTCGCCCGTTTCACTTATTAGTCGAAGACCCCGGATACCTCCTGACTCCTCCACATTCGAGAGTCTTCCTATGGATAAAACCAGTTACACTTTTTCTATAGATATCCGGGTTGCGCATGGCGACAGTATTCATATGTACCCCAGTTTCATACTCTCTTGAGCATACAGTTATATTATTTCCCAGAGATGACTCATAGTCTTTGAGTCCCTACAGATGTTGGACACCTTCAGTTTCAGCAGTTCATCAGTTATTCCAGTGTATCAGTTATTTAAATCAGTTATGATCAGTAGTATATCCCAAAATAATGTCCTCCCTGGACCATTATGATGTACCAGTAGCTTCTTTATGTATTAGATCCCCCTTCTTGGGACTAATTGTTATGTATATGTCTTGATACGAGCATGGGAATGCCCGCCTCGTCCATTATCAGAGATGATACCTCATTCATATTGAGGCCATGTAATATTTTTTGTTTTTGCAGCTTCCAAGGGCCGTGGCTCCAGTCTCCAACCGGTCTCTTCTCTCCACTAAAACCCCAGAAAAAGACAAATGAACTATGATGTCTATCGGCCATACGATGAGCTCCTGCCCTCACACATCAGGGGGCAATCTGTTAACACCCAAAAAGTGCTCACTAGCTCATTTCCCTATTCACATGACCCATTTGTCCACTTTTTCACCATCTGAGCCTCTGAAACCAACAAAAGGTCACCAAAAGACCTGAGTACACCCCTTTTTCCATTAAAAAAGATTATTTTTCCTAAAAAAGCATAAAAAACCCTCAAAAAGGGTCCAAATTCCCAAAAATATTAAAAAGGGAATTAAAATATTAATTTTATTCAAAAAAGGAAAAAGGAGGGAAAAGTACCTAAACCATGTTGGTCAATACCATTTGGTTTCCACAAAACCAAAAATGGTATTCCCCACCACCAAAACCTATAAAAAGGTGGTAGGGGCTCCTCATTTCACATCCATCCATTATCTCATCCTCATGCTGCCGAAATATTCCTTGAGCATTTTGGCCATTGTAAGCAACCTTGGAGAAGGAGACCTCTTGGAGTTTGGAGCTACTCATCTTGGTAGTTGCTCAACATCAACCTTCACCATTGAAGGTATTATCGCAAGCACTTGCTTGCCCCCCATTTTTCAATACAAATTCATTCTTTAATATTTTCTTGTTCTTGTTTTTTAAATGTTTACATTATTTGCTTATATTCTTGCATAGATCCATGATTAGTTTTGTTTAGTTTAATTTCTTGTTTAATTCTATTTGAAACTGCTGCTACTAGTTAGCAGGTGCCCATAGCACTAAGCCTGGTTGCAAAACCGGGCCAACAGGTGCTACGGACGAAACTTGCCAGTTCCTTCCGGCGTTGCGGACGAAACTCGCCAGTTCCTTCTGAAATTTTCTCTTGGATGCCAAAAAACACTTAGAAAAACTTTTTTGTTGTCTCTGCTGTTTCAGATCAGCTCGACGAGTTCTTCCGCCGTTTCAGACCAACTCGCCGAGTTCTTCCGAAACTTTCCCTTTAACGCCGAAAAATACTTAGAACAATTTCTTCTTCTTTTCGTCGGGCACTTCTGCAGTTTTGTCGGCGCAACTCACCATTGCAGATGAACTCGTTGAGTTTCTTCGCCATTGTGGAAGAACTCGCTGAGTTCTTCCGACCGAAACTCAACTTTTTCTTTCGAAAATTTTCAATCTTTCTGCCGAACTTATCGACTTTCTACCGCGTTGCGGAACAACTTTGCCGAGTCCTTCCATAGCTTCAGGCCAACTTGCTTCCGCCGTTGCGGAACAACTCGCTAATTTCTTCTGCATTTTCGGAAAACACTCGCAAGTTCCTTCTGTCATTGCGGATGAAGTCGCCGAGTCTTACCGCCGATTTCGACACAAACTCGCTAGGTCTTTCCGCCATTTCGGTGGAAACTTACGAGTTCTTTCCGCTATAAACACTTAGATAATTTTTTCAAATTTTCAAATTTTCTTAATGACCACAGTTGAGCAGGCCCAACATACTTACCTCTACAAGCTGTGATAGGTAGCCCATGAAGGCCCAATGCTGTAACCAACAGCTCTGATACCAAAATGTAGTGTCCCTCCTATCCTACAAGGCTATGGAGAGGACACTAACAATAATACTGGACATCTAATCCCATACTTAATCAAATAAGCATTCATATAAATTGTAGATGGAGATATGCAAATGCATAAACACTTGAAAGCACAGCAGAATTTAATTCCATTACACATCCATCATACATTCCAGATTTTCATGTCATTCATCAATTAAGCAATATCAAATTAGCAATGAGAATACTTATCTTAAACCAAGTAGTCCCTAAGCAATCAGCTACGCTTCTGCAACGTTCCACCCAACCATAGGCCAGTGTGCTCCTCAATCTCTCAGCACCACTGCCACCCCCGAGCTGGGCATGATCTCCACAAGGAAAAGGGGAAAGTAGGCTCTCACATAGCCAAAGATACACCAGAATCAGCCAATCCAATCGGCAGTTGGGTTTCTTAGGCTGCTAAGAGATGGACAGAGGTGAATTACTAGGCTAGTGGCTCAACCATTGAGCTATGGATACTTCATTGGGCTCATCAAGCCAAATCTGTCCTCTTCCACTCCTGAATCTCCTGCTCACAGGTTCAAACTAAACAGGGAGGGACATAACAAACAAAAATGCAAGTGTTGGGCGTTTTTGAAGTAGGATGCCCAATGATGGGATTTTAACCAGTTCAGAAAAACGTGGGAAAGCCCAAAACGAAAATTGGAAACTGGGAAAACAACCCCAGGAGCATAATCGTTTTCAGAAAAAACGTCCATGGGCAGAAACGACCTCTATAACCCGAGAAAATTGCAGTTCTCTTCTCCCAGCCACTGTGCTAACCAAAAACGAGTTCCCAGGCATGGGAGAATGCAGAGAAATGGTGAAAACGTGAAGGAAAAACCCCAGTTCGCCCCAGGCTACATGAGAGAGGAAAGACCGTGGTTCAGAATGGCTTGGGAAGGCAAAACGTGGGTGATTTCTTGCCTTTCAAGCAAAAATTCGAATTCCCGGATTGATGGCTTGCCCATACCCGAAATTGGATGCCATACCTCATCATTCCCAAGGCATTAACTGCCTCAACCAACTCTTGGAAGAATTTAATGATTGGGGCATAAGCCAAAATGGGTAGTTGGGATTTCATGGGTTTTCTCATTGACACATGGATTGACTCCATTGGCTCACGGGTTTGGTTATTTTTCCTCCCAATTACTTGTAAGATCATGCCCCATCTCTTTGTTGCATTGCATAGTTGGTTGTGGGTTTTTCATTAAAATTGCATATTTACATGATGTCCGAATTTACATTGTGCACGGCTAGCACAAGAACCATATGCATATATTCTAATTTCCGATACATAGAACGATAAATCAATGGTAGGGCCTTGGCCTTGAGCTCCTCACCATGACTAAATAACACATCATTTACAATATTAATGCAATAGGGTCAAGATGGGGACATTACACACTTATTCACACTTGTTTGTATCGTACTAGGTACCTTGGACCCCATTATCATTATCGATGGAAGTCCTCGCGGTTGTTAACGGTATACATCAATGACCGGTAATCAAATGATACCCCCCATGTTTGACTTCAGCTCATTTATTCGCATGGACAGGGTTTGTACCTTCGGTTGTTTTGGATGAAGACCTTGGGATTCTGATAGCATCATCGTATTTATGTTATCTCCCAAGTTGCGCAAGAATGAGCCTCACTCATTTTGGCTCTTCATTAGACATAGATCCAGTTTGTTGTTATGGCTATGATCTCTCATTTTGACATGGATCCATGCTTGTATTTCAGTGGCCATCCTATATATACATCTCCTAGTTATGTATTGGAGATCATGTTGTATCATGCTACACATCTATATGATGTCAAGATTGTAATTTCTCGTTGACCTTGATCGTTGTTTCAGGTGTTTTTGTGACTTGGTTCTACGGTTTCTTGCTCCTCCTCTGACTTGGACTTATAATGTATTTCAGCCATCGTTTCCCTCTGACCTCACACATTAGGGGGCATCTGTTATAGGTCAAATCTGCACTTCTCCGTCCCGTGATCACCTTGCCTTGTAGATCACACAAAAGGACACAAAGGATTGAAGAGCTAGATTTCCTTGGATGACTTGCTGCCAAAAGTACACTTCTCAGCTGCAAATATTGGAATTTATCCTGATTTTTCCACATGTACGCCCCTCTCTACATAGAAGACCAGTGTACACCTTGAGAAAATACCCTACTTTGCTCAAGGACAACCAGCTTACATCTCCCAAAAAGTTGTAAACGCTTGTTGTAAAGCCCAAAAGTTGCTTCCTGTACGCTACTCTTGTTGTATGAAACCCGCGTACATCTTAAGATGAAATAAAAAATATATTAATTTGACGAATTGGGATTAGTTGAAGTTGGTTCTGCAACTTTCCCAACCTCCCAATCCAACTACCTCTCGAATCCAACTGCCTACCTTGTCCCATAAATACAAGGAGGATCCATCAGAGGGGTTACTCATAATAGTCATAATGACCTAGAAAGAAAGCTTGAAGTATTGTTACGCTTGAGGAAAGTTCCAAGTCAGAGTGAAGAGCAGGATCCCAAGATCCGGTTGCAGAAACATCTCTACCAGTCAGGTATATTGTACTGATTTCATGTTTCTTTGACAATAAAAAGGTCGAAATACCCTTCCTGTCCCAAATTAGATATCTATTGGATTGCATGTCTATTTGGTTTAATGCTTGATTATATTTGATGTTAAATTGCTTTATAATTTCATCATATGTTATATGGTCAAGATATGTTGAGGAAGGTATCCCTTGTATTGCAGTTTCATCAAGCAGGAGATCAAGTGAAAGCTAGGACCAACCATCAGTTAAAGGTATGCCTTTCGATATCCCGATCTCTGTCATTTGCAAGAAATAGTTGTAATGCAAGTAATGTATTTACCTGTCAACCCCGCCTTGTTGATAGTGTCCATCTCCTCACTATAGGGTAGAAATCCTGAACAACACCATTGTCCTTTAGGGTACCCTTGGTGGGAAGTCTTGGGATCTAGGAAGGAATTTTGTCTATTGGATCATGAACACTTTTCTTCTGAATAGGAGGGATACTTTTCATTGGATTCTTAATGGAAGAGGTGGAAACATTTTGCTTCTTTGTAATGTTATTATATTGGGACCTTGTTACCACTTGGTTATATACACACCTCTTAATAGTTTTATGTTGAGGATAATCATTATTGTAGACATTTTCTAACAATTGATGAAGATATTCGTTGCTCTTTCTATTGTCTTCTTGTTGATCCAAGACTAAAACATAAAGGGATTTCATTATCTATATCATTTGAGTCATCATATTCATGGTGGCACTAGTTTCAAATTTGATTTATTTAGGATAAGACATGATTGAAGACAAGCTTAAACACTACTGGAAGTTGATTTTAGGATTGATTAATTGGATTCGTTCCATAGTAGAGTCATCAGGTGAACCAAAAAATTAATTCACCTAATGATTGTGTCGTAAGGAGAGGTGAGATGAGTGAATTATGTTGGTGACTAAATTAATTTAAACAATGAAGAATGTAATCACCAATGCAAACAACGAATGCGATATGATATGAAATAACGCATGGAAATTTGTAGACACTGAAGGTAAGCCTCTACCTCCCTGACAACGACGCCAAAAATGTTATCACACAACTTTTAGTTGCCCCTACTGGATAATCCTATTCAGGATGGTAGAGGATCCATGCAACTAAAGAGGTGACCTAAGAGGGTATTGATCCCCAGATGGATTGGTTGCCACACCAATCGAGACACTCTTTGATTTATGCCACCAAATCCCAAAGTAGCAAAGGGGGATATCCTGACTTAAACTAAATGGATAGATCCAAACCAAATCATCATATCAAACTAGATGGATAGAGTATGTAAGGTAATGGGTTAATGAAACCCTATATTTAAGGGATGAAGCCACTATTGGGGTTATGTTTGAGTTGAGAGGCTTGTTATTAACAAATTATCAACCCAATGTGTTTGATTAAGTGACTTAAGGATTAAGTAAAATATCTAGGATCTAGGTTTTAGACCAAATGATCAATTCTACTACCCTGGGGGGATTGAAGGTGGATCTATATTAGATGACCAAAGTAGTAGACTTGAGAGAGGTTAGGGTTTTCTAACACCAAAATTAGGATGCTTGAGGATAGATTTGACAATATCAAGGAATTCAAGCAATACTCAGACAATACAAAAACTGAAAGATGAGCAAAACCAAGGAGGGTGATTGGGTTGAATATCAATGCCTTATGAATAGGGGTGATGGAATCCTT
The DNA here is from genome assembly GCA_027924585.1 of Larix kaempferi. Classification (NCBI taxonomy): domain Eukaryota; kingdom Viridiplantae; phylum Streptophyta; class Pinopsida; order Pinales; family Pinaceae; genus Larix; species Larix kaempferi. The sequence continues at coordinate 13,060,167 of BSBM01000350.1, read as the reverse complement.
CAAGGGTAACGCCCTTGAGAACCCTATTTGGGTTAAGGCCAAGTAGAAATACCCAAAATTATTTTCCAAAAAATTGAGTTGTGTGACCCAAATAATTTTTGTAAGTTACGGAGTTAGGGTTTTAAAGTAGCTCTAAGCTAATATTTATGGATAGATAAATAAAATGAAAGATAAACACTTGCAATCACTTACTTGGTGTTTGTATATTATTTCCGCATGGTGAATACTAACCCCAAAAATATCAAGTGAATATTTTGGGTGCCCACATCCAAGGATCCAAGTGCGTCCCTCCTTCCCTGCACAGTCGAGGAAAATTCAATCAATAATGCAAGAAAATATGGATGATAAAAAACAAGAGACAAATAATGAGAAATTAAATGGTCATAAGACAAAGATACTCCCTGTTTGAACCAAGATACGATAGAGAAGCAAGATGAGTCCCCTCTACAAGTGAACCCCTCTTCAAATCGACTTTTGTTGCAATAAAAAAAGTATGGATCCAAAAGATACGAGAGCTACCACAAATATCTTTCAATGCAAGAGAAAGATAGTATTCAATCACCACATCTCACATTCAACCACAAGAACATAAGTATTTGATCACAAAATATTTCTTTATTCCAAAAATCCAAAGCCAAAATTCCCCTTACAATGAGGGGGTCCTCTCTCTTAAATAGATCCGAGAGAGACCAAAAGCCTAACCACGTTTTGAATGAGTGGTTGAGATTAAAATATACAATGAATATCATCAACAATGGAGATCTTTTTTAATTTTTACATACATGGATCAATGGTCAAGTCAAAGAGGGGGGTGCACTTTTTTCCCAGTGACACCTTAGGAGAGGCCAATACAACATAACATCATGATATAACATGGGAAACATAGAAAGGGGGTCACTAGGGGAATAAATCACCCCATAAACCCACCTTTTACAACGATACAAAATAATAACATGATACATAGCAAATGATCAACTGCAAGTGCACCCCAAAGGGGGATGATGTCCTCCCTAGTGAAATGATAACATCATGTAGAATCCATCTAGGATGAAGGTGATCCATGGAACATGCATATGGAGCCATAACTCATCATAATCTAACATACCCATGCCATTTCCTTACCCACATTAGCCAAATCGATTTTCCTAGTGAAGCCATGGTCATATTTATGAATAAAAATCGTCGGTTCATCATGCTCGAGAATAAACCATCATTAAGTCCATTTGCTTTTCCCAAAATCAACATCTGAGTGTACCAAGTGAATAAGAGACATCAAATCCACTTATGGTGACTACACATGCTCCATATGTCCATCAAAATATGCATGTAAATACCAACACCACATCCATTATCATAAAAATGGCCACAAAAATAATAATAAACGCTGTAACTGTTGCAGAATGGCCTCAAATAAAAAAACTAAGCATGGAAATGGTGCACTAGATTCATCTGGAGGATAAGTATGCAATCTACAACACTACAGTCACTGCCTTGGAAAACATGTTGACCAAGTCAAAGTACTCAAAATGAAGGTAGAGAAATAATCTAGATGGTCATGTATTCATCATTTATGAATGATGCTCACAAGTTTATGTTAATAAACGGACTAAAACATGAAATACATAACAACGGCTACAATATCAAATAAAACTATACCTGTGTGAGAGAAACCATTAAGTCTTTCATGAAGCCCCCTACATATGCTCACTCACGGACTTAGACAAAATTTTTGGATGGGTGAAGTGGGAAACAAGGCTAGGATAATGGGGAAGGACTTGATAACTTCTACATTGCGATCTCTTAGACATGAGGGAAAAGGAGAAACCACTTGGACATATGCTGGATAGAAGACACTAGGGAATAGCGATGCCTCACAAATGGGTACAGTGCTTGGAATGCTTCCATTAAACTCTAGACAAGCAACCTTTTGCATTTAACTTATTGTCATATTTTTGCATATTTCACATTTAACGTTTAACATTTAATCATTTGGCATTTTGGTCATCTTTCACTAGCTAGCCTCCAAGAGATGGTGCCCTGAATAGCCTTGCATGCCTCAGATAATGACTTGGTCTTACCCCCATTTACGGTCACTGTCCATGGGTGTGATGGAGTTACCGCCCTATTTCCCTGTAGGGGAAAATGGCCTTACATCATACAAGGGATGAGTGCTCGTTCCTTGGCCACTGAATAGCTACAAAAGAATTTTTATTTGCATAGTTTTTAGCAACACTATTTGTAGCTGACTTTTTGCATCAATTTAGATATAGCATTTATGCAATCCGATTCTTTTGTAGGAGTACTTTCTTTTGAGGACTAAAGGATAACATACCGGTCACATAGGCCACACATTCTAGATCCAAGACACAAGGAAAACATGGAGTCTATCCAACAAAGAGGTCTAAGTGGGGGGGTCCTCAATCTCACTACTTAAAGTACAAGTCGGGATCAAACCATATAACGGAAGATACATATGAGTGGAGGAATGTGAAAAGGTGATGCCATCAAAGAAAAATAGGGCTAAGTCTATGTAAGGTAGGAGATACTAACAAGCATATGTAATGACCTTACACTTGGGACTCTCTAACAACTCACGACATAGGTTTCAAACCATGAAGCTCAGAATGTCACTATCAGTAGAACATGCATAGTCGCAGTAACTAAAATAAACTATAGAGAAACTAAAACATCCAAATGCAATATATGTATACCTTTTCTCAACCATATACCTGTATCTGGAACATATACAACTAACCATGGGAAAAGGACATCATTGACTAACTTCTCTGCTCTAAATGAACCATGACTACACCATAATCATCTCAATGGGGTCATATAACATCAATCAAGACAAGGGGGCAAACTGCTGCTGTTGGCTAAGGAGTATGTACATCACTGCTGAAAAATAGTCTCATCTCAACCATAGGGATGGCTCATGAATGTGAAAAAATATGGTCTGCATCGTGGTAGCCCCGCTACAATGTATGTGGTAACAATTCTCTTACAAGCTTTCAATTAATTTCAACAATTATTTTCATAATATAGTTACTATTATGTTTTTATGGTAATCAACTTGTTTCCCATTATCTTGTTTCAATACTTACATTTCATAGGCTAGCAAGTTCTTTACATTCATAGTAGTTAGACATGCTTGTCTCCACTCCTGGCATTCTCTACTTGACATGCATCTTTTCCTCTCACCCTTTCTTTTCTCTTTGTTTTCTACTTGCATGTTATATTCATACCTCGTTTGAAGATCCTTGTAGCTTGCTTTATGGGTTTATTAGACCTATGGGATTGCTTGATCACTCCTCCATTTATGGTTAGCCACTTTAGTGTTTATTGCAGTCCTACCCTATGGAGTTTGAAGTGTAAACCCACAACCTATTTATTGGTGAGACTCTAGCCTCATTTAATACACAATTTACACACAATGAAAATCACTTGTTTAAGGAATCATATAAAATGTTGCTTACAAAAGTTCGGAAATTAAAGCACAAGGACATATTCATTCTAAAGTTCAACAAAGAAACCTTAATTGATTTGATTGAATCTAGGAAGTTTTTTGATGTTATAAAACTCCAAACTATGGATAAGGAAACCCTCATATAATCAATTAAAGTGGAAAAAACCTAATGTTGCTACTAACAAAGTGTTCTAAAATGACGATCATTCAACAATTGAGATCAAGAAACAATTTGACAAAAGTGACGTCTATAAATTCAGTTACAATTGAAGGTCCATCAATCACCATTGAGGAAGTCATATCTGAACCAAAGGATGTTGACATATATTTTAATACAAAATTATTGAAGATCAACATGAGAAAACAAGTAAGTCACGAGAATATTAAATCTAAGATAAAGAAGGATCAACTTACTAGGGTACCATATTGTCACCCAAATCACAAAAGTCCCTGTGAAATAAATAACCACATAAACATGAAAACAACCTCATTCAATGGTATCTTCCCAAAATAGAGTAAAAGAGTGGAATAAAAGAGAAACCTCTTTGAGGGGAGTGTTATCACATATATAGTAGTTGGGCTACCATACACTATTTTTCAGATTCCTATACACTTTTCAGCCAGTTCCCTTACATTGAGATGCTGAGATGAGCATCTATTTTGGATCACGATTATTATATGGACAACAATTTTAGTCCCCATGCCATGATTGAGTTTTAGGACACTCAGAGAGATGACCGATGTAGCCATTTAGCCATTATTGCAGAGAAGTCAGTATTGCCCAGAGTTACAGTAGTAGTTTCAGAGGACAGATGATGGTTCAGGTATTATGCATACAAGTATATGACTCGGCAGGTATATTATGGTGTTCTAGTTATATTGCTTTTATATTCATTCTTGTAGCATGTCTTAGAACTTAGAATCATGATCTGGCGATCATATAGATATGTGGGTCTGGTTGTACTTTTATATACATTATATTGTCCCCACTCAGACTTAGAAGTTCACTACCCATACTCATTGGTTTTACCCTCCCTAGGGAGAATAGAGGTGATCATTCCTACCATACTTTGGCTTGCTAGTGTTGGTCTCATTATTCACTGTCTTCATCCATCCACTACCTACCCGTTTGTTATTTACTCTGACTTACTACTTGACTAGTGGCATGAAGGACCTTCCCCCACTATAGCCTCTGTGTCGGATAAGCTTCCCTGTTTATTTGTGTCTCGGCTCTGAGTTGGTGACCGAACTTACCTTTAGTGAGTTGGATTGTAGTCCTAAATCATTCTGGTCAGTTGTCCCGATGTTTGGCACTGGTACGAACCCCCCCTAGTCACTTAAGATGCGTTGGCTAAAACTGAAAGCTCATGTACTAATTATGGAAACTTATGTAATTTCACCCACGAAACTGTAAACTCTAGAATGTGTTTGTCAACACACGTGAGTAAAGGAAAAGAGCAATGAAAAGCTAAAAATACGCCTTGAAGATTATAATGAAAGGTCCAAAAAAAGCAATGGTTCTTAAACTCTATATCTAAACGATTGCTGACCTTATATGTATATGTACAAACATGCCCTGGATGCAAGCTGCGATTAGTTTTGCTTATCATCACACCTGAGATCCGAAGGGTTATGTAGGCCAAAAAGGCCATGAAATGAAATTAATGGATCCTAATGAAACTGGATCATCGTTTTATAAAAGTAGACATGGTGCCTAAGTTGAATAAGCACTCTCTAAACAACTCAACCATATGTGAGACACAACCATCCCTCGTATTATTTGCTTGTCCAACATATGTTAGAGTGTGTATCCCCTTTCCATTTCCAAAGTGTCACAAACTCAAGTCAATAGTCATCCCCTAGCCTAGCCTTTTGACTTTTAGCCTTCACCCTCCACTAGCAAATTGATCACAACTGTGAAGTGAGTATGGTCTTGAAAGTCTGGTCTAAGTAATAATAATAATTAATGACTTTATATATTTGGTTTTAGATCGCCAGTAATGATTACTTCTTATTATAATTGCTATTTGAATGAATTGTGAAGCATGCTTTAACCTTGGACACCTTGAAGCAGTTTGATGATAGCTTGAGTTATATTTTGGGTCACGTTAACTTGGTCAAACTCAGTTTGACCAGAAGTCAACCACAGGACATGAGGTGGCAGACCTCATATCATACATAGATATGATATATGGTCTGGTACAGGTCACCATGGTGGTTCTATGCAGTGGTTTCAAACTTATGATGATGATTTGTGCTTTTCATCACTTTTACAGGTTATTATTATTTGGTCTGCCGGATATGATGGACATTTATTTTTTACCATGCAGAGATATATATGGTGTATGAGTACACATCTTAGATGGATTTGGGAACTCTGAGTCCAATGAGATAGTCTGTTTTAAGTTCCGAGCAGTGACAGTGATCTTTAGCCTCAGTTGGCTATCCTAGTGTAGTTTTGGCCTATCAGAGGCCCTATCAAAGCAGTGATGAGATTTGTTGAGTTCACCTAGGGCGTTTTGCATGGAGGGGGTGGTCCAATCACTTGAGATTACCATATTACCCCCCTCCTAGAGAGCCTGGTGGCCTCACCTTGATAACGCAGGCACTCGAGGAGGCAGTTTGGGTTCACATTTCATGAGGCAGTTAAAAAATGGTAAAAATGGCTACTGAGGGATTCGATTTGGGATACTAAGGCAATAGATTGGAATGGGATGATGTTTGATGATGAGTGGGATGTCTTCCACACCTTCTCCAACAGTTTCAGCTTCTAGTGGGACCCACATCCATCACTTCCGACATTTTATATGATTTTCTGGAGCCTCCAAAGGCTCACGACTTTCCCAGAGGGGCACGATTTGGTGCTTAGAGCATTATTTTATTGATATCGTGCCATGGGGATTGACCAAGGGTGTTAGAAATTACCCCTTGGACCCACCATGAGCTAGATCTTATATTTTATCATTGAGTTTTGGTGGGACCCCTTCTCCTAGGGCGATTTGGTCCATTGATGTATTATTTTATTAGTGATCCATGTATTGTATTTTTGAGCTCATCTCAACCATTGATTAGATCACTTTGATCTTTTAATATTAGCCACTCATTCAAAAAGTGGTTAGGGTTTTGGTCTCTCTCCATCCTATTTAAAGGAGGGCGCTTTTCATTGTAAAGGGTCTTTGGCTCTTGGAATCTTGATAATAGAAAATCATTCTTGTGGAAATTCTTGGGTCTCCTTTGCATTTGGTGTTCTTAGATGGTGATTGGAAAGTCTATTTCATCCTAGTATTTGGAATTTGTGGTAAGATCAATATTTTTTGGAAACTTTTGTCTTGTCTACAGGAGGGCGAGTTCAACTTGGGCATTCTTGCAAGGCTTCTTCAACTCGCTCACTTGGCATTTGCTTGTATCAGGGGGTTATCATTAGTATCATTGTGATCTATGCTATATTTCTGTTATTTCTCTTGCGGCATTAGTATTATCTCTTGTTTGCAGGAAATCTAATATGGTTGACGTTTGTTGTGCAAGAGAGAGGGCGCATTGGCTTCCTTCGACTAAATTGACTTCATAGAAAACTACCTCAAAGCTTCTCAAATTGATCGGGTTTGCATAGATCATCATCATCAAGGCATATACAAGGTTATCCAGGTAAGATCCACAGGTGTGTCTACTATTTCTTGATCCCAATCCATTGGCATAAGCAAATAATTGTTAAAACCCTCATTATTCAAACCCTCATTTTACATTTTTTCAGATCTACTTAGATGTAGTGGGATTTTGGGTAAGATATTGAAAACCCACCTCTATAGCATCCACGGCAATTCGGATCTATAGTTTGGTGTGGATTGGCTTCCATTTGACCCCTTTCCCAAGGCACCATAGCCTCTCCAAGTGAGGTCGTACTCCTTGGTTGGGTGAGCTCTGCTAGTTCTAAGACCTGGGTAGGTGAGATCCCACTTGATCCATAATATCCACACTTGATATCCTACCCCTAGTGATTCACCTTGTTGATTTGCACCTTGTGGGCCCCATTCCTCATTTTGAGGGTTGTGCCCCACTTGGGTCACTTGGTGATGCATTTTGAATCTCAGATCTAGCCATTGGATGACCTTGATCTTCAAAACCCACCTTGCTTTACACCTTAACATCCCTGATCTACAATTTGGTGGACATCCGACTCCATTTGGCCCATTTTCCAAGGCACCGATCCTTCTCCAAGCCCTCACGACTTTCCTGGGTTGTTGAGTTTGCTTGTAGTTTGATCTTTGTCTCATTGCTTGAGCACTTAGATAGTGTCATATCCATCTATCAAGCAAAGCTAGAAAGCCCTAACTGTCAGATCTCTGATTTGAGACGCTTTCCCTGTTTTAAGGGTCACGTTTCCCAAGGCAGTTGATTTTGATCATTTGAATCTAGCTCTGAATCGTGGAATCATATATAATCATAGAATCACTGTGTGTCATCTTTCATTGTCAAATCACACCTTTTCTAAGCCTCCACAATGGTCTTACTTCCTTAATTCTAGGGTTCCACACCTGTCACCCTACATACTTCATTAGATTGATTTGATCTGGTGATTGGGTTGATCTCTCCTATTGGGAGTAGATATGGGTCTCCCCCTTGCTATATTGGCTTTGATAGCTAAAGAGAAGAGTGCCTTGGTTGGCGTGACAACCATCCATTTGGGAACTAGGGCTCTCTTGGTTCACCACTTTAGTTGCATGTCCCCTCTACCATCCACCTTGGATCCATCTGTAGGGGCAACTACAAGATTGGTGATAAGATTTTGGCGTCGTTTCCGAGGAGGTAGAGGCTTACCTCGGTGTCTGCGAGTGTCCGTGCGTTAACCCTTATCTTATCACATCCGGTATTTTGCCTTGGTGACTGTATTTTAAATTTTATAACTATCCCAATCACCATTTTGATTAACACTAATCTCACATCTCCTACAACATATTTCATTTCGGTGAATTACTTGTGCGGTTCACCTGGAAACTCCACCCCGCGAATCTACTGAGGACCGAACCCAACGTAATAATCCGAAGTTCTAGAGTCATGTCTTGTAGTGATTCAGAAAACGATATGATCATGAAAATGATGATTGAAATGGGCAAGTTGATACAAAATTTGTATGGCCTAGTTCTTAAGCAACAAAAAGAAAACATGAGACGTGATGAACATCTTCATAAATTATCTAAGAATGTGTATACCAATGAATATCTCCCAACCAGGTCTATGAAGAAACCTTCTGATATTCAGGTAGTGACTAGATCTCAAGCAAAGAATAATTTAAAAATTCAAGATAATAATAAGACTGTTATAAAAGAGAGCTCCCCTAAACAAAGGAACACCATTCGTAAAACTCCTACTCAATCCCCTAACATTCCTCCTAAGGGTATCCTAAAGAATAATGAGTCTGCAACCTGCTAAGCCTCAAAGTAAAGAACCAATGCAGAGAAAGCAAGCAAGTCTTCCTAGCAAAGAAGTCTCCCCTGTAATACAAGAAAAGCTAAATACAAATATACTAGGGAAACTCTCTGGATCTTCTGTCATGATATCTTTCAAGGAGCTAATAGTTATCCCTTCTGTTAAAGCACATATAATGCATCTCTTAGGGTTAAAGGTAAATGCCAAAGACCAAGAAAAGTCCCACAACATGAAAGTCGACCTAAGCAATTTCTTGTCTAGGCCCAATATCCCTGTGCCTTTGGATGAATTGTTAAAAATCCCTTCATACTTCGACCAAGCTACCAAATTATTGGGAATCAAACCTTATAAAGTCAAAGATCTCGAGAGATTATCAATTGAGGAAGACCCTCCCGTAATGATTCAAAGTGTAACTGATAGTATTAGAGGACATCGCCCTTTCTACATCGCATTAGAAATCAACCAGTTGGTTTTACATAATTGCATGTTAGATTCGGGAGAAAAGGTCGGTATTATGCCACTTAAAGTAATGGAACAACTAGAGCTAAATCCATCTCGACAATTTAAAAATGTGTGTGGGATGGACTCTATACCTGTCCGGTCAAAAGGAGTAATTGAGAACCTAAAAATGAAGTTAGCAGCATATCCTGAGATTGAAATAAGCATGAATGTGTTGGTTCTAGATATACCTGATGCATGGGGGATGTTGCTATCAAGAGAGTGGGCTTCTAAGTTAGGAGGAAGCATCCAAATGGACCTATCCTATGCAACCATCCCTATTGGAGGAAAAGCCTTTTATAAGTTAATGAGTGAGAAACCTATGACAAAACATGGAGAAACCCCTGAGCATCTTTTTGAAGAAGCCATGCGTCCTACTGAGGAAGTTGGAAATTATATGGTTTTGGAAAACTATTGGGAAGAGCCCCGACAACATCCTTTTCCTCCTAGCCAAGTATGGAAAATGTACTTTGATGGAGCTAAGTCTAGGCATGGTGCCGGAGCTGGAATTGTCCTTACTTCTCCCTCCGGAGAAGAAAAGTAATTTTCTTTCTGTCTCACCTTTGAAGCCACCAATAATGTAGCTGAGTGTGAGGCCTTGCTTTTAGGATTAGAGGTTGCCAAAGATATGAAGATTAAGTGCTTGAGTGTTATAGGTGATTCAGATTTAATTGTTTCCCAGGTCAAGAATCAATTTGAAGCCAAGAATATTAGACTTAGAGACTATAGAAACGTTGTGTGGGATATTATTGAAGAGTTTGATGCATTTGCAATCCAAGCAGTCCCTAGAGAGGAAAACTCATTGGCTAATGCATTATCAGTAATAACATGCACCTTTGAAATCCCAGATCACCTTAAGGAGAAGAATTGCAAAGTTGAAGTATTATTCAGACCTTCAGTTCCTGATAATCAAGATCACTGGCAAGTTTTTGATGATGATGCTCAAATCATTGCATTTTTACAATGCATAGATGGCTTTCAAAATTGCAATGTTGATCTGGAAGATAGGGTAAACAATTTTTCTTTGCAAGATGTCGAGGTCATGAAATTAGCTATGCCTCTTGAGAAAAATTTCAATAGGCATGATGAATATAAAGGTAAAAGAGCTGAACCAATAGATGAAGTCATAGAGATTAATATTCGAACCCCAATTTCTCCCAAAATGGTCAAGATAGGAAAGAGAGCTTCCCAAAAAGAGAGAAAGGCTATTGAAAATCTAATTAGGGAATACAAGGATGTGCTCGCCTGGAGCTATGATGACCTTAAAACCTTTGACCCCGAAATCATTGAGCACACTATCCCTTTGCATGAAGGAGCTAAACCTTATAGGAAAAAGTTAAGAAATGTTAATCCCAAACTAGCCCCTTTGATGAAGAAAGAGCTTGGGTGTCTAATCCGGTAATTGTAAGAAAGAAGAGTGGTGGAATTAGGGTATGTATTGATTTTAGAAATCTAAACCAAGCATCTCTTAAAGATAATTACCCTTCGCCAAATATGGAGAATTTGTTGTAGAGTGTTACTGGGGCAGGAATGTTGTCAATGTTGGATGGTTTCTCAGGGTATAATCAAGTGCGTATTAAAAAGGAAGATAGAGAAAAAACAACCTTTACGACTCCATGGGGAACTTTTGAATATATAAGAATGCCTTTTGGACTCTTAAATGCCGGTTCCACTTTTCAACCAGCTATGGATCAAGCCTTTAATGATCTGATTGGAAAAATCATTGCCATTTATCAGGATGACCTGACAGTTTTCTCCAAGGAGCGAGATGATCATGTAAAACATTTAAGGAAAGTTTTTGATCGATGTAGGTAGTTTGGTATATCCTTTAATCCAAAGAAGTCTACTTTTGGAATTGATTAAGGTAAATTGTTGGGATATATTGTGTCAAAGGAAGGCATTAGAATTGATCCGAAACGTGTCCAAGCCATTAATGTTATTGCTGCACCACATAATATAGCCTCCTTGCAATCTTTCTTTGGTAAAATAAACTTCATTTGGAGATTCATTCCCATATTAGCCGAATTGGCCAAAACTTTAAATGCCCTTTTAAAAAAGGATGTAAAATTCATTTGGGATAAAACTTGCGAATCAGCTTTCACGAAGCTAAAGAAATCCATTTCAACTGCTCCTGTTCTAGCATGTCTTGATTATAGTAAGGAGTTTATGATTTATTCATATGCTTCTGAAGACACCATTGTTGGGGTCTTCTTGCAAAAGAACAATGAAAATCATGAGCAGCCTATTGCTTTTATGAGTAACAATTTGAGAGATGCTGAACTGAAATATACCACTACCGAAAAACAAGCTTACGCTTTAGTTAAAGCCTTAAAACATTTTAGAACCTATGTGGGATATTCCAAGATTAAAGCATATGTCCCATATCAAGCAGTGAAGGATGTCTTGTCACAAGCAGATGTTATAGGTGTTAGAGGATATTGGATTTCATGAATACAAGAATATGATTTGGAAATCAAGCCTATCAAGATTGTGAAGGGTCAAGGGTTGGCTCAACTTTTAACTGAAAAGGGAGGAAGTAGTACAGTCAATATTGTAAAAGAATAGAGTCTCTATATTTTAAACATTGATGAAGAGCATGAATGGTATAAAGACATTGTGTATTTCCTGAAAAATTTATCTTTCCCTGACTAGCTAGTGGATCATCAAAGAAGAGCATTGAGATTAAAAGCTGAAAAATATGTTTTAACTCGAGATAGTCTAGGATGGAGAAATCCTGAAGAATCAAGGACCATCATAACATAAATGCACTTCAGATTATGTGGTGGACAATATGACCCAAGAACAACCGCTGCAAAAATCATGAGGGCAAGTTATTATTGGCCAATGCTTTTCAAAGATGTGCATTCCTATGTCAGAATTTGCCAAGAATGTCAATTCTTTTCAGGAAAGCCAAGATTACTAGCTTTGCCTTTAAATCCAATTGTAGTCGAAGCTCCTTTTCAGCAATGGGGCATGGATTTTGTTGGACTTCTTAGTGAAAACTCGAGTAATGGATATAAGTATATGTTTACTTGTACTGATTACTTCACTCGTTGGGTGGAAGCCATTCCAACTAAGAAGGCCACAGCTGAGGTAGTTGTAAAGTTTTTAGAAGAAAATGTTGTGTCTAGATATGGATGTCCTTTAAAGATAACGACAGATAATGCCCCAGCTTTCAGTAAAATATAAATGTCAACTTTCTACATGAATCACGGAATCACTCTCTCCCATTCTTCAAACTATTACCCTCAGGGAAAAGGTCTTGCCGAATCTAGCAATAAGAATCTGATCAGATTACTAAAGAGAATGGTTGATGAAAATAAGAGAAGCTGGGACACAAAGTTGAAATATGCTATGCGGGATGATAGGACAACAGTTAAAAGGATTACAGGGAAGTCCCCTTTCGAGTTAGTATATGGGCAGGATTGTAGGCTTCCAATAAATCTGCAAATCCCAGTGTATGATTTACTGCAACAATGCACCTCAGATCAAGAAGCTTTTCAAGCAAGAATTGGTAAATTAATAGAACTTGATGAAATAAGAAGGATGGCATTTGACAAAACCATCATTGAGCAAGAAAGAGTTAAAGGAAATTTTGACCAAAGAACCAGGGATATAAAATTTGGAATAGGAGATTTAGTTTTATTATGGGATAAACATAAAGCGAAGCCTTGAAACCATGGAAAATTTGAAAAGATTTGGATGGGCCCATTCCGAGTATCAAGGATAGCTGGAAAAGGATTAGTTTATCTGGAGACTTTGGATGGAGATGAACTTGAACTTCCTGTAAATGGGTTGTTGTTAAAGCATTACTTCCCGCCTGACGCATGAACCTTGCCTTGCCTTGCCTAGTAGATTAGAGTTGGTATGAACTAAATAATCCTGCTTGGGCAGTAGTTAGTCTTTTTATCCATTGAGTCTGACACCTTTTTGTCTTTTCCGTAAGCTCATCTTTCGAAGCTCCTACTGTAGTCACGAGTACTTGTCATTTTCTTTTCCTGCACAATAAAATCAAATTTTTAAAAGTTATGTTAGTAGATTAAATTTACTTTTCCGCATTTATATTGCATGCATTTCAGTTTCAGTATTGTTGTTTATTTGATTTATATATATATCCATGCATTGTTCTGACATCCGGTCTGTGAGTTTGGTATAGCTCTGGCCATTTTGTAGATAGTAGGTGATATGCTGGTAGTAGTTGCAAAGACAGAGTGCTAGATCGAGGATATGAGTTGCAGAGTTCGAGGACCAGAGATTCTGAGGTTCTCAAGTGCTCTTTTCAGCAGAGCAATTGTCCCAGCTGGAGCCAGATGTTATCACATATATAGTAGCCGGGCTACCATACACTATTTTTTAGATTCCAATACATTTTTCAGTCAGTTCCCTTACATTGAGATGCTGAGATGAGCATCTATTTTGGATCACGATTATTATATGGACAACAGTTTTAGTCCCCATGCCATGACTGAGTTTCAGGACACTCAGAGAGATGACCAATGTAGCCATTTAGCCATTATTGCAGAGCAGTCAGTATTGCCCAGAGTTACAGCAGCAGTTTCAGAGGACAGATGATGGTTCAGGTATTATGCATATAGGTATATGACTTAGCAGGTATATTATGATGTTCTGGTTATATTGCTTTTATATTCATTCTTGTAGCATGTCTTAGCACTTAGTATCATGATTTGGCAATCATATAGATATGTGGACCTGGTTGTCCTTTTATATACATAAATTTTCCCCACTCAGACTTAGAAGTTCACTACCCATACTCATTGGTTTTACCCTCCCTAGGGAGAATAGAGGTGATCATTCCTACCATACTTTGGCTTGCTAGTGTTGGTCTCATTATTCACTGTCGTCATCCATCCATTACCCAGCAGTTTGTTATTTACCCTGACTTACTATTTGACTAGTTGCATGCAGGACCTTCCCCCACTATAGCCTCTGTGTTGGATAAGCTTCCTTGTTTATTTGTGTCTTGGCTCTGAGTTGGTGACAGAACTTACCTTTGGTGAGTTGGATTGTAGTCCTAAATCATTCTGGTCGGTTGTCCCGATGTTTGGCACCGGTACGAACTCCCCCTAGTCACTTAAGATGTGTTGGCTAAAACTGAAAGCTCATGTACTAAATATAGAAACTTATGTAAATTCGCCCAGGAAACTGTAAACTCTAGAATGTTTTTGTCAACACATGTGAGTAAAGGGCAAGAGAAATGAAAAGCTAAAAATACTCCTTGAAGAGTATAATGAAGGGTCCAAAAAAAGCAATGGTTCTTAAACTCTATATCTAAACGATTGCTGACCTTATATGTATATGTACAAACATGCCCTGGATGCAAGCTGGGATTAGTTGTGCTTATCAACACACCTGGGATCCGAAGGGTTATGTAGGCCAAAAATGCCACGAAATGAAATTAATGGATCCTAATGAAACTGGATCATCTTTTTATAAAAGTAGACATGGTGCCTAAGTTTAATAAGCACTCTTTAAACAACTTACCCATCTGTGAGACACAACCATCCCCCATGTTATTTGCTTGTCCAGCGTATGTTAGAGTGTGTATCCCCTTTCCATTTCCAAAGTGTCACAAATTCAGTTAGTAGTCATCCCCTAGCCTAGGCTTTTGACTTTTAGCCTTCACCCTCCACTAGCAAATTGATCACAACTGTGAAGTGAGTATGGTCTTGAAAGTCTGGTCTGAGTAATAATAATAATTAATGACTTTATATATTTGGTTTTAGATTGTCAGTAATGATTACTTCTTGTTATAATTTCTATTTGAATGAATTGTGAAGCATGCTTTAACCTTGGACACCTTGCAGCAGTTTGATGATTGCCTGAGTTATATTTTGGGTCATGTTGACTTGGTCAAACTCAGTTTGACCAGAAGTTAACCACAGGACATGAGATGGAAGACCTCAGATGATACAGAGATATGATATATGGTCTGGTACAGGTCACCGTGGTGGTTCTATGCAGTGGTTTCAAACTTATGATGATGATTTGTGCCTTTCAACACTTTTACAAGTTATTATTATTTGGTCTACCGGATATGATGGACATTTATTTTTGACCATGCAGAGATCTATGTGGTGTATGAGTACACATGTTAGATGGATTTGGGCTCTCTGAGTCCAATGAGATAGTCTGTTTTCAGTTCCGGGTAGTTACAGTGATCTTTAGCCTCAGTTGGCTATCTTAATGCAGTTTTGGCCTATCAGAGGCCCTGTCAGAGAAGTGATGAGATTTGTTGAGTTCACCTAGGGCGTTGTGCATGGAGGGGGTGGTCCAACCACTTGATATTACCATATTACCCCTCTCCCAGAGAGCCTGGTGGCCTCACCTTGACAACGCAGGCACTCGAGGAGGCAGTTAGGGCATGTTCACATTTCCCGAGGCAGTTAAAAAATGGTAGAAATGGCTACTAAGGGATTCGATTTGGGATATTGAGGCAAGGGATTGGAATGGGATGATGTTTGATGATGAGTGGGATGTCTTCTACACCTTCTCCAGCATTTTCAGCTTCCAGTGGGACCCACACCCATCACTTCCGACATTTTATATGATTTTCTAGAGCCTCCAAAGGCTCACGACTTTCCTAGAGTGGCACGATTTGGTGCTTAGAGCATTATTTTATTGATATCGTGCCATGGGGATTGACCAAGGGTGTTAGAAATTACCCCTTGGACCCACCATGAACTAGATCTTATATTTTATCATTGAGTTTTGGTGGGACCCCCTCTCCTAGGGCGATTTGGTCCATTAATGTATTATTTTATTAGTGATCCATGTATTGTATTGTTGAGCTCATCTCAACCATTGATTAGATCACTTTGATCTTTTAATATTATCCACTCATCCAAAAAGTGGTTAGGGTTTTGGTCTCTCTCCATCCTATTTAAAGGAGGGAGCTTCTCATTGTAAAGGGTCTTTAGCTCTTGGAATATTGATAATAGAAAAACATTCTTGTGGAAATTCTTGGGTCTCCTTTGCATCTGGTGTTCTTAGATGGTGATTGGAAAGTCTATTGCATCCCAGCATTTGAAATTTGTGGTAAGATCTATATTTTTTGGAAACTTTTGTCTTGTCTACAAGAGGGCGACTTCAACTTGGGTGTTTTTGCAAGGCTTCTTCAATTCGCTCACTTGGCATTTGCTTGTATCAGGGGGTTATCATTAGTATCATTGTGATCTATGCTATCTTTCTGTTATTTCTCTTATGGCATTAGTCTTATCTCTTGTTTGCAAAAAATATGATATGGTTGACGTTTATTGAGCAGGAGAGAGGGCGCATTGGCTTCCTTGGACTAAATCGACTTCATAGAAAACTACCTCAAAGCTTCTCAAATTGATCGAGTTTGCACAGATCATCATCATCAAGGCATCTACCAGGTTATTCAGGTAAGATCCACAGGTTTGTCTACTATCTCTTGATCCCAATCCATTGGCATAAGCAAATAATTGTTAAAACCTTCATAATTCAAACCCTCATTTTACATTTTTTCAAATCTACTTAGATATAGTAGGATTTTGGGTAAGAAATTGAAAACCCACCTCTATAGCATCCACAACAATTCGGATCTATAGTTTGGTGTGGATTGGCTTCCATTTGACCCCTTTCCCAAGGCACCTTAGCCTCTCCAAGTGAGGTCGCACTCCTTGGTTGGGTGAGTTCTGCTAGTTCTAAGACCTGGTTAGGTGAGATCCCACTTGATCCATAATCTCCACACTTGATAACCTACCCCTAGTGCTTCACCTTGTTGATTTTCACCTTGTGGGCCCCATTCCTCATTTTGAGGGTTGTTCCCCACTTGGATCACTTGGTGATGCATTTTGAATATCAGATCCGCTAAGATCTAGCCATTGGATGACCTTGATCTTCAAAACCCACCTTTCTTTACACCTTAACATCCTTTATCTATAGTTTGGTGGACATCCGACTCCATTTGGCCCATTTTCTAAGGCACCAATCCTTCTCCAAGCCCTCACGACTTTCCTGGGTTGTTGATTTTTCTTGTAGTTTGATCTTTGTCTGGTTTCTTGAGCACTTAGATACTGTCATATCCATCTATCAAGCAAAGCTAGAAATCCCAAATTGTCAGATCTCTGATTTGGGACACTTTCCCCATTTTAAGGGTCACGTTTCCCAAGGCAGTTGATGTAACATCCCCTCCCGCCTTCCAAATGTAGGGGAGAGAACATTACCCATCATACGGGGGGTTTTGGCAGACTTAGCCCCAATATTTTTACTTTACTCATAAATTCATAACAATTAAAAACTTATGTGTGCAAAATCAACTCAATATAAACACAGCGGAATTAAACATAATAGCAAGCACACAAATAGTAATGCCTAACATATATACATATATCACAGCAAAGGATGATTCAGCATATAGAGACTCAATCTCGTTACAATGCCATGCATGGATCCCAAATTAAGATAATCAATTCATTTGATTAAACATGGACAATTTAACATATTGCAGAACACAAAATGCAAATAATTTATAACACATAGAACACTTATCTTGAAGATGAAGCTGTCCAAACAACTGGCTATGTGAGAGCAACGTTCCACCCAACCATAGATCTCTGTCCAGCCTATATTCTTTCAGCTGAGAGATCACCCCCGAGCTGGGCTGTGTATCCACTAAGGAAGAACTAGCTGGGCTCACTCACAGCCATGGTTTCGGTCATCAGCTATGCTAAGCCAACACACCGTTGGGTTTATCAAGCATACAGATGACAAATGAGGAGGATGCTAAGCCAGTGAGTTCAACCACAAAGCTACAGGCATCTCAAATGAACTCAGCAGTCATGGCACCCACAATAGCTACCGCACCCAACACAAGGACGGTCCCCTTCTCTGCTGCACAGTCCCTCAGGCGTCCCTTCCCTCTAGTGCTCTTCAAGGTGGGCATAGAAAGGTCCAGCTGCTAATTCCTTGAGATTCTAGCCTTCACTGGGTTTATCAAGCAAACCAAACCTCTGCTCAGTCATTCACACTTGGATTTCTCACAGTTCTGTTATCCAATAACTCAATCCCGTCACTTCATTTCTGGGCTTTAAAAACTGGGTTTTCCAATGGATTTCAGGATAGCTAATGCTCCCAAATTCGCCCCAAGGTTCATACCAATGGATCCCCCATTGGATTTCACTGTCCAATGCCAAATCTGGGCGTTTTTGGCTCTCCAAAACGTGGGTTCTCTCACAGTCGCGATTTCTGGTTTTTCTCCCTGCTAGCAATTCGCTTTTGGATGGAAAATGGTGCTGGTCAGTTTCACAATGGAATGGGGATGAGGAAGAAGCAACATCCATGAGGTAGAGTGGCTTGTGGTACAAGAAAACAGAGCCCATACTCTGCCATACGAATTTCTGAGGTGCCGATGCTCCATTGAAGCCATGGACTGAATTCCTCAACCACTTCCTTACAACATAAATAAATGTCAGCAAGGTAAGTCAAATGGGTTCTCAAGGTGACATATGGCAGCCTATGGTTCAATCCCTTAGCCCCCTCACCACTCCCTAGTGGATACACATGGCCCCTTCTCATTCGTTGCTCCCATAGCCAGTTTTGGTATTTTATTTCAATATTAAATATTTGCATCAATTTACAATATCCCATGGCTTAATAGCACGTGGGTAACATAATATCAAAGCGTGTCTAATTTAAATAAAATCTGAGCATAAACTAGCGGGGCATTGGCCTTGAGCTCCACGCTAGGGAAACATACAACGTATGTATACAATATTTACATTAGAAGCCAATATTTCATAAGGGTCAAAATTGGGGTATTACATTCCCCTCCCCCTTAGAACAACACCGTCCTCGGTGTTCTCAAAACTGAACAAAAATGGGAATGCCTCCCTCATGGCATCCTCTGGCTCCCATGTAGCCTCATCAATACTAAGGTGCTCCCATTGGACCTTTACCTACCCGATGGCTCTGTTCTGGAGCAATGTGACTTTCTTGTCGAGGATGCGCATAGGTCCTACTTGGAACTCTCCCTCGGGTTCCACCTGTATCACATTCCAATCAATCATGTGATTAGGATCATTTACATACTTCTTAAGCAAAGATACATGGAAAACATTATGAGCTCTTATGTTAGCAGGCAATGCAATTCTATATGCAACTGGCCCTATCCTATCAAGGACTTCAAATGGCCCACAATATCTTGGTGACAACTTGGCACAACTCCCCAACTTGAGGGAACTCTTCCTTGGTTTCACTCTCAAGTAAACATGATCCCCAATCTGAAATTCTTTATGTGCTCTTTTCAAATCTGCATAACTCTTCTGCCTGTCCTGAGCTTCCTTTAAATTTTGCCTGATCTTAACAATTTCCTGTTCCATTTCCTTGATCATCTCTGGTCCAAGCACTACCCTGTTCACTGGGCTGTCCCAATTCATTGGAGTCCTGCATCCCTTGCCATACAATGCTTCAAATGGACTCATTCCCAAGGATGCATGGTGTCCATTATTGTATGCAAATTCAACCAAGTGTAAATAATCTTCCCACTTGGATGGTTTGTCCATCACATACATTCTCAACATGTCTTCAAGAACTTGATTCACCCTCTTGGTTTGGCCGTCCGTTTGAGGATGGTAAGCTGTACTGAAATTCAATTTAGTTCCCAATTCCTGAAATAATCCCTTCCAGAAATTGGAGGTGAACTTTGTATCACGATCAAAAATTATTGCCTTAGGCAATCCATGCAATCTGAATATCTCTCTCATGAAGATGTTCGTAATGTCACTAGCCTTGTGAGTGGACTTCACTGGAGTAAAGTGAGCTACCTTCGATAGCTTATCCACCACAACCATGATTGAATCATGCTTCTTCACTGTCATGGGCAGACCTGTTATAAAATCCATGGAGATCACTTCCCACTTCCATTCCGGAATGGGTAAGGGTTGCAATAACCCTGCTGGATGTTGGTGTTCTGCCTTGACTTGTTGGCACTTTTGACACCTAGCAATGTACTCAGCTATGTCCTTCTTCATGCCATTCCAAAATTATTGCTTTCTTGCCGCTGTTATAGTTTTCTGATATCTTGGGTGTCCAGAGTACGGCATTTGGTGTATTTCATCCATCACTAGTTTCTTCAAATCTACATTATTTGGAATGTACAACCTATCTTTGTAGATGAGGATACTGTCTTCACCCAACTGATATCCTGCACACTTTTCATCCACCTTACCGTGCCGCAACTTCTCTTTAATTTGAAGGCAAGTTTCATCACCGTTTTGGGCTTCAAGAACTCTTGTCTTCAAATCTGATTTGCACATACTTACTGCTGAAACATGAAATTTTCTGCTAAGAGCATCTGCAACCTTATTCTCCTTCCCTTTTACATGTTTAATTTCAAAATCAAATTCACAAATAAATTCCATCCATCTAGCTTGCCTAGCATTCAAGTTTGGCTGATCAAACAAATACTTCAAGCTCATGTGGTCTGTTCTAAGCTCGAATCTTCTTCCCATCAAGTAATGCCTCCACATCTTAAGAGCATGCACTATGGATGCTAACTCTAAATCATGTGTGGCATAATTCTTTTCATGCTCTTTTAATTTCCTGGATTCATAGCAAATCACAATTCCTTCTTGCATGAGAACCCCACCCAGTCCTTCAATGCAAGCATTTGTGCACACTACAAAACCTTCCTTGGATCTGCTATCTTCAAAACAGGAGCGCTGGTAAGTAACTCCTTCAATTTCTAAAAACTTTTCTCACATTTTTCAGACCATACAAATCTGATGTTCTTCCTTTGCAATGAAGTGATCGGATGAGCTATCCTGGAAAATCCTTCAATAAACTTTCTGTAGTAACTAGCAAGGCCCATAAAAGATCTAACATCTGAAACATTTCTTGGAGTTGGCCAATCCATGATGGAATTAATCTTCTCCGGATCCACTGCAATTCCTTCTTCTGAAATAACGTGACCCAAATATTGAATCATCTTTTGATAGAATTCACACTTGATTAACTTGGCATACAGCTGATGTTCTCTAAGAACTTGAAACACCATTCTTAGATGCTCCTCATGTTCTTCTTCATTTCTTGAATAGACAAGAATGTCATCTAAAAACACAATCACAAACTTATCCAAATATTTGCTGAATACACTATTCATGAGACACATGAATGTGGCAGGTGCATTGGTAAGGCCAAATGGAACCACAGTGAACTCATAATGACCATATCTAGTTCTGAAAGCCGTCTTGTGAATGTCTTCTTCTTTAATCCTCACTTGATGGTAGCCAGACCTCAAGTCAATCTTTGAAAATAATTTGGCTTCCTTCATTTGATCAAACAAGTCATCAATTCTTGGTAATGGATACTTGTTCTTAACTGTCACTTTATTGAGCTGCCTGTAATCAATACACAGCCTTAAAGTCCCATCTTTCTTCTTGACAAATAACACCGGTGCTCCCCAAGGAAACACACTAGGCCTGATATACCTTTTATCCATTAATTCTTGCAGCTGCATCTTCAATTCCACCAACTCCGGTGTACTCATTCTATAAGGAGCTTTGGAATTCGGCGCTGCCCCTGGAACAAGATCGATAGTAAAATCAATATTTCTCGTCGGCGGAAACCCTGGTACCTCATCCAAAAACACATCTTGGAACTCTTGCAATATCCTGAAGTCTTTTAGTCTTGGCCCTTTGTCCTCTAATGAATCTGGCATATGGACTGCATATAATTGACAACCCTTGTTATAAAACTTTTTCAACTGCAAGGCTGAAATCTGCCTTACTAAAACTTGCTTAGGAATCCCTTTTACCAATGTTGGCCTTCCCTTTTCATCAATGCACTCAAGTGCTTTCTCATAACAGTCCAATTTGGCTCTATGTCTTTCTAACTAATCCATGCCAATTAATGCATCATAGGATCCTAATGGTAACACATTCAATTCAGCATATGTGTGGATTCCATTCAATTCTATGGGACACTCCATCACTACCTCACTTACTTTTCTCTTGGTTCCCGTGGCTAATTGCACTAGCCAAGACTTATTATGCTTCATTTTTCTAAGAGAACAACCTTCAACCACTTTTGGAGAAACATAACTATGAGTAGATCCTGGATCAATCAAAACAGAAATAGATTGCATAGCAATCTTACCTTCGACTTCCACCATTGATGATTGATGGTCTGCTTGATGATTATCCAACGCTGCATAAATCCGAGGTGTTGTCCTTGCCATGTCCCCCACCATTGTTACTCCCTTCAAGTTGTTCAACTTTCGAGAATTGTCTTTTCGATGTGGACAATCCTTCAACATGTGGTTTTCTCCACATCCCCAACACTGAAGTGGTCCTTTTGATGTTTTGTCTGCTACCACTGCTGGTTTAAATCCACTCCTTGCTTGTTGTCCCTGTGGAAAGGTTCTAGGTTGACCTCTGAATGGTGGCTTGAAGCCATTCTTCTTTTGATCAAACTTCCCTCTTGGATTTCCTTTCCATGCTGGGTTAGCCTCTATTTTTCCTTTACTTTTCTCATAGCAATGCATTGCCATCCTAATGGCTTCATCCAAACTTGGTGGATTAACAAACTCAATACGATCCTTGAAGCTTTGAGGTAGACCTCCAAGGAAGCATTGGATTTTTACCCTCTCATCCTTAATGTAGTCAACATACCTCAGTAATTCCAAGAATTTGTGGACATGCTCTTCCATAGACTTTAGTCCCAACCTGAGTTCATTAAACTCTTTTCTCTTACCGTCATAATACCTAGCAGAAAGGTATTTCTCCTTGAAGTACCTCTTAAATCTTTCCCAACTGATCTTTCTCTCATTAATTCTTTTCACTTGCACGAGATTGTCCCACCAAATGGAAGCTCTGCCATTTAGGTTGTAAATGGCAATTCTGGCTTTCTCATTTCCTGAGTAGTCTTGAATTCTGAAGTATTTCTTCATTCCAAGAAGCCATGCTTCTGCCTCTTGGCCAGTCTTGCCTTCCCCATCAAATGTGGGAGGTCTTGCCTTCCTGAATTCTCCCTATGGGATGCCCTTGAAATTCTTTCTTCCATCCAATCTCTTAGGTGCATGTCTTGGACTTCTTCTAGAACATTTGGAGTCACACGACCTGCTGGAAGAAGACCTTGATGAAGATGTTTTATGCTTTCTGCTCACCGAACTCTTCCTTGGGCTTGGAGTCCTCCTCTTCGAGCGACCTCTAGAATGACTCCCTGCATCTCTTCCTTCTTCACCCATATTGCTTGGGTTGGACCCAAGGTTTATCTTATGCTGCATATCAGTGAGGCTTTGCAAAATAGCAGCATTGAGTTGGTGTTGTTCTTCTTGAGCCTTCATCAATCTTTCATTGAAGCTCACCATGGTTTCAACCAAATTCTGAGGAGTCACATGCTCCCTTCTCCCATTGGATTTAGTCTCCGCATTTTCTTCATGCATATTTTCTCCTAGAACATCTTCTTCGTGTTCATAAGGATCGTGAGCATCATTTATGGTCACCATCTTTCCTGTATGCTACCTCTGCTACAATTATAAATTTTATGCGCTGCAAGCACTGTGCATTATGAGAATATTTGTCAGACATCATAAGAATGCATATAGAGATATAAACAATCAATATTTAACATAATAGAACTCATGGAATAATTCACACAGTTGCTATGCATTCCTTTCCCTTGCCCATTCAAGCAATTCTGGAAATTGCCCATATTTATCAATAATTTGTCAAAACAGTCGCTGGTACATTTCTGCTCTAATTATTTGTGGGGTATGATAACTTCATTCCAATTCTGGTCATACACCATTATTCCCTACTAGACAAGCTTTCCAATGCCTATCCCCGTGCTCCATTCCGACATCGGGTGTGGAAACAACGTTGTTTCAAAAATGACAACTCTTACCAATAATTCTGCACATTTTACACTATTGTATTTTGGTCCAGAATGCCAACTTCAGCCACCCGTGGAAGAAAATCTATGAAGAATCAGAAAAACTTTTATATCGAGCGAAGTTAGTCCATATAACAAAGAACACTCAACACTTCGCGGATTTCAATTTCGATGCACCATTCATCTTTTATAAAATTCTGGGTTTAACTACTTTTCCTTTTTAACTCCCTTTGCAACCTGTGCTCGAGTTGTGCGCCACCTGCGCACAACCTGTGCGCAACCTGTGCGCAACCTGCGCGCAATCCGCGCACTATTCGAGCACAACCTGCACTCAATCCGCACGTAACCTACGCGCAATTTGTGTGCGACCTGCACGCAATCCACGCGCATCCCGCACGCAATCTGCGCACTATCCGCGCGCAACCTGTACGCGATTTGCGCGCAATCCGCGCGCAACCCGCACGCAATCTGCGTGCAATCCGCGCGCAACCTGTACGCGATTTGCGCGCAATCCGCGCACAATCTGCGCGCAATCCGTGCACTATCCGCGCGCGACCTGCGCGCAATCTGTGCGCAACCTGCGTTCTTGCGGGGGTCATATCTCCCTCGTCCCTTAACCAAATTGGACGAATTTGGTACCGTTGGAAAGCTCTTGGAGAGGTCTATGCACCTATGTGATATTATTCTTCATCTGAGAAGTCTAACCTTGTCATTTTCCCAATCAAAGTGCCGCCCCCAACTTCCCAATATTACATTAAAACCATTATGTTTCTTGCCTGTAATTCAGAGTTTGGCCCAAGCAGCCCCAGTGCTACAAGCTGGGCTCTAATACCACTCTGTAACATCCCCTCCCGCCTTTCAAATGCAGGGGAGATAACATTACCCATCATACGGGGGCTTTTGGCAGACTTAGCCCCAATATTTTTACTTTACTCATAAATTCATAACAATTAAAAACTTCTGTGTGCAAAATCAACTCAATATAAACACAGCGGAATTAAAGATAATAGCAAGCACACAAACAGTAATGCCTAACATATATACATATATCACAGCAGAGGATGATTCAGCATATAGAGACTCAATCTGGTTCCAATGCCATGCATGGATTCCAAATTAAGATAATCAATTCATTTCATTAAACATGGACAATTTAACATATTGTAGAACACAAAATGCAAATAATTTATAACACATAGAACACTTATCTTGAAGATGAAACTGTCCAAACAAATGGCTATGTGAGAGCAATGTTCCACCCAACCATAGATCTCTGACCAGCCTATATTCTTTCAACTGAGAGATCACCCCCGAGCTGGGCTGTGTATCCACTAAGGAAGAACTAGCTGGGCTCACTCACAGCCATGGTTTCAGTCATCAACTATGCTAAGCCAACACATCGTTGGGTTTATCAAGCATACGGATGACAAATAAGGAGGATGCTAAGCCAGTGAGTTCAACCACAAAGCTATAGGAATCTCAAATGAACTCAGCAGTCATGGCACCCACAATACCTACCGCACCCAACACAAGGAAGGTCCCCTTCTCTGCTGCACAGTCCCTCAGGCGTCCCTTCCCTCCAGTGCTCTTCAGGGTGGGCATAGAAAGGTCTAGCTGCTAATTCCTTGAGATTCTAGCCTTCACTGGGTTTATCAAGCAAACCAAACCTCTGCTCAGTCATTCACACTTGGATTTCTCACAGTTCTGTTATCCAATAACTCAATCCCATCATTTCATTTCTGGGCTGTAAAAACTGGGTTTTCCAATGGATTTCGGGATAGCTAATGCTCCCAAATTCGCCCCAAGGTTCATACCAATGGATCCCCCTTTGGATTTCACTGTCCAATGCCAAATCTTGGCGTTTTTGGCTCTCCAAAACGTGGGTTCTCTCGCAGTCGCGATTTCTGGTTTTTCTCCCTGCTGGCATTTTGTTTTTGGATGGAAAATGGTGCTGGTCAGTTTCACAATGGAATGGGGATGAGGAAGAAGCAACATCCATGAGGTAGAGTGGCTTGTGGTACAAGAAAACAGAGCCCATACTCTGCCATATGAATTTCTGGGCTGCCCATGCTCCATTGAAGCCATGGACTGAATTCCTCAACCACTTCCTTACAACATAAATAAATGTCAGCAAGGTAAGTCAAATGGGTTCTCAAGGTGACATATGGCAGCCTATGGTTCAATCCCTTAGCCCCCTCACCACTCCCTAGTGGATACACATGGCCCATTCTCATTCGTTGCTCCGATAGCCAGTTTTTGTATTTTATTTCAATATTAAATATTTGCATCAATTTACAATATCCCATGGCTTAATAGCACGTGGGTAACATAATATCAAAGCGTGTCTAATTTAAATAAAATCTGAGCATAAACTAGCGGGGCCTTGGCCTTGAGCTCCACGCTAGGGAAATATACAACGTGTGTATACAATATTTACATTAGAAGCCAATATTTCATAAGGGTCAAAATTGGGGTATTACAATTGATTTTGAACATTTGAAACTAGCTCTGAATCTTGGAATCATATATAATTATAAAATCACTGTGTGTCATCTTTCATTGTCAAATCACACCTTTCCTAAGCCTCCACAGTGGTCCTACTTCCTTAATTCTAGCGTTCCACACCTGTCACCCTACGTACTTCATTAGATTGATTTGATTTGGTGATTGGGTTGATCTCTCCTATCGAGAGTAGATCTGGGTCTCCCCCTTGCTATCTTGGCTTTGATAGCTAAAGTGAAGAGTGCCTTGGTTGGCGTGACAACCATCCATTTGGGAACTAGGGCTCTCTTGGTTCACCACTTTAGTTGCTTGTCCCCTCTACCATCCACCTTGGATCCATCTATAGGGGCAACTACAAGATTGGTGATAACAGGGACAATGTCCTATTACAAGATATAAATGTATGAGATATGATGATTAGTCAAATGAGTCTCCTTTATATATATATAGAGAGAGAGAGAGAGAGGCAATAATAAGACTATGACTATAATTACTATAATTAACATAATGATAATTAATTAGGAGTCAGACATAGGGGCTTAATAGACCCTCTCCTCTTCATACAAGTGTTTCCCTCACTGTTGATTAGTTGTGGATGTTTTTGCATGAAGAACTCATCTTCCCAAGGCACATTTTCTATTGACATGTTCTTCCACTTGATGTGGTATTCAATGATTATTCTAGTCCTTGGATGCTTGATACATGTTTCAATCACTAAGTTGGGTTCTAATATGATGTCTCCCTCTTCATTGAGATATGAAAGAATACTCTAAATTGCAATATTATCACCAATTACCTTTTTCAAACATGAGACATGGAATACCACATGTACACGTGAATGGGGAGGAAACTCTAATTTATAATCCATACTACCAATCCTTCACAATACTTTATATGGACCATATTAATTCGGTGCTGACTTATTGTCTTTATTTTGTTGCTTGAAAGATATTTGTTCATATGATTGCATTAGAAATACCCAATCCCCCACCTCAAAGTGCCTTTCACTAAGATGTTGATTTGCTCATTGCTTCATCTTGTTTTCTCTATATCCATGTTGTCCTTTAATAGATGGATAACCTCTTGTTTGTGTTGGATGTGATCCCCCATAACTTGAACCTTAGGTTTCCTTCTTAAAGGTGATGTGATGGATGGAGGATGATACCCATGGAGCATCATATTAAAAGGGGACATTTTGGTTGAAGCATGGCAGGAAGTGTTGTACCACCATTCTGCAAAAGGTAACCACTTGATCCATTCTGATAATTTATTAAATGCAAAAAAACAAAGATAGCCTTCCAAGCATTTATTTTCAATCTCCGTTTTTCCATCAAATTGGGGATGGTAAGTTGCATTGTGAGCCAGCTAAGTACCCAAACAAGAAAGCAAGTTGGTCCAAAACTACTAGTGAAAATTGGATCTTTGGCACTTATAATAATTTTGGGATTTCCATGTAGCTTCTAGATTGTTTCCATAAATGTTGTGGTTGTTGTACTTGCATTAAAAGCATGAGAAAGTGACTAGAAATGGGCATACTTTGTAAGTCTATCTGCCACCACCATGATGGCATTCTTTCCTTCAAACTTTGGCAAATCTATGATAAAATCCATTCAGACCTCTTTCTAGTGCTAACTTGGTATCGCTAAGGGTTCTATTTTAAGACCATCCTAAAAAATTATTGCTCGACTCTATGACAAGTTTTCAAAAATCCTTAGTGTTTGCCTATAAAAGCATGTAGCTTTGAAATGAGCTTCTGTTTGAGTTGGGATTTCTTATATAAATATAGACGACGATCCTTATGCTAGAGTAAATCATTATTCCATACAAATTTAACTTATGCACTAGGGTTATGTTGCAGTTGTTGAAAGAGCTGACATGTAGTTTAAACTTGTTTCCATTGTATCGTTGATTTTTCTACCCAATAAATGTGCGGAACAAAAATCACACAAATTAAGGCTTCTACTTTCTCTCATTTCCTTGAAATTAGATCACTGATCATTTTTTTTGCTAGTTTGTTCGTGATTTGTGTGACTAGTTTGTGGTCTAAGAAACTATGACCCAGGGGCATCTAAGCCGTCAATATCACTCGGGGATCGCACCCAGTCCGCGCCACACCAACCCTTAGCATGGTTGGATTTAAAGTATCTTCTCCCAACTATCTTATGAGGTTCGAACTCAGGTCGCCATGTAGAATGTTGCCCGTTGAAACCAAGTGTGCTAGCAAGATTTGACATATCAATGATCATATTCTCTTTCCCTTTTTTGTAGATAATTCAAAGTCATACCTTATCATCTTGGTGAACCACTTTTCTTGCTCTTTCAAAAACAATTGTTGTTCCAAGAAATATTTTAGATTATCATGATTTGTTTTTACCTTGAAGTGTTTACTCATTAGATAAGGGAACTATTGCCTAGCTACATGTAATATGGCCAACATTTCCTCTTCATAAATTTGGGTTTGATCATTGAGTAAGTTCTTTCCTTTATGTTGGTGACTTTCAAAGGCAATGGACATTGCTTCTTGCAATAAACTACACGAATTCCAAGACCCAATGTAGATTTAGACATGTGAGACAAATTTTCATTTATTTTAAACTCTATGTAGTTTCGACTTTTTTACTTCCAACAACTATACATATATATATATATTAAAAATATATATATAAACATTGAATACATGGAACCATGATTGAGTAAATGCCAATGATCTAAATCCAAATAGATTTTAGCCTCTTTTTAATATAGGTTATTGACTTTTCTATTTTGGCCTCACTAGGCCTAAAGTAGAATAACATAATTCATCAAAGTCATTTAGGAATTGCAATGGAAACGTATAAGCCTAAAATTACGTGTACCAAATATGTAATTAAAACTACCTTTTTTATTGTTTCGATTTGCATGATGTTACTAGCTAAGAGAAATATTGTTTTGACAAATTTAAAAAGAAACAAGAATCAAATTTACCCACTGTTTACTTAGTCTAATTATCAGAAGTATGCTTGGAACACTAATATTTATTGATATGTTTCCTTGAAGGTGAAACCAATAAACATCATCGTCTGCACTACAATACAAAGACAACATAGCAAATGATGACAATATCTCCACTCTTAGAACAACTAATTGCTAATTTGGACCCTTAAATTTGCTTCAGACAAGTAATATTTCAAAGGTATATTTACTTCATTTTATGAGCCTAAAGTATAAACTGAATTTCAATATTTTGCAATGGTCCAATATATCATTCTTTTGATGGGACATAAGTTCACATACAGGCTAACTAATGATAATTGTTACAAATAATGATTGCCTCCTTGTAAACTATTTAATCATCTTGCTCAAGGATAGTTCTTTTGATAGATGGAAATATTGGCAATAGTCACTTGATAACATAAGAAACTTCCATAGTTTAAGTTTGGTTACACTGCGATGAAGCAACCAGTTAGCAATTATGGGCATTTGGAAGTAAGAAAATTAAAAATAATCTAACATCATCTACTACTTGTTTCTATAATATACATCATTGATTGTATAGTCATGTTATTTCACTATATGCAGGTTGAAATTGTCTTGATAGACAATAGATTCTTCTATGTCAGTCACAACATGATTGACAGTCACCCACACCTCTGTTATTTTTCTTGGTTTTCCATTTACCATCTCTACAAGAGTGAACTCCCGCTTAGATGTCCCAGGTGTCCAATCATCACAAGATGACCCTTTCCAGTGAAATCTTTTGCTGCCATGTTCATTTTCAGCAGCCAAATTTTTAACCCTTGGTACAACAGCTCCATTTAAGTATACAATGCCATCATCTCCAGTCACTAACATGGTTCTTGGATTATCACTACAAGCTAACTTCTTGTGCATATGCCCAAATACAACCAGGGGAATGTTGAATTGGGTATTCCTCTTCAAAAGTGATATTGCTTCTGCTAAGTCTGTATCAGAAAAAAAAAAAAAAAAAAAAATCAAATGCATGAACCCTGTGAATCAGTAACACACAATTTAACTCAGCTATATTTGCAACATTGCTATGATTTCATGATGATTTGATGGAAATATAAAAAGTTAAATCCAGCCCACACAAACAAGTATTAAACGTTGAAATGAACATAGAGCACTACAAGAATCTAGGCCTAAAATCACGATAAGAGTCATGCTCCAAAATCAAATTCAATTTTGATAGGCTACTATGATTTAAACAGGTTAAACATTCCACCACATAAAGTACGGTTAATTTCAAATATTTCATAAAGAAGATAATCCTTCATAAGATTCTTAGGGCTATATAAATAGCTAGGTTCAAACTTCAAATAAAAAAGAGATGCAAAAGGGAGTCAACTTCCAAGTTCAATTTAAGAAGAGAGTCGTTAAATAGGGTTCAATATATCATTAGAACAAAAAACTAAGCATTTGAAATATTATATTTTATCATATTGATAGCAAAATGCAACTGGAAGGACAATCACTTTATTGGATTCTACTATTAAATCTCTTATTGTTTCTCTTGCTTCTGATTTTGGTTTTGGGGACTACAATAAAATTTGGCATAGGTCTGAAACAATATCTTTTTGGTCTAACATCTTCCATATTACTTAATCAGTGTAGTCAAAACCCTATGGTTTAAACTAGTTTGGGTTGAGTGTTAACTGTGTTGAAATTCGTCAGACCAACTGATTTAGCTTGAATCCAATCAACCAATCGGTTGAAAAACAACCTCAGTAGCTATGTTGCAGGAAACGTGGGGTATAGTGGTATATCCGCAGCATTTGCGTACCAAAATGCGGATACACTTTCTGTATGGCGTGGAAACGTGTTTCCAGTGTACAGATGCATCCCGTGTGTGGGAAACACATTCCTTATGGCCGGAAACATGTTTCTAAGTTGTATCCGCCTCTCTATGAGATGTTTCCAACACTAAATCTGCCTATTTTGATTTAATTTGACTTGGTTTTGTACTAACCTAAATGTTGGTAATTAATGGTAATGTTAAAAGTGACAATTCTTTTATCTTTCTTTTTCTATCTTTTTACTTAAATTTTTAACATTACCATTAATTGTTTTAGAATGTTTAAGAGTGGTTCCAACCTCATCGGATTTCATATGGAGAAAGTAGAATTTCATATTCCATTCAAAATTCAGTAGACTTAACAATTTTCAGGACTTCAGGATTGACAAGATTGCAATATTTTCATTGGCTTCTATCATGAATGAGGGTATGGGATTTGAATCTAATCAAGAGCACCAAGCCCTTCATGTACCCTAATGTTGGTGGCATTGATTATTAAACTCCTATGTCATGGCCTTAGCAAGAATGTACCCTTTGCTGCAGCAAACATCATTGATTAGGCATGCCAATATTTTTCTAACATATTTTAAGGCTTGGGTTATATACTTTCATCAAAATTGAACGGTGTTAGATGATGTCCCTGGAGGATCAAGGTAAAGGCATAGGTTTGATGAGGAAGAAGAGGGTGACACTAATAATGAGGATCCCAACATATGCATCGGACATTGCTTGTCATTTATGTTTATCATTTAAATGTTCTTTCTCAACACACATTATATATATATATATATCGCATTTCCCCATTCCAAAATTTTGAGGGGTGTTTATGTTTTAGAAACTTGTACCCATTTCCCCATATCATGCAACTTAGCCTAGTAGGATGAATGGGATAGAAGAATCCAATAGGTCGTTAGATCCACCAACTAGGGTAGTATTGAAAAGTGTTGTTGTGAGGGTTGAGTCAGAGTGAATGCTTTGGTACAAAATTAATGCCCTCCTCAAGAGGCTATCAATAGGTAATTTATGACAGCAAAAAAGATGTGGATCAAACTTTAGGGAGGTCAAGCCTTTGTTTGGAAAGAAAAGCATGAATGGACTACCTACTCATGTCCTAGTCAACCGTATAAAGTAATAATAATAATTTCCCTCCAACTTCCCTAAAACCCTAAACCCAAGATTATAACCCCCCTGCTTCTTTGCCTCACACACTTCTCATTGTGAGCATTTGAGGAACTTGGAGCTACCGCATTCATTGGACCCTAGAGCATATTTGAAGCTAATTCAAAGTTGAGCTGGGGGAGATTTCAATGGAAACTGATATGCAACTATTATGTAGTGATTTTCTATGAGATAGAAGGAGATTTGTACATCTAGGGTGTTTTATTGCATTTTATTGGATATTAGGATCAACTCTAGTTTGCAAGAAGGTGTAGCAATGTGTACAACTCCATTCGAGTGGAGTAAGGCTCTCTTCGAGGTTTATCATATCTCCCATCTTCAATCCAAGAAACTTCAACATATACAACCATGTTATTCTAGGTGAGTTCCTTTCTTTTCACCTCTTTTTCATTTTCAACAATTAGGTTAATTAGCTCACCAAATGAAACTGGTAAATTGATCACAAGTAGTTTTCTTTCCTTTTTAATTTGTTGCTCTTTCCTCTTTGTTGTTGAACTTCAACTAATCTACAACCCTATATCACATAATCAACCCTAAAACCCTTATTAATCAAGTGGCATTCTCTCAAGTTCCCTTTTCTTCCTATCTTCTCATCCCAAGGTTTCTTGGTTTTACCCTAAAAATGAGTGGTGGCTCCAATATGTCCTTCAACCTTGTGGTAGCATGGTTCTTCACTCTAATTTCCACACTAAATTTTGGCAACTCCACTAGGGAGTTCCTATCAATCCTTCCCTCTCTTAATGGAAGACTCTCTCCTCTCTCCTCTCTCCTCCCTCCTTTGTTCTTCCTTAAACTGTGGAGTCCTCTTTCACCTATTCTATCTCTTTTTATCTTGGTTCCTTACATTTTGGTGTCAACCCTCTCTATCCTTAAAACATGTCTAGCTTATTTTCTTTAACTCAAATGACCATTATGAATATACCTCCCGATAGCTATCCAATTACTCGTGCAACAATTCCTACCCACCCTTATAATATAGGGAACCTTTCTCCCTCCTAATTATACATGAACCAAGTTAACCATGCAGGATTTACACCACTTCCTTCCAACATGACAGAAACCCTTGTTCCAAGCCAAGATTATCATGCAAATTTAGCTTCTCCCCCTGTCCAAGAAAAAATACAACTTACTACCTCATGTAGGACATGTGATGAACTCATGTCCTATAAGTGACAACTTGAAGAGAGAATTTTAAGAGAATTTTCAGAACTTAAAGACTATGTAAGGAAATCAAACCCTCCTCAACAAATAATCCAAGTTGAACCATCTCAAGTCTCTCCTTATGTTCAACCTTATGTGCCTCCATCCAAATGATGTGAGATCCATAAGTCCTCGTCCCATTAGAAAAATTCTCATATAGAAAATCACATTAACTTAAACGATATCCCTTGCCCTAGCTCAAAGGAGTAGTGCAAGTATCTAATAAAAAAACTCAAACTACAGTCAAATGCCATGTCCTTCAACAAAATGGTTTTTCTTCTTCTGAACAAGGCTCACAATCCACTATAATCCATATTTCTACCTCTCAAAATGAAACTTCTTCAACTAGACAATTTATTTCAACTCAACTTGACACTATTCCTCATGTTGAACCCGAGTTTGAGCTAGTGATGTTTGGGTTGCTTCCTTAATCTTGGGGTGATGTACCTCTTGATTCTCTTGAGAATTTTTTCTATTTCTTTGGTTGTGTTAACAAAACCTCCCAAGAATTAAAGACTAATCCTTATTTAGCACACATTAACTATGATGAGTGGTTGGAT
Organism: Larix kaempferi; assembly: GCA_027924585.1. NCBI lineage: Eukaryota > Viridiplantae > Streptophyta > Pinopsida > Pinales > Pinaceae > Larix > Larix kaempferi. Next base: position 13,025,672 of record BSBM01000350.1, on the reverse strand, counting down.
GCCAATATTGCATCACTATCTCCTCCTCCTTTTTCTCCTTGGTCACCTAGTGATCCTCTTTCATGGAGCTTCCCTCCTTCAGAACCTCTTCCCTTGCAGGAGGCCCACTCTAGCCTTCCTCTTCTCCTATCTCCCATTCCCTTTTATCTCCTCCTACCCTTAGCTAGCCCTCTACATCATGGATGACTCTATCCATGTCTCTTCCTTTTTCTCTTTTGCCTTCCTTCTCTTTCCCTCCTTAGTCCAGGTCCCCACTTGAGCCTTCTCTTTTGCTTAGGACAAGTGGCCCTTCCTCTTTCCTTTCTTTGTTCAAGATGGCATTGTTTCCCTACTCCTCGAGGAAACTCTAGCTCGCTCTGGCCTCTCGCTTTCCCCAACCAACTCGAGGCAATCTCCCCTGTCCTCTCTTTTGGATTCTTATGCCCTTCATTGATTCTTTTCTCTCGCTACTTTTCTTCTTTCCCTTGTCCTTTAGAATCTTGAGGCAAGTCTCACCTTTAGATTCCTAGTATTTCATTGGTAGATCAAGATAGTTTGTAGTTATACTAAACATAAAATCTCCATGTTTTAATATGATTCACCAAGTTGAATAAAGCCCCTTCTTAGAATAGGGCCTTTGTGGGGCCAACTTGGGCCTTATGTCGTTAGTGTTGTCGTTTCCTACCTCAAGAGACCAACATTGCCCTCTTTTCTCCTTGTTATCCACTAATTTGCACTTAAGTGGATTTCCAGTGAGCCGCCAAAGTTGTTAACAAGTCCCTTGTTCATTATCAGTGTTCAGAAGTCCATCAGGCCTTCTAGGCCCATTTTTTTGTATCACATGTTCATACCGCCTCAAGGGATTGTAATAAAATGTGCTAGCATGGTATTTGTATCTGTATGTAAAAGAATCGGCTTCCTAGGACTTAAACATTAATCTGACTAGCCCAGAGTGTTTTTTCCCTTGTTAATTATTTGTTGTTGAACAAACAACTAACAATTTTTTAGTTTTTCACTCATACCTCCAAAGTTGGGGTGGTCGACGTGGTGTTTCGTACTTAGGAGGTTATTAGAGCCTAAGTGTCAATGTATTAGACCATGATAGACATTAAAATTGAGTCATATGGACATGTGCTAGGTCCCCTTAGTTTTTTTTAAATTCTGAGAAAAATAATTTTTTCCGTAAAATTAGACTATTTTTTGATAGTTTAATTGGAAAAATAAAAAATGTAATAAAAATATGGTTTGTGGGCATAATTTGTCAAGTGGATGCTCGTTTTCTAAGTCAGAGCATCCATTAAACCCATAAACCCACTTATCCAAAGTTTTGAGTAAGTATTTATCTCAAAAAATAATATTTATTCAAAAAACCCAAAAGACCAATTTAATTGACAAAAAAGACATAATAAAGGCAAAATCTCAATCCCATGGATCAAGGAAATGTGTTGGAATCAAATCTCCTTTGATTGGCAATCAAATCAAGGAGAATATTGAGCAAATAAATGATGATTTGATTGAAGATTGAATATCCACCAAAGAGGGGCGAATTTGTGGTTGGAGAGGTGTCAAGTAGAGGTTGAAAAGTGTCAAATGGTTGGAGAAAGGTGTCATCAACCTCCCAAAACCTCTCACATGTGTCAACAAGCCTTTTCCAAGTGTATAAACTCGTTTCTCCAAGTGTCAAAGAGGATCTCTATTGGGTTTGCTATATAATGAGGCTCCATTCTCTCATTTCACTAGTGAGAGTTGGAGTAGTGAGCCTATTGTAATTTGCTTATGATATTGGCATATTTTTGCTTGATAATAAAGAAGCTTTGGAGGCTAGTTGTGTTGTGCTTTCATGTGTGGACCACCATTGTTATGCTTTTATGAGGTCACTTGTTTCTTTTTTGCAATTTCTTGTTTACTCTTGGTATAGATCTTGCCTCAAAGGATTCCTCCGAATCAATAGGAATATGAATTGTAAGTAAGCTTACTTTCATTTCTATATATTCATGTATGTTTAGAGATCAAATAGTTGCATGTTAAATAAGTTTATTTTCATGTTATTTTACTCTCTTTTTATATGTATTTTCAAGATCTCACGGGTGTGCAAGTTTTGTGACTAAGTTTCATGGTACCTAGCTTGGAGGAAGTGTGGATCTAGTTTGACTCCACTCCACCTCCAACAATTTTCAAGAACATAGTCCCTCGACATCCCACTAAATTATTTTGGGTTGATCTTACTAGCAACAAGCTCCTCTTCTTCTCTTTCTCCATTTAAATCAATTTCTCCCTTTGGTTACATTTTCTTGTTTACTTAGATCTATTGCACAAAACGATAAATCAATATTTAGATTTAGTTTTCAAGATTTAAAAGCTTAGATCTCATAGTTTGTCAACTCTCATTTCTTTTAAGAAGATGTAAGCTTAAGGAAATCTCAATTTTTGCAAGTATTTCAAAGTAGATCTAAGGATTGCTTTAAAAGTAGTTTCATTTGAGTTTAAAGTTCATATCTAGCAATTAATTGCACATCATATTGGCTTCCCAAAATCAAGCCAAGATCCCAAGGAAAGGTTGCTTTCCTTGGTTATTTTTATGCAATTTTTATCAGAGATTTACTTATAAATTTTTTAGGAAATTTTTGTGGATGTTCAAAGACACTCTTAAAAGTGTTTTTGAGCATATTTTAGGATTAATAGCTTGTTGCTTTTGTAGGATTGACGAAAAAATAGAAGAAAGCTCTAGTCGATTTTCGAAGATTTGAGCCATTTAAAGCTTAACAGAGCTCCCTTTCTTGTTTTAAGTCATTTTTATACTGATTTGTAAGCCTTTGGATCCCAAATAACAAGGACCAAAGTGCATTTCTCTATCTTATATTGTAATAAGGCATAATAAATCTTTGAGTAGGCTCCTAAGAGCCCACTCCCCATCCCCCCTGGGGGGATCCACGTCGATGTGTTTTTCGTGAGATTTTTTTTTCTTAGTTTTTGCCTAGTTTATTTTGGGTAAAATTGACATATAATAATTAATATTAATTGTCATGGTCCAATCGAAATATTGGGCCATTGACTTCACTCAGGATATAGGAACTTTTAATTTTGTCTTTGTAGACCGTATACGTTTTTTTACAACTACAATTTTGATTTATCTTTTGGCAAACAAATAATTGGATACTAACCTACCACGCTCTACCAAAGTATTGAAAGGGAAAAGATATTCTTGGTGTAGTAATTAGTTCACATTTCCATTTTCAGCATTTGCTTTTGTTCATTTCAAAGTAACGAACCCAACTATGTATACCCGAAGTATGCTCTCGCCATCACATAAAGGGCTTGCCTAAGTACATGGTGGATGATCGAAAAATAGTTTCTCAACCTCTAGTAATTAGTCTCACATTTGCAATTAACCTCCCCGAAAGGGAAATTCCAGCATCTCGGTTTTGCTTCGTGTGGGAAAAGCTTACAAAGAAAGCATGACCAACTAGAGAGCGACCGTAGGGCCCCGTCAGACTACATCATAGTTGGACTACATCATAGTTGGTGTAGTGTTGGACATCCCCCTATGACTCCACCTAGCCCACATTTTCTTGTGTAGGACCACACTTGGTGAGTCTGGATACATTCCCAGTATCAATTTTGGTATATCGGGAATCCCCTTCCCTTTTTAATCCGCTCATTAATTCATTGATTTAAAACGAAGCAAGACACACTACAAAATATTTTACTTTCTCAACAGCACATTACGACTCCATTTTTCAACACTGGTCATTTTACTTTGACAATCATTTGCTTTAAACTACTATGTGTTGAATGATCTTTTAATTTATATGTGATTTATGCTGTTGTATCAATTATTTTATTTGCAGTCTCTTGCTTCAGTTTTCGGTTTATAAAAAACTCTTAAAAAACTTACTCATCCAAAAACCATCACCTAAAGCTTAATCAGCCCTAGTAACTTTTAGGGTCCACCCCCTTGGCTTCGTTAGGAGTTTTCCTAAACGGAGGAATCAAGAATCAAGTGACAGTATTTGACTCGAAGCTTGCCACCAAGGACACACTTAGTGTCTTGAATATTTCTGCCACGCAACCCCCAGGAGTGTGAAAGGCGGCAACACTCCTCCCTTTTCTCTTTTTACATCTTCCTTTCTTGGTCACCTCACTATTGATTATCTCCCTCTAGGTCATTGTCTTCAGTAGGGTTTGACTTGAAATGACTCCCTAGTTGGGACTGGTAACTGCTCCCTTGAGATGTCAGCTATGGTAGTTGATCCTATACCTTGTAGTTGTAGGATCACTTTTGTCTCTCCAAAGTCTTTGTCCTTCCTTCTCTTGTCTCTTGCATTTTCTAATCCATCCCTAGCAGCTAGCATTGTTGCCTCTCTTCCTTTCTTTTTCCTTTTTCATCTTTGTTCATCCTCCTTTTCTCCTCTCATGCCTTCATTGGTACTTTATTAGCATCACCACCCCTCATGCCCTTGCTAGCTTCGAGTTGGTGTTATTGCTCTCTTTCCCTTCACTGGTGCTTCTTGAACATTGCCACCTCCTGCAAATTCGCTAGCTCTACGATGGAATTGCTTCCTCATACCTTCACTCGTGCTTCACTAGTGTCACAACCCTTCTACACCCTCAAAGTCTTTAAGCCTAGCATTTTCCACTTCCTACCTTTGCTAAGAACTATACCAATGTTGTCACCTCTTTCATGTCATGCCTTTGCGAGTTCTATTCTAGTGTTACTTCTTTCCTTCTTCTCTTCTTGCCTTTGCTCACTTCTTGTCCTTCCTAGGGAGTTGGTGTTCATTGTTGCCTTTTCCCTCGCTCGAGCAAGCCTCTAACGTCTATATTGCAAGTACTTAGCTTGCTTTGGCACCAAGATTACCTCGCTCACATATTTCGCATGCATGAGCAAGCTCCCACATCATCAACACCCATGCTTAGGTAAGTATAGGCATTTCATTTCTAACCCTTCTCCCATTCTTTTTCACATTTCATTTATAGTTTTTTCTTTACATTACTCACATCTATTTTATTAGCATGCCCAAGTGGACTCTCTCTATCATATGGCACACCCAAACACAAGCTTTCACATAGCATTGCTTGTGCTCAAGTGAGTACAAGTATTGTTCTCTTACAAGCTTTCATTTCATTTCAATACTTTTTTTTTTGTAATTAAATACCCATGGGGATTTGAACTTATGACCTTCCATTTACAACTTTTTCAACTCAATTACTCAATACCAATTGCTCTACCCCCCATGGGCATTTCATTTCAACACTTACTTTCATAGTCTAGTTTCTATTATGCTTTTATGGTAATTAGACTTGTTGCCCATGTCTCATTTCAATATTTACATTTCATAGTTTAGCTAGTGCTTTACTTTCATAGTAGTTAGATTTGCTTGCCTTTGCCTCTCGCCCTTTCTTTTCTCTTTGTTTTCTAGTTGCATGTTATCATACCACCTATGAAGTCCTTGTAGCTTTGCTTACATTGATTATTGAGGTATGCGGATCTTCATATGTCCAACATGACGAGTTTATTGGACCTTTGAGACTACTTGAACACTCCTCCATTTATGGTTAACCATTTTAATGGTTATTGCAGTCCCACCCTAGGGGATTGAAAAGTAAACCCGCGACCTATTTATTGGTGAGATTCTGACCTCATTCAACACACAATGTACGCATAATGCATTGTGCCAGTATGAATCATATTATGAAGATTGTACATTGCATTGTGCCAGTTTGAATCATCTTATGAAGATGTGTTTCATTGGTTAAAGGTGTTTCTGAACACAGCCATTCCACTTGAATACTTTGGACTCAGCATGAAATCCTAACATGGTATCAGAACAGGGTAACTCTTTCCCTATGGCACTTTGGTGACCTAACATGGTATTAGAACAGGGTAACCCTTTCCCTATGGCACTTTGGTGAAGATGGAAGAGATGTCTTTCAAGCTCGGTGGTTCATCAGCGTAAACGAGGACTGTTCAAGCGCAGTAGGAATCTTGATAAGCACGGTAGTGTTGTGAAAGGCATATTTATAGATTACTGTAAACATCCACGCTACTGTGTTTTGCTGGCTCATCAGCGTAAACGAGGACCTCTCAAGCGCAATGAGAATCTTGATAAGCACAGTAGTATTGTCGGAGGCATATTTATAGATTAATGTAAACGTCCACGCTGCTGCGTTTTGCTGGGAAAAAGAAAGAATTAGCTTGCTGGATTTATGTGGAAATATTTTTAGAACCACATCTCTAGAACATTGTTGATGTTGAATTTCATATTAAACCCATTTTCTGCAGATCCATTCTCTCGTGAACGAATCCATTCATTGTCGCATGGATATTTTTCTTTGCTAGAGCGTGGCTGAGCTCGTTTCGGAAGCAATAGATAAGGGTTTACTGAGATTGAGGAGAGACTGCCTAGAGCTCGCCATACAGTCGATATGCACACACAATAAAAATGCTTGGCGTGTTTTAAAAATCTGCATTTTCAAACCCATCTACTTGATCATTTTCCTATTAGATTCTGCTATCTCTTTAGGTGTGTTGGCCCATTCTTTTGTTGTTGATTTTATTATAAAATTGATACAAGGAGATTTATAGTGTGTGCTTGTTGATCTGAGCACATCCTTATAAAAAATCAGATCTTGTTTTAGTTGCACAACTTGTGGGTAAGTTTGACAAAAACATCTTTACCCAGTTCAGTGATTGGGAATGGGAAACAGTCTTGCACTGGTGTGAACTCGTTGGCGCCTTACGATGTATAGAGTTGCCAGGTGTTCATGGATTCACGAATCCAAACGAATTTCCACCCCAAAGGAGTAATTTGAAGGCCCAAGCATCTCTGTCGATTCTGATTCCATTTGCATGCCTGACGGTTGACTGGTTCAATGCTTTCATAGGCCCGCTCCTATTTTGATCTGATAGTCGTCCTGTAGGAGTTTGCACTGCGTCAGAAATCCTTGCCTATCGGTTAGGTGTTTTTTCGAGTGCAATGCAGGTTTACTCGTTGGATTCTCCCACTGCCCACAATGTAGTGTTCTTGTGGTTTCCACAGTTTAGTCGCACTAGTTTATCCTTTTCATTCGGTCCTTCTTGTCTTTAATTCCAATTGAATAGACGACATAAACATTCAACATGGCGTGTGATAACTCGCACTCAAATCGTCCTTTATCGGCGAGGTATAGTTCCATTCTTTTTCGTTATTTTTTTGAAATTTCGACGATCTAGGTCGTCTTAAAATGGGCCAAAATCCAAAGGGTCACAATTCCATGGCATAGTTCCGCAGTAAATGGAGTGAAACTACGTTCCACCAGTTTTTATAACCAAATCTAAGAAACAAATCACCAGAAAAGCGAGACGATTTGAATCCCAGTTATCCCACGCCATTTTAAATATTCTCTTTGGTAGTTTTTTAACATATTTTTTCCCCTTTGGGAAAAAAACAATGGTATTTTATATGGTCTATTATTTTGAAGTTAGAATATCCAAATTGAAGATGGAATATGATTTTCTTCTTTCTCATGCTGATGAAAAGAACAAGGATTTATGATATGGGAGGTTTGGAAAGCTCGTAACCTGTGTATTTTTGAAGGCAGATGTCCTTCTAGGGATGGTATTTGCTATAAAATTATTGCTGCACATAAGGAATTTGTCACTATTCACGGTGCTGAATATGGTAGAGATACTCTTGTTAAAAATCGCAAATATGCCCCTCCTGTGCTTGTATTCCCATGTGCTTTCTTTGATGGGGCTGCAGCGGGTCGGTATGGGGGTGGTGGAGCGGGCGCCACCTTACACATTAACAAGGATATTTCCATACATATCTGGCTAAACCTGGGGAATGGATCCAATACTAGGAGTGAGTTATGTGCCCTATGGCTTATACTATTTTGGGCACGGTTGAGAAAGATCTCATCACTTGTAGTTTTTGCAGACTCATTATCTATTATCTCTTGGGCGAGTGGCAAGACATCACTCAATGTATTGCTCCTTAAACACTGGATGGATGCGGCTCAGATACTTATCCGGGATTTTGAACATATCCATTTTGAGCATGTTTTTCGGGAGGCTAATATGGAGGCGGATATGCTTTCAAAGCGTGCACTAAACTCTCATGCTGGGGTCATCATGTGGCAGGAATGGCGGGAGGATACTCTTTTTTCTCAGGGTTCTTATCACCTACATTGGTCTTGATGCATATATGCTATTTATTTTTTTCTGTTTTTGTTATAGATGCTCTTTATTTTGCGGGTTGATATACTTACATATATGTTAGCTCTATGTGCAGATCCTTCTTAGGGACTGGCTCCAACTACTTGTTGGACGTTTTTGTTTGCACTTTCTACTTATTGTGGCAGATATGACAGTCGCTATGGCTGTGGTTAGGCATATTATGTTTTGTTTTGATTTATATATGATGTGTTTGGGTTTGGGCAGCTGTGGCTGTCGGTATATATGATCTTTACTATTATGGTCATGGACACTTTGATGTACTGAGATATTTGGATCCGTTTCTCCTACTGGAGGGATTCCTAACACTTATTGTGGACATATGGTTCTATATTTTTTGGTCTTTTCTGATGTAGATGCTGACACATCTGGTATATGTCTGGCTTGCCCATAGTGCTCCCTTGTACTGGGCTCGTATGCAGATTGTATGTTTCTGACAGCTGGTGTTATTTACTATTTCGTATATTAATAGTAAGTTAAATTTTTCTGTGAAAAAAAGAAAAGAACAAGGATTTGCGTGACCTCATTTAAGGCCTAAATCAAGAAGTCGCATAATTAAGAAGCGGTAAAGGTTATTTGAAAGATTGTCTTGTTAGTTACAAACATTTGTTTTTAAGAAGTATGAGGACTTTTTGAACGGTTGAACATTTCATATGAATGTGCTAGATGGATCTAATGAAGAGGATGGATTTAATGAAGAGGTTTGTCGAGACCTAGTGAATGATTATTGTAATAACAAAAAACTACTTAATGCTTTGGAAGAAGTTAAATGTCTTTCTAAGCAACGTATTAATGTTGAGATGCTTTTTATGATATTTTTGATGATATTCCTAGTGGTGATAGTGTTTGTAAGAATGATGATATTAATGATGTATCATTTCGTGTTTTGTTGGCTACTAATGAATTGGTTTCTCCTAAATTTGAGAAACATGTTAAAGGTATTGGGTCTCTCCTATTGTGCCAAATGGGTATATAGGTGATGGGCTTGGAAAGTGTGGATAGGGTATTGTTGTTCCAGTAGGTCTTGAGATGAGACCAGTGTTATTAGAATTGGTCTGATTCATGTAAAACCGATCGGCCTGATCAGTTTCAACCCTCTAACGGTCTGAACTGCCTACTTAGACCAGAAATGGTTGGTTCGATATCAGACTGTCATTTTTTCATTGAACTAGTCGGTTTCGTATGATGTCGTATAGTCACGGTTGTGGGCCCATAAAATGCATTTTTTTTTTAAACCACAAAAAACCTACTCTAATCTAACCTAAACTAATATAAACAATAATCATCAATGACAGTAGATGGTAATACTAAATTCTTAAAGTAAAAGTGGCATTCTCTTTATCTTTCATTTTCTATCATTTTACTTAAATTTTTAACATTACCATTAATTGTTTTAGGATGTTTGAGAGTGGTTCCAACCTAATCGAACTCCATATGCAAAAAGAAGATTTTTATATCCCATTCAGAATTCAATAGACTTAATAATGTTTAGGGTTTCAGGATTGTAATGTTTCCACTGATTCTATCATGTATGAGGATATGGGATTGACATTTAATCAAGCACATCAACCCCTCTATGTACCTCGATGTTGATGGCACTAATTGTTTAACTCATTTTTCATGGACTTAGTAAAAATGTACCCTTCACTCAAGCAAAATTACTTATTAGGCATGCAAAGTTTTCTCTACCTTTTTTTAATGCTTGGATTAGGAGGTTTCATCAAAATTGTAGGGTGTTGACTAATGTCCTTGGAGAATCAACTTTGAGATTCGAGATAGAGGCAAGGGCTAGAGCCTAGAGGTGGAGGGCACAGGGTGGTATTGACGAATATGATCCCAATATAGGCAACGATTTTGATGATATGTAGTTATTTGTTGTGACATGAAGTTTTGAATTTTTTTGGACTCTAGTGGCCATTTAGAGCCTCTTTGTTTATGTATGTTGGGTCAGATATAGATTGCACTCAATGCCATTTTAGTTATATGCACCTTTACTTTCTATATACATGAGAAACTTTGCATATTTCTGTATAATTGTTTGGACTCTCATGGATACACACACACACACACATATGCATTTCAAAATTTGAATATTTTTTGGTCGATCGTTTTTTGGTTCATTTTTTTTTTCAATTTTTCTCCGATTCGGTCTAGTTCATATTTTTTGGATATGTCGGTTCGATGACTGATCCGGTTTTGATAACATTGGATGAGACCCTTGAAATCAAGACTTGGATATGTTGAGACTCCATTACTAGATGGATGTCAGTCTACCAATGATTTAGATGAAGGTTATTATGTACCCATTGCTATTTTGTTTATTGTTGACGTACATTCTACTTAGTTGCATGGAGCACAACATGCACCAACTGATGAGGATAGTATGCTTGAGTTGGAGATAGATGACACCTATGTTGATTTGTAGGGACACCCTACACCTTTGGTTGCATAGAAATCATACTTGCACCATGTACTCAACAGGGACAAGACTCTTTGTCATATCAATATCTTCATCATAAAGATGAGATGAGTTCATCCAAGAGTCAAAATTCTTGGTATGGTCGCAGTGATGCATACAAACCTTTACAAAAGAGCCTTAAGAGGAAAAAACTTGGACTGATGTTGACTACCAAGATTGATTGTGGTTGGATTGATTTCAACAAGTGCTTGAGGACTTTGTATATATGTGTATCGTCGATTATACTATGGTATAGTGCTCTTTATTCATGTTGATTGATTGAGTGTCATCACAATCTTTGTTAGATAATGTTGTGATTGGGAAAGCACATTATCCCCTACAGATGGAGTTCCCCTCCCTACTTGCAGACTTATGCCTCTTCATTGATCTTTTTGCTAACTAGTTTGGAGAATTGCTCATTCAAGATGGTCATTGAAACTCATTTCGATCAAATACTCAAGTATGTGTGGAGGTGGATCTAAAGCATCAAATCCCCCCCTGTATTCATGTTTATGTATTGATGGTGTGTGCCAACAGAAGTTTCAACACCTTAATATACCGAATACTTACTTTGCTTTCCAAGCTTAGGACCATTTGATTCACAATTTTCCCACATCACAAACCTAGGCCAGGTGAGGGGGTGACTGGGAATGGCGCTGCCAGATCCCCTTCTTCTAGAGGTTAGGGAACTAGTGCCACTTCAATAGCTTAAGGTTCGGTGGTCCCTCACCAGTTGATGGCTCTACTAAGGAGCATGTCACAAGTTTAGGTGTCTCAAGGATAGGTGGTTCAGGAGGGAATGGGTCTAGTGGCACTAGTGCTAGAGGAGCAAGGGAGAATGGTTCATGTTCTAGCGGTGCTAGCTCAGGTGGTGCCAACATTAGTGGTTTAGGGGTGGATGAGTCTTCTTTGGTTGTGGGATTCCCTGGAGTTCCTAGAAATCCTATTGTGGTGATTGCAGATAGGTCTACCTCTTGTAGACCTATTGGTATGGATGTGAAGTCTAGATGGGATGTCAAAAAAACAAGAGGAAAGTGGTTTCCTCACATGCTCATGCAGATAGGCCCGTTGGGGATCTTAACCCCAAGTTATGGGTGAAGTTCTATAAGAATGCCATGTTACGCTTGTATGATCGTCGTTATCTAAGACCGATTGGATTTGATATGGATAATCATTATAGTAGCTTAGGACTTCATCTTCCATTGGAATGGATTTGTCCCTACTATCTTGGAATGTCAGAGGGATGATGATTCCCAATCACAAGCAATTTTTTGGCCCAATGTTTTGCAACATGTCCGACTAGATGTGGTCTTCTTATAGGAAGTCAAGTTAGTTTGCTTTGAGGTTCAGAGTCACACCATGATGGATTACTAGTGGAATGACCCTTGTTGGGATTCAAAGCATTGTTAGGGGAGCAGTGGAGTGGTGGTTAGTGTTCAACTACTTTACAAAGCTTCGTGGTTGCTTCAAGTTCTGACATGGACGATAGGTGTGTTTGGGTTATAGTTTTGATTCAAGATAGGGTGTTAGTATTTTGATTGGTGTGCGCCCCCAACCTAATTTCCAGCAGGGGCATCTTTGGGATTGGATGGAATCCTCTCTCCGAGCTATCGAGTGTGCTACAACTTAAACTAGAAACAAATTAAAGTTCAAAAAAACAATTCTAGCCTATGTGCAAATAAGAGGGAGACCATTGTGTAATACCCAGTGTCTTAAGCCCCAGACATATGTAATTGTTTATTATTGTGGCACTAGGTGCCAAGACAAGGGTCTTTAAGGACCAAGAGACATTATTATTATTATTTTGTAAATAATCAATATATAAAAATAATTGGCACAACGGGGAGCACTAAAAGAGTATGGGAGGCATAGATCCACAAGGTGAGGGGTAATGGGGACATTCCTAGCAATTAACAACTTGTTTGGTTGAGGTTGGTATGTGTTACTACCCGAGTTGCACTCAGTTGGACTTTCAAGCGAGCGTTTCAGGGATGAACATGTTACATGTTCTTTTTTAGCAATATTGAAGTCCATGAGGCCATAATTGGGCCCTTTTTAAAACTTTTCTGCGTGTCCATACCCCCATGGGGAATTGTAATAAGTTAGTCTAAGCATGGTATTTTTTGTAACAGGCTTGGCTTACCTTAGGTTTATCTATCAAGAGGATACTCTAGAGTGTTTTTCATTAGGAATTATGTGTTTCACTTCAGCGACGTATAATTCATGATTTTTTCACTCACACCCCCAAAGCTGGAGTATTCACCTTGGTGGTCAAACCTTGGGAGGTTATTAAAGCCTAAGTGTCTATGTATTTTTTCATGCTATCCATCAATAATGAGTCATATAGACACCTACTAGGTCCCCTAGGAGTTTGAGTCAATTATGAGAAAAATATTTTTTCCCGCAAAATTAGGCCATTTTTTAATGGTTTAATTGGAAAATTTTAATTTGTGATAAAAGTGTGATCCGAAAGCGAAATTTGGCACTTGGATGTGTTATCCACTATATTGCACTTAGTATATTCCAAGTGAACCGTCGAAGAATTGAACAATCTAATTGTTCATCATCAGTGTTCTGAGATCCATCAGGCCAAGTTTTGGCCTCTTTTTTAATAATTGCATGTTCATACCCCCTTGGGGATTTTGTAAAAAATGTGCTAGCATGATGGTCTATGTAAATATTTTGGATTCCTAGGAATTAGACATCAAATGCGAACATTCCATGGTGTTTTTTCCCTTATCAATTATGCACTGTTGAATAAACGATGTATAATCGACTAGTTTTTCACCTGCTCCTCCAAAGTTGGAATGTCGTCTTGGTGCTTAAGCCTTAGAAGGTTCTTAAAGCTCAAGTGTCAATGTTTATGAGCATTCTAGACATCAAATTGAGTCATTATGGACATGCACTAGGTCCCCTAGGATTTTCGATCAGTTCTAAGAAAATATTTTTTTCCCGTAAGACAGGCTCTTTTTTTAATATTTTAATTAAAAAACCCAAAAATGTAATAAAAGTGTGGTTAGGAGGCCAATTTGGCCATGGGGGTGCTCGTTTTCTAACTCAAAGCACCAAATTTACCCCTAGACCCACTTTCCTAAGTGTTTAAGTGATTTATTTTTCACTTAAATTACTTTTGCTCAAAAAAGTCAAAAAGTGAGTGAAAAAATAGAAAAATAATAAAGTTATGAGGAAAATCAGATTCCTAAATTAGGGGAATTTGATCCCACTAAAGAAGGAGTTGAGTGGGCAATCACATCCCATAAATACCTCAATCAAATCAGACTTGAATCAGGGCTTATTTTATGGCCCATTCATCTCCTCAGTTTGAGAAATGCGCCCCTCTTGCTCTCTCTTACCCTAGTGCGCCCCTCTCCTCCATTTTTCTATTTAAGAAGAAATTGGGCTCTCATTTATCTCATGGCTAGAGAGGACCGAAAGGATGATAATTCTTGTACTGTATTTTGTAACATATTTTTGGAATAATAAAGGCTTTGGAGGCAAATCCGTGGTGTGCTCTATGTGTGTGGATGCAAATGTCAATGGTTTATGAGGTAACTGTAGCGTAGCTTAATTATTTGATGCATTTGTGGATGATCAAGGCCTTCAAAGGACTATTACTAGTTGGTAGGATTTATGATTCTAGTTTGATTTCATATATTGCTTGCTCATGTCCGCGGTATAGAAGTAGTATGTTATTACTAGTTTGTATGCTTACTCTTTTGATTTATGGCATGAGAAGCACTAGATTTGAAGCTTTGTGTACGTAGTTTTATTTATGCAGGTTTCCTAAGCTTGAATATGCAGATGATCTAGTTTGAATCTACTACTCTTCAAGTACTTTCAGGATACAGTCCCTCCGTTCTCCACCAGCAGGCTCCATAGCTCAAAAAATTCCTAGGATTCCAACATTCTTCCTATCTCTCTCTTTCCTTCATTTTAAATTTAAACTTTTCTGGTTACGATTACTTGCATGCTTAGTTAAATTAGTTTCATTTGAAAGGAATATTTTAAAAAGTTGATTTAAGTTAAGTATGTTACTAGATCTAGGATTTAAAGCTTAGTTTTAGTAGATCTAGGTTGCTTAAGTACTTGTGCATAATTCTTATCTTTCAGTACTTAAAATTTGTATGCTTTTAACGTTCATTTGGGCACATTTAGTGCATTTCAAGTGGCTGGTTTTACATTTTTATCGCCATAACAAGAGGAGGTGCTGCTGGAAAATCGAAGATCTAAAGCCATCCAAGGCTTCCCGAAGCAGCACTCTTCTTTCTTCTTCATTTCTAAAAACCTGTAAGCCTTTGGATCCATATTTGTAAGGACCAAAGGCATCCACCTTTTTCACTTGTAATATAATAAGAAGAAGAAGAGCAAGTGGGCTTTCCAAGTGCCCGCACCCCATCCCCCCTGGGGGGATTCATGTTGCCTCCTTGATGGTTTTCTTTTCTGTATCATTATTTTTGCTTTAGATTAGTCTCATTTTTCTTGTTTTGTTCATTTTAACTTTACTTGCATGTTTTTTGTAAAGTAACGAACACTAACCTGACATTGCTCTACCGAACTACCCAAGAGAGCTTGCTCGATTGGAGAAAAGATACTCTTTGTCGTAGTAATTAGTCTCACATTTTCCTTTTTGCATTTCAATCTCAATTGGAATAAACAATCCGCCCTTTCCATGTATGCTCTTTCCCATCGCATGTTCTCCCTGATCTTTGGGATAACCAAAAGTGGAAGTGTGCACTTTTTAACTTTCCACATATAATAAACAACTCACCTTAATAAAAACAACTTCCCCAATACATTACGAAAATCCGGTGTATAAGTCTTTGATACTGTGTGGGAAAATTCTTCAAAGGAAGCGGGAAACACTGGATAGTGACCTCGGGATACTATTAGACTGCACCCTTGATGGGTTTAGTGTTGAACATCTCCCATAGACTCCGATCCAACCCACATTTCCAAGTGTGGAACCACCTTTGTTATAATCCGGACATATTCCCAATACCTCATGGTATATCGGGAATTTCCTTCCCCTTAATCCACTCATAATCTTAATAAATTAAAGCTGACCAAGTACATTGCAAAACATTTACTATTTTCAGCAGCATTAGGTTATTTTGACTCCATTGGCACTGGTACAATTTTATTATATTGATATGCTTTCAGTCAAATATGTTATGAATGTCGTATATATTTTTATGTTGTTGAATACAAATTTCACATTTGCAGTAGCTTGTTTCAGTAATCCATTTCGAAACTCCTAAATAACTTCGCATCCACAACTAATAAGTAATTGAAGACCCTTAGAAACTCTTTCATAGGGACTATCCCCCTTGGCTTCGTTACAATTTAGCCTAAACGGAGGAGTTAGGATTAGGTGACAACCCTGACTCGAAACTTGCCCCCAAGGATGCACTCAATGGCTTGAAGATTTATGCTACGCTAAGCCCCTTTTCCCCAAGGTGCGCATCTGGCCGCAACAGGATGCTCGTTTTCATGCTCAGAGTGTCCTCTTTATCCTGGGACCCAATCTTCCTATGTTTTGGGTGATTAAATTATCACATGGAGTATTTTTTCTTATTGGCCCTACAAAATGGCATTTTAATGCTAATGGTGCGATAAAATGACACCAATATAAAAATATATATATAATTGAAAAAGCAATTAACATGTGCCAAAATGAGTTGGAATCTTATGTCATATAGAGGGTGATTTTATTCCTAAGATAAAGGGTCACTTTGGATTTGATTTAGAAGTCAAAGATTTGAATATCAAACTAGAGATGCGTCCTCTCTCCATTATGGGAGGCTCTTTCCACATGGCATTAAGGCATTGGTTGTGATCATTTCAAGGAGGGAGGCGCCTACCTCATGGAGAGGTGGCACACTCCCATGAGTTTGGCTTCCAATCAATCCCTTGTTCAACACATTTCACTTAAGTTTACTCTCCCATCAAGCTAATGCACCCTCCCTTGATTGATGCGCCCCCCTCATGCACGAGATTCTTATTTAAGAGAGCATCTCTTCCATTGTAAGCATCATAAGGTCGAACCTATGCTTTCTAATGTAATATTTTTCATTGAGTTAATAAGAGGTTTTGGAGGCTACTTTGGTGTTGTCTGCAGTGTTGGATTGTTCCATGCTTTGCTAATATGAGGTAAATTGTATCATGGTTGTATGCTAGTAATTGTTGGGATTCATTTGTCTTTAAAGGGAAAGTATTTTCATAAAGAATAGTAAGTAGTGATTTACTGATTATTTGCTATTGCTAATGGTACTAGAATTATGGAGGTAGAAAGATTTCTTGCTTGAATCTATTATGTCTCATGTTTTCTTTTAGTCATTCACACAGATGCTCTTAATCCCCTTTGATAGTGTTGCATTTATCTTGCAGGTTGTTTAAGCTAGAGGAGTGGATGAGCATGTTAGCTCTTCTTTTCATTCAACAAATCTAAACAAAGAGATTGATCCCATCGGTGCATCAGGAAGCAGACTCCATAGCCCATCATCAGTGCTCAACCCCCATGGGTTCATAACTTCTCGATCCAATTTCTCTCATCTCTTCTTGTTACTGGTTTTGTTTTCTATTTATATTTTGATTCAGATTTTATTCTCAAAGTAGATCTAAATGTTTGCAATCTAAAAGTTATAAAAGGATTATCTCAATATTCTAGATCTAGATTGTTTTTCTTCATTTTGGCAAGTTTTAAATAGAAGATCTAAGAGAGCAAAATAGAAGAAATTTTTGAAGTTAAAGTTCATATCAAGCAAATCTAATGCTACTGATTTTCTTTCCATCTCTTAAAGAGGCAAACAAAGATCCTAGGAAGGCAATTTTTTTAACTTGCCTTATGTAGTTAAATTTGTGTTTTATTTTGCTAGTTTACTTATAATTTTTTTGTAGCAATTTTGTAGTATTGCCAAGAACATTCTTAAAGTGTTTTTGGCCACATTTGATCTAAAAAAGATTGCTGTATTTTCTTGTTTTTTAGCAGGTTTTGAACATTAAAGTGACAAAAAATTGAGATTTGGAGGTTTCCATGACCATTTGGAGCATTTTAGGAAACCCCCTCTTTATCTAGTTCACCCTCTTTGAATTTATTGTAAACTTGTTACTCCCAAATCTTCAAGGGACTAGAAGT
Organism: Larix kaempferi; assembly: GCA_027924585.1. Taxonomy (NCBI): domain Eukaryota; kingdom Viridiplantae; phylum Streptophyta; class Pinopsida; order Pinales; family Pinaceae; genus Larix; species Larix kaempferi. The sequence continues at coordinate 13,007,885 of BSBM01000350.1, read as the reverse complement.
AATTCTAAAGAGCATTGTAAAAGATTTTAAAACGGGAGCAAGTGGGCTAACTAGCGCCCACACCCCATCCCTCCAGGGGGGAGCAGTTTTGCCTCATTTTTTTTGTGCTTTGCATTGTTAGTTTAGATTTTTATTTTTCTGCTCTTATTAAAAAGAACAAACTAAAATTAACCTTGTTGGTTATGTTTCAACAGCTGATCACAAGTGTTCTCAGGACCTCACATTTACTTTTGCTTTATTTTTAGTTTTTTTTGCTTCTAATAAAATAAACATAGGATTAAAATTTAACTTGTTGGATCCATTTCAACAGCGGGCCATGAGAGTTCTCAGGGCTTAGTTTTCTCATTTTTTTAACAATTTCCTGCTTTTATAGTAATTTGGTCCTTGCTTTCTAGAAGTACAATGCCATGGAAAGAGCTTGCTCGAGTACTGGAATTCGGTCGGAAAATAGATTCTTGGAGGTAGATCTAATCAAGTAGAAAATATATCTTGTTTAAATAAAATAAACCAACGCTTAAAATCCGACTATGCTCCTGGCCTCTACAGCTTAGTCTAATTAGTTGATCAACCACAAAGGAAGATAAGCACTAGTTTAAACCAACGCTTAAAATCCGACTATGCTCCTGGCCTCTACAGCTTAGTCTAATTAGTTGATCAACCACAAAGGAAGATAAGCACTAGTTTAATAGGAAAATCCAATTAAACTGAATTTCAAGAACTCGAAAGGTTCTGTGGATTGACACCATAGAGTCAAAAGGATACTGTAAGCAAGTTATGCCTTGCCTTGTTGGACACTTAGTTAAATCGCTATAGCACTCGGTTCAAGAGGTTAAGTTTATTTTGGTCCAAACCCCCAATAAACCCACTCCTTTAATACACACTAATAATTTTAAAACTGGAAACAAGATTTTGCAATACTTTCACGACACAACACAACTGCATCACACGTACAATCTCGGCACTGGTCATTATGCGTTATCATGGTTAAGTTAATCTACGAAATTTCGTGAATGGTTTCAATCTTATGTGTTGTTGTAATTAAATTCAATCGCAATTATTTCTTTGTTCCAATATTTTTCCATTTCATAACTCCTAGAATAGCTTTTATTCATTTTCATAGTTTAAAATCCATAGTTTCTTTTATAGGGACCACCCCCCTTGGCTTCGCTAGGAGTAGGCTAGATGGAGGAGTCAAGTAATTAGCTGACAACACTTGACTCTTGCTTTCCCCCAAGGACACACCGAGCGACTTGAAGGTTTCCTGCCGCGTTCCCCCCTAGGTGTGTATTAGGCGACAACATTTTGGCGTCGTTGCTGGGGATAGACCATTCTATTCCCGAGTCACGACTTTTTGTTTTCTCCTTTTTTTGTTTTTGCTTTGTTTGATGAATGTTTAGAGTAGACCTTTATTCTTTCATCTGGTGACTCCATTAACCTTTTTTCTTTTTATTAAATTTTAAAGTTAAAAAAAATGTGACTTTTTAATGCATATTCTTATTCTCACATGGCGGCTCCATTGAAGGGATAAAACCCTTGTATCTCATAAATTTGTTGAGACTGGTTGTGTCTAGATGAGCCCATGCGACACAGTAAACGTAAACGCTAATCATTTTGACAACTCATTGATTCAGTACTAGATGTTCTCCATGATCACTTCAAAATGACATTGCTTAATTCCTGATATGGATGATGAAAGAAAAGAGTATGGTCCCAAGATCGCCACTACATTTCATCCCATTGATTTTTCAGTTATTCCAGGTTTTCCAAATGAATATTTTGACCCGAGTGAGGTGTTTGAATATACCCCATACTTTTATGGAAATGGTGATTCGACTGTTTTTCACATCACATCTATCCTCAGTGTTATGGTTAAGGCCAACATCCTTCACGATGACCGTAGGATGGAAATATTTGCGTTATGATGATGCTTATGATTGGTTCTTTGAGGAACTTCCTAATAAATGCATTACCTCCCTTGCAAATTTCTTTGAGAATTTTCTTAAGCGGTGGCATGATGATGACAGTGATATGGAAAATATTATGGCCATGTTTTCAATCAAGGAAGCACATGAGGATCCCTTAATTGAAGATATTATCAAAGACCCTCCTCGTGTGGAGATGATAAAGGACATTGAGGACACGGGTTGTTCTCCAGTTTATTCCACTAGTGATGATCACATGGGTATTCCAGAATTGCCATCAGAAGAATCCATTATAGAAGTTGATGAAGAAACTATTAAGAAACCATTGATGGAATATGTTATTGAGGAACCTCTTCATATTGCCATGGTGAAAAGCATTGAAGATTTGGAGCTATCTCAAGATCATTTCAGAGAGGATGATAACACTTGTACTTCACATCTACCTTCAAAAGAAACTAGTACTGAGGCCTATAAAGAAATTTATGACGAAGACTGTATTGTGTATGATGATACTCCTCCTTGTTCTTCACATGGTAATGAACCTTTGGAAAACGTGTTCCCTTGCAATACTTTTCAATCCAAGCCTCTTAAAGAGGATTGTTATGAACAGGAGGAGGATAAGTATAGCCAGGGATATGATGCAATATGTGAAAATCTCCCCCCTTTTGACAGGGATGGGCATAATGATGAATATATGGATTTAGAAAATCCCATCTTTGATGTATCCATAGGAGAGAGTGTAGATTTTAAAACCTTTGGTCATCTTAGCATGGAAGAGAAGCACATAAATTTCTCATATGATAAATCATAGCCCTGCATGAGTATCAGTAATGAAGACCTGGAGAGGCAGTCCATTGAAGAGTCAGATAGGATGCCATCAGTGAAATATCAGTCTCATCCTTCATCTTTAGCTTCAAAATTATCTAATGATTTGAAGCAACCTGGGGCTTGTGTTACTACAGAGGTTTGCCATCCGATAATCCCTCTAAGGAAGTATGGTGGTGTGGTTGATCTACGCCATCCTACAGATTGGTACATCAATCCTATCCAATCTTGGATAGAAGTAACCTGCAAAAGGACCTTCCAGTTGAGGAAATGGTTTGATGATATTCTGCATGGTTATGATCTCCCATCCTGAATATTTTCACAAGTTTGCATTTCATGAATAAGGTATCCTTGTTTTGGCTGGTAACCAAACACAAGGTGAAAACAAATTATATTCATAAAATTATAAGATGGCTGCAGTGGATTTATCATTTTACTTATCATTTTGATTATGTTATGCTCAAAATAGGAAATAAGCTCCTCAAAGTGAGCATTTATTTTTCAGTGTTTTCCTTTTATAAGAATTTTTCATTAGTTACTTTTGCATTTTGAATAAAACAACTTATGGTTCATTGGTTTCTTACAAATGATTGTGCTACTGAAGGGTTTTTTTGTCAAGATTGAGATGTTTTTACAGGTCATAGAAACCAGAGATTTTGGTGTTCTCGTATGCTCTCCTTGCCTTAAGACCAGATCGAGCACACGTTCCGCAGTTGGAACCAGATGTTACCACCTAAGTTGCACTCAATTGGACTTTCAAGCGAGTGTGTCAGGGATGCACATGTTACATGTTCTTTTTTAGCGATACTGAAGTCCATCAGGCCATAATTGGACCATTTTTTAAACTTTTTTATGTGTCCATACCCCCATGGGGAATTGTAAAAAGTTGGTCTAAGCATGGTATTTTTACCTTAGGTTTATTTGTCAAGGGGATAGTGTAGAGTGTTTTTTCCTTAGGAATTATGCGTTGCGCTTCAGTGATGTATAATTCATGAGTTTTTCACTCACACCTCCAAAGCTAGAGTATTCACCTTGGTGATCAAAACTTGGGAGGCCATTAAAGGCTAAGTGTCTATATATTTTTTCATGCTAGCCATCAATAATGAGTCATATGGACACGTACTAGATCCCCTAGGATTTTGAGTCAATTCAAAGAAAAATAATATTTTTTTCCTGCAAAATTAGGCCATTTTTAATGGTTTATTTGGAAAATTTTAATTTCCGATAAAAGTGTGATCCGGAAGCTGAATTTGGCGCTTGGATGCTCTTTTTCATGCTTAGAACGTCCTCTTTACCCTGGGACCTAGTTTTCCAATGTTTCAGGTGATTAAATTATCACGTGGAGCAATTTTTCTTATCAGGCCTACAAAATGGCATTTTAATGCTAATGGTGCGACAAAATGACACCAATATAAAAATATATATAATTGAAAAAGCAATTAACATGTGCCAAACTGAGTTGGCATCTTATGTCATATGGAGGGCGATTATATTCCTAAGATAAAGCATCACTTTGGAGTTGATTTAGAAGTCAAAGATTTGAATATCAAACTAGAGATGCGCCCTCTCTCCATTATGGGAGACTCTTTCCACATGGCGTTAAGGCATTGGTTGTGATAATTTCAAGGAGGGAGGCGCCTACCTCATGGAGAGGTGGCGCACTCCCATGAGTTTGGCTTCCAATCAATCCCATGTTCAACGAATTTCACTTAAATTTATTCTCCCATCAAGCTAATCCGCCCTCCCTTGATTAGTGTGCCCCCCTCATGCATGAGATTCTTATTTAAGAGAGCCATCTCTTCCACTGTAAGCATCAGAAGGTCGAACCTCTACTTGCTATTGTAATATTTTTCATTGAGTTAATAAGAGGCTTTGGAGGTTGCTCTGATGTTGTTTGCGGTGTTGGATTGTTCCATGCTTTACTAATATGAGGTAATCAGTATCATGGTTGTATGCTAGTAATTGTTGGGATTCATTGTCCTTAAAGGGAAATTATTTTCATAAACAATAGTAAGTAGTGCTTTACAGATTATTTGATATTGTTAATGATACTAGAATGCTAGAGGTAGAAAGATTTCTTGCTTGAATCTATTATGTCTCATGTTTTCTTTTAGTCATTCACACAGATGCTCTTAATCCCCTTTGTTAGTGTTGCATTTATCTTGCAAGTTGCTTAAGCTGGAGGAGTGGATGAGCATGTTAGCTCTTATTTTCATTCAACAGATCTAAACAAAGAGATCGATCCCACCAGTGCATTAGGAAACATAATCCATAGCCCATCTTCAGTGCTCAACCCCCATGGGTTCATAACTTCTCGATCCAATTTCTCTCATCTCTTATGGTTACTAGTTTTGTTTTCTATTTAGCTCTTGATTCAAAGTTTATTCTCAAAATAGATCTAAATGTTTGAAATCTAAAAGTTATAAAAGGCTTATCTAATATTCTAGAACCAGATTATTTTTCTTCATTTTGGCAAGTTTTAAATAGTAGATCTAAGAGAGCAAAATAGAAGAAATTTTTGAAGTTAAAGTTCATATCAAGCAAATCTAATGCTACTGATTTGCTTGCCATCTCTAAGATCCTAGGAAGGTAAGCTTTTTAGCTTGCCTTAGTTAAATTTGTGTTTTATTTTGCTAGTTTACTTAGAAATTTTTGTAGCAATTTTGTAGTATTGCCAAGAATATTCTTAAAGTGTTTTTGGACACATTTGATCTAAAAAAGATTGCTGGTTTTTATTGTTTTTTAGCAGGTTTTGAACATTAAAGTGACAAAAATTTGAGATTTGGAGGTTTATGTGGCCATTTGGAGCATTTTGGGAAACCCCCTATTTATCTAGTTCACCCTCTTTGAATTTATTGTAAACTTATTACTCCCAAATATTCAAGGGACTACAAGTACTTCTGAAGAGCATTGTAAAAGATTTTAAAACGAGAGCAAGTGGGTGAACCAATGCCCACACCCCATCCCCCCAGGGGGGGATCAATGTCATCTCATTTTTTTTTTTTTGCATTGTTAGTTTAGATTTTTATTTTTATGCTCTTAATAAAAAGAACAAACTAAAATTAACCTTTTTGGTTTTGTTTCAATGAAGGATCACAAGTGTTCTCAGGACCTCACATTTACTTTTGCTTTATTTTTAAGTTTTTTTTGCTTCTAATAAAATAAACATAGGATTAAAATTTAACTTGTTGGATCCGTTTCAACGGTGGGCCATGAGAGTTCTCGGGACTTAGTTTTCTCACTTTTTTAACAATTTCCTGCTCTTATAGTAATTTGGTCCTTGCTTCCCCGAAGTACGGTGCCACGGAAAGAGCTTGCAGTACTGAAATTCGGCGGGAAAAGAGATTCTTGGAGGCAGATCAAATCAAGTAGAAAATCTATCTTGTTTAAATAAAATAAACCAACGCTTAAAATCAAATTATGCCCTTGGCCTCTACAACTTAGTCTGATCAGTTGGTCAACTAGAAAGGAAGATAAGCACTAGTTTAATAGGAAAAGCCAATTAAACTGAATTTCAAGAACTCGGGAGGTTGCGTGGATTGACACCATATAATCAGAAGGACATTGTAAGTAGTTTATGCCTCGCCTTGTTGGACACTTGGTTAAATTGCTATAGCACTCGGTTCAAGAGGTTAATTTTATTTTGGTACAAACCCCCAATAAAACCACTCCTTTAATACACACTAATAATTTTAAAACTGGAAACAAGATTTTGCAATACTTTCACTACACAACACAACTGCATCACACATACAATCTCAGCACTGATCATTATGTGTTATCATGGTTAAATTAATCTACCAAATGTCGTGAATGGTTCCAATCTTATGTGTTGTTGTACTTAAATTCAATCACAAATTTTTCTTTGTTCCAGTATTTTTCTATTTCATAACTCCTAGAATAGTTTTTACTCGTTTTCATAGTTTAAAACCATACTTTCTTTTATAGGGACTACCCCCCTTGGCTTCGCGAGGAGTAGCCTAGACGGAGGAGTCGAGTAATCAGGTGACAACACTTGACTCTTGCTTTCCCATAAGGAAACATCGAGCATCTTGAAGGTTTCCTACCGCATTCCACCCCTAGGTGTGTATTAGGCGGCAACATTTTGGCGCCGTTACCGAGGATAAACCTTTCTATTCTCGGGTCACGAATTTTTGTTTTCTCCTTTTTTGTTTTTGATTTGTTTTATGAATGTTTAGTGTAGACCTTTATTCTTTCATCTAGCGACTCCACTAACCTTTTTTCTTTTTATTAAATTTCAAAGTAAAAAATAAAATAAAAATTGTGAGAGTTTCTAATGCATATTTTTATTCTCACGTGGTGACTCCATTGAAGGGATAAAACCCTTGTATCTCTAAAATTTGTTGAGACTGGTTGTGTGTAGATGAGCCCATGCGACACAGTAAACTTAAAAGCTCATCATTCTGACAACACCCCTGATTCAGTCCCAGATGTTCTCCATGATCACTTCAGAATGGCATTGCTTAATTCCTTATATGGATGATGAAAGAAAAGAGTATGGTGCCAAGATTGCCATTATGTTTCATCCCAATGATTTTTCAGTTATTCTGGGTTTTCCAAATGAATATTTTGACCTGAGTGAGGTGTTTTAATATACCTCGAACATTTATGGAAATGGTGATTCGGTTGTTTTGCACATCACATCTATTCTCAGTTTTATGGTTAAGGCCAACATCCTTCATGATGACTGTAGGATGGAAATATTTGCTTGTACTTTGTATGATGATGCTTATGATTGGTTCTTTAAGGAACTTCCTAATAAATGCATTACCTCCCTTGCAAATTTCTTTGATATTTTTCTTGTGCAGTGGCATGATGATGACGGTGATATGGAAAAGATTATGGACATGTTTTCAATAAAAGAAGCACGTGAGGAGCCCTTAATTGAAGATATTATCAAAGACCCTCCTCATGTGGAGATGATAAAGGACATTGAGGATGCGGGTTGGTCTCAAGTTTATTCCACTAGTGATGATCACATGGGTATTCCAGAATTGCCACTAGAAGAAGCCATTATAGAAGTTGATGAAGAAAATCTTAAGCAACCATTGACAAAAGATGTTATTGAGGAACCTCTTCATATTGACATGGTGAAAAACATTGAATATTTGGAGCTATCTCAAGATCATTTCAGAGAGGATGATGACACGTGTACTTCACATCTACCTTAAGAAGAAACCAGTACTGAGGCCTATAAAGAAATTTATGACAAAGACTGTATTGTGTATGATGATGCTCCTCCTTGTTCTTCACATGGTAATGAACCTTTGGAAAACTTGTTCCCTTGTAATACTTTTCAAGCCAAGCCTCTTAAAGAGGATTGTTATGAACATGAGGAGGATAAGTATAGCCAGGGATATGATGAAATATGTGAAAATTCCCCCCCTTTTGACAAGGATGGGCATAATGATGAATGGATGGATGTAGAAAATCCCATCTTTGATGTATCCAGAGGAGAGAGTGTGTATTTTAAAACCTTTGGTCATCTTAGCATGGAAGAGAAGCACGCAAATTTCTCATATGATAAATCAAAGCCATTCATGAGTATCAATAATGAAGACCTGGAGAGGCAGTCCATTGAAGAGTCGGATAGGATGCCATCAGTGGAATATCAGACTCATCCTTTGTCTTCACATTCAAAATTCTCTAATAATTTGGAGTAGCCTGGGGCTTGTGTTACTGCAGAAGTTTGTCATCTAATAAGCCCTCTAAGGAAGTATGGTGGTGTGGTTGATCTACCCCATCCTACAGATTGGTACATCAATCCTATCCAATATTGGATAGAAGCAGCCTACAAGAGGACCTTCTAGTTGAGGAAACAATTTGATGATATTCTGCATGGTTATGATCTCCCATCCATCCCTCCCATCCTGAATATTTTCACAGGTTTGCATTTCATGAATAAGGTTTCCTTTTTTTGGCTGGTAACCAAACACAAGGTGAAAAATTTTTATATTCATAAAATGTTAAGATGGTTTCATTGGACTTAGCATTTTGATTATGTTATGCTCAGAATAGGAAAATAAGCTCCTCAAAGTGAGCATTTACTTTATGCATTTCTTTTTCAGTGTTTTCCTTTTATAAGAATTTTTCACTAGTTAGTTTTGCATTTTGAATAAAGCAACTTATGGTTCATTGGTTTCTTACAAATGCTTGTGTTTCTGAAGGGTTTTTTTTCGTCAAGATTGAGATGTTTTTACAGGTCATAGAACCAAAGATTATGGTGTTCTCGTATGCTCTCCTTCCCTGAAAACCAAATCGAGCACACGTCCCGCAGTTGGAGCCAAATGTTACCACCTCAGTTGCACTCAATTGGACTTTCAAGTGAGCGTGTCAGGGATGAACATGTTACATGTTCTTTTTTAGCGACACTGAAGTCCATCAGGCCATAATTGGGCCCTTTTTTAAACCTTTTTGCATGTCCATATTCCTGTGGGGAATTGTAATAAGTTGGTCTAATCATGGTCTTTTTTGTAACAGGCTTGGATTACCTTAGGTTTATGTGTCAAGGGGATACTCTAGAGTGTTTTTTCATGAGGAATTATGCGTTGCGCTTTAGCGACGTATAATTCCTGAGTTTTTCACTCACACCTCAAAAGTTGGAGTATTCATCTTGGTGGTCAAACCTTGGGAGGTTATTAAAGCCTAAGTGTCTATGTATGTTTTCATGCTAGCCATCAATAATGATTCATATGGACACGTACTAGGTCCCCTAGCAGTTTGAGTCAATTCCGAGAAAAATATTTTTTTCCCGCAAAATGAGGCCATTTTTAATGGTTTAATTGGAAAATTTTAATTTGTGATAAAAGTGTGAAACATAAGCAGAATTTGGTCCTTGGATGCTCGTTTTCATGGTCATAGCATCCTCTTTACCCTGGGGCCCAATCTTCCAATGTTTCAGGTGATTAAATTATCACGTGGAGCATTTTTTCTTATTGAGCCTACAAAATGGCATGTTAATGCTAATGGTGCGACAAAATGACACCAATATAAAAATATATATAATTGAAAAATCAATTAACATGTGCCAAAATGAGTTGGCATCTTATGTCATATGGAGGGCGATTATATCCTAAGATAAAGCGTCACTTTGGAGTTGATTTAGAAGTCAAATATTGGAATATCAAACTAGAGATGCGCCCTCTCTCCATTATGGGCGACTCTTTCCACATGGTGTTAAGGCATTGGTTGTGATCATTTCAAGGAGGCAGGTGCCTACCTCATGGAGAGGTGGCGCACTCCCATGATTTGGGTTTCCAATCAATCCCATGTTCATCGCATTTCACTTAAGTTTACTCTCGGCCCATCAAGCTAATGCGCCCTCCCTTGATTGATGTGCCCCCCTCATGCATGAGATTCTTATTTAAGAGAGCCATCTCTTCCATTGTAAGCATCAGAAGGGCGAACCTCTACTTGTTATTCTAATATTTTTCATTGAGTTAATAAGAGGCTTTGGAGACTACTCTGGTGTTGTTTGCGGTGTTCGATTGTTCCATGCTTTCGTAATATGAGGTAATTTGTATCATGGTTGTATGCTAGTAATTGTTGGGATTCATTTGTCTTTTAAGGGAAAATATTTTCATAAAGAATAGTAAGTAGTACTTTACATATTATTTTCTATTGTTAATGGTACTAGAATGCTAGAGGTAGAAAGATTTCTTGCTTGAATCTATTATGTCTCGTGTTTTCTTTTAGTCATTCACACATATGCTCTTAATCCCCTTTGCTAGTGTTGCATTTATCTTGAAGGTTGCTTAAGATGGAGGAGTGGATGGACATGTTAGCTCTTCTTTTCATTCAACGGATCCAAACAAATAGATTGATCCCACCGGTGCATCAAGAATCAAACTCCATAGCCCATCTTCAGTGCTCAACCCCCATGGGTTCATAACTTCTCGATCCAATTTCTCTCATCTCTTCTGGTTACTGGTTTTGTTTTCTATTTAGATCTTGATTCAAAGTGTATTCTCAAAGTAGATCTAAATGTTTGCAATCTAAAAGTTATAAAAGGCGTATCTAATATTCTAGATCTAGATTGTTTTTCTTCATTTTGGTAAGTTTTAAATAGTAGATCTAAGAGAGCAAAATAGAAGAAATTTTTGAAGTTAAAGTTCACATCAAGCAAATCTAATGCTTCTGATTTGCTTGCCATATCTTAAAGAGGCAAGCAAAGGTCCTAGGAAGGAAAGCTTTTTAGCTTGCCTTACTCAGTTAAATTTGTGTTTTATTTTGCTAGTTTACATAGAAAGTTTTGTAGTATTGCCAAGAACATTCTTAAAATGTTTTTGGCCACATTTGATCTAAATAATCTTGATGGTTTTTATTGTTTTGTAGCAAGTTTTGAACATTAAAGTGACCAAAAATTGAGATTTGGAGGTTTCTGTGGCCATTTGGAGCATTTTGGGAAACCCCTCTTTATCTAGTTCACCCTCTTTTAATTTATTGTAAACTTGTTACTCCCAAATTTTCAAGGGACTACAAGTACTTCTGAAGAGCATTGTAAAATATTTTAAAATGAGAGCAAGTGGAATAACCGACGCCCACACCTCATCCCCCTAGGGGGGATCAGTGTCGTCTCATTTTTTTGTGTTTTGCATTGTTAGTTTAGATTTTTATTTTTCCGCTCTTAATAAAAAGAACAAATTAAAATTAACTTTGTTGGTTTTGTTTCAACGGTGGATCACAAGTGTTCTCAGGACCTCACATTTACTTTTGCTTTATTTTCAGTTTTTTTTTCTTCTAATAAAATAAACATAGGATTAAAATTTAACTTAGTGGATTCGTTTCAATGGCGGGCCACGAGAGTTCTCAAGACTTAGTTTTCTCATTTTTTTAACAATTCCCTGCTTTTATAGTAATTTGGTCCTTGCTTTCCCAAAGTATGGTGCCACGGAAAGAGCTTGCTCGAGTAATGGAATTCAGCTGGAAAAGATATTCTTGGAGGTAGATCTAATAAAGTAGAAAATATATCTTGTTTAAATAAAATAAACCAACGCTTAAAATCTGACTATGCTCTTGGCCTCTGCAGCTTAGTCTGATTAGTTGGTCAACCATAAAGGAAGATAAGCACTAGTTTAATAGGAAAATCCAATTAAAATGAATTTCAAGAACTCGGGAGGTTGCGTGGATTGACACCATAGAGTCAAAAGGATACTGTAAGCAGGTTATGCCTCGCCTTGTTGGACACTTGGTTAAATTGCTATAGCACTCAGTTCAAGAGGTTAAGTTTATTTTGGGCCAAACCCCCAATAAACCCACTCCTTTAATACATTAATAATTTTAAAAATGGCAACAAGATTTTGCAATACTTTCATGACACAACACAACTGTATCACATGTACAATCTCGGCACTAGTCATTATGCATTATCATGGTTAAGTTAATCTACAAAATGTCGTGAATGGTTTCAATCTTATGTGTTGTTGTACTTAAATTCAATAGCAATTATTTCTTTGTTCCGGTGTTTTTCCATTTCATAACTCCTATAATACATTTTACTCGTTTTCATAGTTTAAAAGCCATAGTTTCTTTTATAGGGACCACCACCCTTGGATTCGCTGGAAGTAGCCTAGACAGAGGAGTCGAGTAATGAAGTGACAACACTTAACTCTCGGTTGCCCCCAAGGACACACCGAGCGGCTTGAAGGTTTGTTGTCGTGCCCCCCCCCAAGTGTGTATTATGCTTGATCTCCTTGGTTAAGGGGATTAATTATTGTTGGTTGTTCTTGGTTTTTCACATCATTGATGTTGAGAGCTTGGTAAGCTTGTGAGCTTGAGAAGCCATGTATGCTCTAATATGTAAATGAACCTTGTCCTTGAAGAACTATGATCTTTTATGGTGTTTTTGGTAAGCCTGGAAAACTCTGTTATAGTTCCTCCATGTCCACTGCTTGTCTCTATCCTAGACCTGCACATAAATCTTTATGGTTAATGGCAATGTCCTGAGGAACCTAGCGGGTGAAGGGATTACCATTGCACTTGGTAGTGGGGTGGATGAGAAAGCAGGTGGTGAGTAATTGAGTTGTGGCTTCTTAAACTAATACTTGATCTATCCTTGAATGCACCTCTGTTGTGGACTTGTGGCCTCAACTTGGGGGTGGCATGTCAAAGTGAGATCTGGCTTGGCAGTGCCTTTCGCTAGGTGGTACATGGTCTGGTTGATGCCAGTTGCACATTAACAAGAAAAGTGGTTTATTTTTTTTTATGTAAATTCATATGTTTATATGATGTTTCCATTGTTTTCATAGTTGAACTATTTACTATTGAAAATCTTTGTAGAGAGATCAATGGTTGGATGCAAATTTGATGGCTTAATCACTTGGAAGTTGGTGTATTCTCCTTCATTTTTAGATATGATCTTGATGGCAGATTGAAATATGTTAATTCATGTGTTATTTTTTGTAGCTTACTCTACAAATGCGCCCTTTATGGCTGATCATATCTATGGATGAAATTACAGATGAATTTGCTTGGTTTTCATACCATTGGTTGAGAAATCCTGCTTGGAAATTGGTGTTTTCTCCTTGATTTTGATATCTGATCTTGATGGAAGCTTGAAATGTGATTATATATGTGTTATGTTTTGTAGCTTACTTTGTAAGTGTGCCCTCCATGGTTGTTCAAATCTATTATATGATTTTACAAATGAAAACACTAAGTTTTGACTGTTAGGAAATGGGTTTCTCTACTTGAAAACTAGCCTGAATGGATAGTTTTTCTGTAGAGTTGATTATCTGAAGTTGTATGGTTGTATATGAACTTGCCAATGTGCCCTTGGTGGTTGTAGAGTGCCCCATATAAATTGTGTGATTTCTATTTGGGACTCTCAGTTGGTTTTGTAGGGATGTGGATGCTTGTCGGATGATCTGGTAGTGGTTTTGATAGCAAATGGTAGATATGATCTTTTGTATGAATTAATGGTTGTAAACAGTAGATCTATACCTGTCATTTTGTATTATTGAATGGATATAGGTGTTAGACTTAGATCTAATCCGATGAGCAATGCAAAATTGTTAATGAAGGTGACTTAAATCGGAATTACGGATGTGTAGTAACTGCATAGTTTTACAGCGGAAACTTACGGTTGTAATTGTTTGCAAATAATTCTGTAAATCTGATCATATAGTATTATTGGGCTTATTATGGTCACCCTTAATGTTTTAATAATGCTAAGGTCCAATTTTAATAACCTTGTAAATATGGTTGCATTTTCATGCTTGCATGGTCTTTGCATCCGCATGAGCTTTTGAGGAGTTTTACAATTGTTTTTAAGGTGTCGCAATTTATTTCAATGGTTGAATGTTGTTTTAAATTAGCTTGATGGCATGTTAGATTAACCTTGGTTGACCCTATTCCGTTGTACAATACCTTTATTTAGCCTTCCTTTGAGTTTACATGTGCTCGTGACCTTGGTTTCGGGGTCGAGTAAACTACAAGTGGTATCGAGCTTAAATTCCAACTCTGCAGTTGTTGGGCCTATTATGGATTTAAAACTATGTTTATCTATATTTGGAGATTATAAAGTATGCATAGTGAAAGAAATTTGACCCCCCTTATGTTAATGGAAGAATCAGACGCCTCAATTAGTGCCTTACTTCATAGATTAGTTTGAATGTATTTTTATTTCTTTTAATTTCAAAGGTTAAGAGATTATGGATCTGTTAGTATATATAATATATTAACATAGATTAGTATATATGTTGTAAGATATGATATATAAAGGGTGTATAAAGTAATTAATTATGTGTAGTATATATATTAATTTATGTGAATTGTAAGGTGTATGTATTGGTAATGTAATTATATATATATATATATATATATATATAGGAGTAATAGTGTTAATGTATATAATATATATTGTAGTGGCACCTATAGGCCTCCTAAAGTTATTTGGGGAATTCATAATATATATATTGGATTAATAGTGTTAATGTATCTAAATGTATCTAATATATATTTTAGTGGCACCTACAAGCCTCCTGAAGTTATTTGGGGAATTCAAAATTTATATGTATGCTGAAATATGTAAACCAGGCTATGGAGAACTTGTATGGATTTTTGCTTGAGAATGGCAGTGTTTTGATAAACTTTGGAATGATGGATTTTCATATTATGAGATCTTATGAAGCTTGAACAAAACTTAGAAATGTTATATGATGATATTTGGTTGAGTCACCAACATCCATGGAAAGTCTAGGAAAAGAAGTCCATGAACAGACCCCCCCACTTTTTACCTAGGAATTAGTGCTCAATTTTGAAGAAATTCACTTGATAAAGGAAAATTTGTTTTGGATGACTGGGGAATGTGCATACATGTTGTTGATGGTATCTACCTTACAAGAAAATGTTCTTCTCATTTGGAGGATTTCCTTTGAAAATCTTGAAGTTGAAGCTTTCAGTCCAAAACTATAGGGCATCAGTGGTTTTTCGATTCGAGTTTTCAAATGATTCCTAAATGCAATCCAGAAATCCAAGTGAGATGAAACCAATTCCTAACAGTTCAGTATGAAGTGGTGCTTAGTGTGGAAGCCCTGTAGTGATCAGAATCACCTTCTGTCCCTATTCAATTTGCTTGGATTGTACTTTCAGTATGCAGTTAATGACTATTTCTAAAGAGCTTTATGCATTGGATCTGAGATTAAAAGTGGTATGAATGAAGAAGGAATATGTTAGTCATGTTAATGAATGAACATAGAATGTGGTTATTGAATTGTAGTCTTGAAGCCCAATTAGAGTAGTGAAGAACAAGACTCAATAAGTACAGAAAAAAGGAAGCTACGAAGATTAGAGGAGGAATTGTAAATTGCACAGAATCAATACATCCCGAAGAAGATTTGTTGGGCAAAGTCTTGAACTCTTGAGTTTGGAAGGTTCCGTAAGATATATGTATTATAGATAGTATGTATGATAGTATATATATTTGTATATATGTGTGATGTAGTATGGTATTACCCGTGTGTATTATAGATAGTATGTATGATAGTATATATATTTGTATATATGTGTGATGTAGTATGGTATTACCCGTGTGTATTATATATATATATATATATATATATATATATATATATATATATAAAATATGTTAGGAACCCGTGTCAACCCTTCTCTTTACTTTATTAGTATATTGTTGTTGGACGCATATGCTTTATAAGTCGTCCTATAGTATTTGTTGATCCATAGTTTGTATTAGCCCATGGTATTGACCCATAGTATTGGATGTATATGCTTTGTAAGTAGTCCCGTAGTATTATATGTTCCATGGTATTGACCCATAGTATTGGGCATAGACTTAGAATATAAGTGTGTGTTGAGACCAATGAAGGCACCGTGAAGTTATTTGTATTGAGCATGCTCAAAGGAGGTTGCCCCCTCGAAGTGGCCCGCGATCAATAAAAATATTCCGTGATCTAATATATCGTGCATTTTATCAATTAACTGTTGCAAGTTCCTCTCATCTGGTATCAGAGCACTTTCTTGGGCTAATTGGATGGAATTTCTGCCAATTTTTTTTCGCATCTGTTGCAGGTTTGGATCTAGGAATAATCCATATCCGCTTAACTGTGGGAAGTACTTGGGCATAAGCCCTAAAGCTCATTGTGAGGAGTACCACAGGAACCCCGAAGTAGCTGACCCATTGAGAGGATCTGCCAGCAAAAAAGGCAATGACCCCTACCTAATTGACTAGTTTCCACCCGTGAGGTAAACCAAGAGCTGTCGTTTGTGGCAAAGCGATATCAATTTTACCTGAGCCATAGAGTGAGGGGTACTGCCCCAATACGCAAGTCGTTAGAACATTGGTGGCCGAGTGAAACCCCTGAACTGTTAGGAAGCCAAGCATACCTGGGGTCCATATCTATTTTCAGCTAAACTGTTGTTGATCACTTCTGCGCAGTTGCAGATCCATCTACTTCCGATCACTTCCGCGTTGTTGCAGATCCATCTGTTTCCGATCCATTCCGCTCCGTTTCAGATCCAGCTGTTTCAGACCTATTCTAAAAGTCGTTTCAAATCCAGCCATTTTAGATCCATTCCAAGCCGTTTCAAATCCATTCTGAAAGCCGTTTCAGATCCAGCCATTTTAGATCCATTCCGAGTCGTTTCAGATCCATTCTGAAAGTCGTTTCAGATCCAGCCGTTTTCAATCCATTCCGAGCCATTTCAAATCCCGTCGTTTCAGATCCATTCCATTTTTTCGCCATATCTCCTTTGTTTTAACTTTGTTTCTCCTAAAAATTCATTGACACCCCTGCAATCCCATTCTACATATTTCATTCCTGAGGACCCTATCTCAAAACCAAAAATCTCACATTTGTCTATTTTTAGGGTTTGCCATAACTTCTTCAATTTTCACCCAATCGCCTTCAAATTTTGCCACCGTGTCCATTCCCTATTTCTGCTTCGTTGTCCCTCTCTGACAAATTTTCTCATTCTTTCACCTCGCTTCTGAAATCCTCATTTTCTGCGTCCCTGTCCATTCGAAAGTGTCCAAAACCTAGTTAAACACCAATTACCCATCTGAGTTTTTCCCAAATCCAAATTTCCCTTTACTACATAAACTTATGTTTGTGTTTTTCTACCCATTCCCCCCCAAAAAAAAAATCCTGGTTTTGGTTGTCCCTCGCGGAAGATCACAAATCATGGCGGAAGAACTTGCAGCCCTCAAAACCAAACTCCAAGATTTGGATGAAAAATTTATCAACCTCCATCTTCAGCATTCAGCCATGAACATGGGGTTCTCTTCTTCCAGCAATTTTCATGGGCCGAAGCTTGATTTTCCTCGCTTCAATGGTAATGATATGATTGGATGGATATACCGGGCAGAACAATATTTCAGCCTACATAATACTTTTGATGTCCAAAAATTTCTGCTTGCATCCTTTCATTTGGAACAGGAATCCCTTCAATGGTACCGTTGGTACATCAAGGCTCATGATGAGCCAAAATCGACAGATTTTTGTCAACTCCTTTTGCAACAATTTGGTCCTAGTGTTTTTTATGACTTCACAGGAGCACTCACTAAACTTCGCCAATTTGGCACTGTAAGAGAGTATCAGACAAAATTTGAGAAACTAGCCAATCACACAGAAGGATTGTCTGATGAATTCTAGAGGAGTTGTTTTATCGGTGGTCTTAAGGATGAAATCCGCTCATAGGTTAAAATGTTATGTCCCAACACAATGATGGAAGTCCTAGGGTTGGCTAAGTTGGCAGAGGATAAGATCACAGCCCAACAACGCTCCAAATTCACTTTTGGTCCATTCAGAAATATGGTTTCCCAACGACCTCCCATCACGCCAGCTCCTCACACCACTCCTATCAAGAATTTGTCTGAAGCGGAGATGTAGGCACATAGAGAAAAAAAAGATTTGTTATAATTGTGATGAGAAATTCACTCGGGGACATAGATGTGTTGAGCAACAACTCTATCTCTTAGATATGGATTCTCTGCCTGCCTCTGAACTTGGTGCAGAAGCTCCAAATACACTGGATGATCAGGTCGACATTCAGTAGTCGCCTGTTGACCCTCCGTCTCCGGATGACCACCCAGAGATATCTCTCCATGCTTTAGGCGGAGTCACCACCCCACAAGCAATGCAAGTCAAGGGTTACTTCAAGAAGATCCCTCTTACAATACTCATTGATTCTAGTAGCACTCATAATTTCATTGACCATCGGATCTCCAAACAGGCTGATTGTTTTGTCCATCCTTGCTCCAACTTTGAAGTCATGATTGCCAATGGGGGCACCTTACCTTGCAAGGGGAAGTGTTACAATGTGCGTATTTCTCTGGAAGATTATAACCTGCGCTCTGACATGTTTGCCTTGTTCTTAAGCGGATGTGATGTGGTTTTGGGCGTTCAATGGTTACACACACTTGGTCCCATCTTATGGGATTTTGCTAAACTTTGGATGCAGTTTTCAGTCAATGGGAAACAACACACATTTACGGGTTTACAACCAGGGTCTCTCCACCTCATCAGTTCACATCACCTGGAAAATATCCTTAAGAAGAATTCACATGGTGTCATCACTCAGCTCCATTCCATTCAGATGCACCCATCAACGGTCTCCACTTCTTCCTTGGATAGATATGCAGGTGTCTTTGCTAAACCAGTGGGCTTGCTACCTTCAAGAGACCTTTCCGGTAGGAATTTAGCCGCATCTACATCTGAGAAGGCAATGATGGCTATTTTGCATGCAGTACAGAAGTGGCATCCATACCTACTAGGGAATTCTTTATGCATCAAGACTGATCACCAAAGTCTGGAAAATTTCCTGGAACAACTGGTCTCCTCCCCAGCACACCTGAAATGGGTTATCCAACTCATGGGATATGCCTATGCGATCACTTACAAGAAGGGTAAGGACAATTTGGTGGCGGATGCTCCTTCTCACACATTTGATGACCCAGTTTCTCTTACAGCTATTTCTCTGCTTGTTCCAAATTGGTTGCAATCTGTTCAACAGGGCTATGTCTTCTATGAACTCCATGCTTCTCCATCGGCGGGCACTCTGGGTTCCTCAAAACGTATGACCGGGAACAGTGTAACTTCTTTTGGCAAGGACTGAAAATGACAATTCAACAGATGGTGGCTGACTGTGATACTTACCAGTTCAACAAGGGTGAAACGACACTCCTTTCGGGACTGCCCAAACCCTTTCCCATCCCTACACAGATTTGGCCAGCTATTTCTATGGATTTTCTTGAAGCGCTCCGGTGGTACAATACCACATCTAAAATGACACCATATGAAGCAATCTATGGACAGGCATGGCCCGTTCGTCTTCCATATACCATCCGCAGTTCCCCAGTTTAGGCAATTGACTCGGTTCTTCGAAACCGTGATCAGATTCTTCTCCTTTTGCAGGACAATCTTCACATGCAAGAATTCAAATGAAACAACAAGCCGATCAGCATCGTTTTGAGCGCACTTTTCAAGCAAGTGATATGGTTCTTCGTCTACAGCCTTCCAAGCAATCCTCCCTAAAACTCAAAAGGCGTCAGCTTCTCTCTCAATCTATCGTAGAGGTATTAATTCAGTGGCACAGAATGCAACCGGAGGATGCTACAGGGGAACCACTCCTTCAGATTATGCATCAATTTCCACATCTAAAGCTTTGAGGACAAAGCTTTTTCTAAGGGAGAGGGGATGTTAGGGACCTGTGTCAACCCTTCTTTTTACTTTGTTAGTATATTTTTGTTGGACGCATATGATTTGTAAGTCGTCCCGTAGTATTTGTTGATCCATAGTTTGTATTAGCTCATGGTATTGACCCATAGTATTGGACGGATATGCTTTGTAAGTCGTCCCGTAGTATTATATGTTCCATGGTATTGACCCATAGTATTGGGCATAGACTTAGTATACAAGTGTGTGTTGAGGCCAATGAGGGCACCGTGAAGTTATTTGTATTGAGCTTGCTCAAATGAAGTTGCCCCCTTGAAGTGACACGCGATCAATAAAAGTATTCTGGATCTAATATATCATGCATTTTATTAATTAATTGTTGCAGGTTTTTCTCAATATATATATATATATATATATATATATTGAATCGTCGTATATTGTGTATGTTGTGTTATATTGGTAGTAGAGTATATATGGATATTATATATTATCATGTGATAATAATCATATATAATGCTATGATAAATAGTGGTATATGTAGTCTGCATGTATATGGTTTTATAATTAGCTATATGTTTGATGTGCTTGTGTGATGTTATTGAGAAATTATTCGTTGCTTATTAGATGTGATGCAGATGTGATTGTTATTGATTAATGTATGGTATTCTGATTGATGTATTTCGATTGTTGTGCGTATGATTAATGATCGTATAGTTGATATTTGTATGGATGATGTGTGAATGGATGATGTTGTATGGTCAGTTGATGCATGTATGGTTGTCATTGTGATCAATATATGATTGATGTATTATGAATTGATGTTTTACGGTTGAATGGATGGATGTGGTATGGTTGGTGTATTATGATTATGAAGTATTATGGTGGATATCGATTATTAAAGGTAGGGTATATGGATGTATGTTAATATATGTGATGTATATTGCTAGTTATGATATATGTATATATAGTATAATGATGTTGCGTATGTTTTGTGAATAGTGAAAAATGTATCTTTGTTGAAAGGTTATCCTTGTATTATTCTCTTATATCTCTGTTGGAAAGTATCTTGGTGATAGTTTCATGCATATTTGTTGGAAAATGTCTTATCTATAAAAGTATCTTAATGCATTTCATGTACCCTTCATGCATTTCAAATATCTTAGAGTATGTGTATAATGTATGATTGAATTGATTAAAATGTATTTCGGACAGATGCACTTCAAGTGTTTTAATTTCATGTACCTTTGATGTATTTCATGTGAATTATTAAATTTTATTTCATGTATCTTGTATTATGGAGATGAATTTTATGTATCTTTTACTATGGAGATGAATTTTATGTATCTTGTTGAATAATGTATGTGTGTGTGTGTGTGTCTGATGCTAACCATGTGGTTGTTGCAATGTAAAGAAAGTATCTGGGTAGAAGAAAATCCTTATATATTATATTTTTATATACTTGATGTTAATCATATGAGTGATTGAAATGTGATTTTCAGGTGGATGTATCTTTGTTGAAGGTTTGAAGGCCTTGTAAAGAGGATTGAAGACCTTGTGATGGGGATTGAAAATGAACCCTTACTTTCTTGAGTCCAATCTACTAGTCCTTGTTCTCCCATGGGCAGTGGAGACGGACAGGAAAGTAGGTGGTAGTGGGAAGTATTGTGGTTAGAAAGATGTTATCTTTCTGAGGCATATATGGGAATGTCTGTGAGAGTTTGAAAGATGCTATCTTTATGAGGCATGTATGGGCATGTATGTTATCATTTTGCAAATGCATGTATGTATTATGCATCGAGGAAGATGCATTGTTTAAGGGGGAGAGGAATGTAATACCCCATGTGTTAAGCCCTAGACATATGTAATTTGTAACTATTTATTATTGTGGTACTAGGCACCAAGACAAGTATCTTTAAGGACCATGATACATTCATTAGGGGAGTTTTGAGGTAAAAATGTTAAAATTTGAGCATTAATTCACAATACTCTTGGATCTTTACTAAGAGAATAACATATACAGTATATCAATGCATAACAATCACAATAAGCATCACAAGCATCACAAGAATCAAAAGCATGAGAGACAAGAGACACAGAGTTTCCGTGGGGAAAACCCTACGGTGAAAAACCCCACAACTTCCTCAGAGATAGAGAGAGCAATGGCTCAACCAAAGTACAACCAAAATACACTTGAGATAGTCTCCTAGAGCAGATGATCCTCCTCCTCACTAGTGCGCCACTTTCTGAGTGAGAGAAGTGTGTCTTTCCGAATGATCCAAATAGAGATCTCCCGATCTCTATTTATACTTAACCTGTTTGCCCAGTTACACTATGGGGCCGACTTGTCTATCTAGATACATCCACAATATAATATATATTTCAGGGCCGACCCCACACATGGTTGTCTAATAACTCATCGGCAAGTACACACACTTGCGACACTTGTCAATCCACATGACGACACTTCCTTATAGAGGAATAACACATCTCTTATAAGGGTACAATAAATATATATGAAATACATAGATGAAATACATTCCGAAGTTACATATACATCAACACTCGCTCTTAACTAGGAAAGTATTTCTCGACACAGTTCTGCTAGACAAGTCTTCTTCTCGGGATCATCGTCATCGATGCATCGTCATCATCATCGTCACTGTTGATGCTATCTCAACCAATCTCTGACTCTACTCGTCATAGGAATTTCTACAGAGCCAATCCTTTTTCATACTGGATGTAGGCCCACCACCTGCAGGTCTTCATCATCTGTGCGAACGGTCTGATAGAGGTGGCCTCTAAAGACTAATTTTATGTGCGGATGCAATACCGGAAAGAATATCCCAGGAACATTTATGTGCCTAAGCACGACCGGCAAGATCTCCCAGGACTGATTACATGCATCTCCTCCACAATACCTTTAAAAAGCATCCCAGAAACATTTATGTGCCGCAGCACGACTGGCAAGATCTATAAAGAGCATCCCAGGACTTATTATGAGCATATAGCTCAACCTCTCGGATCTCCAGGACTGATTACATGTGGATAGACAAAACCTTTAAAGAGCATCCCAGGAACATTTATGTGTCGCAGCACAACCGGAAAGATCTCTAAAGAGCATCCCAAGACTAATTACGAGCACACAGCTCAACCTCTCGGATCTCCAGGACTGATTACATGTCTCCGTAGTAATACCTCATCCCAGGACTAATTACGAGCACACAGCTCAACCTATCAGATATCTGAGGACTGATTACATACTACATAGCAATACCGGAAAGAGTACCCTAGGAACATTTATGTGCCGCAGCACAACCGACAAGATCTCCCAGGACTTATTACATGCTATTTGCACAACCTGCCACATATCATCTCTGACCTCCAAGTATCAACCTGATACTCATGATCCAACGGATCATCATCGCACGAGGCATCATCCTGATGCCCATGATCATACTGATCATCATCACTTGTACCATCCTTGTACATATCATCTGGAGCAACATCCTGAAGCTCATCATCATGATCAACATGATCATACAATGCATCCACTTGATGCACACCAAGTATCTACCTGATACATATCATCATACATGATCCACCTGATCATACAGTGTATCCACCTGATACAAATACAAATACATGATACATATCAACATACATGATCTACCTGATCATACAATGTATCCACCTGATACAGATACATGTTCCAAGCATCCAACATGATGCATATACAAATACATACAAATGATCCAACCGATCATATCCAGCATCCAACATGATGTGTACATACATATAAATGATCCAACTGATCATATCCAGCATCAACACGATACGTACATACATAAA
This sequence comes from Larix kaempferi, assembly GCA_027924585.1. NCBI lineage: Eukaryota > Viridiplantae > Streptophyta > Pinopsida > Pinales > Pinaceae > Larix > Larix kaempferi. Next base: position 12,984,133 of record BSBM01000350.1, on the reverse strand, counting down.
AATATAAATGATCCAACTGATCATATCCAACATCAACACGATGCGTACATACATACAAATATAAATGATCCAACTGATCATATCCAGCATCCAATATGATGCCTATACAGAGCAGTAATTGGAGCATCGTCCTTACACTCATCATCCAGCGCTTACATCCACAGCCATGTGAAAGATCTTCCTTCCAACATGCTTGGAATGGCTTCAGCAAATGTGTCCATCACTTCTTCCTCGAAGTGTCATCGATCTGAAGAACACCAAGCCTCTCCCTGAAGTACTCGAACTTCACCCTGGCTAGTGGCTTCGTTGGCACATCTGCAATCTACTCGTCCATCGCAACATACAGGAGCTTCACGGCTCCTCTCTGCACCATATCCCCGATATAGTGATATTTGATCTCTATGTGTTTCGACCTGTCATGAAACACTGGGTTCTCAGACAACTTCACACAACTCTGGTTATCACATAATATACTAGTAGCATCCATTAGGAGATCAAATAACTCAAACAGTAGCTTCCGTAGCCATACTGCCTCACAACTAGCTGAACAGGCTGCAACATACTCTGCCTCAGTTATACTCAGTGCTACGCAGGACTGCTTCCTGCTGAACCAAGAGATCACACCTGATCCCATACTGAAGCAGCACCCAGATGTGCTCTTCCTATCTGCAGCACTGCCTACCCAATATGAATCAACATAACCCTGCAGGTTAAACTTTTGATTCGCTTCATACTTGAGCCCATAATCCACTATACCCTTCAGGTACCTCAGGACATGCTTTACAGCAACCAGGTGAACACTCCTTGGATCCGTCAGGAACTGGCTCAATGTGTTCACTGCAAAGCAAATATCTGGTCTCATGTTCGTCAGGTACATCAAGGACCCAATCATCTGACAATACATAGAGACATCAACCGGCTCAGATGTAGCATCACATAGAAGCTTTAGATTCGATGCCATGGGTGTGGCCATGGCCTTGCAATCCATCATTCCAAATCTCTTCAGGATATCTACTGTGTACTTCCCTTGACCAAGGAAGATCCCACCTAAATTCTGCCACACCCCCATACCTAGGAAATAATGCATCATTCCCAAATCTTTCATATTGAACTCAGCAGCAAGCTTCCTCTTAGTATATGCAATCAATCTGTCATCTCCTGTTACAAATAAGTCATCCACACACAGGAGTAGAATCACAGGATTCCCTTCCTCAACCTTGTAGTAGAGGTTGGAATCCGCTTTACTCTTGGTAAATCCCATGCTAGATAGGAAACTGTCCATCCTACCATACCAAGTTTTGGGAGCTTGCTTCAAGCCATACAAGGCTTTCTTCAATCTGCACACATATGACTCCCTGTCATGTATTTCAAAATCAAGTGGCTGCTCCACATATACTTCCTCTTCAACTACACCATTCAAGAAAGCAGTCTTGACATCCATCTGGCGTATTTTCCATTTCATTGCTGCATCCAGGGCAAGTACTATTCTGATGGAAGTATACCTGGCTACAGGTGCAAAAGTTTCTTCATAATCTATTCCCTCTTTCTGAGAGAAGCCACGAGCTACGAATCTTGCCTTGTATTTCTCTATACTGCCATTTGCAGCATGCTTGATTTTGTAGATCCATTTGGAAGTCACAACAAACTTCTCTTTAGGTCTTGGGACAACATCCCAAACATCATTCTTCATTATTGATTGGTATTCCTCAACCATGGCATCCTTCCATTCTTTCTTTTCTGTTGCTTCTTCATAACTGGAAGGTTCTTTGTTCATAATGTCACAGAGTAAAGCAACATAGATGGTATGAAATCTGGTTCTCTTCTTTGCTCTGTGTTCTTCTGAAATGCCAAATCTTTCTGCATCTTGAATGAGCTCTCTAGTCCATGCAAGTTTCCTCTTGTGAGAGTTATCCTCACGGGGTGGATCTACAGGTTCTTGCGGATCTTCAAACTCACAAACAACTTCTGGAATTGCTTCAGTCATGGTAGTGTCTTGAACTCTAGTTTCCTTAGGTTCTTAATAAACTTCGATAGGTGCCTTCCTTGATTTGATGAATGCTGAGTTTTCACCAAATGCTACATCCCTGCTGACATCAATCTTCTTGAACCCTGGAAAGTATATTCTGTAAGCCTTCGAGCTTTCACTGTAACCCACAAAGATACCCTTGTTTCCTGAAGGATCTAGTTTGGTTCTCTTTTCCTTTGGGACATGAGTGTATACTGGACAACCAAATATTCTGAGATGGCTGATTCTCTTTGATGGTCTTTGATAGAATCAGCAATGATTCTCTTTGCCTTGACCAAGTTCTTCTTATGCAATACCTTAGCCTCTTCATCCTCTGGGATAGGGATGTCTTCTTTTATATATGAGTCCAACTCATTCTCTTCCAGGATTAACCCAATCCTATACTTCCAAGCTCGGAAGTTATCAGCCCCTTCAAGCTTATCCTCAAGATTGGTGTGGTGAGACATCTTAAAGAGTACTTCAAATGGAAATAGAAAAGATTTAGGTCTTACCACTTGAAATGCTGAAAACTGGATCTGGTCCCGGATTAGGGTTTGTCGAAAAAACCATAAAAATTCAAAATGTGAATTTCAACTTTCTGAAAGGATAGAAAGATGCGCCTTGATGATCTGATCAACCTGGTGTATTCAGAATTTGAGATCAGCAAAGCTTTACCCTTCAGATTTGCCTTTTTGTCCTCTCGGGTTCACTAGGGAGAGCCCTGAATTAGGGTTTGAGTTTCCCGGAGATCTACCCAGCCAAAAATCTCGATCCAAAGCTCTAAACTTCGATTTTTGAAAGGAGCTTCCAGCTATGTCCTCAGATTTCAGAAATTCATATTTTTGTGGAAATCCTAATTTTTAGGGGCAAATCTGAAAATGCTCAGAATTGAATTCTGATTGGACAGATAGATTCTCTTTGATGAATAGAGTTAATCTACTATACTGCTTTTCCAAAAAATGTGGAGAGAAACTCAAGTTTCTGTCACTGCAAAATGTCTTCTTCTCAAGTTAGCTCTGATACCATGTTAAAATTTGAGCATTAATTCACAATACTCTTGGATCTTTACTGAGAGAATAACATATACAGTATATCAATGCATAACAATCACAATAATCATGACAAGCATCACAAGAATCAAAAGCATGAAAAACAAGAGACACAGAGTTTCCGTGGGGAAAACCCTAAGGTGAAAAACCCCACAACTTCCTCAGAGATAGAGAGAGCAATGGCTCAACCAAAGTACAACCAAAATACACTTGAGATAGTCTCCTAGAGTAGATGATCCTCATCCTTACTAGTGCGCCACTTTCTGAGTGAGAGAAGTGTGTCTTTCCGAATGATCCAAATAGAGATCTCCCGATCTCTATTTATACTTAACCTGTTTGCCCAGTTACACTATGGGGTCGACTTGTCTATCTAGATACATCCACAATATAATATATATTTCAGGGCCAACCCCATACATGGTGGTCTAATAACCCATCGGCAAGTACACACACTTGCGACACTTGTCAATCCACATGACGACACTTCCTTATAGAGGAATAACACATCTCTTATAAAGGTACAATAAATATATATGAAATACATTCCGAAGTTACATATACATCAACAAAAAAATGGGCCTCAAAACAATTAATGTATCATAAAAATTCACTTTATAAGAACCAAATATGATTCAAGATGATGATGTCAGCCATAAGGGTAAAATTTGTAAAACAAATTGGAGGGAAAAAGAAAAAACTATATTTTCTTATCGTATTTTTGATATATCTCCTTAAGGGTTTACCCAAATTTCAAGTTTGGACACTCATTGGATGTGGATTTTAATTCCGCATCCAACCCATAGCCACACTGCATATATTAAAATACTTTTTTTATTGAAATTTTCATTTTTCATGTCGTGGGTTCCTCGGAAGTATGCAGTGTGGCTATGGGTTGGATGCGGAATTAATATCCACATCCAACGAGTTCCCAAACTTTAAATTTGGGTAAACCGTTAAGGATATATGTCAAAAATACGACAAGAAAGAATAGTTTTTTCTTTTTCCTCTCTAAAAATTAGAACTCTTATTTTATTATTTCCCTTAGGAGGCCCATTTTAGACCTCAAAACTCCCCTAATGATTATTATTTTGTAAATAATTAATTAATAAAAATAACTAGCACAATGATGACTACTAAAAGAGTATGGGAGGCATAGATCCACAAGGTGAGGGGGAATAGGCACATTCCTAGCACTTTAGAACTTTTTCGGTTGATCTTGGTACGTATTTATGCCTTGGTGGTTTTATTAGTTGATGATCACCCAAACATTGTACAACATAGTCAAGTTTTGATTATTTTAACCTATGTTGGTATTGTTGAGCCTAATTCATGATTTAGTGGGCCTCACTTGGTGAATGCACCCTCCTTGGTGCTTGGGTGGATTACACTTGTTGATTGATCCCCTTTGGTGATTTTGTAACTGCTTTTTGGAGGTTACACTTGGTTTTGTAACCCCCACTTGCACAAGTGTGCCCTCACTGACTATATTTAGCCTTGGTTTGTGGAACTCCTTGTGTAACCCCTCCGTTGTTATTTTGGGAAGATGCTTTGGCTTGTGTAACTCCTCACCTCACTATTTTGAATTCCTTTACATGAATGAAGTGTCCACACATGAATTTGAGTTGGGTGGAGTGACTTGGAGCCACTCTCCTTGAAATTTGAATTGCTTGGGTTGGATTCGAATTAGCCTCTTGTGGTTGAGTTAACCCCCCTTGGGTTGACTCAAGTTGGCTTACCTTGGTTTGATTTGACCCCCTTGAGTTCAAATTTCCTTCTTTGGTCTATAAATACATGGTTGATCTCCTTGCTTAAGGGGATTGATTATTGTTGGTTTTTCTAGGTTGTTCATGCCATTGATGTTGACAGCTTGGTAAGCTTATGAGCTTGGGAAGCCATGTATGCTCTGCTATGTGAATGCACCTTGTGATTGAAGCACTATGATCTTGTATGGTGTTTGCGGCAAGCATGGAAAACTCTATTATAATTCCTCTGTGTCCGTTGTTTGTCTCTGTCCTAGATCTACACAAAATCCTGGTGGTGAATGGCGATGTCCTAAGGAACCTAGGGGGTGAAGGGATTACCATTGCACTTGGTAGTGGAATGGAGGAGAAAGAAGGTGGTGAGGAATTGAGTTGTGCATTCTCAAACTAATACTTGAGCTATCCTTGAGTGCACCTCTGTTGTGGACATGTGGCCTCAGCTCGGGGGTGGCCTGTCAAAGTGAGATCCGGCTAGGAAGTGCCTTTGGCTGGGTGGTACATGGTCTGATTGATGCCAGTTGCACATTAATAAGATAAGTGATTTTTTTTTTATGTAAATTCATATGTTTATATGATGTTTCCATAGCTGAACTGTTTACTGTTGAAAAGCTTGGTAGAGATATCAATGGTTGGTTGCAAATCTGATGGTTTAATTGCTTGGAAGTTGGTGTATTCTCCTTCATTTTTAGATCTGATCTTTATGGCAGCTTGAAATATGTTTATTCATGTGTTATTTGTTGCAGCTTACTCTGCAAATGTGCCCTCTATGGCTGATCAGATATGTAGATGAAATTACAGATCAAAATGCTTGGTTTTCATAACATTGGTTGAGGAATCCTGCTTGGAAATTGGTGCTTTCTCCTTGATTTTGAGATTTGATCTTGATGGTAGCTTGAAATATGAGTATACATGTGTTATTTGTTGTAGCTTACTTTGCAAGTGTTCCCTCCATGGCTATTCAGATATATTATATGATTTTACAAATTAAAATACTGAGTTTCGACTACTAGGAAATAGGTTTCTCTGCTTGAAAACTAGATTGAATGGATAATTTTTCTATAGAGTTTATTATATGAAGTTGTATGGTTCTGTATGAACTTTCTAGTGCGCCCTTGGTGGTTGTAGAATGCCCCATATAGCTAATATGCTTTATATTTTGGACTCCTGGTTGGTTTTGCAGGGATTTGGATGCTTGTTGGATGATCCGGTAATGATTTTGATAGCAATTGGTAGATTTGATCTTTTGTATGAATTAATGGTTGTATATGGTAGCTCTATACCTGTCATTTTGTATTATTGAATGGTTGTAGGTGTTAGATTCAGATCGTATCCGATGAGCAATGCAAAATTGTTAATGAAGGTGACATAAATTGGAATTACGGATGTGTAGTAATTGCATAGTTTTACAGCAAAAAGTTCTGGTTGTAATTGTTTGCAAAGAATTCTGTAAATCGGATCATATAGTATTATTGGGTTGATTATAGTCACCCTTAATGTTTTAATAATGCTAAGGTCTAATTTTAATACGCTTGTAAATCTGGTTGCATTTTCATAATTGCATGGTCTTGCATCTGCATGAGCTTTTGGGGAGTTTTACAATTGTTCTTAAGGAGTCACAATTTATTTTAATAGTTGAATGTTGTTTTAACTTCATTGGATGGTATGTTAGTCTAACCTTTGGTTGACCCTATTCCGTTGTACAATACCTATATTAAGCCTTCCTTTGGGTTTACATGTGCATGTGACCTTGGTTTCGGGGTCGGGTACACATCACATTGTCACCTCACCAACCCTCTTCTAGTCTTTAGGTTGACTCTCCTCCAACAAAAATGGGGCTTCCCCATCTTAGGATTGCTAAAGCTTGGGCATTAAGTTCAAGGTGAAATGGAAGAATGGCTCTAACAAAACAAGGAGTTGTAGTAACGTAAAAAGGTGATGGGTGGATCAATATTAGTGCCTATCTATTGGGAAAATGGGGTCTTTGAGGCAGTGGTTTAGCAAGATTATTCTTATGGAATAAGGAACACTAAAGATAGAATGAATGAATTCCAAAACCCCTTATATGGTTGAAAATGAGTACATAAATTTAATTTCAATTACCCAAACTAAGGAGATGATGACAAATTGGACTATGAGGGTGCAATCCCTACTAAGAAATGTAATTTCCGTCCAACTTCAAATTAGGAAGATTGGATTTTACAATAACATTTCCATCGACAAATTAACAAAAGCTAAAAGGATTATTAATCACAAATCACTATTCTTCAAATAAAGAACAAGGTGACCCAATCCAAAGCCCTCAAACCAACTTGTAGAAGCCCATCTCATATCATTCACTTCAACAAATGAGTCCCTTCAAATTAACCCCAAACTCCATATCGGCCTTCAAGATATTCAATAAAATTATAAGGGGAAAGGTACCCTCTTCTAACCATGAACAAATGAAGAGAGCAATCCCTTTATAGGCTTTAGCTCAACGTACTTGTACAATAAACAAGTAATTGTTTTCATAGATTCATTAGTTCTCCAAGAAATACAGTAAAATATTACATTTCTAACCTCCTCAACAAACTCCTTACCAAAAACAGCAATGAGTTGTTGAGTTCTACTTCCTTTCTTAGAAAAAAGAATAAAATAATAATCCTCATCTACAAGAAAAACAATATAATAATGTTCTCATGGAACTAACTCCATGAAAAAAATCAACAATAATAAAACAAGGGAGTTAGTAAGTAACAACCTGCACAAATGAACAACAACCAACTACCAATGGCATCGTGGCTCATCTAACAAAAGCACACCCTCCAAGTGGCACATGTGGTCGAAATGTGGCACAAGTTTTAATTGGCAATTTTGAAATTGCCAACTCCATCAATCCTTATTGGATTTTCTATTATAACCACTTTTAGGAAATCCCACGACCCCTTTGCATTTGATGGCATTTATCTACCAACAATCAGAGCACTCTAACAAAAGATATTGATAATCTAGCACAAATCACCAAAAGTACCATAGTCCTTCTCCAAAAAGCCATTGAATGAATAAATCAATATAAAAATGTGTGCTAATGAAGGGGTGTGCTTCATGAAGTGTTGTACCAAGTATATAAGTTGTTCTCCCTAGTGAAAACCCAATATAATGACAAATTATAAGCTCTACCTAGGTTTGAACCTACGGCACACAACCAAATGAATAATTATATGATTAATACTTCATCAAACCTTTGGAAAAGGATTGATCATCAGTAATATGTGTAGTACCCCACTTTTCTAACTCAAACATAGGAAATATTACATCACAAGGGTACTAACATCATTTGTTGCACATCCCCCATTGGCAATGTCTAGCAAATGTTACAACATCAAATCATATCTCCTAGGGAAATCCCACCAAAGTAAAGTGCACTAGCACAATGCATCGACACCAAAGGAAAGGGGACATGAAAGAAGTGTTAACTCCATCTAGCATTAGGTATGTCCCCACCACACAATCAACCAAGGGGATCGTGTAGAATACCACCTCCTAGAGACCATTAACTTGACCATCTACCATAGCAAAAATTAACCTCCACCAAATATATGCATCGAATGTCCATCACAAAGAAAAGAAGAAGCTACACAAATATGTACATCCCCCAGGTCCATCAAGAGACTCCATGGGTACCATGTTGCAAATCTTATCTTGTGATGAAAATCACAAGAGTTACCCATATGCAATATGAGGGGTAACATAGTGGATTGTTGGAAGGGATTTCAACACGGTTGAGTGGGATGGTGACTGTTGTGGTGGTAGAGGCTCAATGATTAGTGGTTTGGAGAAGTAAGTCTAGTGTTGATGCAAGGATCTGTTATCACATTTATTATAGCTAGGAGCTACTCATCATTTTGGTAGAGCAGACCACAGTCATGAGCCTAGTCCTTACACTTGATACAGTGTTTCATCAGAGGATGACATTAGTTGGATGATTTACATCATATTTGAGTAGCTAGATCATGCAAGGGCATAGCAGTAGAGGGGCCACCCAGGTCATTATTGATCCCTCTTCATGGTCTCCCTTGTCATACTTTTCAAACCTTGGTTTAGTGGGATTTAGGAGCAGAGCTATACAATTGGGTCTTATCTTTCCTTGCCATTTAGAGTTAGTACATATGGATTACATGGTGCAACTATAGCTCAAAGAAGGTATATGTCAAAGGTATATTATGGATTTCATGACTCTTATTGATAGACTAACTATGCTAGACTTTGTTATGCATTGGTGATCAGATTATTTGTTCTGGTTGTTATTAGTAGGACTTGTACTCGAAGTGATATAGGTGCATTAGTGGTAGTTTCATGTACATGCTCTTGTTTGGGTTAATTGCACATGTAAAATATAGATCAATTCTTTTTATGTTGGTTCCATGGTTAGACATTTTCATCATTTGTCCCATCCATTGGTTGTTTGAAAATCCTTTGACTTGGACTTGACTAATTAACCTGAGGAACTCCCCCTCTGTGACCTCTTTGATTGGATAGCCTCCATGTTTTCCCCTGGTGTCTCGAATTTGAAGTGTGTGGCTAAGTCTATAGATCCATTGATTTTTTTTGCTTGTAGCTCATGTGGATTGAGTGTGGTTAAGTAGGCCTAGTCACCGGAAGTGTATCCCCACGACTCAAAACAAGTACTCCCATCCTTGAAATTGGTTAGTGGCTAAAGGGGTAGGTACTCCTCCTTTGTATGAGGTTCAACCTATTTTCCCCTAAAAAAGGCATTATTGTGGCAACTCCGTTGGGGCTATGGATGCGTATTGGCAACAGAGCTAAGGTCGTGGCATAACTGGGTCCCGGAAGGCTATCCAGGTGGAGTACCTTTTAGCCACTAGCTAACTAAAGGAGTGCAAAAAGGAAATGTGCTTCAATGATAAATCCAAAGAAAGAACGTGAAAATAAAAAAGTCAAAGCAAGTATGAAATGATATTGCATAGTTATAAAGTGTGAAATAAAGGGGAGCTTGCTAGAGTCGAAGGGTGCCTTCTAAGCACTTAATCCATTTGTAAGACACCATGCTTCCCTAGTGTTCGTCATTCCAACAAATGTCACAGAGGCCCCTGAAGCCCCTTTCTCTCCAAAGGTAAATGAAGTCTATCCTAAAGTCAACCCTCACTTTGACCAAAGCCCATGACTGTCACTTACCCCATTTTCACCCAGGAGGGCGAGGATTGATCTATGCATTCCATTTGTAATTAATGTGAGTAGGGGTATGTATGTAAAACTGGTTGCTCGTATCCTATATTGCACTAGGTAACTGTCTTACTCTTGTTGTTTTGAATTATTCACCATTATATTAGCATAACTTAGCATTTAATCGTTTATCAATATTTGTTATGATAAGTGCACTAACACCTCTTGCAGGAATCAGACATGTTTATTTGATTATCTTGAGTTATCGTCAAATTTTGACCAAAGTTTCAAATATGTTTATTTGATTATCTTGAGCTATGGTCAAATTTTGACAAAAACTTGACTTTTTGACTTGGTCAACAATTCAAGTCAGCAGCGAGGTCTCACTATGATGCATCAGTGATCATGTCTTTGCCATTGGAGGCCAATTAGACCCCTCCAAGTATCAATTGTGGATTAATTGGCTTAATTAATAATTTTCATAAGGTTTACGGAAAATAATTAAGCCTGTTTTATTAAAATATTTGGGGATTCATTTACAGAGATCACATCAAATTGGCTATGGGAATATGAGATTGGATCTTATGGTTTTTGAGGTCTAAAAATACATCTGTGTAATCATATTTTCATTCCGAGTAAGGAAAGATCCATATTTGACCAGTAATAAGGATTATTATTATTTTCCATTGAAAATTAATAGTTAAAAGATGACCAAGGTTTGTGATGTATGATTTGGGATAAGTGAATGGTGAAATATACTTGGGTTATGTTATGATGCCCCCTGGATACTTTTGGTCACTTTTCCTAGCATTCTATCATGTTATCACTTGGCACCAGGGTATTTTTTAAGGATTCTAGTAGTAGACTTAAGTGTAGTATTCTAGGCAATCCTTTTGGATTGGAAAAAACATATATATAGATAGGTAGGTGAATATTAAATATGAAACCTACAATTTACTCTTGAAAATTGTAAATTTTTGCGAATATTATGATAAACAAACATATTTTATGTAAATATAGGCGATATTAGAGACTAAAAATGACCAAATAACGAATTTATTTTTTGAAAAAAAAACCAAAAAATAACCAATTGGTGAAATTTCGCCCCTAAAAATTTCTTTGCTTGGCACATGTGTTCATCTCCATGGTGGGGGCACCTTTCTCCCTAGGAGGGTGACTTTCTCATCTAGTGACTTATATCTTGAGCTAGGCATTGATGTAAAAGTGGATTGTGATAACCTAGGGGTGAATTGAGCCCCCTAAGATATTTGTTGATGGATCTCTCATGTATTTCATGCATTGTATCTTGGGCTTAGGAGGTAATTCACTGGCCCCCCTCATTCGATTAGTTGTTTCTAGCTTAGTACAAAAAGATAAAGTGAGATTAAATATACACCATTAATCATTATATTGTATCCTTTAATCTAAGTCGTCCACATAAGAATTGGTTAGGGATTTTGCTCCTCTCTTAGCTATAAAAGATAAAGAGCTCCTCATTTGTAAGGGACTCTTGGCTCTTTCCAGCAATGATAAAAAAAATTCTCTTGTACAAATTTTGTCTCTTAATGGATATGATTAGTTTTGCTTTCTTTCTAAGTTCCTTCTATTGCTAGATCACAAAATATTCCATTGTTGAGAAATATTTTCAACTTTTTGTGCTTACAAGAGGAAGGGCAATTTCACATAGGGTGTCTTGGGCGTCTTTGGTGACTTGCTCTTATGACATGGAGTCTAAATTTTGTGAACGGAATAAATTGTGCTTGTGCTATTTATTTTCTACTATCTCTTATTGCTACTCTCGTTAGCTCAAAATCGATTTGCAAATTCCAAGTGGTTGTTTGTTATTACATTTGTCTCACTAATTTTTTTGGGGGTTTTGCAAGTAGACTTTCATTGAGGAATCAAAGTAGACTTGCATTGATGAATCAAAGTGACTTGGTGTGGAGGTAATTCATGATCTAATCGATGATAATATGCAAGGAGAAAGGACCCAATCATTCATATGGTGCAAGGTATGTACTTGGACTTTGTTAGAATAGTCTCTGGAAAACCATTTGTCAACAATAAAATAATTTTTCTATGTTAATTTTTTTTGTAATTGCATGCTTAGTCTATCGGGCCGAATTTCCACTTGGGTTTTCATTGTATTGCAATTTGGGGTTTAAAATCAACCATAGCGACTTCATTTTGACCCCATTAACCCTGAAACTAAGGTACTGATCTCTGAATCAATTCGATCCAAGAGGGTTTGGGTCGATTTCACTAATGCTTGCCTGCTTGCTTCATGTGTATTGAATGAATGATTTTGGTGTGTAGCAAGACATCTTGTGTTTGGGTTTTGTTTAAATACTATTAATCTCCCATCCTTCCAATACTTAAATCGATTTGATCAATTTCTCAAGGGAACAATTTGGAATCATTTCAACCCTAGCATTAGCTTCCTAGGTATCTAATCTAATCCACTAATCAGCTTTTCCTTGAATTGGATTACATTGAATCACATATAGTTAATCACCTATATAATCCACATAACTAAGCTCAATAGTTTGTTATTTAAGTCTAGGAAGCATTTCACGGGGTATTGTTTGTCAACCAATAATCAAATCTTCATTATTGACCTGTAGTCTAAAAGAGGTATGGCTAACAAGCCTGACTCCGGACACCTCTGGTGGCTAGTTTAGTTCACCTTGAGTGGATTAGGAAGCCTAAAGAGAGAAGAAATATATCCGGTGTGACAACCATATATCTTTGGGGGGTAGGATTCTTTAGGTATCACGTTCTTAGTGACTATCTGTCTTTGCCATCCTGGATAGGATCACACTACAAAGGTCACTACAAAAATTGTGATAACAAGATCCTTTGTAGATCTTTGACACGAATTGAAAATAGAAGGGGCTTGACTATGGTGGGTGGTTCACTAGGAATAATTACAGACAAGGATGGGACAAGGTTTAGGCTCAATTGGAGCATTTCTATGGTTCAACGGAGGAGGTAACCTTTTCAAACATATGTCATCTCGTAGATGTTTTAATGGATGTGATTGGTTTAGATCACCTCCTGATATAGACTATGCTATCATTGGGTCGTTCAAATAATTCACCACAGACTTCAATTTTTTATCTAAATGTGCCCCACTTCAAGTTGGAGGATTTTTGAGTCCTTATTCAATGGGTTTGGAACCTTCCTCCCCTCGACTGTTGAGAACCCGAGGGTGGATTCTTTGGTGGGAAGTTGTTGTGTACCATTCTGTGAATTTTATGAGAGGATGGGGTGGGATGACAACTCATAAGCATAGGAAGGAGATGTGGGCTACTCGATAGAGTTTAGAGGAGGCTTGCACTTTTCTTGAAGAGGAAATTCACAATGTATCTCTTCATGAGGAAGCTCCAAAGTTGGAGATGATGGTGAGATGAGGAGGGGAGTATATTTCCAAGGGTGATTGGATCTAATCTCACTTGTAGCGGATTTAGGATGGGGATGAGGGTTCTAAATTTTATTTTGACTTCCTTAATTGGAAGGTGGCTAGGAACAAGGTACTTGGTATTCATAGCTCAGATGGGTCTCTAGCTGAGGATCCTACTAAGGTTCAAGCTATGTTTAGTTCTCATTTCTAGCATATCTTTGCTCCTTATACTCTCATGGATGGGGGGTTGGATGTTATAGATGCTTTCTACAGGTTGTTCCTAGCAAGGCCTCTACCGAAGATCGAGACAAGTTGAGTCAAGAATTTACAAGTGATGAGCTGTATGATGCCCTAAATTCCATGTAGAACAAGAAGTCTCCTAGGTTGGATGGTTTCCCTTGAGAGTTATACAAGTCTATGTGGGACTCCATTGATGATAATTTCTATTGCATGGCCTTAGAAGTGTTTGCCTTTGGTTGCCTCTCTAAGTTTCTTAATCAAAGGTTGATCAAGATCATTCCCAAGAATGTAGCAAGAGAACTATTGGGGATTGGTGGCCTATCACTTTGCTCATAGTGGTTTATCAAATCATGTCTAAATATTTTCCCGTGAGGATCTAATCAGTGGCTAGATATCTAGTGCATCAGGCACAAATTGGATTTGTGAAAGGGAGGTTTATTCTTGATCCTGTGGTGTTTTCCTAAGAGGCTATGGTGGAAAAGGGAGACAAGAAAATAATGCCGTATGTTGAAGATTGACTTCGACAGTCGAGAATTTATGAGGGATGAGTTTTATGATGCCCTAAATTCCATGTAGAACAAGAAATCTCCTAGGTTGGATGGTTTCCCATGAGAGTTATACACGTCTATGTGGGACTCCATTGATGATAATTTCTATTGCATGGCCTTAGAAGTGTTTTCCTCTAGTTTCCTCTCTAAGTTTCTTAATCAAAGTTTGATCAATCTCATTCCCAAGAATGTAGCAAGAGACCCTATTGGGGGTTGGTGGCCTATCACTTTGCTCATAGTGGTTTATCAAATCATGGCTAAATCTTTTCCTGTGAGGATTTGATCGGTGGCTAGATATGTGGTGCATCAGGCGCATAATGGATTTGTGTAAGGGAGGTTTATTCTTGATGCTATGGTGCTTTCCTAGGAGGCTATGGAGTGGACAAGGGAGACAAGAAAACAATGCCTTGTGTTGAAGACTGACTTCGACAAGACATATGATCATGTGGATTGATACTTCATCTCTAACATGTTGTTGTTTGGTTTTTGGTTCTTGTTGTGCGGCCATGGTGAATGTTGTTGCTGGAACACGCACCCGAGGGTTATCGCAGCAGAAATATACAAGCTGCTTAGGTGCGTTGCTTGGGTGGCAAGTCTCGAGTCAAGTACTGTCACTTGATATTGACTACTCCGTTTAGGCAGAACTCCTAACGAAGCCAAGGGGGGTAGTCCCTATGAGTTACTAAGGTTATTTAAGCGATTTAGTTTGAATGGGTAAGTTGTTTAGGAGTTTGAATAATATTTAACTGAAAGTGAGAAAGTCACTTGCAAATATGAATTAAGATCAACAACATAAGATAGTTATAAGCAATACAAGATCTGATAAAAGATTGAAATACTATAAACAATATCAGTGCCAAAAATGGAGTCAAAATTGCGTGTTGTTGTATTGTAAATGTTTTGTGAGTGCTTCATGGTTAATTTTAATTTATTATGAGATGAGATTTGATTACGGGAAAAGGGGAGCTCCAGATAAACCGTGAGGTACAAGGAGTAATTTCCAGAAATTAACTAAAGGTGGCTCCTCACAAAGACGTGTGGGATGGAATGGAGTCTCGAGGGTGGTGTTCAACACTACACCAACAAGGGTGTAGCCTAACTGTGCCCTGAGGTCGCCTCCCAGTGGTTTCCGCTTCTCCTGAGAAATTTCCCCACACAATAACTAATGTCTGAGTGTCATATTTTCACTATGTTAAGGGTTGTTGGTTTTATTAGGATGAGTTTTTATTAGATGTGGAAAATTAGGGAGTAGTTGCAACTCTTTTTTATTTCCCACGGGCCCAGGAAAATGCCCGCAAGGGGAAAGAGCATACTTTGAGTTGGAAACTAAATGTATGTTTTGTTTTGATTGCAAAAGGTAAATAAATAAAGTAAGGTGTTATATTAATTACTACAGCAAAAGAGTATCTTTCATGATCATCCGATCATGTACTCAGGAAAATCCCTTTATGTGACGGCGAGAGCATACTTCGGGAGAGCAATGCCAAGTTCATTACTTTAAGAAAATCAAAGACTGAAAGTATATTGTTGAACTAATTACTACACCACGAATATATTTTCCCTTTCGGTAATTCGGTAAAGCGTGGTGGGTTAGTATTTTGTTCTTTGGAAAAAATACTTGAAATAATAAGATCTACTTGATATGCAAAGTATATTGCCTGTGAATAACAAAATTAGGTGTTCCTACGTCCTGAGTGAGTTCGAAGGACGATATTTGGATCGGATACTTCAAACATTAAATTTAACTTTAGATTTATTTGTAAAACAAAAATGAAACTAACTATGCAAAAAAAAAAAAAAATCACACAAAGACGCCAAAGCCCCCTAGGGGGGTTGGGGTGTGGGTGCTCGGTAGCCCACTTACTCTTCTTTTATTTATGATTTACAATGAACTTGGAAGAAAGAAATGCTTTGGATCTTTATAGATCTAAATCCAAAATCTTAAGTTGCCCAGCGAAACTAGCAAGCTCCGAGAAGCCTTGGATTGGCCTCAAACTCGAATTTTTCCCACTAAAGTCCAAAAACATGCTAAAAACAAATTTGGGACAGCAAACAAATTAATGTTAGAAAATGCCCAAAATCACTTTTAAAAGTGATTTGGGAAACTACAAAATTTATGGAAAAAATTTAGGCTAATCTACTTGTAAAAATTGAATGAAAATGACTCAAAATGACAAGTCCTTTTTAGGATCATGGCTTGCTTTTGAGGGAAGCCAATGAAGCACTTTTTTAAATTGCTAAATAAACTTCACAACCCAATATAAAGCTACTCTAACAAGCTTGAATATTTTTTCAATAAATTACTTGCATGAGGAAGCTTAAAGATGCTAGATCTAGTGCAGAATGAAAACTTTTCGAAACTAAGATCTAAGCAAGTACAAATCAGATCTATGTATGATATTTATTTTCAACAAAATAGATCCAAGAAGAACAGTAACCAAGAAGATTTTCTTTAAAACTTATGAAGAGAGAGAAAGGAAGAAAGGAAACTTGGTGTTGGATGGATCAACTGAAGAGACTTCCAATAACAATTTGTGGACTATGTTGGATGAATCCCTAGAGAATAAGAGAACAAACTTGTTCCAATACTTTCCACCCTTTGTAACCTGTAACTAATTAGAAGCTTGCCAAAGAAATTGTGAGATCCAGTAATAAACACATAAGAAATCAAGAAAGCATGTTAATAAACTTATTAAACAATGCTACATTAGATCTCTAGATATGCATAATTAAAAGAAACTAGCAATAAGCTTATTACTTAATCATTTCCTATAGATTAATACCAATCCTTTCAAGGAAAAATTCACAATACGATTGAACAAGAATCTAAAGATACATGTTACCTCAAGCTAATACAACAATGATAATCCACAAGAGAGCATGGCACCGTGTAGCCTCCAAAACTTCAACTTTATTCCAACAACTAGAGCAAATACAACTATTACAATGCAAGCTTCTCTCAACACAACTCCCACTAGATTACAAAGGAGGAAAAAGCTTGCTTATATAGAGAATGAAAGAGGATAAAGGCGCATAAGATCATGAAGAGAGGGGCACATGATGGGAGAAGAATGAGGGATTGAATCCCTTTGATTTAGGGAGAAGTGAGAGTTAAAGATGAGAGGGAGGCACCACCTCACAAGAGGTGCTCCCCCTCCACATTGGGATCTCCACCCACTTAATGAAGATCGCCCATCAAAAAAGAGATATGCACCACCTATCCCTCACGTGAAGTATGAGAGTGGGGCGCATCCCAAAACCCGAGTCAACCGCCACCTCATTTGATTTGCCTTCCTTTAATTCGTAAATCTCCTTAAAGAGGTCACCCTCGACATGACATGGCATACCAACTCATTTGGCACATGCCAAATGACTTTTTTTATTATATATATGGGTCATTTTGTGCCTTTTCAGCATTTATATGCCAATTTGTCACATATTTAAGGAATAATGCCCTAGAGACGTTGTAGCCACCCGAAACATAGGAAAAAAGGGTCCTGGGGTAAAGAGGACACTCTGAGTGTGAAAATGAGCATCCCCACGCTAAAATATGTTAGATTTTGTGGTATCCCGGGATGTCCTCCATGATTCAGATGCCTTGCATGGAGGTACATCAACAGTATAGGCATCAATATGGAGTAGAGGGTGAGATACACTCTACTCACTGGCATGAGTCCATTGGTGGCTGCATGCGAACCTTCCGGGGTGTTTTTCCCTTTGCATGCATGAGTTTTGTGTTAGATTTTCACAATTTTAATCAATACTTATCTAGGATCTTACTAAAAGAATAACATCCACAACATAACACAAGAGACACAAAGATTTTCCTCGGGGAAACCATAAAGGAGAAAACCTGCAACTTCCTCAGAGATAGAATGATCACCAATACAATGTCACAAAAGTAAAACCCAAAATAGAGATGGTCTTCAGCAAATTCTCTCTTCTCCACTTGTGCAAACTTGTCCTCTCTCTCACTTATGCGAACTTGAGTGAGTGAGTGAATGAATAAATGAGAGAGCCTAGCTCTTTATTTATACTTTACTTTCACTTGATCTTTTCACTTACTAGGTCGGCCCCAGTTATACCTGATTGGCCCGACTTCTCTAGAAGACTCTATTAACCCTAATACAATCTGACTCTGGGGTCTATTGCCCCGACTTACAATGGAGGGTTAACCTCAATGACTTTACATGACCAAATACAATAATGACTTCTCCGACCGGAGGAATAAACATCTTCGTCGGAGGTACAAATAAAATACAATATACATTACAAGTGAATATCTTCTGAAGTTACAATTACATTAACACTCCCTCTTAACTAGGAAGGTATTCTCTTGACACATACATCAACACAAGTCTTCAATGCTGGATCATCTTCACTGGATCATCGTCGTCGTTGTTGCTGCAATCCTCATCATCTCGATCATCGATTGGTAACATCTCTCGAATCTACTTGTCATAGGAAGTTCTATAGAGCCAACCCTTTTTCATGTTGGATGTAGGCCTAGCCTCCATGTAAGTCTTCATCATCTCTGCAAGCAAGCCATCAAATAGGTACAGCCCAGGACCAATCATTACATTGCCATAGTAATCACCTGCATCTCCTACTATGTCCTCATCACGTCCAGATCATCTCATTGTCACACGAAGCACAGCCCAGATGCACATCACAAGTCTACCAACATGGGAGGACCAACCTACCACCATGTGAGACACAACACTTACATCGACCAACATGGGAGGACTTTCCTACCACCATTTGGGAAAGGCTCAACACTTACATCAATCGATATGGGAGGACTCTCCTACCACCATTCGAGAAATGCACTGCACTTACATCAACTAACATGGGAGGACTTTCCTACCACCATGCCAGAATGGCTCAGCACTTATATCAATGGCCATGGAAGGACTTTCCTACCACCATGCCGGAATTGCTCGGCACTTATATCAATGGCCATGGGAGGACTTTCCTGCCACCATGCCGGAATGGCCCATGTGCATCTGCGTCTTCTGGACTCGTCACTTCCCCTTGGAAGGAACCTCGATTTGGAGTACACCAAGCTTCTCTCTGAAGTACTCGAACTTCACTCTGGCTAGCGGCTTGGTCAACACATCGGCTATCTGCTCATTCGTCGCAATATATTGGGGCTTCACTACTCCTCTCTGCACCATATCCCTGATATAGTGATACTTGATCTCAATATGCTTCGACTTATCGTGGAACACCAGGTTCTCGGACAACTTCACACAACTCTAGTTGTCACGGAATATACAAGTTGCATCTAACTGGAGATCAAACAAATCAGACAGTAGCTTCCTAATCCATACTGCCTCACAACTAGCCGAACAAGCTGCAACGTACTCTGCTTCGGTCGTACTCAGTGCCATGCATGACTGCTTCCTGCTAAACCAGGAGATCATACCAGATCCCATACTGAAGCAACATCCCGAAGTTCTCTTCCTATCAGCGGCACTGCTTGCCCAATCCGAATCAACATAACCCTCCAGGTTAATCTTTTGATTCGCATCATACTTGAGCCCATAATCAACTGTACCCTTCAGGTACCTCAGAATATGCTTTGCAGCAATCAAGCGAACATGTCTCAGATCCCTCAGGAACTAGCTCAATGTGTTCACAGCAAAGCATATGTTTGGTGTCGTGTTCGTCAGGTACATCAAGGATCCAATCATCTGACGATACATCGTGGTATCAAACGACTCTGATGAAGCATCACCCAATAGCTTCAGGTTCGATGCCATAGGTGTGACCATGGCCTTGCAGTCCATCATCCCGAACCTCTTCAGGATCTCCACTGCATATTTCCCTTGTCCAAGGAAGATTCCATCTGCACTCTACCACACCTCCATGCCTAGAAAATAATGCATCATGCCCAGGTCCTTCATCTCGAACTCTGCGACAAGCTTCCTCTTCGTATCTGCAATAATCTCATCCTCACCTGTCATAAACAGGTCATCTACATAGAGTAGAAGTATCACTAGGTTCCCTTCCTCAACCTTGTAGTAAAGGTTGGAATCCTCTTTACTCTTGGTAAATCCCAAACTAGTCAGGAAGCTATATATTCTATCGTACCACGTCCTGGGTACCTGCTTCAAACCGTACAAGGATTTCTTCAATTTGCGCACATGAGTTTTCATGTCATGTGTCTCAAATCCGAGTGGCTGCTCCACATACACTTCCTCTTCCACTACACCATTCAAGAATGTTGTCTTGACATCCATCTGGTGTCCCTTCCACTTCATCACTACAGCCAATGCGAGTACTGATCTGATGGAAGTGTACCTGGATACAGGTGCAAATGTCTCCTTATAATCTATCCCTTCCTTCTGGGAGAAGCCACATTCCACGAACCTTGCCTTGTGTTTCTCAATGCTGTCATCTACAACATGCTTGATCTTGTAGATCCACTTAGAAGTCACAACAGAATTCCCTTCTGGTCTCGGAACTACATCCCAGAAATCATTCTTCATGATTGACTGATACTCCTCGATCATGGCATCCTTCCATTCCTTCCTCTCTGCCGCTTCCTCATAGTTAGCAGGTTCCTTGTCAATGATGTCGTACAACAGAGCTACATAGTTGGAGTATGGCATAGGTCTCTTTCTTTCTATGTGCACCCCCTCTGGAGCGCCATACCTCTCTGCATCTTGTATTGCTTCTCGTACCCATGTTGGTTTCCTCCTGTGGGAGTTCTTCTCACAAGGTGGATCTACAGGTTCTTGTGGTTCTTCCATCTCACGATCTTCATTATCTTCTGGAATCGCTTCTTCCATTACTGCATCTCTGATCCTGGGAACTTCAGGTTCTTCAATGTCTTCAACGGGTAACTTTCTGGATTTGTTGTATGACGAGTCTTCATCGCTTGTTCTTCAAAACAAGTCTCTCTTGTAGGTGATGGTACACGATCTTTCCTACAAATCAAGTTCGATTGCATGATTAGAAATATCTCATAGTTTTCAGAACAAATTCTTAAGCATTAAGACATAGGTCATACAGTCATGCAATTATCTTAGCCAATGCTTCAATACAACATTCATCCATATCCCATAACTTTCTAGATGCCTTCCATCTATACCAAAACATTGTTAAGAGTGTGCACTACTCCCAACATGTCAGCAAAAAGGTTTCATTCTAGATAAGTAGCAATGGAATGTTGTACAGTACCATAGGCCACTTACCCATCACATGCATATTAGTAGAATATTGTTCATTAATGCAAATATCCTACTATGCATAATACACAACCTAAATCTAGGAACATAAGTATGTACACCACTAAACAATATTATTTAAATAGATAGATATATAAGAAATGAAAATTCAAATACTTATCTTGTTTGTTTGTTGGGTGGACTCCCTCTTGATCTTTGCTTCCTTGTAGGAACTACTAGAGTCTCTGACAGAGTGTTCTTCTTCATCGTCTGATTATGAGGTTATGTGCCTTATGATCGGAAATGTTGAGCAAATGTCATTTCTTCTATATCTTAACCAATGCTGAGATGGATGAGAGGATTCCATAGAGCATTGATCCTTATTTGTTTCCGGAGTCCAACTTTGTAGGAGCTTTTCCTACTCCTTTCATGTAATACTAAAGGTCATCTCTAGCTTCACCTTATGAGGTGGAACCTTCTAAATGAACCCTTGTAACTGGTTACCTTTGTTACAATACATATTCTTCATCACTTGAAGAATCATATCTTTCTTCTTCTCTGGTTCTCTTCCTTGGAGGTTCATCATCCTCTATAGTGTGAGCATGATGTCTTTTCTTATTGGTCTTCTTGTTGTGGGAGAAACTTTTTTTTCTGGGACAATCTCTGGAGTAGTGTCCCTTCTCATCACAAGTATAGCATCAGATGTTAGATGGATCTCTCTTGGATCTTCTAAAGTTATCCCTCTGATTTTGGTGGTGGTGTTTATCCCTCTTATTGTGATGGTGGTGCTCCCTCTTGTTGTTATTCCTCCTGGTGTGTGTTGTGAGAGTTTGATCTTCATTGCCCATCTTCTCTTCTCGAGCTACAAGTCGAGCTTCTTCTTGTGAGCATTATTCCCATAGTCTACTGAATGTGATTAACATCTTCCTTGCACAAATCCCTTGAATGAAGCAGTCCCATGATCTAGGGAGACCATTCAAAGCAGTCATCACAATTTCTCCATATTCTATATTTTCTCCCACAGCTTCAAGTTGCTCCTTGATCTAAGAGACCCTTGTAAAGTATAACTGCATGGTCCCTACACTTTGAATCTTCACATTCTTCAACTGGTTCCTCAAGGTCATCTTCTGGTTTATATTCTTCCCTTCAAACAGCTTGGTCAAGGCATCAAACATCTATTTGGGTGTCTTCAAGGATGACACATGTGGGATGAGATGATCCTTAATAGAATCTGCAATGATCCTCTTGGACTTAACCAAGTTCTTCTTGTGTAAAGCTTTAGCCTCATCTCCCTCTGGTAGCTGGAAATTCCTCATTTACATATATGTCCAATTCATTATCTTCAAGGACAAGTGTAATCCTATACTTCCATGCTCGGAAGTTATCATCCCTTTCAAGCTTATCCTCAAGCTTGGTATGCTGAGACATCTTTAAGGAGAACCTCAAATGGAAATGACAAAGATTTAGAGATTACCAATTTGAGATGCTAAGCTGAGATTGGTCCTGGAGCTAGCTAGCCTAGGGTTTGTCAGAGAAACACTAAATTTTCAAACTTGGAATTTGAAACTTCTGATTGGACAGATAGATGCACTTGACTAAGGCGAGTATGCTGGTATACTTGGTTTTTGAAGATTCCAAAATTTCACCCTTGAAAATTGACTTGCGAAATTTTGATCTGCAGTTTCTGGCTTTTTCTGGTTTTCTGTAGTTTCTAGTCCAAAGTCAAACTAGGGTTTGACTTTCCGGGAGTTTTACCCACTCAAAAATTTCAATCTTGGTATCAAAATTTCGATCTTGGAGAGGCACACTTCCCTATGCCAATTGCACTCCAAAATTTCAATTTTGTGAGAAGCCCTAATTTTCCTCCAGCAGCATTGACAGGCCAAAAAATGAAAATTCTCATAATCAACTTCTGCTTCGACAGAAAGATGCGCCTTCCTTAGGGGAGTTAGCCTAGCCTCTTTTTATTGATGATATGTGGAGAGAAGTCCAAAAAAAAGAAGCCCTAGCTTCCGCAGCTATAGAGTGTCTTCTTCTCAAGTTAGCTTTGATACCATGTTAGATTTTCACAATTTTAATCAATACTTATCTAGGATCTTACTAAAAGAATAACATGCACAACATACCACAAGAGACACAAAGATTTTCCTTGGGGAAACCATAACGGAGAAAACCCCGCAACTTCCTTAGAGATAGAATGATCACCAATACAATGTCACAAAAGTAAAACCCAAAATAGAGATGGTCTTCAACAGCTTCTCTCTTCTCCACTTGTGCAAACTTGTCCTCTCTCTCACTTATGCGAACTTGAGAGTGAGTGAATGAATAAATGAGAGAGCCTAGCTCTTTATTTATACTTTACTTTCACTTGATCTTTTCACTTACTAGGTCGGCCCCAGTTATACCTAATTGGGACGACTTCTCTAGAAGACTCTATTAACCCTAATACAATCTGACTCTGGGGTCTATTGCCCCAACTTACAATGGAGGGTTAACCTCAATGACTTTACATGACCAAATACACTAATGACTTCTCCGACCGGAGGAATAAACATCTCCGTTGGAGGTACAAATAAAATACAATATAAAATACAAGTGAATATCTTCCAAAGTTACAATTACATTAACATTTTGCATGACCTGTCAGTGATTAAAAGCTGTATGTAAAAGTGACTTTTTGCATGCACCGATATTAGGTTTTTGGTAAACCTAATTGATCGGTGAGATTATTTATAAAGGCAGGGGGTCCTTGGATGAGGATTCTCAGTTGACTTATCAGAGAGTGATAGATCAGGAGTGATGAGGGTGCACCAGTGCATGCAAGGCGACTTTCTGAGAGAGAGAGAGAGAGAGAGAGAGAGAGAGAGAGAGGAGTTGCTGCAGGAGGGAGAGTGGTCAGATCTAAGTTGCTACTAACTCCAGAGGCACTAGGCGCCCAAATCTGTAGATTGAGATAGTCTATCAGTGTGGTTTCTGCTAAGATAGAGGAGGACGTCTTCTAGAGGAGGAGGGGCACATTACCTGAGGAGAGAGGAGCTCAGTTAGAGTCCGATCGACCGATTCCGAGTCTGAGACATTCAGGGTAGCCTTGCCTCAATGTTTGAGGAAGGTCTGTGACAATCAGAGCTCATATCTGTTGAGATCTGGCCCAGTACGAGCATTAAACATCTAGAGGGGAGGGCACACTTTTCCATGCAGAGGAAGAGCGCATTCTTCAGTTGAGTAGTTGGTTGTCTTCAGTAGCAGAGCAGAGGTTTGAGAGAGGCAGTACAGTCATGGATACCTACAGAGAGACTCATATCTAGATTGACAGTTAGGGTACATTCTCCCAGTGCATGCATAAGTTGATGCATGCAGATCTAGGGTTTGACTCGTTCAGGATTGAGTGTTACATCTGAGGTAACATTGTTGTGTTTGTCCTTTTTATATATTGCTCTGGGCTCGAGAGAGAAGATAGCCCCATAGGATTGTTGGTTTTCCCCGTTTGGGGTTTCCAGGGTATATGCATTGTTATATGTGTGATTGCATGTGTTTAATGTTGTAAAGAGATATAGTTGTTGAGTTTTATGTCTTTATGAGTATTATTGATATACGAGACTCAAACCGCTTGAGATCTCAGGGCTATCCAAAGGGAGTAGTGATCTCTGGATTAAAAATTTACATGGTATTAGAGCCCTGGTAAGGGTCAGGAAGGGAAATCACACAGAGATCAGTGACGATAGAGACCAGATCCATCAGATCTGAAGAGCAGAACTCATATATGTGGTTGTGGAGGTCAGATCTATCAGATCTGTGTGTTTGGAGGATAGATCTGAGATAGATCTATCAGATCTATGCGAGGGTAGGCCAGATCTGTGATCATGAGAGATTCTTGGATCACTTTGTTTCAGTTTAGAGAGTACTAACTTGAGAGTGGAGGACCGGTTGGATGGGGCGTCCAACTACAGTGCATGGAAGGCACGAATTGTACTCTTGCTGAAAGAGTGTGAACTGTGGGATGTTGTGAACAGTATAGTCGCAAATCCAGTCACAGATCCGTCAGATGCTACTGCCAAAGCAGTATATGATAAAAAGAATGTAAAGACTTAGAGGATCCTACATGATGCTATCAAGGATCATGTGATTCCACATGTCTCAACTAAAGACAAAGTATATGAGATGTGCGATGGATTGACTAGTTTGTACCAGAGTTCGAACGCCAACAGGAAGATGGTTCTCAGAGAGAGACTGAGAAGCATCAAGATGGGAAAGGATAAGAGCATGTCCATATACCTCACCAAGATCACTCAGGTAAGGGATGAGTTGGGAGTTGTGGGTGAAAAGGTTGAGGATAGCGAGTTGGTAAGACAAGCCCTGAATGGCGTGACTGTGCCATGGGCAGTATTTGTCCAGTCCATTATTCCTAGAGAGAACCTTCCCAAGTGGGATCGTCTGTGGGAAGACTTCACCCAAGAGGAGATCCAGAGAGGTTATATTCAGGGATCAACTTCCGCCATTCCAGAGGAGGAGGATGTGGCACTTGCAGCAAAAGGGAAACAGAGGTTCAAACAGAAGAAGGATCTGAGCAAGATCAAGTGCTTTGCCTGCAATGATTATGGACACTATGTAGGACAATGTCCACATAAGAAGAAAGGTAAGCATGAAAAGGATGAGCAATTGGCAGCAACAGAGGAGGTCTCAGTTTGAGAGGGAGTTCTCATTAGCCTCATATCAGTCAGGGAATGACAGTAGTCAGCTAGAGATTCGGGTTGATTAGAGATGGAGGGTTGACTGTATGCAGAGCAGTCACATGACATGGATGCGAGATGCATTCCTCATCCTAGAGCACATACCTATGCAGATGATTTGGGATGTGCAGGGGACTGCACTTGGTCACAGGAGTGGGTAGAGTTCGGTTTCTACTTGACCTTGGAGAGCTCTTGGAGGTATCAGGAGTGTTGTTCGTTCTAGGACTGAGAGGGAGTATTCTCTCAGTGGCAGCTTTGGGAGCTGTTGGTTACTCAATAGTGTTCCAGAGGGATCTGATTTTCACCTATCCTAGAGGAGTTGACCCAGTCTTGATGGGTCATAGGATCGATGTTGAATACTTGATTCTGGGACAACCCACTTCTGGCACATCAGGTTGGCTGAGTGCATCCTCTTCAGAGTCAGAGGAGGATAGTGAGCAAGATGCTCACAGTAGAGATGATGCTAGGAGATGTGAGTCCAGTCAACAAATGGGTGAGTGAGATGCTCACCATGATGATGAGGATCATAGGAGTGACTATGGTTACCAGATGGATGAGCGAGATGCTCATGATGATGATGATGAGACTCAGGGGATTGAGCCATTGGATTCAGAGCAGATGGATGAGCATGATGCTCATCCAGGCACCAGCCAGAGACTAAGTTGGTACGAGATGGTAGAGATGGACTTAGCTCAGGAGAGAGCTGAGTCATCTCAAAGACAAAGGGAACCCACTTACATACCAGTGGATCCACTTGACAGTAGTCTTCGGGACTGGTTACAGTAGAGATTCGAAGGGAGTCTGAATCAGAGTTCAGTGACAGAGTCAGCAATAGATCAAGGGGCTTCTTCTGGAGCCACCTTAATGGAGCTAGATGAGGGCACTTCAAGTCAGAGGGCAACAGTGATAGGCAGGACAGTTGGGTTAGTGTCACTAGCAGAGGACTTGTTGGATCCAGGCATCAGTGGATGGACTTCCCTCGATAAGAGGGACTGTTAGATTTTGTGGTATCTCGGGATGTCCTCCATAATTCAGATGCCTTGCATGGAGGTACATCAGCAGTATAGGCATCAATATGGAGTAGAGGATGAAATACACTCTACTCAGTGGCATGAGTCCATTGGTGGTTGCATGCAGGCCTTCCGGAGTGTTTTTCCCTTTGCATGCATGAGTTTTGCATGACCTGTCAGTGATTAAAAGATGCATGCAAAAGTGACTTTTTTCATGCACCGATATTAGGTTTTTAGTAAACCTAATTGATCGGTGAGATTATTTATAGAGGCAGGGGGTCCCCGGATGAGGTTGCTCAGTTGACTTATCAAAGAGTGATAGATCAGGAGTGAGGAGGGCACACCAGTGCATGCATGGCGACTTTTCAAAGAGAGAGAGAGAGAGAGAGGAGTTGCTACAGGAGGGAGAGTGGTCAAGTCTGAGTAGGATCAGTGACTGCTAGTCCCAGAGGAACTAGGCACCCAAATCTGTAGACTGAGATAGTCTATCAGTGTGGTTTCTGTTGAGATATAGGAGGACGTCTTCCAGAGGAGGAGGGGTGCATTACCTGAGGAGAGAGAAGCTCATTCGGAGTCTGATTGACCGATTCAGAGTCTGAGACGTTCAGGGTAGCCTTACCTCGGTGTTTGAGGAAGGTCTGTGACAATCAGAGCTCAGATCTGTTGAGATCTGGCCCAGTACGAGCATCAGACATCCAGAGGGGAGGGCACACTTTTCCATGCAGAGGAAGGGCGCATTCTTCAGTTGAGCAGTTGGTTGTCTTCAGTAGCAGAGCATATCAGAGAAGAGGTTTGAGAGAGGCAGTATAGTCAGGGCTACCTATAGAGAGACTCAGATCCAGATTGACAGTTAAGGTACATTCTCCCAATGCATGCATCAGCTGATAATTCGGTTGAATTAATAGGAATAGGAAGTTGTTAGTAAGCTTACTTTCATTTTATATTTCATGTATGACTGGAAACCAAAAATTTGCATGTTAAATAGGTTTCTTTGCATGTTATTTCAATTTCTGGTTTATATATGTTTACAAAATCTCATGGGTATGCAAGTGTTTGTGATTTAGCATTCAGGTTGCCAAGCTTGGAGGAGGATTGGATCAAGCTTGACTCCATTCCAACTTCAACAAATCTTCAGTAACATTGTCCCTCAGCACTCCACATAGAATCATTCTCAGTTTGATATTTTCTGGCATAAGCTCTCTTCTACTTTCTCTTTCTCCTTATAAAATAATTTCTTCTTGGTTACTGTTTTTGGGTACTTTCAGATCTGATCTTCTTAGCAAGCTTATCAAAAAATCAGATCTGATTTTTTTTTTATGCATAGATCCAAGATACTTCAAAATTATTATTTCATTGTTGGGTCTTGCTTGGAAAAGAGTCTTTAAATAATTTTTTCAAGTCAAATTTTTAGGATTGTTTAAAGATTTCTTCTTTAAAAGTTTTTAAGTTTTAAATCAAGCAATCAAGTGCTCTATTGGCTTACTTTTCAAGGCTGTCCAAGACCCTAAAAGGTTGGCTTTTTAACCATTCCATCTTAATTCCTTTTTTCAGTTAACTAGTTTTTTAACTTAGAAATTTTTTTAGTATTTTTTGTTTTTCCCCAAAACACTTTTAAAGTGATTTTGTGACTTTTTCTACTAATATAGTTCGTTGTTTTTTGTATTGTAACAGCAGATAGAAGGTTTTCAAGCACACTTTTTGATCAATTTGGATGATCCAGAACCTTCATTGAACCTTACATTTCCTTCCTTACTTTGTCTCTATCATTTGTAACCTCTTTTTCTCCAAGTCTATAAGGAGAAAGAGGAATTCTTTTATTTCAGTTTGGCATTATAACTTATAATAAAAAGTATTTTGGAAGCAAGCTGACAAAGCTTGCTTCTCATCCCCCCAAGGGGGATTGGTGTCGGTTCAAATTTTGTGACTGTTGTCATTTTTCTCAAACTTTAACAATTTTCACATTAGATTAGACTAGTTTAAAATCAACCAAGTTAAAATAAAATCTAACATCATGGTCAATCCAAATATTGGGCCATTGACTCTCTCAGGACTTAGGAACATTTTTGTTTTCGTTTTTCCAAGCCATATACTTTTTCACTACAATATTTTTCATCTTTTGCAAAAAGTAAATCCGATACTAACCCACTACCTCGGTAGTGTATTAATTAGAAAACATTTCATTTTTCAGTTATTTACTTTACAAAAAACCCGCTTGCTTTCCCGAAGTAAGGTTTCAGGATAAGGGCTTGCCCGAGTACTGGCCCGAAAAGAGACTCTTGGGGCATAAAAAGTAAAATATTTGTTCAAAAAAACTTTTAAAATAAACACGACTATGTCCCGAGTATGCTCTGGATCACTGCAGCTATGTCTGAACATGCTGATCAAACCAGAAAGGGGCTTAGCTACTAGTAATTAGTTTAACATTTCCGAAATTAACCACCCTTTACGAAAATCCAGCGTAAACGATTATTGACGCTGGTGGGAAAATTTCTCAAAGGAAGCGGGAACAACTGGGTAGTGACCTCGGGATACCGTTAGACTATACCCTTGTTTGGTATAGTGGTGAACACCTCCTAGAGACTCCGATCCAGCCAACATTTCTGAGTGAGGAGCCACCTAGTCAAATTCCGAACATATTTCCAGTACTTTACGGTATATTGGGAATCCCCCATCCATAATTAAAACTCATTACCACATTAAAATAAAATTGACCAAGAACATTTGCACAACATTTCATTTCCAACATTACAAACAACATTTTATTTGACTCCATTTTCAGCACTGGTCTCTCTTGACTTATCATTGCAAATTATATTTAATTGTTATCATGTGTTGAATGAATTGATAATCATGTTTAATTTTTATGTTGTTTAAATCTTTATGTTGTTATCCTTTCAAGTTATATTGCAAATCTCTTATGTCAGTTTTGTCATTATAAAAAACTCCTAAAAACTAACTCATCCACCATAACCAGCTAGCTTAATCAGCCTTAGCAACTTTTAGGGTCCACCCACCCTTGGCTTCATTGGGAGTTTACCTAAATGGAGGAGTCAAGATTCAAGTGACAATACTTGACTCGAGGCTTGCCCCCAAGGACACACTTAGTGGCTTGAAGATTCCTGCCACGTTAACCCCAAGTGTGTTTCCGGCGGCAACAGTCCTTAAGGAGGAGGCCAAGCCTCTCTTAGGGTTGGCCGCGGGATGGAAGGTTGGAGGAAGAATAGAGGGGGATGGAAGGTGAATGGAAGAGAGGTGGGAAGAAGGGGAGAGGAGGTAGCCAACAAAGAGGGAAGGAAAGTGAAGGTGAAGAGAGGTGGAAGGGGAGAGGGTGAAGGTTGAAGGAGAGGGACGCGAAAAGGAAAATGAAGGAAAAAGGGAGAAATGAGGAGGGTCGAGCTAGGAAAAAGTAAGGCCGAAGGTGTGGGATGAAAGGAGGAAGGAGGGCGAGGAAGACAAGAAGGAGAGCGAAGGTATATGAGAGGGAAACGGGAGGCCATAGGGCACTTTAGGTCTGCAGTTAGGGTTTAGCAGCAGAAAATTAGGTTTTTAAGTTGTTGTTTTTCGGAATCTGAAGTTAATAGGTACATAAAATCATAAAAATAATGAATCTAGCATAAGCAAATAAACCTACTAACAAGAATAGGGTTTGAAGAAGTTAAAAAGGTAAAGCAACTCTTGGGTTTGAAAGGAATTCTAACCTAACCCTAGGGCATCAAAGAAAGAGGCTTCCCCTCTTGAGATGGTGCTTGGCAAGTTTGGCAACTAGTGTCTTCCTCAACAACCTCAAAGGTTGGTTGAAGGAGACCTAGTAGTAGCGAAACTTGAGGACCTAAAGCTCAAGCCTAAGAAGGACTCATTTTGAAGGAGGTCCTAACAATGCTATTGTGACTAAAGGCAAAAAATTAACTAGTTGAGACAAAATGCAGCATTAATGGCTACCATTCAACCCTAAACAAACATCATTCTCTAACAATTAACAAAGAGACATCAAACGGGAACATAGATACATTCTTGTGCATGTGTTAAACCAACAACTCTAGCATCACCTTAGCAAAGAAAGCAAGAACAAAAGATACTCCAAGAAAGTTGCTCCAAACCACAAGTAAAGTCCTCAAGAGGTGCGCATTAATCAAAGAGCCCTAATGAGGGAAAAAATCAACATAAAATGTTTTATCCCATAAGTTGTTATGTTAAAATGAAGTGAGGAGAAGTGTATTTATACTTTCTCATGCTCACCTTACAAAAATATAAAAATATCCAGGCCGGCATGTCTTTAAGAATGTCAATTTGAAATTATAAAATGTCAACTTAAAATTAAAACAAAAATAATATAAAATAATCAAATGTGTAGGTAATTTGGGACATTTTCCTCATAATTTACCCTTACATGACTAAACAGATAAAAAATAAGCATATCACTCCATTATGAAGGCTAGAGTGTGGAGGGGGAGGTCATCATTCCCCATCTAACCCCAACAGTAGTGAAAATCCCTCAATGCCCCCCCTAATCAAGCACTGCAGCCTAGCATGTAGGATGATGTCATCATTAAGAGGAGCCCCAAAGGGAGGGTGCTAGTGAACTAAAGGATCAGGAGGGTGTGTAAGGTGACCTGGAGGAGAGACATATGCCTCAGTGCTAAAAGATCTGTCAACGGAATGATAAATCAAGGTTGGGGTCATGTGACCCAGTGGCCCACCCCTCGAAGCCCCGAACACCAACTTCAGGGCTTCAAGCCCTTTCATGAGGCAGTCAGCAATACCATTAAGCCATAGTGTTGAATTAATGTAACTTCGAAGAATATTCTACTTGTATTATTCCTCCTTCGGGAGATTTCCTTAATGTAAAAGGTCATGTAAAAGTCATGAAGAAAAACCTCCATTGTAAGTCGGGTCATTAGTACCCAAAAGAATGTAATATAAATATTATTTGAGTCTCCCTAGAGAGGTCGGCCTAGTTAAGTTAGTGAGGCCAACCTAGCTAGGTTAAATGTCAAGTAAAAGGTAAAGTATAAATAGAGAGTGTCTCCTCTCATTTGTACCATTCACTCACTCAAGCATTGCGCACTAGAGGAGAGAGGAAGATTGCGAAGGAGGAGGAGGATAGCTCTTGGCTCTAGAGTTTGGGTTTTGTCTCTTTTCTTTATGAGACTTATTTCTTTGGGCATTGTACTTTGGTAATCTATATTGAGGAAGTTCTTGCTGGGTTTTCTTCCCCTTAAGGGTTTCCCAGGATAAATTGTTGTGTACCTTGTGATTGTGTATCTTTGAGAGATCTTATCTATGTTGTTATTGTGAAAATGCATTAAATGCTAATAGAAATCTAAGTTATTGCAGCATATAAACTTAACATGGTATAAAAGCTA
Source organism: Larix kaempferi (assembly GCA_027924585.1). NCBI lineage: Eukaryota > Viridiplantae > Streptophyta > Pinopsida > Pinales > Pinaceae > Larix > Larix kaempferi. The sequence continues at coordinate 12,951,690 of BSBM01000350.1, read as the reverse complement.
GACTGAAAAGAGCATCTTTCACTGAGGTAAATCTCTCTCCTTCTCTAGACAAGAAAATTAGGGTTTTCTACTGAAGAAGAATTTTGGAGTGCAAGTGACATTGGGAAGTGTGCCTCTCCAAGGCGCATCTTTTGGCACCAAGATCGAAATTTTTCAGTGGTTAAATCTTCCAGAAAGTCAAACCCTAGTTTGACTTGGGACCAGAAAACCAGAAAACTGTAGTCTAGTTTCAGGGGTTAAATCTTGGCTTCTTCAGAAACTGGTTGTACCAGTATACTCGCCTCAGTCAAGCACATCTTTTGGTGAGTTCGGTTTTCATTTTTGAGAAATTTCAAATTTTGGTATTTTTCTTCTCTCTGGGATAAGATGGCCCCAAGCACTAAGCTCGATGACAAGTTGGAAGGCATAGAAAATTTTCGTGCTTGGAAATACCAAATTGGGCTCATTCCATAAGAGAATGATCTTGCAAAGTTTGTTAAGGAAACTGTGCCAAAACCCATAGAAGCGAAAGCAAAGGAAAAGCACAAGAAGGACATGATTAAAGCCAAGAGGATCATAGCAGATTCCATAAAGGATCACTTGATTCCTGAAGTGTCCTCCAAGAAAACACCTAGGGAAATTTTTGATGCCCTATCAAGGATGTATGAAGGAAAGAACATTAATCGAAAGATGAATTTGAGAACCCAACTCAAAAGTACAAAGATGAATCAGGGTGAATCTATCCAAGAATACTTTACAAGGGTGTCTCAATTCAAAGAACAACTAGAAGCAATTGGAAACAACCTTGATGAAGATGAATTAGTGATGACCGCTCTCAATGGTCTTACTAGACCTTGGGATTCTTTTATCCAAACAATGTGTGCAAGAAAGGAAAGTCTACAATTTGAAGTTGTATGGGAAGAATGTGTTCAAGAGGAAGCTAGAGTGGCAAATCGAGAAGCACTACTCAGAGAGGATGATCAAGCTCTAGCTACCCATACTAAAAGAGGAAAAGGGAAATCTCACTACCAAAAGGAAACTCATAAGGAGTTTCATCCTCCTAAGAAGTTTCAAAAGTACAAGAAAGGAAACTACAAGAAGAGAGACTTCTCTTCTTATCAATGTTATTATTGTGATAAAATGGGACATATTGCTCAAAATTGTCCAATAAGAAAAGAAGAATAACAAAAGACATCATGTTGATTTTTCTGAAGATGAAGAAGAAGTAGAAGGAGAAGAAGGACCTCCCAACAAGTTACCAAAGGAAGAAATTGAAGAATATGTCTTATAATAATAGTGCTTTAAAGCACCTTCACCATTCTTAGGACTCCTCTCAGAAAGTTTCAATTAAATAGGAGAAGTCACACACAAGCTTGATTCAAGAACCCCAATGAAGATGAAGGATGTGCTATATCTCAGCTTTAGATAAGGAAGAGTTTAGAATTGCTTTTATAGAAGATGTAGTTGTTATTGGGTCAAAAGAAGGTGGCTCACATAAGATCACTTAGAAACAGCTTTGATCTACGGTAGAAGACTTGATCAACATTATAAATCATAAGCAAGAAAGGAAAAGGACCTCAGAATCAAATGATGGAGTAGAGTTCACCATCAGACACTCCAATAATCCCTGCAAGGAGACTAGGATCAAAAGAGATCCCACCAAACAAACTAATATAAGTATTTGAATTGCCATTTTATCAAATTATTTAAATGATATTATTCAGTTGTGTACATATCTATATTCCTAGATTTAGGAAGTGTAGTATGCATAGTTTCATTAATGAACAGTTTACTACTAATATGCATGTGACGGGTAAGTGGATTATGGTATTATACAACATTCCATTGCTACTTGTCTACAGTGAAACCTCTTTGCTGACATATTGGGAGTAGTGCACACTCTTAATAATGTTCTGGTAGAGATGGAAGGCATCTAGAAAGTTACCATATGAATGTGGGATATGGATGAATGTTGTGTTATTGGCTAAGATAGTTGCATGACTGTGAGACCTATATCTTTATACATAAGAATTGGTTTTTATGAAATTTTTCTAATCATGAAACTAAATTTGATTTGTAGGAAATATCGTGTATAATCTCCTACAAGAAAATAATGATGAGACTTGTTCCAAAGAACAAGTGACGATGACATTCAAGAAGACTTATCAAGCATACTACAGATGAACAAAGTGAGAGTGAGTTGACTATAACAAGACGTTTCCTTAGTGGCAAATGATGTATATTACGCTAGACAGGTGGTGAAATTAAAAGTAACCTCTAGAATTCAGAACTCTCTACAAAGAAACACATGTACCAGCTTGAAGAAGTATATGAAGACGATGTAGCTCTCAGAGTTGCAGAACTGATCAAAGAAGAAGCTCGTTGCAGGATTTGAAATGAAAGACCTTGGCTTGATGCATTATTTTCTATGTCTTGAAGTATGGAAAAGCCCAAAAGGAATCTTCCTTAACCAAGGGAAGTATGCAGTAAAAATCTTTGATATGTCGGAGTGTAAAGCCATGGTCACACCCATGGATACAAATTTTAAGTTGTCCACTGATGCTTTGTCAGAGTTAGTGGACGTGACACTATACAGACAGATTATTGAGTCATTAATGTATATGCTTTGTTGTGAACACCTTGAGTCAGTATTTTGTTGAGCCCATATGTGTTCACCTTGTAGCTGCAAAGCATGTGATGAGGTACCTAAAATGTACAATAGACTATGGTCTCAGGTATACTAGAGATCATGACTTCAAACTATATGGTTACACAGATTCAGATTGGGCAGAAAGTGTCTCAGACAGAAAGAGCACTTCAGGTGGATGTTTCAATCCGAGGTCAGCCATGATCTCATGGCTGAGCAAGAAGCAATCCAGTGTTGCTCTTAGCACTGTAGAAGCGGAATATATTGCAGCTTGTTCCGCCAGTTGTAAAGCCATATGGCTTCGGAAGTTGTTATCAGTTCTATTCGATCTGGAGTTGGATACCACAGTGATCCTATGTGATAACCAAAGTTGCATGAAGATGACAGAGAACCCTGTGTTCCATGATAAGTCGAAGCACATAGAAATCTGGTACTTCTACATTTGAGATATGGTGCAAAAGGGAGCTGTAAAGCTCCAATATGTGAGCACAAATGAGCAAGTTGCAGATGTGTTGACTAACCCTCTGTCTCGTGTAAAGTTTGAGCACTTCCGAGACAAGCTTGGTATAGTCCAGAAGGACTTCCCTCAAAAGGGGGACTAGTGCCGATGATACTGTTATCACATTTATAGTAGTCGGGGCTACCATATCTTCATATCATATTCCAGTCCTTTTTTCAGCCAATCCTTTACATTGAGATGCTTGAGATCAGCATCTGATGAGCATGCATTCCAGGATCACTCATGTTTTTAGTGCAGCCCCTGAGCAGACAATATAAACTTATGCCATAACCGAGCCTCGTGACCTTAAATTCGATGACCGATGTAGCCATTTTTCCATACAAAGCAGTATGCAGTGCCCAGATGAGCAACAACAGAGTTCCAATGATTGTAGGTGGTTCAGATGGTTGGTACAAGTATATGACCCAGCAGGTATATTGATATGCATTGGTTATGATGTCTTGCTCCTTTACTCATTATGATAGCTTGACTTGGTATCTTGTAGCTATGATATGGCGGTATATATATGTTACATAGATATGTGTGTTTCAATGATTATCTAATATGGTCTAATTTACTCTGAATATGAAATTCTTGTTTATACTCATTGGTTTCACCCTCCTTAGGAGAATGGACGTGATCATTCCACCATTCATGGCTTGCTAGTTTTGGCACCACCTTTCACTTTCCCCATCCATTCGTTCTCTTCCACTTCTCGTTTTTACCCTGACTTAAACATTAGCCTGTGATATGGAGGACTTCCCCACTTTTGCCTATTTGTTGGATGGCATCCCTGTTAGTTTGTGTCTCGACTCTGAGTTGTTGTTTGAGTTGTGTTGGCTAAAAATTGAAGCAAATAGTACTACCATCATTACATGCATATGGAAACTATTATATATCTCTTGTGCAAGCCCATTGAAATAAACTAAACCTGTTTTTCTCAGCACAATGAAAGAGGGCTATGAAATTGAATGAAATGTAAATACCCTGGATACAAAGCTGCAATTAGTTATGCTTATAAGAACACAAGAAATCCAAGGGGTCATAAGGCCTAAGAAAGCAGTGGTTAAATGTATGTTAAATCAAAAGATTGTTGGCCATGAAACCAAATGTAATGATTAAATTCCTCACGGAGCCTATGGGTTCTGATGTGAGATGGAGTAAGGGACAACTAATTCTAAGTGTCCACTAGAACCTCAAATTATGGTTAGTTGGGCGCCCAGTCATGGCGGTTCTAGAAAAGATCCTCACGGAGTTGTTTCAGCTTGGATGTGAGTAGTAGACATTTGCCAAGGTTGAATAAGCACCTCTCTAAATAACGTATTCCATTTGTGAGACACTGCCATCTCCTGTGTATTTTTTATCCAACATAAGCTTAAGTGTGTATTCTATTTTCCCTTATCCAAAGTATCACGGTGTTGAGTCAGTATAGTCATCCCCTTAGCCTAGCCTTGCATTTTTCACCCTCACCCAATCCTAGCAAAATGATCACGGCCATGAAGTGAGTATTTTCTTGAAGTTCTATTTTGAATAGTTGATTATTTTAACTTATATTGGATGTTATTATTGCTTAAACCACCAGTGATATGCTACTTTATACTTTGAGTTTTGTTATTAGAATGATTAAAAGGAGCATGTTTTAACCATTTGCAATTGCAACAGCATGCAGTTTAAGCATGGGTCACATTTTGGTCAGTTTTGACCTGGTCAAACTTAGTTTGACCAAGTCAACTGGAGGACCTGTGTTGAGTTGGACCAGTGATGTGTGAGATTGATGATTTATGGTCTGTATATACCCATTTGATGGTTCCATGCAGCAGACACAGTTTTGAGATGATGGTTTGATGGTTTCTATGGTTATTATTATTATTACATACCATTTTTTGTATTTGTCCGAGCATGGTCATGGTTACAGATGATTATACATTTAGCCACAGGGTGTATGGATACTCATCTATAGTACATTTGGATCTTTTGAGTCCATTGGGATATTCAGTTTTCAATTTCAGGCACTTCCAAATGAGATTTTGCTCAGATTATCACTTTATTGCAAATTTGCCATTTAAAATGGCCTGGCATCACAATTTGACTTTTTATTTGGTTCACCTAGGGCGCTACATAGCATGGGGTCCAGCCACTTGTTATTACTATATTACCATACTCCCAAAAAATTTGGTGCAGTCAATTTTGGCCCCAAGGTACCAGGAAATGAGCTACATGAATTTTATTCTTCACAGGTGATTCTTCTGAGGATAAAAAATGGTAAAAATGGTTACAGAGGAATTCGATTTGGGCTATTGAGGCAAGGAAATGGCATGATTTTGGTTTAGATGATTTGTGTGATGCTTCCCACACCTTCTAGAGCAGGTTGCAGCATTCAGTGGGTCCCACACACTCTCTGGGATTTTATATCATGATTTTATTATGTCATTGAGGGGGCACGATTTGGCCATGTAGACACAGTATTGTATCATGATGATGTTATTGTATGTTATTGTGCCATGGGGACATGCTAGAAAAGGATGAGTACACCTCCTAGCCACACCATGTGCTTATGTTATGACTTTAGTTACTTTTATGTGGTGCGTCCCCCCTAGGGCGACTTAGCTAGTGCCCCCCTTATATTTTTTAGTTGATCCATGTACTTTATATTTGGGCTCATCATAGCCATTGATTATCACTTATGTATCTTTTGATCTCAACCACTCGTTAAAAAGGTGGTTAGGGTTTTGGTCTCCTTCATTCCTATTTAAAGGAGAGACCCCCCTCATTGTAAAGGGACTTTTGGCTCTGGATCTTTGGCAATAAAGAAATATTTTTGGGAAAACTCTGTGCCTTTGTTAAAGATTGTTCTCATGCTTGATTGTAGCTCTGATAACCTATCACAGTTTCATTGTTTGATGATATTTCCATGCTAGACGTTATTGCTTGATGCGCGCTCTGCAGGAGGGCGACTTCCCTAGAGGATTTCCTGGGGTTTCTCTGGATCTCTTCATTTGATGAGTAAAATAATCAGGGAGTAGTTCTTATTGTATCTTTGATCAATATTTATGTTATCTGATTCTTCTTGCATCATTTACCTTCGTTTTTGTAAATCAATTTTCATAGAGATTGTCATCTGCAGGAGGGAGGGCGCACCAACTGTTGGAGGAAAATCAATTTCACTTGGGGAGTCATCAAATCAGCTTGGAACTGATTCGAGGGAGTTGGAACATCATTGCATTTGGCATCTGCAAGTCACAGGAGGTAAGTACCATTGTTTTTCTTGAGTTATTCATCTATTCCAATTGTCTGCAGTTATTTCTACAGTAAAACCCTAACTCTAAATTAATTGGAAAATTCCCTGGGCTTAACCACTTGGTTTACTAGAAAACCATTTATGGGTTTTTATCTTACAGCCAAACCCCAGGTGGGTTCTGTAGGGCATCATTCTCTGAGGACTCCATCTGCCCCCTTAGGCTAGGCATTGATCTTTACCCTTGCGCCCTCCTTGGTTATCCTGTCTCTCGGGTTGTTAAACCCCTGCCTGTTGAGGTTGTGTACCTTGATACTGTCATATCTCTTTGCAAGCTGTGCTAGAAATCCTTAACTCCTCAAATCTAATCTTTGGGACCATTTCCCTGACTTAAGGGTTATGTTTCCCAAGGAAGTCATATTTGATCATTTGTCCTAGCACATGAATCCTGGAATCATACTTAAATCTAAAGTTATTGTTCCTAAACATCCAAAGTCTAATTTTATCTTTCCTAATCTTCCACAGTTACCTTGTTTCCTTAAATCTAGGGTTCTCTACCATTCACCTTACGTACCCTATATTTTTAGTTTGATCTGGTGATTGGGTTATATCTCTCCTGTCAGGAGTAGATCAAGGTCTCCCCCTTTCCTATCTGTGGCTAGGATATCATAAAGTGAAGAATGCCTCGATTGGCATGACAACTAATCCATATTGGGGATCGAGGCCCTCTTGTGTCACCTCTTTGGTTGCCCGTCCCCTCTGTCGTCCTGTATAGGATCATCCATTAGGGAAACTAAGAGTTGTGTGATAACAGATACTATGATGGCATTGTTGGGATTGATCATCCTTAGACAATGATCTCGTAATTCCAAAAGGAAGGATAGTCTTAAATGTTGATCCTTAGACTAAAATCTCGTAATTCCGAAAGGAAGGATTGTCTAAGATGAGAGTGTTGGACTAAATCCCTAGTTCCGAAAGGAAGGATTGTCCATGATCCCTAGTTCCAAAAGGAAGGATCATCAGTGTCGTTGGACTGAATCCCTAGTTCCAAAAGGAAGGATTGTCCATGATCCCTAGTTCTGAAAGGAAGGATCACCAGTGTCGTTGCACTGAATCCCTAATTCCGAAAGGAAGGATTGTCCATGATCCCTAGTTTCGAAGGGAAAGATCACCAGTGTTGTTGGAGTGAATCCCCAATTCCGAAAGGAAGGATTGTCCATGATCCCTAGTTCTGAAAGGAAGGATCACCAGTGTTGTTGGAGTGAATCCCCAGTTCCGAAAGGAAGGATTGTCCATGATCCCTAGTTCCGAAAGCAAGGATCACCAGTGTTGTTGGATTGAATCCCCAGTTTCGAAAGGAAGGATTGTCCATGATCCCTAGTTCCGAAAGGAAGGATCACCAGTGTTGTTGGACTCAATCCCCAATTCCAAAAGGAAGGATTGTCCATGATCCCTAGTTCTGAAAGGAAGGATCACCAGTGTTGTTGGACTGAATCCCCAGCTCCGAAAGGAAGGATGTCCATGATCCCTAGTTCTAAAAGGAAGGATCACCAGTGTTGTTGGACTAAATCCCTACTTCCGAAAGGAAGGATTGTCCATGATCCCTAGTTCCGAAAGGAAGGATCACCAGTGTTGTTGGACTAAATCCCGTAGTTCCGAAAAGAAGGATTGTCCATGATACCGTAATTCTGAAAGGAAGGATCACCAATGTTGTTGTTGTATTAGGTCTTATACCGATGTTGATGTTCTAGCGTTGTGCGGCAGATCATGATGTTGATGTTCCAGCTTTGTGCTGCAGATGATGATGTTGATGTTACAGCTTTGTGCTACAGACAATGATGTTGATGTTCCAGCTTTGTGGTGATGATGATGTTGATGTTCCAGCCTCGTGCTGCAGATGATGATGTTCCAACCTTGTGCTACGGATGATGATGTTGATGTTCCAACCTCGTGCTGCAGATGATGATGTTCCAGCCTTGTGCTACAGATGATAATGTTCCAGCTTGGTGTTGCATATGATTGTTGAATATTGTAACTTCTAAGAATATTATATTTGTCTATTATTTATTCCGGAGATGTTCCATACCTCCGAGGTGATTCTATTATGTATTCGGAGATGTTTATTCCTCCAAGAAGTTGTGGTAACAAGGGTTATTAGACCCACCATGTGGGGGTCGGCCCTAAGATCATATTTTAGGGTTTATTAGACTTCTCCAGGAGAGGTCGGCCCCATTAGGTATTTTTGTTGGTCGTGAGTTAGTATAAATAGAGGAGGTGAACTCCTCATTAGACACACTTGCTCACTTGAGAAAAGTAGCGCACTTGTCTGGGAGATTTGCTAAGGAGGAGAAGAAGGAGGGAGCACATCTTGTATTTTGGTTGATCATCTTATTGAGGAAAGCTTTGCTGGGTTTTCTACCCCATGAGGGTTTCCTAGGGTAAATCTGTGTCTATCTTGTGATTATGCTTCTTTCAGTGATCTTGCTAGTCTATTTGGTTTAAACTTAACATGGTATCAGAGCTAGACTGAATAGGACATCATTCACAAGGTAAGAATCTCTCTCTCTCTCTCTCTCCGGTGAAGTTTAGGGTTTCAGCAAAAAAGTTGGTATTATTGAAATCTGATTACATGGCTGGATAGCCCTTCTCAAGACCAATCTTTTGAGCCCTAGATCAAACTTTTTGGTTCGGTAGAACTCCGGGAAAGTCAAACCCTAATTCTACCAAAAGTGCGATAAACCAGAAATTGGTTTCAGCAAAAAGTTGGTATTGTTGAAATCTGATTACATGGCTGGATAGCCCTTCTCAAGACAAATCTTTTGAGCCCTAGATCAAACTTTTTGGTTGGGTAGAACTCCGAGAAAGTCAAACCCTAATTCTACCAAAAGTGCGATAAACCAGAAATTGGTTTCAGTAGAAAGTTGGTATTGTTGAAATCTGATTACATGGCTGGATAGCCCTTCTCAAGACAAATCTTTTGAGCCCTAGATCGAACTTTTTGGTTGGGTAGAACTCCGGGAAAGTCAAACCCTAATTCTACCAAAAGTGCGATAAAAAAAAATTTCTGTCTCAGGTTCCGGAAAAGTAAAAGGTAACTTTTCAGGTAAGTCTACTCTGTCTCTTGGACTCCCCCAAGAGAAGATGGCTCCAAACACTAAGCTTGAAGACAAGCTAGAAGGTATAGAGAATTTTCGGACATGGAAATACATAATTGGTCTTATTCTTGAAGAGAATGATCTTGCTCATTATATCAAGGATGAAGTTGCAGAACCAGAAGGAGATGAAGCCAAAAAAAAACATAGGAAGGATTTGATTAGGGCAAAGAGAATCATAGTTGATTCTATTAAAGACCACTTGATTCCCCAAGTGGCCTCCAAGAAGACTCCAAAGGAAATGTATGATGCCCTAGGAAGAATGTATGAAGGAAAGAACATCAATAGGAAGATGAACCTAAGGACTCAATTGAAGAGTACCAAGATGCACAAAGGAGAATCCATTCAAGACTACTTCTCAAGGGTCTCACAAATCAAGGAGCAACTAGATGCAATTGGTGATACTCTTGATGAGGATGAACTTGTGATGACTGCTCTCAATGGTCTCACTAGACCTTGGGAATCATTCATACAAACCATGTGTGCCAGAAAAGAGAGCATGAAGTTTGATATAGTATGGGAGGATTGTGTTCAAGAAGAAGCTAGGGTAGCCAACAGAGAAGCTCTTCTCAAAGAGGATGACCAAGCTTTGGCCACCCATACCAAAAGAAGAAGAATTGGTCATCTCAAGAAAGTTGACCACAAAAGATATCAACACTTCTCTAGACCTAAAAAGAGAAAAGCACCCAATCCAGTAAGAGATCTTTCCACAATCGAATGCTACAGTTGTCATAAACTAGGACACATCTCCAGATTTTGTCCTTCACAAAAGAAGAAGTTTGTCCACAAAAGACACCATGCTCATATGGCAGAAAATGATAGTGAAGAAGAAGAAGAAGAAGAAGAAGAGGTAGAGGTAAAGCCTAGAAAGAAAAGATATAAAGTGAAGAAAGAAGATCCAGAAGAATATGTCCTATTCTCTGCACTCTCTGGATCTGTATCTCCTGGAGAAGATACATGGCTCATTGACAGTGGTGCTTCTAAGCACATGACAGGTCAAAGAAAGACTTTCTCAAATCTTGAACAAAAGTCTTCTTCACAAAAGGTATCTCTAGGAGATGACTACCAATATCCCATCAAAGGAATTGGTGAAGCTAGCTACAAGCTAGATTCTGGAACACCTTTGAAGATGAAAGACATCTTATATGTACCAGGTTTAAAGAAGAACCTACTCTCTATCTCAGCACTAGATAAGAAAGGTTTTAGAGTGGCTTTCATAGATGGACAAGTACTCATGTGGTCCAAAGGAAAGACAATTAAAAATGCAATTGTCATTGGTGAAGAAGAAGGAGGTCTCTATAAGCTCAAGGGTCATCCAGAAGCTGCCCTTGCTCATGAGATCTCTAGCCCCAGTGAGCTATGGCATAGAAGATTATCTCACATCAACTATAAAGCCTTACCCTATGTAAGCAAGGTAGTCATAGGAGTACCAAATTTGAAAGCAGATCATGATGGCTCATGTAAAGGATGTAAGAAAGGGAAAAATATCAAGAACCCCTTTCCAAAGAGTGAAACAAAGACTAAGAACATTTTGGAGCTAATACACTCAGATGTATGTGGACCAATGCCCACTACTTCTCTAAGTGGGTTTGAATACTATCTTTCATTCATTGATGACTTTTCAAGGAAAACTTGGATATACTTCCTGAAAGGTAAGAATGAAGTCTTTGGAAAATTCAAAGAGTTCAAGGCTCTAATAGAAAATTTATCAGAAAAGAGAATCAAAATTCTCAAAACAGATAATGGCGGAGAATTTACCTCAAAGGAATTTGAAGACTTTTGTAAAGAAGCTGGAATTAAAAGGGAACTAACTACTCCCTACAATCCTCAACAAAATGGGGTGGCTGAAAGGAAAAATAGAACAATCATAAAAGCTGTGAAGACTATGATACATGACCAAGATCTTCCCATGTATCTATGGGCTGAAGCAGCCAAGACAGCAGTATATGTGCAAAATAGATCATCTCATAGTGCTCTTGATTTCAAAACTCCAGAAGAAGTGTTTACAGGAAAGAAGCCTGAAGTAAGTCATCTTAAAATATTTGGGTGTCCTGTGTACATTCACATTCCAAAAGAAAAGAGAACCAAGTTGGACCCTTCTGGTAAGAAGGGAATATTTGTTGGTTATTGTGAATCATCCAAAGCCTTCAGAATTTACATTCCAGGTTTTCATCACATAGAAATAAGTAGAGATGTAACATTTGATGAAGAAGCAGCTCTCAAGAAATCCAGAAAGTGCCAACTTGAAGAAATCTATGAAGAAGATACATCTCCCAGAATCACAGAGGTTGTGCCCATTCCTGAAGATAATTCTCCAGAGGATCATGACATGTTGGAACCACAAGAGCCTCCTATTACAGACTTATCTAAGAAAAGAAGGCCAGCATGGGCTAGAGATATTATTCAAGGGGCTGAAAGATATGGAGCTCCTGAAGGCTCCACTAGAGAAAGAAAGAAACCAAAGCTAGTGTCCAACTACATGGCCTTAATGTGTGATCTTGTGGATCAACTACCTATCAGCTATGAAGAGGCAGCTCAGAAGAAAGAATGGGTAGAAGCAATGACAGAGGAATATTAGTCAATAATGAAAAATGATGTTTGGGATATAGTCCCCAAACCAAAAGATAAAAGTGTGGTTTCTTCCAAATGGATTTTCAAGATAAAACATGCTGCAGATGGTAGCATTGAAAAATACAAGGCAAAATTTGTAGCCAGAGGATTCTCTCAGAAAGAGGGAATTGACTATGAAGAAACATTTGCACTAGTTGCTAGGTATACTTCAATTAGAACTATCATGGCACTTGCATCCATGATGAAGTGGAAATTGCACCAAATGAATGTTAAGACAGCTTTTCTGAATGGTGTAATTGAAGAAGTATACATAGAACAACCACAAGGATTTGAGGTCAAGGACGGAAGGACCCATGTATGCAAACTGAAAAAGGCATTATATGGATTAAAGCAAGCTCCCAGGGCTTGGTACGGAAGGATTGACAATTTCTTAACAAGCATGGGCTTTACCAAAAGTAAAGCTGACCCCAATCTTTATCTCAAAGTGATGGATGATGAACCAGTTATATTGTTGTTATATGTAGATGATCTATTTCTAACTGGAAATGAGAAACAAATTATTGAAAGCAAGAAGAAGCTTTCTTCAGAATTCGAGATGAAAGATCTCGGATTAATGCACTACTTCTTAGGCTTAGAAGTATGGCAAGAATCAAAAGGAATCTTTCTAAATCAAGGCAAGTATATTGTGGAGATTCTCAAAAGATTTGATATGTTGGAGTGTAAAGCCATGGCCACTCCCATGGACTCCAACTTGAAGTTATTAGTTAATGATTCATCAAAATTAGTGGACATAACTCTATATAGACAAATCATTGGATCATTGATGTATTTAACAAATACTAGGCCTGATATATGCTTTGCTGTAAATACCCTAAGTCAATATTTAGTAGAACCTAGAAAGGTTCACTTAATAGCTGCAAATCATGTAATGAGGTACCTAAAAGGTACATTAGATTTTGGTCTATATTATCTCGGAGGTCATGAACTCAGGTTACATGGTTACTCAGATTCTGATTGGGCAGGTAGTGTCTCAGACAGAAAAAGTACTTCAGGTGGATGTTATGGTCTTGGATCTGCTATGGTTTCATGGTTCAGCAAGAAACAATCTAGTGTGGCCCTCAGTACTGCTGAAGCAGAATATATAGCTGCCTGTTCTGCCAGCTGTGAAGCAGTATGGATTCGGAAACTATTATCTGGAGTATTTGACTTAGAAATGGATCCCACTGTGATTATGTGTGATAATCAAAGCTGCATTAAGATGACTGAAAATCCTGTGTTCCACGATAAGTCAAAACACATTGAGATCCGATACTTCTATATACGAGATATGGTGCAGAGAGGAGCTATCAAGCTCGAGTATATAAGCACTGAGGATCAGATCGCTGATATCTTGACTAAACCTCTACCTCGAGTGAAGTTTGAATACTTCCGAGACAAGCTTGGTGTAGTTCAAAAAGGACCCTCCTCGAAAGGGGGAGTAGCATAGTATCTGGTAACAAGTCTGTCTCATCAATGATGAGGTTACCTATTTACTGCACTTAGTTACTTAGAATTATTTAGATTTAGGACTCTTATATTTTTACTTTTGATGATAGATGTATACATGCTTTTGATGATAGATGTATTAGTGAGAATACATGCTTTTGATGATAGATGTATACATGCTTTTGATGATAGATGTATTAGTGAGAATACATGATTTTGATGATAGAGGTATACATGCTTTTGATGATAGATGTATTAGTGAGAATACATGCTTTTGATGACAGATGTATACATGCTTTTGATGATAGAAGCTATTGATGAGGATACATGTTTTGATATACATGTCTTGATGATGAGGATACATGATGCCTTGATGTATTGATATCTGTACTTGTATGGATGAAGATACCTGTACCCATATTAATGAAAGGATTGTATCATCCGTGGACTTTAGTCCTAAAGTGATCCGCAGACAGATGTCTCCGAGAGTAAGAAGATTGTATCATCCGTGGATTTTAGTCCTAAAGTTGAGCCGTAGACATAATGTCTCCGAGAACAAAATCCTGAATGAACAGGTAAGGGGATTGGATCGTCCTCGGACTTTGGTCCTGTGAATTGAGCCGCAGACATGATGTCTCCAAGAACAAAATCCTGAATGAACAGGTAAGGGGATTGGATCGTCCTCGGACTTTGGTCCTGTGAATTGAGCCGTAGACATGATGTCTCCGAGAACAAAATCCTGAATGAACAAGTAAGGGGATTGGATCGTCCTCGGACTTTGGTCCTGTGAATTGAGCCGTAGACATGATGTCTCCGAGAACAAAATCCTGAATGAACAGGTAAGGGGATTGGATCATCCTCGGACTTTGGTCCTGTGAATTGAGCCGTAGACATGAAGTCTCCGAGAATTGAATGATAGGACTGGATCGTCCCTGAGCTTCGGTTCAAAAGGTACATGATAGGACTGGATCGTCCCTGAGCTTCGGTTCAAAAGGTACATGATAGGACTGGATCGTCCCTGAGCTTCGGTTCAAAAGGTACATGATAGGACTGGATCGTCCCTGGACTTCGGTTCAAAAGGTACATGATAGGACTGGATCGTCCCTGGACTTCGGTTCGAAAGGTACATGACTGGATTGCATCATCCATGGACCTATGTCCTAAAGAGAGCAGGATTGATCACCCTGTAAAATGATGATCGTGTGACGACGATGACGATGCTGATGATCGTGTGATGACGATGCTGATGATCGTGTAATGACGATGCTGATGACGATGCTAATGATCGTGTAATAACGATGTTGATGACGATGCTGATGATCGAAGTGATGTTGATGCTGATGATCGTATGATGACGTTGACGATGCTGATGATCGTGTGATGACGATGCTGATGATCATGTGATGACGATGCTGATGACGATATTGATGATCGTGTGATGACGATGTTTATGATCGTGTAATGACGATGCTGATGACGATGCTGATGATCGAAGTGATGTCGATGCTGATGAACGAATGATATCTGACAATATTGATGTTCCAGTAACTAGTTGAGTTACTGATGATGATGAATTGAAGAAAGCTTCCGATGATATATAGATGTATCATGTATGATGTAGTCGATGACTCGTTGCTCCTACAGATGTTATTATAATATCCTTCTCGTTAAGGGGGAGTGTTAAATATTGTAACTTCTAAGAATATTATATTTGTCTATTATTAATTCCGGAGATGTTCCATACCTCCGAGGTGATTCTATTATGTATCCGGAGATGTTTATTCCTCCGAGAAGTTGTGGTAACAAGGGTTATTAGACCCACCATGTGGGGGTCGGCCCTGAGATCATATTTTAGGGGTTATTAGACTTCTCCAGGAGAGGTCGGCCCCATTAGGTATTTTTGTTGGTTGGGAGTTAGTATAAATAGAGGAGGTGAACTCCTCATTAGACACACTTGCTCACTTGAGAAAAGTAGCGCACTTGTCTGGGAGATTTGCTAAGGAGGAGAAGAAGGAGGGAGCACATCTTGTATTTTGGTTGATCGTCTTATTGAGGAAAGCTTTGCTGGGTTTTCTACCCCATGAGGGTTTCCCAAGGTAAATCTGTGTCTATCTTGTGATTATGCTTCTTTCAGTGATCTTGCTAGTCTATTTGGTTTAAACTTAACAATGATGATGTTCCAGCCCCGTGCTACAAATGTTGATGATGTTACAGCAAGCTATTCCAGTAGTTGATATTGATGTTGTTGAAGAACTTCCAATGATTTATAGATGTACCAACCAATGTATCAGATGATGTTGATGATGATGCCTCCTCCTCCCTCCTCCCGATGATGTTTTGTAGAGCCACACCTATTGTTGTTGTTGTCAGTAGAATACCTGTTATCACACCATAGTAGCAGGGTTACTATTCTTGCTTAGCAAATATCTGCACATTCCAAAGCTTAGATTTTTAGAGCTTGGCTATGATGACTTTATATTTTGAGATCACTCATGATCAGAGCAGTGTATTATTCAGACTTATGTTAGACCTTGTGTCAAGGATGATCCTTGAGAGTTCAGATTTGATGACCGATGTGACCCTTTATTCCATACAGTTTCAGTTCAGTGCCTAGAGATGTATTGCAGCAGTGTTTCAGATGATACATGATGATTATTCTTGTGATGATGTTGTATGGCCTATGGATTTCTGATCATTGACTGTGGATTATTATCTTGTTGCTTTAGTCATGTTCACAGCATTAGCTTGGTATATAATTCATGAGGTGGCAAATTTTGTAAAACTTAAAATGGACTATCTTGATGATAAATTATAAAATGGACATTTTACTTGCACATTTAGGTTGTCTGACAAAGCTCACTAGTTTACTATCTTGCATAGATATGGTCTTTCTTGACACCAGTTGTCTGCTAGTTCAGGCTCCACTTTCACTTGACTCCATCCATCCATGACCTTCCTTATTTGGCCTTAACCCCTAACTTGTCTTATTTGGCTTTCTGATATTGAGGACTTCCCTTTTTACTACCTCTGTGTTTGGACCGCATCCCTATTTGTTTAGTGTCTTGACTCTGAGTTGGTGACAGAACTTGTCTTTGGTAAGTTGGATTGTCTGCCTAAATCATTCATGTCGATTGTCCCGATGTTTGGCACTGGCTCGAACTCCCCCTGGTCACTTGAGATGTTGTTGGCTAAAACTGAAAGCTCATGTACTACTTATGGAAACTTATGTAAATTCGCCCATGGAAACTAAAAAGGGCAAGAGCAATGAACTGCTAAAAATACTCCTCGAAGAGTATAAGAAAGGTCCAAAAAGCAATGGTTCTTAAATTCTATATCTAAACAATTGCTGACCTTATATATATAAAAACATGCCCTGGATGCAAGCCGCAATTAGTTGTGCTTATCAGCACACCTGAGATCCGAAGGGTTATGTAGGGCAAAAAGGCCATGAAATGAAATTGAATGATCCTAATGAACTTGGATCAATTTGATGTAGACATGATCCCTAAGTTGAATAAGCACTCTCTAAACAACTTACCCATTTGTGAGGCACAACCATTCCCTGTGTTTATTTTGTCAAGCACAGAGTTTGTAGCTCCCCCTTTCTCCCAGTCCAAAGTGTCTTTTAGTTGAGTTTAGACAAGTCACCCCCTTTGCCCAACCTTGTTCCTAGCCTTCATCCTTAGGTAGCAGTTAGAGCATGTCCAATGGGTGAGTTTGTCATTTAAGCTATTATGCAAGTAAATATAAATAACAATGGAATGAATAAATATAATGCCACTAAATGATGTTATGCTTTAAGTTAAGCTATGAGTATGATAAGAGGAAAATGTCTTAGTCTATTGATATGATTTATCCTTGGTTATATATTGACCTAATCAAACCCGATTTGACTATGGTCATTTCTTGGGATCCGTGGTGATGTGGGCCATGTATGCTTATGGATGATGATTTATGGTCCCACATACTCTTGATGATGATACTATATGATGGACATATGATTCAAATGATGATTGATGCAGTTCAGCAGGTTTTATTATTACTTTAGATCATCAGATTATGCACTGCCTATATATGGTGGACCCTACAACTAGCCCATCTGGGCAACCCATGGTGTATGAGTACACATTCTTAGTAGATTTGGGTCTTCTGGATCCAATGAGACACTTTCCATTCAGTTCCGGGCACTTCTGACAGTGATAGATGCAATTTTTCACTTGTTGACCAGATTTGGGGCTGATTTCCCAGCGTGAGCAGCAAGGGCCATGAGAGGCCAGTTCACCTAGGACGTTGTATGAGGAGGGGGTGGTCCAACCACTTGATATTACCATTTACCCCCCCTTCTAGAGAGCCTGGTGGGATCAGTTTGACAGCGCAGGTGCCCTAGGAGGCAGTTTTAGCACTTTCACAGTTACCGAGGCAGTCCAGAAATGGGATAAAAGGGTCATTGAGGAATTCGATTTGGGCAATTGAGGCAAGGTTTTGGCACTTGGCTTTCACAGAGGTCTTCCAGGGTGAACCCCCTATCTTCCAACCAGTTTTCATCATTTGGGGGGGTCCATAGAGGCCACAGGAGGCCTTTTATTGCATGTCTCTCACATATTTTGAGGACAGATTTGATCATTTATATTTATTTTGGACATATTATATTATTTTATTGTGCCATGGGGATGAGCTAGCAAGGATTGATGCCTCCTAGCCCCACCATGTGCTTTATGAGTCATGTCCTAGTCATTTGGGGTGGGCCCATGTATTTTTGCCCCCTTTAGAGGATGAGGTCACCCTCCATGAGTCTATTCTAGCTATGACATCATCATTATATTAAGTGGTCCATGTATTATGTTGTTATGTTTCATCTTAGCCATTGATTATGTATTGAGATCTTTTAATCTCAACCACTCATTTTATTGTAAAGTGGTTTTGAGATCTAGGGTCTTGGTCTTTATTATCCTATATAAGGAGGAGACCCCCTATTGTATAGCTCACCTTTGGGCTCTGGAAAACTTGGAATGAAAGAATATTTTGGAGATCTACTTCTTTGCTTTGATTGGGTTGCTCTTGCATATGTTCTTGGATCTTTTGCTTCTAGACGTTGTTTGCTTTTCAGGTGAAATCGACATTAAGAGAGGTAGGCCGAATTACTTCAAGCTAGCTCAACGATTTGCTTTGTGGGAAGATTGTAGGGGTTGCTCACATCCCCATGGGCAAGACGTCTTCATAGAGAGGGAGTTTTTCAATTGTGCTTTGTCCATTGATTACTTTCTTGATATGACATGCTTAGATCTTATGGATTTGTGGATCAAATCTAACTTGATGTAGTTTGATTTACAGATTTTCATGGGACATATTTCCTCCTAGGGCTTGGACGTTTTTGGTTGAAGACACTTGGATCAAGCTTGGAATTGTAACTAGGGCAAAAATTCTCCATATGCTAAGAGGCCGCAAGCTTTTGAGGTAAGATCTACAAGGTACATATTGATTTCGCTTGCTATCCATCCTATTGGTCAAAAACTACATTAAAATCAAAACCCTCATTTTTGTTTTTCTTAGGTCTACTTGGATCTAGCTTGGCTTTTGAAAAGATATTGAAAACCCACCTCTATAGTATCCACGGCGATTCGGATCTATAGTTTGGTGTGGATTGGGCTACATTTGACACACTTTTCAAGGCATTTAACCTTCCTTGGGTAAAGTCGCCCTCCTTGGGTGATTGAGTTAAGCTAGATCTAGTACATGGGTAGGTGAGATCCCACTTGATTCATGATCCTCACACTTGATAACCTACCCCTAGAGTTTCATTTCATTGATTTTCACCTTGTGGGCCCCATTCCTCATTTTGAGGGTTGTGCACCACTTGGGTCAGTTTGGTGATGTATGTTCAATCTCAGATCTATGGAGATCTAGCCATTGGATCCCCTTGATTTTCAAGATCCACATTGATAATTTCCTAAGCTACCCGGATCTAAAATTTGGTGGCTTTTGGACTTGATTCAACACACTTTTCCATGCGTTTAGCCCTCCTTGGGCAAAGTCGCACTTCTTGGGGGTTTGAGTTGACCCACTTAGAGAAACTGGGTGTTTGAGATCCCACTTGTTTTGGAAAGAGCATACCTTGAAACCTACATCTAGTGTATCACTTTGTGAAGTTCTTCCTTGGGGTTATCATTCCTCATTTTGGGGATTGTTGTCCACTTGGGTCACTTAGTGAAATATTAGATCTAGTAAGATCTAACCATCACACCCACTTGATCTTGAAGAGCCTCCTTGGGTTGCATCTTAGGTGTCCCGATCTACATTTTGATACCCTTTTGACTCCATTTTCCCATCCATTTCAAGGCACTAGTCCACCTAAGGAAAATCGCACTTCTTGGGAGTTGTGTCAATTGCCAAATCCCATATGTGGGTATTTCTAATTTCATAATAGATCCATAGATCTACCCTTTGCATACCCCTTGGTACCATTTGCACCCTTAACTTCACCTTGTGGGTCCCATTTGAGCCATTTCCATGTCCCAAGGAAGTGGGTCCCACTTGTGTATTGGTACTAGATCTTGTCATTTGATCTCGTTATGTGGCCTAAATCATTTATTGGTTGAAACACTAGTCATCCCTTAACCCTCCTTCAACCATACTTAAACTTCTAGGTCCACCTATCGTTGCATTGGTTTCCGTAACTCATCTTTCACACTTCCCTAGGAACCTTTGTTTTGGTCCAATCATCTTTGATTGGCTATAGGGTCTCCCCCTTGGTCTTGTTTCATCTTGATCTAAAGTGAAGAGTGCCTCGGTTATCGTGACTCCCAGCTTGCATTGGGAACCGTGGCATCTCTTGGGTCACCTCTTTAGTTGTCCATCTCCTCTACCATCCCGGATGGGATACCTTTAGGGACAACTACAAGTTGTGTGATAACAATACCCTTCGTGTTAAGGGGGAGTGTTGAATTAATGTAACTTCGAAGAATATTCTACTTGTATTATTCCTCCTTCAGGAGATGTATTTAATGTAAAAGGTCATGTAAAATTCATGAGGTAAAACCTCCATTGTAAGTCGGGTCATTAGTACCCAAAAGAATGTAAGATAAATATTATTTGAGTCTTCCTAGAGAGGTCAGCCCAATTAAGTTAGTGAGGCCGACCTAGTTAGGTTAAATGTCAAGTAAAAGGTAAAGTATAAATAGAGAGTGTCTCCTCTCATTTGTACCATTCACTTACTCAAGCATTGCGCACTAGAGGAGAGAGGAAGATTGCGAAGGAGGAGGAGGATAGCTCTTGGCTCTAGAGTTTGGTTTTGTCTCTCTTCCTTATGAGACTTGTTTCTTTGGGCATTGTACTTTGGTAATCTATATTGAGGAAGTTCTTGCTGGGTTCTCTTCCGCTTGAGGGTTTCCCAGGATAAATTGTTGTGTACCTTGTGATTGTGTCTTTCAAAGATCCTATCTATGTTGTTATTGTGAAAATGTATTAAATGATAATGAAGTAGGAATCTAAGTTATTGCAGCATATAAACTTAACACATAGTACTTCCAAGGGAAAGACTAGAGGGTCTGGCCATAACCCCTACTCAGAAAAAGCTGGCTAGACACCCCTCCTGGTAAAAAAAATGACCCCCTCCCTGGGGCACATCTGCAGGTGTGCTGGTACTGGCACCACGTAACACAATGCTTGCAGATTAAGGCATTATTTGTGCTATGGAAAATTAGGTGTAAGTTTGTGTTCAATGAGGAGGTTAGTCTTGTGGCTACTTTCAATATATTGTGGAAAGATGAGCTACACCATCAGCTTTTAGCAAAGGGAACCTTGTTGATCAAAGATGGTCAATGTTTGGATCCATCTGGGTATTATGATTTCATTTCTGCTCTAGATTCTCTTTCGAAGAGGTTATGAGTTTCATTTATATACCCTTCTTTATTTGGCATTTGTACTTGTAAATATTTATTTATAAATATATGATGTATTATTTCAATATATATATATATAAAATCATAGATGCCAAATAAAGAAGGGTATATACCAGTGAATCACCACTCGTCGGGGACTCGCAAGTACTCGCGAGTCTCCCCTACTTGCGAGTCTCCCCGAGCGGCCTCCCACACCGCGTAACCGACTGAGACTCGACAACGGACTCGCAGACTTGCCCCACTCGCAGAACTCGGCGAACTCGCTGTTGACTCATGGAACTCGACGAACTGTTGACTCGTGGAACTCGGCAGCAGTGAAAAAGGGACGGACGGATGCAGCTGAAGGTCGACTTCGGGCCGGGCGTCTTCGACTTTAGTTGGTTTTCGGGCCGACTAAAACCACACAGAGAGGAACATTGAACAAGTTGGATGTCGATAGTACATCATTTTACAGCCATAGTTGGAATTTGATCCTGGGTTTAACTCGCAGGCTCATTTGGGCTACTTAGTTCGACTACCGGATCAATAAAACAATCTAATTCATCATTCTTGGTTAATTAAATTAACCCTTTTCGAGGGACAAAGTGGTCTTCATTGCTTGTCGGGTTCAGTGCTGGCGTCTTCGTGTTCAGGTCGGGTAAGCACTGTGTTGTGCAATAGTTTTTTTTTATGTTACGTAATTTTTTTAATATTGGTATGTTATATAGTTTTTAATATTTTATTATATAGTTATTTATTTATTTATTTATAGTTTTTGTTATTTATTTTATTATATAGTTTATTTATTTATTATATATATATATTTATTTTTTTATTTTTTTATATATTTTATATATAATATATGACATATGTAGTTTTATTATTTATATTTTTTATTATAGAGTTTTTGTTAGATATTTTTTTATTTATATTTTTTGTTATAAATGTTTTTTGTTATATATATTTTTATTTTTATTTTATTTAATTTTTGTATTATTTTTTCTTTATGTTATAAACTTATATGTTATTTTATGTTATATTTTTTATTCATGTTATATTTTTTAACTTTTAAATTTATATTTATTAATTATTTGTTATATATTTTTTATTTTTTATTTTGTATTTTTGTATTTTATATTTTAGTTTATTTCTGTTATAGATTTTATATATATACATTTTTTAATTTTATTTATTTTAAATTTTATTTTATTTTATTTTATTTTAATTTATATTGTGTTATATATTTTCAATTTTTGTATTATTTAATTTTTGTCATATTTTGTATCGTTTATATTTATGTTTATGGCTATGATTTATGGTTTATGAACACTATATTTTATGATCGCTATTTACATTTTTTCATACAAAAATTGATTGTGTTATGTCGCATAATCATAATTTATGAGAATGTTTTGAATTATTGCATAAATTGTAGTTCTATAGCTTATATGGATTTGAAATGCTTTTAACCTCCTTTTTTTGCCCAAAATGTACAATATTTTTTTTTTTTTTCCATTTGCCGAGTCTGTCCCGAGTCTTTCCCAAGTTTTTCCCCGGTCCACGAGTCATATACCAGCCGAGTCTTTGCCGAGTCCGAGTCGTGCAACATTGGTATATACAATGAAATTCATAACCTCTTCATATGGGTGTGTGTGTATATATATATTCTCCTTGATTTATCTTTTCGACAGATTTTGAATCATCTCAATCAAACTTCCCAATCAAAAGTTCTGTGAATTTTATGATCACATATCTTTTAGACCCTTTACTTGGCACCTGCTCTGTAGGCTGACAGTCTGACTTAGTAATTGATGTATCTCTAAAATTGCTGCACCTTTGAGTCTAAATTTTGAACTTGTAAAGCCTTGATATGTCTTCTTCACAATGTCATTGGTCTCACTGACTTTGGATTTTCCAATCAAAAGCTAGCACGACTGTCATGAAACTTGTTGATTTTTGGGCCTTTCATGTCAGAAAACTTATATGGATTTCCAAGTTGTCCGTGTTTTGGAACTAAAACACCATGGTTCATCTTCTTTCCAATGCCATAGGTGGTACACAATATGGACCTCGCAAGCTTCAGCATGACTATTTTACTGAAACCACCTATTTAAACCTAGTTTTAAAACTAGACAAAAGACTAAACCTACGCAACCTATAACTCTGAAAATATAGTGAATTAGATTCTGAAATTTTGACCAAAGATACTCCACTCTTTCCTCTTCCAACCCTGCAATTTCCATGCAATTCAAAATTTCAAATGTCCCAAAAAATATTTGTAGCAAAAATGGTGAGATGTCTCATTTGGAAGAGAAAAAACAAGCATTGTCCACTTTGATACTAAATGTTGTGAACCAAATAACAAAATAAACATGAAAACGACCCAAATTAGTGGCAACATGCCATAATAGAGCAAAAGAGTGAATAAAATGGAAGCCTCTTTGAGGGGGCAACCTTCCATTACAAGATAAGAAGACCATTCACATGAGTCTCCTTAACATATAAATAGGACATAAATAGGGCTAAAAAGATATAATAAGCCTGCCTGACTATAATCAATATAATAATAATTAATTAGGGTATGACTTAAGGGCTTAACAGAATTTGCAGCATGCAAGAATCAATGTAGCAACATCAACAATTACCCAACCAAAGTCAACACTTAAGTGCCAAATCATCTGAAGTTCAATACAACTTGAAGTCAACAACAAAATAGCGTACATCAAAAATCTTTTCATTAGAGAGTCCCAGAAAGAAACCATCTAAGATGGATTGATCCTTTTACCATGCAACAATTTTTCGAAAAACTATGAAGATCGTATTGTCTCGTGTTGTCAAACAAAACTAGAAGTCCATCAACAAGTGAAAAAGATTATTGTGTCATGGCACATTTGGAGAATGAACAAACTCTACATCAATTCCCACTTTGCCATGCCTTGGGAATGAAGCATTTTTTGAGGGAGGACTTGTAATATACCTTATTCAATATGTATATTAAATAATTGTACTAAATATCAAACAATGTTATTAATGTGCTAGGTTCACGACTCTTCATTGTGAGCACTCCTCTTCAAGGCTATTTAAGCTAGGACATTCATTCATTATCATCATCAATCCATTATCCATTCTCTTAATATGTGTGTGTGTGTGTGCACGCGCGCATGCTATATGTGCCACTTATCTCTATGCTTTGTGTGTGACTTGACTATGAACCATTAGGTTCATATCAAAAACACCCAAATTCTACTTGCTATGTGTGAGGGTTAGTGACGTTGAATCTCCCACCAAACATCCAGAAATGGGGGTCCCACTTTAACTTTTAATGTTAAAATTTATGTTAATGACTAACAATATAAGTTAAGGTAACAGTAAGCATTAACTTTAAAAATATGATTAAAAGTTAAATACTATATGGGGATTGCTTATAAGGTTTTTGTTTTGTTCTTTCTTATGTTTTTGTTACAATTTTTGTCTGGAAATGTGGGTTATAGTAGCTGAAAAAAAAAATACCTGCATCACCGTGATCACCTCCTCCAAAGACCCAATCTCTCCCACAGATGTCATTCATATTAGATCCCAAACCTACAATGAACCCAATACACTTACATATGAAATATGTAATGCATTCCTTTAACGATTGAACGTATAAAAATAAATACAAATAGTTAGAGTCTATGATTGAACCGTCACCTTTTGGACCATTATGTGCAAGAAATACAATATAATGCCCTTCTGGAACTCCTAAAGCAGTTTCATATATTTTCCTTGCACTTTCTTCCATGTTATGCACCCCATACCTGCATCAGAAATGGTATAGTGCATACAATATATCTCCATTAATAAACTGGTTTAATTATGAGTTTTTCAGTGTCATTCTGGAAATTTATGAGGAAAATTTTTCAATAACATTAATCAGAAAGAGGCATTACTGCAGTTTCTCTCATATCATTAATCTGATCAAAGTTAGAACCCTCAAGAATGACTATAAACACATTTAAACATTTTTCAATTCCAAGCTGAGGCCACCGACAACAAATTTGTTGCAACCATTCAATAAGACACAAAAAGTTCCTTGCTACAAGCATGCAAGGTTGATCATTCAGTGCATATGCAAAAGATAACAACAAAACCTATGAAACACACTTTCATAGAGTTTATTTTAACCAAGAAAAATCATGCAATGATTTAAGTTGTCTTGCCAACAACAACTGTCTAAGATTATACTTGGATAGAGTAAATATCCACACTCAATTGTCCAAACATTAAAAATAGTAGCAGTTGCATGTAAATTTGTAATGTAAGAAGTTTCTAAACCATTTCAATGAAAAATAATGCAGGTGTAGAAGATTGATCTGGACATGGCCAACTTGCACTAGTTGCTCAAGTTTTGGAGAGGCACCCCATGCACTATGAGCTGGAAGCTGCCTATTACCTTTCTTGCCCATTTTTTCAAATCCAGGCAATTGCAGTGCCACAATGGAAGGCCCACCAGGCTGATCATGTTGTCAGGGAGAATTGGGAGAGAGGACAGTTGGCCCCTGCCACCTACACAACAAAATGACAAATTCTCTGTGCTCACTCTTGCCATATCAGACACTGAAATACCTCCAGAGCACAAACTTGGTAAATAATGGTTGGGAGTCAGTAATTCCTAACTTGGACCCATTGTTGATGGATGGGTTCAACCCCCAAGTATCAAGATGAAACCCTACCTTGGTCTTAAATTGGGTCGACTCTTGTTTGATTTATGTGTTTGGTATAGGCTATGGGCTTGCTAGCTTAAACTTTATTTACTATTTTATATGAACTCATGGACATTTGCATGATCAATTATATGCCCAATGGGCTTAGTTTTAGTTATGGGAAGTTTTGATATTGACTTGTTTGATTTTGGTCATGCTTGAGATCGTTGCTTAAGCAACCCGTTTTTTTATTTACTTTTTATATTAGTAGTTAAAGGAAACATTATTTTATATATTTATAAATGGGGGTATAGAGGGTTGATGGAGGAGGGAGAGGAGGAGGGTTTGTAGCAATGTTGCCGAAGCGTGGGAGCGGGAAGCAGGAGTGCGGGTGCGCATTTTTCAAAAAATGGTCGGAAGCAAAGAGTCTCGGAAGCGTTTATATATATATATATATAAAAAAAACATGTAGAATACCAAACTAGATGCAAAATTTATGAAACATGTATGTTTGTGCTACTTCCAATATATGAAATGCCATCTAAATTCCATAATTCATGAGTCCATTATAAACATACAAAATTACGAATTGAAAATTGAAATACATTTTACAAATACAAATACAAACCATCTAGATTCTATCAATTACAAACATACAACCTTTAGAAGTTAGAACCATATTATAGGGAAGTACATCATTAACTTATGGAAGTACATCATTAAGTAGTAAACTACCAAATAGGGAAGTACATCATTAAGTACCAAAATTCAAATAGTTTTGTTTACAAAAATTGGCTATCTGCATGTGCCATGAAGCATAACTAAACTGAGCTATGATTTAAATCCTATCTAGTAAACTGCAAAATGCAAAAACAATCTATTTCTCCTAGTTCCTCCTTCCACCACCACGATTGCCTCGTGAGGGTACGCGTGGTGGTAGTGAAGATGAAGCATGTGTATTTGACTGTGAAGGTCCTTCTAAAGCTGGAGTGCTAGTGAAGGGGCCACGTCCATGGGACCTCGCACTGTGACTGGATGGAGGTGGCATCTCAACACGCTTATCCTCATCCAAAAGAGCATTCTCCAACTCCTCCAAAACCAATGCTCCATCCTCCAAGTTGTCCTCCTCTGGATTGTAGTCCCACATCTTATTTGATTTGTCTATAGTTGGATCCTCACAGTAATGCAACAACAATCGCAAGTTGTAATGCACATAGACCAAGGTCTCTGCTCGTTGTACATTCAACCTGTTTATTTTGACATTGTGGATGAAACTGTATGTGCTCCAACACCTCTCTGCTGAAGAAGTGTTCACCACTTGTGAAAGCACTCACATTGCCATAGTTTGTAGTTGTGGGCAACTAGTGCCATGCATGTCCCACCACTGAAGAGAAGGCAAATTCCCTCGATCTCTAGTTGCATGGTTGCTCCCAAAGGCACCAGTGCAACTGATGTATTGGCTCAACTATAGCCGAATGCTATCACACTCCTCAACATCTAGGTACAGTTTTTCCAATGCTTGCATATAACCAGCTTGAACCTCTAGATCTTGGTGTGGTTTTCTCTTTGCCTCACCACCTGGTGCTGGGATTGAAAGCCATGATATATGATAGTATTTTGGTGTAAGCACATATGCTAAGGCATGTAGTGGAATATTCAGCTTCTCCCATCATTTTTCCACCTCTATATGGATCAAATCATACAAATTCTCATCTTTAGGCTAAACAATGTCCTTAATTTGTCCTAGCATAGTGTCCATTTGCTCATACACCTCCCCAATGACTAGTCTATCAGAATCTGCAAACCGAAGCATGTTATAAATCGGCTTGGTGAACTGTAAAACATACTTGACCCATGTCTAGAAATAGCTATCAAGAACAGTTTCCTTTGCTGCATCCATGCCATCTCTATCAGTGCTAATTTCATCCCACTCATCACTCATCACCATAGCACCCAAAGCCTGTCTTACCCTCAATAGGCGCCTGAAGGTGAGGAAATAGCTACCAAATCTAGTCTTGGCAAGCTTAAGTAATTGCAACTTAGAGTAAGTACCATAAAAGGCATTGACCCTTGTATGCCCAGTGATAAATTTAATGAGTTTCTTCCCTCGCTTGTACAAATCATTTATCCATGTGCATTCTTTGTGCTTGATAATATCATGCATTAAAAGGTTCATTGTGTGCACCAAACAACCGGACCAAAAGATGTGAGTATATTTCCGCTCAATGATTTTTCCTGCTCCTTTACAATTCACTGCATTATCAGTGATTACTTGAATCACATTAGTAGGACCAACCTCATCAATACTTTTCAGTAAGATGTTTGCTATGTTCTAAGAAGAGGCCATGATTGATGAGGAGTCTTGCGATCCAAGAAACATTGCACCACTAGACGAAACACCAAGGATATTTATCAAATGTTGGTTTGTAACATTTGTCCAACCATCAGATACAATGGATACCCCAGTATCTGCCCACCCATCTGTAAACCATGTAAGAGCTCTTTTGACTTTTTCTTTTTCCTTGTCAAGTAACACGGTTCTAGCTTTTTCATGCCCAGGGGACTTGTATCCAGCAGGTGCTTTGTCAATGGCTTTAACCATGGCATGCCAATAAGGGGAGCAGAGAACATTGAATGGCACACCACATGCATAAAGAAACCTCACCACTTTTGCATCCACATCCTCCCTGTAGGTAATATCAAGGTAATCTTCTATGGTTCTCTTACTTCCACTACCAGTTGAAGACCTTTCGCCAGGTGAAGTAGGAGATGAAAACGGGCTCCCAAAGCTAGAAGAAGCATCAGAGTGAACCTTTTGTTTTTTAGCATTCGTTCTTTGTGCAGCTTCCTCTATCTTAATGTAGTTTTCTCTCTCTACTTGTGTTATCCTGGGGCAAATTGTAATACCAAGGGACCCTTTGTTATCATCATTGTCTAACACCCCACAAATATGCCTCCTCACACAGGTGTATGAACCGCTATAAGGTTTATTTGGACGACAACCATGTGGGCATATCCACTTAGAGGTTCCACCACCTCTACCCTCCTCAACTTTTGTGACAAACCTCCACAAGAAGGTTAATGAAAGCTTTGCCACTATCAGCTTCAAGATCACCCTCTTCACCACCCTCCTCCCCTTCATTCATTGGGTCACTATGAGAATGACCACTATCTTCTTCTTCATTCACACGCCTATTCCCAACCAACACCATGAGAACCAAAAATGGAAGTAAACACCACAAGAACAACATTTTCTTCAAGTTTTAGATGAACAACCTGCAATAGAATGAGGAGGAAGAGGGAAATGGGAAAATGTAGGAGAAGAAACAAATACAACAATAAACAATAAACAAACAAGACATTTTGTGAACAATATTGAACAAAAATATACATTGGGCATACCTATTTTGATCTCCTTTGATTTGCAAGAAGATGGAACCCTTTGTTGTCTCCTCCAAGCTCTCTCAAATCCTCTTCAAGCTCTCCAACTTTGCTCCAAGCCTCCAACACCAAGCCAACACCAAGACTCCAAGAGCTCCTTCCCTCTCCACTCCAACTCCAAAATGAAACAATGAGGAAGAAAGAGGGGGATATTTTTCCTTATCTCCCCTCTCTAACCCTAAAAACACCCTAGGGCCCACCCACAAAGCCAAAAAACAAAAACAAAAAAAAACTTACTTTTCGGGCTTTTCCACGAGTTCGACGGACTCCCCCAGGAAGCGCTCGGGGTTCGACCTCAGAGCACTGCCGAAGCGCTGGCCGAAGCGATGGAGGTTCGCTGCCGAAGTGTTTTGGTCGGAACTCCGAGCGTGCTGAAGCGAAAATACTTCCGACAGTGGCAGGAAGCGGAACAATTTCGACCGAAGCGAGGTTCCGATTTTTGGAAGCGCGGTTTGAAAAACGCTTCGGCATCGAACTCGCTCGGAGCGCGAATTTGCAGGCTGAACCGTCAGGGGGGGGGACGCTTCGGCAACTAGGGTTTGTAGAGGTGGGAAATCAATTTGAATGGATACATGAGAGATGCAGAACAGCAAGTTATGCCAGTCGAATTCAAGAGATGGATCAATTTTCAAGATTTGGTACATGCCCAAAAGTGGCAAGTATAGTGATTGAATCATGTCAAGAGTAGGAACATGGTAGTCTTCCCCATGTCATTAAGTGATTACTTAAAGAACTCGCTACAAACCCTCTCACTTAGGGTCATCCAATGGTGTTTTTAAGACCTTACCAAAATCGACGCTCTTCGATGCAAGGACAAAGGAAAAAGGAGATCTACAAACCATCTTACCCACCATGGTTGTAAAGAACCAGAGATGATATAAAATTGAACCTTTATTGGGATGAAAACTACCAACAATGGATCTTAATGGCAAGTAATTCATAAAACCTTTGGTTAATACCCAAGACTCAAATTTATTGAATTGTCTTTCTAAAACTCTTTTGGGAAAATACAATGTAGAGTCAAGTGGGTTGGATGATGCGTTGGACAGAAACAACCTAAATCCTACCCAAAAGTTGTCCATAAGCTTCCCTTCTTCCATAGGACAGAAATTTGGTGCAAAACCAACTACTCTCCCACATCAGAAGAGGAATAGAAGGAATAAGATGCCTTCTTGTATCAAGAAAATGATGCAAAAGTTAAGAGTAGTGTTGGCTTGGTGATTGAGACCATAATACGATACTTGGAAAATGCCTCCATATCACAATTTCACACCAAAAGGATTTATGAGCAGCATTTAAAGCAATGGATCATTATGGCTTGGGGCAATCTATTAGGCTACTTCCGAGGGGTCTTTATTGGGGCCAAATATTTGAACACAATCTTGTCCATAGGCAATAAAGGAAGAGACTTTATAATGGGAAAGCTACCATGGTTCTAGGGAACGTTAAGCTTTGTTACCTCATATATTAACACACTTCAAATTAGGTCATGAGGGATAGTGCTAAGAACGGCAACTTTTAAGGAGATGCACCCACTGTCACCTCAACACACTCTCCTCTCTCTTTGGGCTTTCTCCTTTGGCAACGGGAAGCTTCCCAAATATGGATAGAAATATACCTGTAAGATATGCAATGAGAACAACTCTACTTCTACAAGACCTTCCCACTATGTTAGTAAATCAGTGCCTTAATGGTGTCAACAAGATATTCAATAAATATTTAATGACAAGGAATTTTGAGGAGCAATAACACCTAGTACTAGTTGGACAATAAGATGAATCAATTTTCTACAGTAAAAACCAGCAACTTAAACTTGCAAAAAACCCAAATTTAACCATGGAAACACCGTGAAGAGTACCTCTTGGCGATCACCAATCAAAGGAGACTCAATTCCCCCCAATGCACACTTGCTTTGGAGAATGAATGTTGCTTTGGGGACTGATTTGACCTTCAGATCTATAATAACCTGTGGTAATGGCTGATAGGCTTGATTGGGCACTTCAAAAGCCTTTAGGTCAACCCTGGTGACTTGGAGATGTAGGGACCCTTTCTAACTACTAAGGTTTGATCTTCCTGTCAAAATGGACTTGCAAAACACTCATCACAGATCTGCAATAGCCTTTAGAAAGTGATATCACCCTCCCTAGGGCTGATGTCACCCTAAATTAGGGCCTTTTGAACTGCAAAACAACCTTTTATTGATTTTTCAGCAATATAATAACTTCAGAAATTTGTTACAGCAGTAACTACTTCAGAATTAAACAAGTAAAAGAATTTCAATGGCCAAAAATAATATTTTGGATCTTTTCAAATAATATTTATCACAAGAATGAAGCCTTATCCATGAGTTTTGAGGTTAGGGAATACAACAT
The DNA here is from genome assembly GCA_027924585.1 of Larix kaempferi. Taxonomy (NCBI): domain Eukaryota; kingdom Viridiplantae; phylum Streptophyta; class Pinopsida; order Pinales; family Pinaceae; genus Larix; species Larix kaempferi. Next base: position 12,919,750 of record BSBM01000350.1, on the reverse strand, counting down.
ATGTAGAGATCATCAGCTGGAGGGCATATCTGCTTCTTTCACAGTATCTGAAAATAAAAGGGATAGGGTTGATGAAAGGCATTTGGGTATTCATGGAAATCAGAGTCTAAAATGTTTTGGTTGTCAAATGAAGATGACAAGCTCTAATTCACTTGTTATGTGTAGTTCCCAAAGCATGATGTAGGATATGCAAGGGATTCACACTCCAAGGGGGGCAAGGGCACAAATATAAGTAGAGATCACATTAGAGGACAATATATGATAGCCCTCTGACAATTAGATGGCTGGGATTTGCCCCATCTAAAATATCCTGAGATTACTTGTGCAGAAAAATCATCCAAATATCATGTTCATTCACGGAACTATGGTTATGGAGGAAGATAGTAGGACCATTCACTAGGAGCTCTTTCCAAGTTGGAACTTTCATGTTGTTAGCTCTAAGGGGAGATCAAGGGGTGTTGGAATTGATTGGGATCATTCTTGGGTAGTAAATTAATAATGGATTATTCTCCAATCAAATCTACAATTCTACTATCAATGTTTTCCAAAGAGTTGAACCAACAAGTTGATGTGCTAAACATGTATGGCCCTTATGTAAATAGGAATCACTATTGGATCAACCTTCTCTCTGATAGATCTTTCAATTCTCTAACTCTCACTGTCCATCAACAGAACTGTGGAGATTATATGGAAGAAGGGATGCCTTAGAAGATTTATTTCAACATATTTTAACAAACATATCCATATTAGAGGTTGATCCATTCAACTTGACTCCCACCTAGAGAAATCACGAGACAAGAGTATAGTCCCTAGAAAAGGGTTTAGAAAGATTTTTAGTGTCTATGACATGTTGATGAGGTATGAGAAATATAGGCCATATGGATCAGGGGGTAAATCAAATGATGTTCTCATCTTTCTACAAATTGACCTAGGGGACACAAAACCTCCATCCTCTTTCAAAATCAACTTCCATTTGTTGTAATACAAGTATACTTTGATAGTTACTAGTTAATGAATAAGATGTCCTTAAAGAATGAGAAAGTATTATGATAGCATTTCAAGAGAATCTAAATAGGATCAAAGTCATAAACAAAACCTGGGAAAAAAAAATGTTGGAAACAAAGGAAAAGATTGCTTATATCTATGATCACTTTCCAACCACTAGATTATCTAAGGGGAAAAGTCTGAACTAGATTCCCTGGAGGAGGAAAGCAAATGTATTTTTCCCTAGGAAGAGACCAAGTGGAGGCATTGGAGTCGAGCTACATGGATGCAAGAGGGAGATGAAAATACCAAGGTTTTTCATAGGCAAGCCATGGCAAGGAGGGTCCCAAATACAATTTGGAAAGAGTTCAATGATCAACATATGGAATGAATGAATTTTAATGACAATGCCAAGGAGGCCATTAGGCAGTACATATGGATCTTCATAGAACCGGAGGGTGCTAACACCATGGAAATCCTGGCCATATCTACTTTCTTTGGAAGGATAGTTATAGATGAGCAAAATGTCGACCTTTTAGCCCCTATGCAAAATTAGGAACAAATCTAATGTCTTAAAATCTATCTTTGTAGATAAAGCCCTTGGTTCAAACGGATGGATTGTGGAGTTCTTTTGGGGGTTTTATGATCTCCATGAGAAAGATCTCTTGTCCGCTATTAAGACTTGTTACCCCCAAACATGTATGGGTGACACGATGATCAATGCCTATGTGATCTTCAATCACATCCAAGAGTTCCAAACATGAGATCTATGGTTTACCAATCTATATTTGTCAAAGACACTTCCATTTTGCTCTCATCACCATATTAGGTTCCAAAGATCAATGGTGACATTCAATTGATACGAGTGTTATGGCATACGCTACTTAGATGACTCATGGTAAATGCTTTCTTGTGTGTGGACATGACCATGAGGGGTCGATGGTGTTGCTCTATGATGGTTCATGTATCTTAGATGGTTATTTCATTGCTAAATATGCGTTGTGGTGTGGTCATAATTCTTCCTTTCGATATGTGCATAACCTTGTGAATCAATTGTATCCCTAGGGTTTTAAGTAAGTGTGACACTCATTTCACGTCATTTATAACATTTTACCTAGCCATTTTTCATGCCATGTCATTTCACTAGCCCTTTCACCCATTTCCATCATGTCCCCTTTTCATAATTGACTTACCATATGTTATGTTTCAAGGTGTCTATATTATTCCCCTGTATCAACTCCTAATCCAAATTTAAAAGAGTCGAATTATTCTAAGGGTAATGCAACTAAACAATGAATGTTATATGTGTGAGAAATATTCCCTTGCAAAAAAGCCAAGTTCCCTATGTCCCGAGTTATTAAAACCAAATCTAAAGAAAAGGGACTAAAAAACAATAAAAATAAAGAAGGGATCGCCAAAAAGAGGCATAAGGAAAGGCTAACTCAAGAAAAATATCCCCCTTTTGAGGCACACATGTGGAAGAAAAATCATTAACCCCTCACTCTTGAAAGCTTGAGGTTTTGCTTTTGAGCTTAGACACTGTCATATCCTATCTCAAGCTATGTAAATCAAGTGTTATTAAACCTTAATTCATTCTCAATTCAACATTCTGGGCATCTCATTAATTTCCACCTTCAATCCCCCTAGGGTAGTGGCATTGATTACCGAAACTAACACTTAGATCCTAGATCTTTTGATAAACTTCAAAGTCACTAAAAAAAAATATCGGGTTGATAATTTCATAGTTATAAGCCTCCCAACTCGAATATTATTCATCTAGTGGCTTTACCCTTTAGATCTAGGGTTTCATCAGCGACTCACCTTACGTACTCTATTTGCTTAGTTTGATCTGGTGTGTTAGCTTTAGGTCTGTTGTCTCCCAAAACTGGCATGCGTGTGTTGAAGCCCAAAATGTAAACACACCAGCCCGATTGACAACTCTCAGGAGAGAGGCCAATGTCACCACACTCCTCTCCTCTCACTTCAGGTTGGCTCTGCTCCAACTCAAGGGGGGTATCCCTAAGATAGGATCGCTAAGGCAGGTGCAACGGAGGGCAAGGTGAAATGAAGAGGCTGCCTTAGGAAACGATTGTAACAAAATAAGGTAATTTCGATTGTGTGATGGGAAAGATGGGAGGATCAGTCCTCGAGGAGAAGGCCAATGCCAGTATATCAGAGGGGCGAATGGAGTCAAAAGAGGGCTCAAAGGGGCCTTGTGTCATATGTGACTGAGGGGGAAAGATCGCATTATTGAGCAAGCCCTGCTCATTCTAGTGTTTGACAGATCAGAAAGAGTACTTCTTCCTCTCTAAGAGCGGAAGGTGCGCTATGCAAACCAAACATCAATATTGCACAATCAAATTAAATGCAAAGACCAATACCTGAATTTGCATGCTCACAAAGGGAAAAAGAAAGCAGGTGCTAAGAGTTTTTCACCAAAGGGAAAAAGAAAGCTGGTTGCTAAGAATTCTTCACCTTCCAATGTGGTGGATTGTCACCCTTCTATGGCCTCTTACACAAAAAAAGGAAAACGCAGAATCTGGAAATACTCACACTCATGTAAAACATCACAAGATCATGCCACAAAAAACGCTCAGTTTATCCAAAGAATCCCATGGTATTTTTCATTAAGATCAAGGAGAGGAAAAATCCCAAGTTTTTCCCATGTTCCAAATAGGGAAAGCTAGCCCCTTTAAAAAGACTTTTTCAAAAAGCATTTAAAAATAAAATAATAGAATAATGGAAGAGACAAGTGGCATCTCAGTTCCACTTTTTCTCCCATCGAATTCCCAACAGCTTTTTTTTTATCAAAGAGAAAACCCTGTTTAGCTAAAACTTCAACAGCATGGAACTCCAAGTGATAATCGGCTGCCATATGTGAGAGTTGTGAGATAAAGCGATGCCCCGTGTGTGAAAAATCAAACCCCACCTGTAATCGGTGGCCACTTCACCCACTCAACTAGAACTCGGACTAGGCACCTGCTGTTTTACATGAACTGACTGGTAGCTCTCCGAACTGAGTTGGTGTTTGAAATGGCCCCCGATTGTCTTGCTGTGCTAAGTGATTGATGAAAACTCGAGCTTTTATTAAATGCACAAAACAAAAGCTGCTTTGAACTTTTAAGTGACAGAGACACTAGCCCCGAGCTTCGGCATTTAAATCTAACGCTGCATCAATACCACCGGCGATCACGACTTCATCACGCGGCAGTGGCCCGACTCCACAAAAAATGGTCTCATTCTCACATCGCTACATTAGAACCCGGGTTTTTTAACTCCAGATAGATCACCACATATCCCTATTTACCGAGCTTTGAGCAAACTCGCCAACTCCAACTAGACTTGGATCTAGTTTTGATCGCCATCTAACACGATGTGAAAACTGATCGTTAGGGTTCGAGAGGAGGTAACCCCGGTTGTTTCATGGCTGCTGATAAACAAACTGAACCAATTATCCAGCTCGAATATCAGTTTCGTTTTATCTCGATCATACCCATCTGCTGAAAGGCATTTTTATTGCCCAATCCACACACTGAATTAGGCACAAAAGTGGTTCCCTTCATTTAAATCTTCCAGAACAACTCGTGCTGCATCATCTTCACAGTGTTTTGCTATCGGATGGCCGCCACTGACCTTGTATCAAAAATCTTGCTGCTAACGAAGACGGGCCGACCGCACCTCAGCATCGAAACGTACACAAGCAATGGCCTCAGACAATCTTATCAAAGCTTCCAACTATCTCACCGTAATTCTGTATGTAACTCGACTACCAGGTGGACGGATTCCATAGTACAACAAAATCTTCAATTGATTTTTTTGCAGGCTATGAGCGTCGAGAAAAGCATAGGGATGAGTCGCTTGAGTTCCCTTGTGGGTGCAAAAATCCCCGAAATCATCAATGACAGAATTGGTTATAGCCTCAACAGGCAGGATATCCTCTCCGCATGGCTGTTCACGTGGCAGGCTTCAGATTCAGACTCACGGTCCCATCAAAATCGTGCTTCATATCGATCTGTGAGTTTGGCTATTTCGAAACTGTCCACAATAGGAAAGAGCTTCTCCATAGCTTCTACCTGAACATTTAGACGTAAGAAACAGCCGTTCCTTCTCTAAATTTGTCGAAGTCGGCATTGAGACGAACGAACCGTTCCTTTTCAGTTGGTAACAGCTTCTTGTGACAAAACATTCCTCATCATAAATTTCCACCTCATATTGCTGCCCAACCTTCACTTCTATCACACCCACAGGGTTAGATTCTATAACATGAGTAGTAGCTACGTTCTGATCTAAAATCTGGTCTTCAATATGCATATGAGGAGGAATGAATTCACACTCTATCAGTCCTCTGTTGAAAGCCCTACCGAGTTCCTCTGCTGCACAAAAATCAGCTAATATATATATATATATATATATATATATATATAATGCTTTAAATTTGTCCATGCTCAATCACGCCATTAGCACAACTCTCCTACTGTCAGGTTTAATTCATGTTTAGGATGTGCTTGATCAGGAGCTCTATTAATCTTTTAAGAAATTCCTCAGAAAACTGCTCTTGAAGGCGTGATCCTTTTAATTTCAAAGTTCTATCTGCTTCCTGTACAGAGTCAAAAATACCCTGGAGCTCTCTCAAAGATTGGTTCACTTTATTTATCTTGTGTGATGGCCACCTTGCAATTCCATGCTGCTCTCGAAGGTAAAGTGCCAAGAAGGGCATGATAAGCAACTGTGACACTGCACCAGCAACCCTCTAAGTACAAGCCTATAGTGCATTCGGAACCTTCTCCACTATGTGAACACCCCTGTCAAAGTGGGGGGTAACAAGGTCTTTCCTTCTAGGATACATCAGGGTCTCCCCCTTTGTCACTTGGCTCTCCAGTGGCATAAAGTGAAGAGAATCATGATCAGAGTGACAACCAATCCATCTCAAGGGTCAAGGTCCTCTTCGGTCAACTCTTTAGTTTCCTAGCTCCTTTACCATCCTAAATAGGATTCATCTCAAAGGGGCAACTACAAGTGTGATAACGAGACTGTTGAGTACAATGATGTCGTTACAAAGCAGGAGTACCAAACAATCTCCTATAAAATACAAAAGACAAGAAAGCAAAGTGAAATAGAATAGAGTGTGAAGTCTATGCTAGGTCATGAAAAACATAAAAATCCCTCAACCCTGAGCATGGGAGACTGCACGGGGATGAAGATGTACAAGAGTAAAAAATCCAGGAGAAGAAGTTGTAGAAGTAATAAGGTAGGTCTATCATGGAATAGACCCATCTCTCTTAACATCCAAGGTTGAATGAAGGAAACTCAAGATAGTATGATGTCTAGAGGAAGAGTTGGTGGGAGACCTAGCCCACCCACTGTGTTGTTGTCGAGAGGAGGTATCCCATCGTTGGGGCCTAGGGTGTCTTATCTGCCTCAAGGGGAGGGATCTGGTCCTATGACCTATCATGTCGCTAAGATCCCAGGGGGTAGGGGAGGGTCGCACATGTCCGCACGGATCTGGAGGTTATGGTTGTACTACTAGCAGACTATCTCTTAGTGCCCCTTTCAGAGTGTAGTGATATGAAATACAAAGTAATCCATTGGGTCAAATCTGGTCGTGCAAAAGGATGAAGAATATGGGCTCGGAACTTGAGGGTCTCTGGCTTGTATAAAGCCAAGCATCTCTAGTCAGGATATCTAAAGAAGTTGTTGAGGGTCTGAATAACCTTGGAAAGGCGGTGGAACTTCCCTCTAATCTCATAGTAGATGGGGCAGTGGAAAATGAAGTGCTCCTCTCTCTCGGCCTCCTAAAGATGGCACAATTAGCAAATCATGTTAGAACGATTGATCTAGTGGTTCATCTCTACCTGAGTCTATGAGAACCCACTCTGAACTAGACGAGGGGGAATGCGAAGAGTGTGTAACCAATGGTGGAGGGTATATTGTGGTCCAATAATGACTATGAGTTTGTCTCTCATCTCCAAGAAGTACTCAATATAGAAGGCCATCTTAGGATGTAACCTACTTTGAAGGTGAACCAAGTGATCTAGATAAAGTAAGTCATCATTAGTAAATGCGAAAGAAATCATTATTAATTATAATAGTAATCCTCGATTGAGAAGAAGCAACCTTTCTAGAGGGATGCAGAATGTAGTGGGGTGTTTGCTTGATGTAATCCAACCCTACAACAGCTCCGCCCATAACGAGTAGCAAAACGGATGATTAAATTCCAGAGGTGGTTTAGTTTACTTTAGAACAGATGTCTAGCTGCCAAGGCTGTCTTGGCATTCGTTTCATCTTTAATCAGGCACTATTTCAAATGCTCAATCTTGAAACAAAAACTTAACTTCAGCATAATAGATTGAGATCGTAAACAGTTCTGTGAGAAATATAATTGCATATCAGAGCTTAAGATACATGCCGTAACTTTCATGTGCTCACTTATGCACTGCCTGTTGAGATAGACATTCAAGATAAAAACTAATAAGTGATGTTAAAAAGCAATGGAATACAGTCAAAAGCTTGAAATGGTAAACAGTTGTGTTGATAATAATTTGCATATTCGTAACTTAATATATATGCAATTGTTCCATGTGCTCAGTTAAACACTGCCTGTTGATATACGAACATTCAAAACAAAACTAGTAAATAAACCAAGACTAAAAATAATGGAATTCATTTGGAAGACACTAAAAGTAGAGTTTCCAATCAACATACCAGTCGGCGATAAGCTTGGAACGAAACAACTCATCCCCTCCACATGAAAATGGGCGTCCACCAACTACACTTAGCTTTAATTGTGGGAAGTCCAGACGGTCATAACCTACATGTTCCTTGCCAAGACTGATCAAAGAATAAGACTCAGTACGGGAAATGAATTATTCATAAAACCCAACAAAATTGACATATGCAACCGTTCTATACACAAAGACAATCCAAATTTCCCTTTGCATGTAGGTACCATTTATGACTTGAGAAGTTCTTGTTCCCACAAAAATTTTATTCAGATCCATCACCAAAACATTATCCACAAAAATTTTATTCAGATCCATCACCAAAACATTATCCTCTACGGGGTAACATAAGCCTATGCTTCTCTTATCATATCATGTTTGAATGAATTTGAATTAATTAATCAGTATAGATTAATCTTAAAGCCCAATCTATCAAGCACCCAAAGGGATTCAATTTCTTGAGGTGTAAATTTTTTTATCTTAAATTTTTTACATGATAAGAAAAAGTTTACACTTAAAGAAAAGAAATTGGATCCCTCTCTGTACCTAGATAGATCCATGTTTAAGATGCATCTATGTTGTTTTTAATTTTTTTATTTTATGAGTGGACAAGAATTTTTTAATTACTTTTTAATTTCGATAACTTATGAGCCAACATGAATTTTTTTAATTACTTTTATTTTTGATAATTTATGAGCTAACATAATTTTTTGTAATTACTTTTTTTGTCACATTATTTTATATAACATTAATATAACATCTCCGCATACTGAACTGTAAAACACCTAGCTACTCTGATACAACCAGGATAAGTCCTATAGTCAAGTTCCCATTTACTATAAATGCCAACTCATGTAATCAGTATACAGAAACAAGGACCATACAGAATATGACGATCTTAAAGAAATAAGACGAGAAATAACATAGTAACTTTACAACGATAAGTAGAATCAAGGCACTCTTCAGAATCACGAATTAACATGCTCTTGCCATAGGTGAATTTCCATAAACTATGGACAACAGAACTCTTATTTCAAAAATAATGAGACTACGGAACTCTTTTTTCAAAAATACTGGCACCACTCATGATTTTGTTAGCCCACAATACCAGTTAAATTATTTTGATCTGTCAATATCTTTTGTTTGGATTTTGAAATAACATAGCACCTTTACAACGATAAGTAGAATCAAGGCACTCTTCATAATCACGAGTTAACATGCTCTTGCCACAGGTAAATTTCCAAAAAGCTATGGACAACGGAACTCTTATTTCAAAAATACTGAGACCACGGAACTCTTCTTTCAAAAATACTGGGACCACTCATAGTTTTGTTAGCCCACAGGAATAGTTAGATTCTTTTGCTCGAGTGATGCATGGAGTTCTCGAGCATTCTTCTCACATTCATAAAAGCACTATTTTGAAAGCTTTATAAATATTCAAAACTCAGCAATACTCCTATAATAGGATTAAAAGGTCAAATATGATGTTTGAGTTGGACTTCAATCAAACACATGGTGGTTATAGTTTCCAAGAGAGTGAAATACGAACATATGTTGTTGACTGAAAGTAAAAGATATAATATGCCAATATTATAAGATTCCGGGAGGGGATATGTACCAATATATGCTGATAAACTACACGTGGCTACATACAAGTCTTGGGATGTAGACATGAAACTGTAGATTTAATCAGAAGATGCAATCATAATTACAAGACGTGGCAAAAGATAATAGAGTCAAAAACACAAGTCAGCATGAGGAATGGTAGGAAATACAGCATTTCACAATTTTATAAAGGTGAAAAGGAAATGTTCAACAAGTTTAATAGTGGAACTGGAGTAATTGAGGTAAAAGTTAGGTAATCGGAAAAAAAATGAATTTGATCCAATTTTGTAGCTAATTATTATTGATAGGTACGGGAAAAATAGGTAAGGTGTAAACATCAATAAACCTCTGTTTACATACAACATTTTACTAAAATTATAGGTAGTTGTTTGCAACCGTGCTAGAGATGCAAATTCTGCCAGACACTGGACTGGTTTACCCAACACTATTATGGCAACAATTTTGCAACTTTTTTACAATATAACATCCCTGCTGTGCTACATTGAAATTTTGATTCATTTTACAGAACAGGACAGCTTCAAAGCAATACATAAGTTGTCAAGCTCTAAATTGCACTCTGCTCAAACAAACTCAGTTAACCTCAAAACGAAAGAAAGAAATAATTAATTTCTATTAATGTCCACAAATCACCAAAATACATTAATGGGACTGAAAAGTACATCAAGCAATAATGGCAATGCTGGAGTACCAAAGGCATCCCCTAGAGATAAAAATAAAATAAAGATACAAATTAGTAAAACCCAAAAGTTAAACCTAGGTGAATGAAATAAACACCTGTCATGTGCAATGATATGTGTAATGTCAATGTAATCAAAATGGACAAAACCACTACACCAAATACTTATAATAACAAATATAAAGAGAAACAGAGACCATAATATTAGAAAAGGTAGGAGAACCCCATTCACACTATGCACATAACGGTTGGGGGCAGCTGCACACCCAAGACAGAATGCCCCTGCATATCCTAATAGATGGAGGAAACATCTTCAAAATGGTACTCAAATGAGTAACACAATTTCATTGATTGATAATAGAATCATGGTTACTGTTATGCCACATATTGTATTGGCATACTAGGATTTATTTTTGCTTCATTTTGCTGATGTATTCCAGGTTTTTAAGGTCTATTTTAATTTTGACTGCTGATGGGATCTTCATACGATATGAGTGATGAGATGACGGCATGTTTAATGCTATTCCAAGTTAGACTGATGATGAGATACTTATTGATGTTGTACTTCACTACTACCGTATGATGTATTAGATTGTTTTGATGGTATGGCTAGTAGTACCAATCATAGTTTGACGAGAGTGAAGGGGTTTTGATTTACTTACATACCATGAAGCAAGATGACTCTTGGCTTTGCAAGGATTATCCCCCCTTCTTCGGTTTCGTTTTTTACCTTATTCATATCATCCATATCACTTCACTTTGTGTCTGCATCCTGATGGTTTGAAGTTGTGACTTGATTGACTCTTGCTCTCCCCCTTTGTGGATATATCACCTTCTATGCTTATTGTCGTCTCTCCTGTGTGTCTTGGGTTTCTATGCTGTAGTGAATCCTCAATACATGATGTTTTCGGGTAGCTCCTTGTGGCCAACTGTCAATAGTCAAGAAGAACTTTAACTGAGCAATGCCTTCTCCTGAGATCCAAACATTCCCTATGCTATCTAAATAAAATGGTTAACAGTTGGAGGAATAGGTAATCCCTGTCGGGGCTATGGACGTTTGGCTGGAAATAGGGCAAGGCCTATTTGCATGAAAATGTTTCACTGTTGCAACTCTGTCAAGGCTATGGACACTTGCTAGCAGCAGAGCTAAGGCTGTGTCATCATTGGTATCCAAAAGGTGTAAAACCAGGGTCGGTATCCTTCAAATTGTTAATCTTATGCAAAAGGAAAAAGAAATAAAGGGAAATGTTACTATTGGGATCAAAGGGAAAGGTATCTCATAACACTCTCCCTTTGATAAGACACTTTTTGTTCTCTACTATTTGCATGGTTGGTTAAACCACAAAGGAACCCCTATCCTCTTATCTTGAGTCATCCAATCAACCAAAGCCAATTCTCGTTCCGAACTTAATGATTTATCCATCTCCACTCTAAAGAAGAACTAGTTCTTGTAAATGCTTTGATGTTAACATGGTAATGATATGTTCTAAAATCATTAATCCGATGAACATATTGAAGATACTTATGGCCTATATTATAATGTTTTTCATGACTACGCTATATGATGACTCATAGTAAATGTTAAATGCATTAAAATTACTATGTACAGTGATTTTGCATATGTACATCACTACTGCTGGTCCAACTGGGACACTCTCTGATTACAGTACAACATCATCATAGTGTTAAAGAGACATCATCATGAATTCAGATGTGTTGGTGCCATTCTGTGTATAGTCAATCCCGATACTAAGGGACATGTTGGCCATATTCTGTTATACATGGGATCTGTGCATTCTAAGTACATATTTAGATACCCATTTGGCCATGTAGATACCCATTTTCCACCAAATTGGTCACCACTACCATAGACCAGTCATTACTGTAGGGTGGTGGACCCATTGCACGGTGTTCTCTAGTCAAATTTTCATTATCGTGCAAGGCTTTCATGCACACATTGTTTTCCAAGTCTATTGATAGATTTAGATACCCATTTGGCTATTCTATGATCCTACTGAGTCATATGGTAGAATACTTCTCCAGATTAGTCAATTTGACCAAGTTTGAATTTTTCAATATTTTGACTTGGTCAACCCAGCAGAGCAGCATGCCAGAAGTTATTTACTCTGGAAGTCATTGTGATTCTTTTCCCCTTGGTTTCATGTCAGCTTTGGATTATAAGGGTTTTAATTAAAAAAAAATCCTAAGCTTTAATTTAAAAAGCCTAAGTTTGATTTACATTAGTTGGAGCAGAGCTACATAGACATTTTTGGGGTGATCTAAGCATAGATATGGGCACATATGATCTTCAAAGGATGTTTGGACTCATCACATACAATTTCTCTTTTAGTTCATGTTACCCCCTAAGTTGTACTTAGTTGGACTTGCAGTTGAGCCGCCAAAGTGTGAACAAGTTACTTGTTCATCATCAGAGTTCGAAAGTCCATGCGGGCCTTTTGGCCCAATTTTTTTTGTACGCGTGTTCATACCCCCTTGGGGGAATTGTAATAAAATGACGTAGCATGATGAACCTTTGTAAAAGGTTTGGATTTCCTAGGACTTAGTCGTCAATACGTTATTGCAGGATGTTTTTTTCTTGTTAATTATATATCACTTTTCAACGACTTATAATTTTCGAGTTTTTCAGTCAAACCTCCAAAGCTGGAGTAATTGTCTTGGTGGTTAGGCCTTAGGGGGTTATTAAAGCCTAGTGTTAATGTATATTACCATGCTAGTCATTATTTTTTAGTCTTATGAACATGCGCTAAGTCCCCCCTAGGATTTTTTAATTTCGTTAAATAAAAAATTTCCCATAAAAATGGGATATCTTAATTGTAAAAATTCACTAAGTCATAAAAGTGGTACTAGGAAGTGTATTTTTCCATGAGGGTACTTGTTTCCTAACCTAGAGCAGCAACTTTACCTATGTACCCACTTTGAGAGTGAAATTAGTGATTATTTATCACTTAATTTGATTTTCTCTCGAAAAGTGAATTAAAAAAGGCCAAAAATGACAAAATAATGGGAAAATCAGCATCCCAAAATTTATGGAAACATGTCGGGGACATGTTCCAGTCACTATGCAGTGGTGGCAGCCTAATTTGCAGTGGAGGGTGAGTTAACTTAGTGATGGGATTTGGTTGTTATAGAACTCCAAGAGTAGCGCATTCTTTGAGGAGGAGGGCACATCTCATGAAGGAGGGGCGCACTTCTGGTGGTGAGGTGCGTTAATTTTTACTTGTTTAGCATATAACATTAAACAATCTATCACTGAAAGAAATACAAGCACAGCAAGAACACAATGAACACAATATTTCTCTCGGGGAAACCACAAGGGAGAAAACCCCAACAAAATCTTCCTCAATATAGAATTCACAAAGTACAAAAATAAACCCCAAGACAAAATCAGCTACTCCTCCACTTGTGCGAACTTCTCTCTCTCTCCTATGCAAACTTGTGTGAGTGAGATGAGTGAGTACAAATGAGAGACTCCCCCTCTATTCATATTCTTCCGTTGAGGTGACTTTTCTCCAACTGGACCGACTTCACCTAACTGACTGGGCCGACCTCTCAATTACATAATATAATAATCTTTTATGGGTTCTTCTAGGCCGACACAAGACCTAGGGTTTACATTGACTCTTTCAATGACTCTTACATTATTAATTACATCAATGACATCTCTCGAAGGAGGAATACAATACTACAATAGACAAGTAGAAGTAGAATATCTTCCGCAATTACATTTCTTTAACAAGGTGTCTCCTCTTGAGAGGGGGCACATCTTTTAGGTGAAGGATGGCATCAATTAACTCCGACTCACTCCCAATCAACTCCAAATGCACCCACTCTAGGTCAAGCTCACTGCTACACTTGGCATCTGCACCAACGAGTGCTCCTGCTCAAAATTTGAGTAAAACCACAATGAGATATGTTCAAAATACGAAGAAAAAAAGTAGTTTTTTTATGACAAATATGCCAAGTCAACCATTATGGTTGACACTTTTTCTTGAAATTCTATTGGTTCTTGAATTCCAGCTCATCAAGAAATTATGGTTGGCTCTTTTTATTATGAGGCCCATTTTAGACCCCAAATTTGCTATAATGGGATGGGCTTTGTGGTCCCATCTAGTGTAGTTTGACTCACTCAAGATTTACAAGTCTTGCCAACTCTTAGCTAGGCTGAGTACTCAGCTCATACTCGGCCATGAACTCATCACTCATTCAAACTCACCAAGACTCGGCCAGACTCAGCCAAGACTCGGCCAGACTCACAAGACTGGCCCACACTTGCCTAGACTATATTTTGAGATTTTTTTTGTTCTTGCTGAGTCTTTCCCGAGTCACCAATTCTTGTGGAATCCCAATCCAGCCGAGTCTCTGTTGAATTCAAGTCTGACAATGCTAGTCCCATGTTTAATGGGGGGCTTTGGAGCAACCAATCTAAACCCCACTCCTATACAATTGAGGATTTGCTTCATTTGTAATTATCATATGAACTATCATTATGTGGTTCATTAATTTATTTTGGTATTGAAGATACCCACCATATCTTGTGTTTTGGGTTGTTCACATGTTATTTTTGTGTAGACTCTACTTACCTTATGGCATTTCTATTTTAACTTCAATGTTTAATGCAATCCAATTGATGGCCTTCATTAAATGATTGTCATCCTTTGAAATGATGATACTTCATAAATTTACAAACTTCTTTCAATTTCCTGTAAAAATAGTTATTATTTTCCTTGGTACTAAAGCCAGTATTTATTGTTGCAAATAAAGGTGTAGAATATAGCTACCATTAATGCATTGTATAGCTTCTATTTAATGCTTAGTGGAGCAGTAATTTAGTGTCCACTGTCTAGTAAGACTATCCTTTTTAAATTATTTTGATTAATGATACAAAATAGTACAAAAAGCTCCCCGAGAGGATTGTTTATGGCCTACAGAGCTGACTTTTCAATTAAGTGTGTGGCCTGGACTGTGGGACTATCCTTGGCCTTTCCCCGTATGCAAGAAAATGTACTATCTGAAGCAGCATCATACTCTAGTCGATAACAACATGAATTCCAATCATTGTAAAGAAACAAGAAAAACATAGCAGAACTGTAATTACTGGCAAACAGCGCAAACATGGCTGACATATAGTAAGGGTATCGTTACTCATTAATAGGGATTCCATTTAATGGCAACAAATGCAATCCTTTTTTCAACTAAATTCTTATATAGGCCCATAAGAGCTCTAGCGAAATTCCTAGGAATTCCTCAAATAAATAATTTAATGAATATGAGTAATTAAGGTGGTGGTGAGATAAGTGGATCCATGGTAGACCTGGTTTAAATCTCCCTAGATGAGGCACACTAGTCCACACCAATGGGGTTTACTAGGGATGCCATCCACAAATATGGGAAGCATCCCTTGATTTTCCCATGAAGATTTCCTTGGGAAAAAATAGTGGATCTATGGTAGACCTAGGGAATTGAGGATTATTTAATTAATTTTTTGCCTATGCCTCAGAATATTTTACTATGAAAATTATTCCTAAGCTCAAGACCATGGATTTTTTTATGTTTGGAACTGTTTTAAATCCCTAGTTAATGTGACACAGGGTTTTAGGATCTAGGTTTCAGTGTACCCTAGAGTTTCAGAACCTAGAGAACATCATTTAGGGATGGATTGGAGTAATTATGAAATCCATTCAGGGATCCAGCTGGGAAAAACATGTGTTTGATCCTGTAAATGGAGATCAAGCCAATTTTACGTGAAATACTGGGCACTCCCTTTTCTATTTGTAGGTGGGGTATTCACTAGCTTTGGCTCAAGGTCATCAAAAGGAGTACAGAAAGGGAATTTATTTGAGTGCAACCAGAGTGTATATGAGAAGTTTGGTTGCCAACCATGAACATACGCCCATTGTGGTTCCCATTGACCAAGAATGTCAGTTTCAAACAATGTCAGTCTTAGAAAAGTAGATCTTAGTTTAAACATTTTTTTATCTGCTATCAAATTTAACATCCAAATATGCACTTGTCGAGAGGTTGTCCAGATAATGGTTGTGGTCTGTTATGTGCCTATAGAAAAATGATTCTACCAGGATATAATATAGATGATCAGTTGAGTAAATCCATTAAGAGGATGGAACCATCTACTTTTTATCTGAAAGACGTCGTGAGCCTGATTAATCCATTGTGCAGGAATGGTCCTCATCATATTTCCCACAGCAAAGATTCAATTCTCCAAAGTCAGCCTCATTTAACCCAACCAATCATTTAGAAATCACAAAATTTAACAGCTCAATGCTCAAACAGTCCCACTACCTCCCTACTCTCCTTGGTTTAATGGCATGTAGATCCCCTAAATAGGTGGGTAACCCTTGCATATAAGAATTAAAAAGATAACAGTATCGTCTATAATATGTAGGTCTGCCCATCTTTCCTATATGGTACAGAAGGTATGAATACTTAGTAAGTTAGTTTTGATATCATAGATGATGGCTAACTGTTTCTTAGTTCCGGACTCCCATCGCAGCTGGATTTTTTTAGTACACTTCAAGAAGCAGAGCCTCATTTGCTGTTATGATACATGTTATTTGGCTTCTTCCCTTCTTTAATTTTCTCCTTTACTACTGCTTTACAATAATGCTTAGTTAAGTATATTTTTTTCTCTGGAGATTCATCTAGCCCTCCGTAATTGGATGTAACTTATATACTGTATCGTCTTTATGAACCATTGACATTTATATTGATCATATAAGGACAATAATACAACAATTGCAGTATTTATATAAAACGCATCTTTGGATAAATTAACTTTGTATTCTATCGAAAAAAGCAAGACTAAGCTCATTCACATTATTAAGATGTAATGTAAATTAACTGATAGTTCTTTTTCATAATTTTCGAAAGCAAATAATTTAAAATTGAGGGTAATTTATAGACATTTTCAAATACAAGGGTTCCAAATTTCCAATGAGAATGGATATTTATAAATTCCATGTCATTCACATTGTTTAAACAAGTCCATATAATCTCCACTCTATAGACATTGACTACACAAACGCATAGTCAATATCCCGGCCAAAACCTAATTCATGGGTAATGGAACCTGTTGCATCTTAATTATTTACTAAAAAAGGAAAATACAACATGGTAGGAAAGAAACTCACGAGTCAAGTTGATCTTGCACAGGGTCCACTCCCCTGTAAATAACATGAAATTTGAAATTTCCAGAATCAGTAGGAATCACGAAATTTGTATACAAAAAGAAAATAGGAATAGAAGAATGCATTGTATAATAAATGATACAAAGTAACAAAAAGGAAAATATATTCCACTATCATTTAGCTTTTGTCTTTTAGATTCACGTTGTGGAAGCATTTTAACAAAAAGAAAATCAAGGTTACTTAATCAACCTATGGAACACATATTTACCACAGAAGTGACACCGAGAATTACGTTTTGTAAAATTTTCCTGTATTCCAAGTGTCGTGATTTCCCAAAATGGCTGCTTTTGGGAGATCAAGGCTACCAATGCCTTTAACAAGTTCTAAATTCTCATTACCAAAGTCACCTGATAAACAAAGTGAACAAAAATTTAGCTTTTCAATGAGAACCTTTTAACTACATGTTTGCATGCTGAACACCATTTAAGAGTTATAATAATAATAATAATAATAATTGAATTTAAAGTTATGGCCTAGCCAAATGCCAAATTGACGTATGAGACCCCCTTGTTTGTGGTGAAAGGGACCCCTGAAATCAATGCAAAATTAGAACAGAGCATATATGATAACTTGAAGCATACTCAAAAGACAAACTTTATGACTTACAGCCGCTTCAGACGCAGAAATGCCAATCAAAGTAAAATACATGCCTGTAAATAGTACCAAATCTGGCTGCAAATCCGGAGGGTATAATGTCAGATCATGATGACCTAGATGAAATTTTTACAGGCTACAGAAGCTTATCTGAGCATATTGAAAGCTTAAAATAGGTGTAAGAAAAGAATTCATCTGATATTGTAAATTTAGAGCTACACTTTGCACAAGGTAATCACAACAGACAAGCAAGTAAATGTGTTGGAAAATGTAGCTGTTCATTTTATAATTTTTGGTTTTCAGAAGAGAATATTTTATCTATAACGTGAAATCTAAAAAGCCAGTCATAGAGTGAAAACAATAAATGTAGAATGCAGTTTGTTCATCTCAGTTTCATCATTTCAAAGTAAACTGCCTAATCTCCCAGACTGAACCAAGTGAACGAGAATGCTCTTAGCCCATTAAAATTAATTATAATGTAGTATAATATGAATGAAGATTATTTTTCGAGCAAATACTTTATGTTAACAGAAAACATCTTAGTACAAAGAAGGTTTAGTTGATTCCTTCCACCCATGCTGGTAGCGAGGTCCCATGGATCAACTTCCTCGTTGACCAGTCTGGCATCCTTAATGTACTTTATGCGTAATCTTAGTGTATGCAAATCTCTTCATTGCCCTGATTAAGTTTCTTAGACCTCACTATGGCATTCACACTCCAACCATGGCTCCTGGCCTCATCATAATTTATATATGATTCCTTGGACATTAACTATAGTTGACATTCAAACCATAATGAAAACGTTCAGACACCACAGGGATTACAAAGCTATTTACTTCTAACTTTGTGCAGGCCAATACTTGGTCTGTGACATAATATTACAAAACGAAAACTGATTAAATTTAGATTTATAGTGTCATCAACACCCCAGGAGATTAAGGCATGATCATAATCATCTAATATAAAGGGAAAGGAAGGAATGTATGGAAGTTTTATAGCCACCAAACTGCTACTGCATAGCAAATTCTGTTAGCATGCACTGACTCTGATATCAGCAGATTAATTGATGCTGATTAATTGAATATAATTTCACCATCTGCAAAAGTTATCAATAGCAAATGCAACATGAAAGTAAATAGATTAGAATTCCTAGCCTAGTTTTTTTTACTGCCAAGGTACAAAACACTTGTAGTTTTAAAGCTAGTTCCCAAAACTGTGTAGTATAAATTCCCAATTTATCAAGAATCAATACCAATATCAACAACATTACCTCCCAATTCAAGCACTTGGAATTTATTTGTTTATAAATCAAGAATGAAAAAAGCCTTGTACATGAACCAGGGCTCTTGGTTTTAAGGGAAAATATTTCGTATAAGGAGCACCAATGTTGGCTTGAGAATACCAATGGGTCCTTCACATGCTCGTGGCATCTTTAAGAACTACACTAAACATAAGGTCAAACAATCAGTCAAGAGGCCAAAAACATAGTGTGAGATGCCTTGAATTACCTAATTACACACATCAAACCCTTATAAAGTAGTTGTAAATAGAGGCTAGCACTCCACAAGAGTGCAACCTTATTTGTTCTCAACTTATTTTCTCTCTTTATTATCATAGTACTTATATTTATTGATTACATATTTCCCAACCTTGGAGGAAATTGAGTTGCTAAAGAAGAGATCGCATTCCTCTATGGAAGAAACATTAACATTTTGAAAGGGTTAAAAAACATGGAAACAGTCCAAGGTGATTCGCTAGGGTTTCAGCGGTAGATCAATCCTCTGAAAAGCATTTATTGTTCATTGTTTGCTAAGTTGCAGGAAACTCTTGCCCCCCTCCCATTTCAGTACCCGGAAATGTTTTAGATACCAAAACTTGTCAAAAATGGCTCAAAAACACCTAGAAAAGTGTGTTGTTTCCCAATTTGGAAACAGCCCAAAAACATTTCTAGGTCATTTCTCGTTTGTTTCCGGACCAGAGGGAGGTGTTTCTAGCCCCCTAACATATAATTAAGGGATAAAGTAGTTAGGACAAACTCCAAACAATTTTGCTACCATCTTGATATTCATTCCTTTCCAACTTACACAGTGGGCAACAATCCTCTTGGTTGAAGGCATCTAAAAGCTTGAGTGACCTATTCAAACATTTTCAATGGGAATAATGTCCCCTAACACGTAACTTCTATGAATTTGTTGGTTGTGTTTATCATTTTAATGTTTTCAAATAATTTGCTGTTTAAAAACAAGCCTATCTTCTTTAAAAAATGTATATTTGTGTATCTTTTAAATCTGTTTACCCATTTCCCAAGATTTCGGGGATTTATGTTTCCAACACCATATCCATTTCCATGCTTTGTGTAACTTATATTATTTGTTATAGAGCAAGCATTTTCCCAAAGAATCCTAGAAATAAACATCTATATAGTCTCCATGTTTCATGATGTCCCTAGCAATGGTTTGCCATGAAATTGGATGGTACTTAATCTTCATGTTACCTCCCAAATCTGCGCTTAGAATGTTTCAAAGTCCTTTAACAAAGCGCAACCCTAGGGGCACTTAGGAAGATTTCTCAATGTCACCATAGCAATACTCCCTCTTACTTTAGGCTGATTCTTTTCTGGCACAAGGGGGTAAACCTGGAAAAAAATGTTTTTTTTTGTATTTTTAGAATTAGATGTATAGTGGAATTTTCCAAGGCTAGTGCCTACCCAAGTTGGGATATGGAGTCAAGATCAATGAACTAAAGGGTTTGAATATGATGAAGATACACAGTTAGGCTATTAACAATATGCTCTAACCAACCACATAGATCTTTTCAATGTGTAGAAATCAAAAGAAGGGCCTTTCCAAAGACATACCTCACAACAATTGCAAAATAGCCAAAAATAGCAGGCAACCATGAACAAGAAAGGGGACAGCAACAACCTCTCAATATGCATAAATAACAACAACAATATCCATAAAATGGGTAATGATTATAGCAAGAGATAGGGAGGGTTAAACCATCCAATCCCACATCACTCCAGGCTAAGATTAGGAGCATAAACTACATAAGAACTTAGCACCTGATCTTGAATCAAAAGGGTGATCCACACAATATGGTAGAGTGGGAAGGTGATAGATGTGGGCGTCCAGGGTTAGTGGTCAATGGATCAGAGAAGCATGCTTGGTGCCATTGAAAAGATACTCTTCAGGTTGTGTACCCCAATTGGAAGCAAAAGGAGCTAGATTATGGTGTTTGGTATACTTTGTCTAACTATCGGTAGGGACAAGAGAGGGTGCAAGCTCAACTAGACCAATACTATATGAGAGGATTTGACTCTTTAGCCAACTCTATCCTGTTGATGTGCTTTTAGATGTGACTGGTTCAGATCATTTGTTGATTTAGACTATAATTTCCCTAGGACAATCTATTAATTCGCCCCCTTCTTCATTGTTCAAGTTGAATGTCTCTCATTTAGAGTTGGAGGACATTTGGGCTCTTGTTCAAAGAGTATGGAACCTTTCCCCTTGGTCAATTGGAGGCCGGGATAGGATTATTTGGTGGGAGGTTGTGAGGTGTCATACAATTAAGTTCATCTAAAGCTGAGGCAAGATGCTATCTAGGAAGCAAAACAAGGATTTGTGCTTGGCTTGGCAGCGTCTTGAGGAGGTTTGCACCTTTATTGAAGAGGATCTCCACAATGTGATCCTTCAAGAGGAGGTTGTGAAATTGGAGATCGTGGTTCGACAAACTAAGGATTACATAGCCAAGGGTACTCGGGTTCACTCTTGTCTTCAGTGGATTCAGGAAGGGGATGAGGGTTCCAAGTTTTATTTTGATTTTCTCAAGTAGATGGTTGCGATAGAGAGGGTTCTTAGGTTGTGTTGCACCGATGGTTGTCTCATCAAGGATACTTCTAATTTTAGAAGTATGTTTAGCTCCCATTTTCAAAATATGTTTTCCCATTATCCTTTGACAGATGGGGTGATGGATGCTAGAGATGCTTGTTGTCGTGTGGTCCCCTATAAGGTTTCTTATGGTGAAAGGGATTGGCTAGACAAAGAATTTTCCAACGAATAGTTTTTCACTACATTGTCTTCTATGAAGAATGGTAAATCTCCAAGTATGGATGGGTTGCCTTGTGAGTTTTACAAGGCCGTGTGGAATACTGTTGGTCATGACTTTTGTTCTTTTCCCTCTAAATTTTTTGCTATCGGTTGGTTGTCTGAGTTTCTCAACCAAGGGATGATCAAGCTTATTTCAAAGAATGCAACTAGGGATTCCATTGGTGGATGGTGACCAATCACTATGCTCATGGTTACATATGAAATTATGGCCAAGGATTTGCTATTACGAATCTACTCAATGGAAAAGTATGTGGGTCATCAAGAGAAAACAAGATTTGCTCAAGGGAGATTCATTCTTGACATTGTGGTTTCTGCATGGGAGGCTATGGAGTGGGCAAGGGAGGGCAACAAACTCTGATCTTGAAAGTTGACTTGACAAAGCATATGATCAAGTCAAATTGATCTTTTATTTTTGAGATGTTGATTTGTTTGGGGTTTGGCCCTCTATGTGTTTCCATGGTGGATATTCTATTCACCAATGCTTCATATTTTGTTTCAGTCAATAGGGCCTTGTCTCCTCGGATTTATTCGTAGCGTTCTATTCACCAAGAACATCCTTTGGCACCTTATTTATATGTCTTGATTGTAAATGCTTTGGGATATTTTTTGGAGGATGCTCATATTTGTGGTCAAATTCATGGTATTCTTCAAATGGTTAACAATCAATTTGCATATGACTCTCTTCTCTGGTTCAGCAAAAAAGAGGTTTATTAATGAGGACCTTCCTTGTTTCGACACATTTTGTTCTACCTCAGTTGCCATAGTCAATTCCCATAAAATTAACCTTTTGTTGGTAGGTTTGGATACACCCCTAGATTGGATCCCTATTGTGTTTTCTTATAGTCAACCTAGGGTTATTGCACAATATTCGGGGATTCCTTTTGGAATTGAATTGTCGCTCGTCGCCATGTGGATAGGTCTTTGCAGAGGTTGTAGAGTAAGATTCATATTTGGCATCATAAGGACCTTCCATTCGTAGGGAAGTTCACTTTAGTTGATCGTATTCTTTCAGTGTTCCACGTTTATTATGTGTTTGGTTGGTTTCCAGCATGGCTGAATTTTGGTGGCTTGAGTAAATTTTGAGAACTTATCTATGGTCCAAGTATGGTGGAGATCGAGGGTTTCCCTTGGTACCATGGAATGTTTTCACCATGCCCAAGGACGGGGGGGGCTTTGTTTGATTAATGTTGCCACTCATTTGAGTATTATGGCAACCAAGTGGGTGGTGCAATGTCTTGAGGTTTCATCTCCTTGGCAAGCCTTATTTCAGCATCAGGTGCTTTTAGCGCAACATTAAGGTAAAGTAAACGGGACTTTCGAACTGTGCGATATCATCTTATCTCCTCATCTCTTTCAGGTGTCTAGTTCCCTCATTGTTCAGAGCATCTAGGCTACCTAGAAGATGGTTTCTAGTTTGGTTTGTTAGCAATAGGAGGGAAGCAAGGTTAGTTGGGATTTGCTCGTTGTCCCATTTGGAGTTGGAGGGTTCAAGATTCATGTGTGGTAGAGAGATACCCCATTTTTTGTCTTGTAGATTGATTAGGAAAGGCATCTTTCTCTGGGGTGTTTTGTGGGATTCAATCTCTCATTCTTGGAAGGAGTGATGTGCTCTTGCTCTAGAGTATGGTCTCCTTTCTTTTGATCGTCCTTCAACTGTGGAGCTTTGAGGGCTTATCCCAGAGGCTAATTTGTATAAATTGAACATTGGAATACCTAGGATGTTTTGGACAGAATGCAGTTGGTGTTTTGGCCAACTGCTTCAACAATATGACTCTCATTGCCTGTATTTTGTACTTCATCAGAGGCATCTATTACCCGGTCCTAAATGCTCACTATATATCCAAGGGTTTGGTAATAGATGGATCCATCAGTTGCACAGTGTTTAGTCATATAGGCTTTCTTATAAGTTGAGATGTTTTGCATGGTAAGTGATTTATTAGGGGGTTCCATCCAAGGTCAAGCTAGCTAAGAGTGGGATTTTTTATGGCCTTTGTCTTGTTTTCCAATGTTCTAATATAGTGAAGCACGTGTTTTGGAAGTGTCAATATGCCAAACAGTGTTGGAGGTTTCTTGAGGATCAATGTTTTAGGATGTTTTAGGGCAGTGTTCATTAGCGTTCTATTTTATTTGGTGATCGATGTACTCAGGTTTGCTCTGCACTTGCAAGGCTTTGGCATTGTTTAAGGATCACAACTTTATTTATTCTATGGAAGATTAGGTGCAAGGAAATTTTTACTCATGAGGTTAGATCACTGTCTTCCTTTGTTCTATGTGGTGGGATGAAGTTCACCATCAACTTCTGGCCAAAGGGGTTCTACTGATAATAGATGCTCACTCTTTGGACCTGGTTGAGTGTTCTAACTTTCTTTCAATGCTTGTTGCTATGAGGAAGAAGATATGATCACATCTATATATACCTATTATCACACAACTTGTAGTTGCCCCAAATGAAGATCCTATTCAGGACGGTAGAGGAGATAAACAACTAAAGAGGTGACCTAAGAGGACCTCGATTCCCAAGATGGATTGGTTGTCATGCCAATCGAGGCATTCTTCACTTTTTGCTACCTAAGCCCCAGATAGCAAAGGGGGAGACCGTGATCTACTCCCTGTTACCAACTTTTTTGTACCATAGTTGGATTTTTTGGAGAGCCACCATTTGACAAACATGATAAATGTTTGATTCCAATGTATCAGATGATCCAGCATGTTGTGGCTAGCCAGTTGTGGTTAGCTTGTTTTGTTTTTTGAGTCGACATGACCATGGCCCCATGGGGGTTTGTAATAAAGTGTGCTAGTAGGATCTGAGTGCCTCGGTTCCTTATGACTGGATTAAGCAACGAAGGTATTCCAAGGAGTTTTTTCCCTTGCCAATTATACTTTGCTTAAGGCGATGTATAATCGATGAGGTTTTCTCCCGCTCCTCCAAAGCTGGAATGCCTGATTTTGAAAATTTGGCCATGGGGGGTTATTAGAGGCCAACTAATGTATATAAGCCTACTAGACACTATTAGAATAAGTGTCGGTCATGTCCTAGGTCCATAAAACCCTCAGAAAAATTTCGAAAAAATTTTACCGGGTCCGTCGAAATTTGGGTTTTATTTATTTTTTAAATTTAATAAATTTCTCTATAGTTTAAATAGAGAAATAATAATTTGTAATATGTCAGTCGTCCGGGGTCCGAATTCAGTGATTGATGGCTCGTTTGATAAGCCAAAAATCACACATGACCCATGGAGCAGCTAAACCCAACTTTCGGATGTCAATTCAGCCTTGTAATTAATATTTTCTCTGAAAAGTCATTTACAAAGAAATTATTAATTAAAATAATAAAATTGAATATTTTGGAGATAATCCAAATCTCTCCAAAATTAATCGATTTGATTAAAATAAAAGGCTAAATGACATGGCAATGGGCATTTATGAGGATTCCAATCAACTCCAAGTCTTCCCAGTCAACCGTCCAGTCACCAGCAAAAGATCTTCTTGAGCCAATTCGCCTTTCTTCATGCAAAGTCGAGTTTGATGTGTTGTCAATTCGTATTTGGGTTGGTGATTGAGCATTGATGTGGAGTGGGCGCCCTCATACCTACCAAGCTTGGCTCCCTTTGCTGATTCGAGTCTACACCTACCAAGCTACACATGTCACCCATCTAAACCAACTCGCATATCCCCACATCCTCACGTCAATCTTCATCTAGCTCGAGTTTATCCTTGTTGGAGTGTGGTAATTGGTTGTGATACATCCCATGCTTCTTCCATTCGAGTTCTTGCCTACCATATTACACTTGTCCCTCCATCCATGCGAGTTAGCACCTACCTTTACCACACGTCTCCACCATACTAGCTCGCATGCCTCCACAAGCTCACGCCCTTCCTACCCTAGCTCACATCAATCCTTATTGAAGCTCGCATTTCCTTGTTGTAACATGTCTATTGGGTAGTGATAGCACTCATACCTTCCTCCAAGTCGAGTCTTGCCACCTCATGCCATTTCACCTACCATAAACTCGACTTTGACTATTGTTCACCTCTCCAAGCCCTTGATTGATTGGAATTCGACTTACCTACCAATTGCCAATTCGACCTAGGGTTTAGTTTAGTGTCTTTTGCTATAAAGAGAGGCCCTTACGGGTTATTATCTCATGGATTCTTTATGCATCGAAACTCTGATGAAATTGTAAGCACTTTTTATTGAGAATAAAGTTGAGACTTTGGAGGTCAAAAACGTGGAGGCTCTTGATGTGCATTGCTTCACTTGGGATTTGAGGTGATATTGTTTTACATTCTATTTGAGGCTCTTAAGTTTTAGATCATGTTCAAGATGGCTAACAATCTAGCACAAGTAGCATGTATCTAGTTCTTTTCACTTAAGTATTTTGTTTCAAATATATTATCCATGCTCAAGGTTCTTGCAGGTATATCTTCACTCTATAATAAGATCAAAGGAGTTTTGGCTTTTGGACTTGAGAAACAAAAGGAGTTTGGATCTTCTCCATCAAACATTTAAAACACAACATTGGTTACTTGTTACATTAGGCTCCCATTTCTTCAAGCCTTCTTGGTTGCTCCTTGAGTTTTTGCTTTGATTTGCTAAGCCCTTTCTAGCCCTTCTACCCTTGATCCGAGATTGTTCTTGTCTTCAAGCCATAGATTAGTTTACCATAAGGTTGAAGTTCCTTCAACCTTGGGGAATAACTTGGGATTTGTTCCCTTGTGCTCTCTTCAACACTCGTTGTCGGCGTATCACCGGTTAACCGGAGGATTTCCAAGGCGGTGTTTTTACCATCTCAAGTGTTCCACTTGAAGCCCTTGCCCTAGATCTTTTTCTCCTTGTTTTTGTCTTCGTCCTACCATCCTTTCCTTGCGTTTTTGCCATCTTTTCCTCCATTCGTCCCACTTCATTTTTCCCTTTCTCCCTCTTGCATTCGTCCCTCTCATCCATTTCTCCTTTCGTCCTACCTTACCTTCCTCCTCTCGTCCCTCTCTTACTTCCTCTCCTCCTTCCATTCGTTTTCTCCTTGGTTTTTTGCCTCTTTTCCTATCGTCCATCCCCATTTTGCCCTACAACATAAAACAACAAAAAGGAAAACAACAAGTATTAGTAAGTAGTTAGTATAGTTTTCATACTTAGTTAGTTGTTAGTTTTCTTGTTTAAAGTCTCAAATTGTTTGCTACATCTTGTTATGTCCATTTCAAAGTTGGTAATTAGATCTCACTTTGTAGCATTTTGTTAGCCATATTTAGTTTTGCACTTGCATTATCACTAGATTAGATTTTCAACATTTGTTACTTAGTAGCTTCTAGTTCATGCTTTAGAAGTAGCATTTAAACTTGCATCTAGTTTCTTTCCTTAAAGGTTCTTAGTCTCATTTCGAAGATAAACAAATTGGCATATTAAGTAGTGTAAAATCTTGTGGTTGCATTCTCATTCCCACCATTTTTTAGAGCATTTTAGCTTGCTGGTCCGTTTTACCATACTAAGTATTTCAAGTCAAAATCTCATGTTCTTTCATGTTTTAGTATTATTTTGCAAACTTAGATTTGATAGTTCAAAGTTTGATTAATTTTCTAACGCTAATGGGTGCATGAGTTTATTGGCTTATCTTTGTGGTAGGATTGTGGGAAGATAAAGAACTCTTGAATCAAAAGATCAAACCAAAGAGAGAAGAAGAAATCAAGCATCATAAGACACATTTTAAGATACTTCTTCTTATCCTTTGTAAAAGCCATTAAGGGCTTCAAGCTTTCAGTTTTTATAAGTTTGTTCTAGGTAGCCATCAAAGACCTTTCAAGGAATTTTCCTTAAGGCACTTGTAAAATTTTAATAAAACTTATAGTGGAGAGGTCCTCCACTCTTTGGTCTTCTTCCCCATTTGGGGAAGAGTGTTGGGTCTTGTTGGATTGGCTTAGTTTAGATCTTTTCATATGCTCTTAGATTAGTTCATTTCAAATAAGTCATCTTGCTTTATTTTTCCATATTGACTTACCCCCATGCTCTCCCGAGTAGGGTCATTGACCTGAAAGAGACTCTTGGGTAGATTAGATTTGCTTTCGTTTAATATTATCTTGTGCTTCTCTTCCAAACCTTGACTAGAGAATAGCTAACTTTGGGATCATATCCCAAAGGCCACATAGTCTTGTGGTAGCTTCTCGCTCCCCCATCAACTTCTTGTGGACATCCAGCTAGCTGGAAGGTTTCCAGGATTGGTGGTTTCTAGTGGTTGATCTTGTTCGGAGATCGATCCCACCTATTAGATTAGAAGTTGTGTGGTAGAACACTATATTTACTCAGTTTCATTTTATTTGGCAAAGTAGTATTGTTAGTAGTATTCATATCTTGCTGATCAATCATATTATTTAAATCTTTTTCAAGTTGAGATATACTGCTTTTACAGATTACCTGCTTCTTAAAACGAACCAAAGTCTCTTGAACTTGGCCAAATCCAAGTCAAGAGCACCCTCTATCGGAGGGCATTTTAGTTTTGCATTATCCCTGCATTAGGCATTTGTTAGAATAGCAAGTCTCTTGAACTGTGGTCATAAGACCAAGTCAAGAGCACTCTCTGTCGGAGAGTTGAACTGAAGTGCTCTTAATTTAAAACTTTTTCAACCCACACACCCCTTAATTAATTTACCTTGGTTTCTGTCCTACACCCGTATGCTCTGCCAACCGGAAACGGTTGGGCTAGTACTCAGAAAGGTGGAAGACTTGCTAATTCACAAGTGATAATTTAATTAAAAATTTTACCCAAAACCTCAACCAAGACAAATTACTGTTCTTCCCAAAAGAGGTGGTGCCGGAAATCCACTGGTCAGACTCGGGGGCGGTTCAAACATTGGACACCTATCCTCTTGAATCTGGGTGCTTCCGACCTATCACCTAGGGTTGCCAGTAGTTTTCTTGGATAAGGTTCCACTACCTTTTGATATCCTTGGTCTTATCCTAATAATCAAGAACATCTAAAACACTTAAAATTTACCAAGAACAATTTCAAAACGTTCTCACAAACAGCTACTTTAGACTTATTCTTTTCAGCATCACAAGTGTTTTATCTGACTCCATTTGGCACTGGTCTTTAGTAATTCTTGCGTATCTTTTTCTGGACCATATGTCCTTGTCACTTATTTAATTTCAATCTTGTGGATGCCTTACTTTAAATTATAAGTCAAAGTATATTGTTATCTTCTGAATTTGTATCTTGTGAAATTTGCAACGTGGATTGCGCGTTTAATTCTGTTCTAGTCACTATACAAAAAACTCCTAAACAACACCCATCCGCATCACAACACCAAAAAACATTTAAACACACAAAGAGCCTTAGACAACTCTTTTTTAGGGACTACCCCCCTTGGCTTCATTAGGAGTTTGCCTAAATGGAGGAGCTGGGATTCAGGTGACAGTACCTGGCTCATTGCTTGCCCCCAAGGCCACACCTCTCCCCACTTTCCAGTGAGGGAGACAGCTTTCGAAAGATTTCTGCTGCTGGTGTGCAGTTTGGCGGACAACACTCCCGATAGGAGAGATCTAACCCAATCACCAAAAAAAGCTATGGAAATAGGGTACGTAAGGTGAGGGGTGAAGAACCCTAGATCTAAGGAATAAGGTCACTGTGGAGGCTTAAGATAGATGAGATTCAACCTTAGATGTATTAGACACAATGACTTGAAGATTAAGAATGGATCCAGGATTTAAGTGCTAGGGAAAATGATCAAATCTAACTGCCTTGGGAAACGTGAATTAAAAATGGGGAAAATGGTCTCAAGTAGTAGATCTGGAAGAGTTAGGGCTTTCTAGCATAGCTTGAAGGTAGATTTGACAATATCAAGGCACACAAGCTCGAAAAACAAGGGTTTAACAACCCGGAAGATGAGCAAACCAAGGAGGGCGCAAGGGTTAAAGGATCATTGCCTAGGAAAAAGGGCAGATGGAGTCCTCAAAGGGTGACTCCCTTGAGAACCCACCTGGGGATAGGCTTAGAGGTAAAAACCCAAAAATGGTTTGCCAAAATTTTAAGTAGTTAAACCCAGAGAATTTTTAGAAGTTTTAGCTTATGGTTTTAAGATGAAAATGACAGATGGGTAAGTTAGAGAAATAATATACTCAACTTATGAGCGTACCTAGATGATGAGAATGGATGCTAGCATGACAAGGACTACTCCCACAAAATCAAATGAATATTTGACTTATTCTCTTGCTCCCAGGATTTTCCCAAGTCCACAGGTGAGCCCCTCTCTTCCTACAAAACCAAGGAGATCAACCCAATCAGTAAACAAGAATGAGGGTAAATGCAAATAAAGAATAATATGCAAAGAATAATTGGTACAAAGACAAACTACTTGCTGAATAAACCGGATTTGAGAGAGAGAGACAAGGTGAGTCTCCCCATCCAGTGTGCCCCTCTACCAAATCATCCTCTTCACCTGCAAGTAAAAATATGGATAGAAAAATGTGTAATATATTCACCAAGATCCTCAATGCAATGGAAAAGTAGTTTCAATCACCATAGCCATACATCCAAACCACTATCCAAGACTTTCTCACAAGAATCAAATTTTATTCCAATAGCCAAGAGCCAAAAGTCCCTTTATAATGAGGGGGGGCTCTTCCTTAAATAGCAATGAGAGAGACCAAAACCCTAACCACTTTTTGAATGAGTGGTTGAGATTAAAAGATACAACAATAATAATCAACGGCTAAGATGAGCCGAAACAATAATACATGGATCACTCTAAAAGAGGGGGACGTGTTTCCTCAATGACGCCCTAGGGGGGACGTATAACATGACATGACTAGGAAACACAACATAATAACTTGTTGGGGGGGTCTAGGAGATACTATCTTCCTTAGACTAATGCCCCAACTACATCAAAATAATATAACATGAATAAGTGATAAAAATCACTAGGACGTTTTGTCCCAATAATACAATATAAAACCCCCAAATAATAACCCTGAGGACATGTGGACCCCACTGAAGCTGTAGAATGTGCCTAAGGTGTGGGATGCATCACAATAACTCTTTGATCAAACCTCATGCCATTTCCTTGCCTCAATTGCCCAAATCGAATTCCTCAGTATCCATTTCGTCCATTTTTTATCCTCAGAAAATCACCTGTAAAATAATAAAATGCTTGTATCTCTCTGCCTGGTGCCCCGGGAACAAATCTGACTACACCAAAATGTCTGGGAGCATGGTAATATGGTAATAACGAGTGTCTGGACCCCATACTCCCTCTATAGCTCCCTAGGTGAACCAAAATAATCTCAAAACATGCTGACGAGCCATTTTATATGGCAAATATGCAATAAAGTGATAATCTGACCATACTCATTTGAAAGTGCCCGGAACTGATATCTGAGTGTGCCGATGGACTCAAAAGGATCAAATGTAGTAGAGATGAGTACTCATACACCATGTGACCACTTGGATAATCATCTGTAAGCTCAACCATGCCCGGACAATAAAAAATAATGGTCTGTAAATAATAATAATAATAATAATCCATCAAACCATCATATGAAACCTGTGTCTGCTGCATGGAACCATCAAGTGGGCACCATAGGACCACAAATAATTAATCTCGAACATCATCAGTCCAACTCACCTCAGATCCTGCGGTTGACTTGGCCAAACTGGGTTGACCAGATCAAAACTGATCAAAATAATGACCCACGCTCAAACTGATTGATGTTGCAAGTGCAAATGGATAAGATATGCTCCTTTAATTATTTCAATAGCAAGACTAAAGTACAAAGTAGCATTTTACTGGCGATTAAGTAGTAGTACATCAAATACAAGTCTGGATTAAAAAAATCAATTACTAAGAGACAGACCCTCAAGTGTATACTCAATTCATGGACTTGACCATTTTGCTAGAAATGGGTGAAGGTGGAAAAGGAAAGACTAGGACAAGGGGATGACTTCACAAACGTCAACACTGTGACACTTCGGATAAAAGAAAAGGGGAAAACACCTAAGCATATGTTGGACAGAAAACACAAAAGGAATGGCGGTGTCTCACAAATGGAATAAGTTGATTTGAGGAGTGCCTATTCACTTTAGCAAATGTCTACATCCCACATCCAAGCTTGAACCAGCTCTGTGAGGATCTTTTCTAGAACCACCGTGACTGGGTGCATAGCTAACCGTAACTTGAGGTTCTAGGGGACACTTAGAATTAGTTGTCCCTTACTCCATCTCACATCCCAAACCGTAGGCTCTGTGAAGAATTAATCATTACATTTTATTATGGCCAGTAGTCTTTAGATTTAGCATATGTTTAACCACTGCTTTTTAGGCCTTATGTCCCTTTGGATTTTGCATGTGCTTAGAAGCAGAACTAAACGCAGCTTTTATCCATAATTTCATAGCCCTCTTTCATTGTGCTTAAAAGCACAGTTTTATTTTATAATCATGGGCTTGCATAGAAGATATAACAATCAGTCATATATGCATGTAATGATGGTAGTACAATTTGCTTCAAGTTTAGTCAACACAACTCAAGCAACTAGGGGGATCATCCACAATCAGGACCAAACATCGGGGGCAACTGACCAGAGAGGTCAAGGCTTCAAATCCAACTCACCTAAGCTCAGGAACCAACACCAGCGGGTTCTCCTCACCCAGAAGGATCAAGGCTTCGGTAAGTTCTGTTGCACAACTCAGAGCCGAGACACAAAACAACAGGGAGTCTATCCAACATAGAGGCAAAGTTGGGGAAGTCCTCAGTATTACAAGCTGAAGTGTAAGTCAGGATAAAACCAAATACGGAAGAGAACGGATGGATGGGGAAAGGTGACAGGTGATGCCATAACTAGCAAGCCATAAATGGTGGGAATGACCAAGTCCATACTACTTAAGAGGGTGAGACCAACGAGTATACGCAAGGAATTCTGATTCTAAGCAATTAGACCACTTTAATTCCAAACAGTCAACCAATAACCATATCTATATATAATATCGCTAGATCATGACCACTAGATACCTAGTCAAGCTCCTAAGATAAGTAAGAGAGCAAAATGAAAGTATCCAATGCAAAACCATATACCTGCTAGGTCATATACCTGTGTCTATCATCTGAACCATCCACTGTCACTGGATTACTGCTGCCATATAACTCTGGGCACTATCACACTGCTCTGTATGGAAGGAAATGGCCACCTCAGTCATCAGATCTGGGGTAATGAGGCTCAGTCATGGCCTAAGGCTGTAATATCTGCTCTAAGGTTGTTGAAAGTATGAGTGATCCCGGAATAGATGCTCATCAACTGCCGATCTCAAGCATCTCATAGTAAAGGACTGGCTCAGAAAAGTACTGGAATCTAGTCTGAAGATATGGTAGCCCCAACTACTATAAATGTGATAACAATTTCATCCTTTCTTGTACAATTTTATGTACAATATTTTTGTAAATACTTTTGTGTAAATATAAGACATGTTTTAGAAAATAAATAAATAGAAGAGATAGGGAGGGCTAGACCTCAATCCAAGCCTCTTTTTATTAGGACAAATTTGCCCTTCTAGAAAGATTATTTCAGCAATCTTGCAAGAGTAATTCTAGCCATCAAATTAACCCATGAAAAGTTTTTAAAAAAGACGATAAACCTCAACTTGAACTTACCCTTATTCCAATTCTCCCCAAAGATATTCAACAAAGCACTTGGAGGGAAATCCCTATCTTCCAACCATGCCTTTAGCAAATGGGAATAGATCTCCTTTTATAGCTTTCTTCTCAGCAAGTTCTCTAATAAAATATTATTTCTTTTTAGAAGGCCTTTTAAGTGGATAAAATGCTTTAAATAGGTCCATATTGCCACTTGGCATCTCCACAAGCAAAACACCTTTCTTGTTCATGTCCAAAATGCCGCATGGCATCTCTTCATGTAAAGAGCTTGTTTTCAAATACGTAGAAAAGGCCTCAAACAATGTGTCCTTGCCCCCAAATACCTCAAAAGGTGAAATATGCTTCCACCTATGTAAAAACGCATCAAATAATCTATCCTTACCCCCAAAAGTTCTCCCCAAAGGAGAAACACACCTCCAAATACAAGATCCTCTATTAAGGTATTTCTCTTGTACATGTCCTAGCCACCTCACTGAAGAGAGAGTTCAACATTGAGTGGGAATTTGACCATACCAAGTGACAGTTTAACGCCACATGTCACCCTTCCATGTAGGGTGTTTCTCCTTTGTGGTCACTAAGAGCTTTCCTTTCCGCATGTCATGCTTTGAGACTCCTACAAGGTAGGGTGTTTTCTCCTTTGGGCCTTGTCTGACCCCTACCACACCAGAAACTATTCCTCAAGCATCTCCCATGGTAAGGTGTTTTTGATTTTGAGTGTTCCTTCAAGCTTACAATACCCTTCTACACCTTTGTTCTTTCCTTGGATGATGAATGGTGCTCGGGCAAGATAGAACAAGGTGCATGGCCCCCCAAATTTCTCATTGCAACCTATAATTATCACTGAGTTCCATGGATTTGCATTGATCTAGTGAGAAAGATGCGAATGAAAATGCGAAATAAGCCCTACATTTTCAAGCAATAACACTTCCTATGGTGGAGCAGTTAGTTGGAGGAGACTTTAATATGATGGAGAGCTAAGAGATAGGAAAGGGGGCTCTCTGTTAGAATTATCTAGTGCAAAAAGGAAAGCATGAAATTGTTGATGACATGATCTACATGTTCTTGATCCCAAGTAAAAGAAGAAAACAGAAGGACAAATAAGATAAGGTAAGATAATTTATTAATGTCCACAAATGACCAAAAAATAGGTCAATTGAACTAGAGAATACAATCAATGGCCACTTGTCAAAACACTAAAATATTATCAAAATAAAAAAGATGCAAATGACAATAACAGAAAGAGAAGAGCATGAGATAGGTAAAATACTAAAAACATAAATGAAAAACCCTAAGAGGGGTTTACCCTATTGTGTAGGGGTACCCATGTGTGATAATTGGTCACACTCTTCAGCTAATCTTGGGGTTTTATGTGAGCAAAAAGCCCTAGAAAGGGGACAAATCAGGCATACCGAGCACATGACAGCATCAAACAAGCAGGTATAGGCAGTTTTGGAGGCATAACAAGACCTAATAAACAATTCTGGTCACACAGCAGTGATAAAGAGATCATTTTTACCACCTTACAGCAGTAAGAAGAGGCTTGCAGCATAAGTATGGGGCCTCTTGTGAAGTTCTGGCAGCATCTAGGACATGAAATAGCCCTAAATGTTGATTACTGAGTATTACTTTTACACAGCAGTCTTGTATTTCTATTGGAGTGGCTACCTGTAGAAGTATAACAGTGGTAAAAGGGTAGAATTGAGGCAGTTTGCTACTTGCATATTGCTTTGTAACAGAAAGCAATAGCAGACTTGTAACCTACAACCGCAGCCTTGGAAAGTATTAAAGCACATTTGTAGACCTTCTTTTTGACCCCTGTAGTAGCCAGCAGCCCTAGTTTCAGCAGAGATCAGCAATTTGAGGAGCTTTGGTTGGCTGTAGGAAGCTGTGCCCTAGCAGCCTGAAGCATTTTGACTTGCAAGAAGGTTGATAATCAGCAGTAGCACCAATAAATTATAAAACAGATCTGGAGCAGCATATTCACCTTGCACCTGTAGCATAGAAGCCCTATTACAGACTTTAGGGCAGCAACCCTCTCCTCTTTGACGAATTTGAGGCTGCTCTAAGGCAATACCTCCTTTAAGCAGGCCGTACCCTGACATTAACCACCTCTCCTCTTCATTTCTTATCATGAGCTTCATATATATAGAGATCCATGTCATGTTGGAAAGGATAGTTGACATGTGGAGCGCCCCCTTTAAGAAGTGTGATGTTTACTTTTTGGAAGCTAAAGATGGTAATATGTGTAATGAAGTGCCTTGTGGACATTTTGATAGAGGTTTTTTTAAGGAAGCCCTTGAGAATGGCTTGTGGTCAACCTATGTCGACATATGTGAGGGGTTGACCTCCCAAGTGGACAACATTGGTGGCTTCATGCTCCTTTGGACCTTGCTTGATGAACAAGTTACCTTGAGAGAAGCCTTGGAGGCTAGCTTTTGGACATATGTGGGTGATTGGTCTTCTATGTGGACACATAATTTGGGTGCTTGGTGGACTTGGTTTATTGAAGACCCCACTTTGAAAGGGGCTTTGAGATGGTCTTGTGGACATTCTTTGGGAGCACATTTCTTGGAGGGACTTTTGGAGGCCTTGTGGCATCATCACCTACCACTTGTTCCCTTGCTTGTTGGAGCAATTCCCCTCATTGCAAAGCCTCATGTATTTGTGTAATGTACAAGTGGCCTTTGACAACCATTTTTTATGTAACTTGTTAGGAGTAGGTTGGTTGAGTGGGGCTTTTATATTATTTTACCCCACCCTAGGCTAGATCTAAGGAAACAATGATTATTTTATTGTAAAGGAAGTTTTAGCCTCTCCTATAAATAGAGAGCTACTTCCTCATTTCATTTCATGGTTGGATTTTGGATCTCTCTCTCTTTTGGAGCTTAATTGATATATCTTTCTTTGGAGCGAATTTTGTCTAAGGGTTTCTCTCTTGTGAATGATTGTCACATTGGGTTGGATCTTGTATAAGGTTTTATGTTGGATTCAATTGAAGTTTATGCATATAGGGAAGTTTTTCTTTGTACTAATCTTAATCAAGACTTTGCAAATCTAACCCCTTCTAGTGTAGGGTTTCACTCGAGGAAGGAGGTAATGTAGGGACTTGTTCTTCCCCTTGTGATCGCATTTTGAACCCTCCAATACATCTATGAAGGGTCGGATGCCTGGAGCACTTACTCTTTCTAGATGACCTTTAAAGAAAGGCCCTCTAAGTTAGCGACCTATTGACTCCATTTTCCCTAGGTTGTATTGGCACCGATGCTTCGAAGTGAGTTCCCTTATCCCCCCATCATCTTATTGTATATCTCTATACTACAAACATTTGCTACGGAAAACTTTTGGAATCATTGTGGTCTTCATTTCCTTTTACCCTAATAAACGTTAAACCTATAGAACACTCTCCCTTGAGTTAGAGAAGATCTAACCTAAAGTGAGAGGTGATAGTTGTGGTGACATTGGCCTATTTCCCTTGGTTCCCCTTGGGATAGTGTGCATCTTTGGGATTTTAATCACACATGCTAGTTTGGGAGGTAACAAGAGGCATTAGGCCCTAGCTCAACATCAACATTAGAACTGTTATCACATTAGTAGCAGTTGGAGGATACTACCATTTCCAGACCAATTGCCCCCAGGCCAGAGCCAATCCTTTACATGAAATGTGCCATTATTGCAATTATCGATGATCGTCGGGAGATTACATTCAGAGGCAACTAGACTATTCGGAGCAATGTTATTAGAGTACCCTTGTCACTTCTGAGCCCTCTTCACTGACCCTGGAGGGGCATTTGCTATGCCATTGATCCACTTTATCAGAGCAGCAAAGCAGCTAGATGATTATGTCTTCCTTGCCCTCCAGGTTATCTAATGGTGTTGCAGATCCAGGTATATGGGGTTGAGCAGGTATATGGCATAGGTTTGTTTTAGTCTTTCTTGCTTATCTTAGTAGATGTGACTTAGCATGTGTAATAATGACAGTGGTGATTTTGCATCCTTTTGGTTTCATGTAGACTAACAATTGAAAATGGTTAAATGGTTTTGGTGTTGAGTCTTGGGTATATGTCCATGTGTAGGGTTACCCTTTGTACAAAACAAATGATCTCCCCTTGCTTTTGGCTCCACAATCGCTTGTCTTTCGTCCATCCGTTTCTTCCATAATGTAAACATTACCCCTTAACTTGGATAAGACTGATGTGCTTGAAGACTTTCCCCCGCCGTGACCTCTATGTTTGGATAGATCCCATGTTTACTTGTGTCTCGACTCTAGAGTGCATGGTTGTGTTCTCGACCCTGTCAATCTCTTTCTTTGTCCATTACCCCAAATGTCTAAGTGCAATTTAGGATTGTACATGTCACTGGAAGTGTCTCCCATAGTCCTCGAAGCAAGTACTCCTCATGTTAAATGAAAATGCATCAGAACGCATAAATGGTATATCTAAAAGGATGCAGGCCAAAATGTCAGGCTCTAATCAAATAAAAATAAAATGTGTTTTTCAACACAAAGAGATAAAATGAAAATGAATTGTGGTTTTTAACACAAAGTGATGAAATGAAAAGGCTACAAATAAAAATGCATCGGATCAATTAAATGCCATACCTAAAAGGATGCAAGCATAAATGAAAGTCAAGACCTGCAATGAACAGCAAGTAGTTATATGAAATCTTGCAATGAAAAGCAAGCAACGATACTTGTTAGAGTCTATTGGAGGCCTTCTAAGCACTCTATCCATTTGTGAGACACCTCCATCCCCTAGTGTTCATCTATCCAACGTATGTCACTTTGGTTTCCCCAGTTCCCCTATCTCTGAGAGTCCATTAAGTTTGTCCAATAAATCAAGAAATCACTAAGCCTAGCCTTGTTGCATTCCATCTCACCTAGATTAGTGAGGTATGATCTATGTTGTACATAGGAGTGAATGTGAAAGTGGGCATATGGTTGGGACTTCACTTTAACTATGCAACTAATTCAATTTAAGTCTATTTATATGTTTTTCTCTTTGATCACCACTTGTTATGCACTGCAAATGCCTTTAGTCTGCTGCTAATATAATTAAGAATGTACTACTTACACCTCTTGCATGCAGAGATGCTCAGTTTTCAGCTCGGTCAATCTTTTGATCAATTTTGACCTGGTCAACCTTGTTGACTTGGCCAATGAGCAAAGCCCGCAGGGGGATGTGACTACAGGTTATCATTTGATGTATCTTGATGCCTTTGGAGGCTATCCAGGTGATTCCACACTTTAGTGTATGGAAATTGGGCCACAGGTTATATTTTATTATTATCAATAGGCCATATTTTATTTATGGGAGATGGATTTTATTACATATTATTTCACAGGCTCTTCCACGGTGTATGAGTAGCCACCATTTGTGGATTTTATGCTTCTGAGTTCATCTGTGCACTCATTTCAGTATTTTGGGCAAGGGAAGATGGTATTATGAGCATTTTCAGTTTATCCAGAGGATATCAGCAGATTAATTAAATAATTAAAGTGATCATGACATGGTAGATGAAACGATGGGTAAGTGAATGGTAAAGATTTGACTTAGGTTATTGTTCTATGGCTCCAGAGGGTCCCCAGACACTTTCTCACATGGGTTTTCATCATCAGGATTCAGTACTTCACTATTGCCTCTCCTAGGCAATTCGCACTTCCTAGAGGAGGGTGCACTTATTGATGATGTATTATGTATTGTGGACTTAGCACCATGTGTAAAGTGTCGTTGTGTCCCTAGGAGGAACACTTGGTCCCTAAGTGACCCTTTTGAGATGTATTTGTTATCACACAACTTATAGTTGCCCCTAGTGGTATCCCATCCAGGACGGAAGAGGAGGCAGGCAACTAAAGAGGTGACCCAAGAGATGCCACGGTTCCCAATGCAAGGTGGGAGTCACGTCAACCGAGGCACTCTTCGCTTCAGGTCAAGGTGTAACAAGACCTAGGGGGAGACCCTATGACCAATCACAGTTGATTGGACCTAAACAAAGGTTTCTAAGGATGAGTAAATGATGATTTACGGAAACCAATGCAAGGCTAAGTGGACCTAGGAGTTGAGGTATGGTTGAAGGTGGTGTAAGAGATTGTTAGTGTTTCAACCTATGTATGGTTTAGGCCACATGACTGGGTATGATGACTGGGTGTAGTACCATATGTTTACACAAGTGGGTCTTATTTTCTTGGGAAGTGTGAAATGGTTTTAAGTGGGACCACAAGGTGAAGCTAGGTGTGATGTTGGTACTAGAGGTTAGGTAATGACTAGATCTATGGATCTAAGTTGATTCTAGAAGTACCCATGTATTAGATCTGGGGTTTGACACAAATCCCAAGGAGTGCGACTTGCTTTGAGGAGGACTAGTGCCTTGTTGGATGGGTTAATGGGGTCAAATGATATGTCAAAGTGGAGATCGGGACACCTAGAAGCCAAGTCAAGTGGGCTAAATAAGATCTAATGGTTGGATCTTGCTAGATCTAGGTTTTCAAGTAATAACCCTAAGTGGACCACAATCCCTTGAAACAAGGAATGCTACCCCCAAGGCAGATCGTCACAAAAAGATAGTCTAGACCTAGGTTTCAAGATATGGCCGTTCCAAATCTCCAAAAATCTCAAACACCCACTTCCTCAAAGTGGACAAACTCACCTTCCCTAGGTAGTGCGACTTTGTTCAAGGAGGGTTAAAAGGTGGGTTTGGTGGACCAATTCAAGCCCAATGGCCACCAAACTATAGATCCAAGTAGCTAGTACCCCGATCCATGCATGTCCCAAAAATCAAGTTAATCCAAAGGCTAGATCTTAGTAGATCTGAGTTTTGAGGTGCCAATAAATTCAAAAGGAGGTTTTAACCCCTTAAAACATGGAAAGATGTCCACAAGGTAGAATTCACCAAAGTAAGAATCTGGGGGTAGGTTATCAAGTGCCTAGATAGCAAATCAAGTGGGATCTCACCTACCCATGTGCTAGATCTAACCAAACAAGCCTCTCACTAGGAAGTGCGATTTGGGTCAAAGAGGGCTTTTTGCCTTGAAAAGTGTGTCAATACTAAGCCAATCACCACCAAACTATAGATCCAACTAGGGGTGGATGCTATAGAGGTGGGTTTTCAAAATATTCTCAAAAGCAAGGCTAGATCTAAGTAGATCTAAGAAATACCAAAATAGGGGTTTTAATGAATTAGGGTTTTATGACCAATGAAGATAGAATGGATGAAAGAGGCACATACCTTGTAGATCTTACCTCAATTGCTTATGGCCACCTTGCAAATTGATAGCATTCTCCTATGTGTATATTCAAGAGTGAGATCCAAGAGCTCCAACCAAAACGTCCTTCTCCAAGATAGCCAAATCGTCCTCCTCCTACAAGACAAGATCAAAGAAACAAGTCAAGCAAGATGATTATGAAAATGGTAGAAAGATGTAATAGAAAGCATCAACTATGTCACAAAGATACAATAATGATACTCCCTGTCACAAGATCAACCCAAGAGAGAATATGTGGATCCCTCCAACAATAACCCTCAAGAAGTCGCCCTCCTCTCCACCAATTCGACTTTCCTGTAAAAAGATTAGTAGAAGCACCAAAATCCACAATGATACATAGAAGAGATACTGTATATTCAATATGCAAGAGAATCCACAATACAAGAGAGATGTGCTCCACAAAGAAATCTTCTATTCCAATATTCCAGAGCTCCAAAGGTGAGCTATACAATGGGGGGTCTCCTCCTTATATAGGATAATAAAGACCAAAACCCTATACCACTCCACAATACTACATCAAATGAGTGGTTGAGATTAAAAGATCTCATCATACAATCAATGGCTAAGATGAACCATAACAATATATCACATGGATCACCCAATATAACAATAGCGCCCCCACTAAATGGTACAACAAGAGGGTGACGTCATCCACTAAAGAAACATAAGTACCAAAATCCACCTCATGGTGACTAGGACATGACAATATAAGCACATGGTGGGGCTAGGAGGCATCAATCCTTACTAGCTCATCCCCAAGGCACAATAAAATAATAAAATATGTCCAAGATAATATAAATGATCAAAACTGTCCTCAGAATCCATGACAGTCAAGCAGTAAATGTCCTCCTGTGATCAATGTGGGCATACCCACATGGTGAAAACTGACTGGAAGATAGCGATGCCACCCTGGAAGACCTCTGTGAAAACCAAATGCCAAAACCTTGCCTCAATTGCCCAAATCGATTTCCTCAGTGACCACTTTATCCCATTTTTTAACTGCCTCGGGAACTGTGAAAGTGCCAAGACTGCCTCCTAGGGTGCCAGCGCTGTCCATCTGAGCCCACCAGGCTCTCCAGAAGGGGGGGTAAATGGTAAAAACAAGTGGCTGGACCACCCCCTCCATCATCAGCACCCTAGGTGAACTGGCCTCTCGGGGCCCCTGCTGCTCAGGCTGGGAAATCAACCCCAAATCTGGTCAACAAGTGTAAAACTGCATCAATCACTGTCAGAAGTGCCCGGAACTGAAAGATAAGTGTCTCATTGGATCCATAAGACCCAAATCCACTAGGAATGTGTACTCATACACCATGGGTTGCCCTAATGGGCCAACTGTAGGGTCCACCATATATGGACAATGTACAAACTGTTGATCTGAAATAATAAATAAACCTGTTGCACTGGATCAATCATCATCTGCATCATATGTCCATCATATGATATCATCATCAAGCATTTGGGGCCATGAATCATCATCAATAAGCATATATATATGGTCCACATCATCACGGATCCCAAGAATATACAACCAAGGATAAATCACATCAGTAGACTAAGACATGCTTCTCTAATCATTCTCACATCCAAGCTCAAAGTATATCATCCATTCAGTGGCATTAATCAAGTTAGCATATTCCGTTGTTATATAAAATTACTTGCACAATAGTTCAAATGACAAACTCACCCATTGGATATGGTCAAACTGCTAGTGAAGGATGAAGGCTAGGAACAAGGTTGGGCCAAGGGGTTGACTTGTCTAACTTAACTCAAAAATACTTTGGACTGGGAGAAAGGGGAAAGCTACAAACTCTTTGCTGGACAAAATAACACGGGGGATGGCTGTGCCTCACAAATGGATAAGTTGTTCAGAGAGTGCTTATTCAACTTAGGCATCATGTCTACATCAAGTTGATCCAGGTTCATTAGGATCATTCAATTTTATTCCATGGCCTTTTTGGCCTACATAACCCTTCGGATTTCAGATGTGCTGATAAGCACAACTAGTTGCAGCTTGCATCCAGGGCATGTTTTCAAATATATAAGGTCAACAATTGTTTAGATATAACTTTTAAGAACCATTGCTTTTTGGACCTTTCTTATACTCTTCGAGGAGTATTTTTAGCTGTTCATCGCTCTTGCCCTTTTTTTGTTTCCGTGGGCGAATTTATAAGTTTCCATAGGTAGAACATGAGCTTTCAGTTTTAGCCAACAACATCTCAAGTGACTAGGGGGAGTTCGAGCCAATGCCAAACATCGGGACAACCGACCAGAATGATTTAGGCCTACAATCCAACTCACCAAAGGCAAGTTTTGTCACCAACTTAGAGCCGAGACACTGAATATACAGGGATGCGGTCCAAACACAGAGGTAGAAAAATGGGGAAGTCCTCGGTATCAGAAAGTCAAATGAGACAAGTCAAGGTTTAAAGTCAAATAGGAAAGTCATGTATGGATGGAGTCAAGTGAATATGGAACCTACACTAGCAGACAACTGGTGTCAGGAAAGACCATATCTATGTAAGGTGAAAAACCAGTGGGTTTTGCTAAATGACCTAAATGTGCAAGCAATTGTCCATTTTATGATTTGCAGTTCATTTTAAAAAGTTAGCCACATCAGAAATGATATACCAAGCACATGCTGTGATCATGACTAAATCAACAAGATAATAATCCACAGTCAGTGATAACATATCCATAGATCATACAACATCATCAAAATAATAATCATCATGTACCATCTGAAACACTGCTGCAATACATCTCTAAGCATTGAACTGAAACTGTATGGGATAAAGGGTCACATCGGTCATCAAATCTGAACTCTCAAGGCTCAGCCTTCACACAAGGTCAAACATACATCTGAATATACTGCCCTGATCATGAGTGATCTAAAAAATATATATATAGCCATGCTCTAGAATAATGGAAGCTCTGGAATGTGCAGATATCTGCTATACAAGCATAGTAGCCCTGCTACTATGGTGTGATAACAGTATTATAATGTTATATCATTTTATCATATGTATTTGGGCATTATGAGGCAACTCGCCCCCCTCATAGCCTAGTTGATCCATGTGAGTGTGAGATCAGAATCTCCACCATTGATTATCATCACTTGATCTTTTAATCTCAACCATCGATTAAAAAGTTGGTAGGGATTCGGTCTCTTTCAAATCTATTTAAGAGAGGAGACCCCTCATTGTAAAGGGACTTTGGCTCTTGGAGAAATATCAATAGAAAGTATTTTTGGCACTTCTCTTTGAGTTTTGAATCACTCCTCTATGAATTTTGGATGTGGTGATGAGTTTTCTATCTTGCTAAGCTTTGGCATACCACTATTCTAAATTTATTTTTCGAGCAAATCTATGTTATCTTGTCTTGACAGGAGGGCGACTTAGCTTGTGTGAATTGGAGGGGAGACTCTCCCTTGGCTTGGGTGATTTCACCAACAGGGAGTTTGTTGCATTTAGGATTTATTTGCATTTGCCATTTATTCTGTTGTGATCACTCTCATTTCTTATCATTGCAGTAGCTCTATCAATTTCATTTAGACGAATTTATTCTGTAGTTTGTTGATATTTCTCTTTGTGTCTTTGACAAGGCGCCCCAACTGAATCTATTGCTTGCTCCGAAAATTAAAAGTTGGATCTATTTGGGAGTTGTTGAGTGAGGAGACAAGGACCTACATCAGCCATTTGGATTTAGGTAAGTCCATCAAATTTCTCTTGCTATCTCTTTCATTCCATTGTCAGCAAAATAATTCAAAGTTAGAACACTCATTAAAATTCACGGGTCACGTCACTTAGGATCTCGGTAATCTAGCATTTGGGTATTTTTGGCCATCCCCTAAAACCCTAAAATGACCTAGGGAATCTTATTTGGACCCCATTTTCCCATCCAGAGTAGGAATTGATCCCTTTAGCAGTTTGCGCCCCTTGGCCTGGTGGTTGTTTTCTCAGTGTGTGACTTGTCTGTTGCTTGTGATCTCTTTCGGTTTGTCAATCTGTCAATCAAGCAATCAAAACTAAGT
This sequence comes from Larix kaempferi, assembly GCA_027924585.1. Classification (NCBI taxonomy): domain Eukaryota; kingdom Viridiplantae; phylum Streptophyta; class Pinopsida; order Pinales; family Pinaceae; genus Larix; species Larix kaempferi. The sequence goes on along the minus strand of BSBM01000350.1, from coordinate 12,874,903 downwards.
GTTAGGAGCTTGTTAATCACTTAACAAGCCATTCTTATGGGTTTATCTAAAATCTGAAGCTAAATCCCCCCAAGGTAGCAACTTAGTCATTCTTCCTAGCACTCTAATCCACCTAGATCTTTGTCTGTAACCATAGCTATTGATAAATCATTATATGGATTTTCAATTTTATATCCATTAAACTTACACCAATCCTTTAAGCCCCACTCAATATCCTTATTCGTTGATCTAGGGTTTATCCACAGGATTCCTTACGTTAGATAGTCATATTGAGATTTGGTTTCCTGATAAGATATATTTCCCACAAGGATCAATCAGGGTCTCCCCCTTAGTCATTTATTGGCTTAAAGTGAAGAGTTTCCTCTTCGGCATGACAACCGATTATTATTTGGTGAGCAGGACCTTCTGAGGTCACCTCTTTAGCTGCTTATTCCCTCTACCTACCTGGATAGGACATCATTTCGGGGTAGCTACAAGTTGCATGATAACAAGAACCAAATATATAATTAAAGGTAGAGGGAGAAGAGACATCCATGTCCCCATCTATCACCATAAAGGAACCAATGCAAATCCCAATGACATATTTCAGACAAACTACATTGGTTCACATACTGTAATAGGAATCGCAATTCAAACTCAAAAAATCGTGAGTTTGACTTGGATCGCCCTCAAAACGAGTCGATTTGGTTCGGGCTGATTCAAACTCGGGTTGACGGAGTTGGACTTGGTCAACACGAGTCAAACTCGCAATTTTTCCTCGACTCACAATTTAAAGATTTGATTTTTTTAACTATGTTCCCAAGAAAAGTTCTTAAGCCCAATTTTGACTATTTCTGGTCATTATTTTGCTTGTTGGAGGTGTGTCTACTTGCTAGAGGTGTTCAGTAGTAATGGTAATATTAAATTCTTAAAGTAAAAGTGACTTAAATTTTTAACATTACCATTAATTGTTTTAGGATGTTTGAGAGTGGTTCCAACCTCATCAGAGTTCATATGCAAAAAGTAGAATTTTAGATCCCATTTAGAATTCAACAGACTTAACAGTTTTCAAGATTTCAGGATTGCAACATTTCCACTGGATTCTATCATGTATGAGGGTAAGGGATTGGCATTTAATCAAGCACATCAACCTCTCTATGTACCATGACCTTAATAAAAATGTACCCTTCAGTCAAGCAAAATCACTTCTTAAGCATGGGAAACTTTTTCTAATTCTACCTTATTTTAACACTTGGATTAGGAAGTTTCATCAAAATTGTATGGTGTTGACTAATGTCTTTGGAGGATCAACTTCGAAATTCAAGGTAGAGGCAAGGACTAGAGCCTAGAGGAGGGGGGCACAGGGTGTTATTGAATCACTGATGAATAGGATCCCTCTTGCCGCCGAAATGCGCACCTGGTTAACGCAGCAGAAATCTATGCCACTGCTCGGTGAGCCCTTGGGAGCAAGTCTCGAGTCAAGGATGTCACCTGATCTTGACTCCTCTATTTAGGCCAACTCCTAACCGAAGCCAAGGCGGGTAGTCCCTAGGGAATGTTTCTAAGGCTTTTAGAATGTTTCAGTAAATTAATTATGGATGTTTTAAGGAGTTTTGAGAAGGTATGATAACAACAGTCCAAGTTCGCTTGCAAACAATGTTTTAAAGATATGCTTTCAACAGCAGAAAATACAAGACCACCAATATATAAAGATACAACAACAGTTTATGATATTAAGCAGAAATAATGAAAAGTGTTGTTGTGGACCAGTGCCAAATGGAGTCGATAAATTAGAGAAATTGTTGAAAGGGAAATGTTTTGCAAATGTCTCTTGGTTGATTTTAAATTATTAATGATTTAAAATGTGTTAAGGGAAAAAGGGAAAACTCTCGAGATATCGTGAGGTGCAGGGAGCAATGTCCGGAAATTAAGGGAAGGTGGCTCCTCACGAAGGCGTGTGGGATGGAATGGAGTCTCTAGGGCGGTGTTCAACACTACATCAACAAGGGTGTAGCCTAATTGTGCCCTGAGGTCGCCTCCCGGTTGTTCCCACTTCTTCTGAGAAATTTGCCCACGCAAAACTCAATTAATCGTAGTGTCGGATTTTCACTATGTGAGGGGTCGTAGTTTTTATTATGATGAGTTGTTAATTTAAATGTGAAAATTTAAAGAGTGACTACAATTCTTTCTGATTTCCCATAGGGCCAGGCAAATGCCCGCAAGGGGAAAGAGCATACTTTGAATTTGTAGACCAAATGTTTATTCCGATTTACTGCTTTGCAAATAAAATGCTGAAGGAAAAACAGAAAGATAAGAAGCACCGGATCAATGTGTCACTTTTTTTATCAACCACCACTAATCGGCAATGCCTTTGTGTGGTGGTGAGAGCATAATTCGTGGCAACGAGATCGATGTTATTTCTAAATTACCTTTGCGAAATGAAAAATGACAAATTATGAAATAAATCAAGTATACAGTCTTGTAGTTAAAAGTATTGTGTGTGTTTATGCTTTATCAGAACAATTCACACCATAAACTCAACACTGCAAATCCCCCCAGGGGGGATGGGGTGTGGACGTTGTGTATCCCACTTGCTCTCGTTTTAAAAAATTATTACAAAGATAGCTTTAAAGAAGTGCCACTTAGTCCATTTGCAATTGGATCTAAGGGCTTACAATTTTATAGAATGATGTACAAGTAAATGGGGTCCACGAAAAGTGTTTTTTGCACTTTTCGACAAGAATTTGTCAGAAATCCGCTCTCTTTTATTTTGGACCTGCTAAAAACCAGAGAACTAAAAATGCAAGATTAGTGGTTAGAACATATAAAAATACATAAAATTTACAAGATCTATACTTGCAAAAATATTGGAAACTTTTGAGCAATTACAAGTATGGAAATACTAGATCTAGATCTACAAATTTCGCTTTAAGATTGAGACTTTTTCTAGATCTACTTGGAAAAAACAAGAAGCTTCAAATATTCTTTAGATCTACACTACTTGTTTCAAACAGAAGGGAAAGAAGTGATTTTAGATTGAAAGAAAATGGTGGAAGAGAAACCAAAGCTTGTTAGCTTTTTTGAAGTGGAGAAGGAGTTTGATGCCTGCAAAAACAAGATATCACTTGGAAAAGAGGTGATCCACCACCAAACTTGGAAGAAAAGTCAAGACAAGATCTAATCCCAAAGCTTAGCACCGAATCCTGTAAAACATCCAAACACTCATACACACAAGAGATTAAATCTAGTAAATTAAATGGCAAGAAATCAGAAGGGCAAGAGTACAACCAAATACTTTTTGTTGCTTCTAGATATCTAAACTATTCAATAAAAATAAACAACTCAACAACTATGAATGCTTATCCTACTAGAATCCAAGATCATTACCAAGCTAGATCAATCTACTATTGTATGTGAAAGCAAAATTGGAAATCTACAATTTTACCTCAACCAAATGCATGCATGAAGAACAATAGCCACCACTTTGACCTCCAAAGTCTCCAAATATTATTACTCAAAGAAATATTACAAATCATAGGAGTAGAGGTTCAATGCATTCCATCATATGCAAATGAGGAGCCTTGACCTTGCTTTTACAGCAAATGAGAGAGAGGGGGGGCGAGTTAAGGAGGAAGAGGGCGCATTCATTGAAGAGAGGGCGCATTCCTTGAAGAGAGGGAGCCAAATCCTTGATTGATTCATGATTAAGGCATGAAATGAGGGATTGAGGGTGAGTTGGATGCCACCTAAGGGAGGTGCCCCACCCTCATTCTTGTTTACTCCTCCAACCTTCCACGAAAATCCCAATATAGGCAATGATTTTGATGATTGATGATTGATGATTGATGGATGAGAATTGATATATTTTGGACATCTATTGATATCTTTTGGACATCTATTGGTATCTTGCAGTATATGGACATGACTACTTTGAATATCAATGAAAAATGGCATTTTTAATTCAAAATATGTGTACATAATTAATTTTTTGTATTTGCCGAGTTTTCACGGTCCGATTCAAAATTTTGACTATTTTGCCTTGCTGATTTATTGCCGATTCCGATTCTGGTAAATACCGTTCACGTGGTCCAATAAACAATGAGAAGACTATATGATTCTTGCAAGATAGGAAAGGTTATATGGTTGTTCTATTTTATTTCAATATTCTATTTCTTCTAACAAAATGTTGAATTTCTCTATGACCTGACTGATTTGAATCACCTTTCAATAGTGACTTTTCTGAAGTTTTTGGTACACCAATAGAGATCTAACAACTTTCCAAACTTCGTGTCTCTCATTTAGCCTCAAATGATTGCATAAGACATGTTACTGTATGTTATTTCCAAACCCCCTGGTAAGAAGGGTTGGATTTCATGGTGGAAGAAAACCACTAATAGGAAAATGCAATTTCTTATGGGTCTGGGGAAAATGATAGCAAGGTGAAGAAAATCCAATAACAAATCTTAGAATCCAACTTAATTTAAAAAAAAGATACACCTGATAAAGATTTCTCTATCTCTTCATTGCAAGAGGAAGTGACTGAATTAGTACACTAAGAAACATGAAAACAGCACAAAATTAGAGGATTTAGAATTGGGGTCTTACAATCTTGGGTAGAAGCAAGAGATGAGCCATCCAAATTATTTTATTACCTTAAGAAAAAGCACTTTGTTGAAAATTTATTAGCCTCTAGTTGAAGGATGGGTCCTTTACAAAGGACTTACAGAGTTGCATATCAAAGGTAAATTTTAGGAGCAAGATGATTTTTACATCTTCAATGAGTGATGAGAAATGTTCTACCAAAGAAAATGTTGGTTTCAATTCCTTCTATGATTTCTTCTTTGCAAGTGAAATCCCTGAACAAACCGGTATCTTTGGAGGAGATAAAAGCCACCATTGATCCATGAAGCACAATAATTCTCTACGAGAGGATGGTTCGTCTATTAAATATTATAAGTTGATGTGGGAAACCATCAGCTTGGACCTTTTTCAAATTGTGTGAAGAAGCTTTGGCTTCATAATCTCTTGGGGCTAAAGCTAATGCAAAAATTATCAAACTCATCACTAAGGTTTTAATAGGGACATAATAGGTGTTTGACACCCGATTACTTGCTTAATATAATATATACAATACTAGCTAAGACTTGGAACAAAAGACTAAAATAAGTACTTTTGAAGACCATTAAAGCTATGGAAACCAGCTTCATTAAGGGAAGATTCATTTTAGATAATCTCATGTGTGCTTAGAAGGCCATTGAATGAGCCAATGTGTGAAGGTAGAAGGCACTTTTCTTAAAGGATTGACTTTGACAAACATTGTGGCAAAATATAGTAAGACTACATTCTCGATATGTTACATTGATTAGGCTTTTGGCCTAAATTCAAATCAACTATGAGAACTAGTTTTTCTAATACATCGATCAAGATTAAGTTAATGGATAGATATCATCCTCAATCTAGCTTCAAAGACTAATTTGTCGAGGAAGCCTCTCTAGCTGCCCTGCTTTATATGATAATTTCAAATGCCCTTTGTTGTTTCAGGTAACTAGAGTATAGAATAAGGTCCAGCGCATCTCATTTCCTAATGATCATGAGTTGCTCAAAGTCCATTTCACCAATGATGCCACTTTTTCTACGAAATCCACTCAAATAGTTATTTCCTTTAGGCAACTAGGGTTAAGAATCAAGTCTAGGGTGTCTTGTTTCATAATGATGTTGAGTTGCCTAGTATCCACTTCATCAATGACTCTGCTCTTTCTCCCAAAACCACCCAATTGGCAAGGGAAAGTACATTGATCTACTTCAATGCTTTCTTTGTTGCTTCACGACCTAAACTACGTGAACCTAAGAGACAATTTTGGGCTATAGACGAAGATGTTACACACTAGATTAATCCAAACTGGAAATGCATCCTAAATGGTAATATTGTGAGCAAAGTAGTTAGACTAGGACTCAACAAAGACTCAGCAAGCCCTTTGACTCAGAGTCAACTCCATAAAATTTAAAAATACATCTAAGAAACTTTCTTATAGAATGAGACATAATGGTCAACTCCAATATGAATGGGTACAAAATTTACAAATTCCCTCTTCAATCTACATGCCTAAGTGTAGACATTGATCACAAATGGATTCCCCTCTAAAATCAGCTCCAATAGCAAGTAGAGTGTACTCACCAAATCAACTCCATGCTTTCCAAGTGCAAGTAATGATTGAGTGAGGTGAGGAAAGATTTTGAAGAGGTCAGATAGGGTTAGAATTCTGTGTTAAGGTTTTTTAATACATTTCTTTTTTTGAAATAGGATTCACATCATGCAATTAAATGTGCCTAAAACTAATTCAATCTGGTCACTCTCTAACTAGGTCAAACCATCAAGCTAGGTTATGACTCAACCAAATCAAACCGAATCAATGGCCAACTCGGCTCACTTTCTAATGGGGTCGAGTCAATATCAGTCGATTCCTGGTGACTCAACCAATTTTGACTACATTTATTGTGATATACTTGGGATTCCCTTTAGAATCAAAGTATTTAAGACATCTAGGAATGGGTGCTTGCTAAAATTGAAGATAAAACTCAAAAGTGGTATAATAAAGAAATGTTCTTAGCTAGTACTTTCATTGCTTTAAATTTTATGGTAGAGCATATGTACTAGTCCTCTTGTTGGTTTCCCAACTGTACCAATTACAACAAGCTTGAAAGGCTTCTTAGAAATTTTATTTGTGGGAACAGAAATGCCTAGGTGTTCCTGCTCCATTTATCAATCCATAAGCAAAGTGTCTTAGGAGCACTTTGTATACAGTATATATATTTTATATAATATAATGCATATCTATTCAAAAGAAACATGTAAATGCAAAATTAGTTTCTTAAAATATGAAAACTTGCAGATTTGTGGTACTTGTAAATGAATACTACATTAAAGGAAGTTAGAAATGACATCCATAGTAGGTTAATGATTAGAGCACCAACAATTTAGTACACACTACACATATAACATCAACCATCTTGCAATTTGCTGTTTACAAACTTACAAAGTATTAAAGAAGATAATTGGAAGTAGACAATGAAATAAGTTGTTATAGGTGCTCCAACACCTCTTTGCAAAATAAGTGTTCACAACCTGTGAAAGCACCCATGTCACCAAACACTACAAATGTTGGGTAGAACCCCATTGAATAGTCAACATTACTCAAAGCTACGGTTATGCCATTCATTATTTCATTGGAACACAAATTCTGGCAGCTCCTCTCCAACCCTAGCAAAAACCATTTCCTAGGCCCTTCAACATCATTTAATTACCTAGTTGCAAGAGGTACCGACCATATGATCTTACTCCTTCTAATCTAGACTCTAGACTCTCTATAGCAAGATAATAAAAAAATTGCATCCCTGCTTTTCCTCATGAGGTTACATTCAATAAATGCCTATTCTTCATGGGGAACATATTTAATTTACTTAAAACTCTCTCTATCAATGATTAATCTAAACGGGATATGGAGATAACAGGTTAGAAATGTCTTTTTTTCTTCTTCCAACTGTTGCTACAAGCATGCAACTTTAGCAATGCATACTTCAAACATAACAAAACTACATCACACCATAAGCTCACTGTAGAAATCAGAACTTGCAGATCTCATTTGATAGTAACGAAGGTACATAAGAAACAAGGTGGAAACCTATGGGCCCAAGGCAAGCCGCTCATGTCTTTTCTCACACTAAAACAGACTCATACAGACAGCCATAATCTTTTTTTTCGTGACAGATACTTCTTATATATACAGAAAAACATTTACATCAGCGGCAAGAAAAATGAAAACAGAAGGGTATAAACAATGGAATTTATATCCTCTTCCTTAACGTAACTAAAACAACTATAAATCAAAGTTAGTGGCATGGTCTAACAATTTGGCATCCTTAATCAGCAATGATCTTTTTGCCCATAGTTGCCTATGTACCTCATCTATCCATAACTGACAAAAAGACACCAAAGAACTGGCCTCATTTTGAAACACATATTTGTAGCGGAGTTCCAGAGAACAAACAATGCAGAAACCCTCAAACAATGCCAAATACCAGCCAGAGCATCCTGAATCACATATATGGAACCTCCCAACAAAACTACTCTCCAATGCAAATGCCATTGAAGAATGTACGTCATTTGAGAGACTGGAACCCTAGTGTGGGCAATAACAACACCCTGCCTTCACTGACATGAAAGCCACCATTGACCATGATTTTAATTTTATGTAATTTTTTTTCATTCCTCTTATCTCTGTCACCTTATAATCCTTTAAAAGAGTATTGCTAGATATTTCAAAATATGAAGCCTAAAATAAATTCAAAAGAAAATACTTTTCATGTTCCATAAATTTCAAAATGTCACTATTCTAATTAAACTTCCCACGGAACAATAATGTTAGACAAAACCATCCAATATTTCCCACTTTACCATACTTCATGTCATCCAACCTAAAATTTCCGTTCCCACTCAAGATGAAAAACTTTCTTTTTGTCCATCTCTCTTCTTTACTCCAAGAGAGATGGATCCATAGACTCTGCTAATTGCATGAGGTAGAGACTAAGGAGCACTTTATCCTTAGGTGCCCTGTCTACAATGAGATTAGAGGGAGGTTCCATTGTTTGTATTGGATTTGGAGAATTCTTATCGACTTTTTTCAAATATTCTTCCCAATGATGCCTTTCCTTGTACATTAGAAAGGCATTTTCTCTTGGGGGGCATTTAGTTCGCATCTCTTGTGGGGTAGTTACACAAATTACCTCCTCCTTCCATTGGGGGGACTAAAGAGCCCCACAGAGACTCACTTGGACAATACTAGGGCCATTCAACATTGTTACTTGGCTCACACAACCTAGACTCTAGATTGTTCCACACTAGGGGATCCTAGGGGGACCAATCTACTCAAGAACATAATATGGGACACCTACTTTGAGATGGATTATTAGATTCTTCCTTACCACTCGAAGTTCTTTGGCCTAGGATGCTAGGAGTGCTTCTACTTTTTCTTCAATTTCTACCTCTACCATAGTCAAGGGCATTTTGATGGCACCCAAGATTCCCTAGGGCCTTATCAATCTCAGCTACTCATCAGACGACATTATTTTGTAGGCTTTTGGTGTTAACATATGCACCATTGATTCAGATGATGAGTGAGGTTAACTTCCCTCCCCTCTTAGTGTTTTCACTTTATTTTCAGCTTATTTTTCTCATTTGCCTCCCCTTCACTTTCTTGGGCTTACCTTTTTCATATAACCCTCTGTTATATTATACCATTTCATGCTATTTTCGTATTATTTTTCCTTATAGGGGAGCATTCTTACACCCCCTCTTCTACTTGGATATTATTGTTAGTTATATTTTCTAGTCCCTTTGACTTATTTTAGTTTGTAGTGGACATCAATATAAATTTCAATTTCAATTTCTAAGACACCCAACCAAACAAAAAAGAAACTAAGCCAGAAAATATCAAACTCGTGTTTTTCCAATCAAGTGCTTATCTTATCATCATTACATGTGCATACTTACTACTAACGGTTACCCAAAATCCATGTTTAATAAAGTGGCACATTCTTTTGTACTATTAACATGAAAAATACCAACTAAAATCTCGATTTCCAAATACTACAAAACACAGTACCTTCAAGGAGTGAAGGGCCTTTGCATCTTGTAAAGGATCCCAATCATCATGCTGCCTCATGCACAATAGACACAAACGTTATGGCTTCTTATATAAATAAAATTATAAATAAAATTCAAACGTATATTTGATCCATTTTGACATAATTTGTTGTTCTTAAAAATCAAAGGACCTAACAATATCTCATTGATCATACAAAGTCCTAAATTCCTAATTACATAGTACCATGTTTAAAGAAGAACATAAGATGAACTACATATACAATAAAACAAATCAAGCATGATTTTATTTTTTTTACTCAAAAGGGAAGAAAAATGAGACATTTTCTGTTTTCATAGTGTTTGTCTAGCTAGAAAACCACACAAGCTAGAAACAAGTAAACTATGTATTTTCATGCACATTTATACCTATGTTTCATATATGGAATGTGGGCATCCCATGTCTTTGGATGTTTACAATTAAAGGTGCACAATAATTGAACTATGATGACATTTACTACTTCTATCTGATATCAATCTGAGAATGGAAGGCAGTGATTCTCTTCAACTTGGTGTCCATCAATCCCCACAACACCTACCAAACATAACTAAGAAATCTATTGTTGCAATAGAAAATGATTAATGATGGTAAGCCACAATGCACCCAAACTCTGTCAAATGACAATTGTGTTTCCTATTGCAAATTAACTATGCATTTTCATGCACAATTATACCTATGTTGCATATATGGAATGTGGGCATCCCATGTCTTTGGATGTTTACGATTAAAGGTGCACAATAATTGAACTATGATGAGATTTACTACCTCTGTCTGATCATCAATTTGAGAATGGAGGGCACTGATTCTCTTCAACTTGGTGTCCATCAATCCCCACAACACCTACCAAACATAACTAAGAAATCTATTGTTGGAATAGAAATGATTGATGATGGTAATCCAAAATGCACCCAAACTCATTCAAACAACAATTGTGTTTCCTATTGCATCAAAATTGTTTTCTTGCATCATATCACCGTGATCATTTAGTTCAAGTTATTCACAACTACCATAAGATAGTCGTTTCCCCAACCAGTTGTTGGTAGATCTCCTAGTCTCCCCATATGTTACATCAAGGATCAGAACATCATCAACCCTGTCACCAAGCTCGTTGGCAAGTCCAAAAGCGACAAGAGAAAAGACAAAGCTAGCCACATGGCTAAAGAGATGATGTGTCACATATGCTAGTGAACAATAAGATACCATGCATTCACCTGCTCATTCCTAAACTAGCCAAGCTCATTCCAAAACTAGCCAAGCCTCAAGAATATGCAAGTGATGGCAAAAAAAATAAAATTTGTTTATGTGTGGGATCTTGTCAAACAACTTGCATTCTTCTCATTTAGGACTTTCTTGAAATACTTCGCATGTAATTTCAAATAGACATTACATCAAACACTTTGCAAGTAATCAAGGACATATAGAATGAGAGAGAGACAAACTGGACATTTTATTATGGATGCACAACACAAGTTTCAATGGCTGCTAGAGTAGCTACAATTTAACAAACTACATAATTACCAAATACCGGGAATATGCCATGGTTCCTACAATGGATGTGTTATCACATAACTTGTAGTTGTCCCAACTTGTGTTATGAGGGTAAGGGATTTGTTTTATTAAAAGCACAAATCTCAACAATTTTATGAGTGATATAACTGTGAGTAGATCCAGGGTCAATCAAAATAGAAATAGATTTCTTAGCAATCTTCCCTTCAACCTCAACCATAGCTAATTGATGGTATGCTTAGCAGTCCTCTAATGCTGCATAGATTTTAAGGACAGTCCTTGCCACTTGATCCACAATTTCGACCTTTTGGATGTCGTGAACTTGCTTGGCACCCCATTTCGATGTGGATAGTTTCTAAGCATATGGTTCTCTCCACATCCCCAACATTGAAGTGGCACTCTTGGATATCTTCGCTTGTCTCCCATCATCCTTGATGGCTGCCTCTACTGATTTTTGAAATGAGGAGGCTTGAACCCCTTCTTTCTTTGGTCAAACTTCTCCTTCTTCTTGTCTTTCCATACTTTATGGAATTCTGGCCTGCTTTTGTTTTGATCATAACAGTACTTAGCCTTCCTTATCGTTTTATCTAAAGCTTGAGGTTCATCAAACTCAATTCTCTCTTTATATGACTGAGGTAATCCACTGAGAAAACATTGAATTTTGACCTCATCATCCCCAATTTCAATTCACGGAACTCTTTGGTTTATCATCATAGTACCTATCAAAGAGATACTTCCGCTTGAAGTACTTCTTGAATTACTTCCACACAAATTTCATTTCATTGATCTTCTTCAATTGCCTAAGGTGATCCCACCATATAGATACTCTTCCATTCAGAATGAATATGGCTACTCTTACCTTCATGTTTCCTGTGTAGTCTTGGACTTGGAAATACTTCCTCGTCCCAAGAATCCAAGCCTCAGCTTCTTGACCAAATTTTACTTTACCATCAAATGTAGGAGGTTTAGCCTTCCTAAACTCTCCATGTGAGTTGTTCTTAAAAGGCCTCTTCCTCTTATTCCTATGAGATGGAGATATTGAACCTTCAATGGAGTCTCTAGATTCAAATGACTCACTAGAAGAGTTTTTCAGAGTATATGTCCTATCTCTAGAAACTCTTCTTGAGCTATGGGACCTCTTGTGAGATTGCATCCTTAAGCTACCCCCACTCTTTTCCTGATTTTTTGAGTGTTGCCCATGGTGAACATTCCTCTAAATGTCTGTTAAGCTTTGGATCAGAGATGCATTCAATGCATTTTGCTCTTCCTAAGCTCTAACCAACCTCTAATTATCTGCTCTACAACTTTGCAGTTCCACTCTAAGGCTTCTCATGGTTTCTGCAATGTTCGAGGGAGTTACTTGATTTCTTCGACCATTGGATTTTGTCTATGCATTCTCAACCTGAATATTTTCTCCCATAGCATCTATTTCAGTTGCATAAGGATCTTGTGCATCTTCCATGATGATGGTTTTCTTGGCCCAACCAAGACCAAGGATTTCTAAATTATACTATACTAAATGTTGACCCTTAACTGTTCTTGATATGATATTGAATCTGCAAAAGTGTTCATATAAACATGTTTTTTAATGTCGTCACAAAATTAAATTTCATGCATTCTGGGAACTACCCCTATTGGCAATTCTTTGTCAAATCAAAGTTACAGGCACTTTTCCATTCAAATATTAGAAATATATGAATTCCCCATTCAAAATCTAACTATGCACCATTGTTCCCCTATGGATAAGTTTTCTAATGCCTATCTCCATGCTTCATTCTTATCTTGGAGTTGAAAGTTACAACCCTCCAAAACTGTTTTGCTCAATTTTGCACTTTAACTATAGGTGCAATTAGCTTCGAGGACCAACTTCAGCCACTTGTAAAAAAAAATCTAGAGAGAACCAGAAAAAAATTTCTATCGAGCGTTGATAATACACATAACAAGGATCACTCGTCAACTTTCAGATTTATGATCTGATGCACCAGTCAATTTCTATAAATTTATGGAACTAACTACTTTTGGCTATTGCACTTTCTCCAAATTTTATTTTTTTTTGTAGTTCCTGTAACACACTTATCCTTGATTTGATAATACAGTGAAACATTTTCATTCTCAATCCTGTCATAACTACTTTTGGCTTTTGCACTTTCTCCAAAATTATTTTTTTTTGTAGTTCCTGTAACACACTTATCCTTGATTTGATAATACAGTGAAACATTTTCATTCTCAGTCCTGTCATCACCACAAGGAATTGATTCAAGTCTTCAATGTATCATGGGGGAAATGACAAGGGTCGACGGGGCTTGTCCCATTGCGACCACCGTTATAAGGAAGGTCGATATCGTGCAATTTGGCGCATAAGATCCGTGATGTTTTTCAATTCTCGGCACCTGAAAATTGAGTGTGGGAACCACTGATTGTTTTCTTATTTACCCCCTTCCGGCGATGAGATCTGAGTCGTTGATTAGATTTGCACAATCCAATCTGGGCAATTAGTGACACTTTTTCTTTATCTTTTTAACTTGTTCGATGACCTTCATCGAACCTCCTCTATCAGACTTGTCATCTCGGACCTATTCCCCAAGATACAATTTCCACACCCCCAAGAGACGCACTCCGATAACTACATCGGACCTGCCCTATCAAGGTAACCTTCGAGATGCAATTTTCACACCCCCGAGAGACACACTTCGATAACTACAACGGACCTACCCTATAGGGGTAACTTCCGAGATGCAATTTTCACACCCCCAAGGGGCGCACTCCGATAACTACATCAGACCTGCCCTATTGAGGTAACCTCTGAGATGCAATTTTTACACTCCCGAGAAACGCACTCCAATAACTACACTGTACCTTCCCTATCAAGGTAACCTCTGAGATGCAATTTTCACACCCCTGAACTACATCGGACCTGCCCTATCGAGGTAACCTCCGAGATGCAATTTTTACACTCCCGAGAAACGCACTCCAATAACTACATTGTACCTGCCCTATCAAGGTAACCTCCAAGATGCAATTTTCACACCCCTGATACAGCACTCCCGATACACTATCGGACCTGGCCCATCAAGCTACCTACACATTCATCCAACGTGGTTGGTCCACATCATACCCCTGTCCACATGGTGTGGGTGGGGTCCATCTCAAATTTCCCAAAATTTTCACATTTTCATAAATAAACAAATTTTGATTTCCTCCATTTCAGAAATACCTCTATTGCATAACAGAGTTGAAATTCGTTTCACTAATAGCTCTATGAATTCTAAAATTTTCCCCATATTTCCTTAACCCAATCTGTTATTCTTGTTGATAGAACATGGATTGAAGTCATGGGCTCCATTAAACACTATCTGTTAATTAAACCCACGATTTTTCACAGAAGAGTTTCTCCACATTTCCTATGCAACTCTAATTTTTCTGCCTATGACTGTGGATTCTGGCCCATACAACCCCAGGGCTACAACCAATAGCTCTAATACCACTTTGTCACGTCCTCATCCATCAATTTAACCGACGGAAGGGAGATTTACGAATTTTAGGCCTCTAAATTTCACCCCATGGGTATATTACAAAATTCATAACAATAAAATGTGTGTGCAGATACATAAATAAAAACGCAGTGGAAAGAAACTCTATGCACACACACACACAAGCATATACAACATATTCAACACAGGCATAAGATAAAATCATTGCATATTCAAATACAAAGAAAGTAGTTATCTTTAAACAAAGAAGATCCAAGCAATTGGCTGTGTAAGAACAATTTTCCACCCAACCGTAGGCACTTTGTCTAGCATATACTCTTTCTGCTAAGAGACCACCCCCAAGCTGGGCTATGAGGCCATCAGGACAAAGAGAACTCCTACAGGCTTTTCTCTCTCATCCCACAACCCATTGTTCTCTCAATGCTTAGCCAAATGCTCACCAGGAACTCTATAGGAATTTCACTCAACCATCACAGCCATGGCACTCCTTCCAACTACCCCACACAACACAAGGAAGACATCCCTTTCACTGTTCCACAGTTCCCTCAGGAAATCCAACCCTTATAGTGCTTACCAATGTGTGCAATAAGAGTCTGATCTGTGGTATGTTGTTGGAGAACCTCCTGTAGCATTAAATCATGGCTTCTTAAGCATCTGTGATTAGCAAAACTCAAAGGGTAAAGGACCTGTTATCACACCATAGTAGCAGGGCTACTATTCTTGCTTAGCAGATATCTACACATTCCAGAGCTTAGATTATTCAGAGTTTGGCTATGATGACTTTATATTTTGAGATCACTCACGATCAGAGCAGTGTATTATTCAAACTTATGTTAGACCTTGTGTCAAGGCTGAGCCTTGAGAGTTCAGATTTGATGACCGATGTGACCCTTTATATCATACAGTTTCAGTTCAATGCCCAGAGATGTATTGCAGCAGTGTTTCAGATGATATATGATGATTATTCTTATGATGATGTTGTATGACATATGGATGTGTGATCATTGACTGTGGATTATTATCTTGTTGCTTTAGTCATGTTCATAGCATAAGCTTGATATATCAATCATGATGTGGAAAACTTTGTAAAACTTAAAATGAACTATCTTGACGATAAATTATAAAATGGACATTTTACTTGCACATTTAGGTTGTTTGGCAAAACTCACTGGTTCACTACCTTGCATAGATATGGTCTTCCTTGACACCATTTGTCTGCTAGCTTAGGCCCCACCATCACTTGACTCCATCCATCCATGACTTTCCTATTGGCTTTAACCTTTGACTTGTCTTACTTGACTTTCTAATATTGAGGACGTCCCTTTTTACTACCTCGGTGTTTGGACCGCATCCCTATTTGTTTAGTGTCTCGGCTCTGAGTTGGTGATAGAACTTGCCTTTGGTAAGTTGTATTGTAGGCCTAAATCATTCCTGTCGGTTGTCCCGATGTTTGGCACTGGCTCGAACTCCCCCTAGTCACTTGAGATGTTGTTGGCTAAAACTGAAAGCTCATGTACTACTTATGGAAACTTATGTAAATTCACCCATGGAAACTAAAAAGGGAAAGAGCGATGAACTGCTAAAAATACTCCTTGAAGAGTATAAGAAAGGTCCAAAAAGCAATGGTTCTTAAATTCTATATCTAAACAATTGTTGACCTTATATATATATATAAACATGCCCTGGATGCAAGATGCAATTAGTTGTGCTTCTCAGCACACCCGAGATCCGAAGGGTTATGTAGGCCAAAAAGGCTATGATATGAAATCAATGGATCCTAATGAAACTGGATCATCTTTTATAAAAGTAGACATGATGCCTAAGTTGAATAAGCACTCTCTAAACAATTTACCCATTTGTGAGGCACAGCCATTCCCCGTGTTTATTTTGTCCAGCACAGAGTTTGTAGCTTCCCCTTTCTCCCAGTCCAAAGTGTCTTTTAGTTGAGTTTAAACAAGTCACCTCCTTTGCCTAGCCTTGTTCCTAGCCTTCATCCTTAGCTAGCAGTTAGACCATGTCTAGTGGGTGAGTTTGTCATTTAAACTATTGTGCTAGTAAATATAAATAACAATGGAATGAACAAATATGATTAATGCCACTGAATGATGTTATGCTTTAAGTTAAGCTATGAGTATGATTAGAGGAACATGTCTTAGTCTATTGATATGATTTATCCTTGGTTATATATATTGACCTAGTCAAACCCAGTTTGATTATGGTCATTCCTTGGGATCCGTGATGATGTGGGCCATGAAGGCTTATCGATGATAATGTATGGGCCCACATACTCTTGATGATGATGTATATGATGGACATATGGTTCAGGTGATGATTGATGCAGTTCAACA
Organism: Larix kaempferi; assembly: GCA_027924585.1. NCBI lineage: Eukaryota > Viridiplantae > Streptophyta > Pinopsida > Pinales > Pinaceae > Larix > Larix kaempferi. The sequence continues at coordinate 12,857,881 of BSBM01000350.1, read as the reverse complement.
GGTTTTATTATTTCTTCAGATCATCAGATTATACACTGTCCATATATGGTGGACCCTACAGTTAGCCCATTAGGGAAACCCATGGTGTATGAGTAAACATTCTTAGAAGATTTGGGTCCCCTGGATCCAATGAGACACTTATCTTTCAGTTTCGGGCACTTCTGACAGTGATAGATGCAGTTTTACACTTGTTGACCAGATTTGGGGCTAATTTCTCAGCCTGAGCAGCAAGGGCCATGACAGGCTAGTTCACCTAGGGCGCTGTATGAGGAGGGGGTGGTCCAGCCACTTGATATTACCATTTACCCCCCCTCTGGAGAACTTGGTGGGCTCAGTTTGACAGCGCAGGTGCCCTAGGTGGCAGTTTCAGCACTTTCACAGTTACCGAGGCAGTTCAGAAATTGGATAAAAGGGTCACTGAAGAATTCGATTTGGGCAATTGAGGCAAGGTTTTGACACTTGGTTTTCACAGAGGTCTTCCAGGGTGAACCCCTATCTTCCAACCAGTTTTCATCAGTCAGGGGGGTCCACAGAGGCCACAGGAGGCCTTTTATTGCATGTCTCTTACAGATTTTGAGGACAGATTTGATCATTTGTATTTATTTTGGACATATTATATTATTTTATTGTGCCATGGGGATGAGCTAGCAAGGATTGATGCCTCCTAGCCCCACCATGAGCTCCATGTGTCATGTCCTAGTCATAGGAGGTGGGGCCATGTACTTTTGCCCCCTCTAGTGGATGACGTCACCCTCCATGAGTATCTTTTAGCTATGACGTCATCATTATTTTGAGTGATCCATGTGTTATGTTGTTATGATTCATCTTAGCCATTGATCATGTATTGAGATCTTTTAATCTCAACCACTCATCTTGTTGTAAAGTGGTTTTGAGATCTAGGGTTTTGGTCTTTATTATCCTATATAAGGAGGAGACCCCCTCATTGTAAAATCATCTAGAGATTTTGGCTCTTGGCTCTTGGAATAAAATTTCTATCTTTTGGAGTACATGCTTGGATCGTGGAGTGGATGTTGGTTGCTTTGATTGTAAATGCTTTTGTCCATTGCACTGGAGGATCTCTTGTAGCTATCTTACATATTTTGCCATACTTTTTACAGGTTGAGAAGACGTTTTTGGACAAGTGCGAATTGGTGGGGAGGCCTACCCTTCAAGCTTGGAGGAGGACGTTTTGGTTAAACAGGGAGTGGTTTTGTCTTTGTACCAACTATTCTTTGCTTATCTCTTTCTTGCTTGTATCTACCTTCAACATGCTAAACTGATTGATGCTTTGCTCCTTGGTTTTGACAAGTTAAAGGGACACACATGTGGCTTGGAGAAAATCGATTTGGCAAGAGGGCTTCAAAATTCTTCATTTGATCTTTGGCAAAAGTAATCCTCATCTCAACTAGCATTCATCTCTTCATCCAAGTATGCTCCAAAGGTATGGTCTTCTTCTTCCTTGGCTTATCCATGAATTCTAGATCATAAAACCCTAATTGATCAAAACCCTCATTGTTCACTTTTTCTTAGATCTACTTGGATCTAGCTTGGCTTTGGGTAAGATACTGAAAACCCACCTCTATAGCATCCACGGCAATTCGGATTTGTAGTTTGGCGTGGATTGGCCTTCATTTGACACACTTTCCAAGGCACTTTAGCCTCCTTGAGGGAGGTCGCACTCCTTGAGGGAAGCTATTGGGGCTATTTCTAAGAGATGGGTAGGTGAGATCCCACTTGATTCATGATCCTCATACTTGATAACCTACCCCTAGTGCTTCACTTCATTGATTTTTGCCTTGTGGGCCCCATTCCTCATTTTGAAGGTTGTGCCCCACTTGGGTCAATTTGGTGATGCATGTTCAATCTCAGATCTATGGAAATCTAGCCATTGGATGCCCTTGATTTTCAGGATCCACATTGATAATTGCCTAAACTACCCGGATCTAAACTTTGGTGGCTTTTGGATTTGATTTGACACACTTTTCCATGCATTTAACCCTCCTTGGGAAAAGTCGCACTTCCTAGGGGTTTGAGTTGGCCCACTTCAAGAACTTGGGTGGTTGAGATCCCACTTGATTTGAAAAGAGCATACCTGGAAACCTACATCTAGTGTCTCACTTTGTGAATTTCTACTTTGGGGGTATCATTCCTCACTTTGGGGATTGTTGTCCACTTGGGTCACTTAGTGAAACATTAGATCTAATAAGATCTAACCATCACATTCACTTGATCTTGAATAGCCTCCTTGATTTGCATCTTAAGTGTCCCGATCTACATTTTGACATCTTTTTGACTCCATTTGCCCATCCATTTCAAAGCACTAGTCCACCTAAGGCAAATGGCACTTCTTGGGATTAGTGTCAAGTGCTAGATCCCATATGTGGGTATCTCTAATTTCACCTTAGATCCATAGATCTACTCTTTGCATACCCCTTGGTACCATTTGCACTCTTAATTTCACCTTTTGGGTCCCATTTGAACCATTTCCATATCCCAAGGAAGTGGGTCCCACTTGTGTATTTCATGGTACTAGATCTTGTCTTTTTTCATTATGTGGCGTAAATCATTCATTGGTTGAAACATAAGTCACCCCTTAAGCCTCTTTCAACCATACTTTAACTTCTAGGTCCACCTAACCTTGCATTGGTTTCCGTAACTCATCTTTCACACTTCCCTAGAAACCTTTGCTTTGGTCCAATCATCTTTGATTGGTTATAGGGTCTCCCCCTTGGTCTTGATTCATCTTGATCTAAAGTGAAGAGTGTCTCGATTGATGTGACTCCCAGCTTGCATTGGGAACCGTGGCATCTCTTGGGTCACCTCTTTAGTTGTCCATCTCCTCTACCATCTCGGATGGGATACCACTAGGGACACCTACAAGTTGTGTGATAACAGGTTCTTAGCTTTCCCAACCTCTATGCTCACCTACAGCCATCTCATTTTCTCGCAAATCTATAGCTCTGTTCCAAATTTGAATTTATGGGTTATGCACAACTTGGTAATGGTAATGGAAAATAGAATGAACAACAAAAGAAGAATCATGTGCAGTGTAAAAACTGCTAGTAAAAATCTGCATAACGAAAAAATGGATGATAGACTCCAAAAGATGAGAGAATGGCGGAAAAGACAATTGTCATAACTTCTCAACATAAAAAGGTGATTGTTACAATAGTAATAGAAGTATATTCATCCCATGCTTCCATAACTACATGAGAAGACTTTCCCCACCAACCTCACACATGCACGCATTCAATGATTGGATAAAACAGTTAAAAGAAAGTAATTGATCATTTATGAGAAATGGCAGCAAATGGATGAGTTCTAAGGTTGACACTTTGCAACAGAGGATTTAATCTCCCATAGGCCTCCTTTCCTCTTCTCCTCTAGTGGAATCATAGCCCCTCTAGTTCTCCTTATAGAGCCATCTTGGACCATTTTATTATTGTTCAACATAATATTTACATAGTATTTGAATTGGCATGATAAGCCAACCACACGGTCCATAAAGAAATATTTACATTATACATGCCTAGCCATTCACTAATCAGGCCTTGGCCTTGGCCTTGAGCCCCGCACTAAGAATTCATACTAGCATTTTTACATCATTTACATGATTTGATTTAATATATTCCAAGTCAAAATTGGGGGTATTACATGCAACAACTATAGCTCCACGCACTTAAGCTTTAATGTCTTCCATGATAATCCCGCTATACCCTTTGAGGCAGACTATAACGCACTGTGGGTTGAATCATTTTCTAGCCTAAGATCAATTTGGTTGGAATTTTATTTTTAATGCCCCAATTTAATTTCTGGTTTTTGAGCACATCAAGGCTCTCTCATATAATCCCAAAGTTCCCCCAAGGTTCCGTGACGGCGGGACGCAGGAGCGAGGAGACGCGCATTCGGGACGCATGGAGACCACCCCCAAATTTTAGGAAAATTCGGGGGGGGGGGGGGGACGGGGGGACGCCAGGGTCATAAAAATTCTAAAAATATATAAAATATGAAAAATATAAATCCCAACAATAACAATTCATCCCATACAAATTAGTAAATTACTAAATACTACATTCATCATTGTGCAATCATGCAATGTAATTTAGAATCTTATAACTTAATAATGCAAACACATTACATGATTCATCATGATTATATATGATTATCCAGACACTTAGAACGTTCGTTGGAGGTTTGGAGTTTCATGCGGGACGCCCAGAAGGTTCGCCAGAGTTTCGGAGTTTCGTGCGGGACGCCAAGAAGTCCCCCCCATGTTTCATCATGGAGAAACGAGTTTCGCCACAGACCGAAACGTTTCGCATGGAGTTTCTCCGAGTTTCGCCCAAAGCGAAACGTCCCGAAACGTTCCGCATGGAGTTTCGCCGTCCCTGGGACGCGGGGAAACGCAGAAACGCGTCCCCGACCATGCGAGACGCGTCCCCGTGGAACACTGTATAATCCCCATTATTTGTCTAATTTGGGAGTATATTCTCACTTCTGATTGTTGACTCGGTTGATCATTGAGGGGTAGCTCTTTAATAATTCATGGTAAGATTATGAGCTGTTGGATTTTAATCTCTAGGATAATAGGAAATATATTTTTCATTTGCAAGTGGGAGTGCTTTGACTTTGCATTAGTTCAATTTCATAACATAAATTTTTATAAAGATTATCAGTTTTTTTTTTAAATATTTAAGGGTAGTTTTTTAAATTAAAAATAAATTTAGTAAATTTTAAATATTACTCATTTCTTAATCTGATTGATCAAAAAGGTTATCCATAATATATAAAATCTTGAGAAAATAACTTTATTTAAAAACAAAAAAAATATAAATAATAATTATATTTTTTTCTAAAATGCTATATGGCAATACTCAACTGTCATTATTAACTTTTCTTTACTAAAATAATACAAAGTGACAACCAACACCTAGCAATGTGATGTTTTCATTATGATGTAATTAACTATTTTAATGCTATGAAAATATTATTATTTTTTAATGTATTTGTATATTTTTATGATTTCTCATTTTCCTTATCGATTTCTATTTTCAACATAGTACTTATTTACTTTCTCATTATAAGAATCTGTTCTCATTCTCAGAATGTGAGAGCAAATTAGACATCTTTATTTTACTAATCAATTTATATTTTCAACCTACTATTTATTTACTTTCTCATTATAAGAATCTGTTCTCATTCTCAGAATGTGAGAGCAAATTAGACATCTTTATTTTACTAATCAAATTCTATTTTCAACCTACTATTTATTTACTTTCTCATTCTAACAATCTGTTCTCATTTTCAGAATGTGCTAAGATTGTGTTAAATGGTAACTTTTCAGATTGCTTGCTGATCATGTGTCACTTTGAATGAAATTTCGTTCACAGTGAGTACTTCAATGAAAATGAACAGAAATGACGCCTTTTATGACCCTTTGCAAATGACATTTCCTATCATAATTATTGATATATACATAGAATTCTTCCGAAGCATTAAAAAGAAGAATCTATGCGACCAAATGAATAAATGTCTAATTTTGGGGGTATAAATTCCACTAACTACAGTTCTCAGTTTCTAACTACCATCCCAGGGCCAGGGGTAGAGCCCGCGCTCTATTCCCGACAGGTAGATGCCGTATTTATGGATTTTTTTTCTGGGAGGGAGAGGCACAGAGCAAATGATAAATGGATATGCCGTGATGAATGTTCTCAAATATATACATATTCAGTTTTCGAGATAAGCAAATGGAAAACATCTGACTTTCTGGTGTGTGTGTGTATAGAAAAAAAAAAGGGGGGGGAGGCTTCAAATGGGGTGAAAGTATCTGCAACATAAACAGAGCTCGACAGACAATTGAATCATCAAATTTCAGCCTTAAAACTCCTCAACGAACGCCAAATTCCCATTGCCAGTTGTTGTTTAAATACAAAGCGAAGCAATTCCGTTAACATCAGAGAAACAGAGCCAAAAAACAGGCTCAATTTTGTCAGAAAAATCAATGATCAAATTAACCGAAACTGACCACATCCCCGACGACGACAATTCGAACAGATAGCGCCATGGCCACCCGTTTCGAACGCGGGCAAGCCCAGACTTGTGGCGGTGTTGGTGTGGGTGTCCTAATAATGCTGCTTCCATGAGAGAAGAGCGGCATTGACAACGCCTGCAACATTCCTCCGCCCCTCTTATGTTCCTCAAACTCTGCGCCTTCAAACTCGGGTTGACTGGTAGAAGAATTTTCTCAGTGAAGTTTGAGGGGCAACCCATTAATATATGGATAATGTACTCGTCGATCATGTTGCAGCATCTCGCTGACCTCGCGTAGTTTTGCAGTTGATTGTGAAAGCTGGAGATCCACTCTCATGCTCAGCTCATTATCATATTGTCCATTTCGGTGTTCTGACTGGGGAACCTTCTAATTTTTGTGGTGGTCTGACTGGTATCTTTAATTTTTGTGGTGAGGTGCTATCCAACATGTAAGTCATGATCTTTATGTCTATATCAATAATAATTCATTTGTTTCAAAGGTAATAAACATAATTATTACCTTCCTTCTGGACATATTTATTTCCTTCCTTATAAGATGATTATACGATGAATAACAATGAATAACTTTTTATTTTTGGGACGAAAGATTTCACGTATATCTCATGATTGCTTACTTAATTAAGGCTTAATACCAGTGATAACAGTTTTATTAAGATGGCTTACTTAAAGAACTACAAACAAAATTATAGGGAAAATATGCTACATGAAGAATATTTAGACTACACCGTTTTATTATACTCTTTCTTTAATCTTTAAAACTCTTAATAACAATTTTATTATACTATTTTTCCCTAGTTGCGGGTGTTAACTCTAATAGCGACATGGAGGGTGGCAACACGCTTCCACCTAGCGAATTGGCTTGTCCATCCAGCAGTGGCTCCCTCCATGCGTCATCGCCCAGGGTGGGCATTTAAAACTCCGTTCTTCGTCGATGTGTCGATGCTCTCGTATGTGGTCTAGTTTAATGTTCAGTGCTTTGTGGTGGTTGGCATTCATTTCCGCCCGACTGTCTATGTCCCTGCACTCTCTCTGGAACCGCCCGCTCATCATGTCCCCCCAAGTGAAGCCTCTCTATATGTCGCTGCAACAACTTGGCACCCTCATTCTGCTTTCTTTGCAGGTTTAGGCTCCAGTTAGCTCTGCTCCATCTCTCCTCGCCTGCGAGACAGTTGATTTTGCCATGACCCGTCCTCATGGAACTTCCAGGTGGGGAGCAAGTCATGGTGCAGGCCGGATTACCACTTCTCCGGAGGCTGACAAGAGGGCCACCTGTGGCTATGAAGACAATATCTCCGCTCTTGTTCGAAGGTTAGTCGATGATTGGGAGGCCAGCCGCGTCTCTGATATTCTGGCCTCTGGCAACCAAGGCAATCAGGTTAATTACTATTGGTTAATTAAGAACATGTTGGGTTCTCTAGTAGAGGAATTGTTGCCCAATTGGAATATGGCTAAGGATTCCATTATGGACACTCGTATCCACATGGTTCGTCTGGACAAAATGCTCACAGCTCTCAAATCCAGTGTGTCGGAGGCAAGTACTCTTTCCTCAACAAGGGCTCCTCCCACCGCGATTTTAGTCCAGATGTCCCTGGTTCCAGCAAAGATGTAGCTGCAGGTTTCGATTCTCTCTCCCCAAACTGCATGGCTAAGGATCCTGGTGCCCATACCCTGGGATCCACTTTGCAGAATCCGTCTGGTGCCGTCGCGATGGAAATTATGGTTCCTGTTCACGGCTCCCCTGCTGGGCCTGTCTCACCAATGGTTGTCGCTGTTCTAGGGGTTCCTCCCCCCGAGGCTTCGTTTCCAACCCCCTCCACCATTGACTCTTTGCAGTTCAAAAGAGTCTGGAAAGCTGAAGGTGATGTTGCCACCCTGTGAAAGATGGAACCACTTCCTACCAAGCTTTCGATTCAGAACTGGGATGAGGATTTCTTTGGTACTTGCCCGTTCATTGAGAACAATCCCCACCTCCTGGATGCAGATGCAAACTCTTAAGGCAGCCTTGCCCATCCCCAACTCCTTTTTTACAGTGGTTAGCGTCTCCGGCTGTCTTATTTCGGCCAAATAATTTATGTTATGTTATGTTTGGACTGTCTGATCTAGTCTGTCTTTTATGGTGAAATGTAACTATGTTTTTTACTCTCAACCCATCCGTGGGCCTACCCACGAGGGCTCTTTTCTGAACTATCTTCCAAATGAAAGGTGACGAATCGATCTTAGAGCTTCAGTCTCACCTGTGTATATAACTTTTTTGTACTCTAATATATATTTCCTTCTACAGTTTACAAAAAAAAAAAAACTTTATTATACTATTTTTTAGTATTAATTTTATTAATGATTTTTATATTTGAAATATTACTAGTATGAGATATTTTTTTATTAAATTTGTTTTGCAAAATTATTATAATGAGATTTTTTATATTAAAATTTAATTTTTAATAATATGAATTTAAATTTTTTATATAAATATTATCTTTATTAACAAGCATATAAAATCAATACAACAATATACTCATTAATAGAACATAGGTGGAAAAGATAACACTCCATTTCATAACAAATTTAACTAAACCCACTTATAAATCTGTTATATATTTATAATGAAATTCTTTATATTAGAATTTATTCCACAGTATTACAAACTTGTAAAATTTTATCTTTAAAACCATATCTCTTTTTGCTACATGTTACAATGAGATTCTTTATATTAAAATTTATTCCACAATAATATAAATTCAAAAACTTTTAATATAAATCTAAAGATTCTTTATATTAGAATTTATTCCACAATAATATAAATTTATAAACTTTTAATATAAAACAATATTTCACTTTTCTATATCTTTATAATGAAATTAAATATATGAGAATTTATTCCACAATAATACAAACTTATAAACTTTTATATATATAACTACTCAGGGTTTCTTAAATTTGCTTGTTGATGATACATCCCAGGTGGCTATTAAGGTTTGATAAAAGTAGGGTTTTGACTTTTTCAGATTTGCCTATTGATGTGAATGTTATGGCAAATAATTCTTCAAATGTATCAATTTATAATCCATCCTCAGGTCATTTCACTCATGAGCTTTCTGTAGATGTCAGGGATAATCACACTTTGTATGTGTTGCCTACTAATCCCTCCATGATTGATAATCCCCACACTTGTGACAACAATGGTGGACCTAATCACACTGGCTATAAATCCCCCTTAAAAGTTTACTCTAAAAACCCTTCTTCCAACCTTGCAGTGTCTCTGGTACACTCCATTGGATTTCAGAATGTAACGATTCGAAACAAGAAAAAGAATAATAAAGGAATAAAAGATTCCGCTTATGAAATGGGGTATAAACCTTTATCGGTCAGATTAAATGAAATTGATTTCAATTCCCCTGGTGTTAATGAAGATTCTTCTTCTCGGGCCCTTAGAGCATAGCAGCCCATAAACATTGTTACTTAATATATATTCTCTCACTGAACATTCGTGGGTTGGGTAGGGTTGAGAAGGTTAGGGCCCTATCCAATCTATTGAAAGATACTAACCTTGACATCATTTTTATACAAGAAACTATGTGCTCTGATACTCATGCTATTGAAGTTATTTCCAATTTACTTTCAGGGTGGGAAGTCGGTGCGGTTAATTCTCGTGGACTCTCGGGTGGTCTTTTAGCGTGTTGCATTCCATAGGTTTCAAATTTCTGCCCTTATAGAACCAAAGGAGGGATTTTGTTGGAGGGTCAGTTTAAGAATTTCGATCAAAATTTTGCTATATTGAACTGTTATGGACCCTATAAAGATAGGGAATCTTTCTGGAATTTGTTGGTGGATTCTGGAATATTGGATGTAGATAACCTTATTATTGTTGGGGACCTAAACTTCACTTTATCCCCTGCAGAAATCTGGTGAACATTGTCTCATCCTTATCAGTTGGTGGAGTACTTCTCCAATTTACTTCAGAGGGTTAATCTGGTAGATGTCTTACCTATCAAGATGGAACCTACTTGGACAAATGGTAGAAGCATTAATGTTGGGATATGCTAGCGGTTGGATAGATTTCTCATGAAACCTTTCTTAATTCAATCCATGGAGAGGTTCAGGACTTGGGTTGAGAAATCCACTATTTCATATCATTATCCTATAACGCTCCAATTGCATGGGGTCAAAACTACATGCAATTACCCATTCAAATTCAATAGTTCTTAGCTATTGAATGATGATTTCTATGGTATGGTTCGTAAGAAATGGTCTAATTTTCATGTTCCTAAAGAATGCGGTACAATGGATAATTTGGTTATGAAATTGAAGAACTTAGAAAATGAAGTTATTATGTGGGAAACGGACAAAAGATCGAAGGATTGTGAAGAATTCAAGCATATTGAAGACCAAATGAAGAAGATTTTATCTCATAATAGTGACTTTATTTTAAATGAACGGGAAAAATTGGTTTTAAGGGATTTAGAGAACAAAAAAGCCTTATTGCTAAAACAAGAGGAAATGGATTGGAGATTAAAGGGTCGTGCTTTATGGATTACACTTGGTGACAATAATACTCGGTTTTTTCCATAATTATGCATCACACTGAAGGAATACTAATTCATTTTGGGAAATGTATGATGGGAATGGAAATCTAGTTAAAGACCATAAAGGTTTGCAAAGATTGGCAAAAGCACATTTTAATGATATTTTCAAGGATTTTGGTACTTGTTCAATCGAGGCTCAGATGAAGGTGTTAAGACATATGCCTACTTTCTTTAGTATTGAGGAAGGGGAGGCCATAAGGAATCATGTTTCTCTAAGTGAGATTGAAGGTGCATTAAAATAGTTTGCTAAAGAGAAGAGTCCATGTCCTGATGGATGGGCTATGGAACTCTTTCTCACTTGCTTTGATGTGATGGGGGTGACCTATTATCTATGGTTGAACAATCCAGAGTGGAAGGATATGTTTCCGGTGCACTAATCTATGCGTTCCTTACTCGGATTCCAAAATGCAATAAACGCATCTCCTTTAATGATTTTAAACCGATTGCATTATGCAATTTTGCATACAAGATCATTACTAAAATCATATCCAATCGGATAAAACCTTATTTATCCAGAGACATGTCTCAAGAATAGTTTGGTTTCTTGTATGATCGACAGATATTGGATGCATTTGGTATATCGTAGGAAGTTCTACATTCCATCTAGCATAAGGACATGAAGGCTATTTTATTGAAGATGGATTTAGTTAATGTGTATGATTGGGCAGATTAGGGATTTCTTAGACTACTTTTGTTACAAATTGGCCTTCCTTTATTGGTCACCAACTGGATCATGGAATGTGTGACATCTGCCCAGTTGTATGTACTTGTTAATGGTTCACCTTCTGATTTTTTCAAAAGTTCTAGAGGTATCCATCAGGGGTGCCCTCTATCCCCTCTCTTATTTTTGCTTATTATTGAAGGTTTTAGCCATTTGATCTCAAATGCTAAAAATAAGGGAAATTAAAAGGAATTAAAATATCATCTACTGTTCATGTAACACATTTATTGTTTGTAGATGATGTTATGTTATTTGGCAATGGTAATAAGGATGAATGGACCTGTTATGCTGAAATTATTAATCTTTTATATGCAGCATCCAGAATGGAGGTTAGTATTACTAAATCATGTATGTTCCAACGCAAGATGGATAGTAATACTTTGGAAATGATTACAACTTTGATGCCTTATAAAGTCTGTAAGTTGGAAGATGGATTTAAATACTTGGGATACTTCCTTAAACCTATTGGGTATAGAGTTAGGGACTGGTATTGGCTTGTGGAAATATTTGAAAAAAGAATTAGTCATTGGACCTATAGACTCCTTTCTATAGGCGGCAGATTGACTCTAATCAAAGCAGTGTTGGTGGGAATTCCAGTCTATTGGCTTTCTTTAGCTCGGGTTCCTATGTTTATCATAAACTGGTTAAACATGATTATTTTTAACTTTCTTTTGGTCTGGAAATGTCGAAGGGGGTAAATTAAAGATGGCTAGTTGTGAAAGGATTTCTAAGCCAAAAGAATGGGGTTGATGGGGTATAAAAAAATTGTTTTGGTTTAGCATGGCATTAAGATTGAAAATATTTTGGCGTGGTCTCTTTGCTAATGGACTCTGGACTGATGTGTTGTATAGTAAATATATCACAGGGAATTTTTATGTTGGATTAGAAATCCTATAAAGAAATCCAAGAAGACTTCATATTTTTAGTCAGGCTTCCTTAAAGTCTATCAATGGATGGGTAGGGGTATTACATGGAAGGTGGGGGATGGAACATATGTACTGATTGGTGTTGATCCTATCTTGGGTTTAGAGGAAATTTATCAATTATCTCCATATTTAATGGGACATTTGGTAGAGCATGGTTTTTTCACTTTGGAAAATATTAGAAGACCAAATTGGCTTCCACATTCTGACTCGTATTGGATTTTTGCCTCCGATTTGGGGCTAGGTAGTTGTTGGGAAGTTGAGTGGGATACCTACATCTCAAAAATGAACTCTACAAGATGCAGATTACACAATGGTAAATATACTCTTATTTGGTCATTAAACTCTACCAGAAGCATTATTTCTACTAAATCTACATATCATGTGATTGCTCAGGATTCCAATTGTATAGTTCCAAGGTGGTGGTATAAATCTCTATAGAGCTGGCACATCCCACTTAAAATTAAGTGTTTTCAATGGTTCACCTTTGAAAACTGTCTCAAAACCTGGGACAATATCCTTCGGAGAGGATGGAATGGGCCTAATATATGTTGTCTATGCAAGAATAATATGGAATCTATGGAACACTTAATGGTTAATTGTCATTTCTCCTTACAGGTTTGGAAATATGTTTTCTCTTCACTCGAATTAATCAATCTTGGGGGAGGATTTCTTTTGAACATAATTTATTTCTATGGGTTAAAACATGTAAGGAATTCAATACATTACTTGATATTATCTCTTGGGGTATTTGGAATGACATGAACTCTTGCATCTTTGAAAATAAGATTCGGGAATTAGAAGGGGTATGTTTGAGAATTATCATACTTTACAAAGATTATGATACTAATGGGGTTAAAGAATCAAATATCATAATTGTGCAGACTATTCCACGGACTCATGAAGCTGCGGGATTTTTTTATGGTGTTGATAAGGATGGGATATGTCCTATTGGTGTGGTTCTCAATCTTAATGAGAATCATGTTTTCAAATTCAAATTAAATTGTGGTGTTGTATCTAATACAAAGGTGGAGTTGTTTCCACTTTGGTGTCTTTGCAGAATGGCAAATGTTTTTGGTATTGATTCTCTGATAGTTTTTGGGGACTCTTTGGTGATCATCAATTGGGCTAGTGAATGCTTCAACTTTCAGGTGGTCTCCTTTTTGAATTGGTGCAGGCGTACAAATGAACTCTTATCGTATTTTTCCATCATTGAATTCAAGAATATATACCGAGAACTAAATCATGAAGCAGATACATTGTCCAAAGATGCCTTGACAAGTGATGAAGATATTCTGATGTGGGAGGAATTTATGGAAAATTCCTTGATAGGTTGTGGATCAAAAAACATCTTTATGATGTAACTCTTGACTTGGTTTTATCCTGAAATACTCTGTACCATGTAGTCTCAAAGTCTTAGTATGTGGTTGACTTTTGATGGTCTATCAAGTAGTTTTTTGGAAGGTCCAGTTTTGATGGCTAGCTTGTATTGTGATGAACAATCAGGTTCTATTAGACTATATGGTCATGTTTGTACTTTTTGATTCAGAATGAATAACAAAAATATGTTTTTTCTTATTGAAAAAAACTATATCTCTCTTTTCTATATCATTAAAATGAGGTTCTTTATATTAGAATTTATGCCACAATAATACAAACTTATAAACTTGTATATATATAAACACATATCTCTTTATTATACTCTTAGTTTATAAGGGAAAATCGATATTTTGGTTGATTTCAAAATCTTTGTTAATCGATAAAAAATGTCTATATTTTATATTTGGTTCTGATTACTTATTTATACTTTCCAAAAATCATTTTTTTATAAATGGCCTAACACGCTACCACCTTCATAAGGGTAATAGGATGAATGTGGGTCTCTACCTTTTCCTGTTGGGTTCCTACTTTGTCAAAATCTTGTGGGTCTCTTCCTTTCCGTGTTGTGCAAAATTTTGATTATGCTGGTTCTTTTGGTAAATTTGATGGTGCCTCTTAGGGTTTGGGGTGTGCCTGTGGGGCTAGGGCATATATTTTTCTCAATACTCAGTGCTATTACAATTTATGGATGAATGTGGGTATGGGTACCAATACTAAGAGCAAGGTTTGTGCTCTTTGGTGTATATTATATTTTGCAAATCTCAGGAAGCTGGATCTTCATCAGATTGCGGGGGACTCTTAGGTGGTTATTAATTGGATCAATGGTCTTGGCCCATTAGAAGTTATTTCTCTTTCTCCTTGGCTCGATTCGATCAGATCTCGGTTGCATGATCTTTCAGATATTCAGTTTCTTCATATCCCTCGTGTGGAGAATGTCCAAGTGGATGCTCTTTCGAAAAGAGCTCTTTCGGCGGCGGCAGGTAAACTTTTCTTTAAGTTTTGGTACAAAGATATCCTACGGGACTCCGGTTGGTTTAAGCTCTTTGGGCCTTGATGGGACGTGTTTTATTTCGGCTTTTCTCTCATTGGGGCAGCATTGTTTGTTCTCTCTCTGTTGGTGCAGTTGTTTTTATTCTTCTATGGATTTCTTCTGGATGGGGCAGCCATGTATCTCTCCTTTCCAGAATTTCAGTGTTTGTTTGTCACCATGGGTGGCAGGTTTTTCTTAGCTGATGGTTGGTTGTTTGTATGTATTTTTGGCTATGGAGCTTGTCTTTGTATTTTCCATCATATACTTAATACTAAAGTATAGTTATTTTATCCGTGTGAAAAAAAAGGTAATAGGAGTAAGGGAGATTATAATTGATCTAAGGAACTCAAGTCCAAATCTATGCTAGGAGCATTTGGGATAAGGAAGTATCCACAAGATTATTTTAAAAAAATATATATAAACTTATAAACTTTTATATAAAAAACTATAATTATTTTTGCTATATTTATAATGAGATTCTTTGTACTAAAATTTATTTGACAAATTTATAAACATTTTTCTATAAAATTATATTACTCTTTCCTATATCGTTACAATGTGAATTTGTATTATATTATATTTAAATATATTCCACAATAATACAAACTTATAAACTTTTATATAAACTTATAAACTTTTTTTTTCCAGCAGAAAAAAATCGTACTATTGTTATTCAGCAGAATCAAATAGTACAATGATAGTCTGATTATCTGATGCCATGATAATCAACACATATACTGTTTACATGATATCATTCTGATGTTCTGTCAAAATTTATCGATCATCCAAAAATAAATACATACAAAAAGGATCAAACCGATATGATAACTAATTACAAAATAACTTAAAAAAAGTCTAATTGACCCTTGTCAATCAAACAGTCATCCAACCATTCCTCCCATAAGAGGATCCCTACAGGGCCAGCAAAAGCTTCTTTTGATAATAGATCCGCCTTTTTGTTGTGTTCCCTATATATATGCTCAAACGAGATCTGACTCATTCTTGAGATTTCCTGTCTTGTGCGTTGACACCAATAGTTGAGGTCACTGACATTAATTGTGTATTCCTGCAAAGCCCATTTAATGGTCACCCTAGAGTCTCCAAAGACTCTGAGATTTACCAGTCCAAATAAATTAGCTGTTTTTATCCCCATCCAGAGCGCCATCACCTCAGCTTTCATATTTGAACCTCTTCCACCATTAAGACGAAGGGAGAAGGAATGATTTTCATTTATATAGATAACCCCTCCAACTGCACACAATCCATCCCTAGCAGCCCCATCGAAGAATAGAATGGGTTGAGAAACCACGAATGAAAAAGATGAGTCTCTGGCAGAATTATTACCTTCATCTTCTTCAGGAAAATTATGTATCAACATGCAAACTGTACTAACACAGTGAAATGGATCAGCTTTCTTATCCTGAAAAATAACTTCATTTCTTTCATACCATACAATCCAAGCAATAAAAATAGGGAGAAATAAAGGCTTTTTTTCCCCTCTTATCCAGTTGTGCAATCCTACACCAAAATCTTTATCGTCCCATACCACCTGCAAATTTTGCTCCTTACAGCATAACTTCCATACAGTTTGATAAAATGAGCAATTCATCAATAGATGTTCAGCAGATTCAGGACTAGACCGACATAAACAGCACCATCCAGGTCCCGTCCATCCACGTTTGATCAAGTTATCCCATAATTTAAGGCTTCCATTTAAAACATGCCAAAGAAAACACTTTATTTTCAATGGGATAGCCAACTTCCAGATCGTGGAATACCACCATTGATTTGGATAAATACATTGAGCTTGGATAATCCTTTTATAAGCTGTTTTAGCAGTAACACACCCTTCTTTTGTATTGCCAGACCAATATAATTTATCATCTGCGCCTGTAATCATTATACCTGCAGCTTTGATAACATGTATATAGTTTCTCCATTCTAATACCTGTTCCTCATTCATCCATGGAAGAGATTCCATCCATCCATTACGTTGATGATCATAAATATCATTTAAATAAACCAAACCCCGATTATTTAAACAAGTAATCATATTCTCAGATAATCTGTAATTTTCTTCTATTCCGAGCACAGGATCAATACCAATGAGACATCTGACTCCATTACCTATCCGCCAGCAGATATCATTAGCGATCCAGTCATAAACTTTAAGAAATCCACGCCAAATCGGGGACATCAATCCAGAAAAGACCTTAGGTTTCCTCATCCAACTGATGAAATCAGGTTTTATATATTTGAAATGAAGCACATGCGACCATAGAGAATTTCCACAGAGGCCACGCCACATACTCTTGAGTCTTAATGCTTTGCTAAAAGCATAGATATCAATTATACCCCAGCCACCATTTTTCACCGGCTTTGCCAAAACATTCCATTTCACCATCACCAATTTGGAGCCAATTCTAGAACCAGACCAAAGAAAATTAAACATCATCCTCCTAATCTTGTTGATAACAGAAATCGGGACAACAAGTAGTGATAACCAGTAAACTGGTATACTCGATAAGACAGCTTTGATCAAAACAAGTCTACCACCCGTAGAGAGGAAACGATAAGCCCAATGATCAATTTTCCATTCAAATTTCTTAATTAACCAACGCCAGTCCTCCACTTTATACGAATTAGGCTTTAAGATAAAACCTAAGTACTTCATACCTTCAGTCATATCCTTACAGGAAAAAGGTAAAAAGGCTTCAATTTCATTCCTCCTTCCAGGATCCACCAAATGCTGATAAAAACAAGATTTAGATATGCTGATTTTCATACCTGATACTTTACAAAAAAAGTTGATGATATTGGAGAATACCTTCCATTCTTTGACCGTATCAATACCAGCCAGCAGAACATCATCCACAAAGATGAGATGTGACAAGAAGCATTCCGTCCCCACCTTAATACCTTTAATCAAACCAAATTCTTTTGCTTGCTTGATCAGTCGGCTAAAACCATCAATAATAAGGATAAATAGTAACGGTGACAGCGGGCATCCTTGCCGAATACCCCGACTACACTGAAAAAATGAGGTGGGGTTCCCATTGACCAACACTGAAATACTGGGTGTTGTTACACACGCCATAATCCATTTAATCACTAAAGGAGGTGTCCCAATTTGGATCAATATCAACCTGAGATAAGACCAATTGATTCGATCATAAGCCTTTTCTAAATCCATCTTCAAAATCAATGCCTTCATCTTCTTAGACTTGATTGAATGTAGTAATTCCTGTGTAAGCCCAATGGAGTCGTGAATTTGCCTCCCCTTGATAAAAGCAAACTGTTCAGGAGTGATAATATCCACCAGAATAACCTTTAACCGTTGAGCAATGACTTTGGATACAAGCTTATAGATGAGATTACATAGTGCAATCGGTCTATATTCCCCAAAAGACACAGGCTTGTTACTCTTGGGTATCAAGGTAAGGAATGTAGCATTTAGAGCCCCATAAATGAAGCCATTAATCCTAGTGAATTCCACCAGCTTTAGAATATCCTTCCCCAGAAGATCAAAGAAGTGCAAATAAAATTCCACTGGCCACCCATCAGGACCCGGACTTTTGTCCTTGGCAAAAAGCTTTAATGTGTTTTCAATCTCATCAAGCGATACTTCCCTGCCCAATCCAATAGCTGCATCACCATCTATGCATCTCGGATAAAGTTGGGCCAGTCTAATCTGATCCATTAAGTCACCATCACCTTCTTCTTTAAATTTATTACAAAAAAACCTGTGTGCCTCAATACTCAATGCCTCCAAACCATGCACAGAGTTACCATTAACATCATTTATATCCCAGATATATTTTGAGTTCCTCCTGGCAGATGCGAAAGCATGAAAAAACTTAGTGTTCCTGTCACCCTGCCCAATCCACACCGCTCTGCTTTTAAGCCTCCACTCCTTTTCCTCTCTTAGAAGAATCTCCTCTTTTTTTTTCTCATACTCTTTTAAAATAACAAAGTCTTCTCTATTCAAAGAGCCATCAAAATTTTTAAGGCAAGCATACTGTATTGATGTTTCCAGCTTATACAAATCAGCATCATCAGCCCTCTTCCTTTCTTTAATCCAGTTGATTACTGCCATCTTAAGTTTCTTCATTTTCAAACAGAAATAATCAACCGGGTTCAAATTCTCCACATCTGAATTTGTCCAAAAATCTTTAACCATTCCACAGAAATCTTTATCCGAGAGCCATGTGCTGTTAAATTTAAACGGATAAATAAAATTTTGACCATAATTCTCAAATTGGAACACAATCGGCCAATGATCAGAGAATTTAACTTCATGAACCCAGGATCTTGTATTTTTAAAAATATCCAAGAAAGAAGATTTTACCATAAACCGGTCCAATCTTTTATGCACTCCAGCATCTCCCAATCTCCCATTAGTCCATGTAGGAATAAGTTTTGCGGGAACCACATCTACCAAGTCATGCCGATTAATATAATCCAGAAAGTAATCAGCCATCGGATCAAGTCTAGCCCCCGAGCCCCAAATCTCAGATGCAGAAGAAGAAAAATTCAAATCACCGCCTATCACTAGGTTGTGCAACCCAAGAATCCCAGAGGCCGCCAGATTATCCCAAAAGGTCCTTCTCTCATCATACGGTGCATAACAATTGAGGATATTAATCTGTACATTCAACCCAATGCATATTCCTTTCAACAATAAACCCCAAGGTGTAGCAAAAGCCTTGAAATTATATAATGCAGGGTTCCATGCAACTGCAAGACCACCAGAGAGCCCATTTGAACAAATAGCTGCAACCTCCCAGCTAGGCAGTCTGTCACTTAACCATTTGATAGCCACCGAACCAACACAAATAGTTTCTTGCAATAAAACAATACCAGGACAAATAGCAGAAGATAATTTGGAGAAGGCCTTTGCCCTAGCAGCCTTCCCCAAACCACGGATGTTCAATGAAAGAACAGACATTAGGAACCAACTTTACAGGGCATCTTCGCTCTAAGGCCCAAATCATCTGTATAAATCACATCAGAACCCTTCAATCCCACTACATCTGACGAATGGTTTACAAAATCCCCAGATAAACCAGTCCCCCCTTTCTTCTTCTTACCCTTACGAATAGTAACATTTTGAAATTTAACATCCTGTACCGGCCGGGCATCCGAACCATCAATAGGGTTTTTAGAATATGAGGTTAACGGAGTTAGGGTTTTTAGAATCCCACTAACCATGAGGCCACAGTCATCAGGATCCCCACTCTCAACAGGTAGACACGGAATAGGGTCCAGGTCCCCAGAATGTTCAGCAAACAAACCCCTATCAACAGCCAAATGCCTAGAATCCCGACAAACCTCACTACTGACAGGCCCATCAACAGAAACCAAACCCTCATCAACCTTATCCCTAACAGGAGATAAATCGAAAGATAAATTACGAGCAACAGATGACTTATACAAGTCCACAGACTGTTGAAAATCCCCAGCAGAAGGAGTATGAATACCATGTCTTAAGATGACTTCCCCCGAAGCAATACGTTTATCTAAATCCTTTTCCGAGACTTCAATCAAAGCTATGTCATCCTTTGAAACCTCAGAATATACAGAAACAGGATTAGGTATATACTTACCAGAGGCCCTCGGAGGAGAAAGCGAATCCAGGAAATCCTTTAACGGCGAGCGCTCCTTCAGCAAATTAGGGCATCTAGCACGAGTATGACCTATTTCTCTGCACCCAAAACACCGAAAGGGTATCCTGAAATAGTCCAATCGTTGCTTCCAACAACGATTACCCCAGACAACCTCCACTTCCGCCGGTAGACCCAATTCCATATCCAATTCCACCATTACCTTAGCATACTTCCTCACCACACCATACAAGGAATTACTGTCAATGCGAATATATCTGCCGACCGCATTAGCCAAACCACAAACAACCTCTTCCGTCCATAATTCAATTGGCAATCCCGGGATCATCATCCACAAATGCCTGAACCTTTGTTTCTCAGTCAATGGATCAAATGCCATGTGCCACCTCTTCAATATCAGAGACCCATCTTTGAAGAGCCATATGCCCTCCAAAACCCTCATCATCGACTCAGAATCAGGGAAAACAAAGAGTATCCACCGGTTCAGCAGCAAATTTATCCGCGGAAGCAGACCAGACGCAGACCCCCAATTAGCCTTCACCCAATCGACTATTTCCTCCTTGGATCCAGTAGTAAATTCCAAGCGGCCAACTAATGCTCGTTCAGCAAGCAGAGCCACCCTGTCGAGGCTAGCACCTTCTGGAACCACAAATCTAGCCAGCGATGTCCGAGCCTTGTAGGTTTTTAACTTGCGCCGCACCCGCGCCTTGGACCCATATAAGTTAGGGTTTGATGAACCAGTCACTCTCTCAGCGCCCGACGCTGGCCCAGCAGACAGAAAACCCTCATATGAGGCGGATTCTCCATTATGTATATCCATTCTAGGGTAACCGGGATAAGAGGTCACCTGTCCAGCAAAAAGCGACCCACACCTGTCCTGCAAAAACGACCCACACCTGTCCTGCAAACCCCACAATACCCACACCTGTCAAATCAATCTACCCATCACCAATGCAGCAGTCTATGGGGTCACAAATCAACGGAACAATAGGGAAAAAACTTAGGTTAACGCCCGTCAATCCAGTCCCCATCAGATCTGCAGAGGCAGAAAAAAAACCCCATCCCCGCTCCTCAAGCAGCATCTATCAAACTTATAAACTTTTATCTTGTTACAAATCAAATTCTTTATATTAGAATTTATTGCACGATAATAGAAACTTATAAACTTTAATATATAAAACCATATTTCTATTTGATATATCTTTACAATTAGATTTTTTATATTGGAATTTATTCCACAATAATACAAACTTATAAACTTTTAAGTAAAAAACAATATAAACTTTCATATAAAAAACACATATATGTTTTATATATAGTTAGCCTATAAGGGAAGATATTAGAATTTATTCCACGATAATACAAACTTATAAACTTTAATATATAAAACGATATTTCTATTTGACAATATCTTTACAATTAGATTTTTTATATTTGGAATTTATTCCACAATAATACAAACTTATAAACTTTTATATAAAAAACATATACATGTACTCTGGAATGATCTTTAGTTAGTCTACAAGGGAAGATTGATCTTTTGGTTTATTTCAAAATTTGTGTTATTGTTAATCGATAATTTTATACCTCACGAATGTTTTTGTATGACAATTCTTTTATTTTATATTTGGTTCTAATCATTTATTTATCCCTTCCAAACAATTAAATCTTTATAAATAGCCTAACACACTACTACTTTCATAAGGGTGGCAAGAGTAAGGGTGATTATAATTGACCTCGGAGGAACTCAAGTCTAAGTCTTTAAGTCTATGCTTGGAGCATTTGGGAGGCACTCTATTTAGGTATATTACTCAGTCAAGAAATGGGCATTCAAAGCATCATAGTCATAAGTGACTATATGACCATCATCAATCATATGAGTAACTTATAAAATACATAGAAGTGATGCTCTTCAAGAAAGTATAGAGGGTGCAACAAATTGACAAATATTTCAACAAAATTTCCTACTTTCAAGTTTTACAACTTTCAAGCAAACCAATCTATAGGTCTCGAAATAGAAAAATTATGGAAAGAGGGGGAACCCTACCATCTAGATGGCTCCATGAAGTTAGTTGTTTTCATGAGAAAGGACATGATAAGGAGTGAATTCAACACATGAAGTAATGAATGTGCACCCCCACACACATTTGAAATGCCGCATCAACAATTAATCCACAATAGACCAAGCCTATGCCAAGGACATTGTCAAACTACTCTCAGCCATCATGTTGATGAAAAATACTTGGAAGCAAGAGGGAGTAAAGCGTGTGGGAGATAACTCCCTCCTGTCATGAATATTAGATAAGGATATAAATGTTATAGGGAGGTGAAAAATCCATTAACATAGAGAAACAAGCCCAGGATTCCAAATAGACTAAGCATGCAAGGACACATAAAGTCTTAGGGCACATAAGACAAGCCATATTTGTTTCAAGAAGGAATGATATCCACAAGGGTGGAGAGATTCAATTCTTTGCATAGAAAAATGGATCATCATCACAACAACATGAGTGTAATCTGTGAGACATCTAAGATGAGATGCGACTTCCATAGATGCAATAGCCACATGGAAAGTTGCAAGAGTGTCGTGGTCTTCTTGTAGGAAACTTAGACAAATGGAGGAAGAATTGACAACAAGGCCATGAAGAAGAGAATTGGCATTGGAGTAAAAAAAGTGAAGAACACAAGTCCCAAATGGAAGAAGTAAATATAAAGCACTAGAGGAATGAGATTGTAGCAAGAAATACTAGCAACAAGATGGATGACATTAAGGATCTAACTACAAGGAGATAATGGAAAAAATAGGACAAATGGAGCAGAGCAAGAAATCAATAAAAGAAATGGCTTCTTCCTACTCTTGCTCAAGTTATTCAACAAACAACTACAACATAAAGATGCAAAAACCCATGGAGTAAACAACAATCTAGTGGTCCCCAAAACACCAACCAAAGAAAGCTCAACTCTCCAATTTAGGAGGAAAAATAATAGCTCGACATGGAAAGGTCCCTCGCTAAAGATGTTTTATAATAATGTTATGTAAATTTCTTTTTCTAGTAACACAATTTGTAAGGCATTATACCTACCATTTTGAATATAGTATAAGCAACTCTATGAAGATATAACTAATAAGTGGAAGAAGAGACTTGCATGGACAATCCAGTGCAAGATCAACGCATATTTGCTCCCAATTTTGTATTACAACACTGTACGATTAGGCCGCAGTTTCTTTTTAATACAAAATGAGTGTTCCTATTAAAAAAACACATTACCACCTTCAAATTAAAATGCATTCCCACACACACACATATACACGTTATTTGGTAGAATATATATATATATAATTAATTTATTTTTAAAAAAAATGTATGATTTTATGTATTTTATATGTAATTAGTGTTAATTTGTATGTATTTATAATATTATTGGCTTTAATATCATAATAGTAAGAAAGCTTCTTTCCACTTTTTTAAGTGTAAAATTAAATTTTAAAACAAACCAATGAATTTCCCATCATTTTCCTTAAATTTCCATCATTATCACTATCATCAACATTGTCATCATCATCATTAAATGACCACGATCCTGACTCTATTAATAGAACCTTAACCTTAACTCTAAATGTTTTCATGTACAAAAGCTCCATAGAAGAGAATTCTTATAACCAAAAGCACTTGATCTTCGACAAAAACCAATCTAATTTTTTTAAAGGATTTAAATAATGAATTACATCTCCTACCAAATAAGGACAATCTTGAGGACCTCTATCATAATTTTATGAGAACCCTCTCTACTGCCATTAACAAGTTCTCTATCAGGGTTTCATGTAAAAATAAAAATAAAATGGTCAACCCTTGTTATGATAAAGAATGTAAGATTTATAGAAAATTCATTAGGGATGCTTTTAATGAGCCATTAAAATCCAATAAGATAAATAGGTACAAATCCCTAATTAAAAGGAAATATGTATTATATAAATAGAAATCAAGAGAAGCTTTTTGTACCTCTCTAAGTTAGATCCTAAGAAATTATGGAGGAAAAACCTAACTTATAAAACTAAAGAAAAAAATAAGATTCCTTTGAGGGACTAGAATTCCTACCTTAAAAATATTTATGAATCCCTTAATGTCATGGACAACATTCAAACCCTTTCTACAAAGAAGGATGCTTTTTTCTTTAGAATACATAGAGTTTGGGGTCAAGCAACTCATAAAATTTAAAGCTAGGCTACCAAGTATAAATCTTAAAAATTGGAGGGCCTATCCTCATCCCTTACATCCACAAGCTCTTCAATTTAGTAGTAAAGTAAGTTTCCCTAAACCCTGGACTTAGAGCTTGATTGTTCATATTTTTATAAGTGGGGATAAAAACAACTTCTATGATTATAGGACCATTATGATTGGCCCCCTTTTATCCAAGTTATATGGAATTATTATGGAAAATTAGATCAATATATGGCTTGAAAACCACAAAAAAAGAGCTCAATGATTCACTGGGATTTGGAGCTATCATTCAACTCTGGAGCACCTTTTTAAGATTAGGATCAATGCGGAGGAGTGTCACAATTTTAAAACCAATCTTGTGGTTTGCTTCATTGACTTTAGAAAAGAATTTGATATAGTGCCCAAAAATAACCTTTGGAATAAATTAGAAGAATTAAAAGTTTCTTTCAAGTTGAGAGACGTTGCGATAAGGTTGTATGAGAACGTGATTCCCAAGTTTAGGAACATTGAGGGTTAGTGAAAAGAAATTAATTGTAATATAGGAGTTAAGTAAGGTTGTCCCCTGTCCCCTACCCTTTTTGCCATATACATCGACAAGTTAGAGGATTGTTTGAAAGAAGTAGGTTGTGTCAGCACAACTATAGTTAGTATAGCTATCAACCTTCTTGTTTGTGCTAATTATATTGTTCTTATGGTGAGGATTCCCTATGAACTTGACAAGCAATTAAAATTTGTCAAGGATTTTTACTCTAGTACAAGTATGATTGTTAACACTGACAAAACAAAGGTTAGCATAATCAAATCCAAAAATATTGCTTACACTAATTTCATACATATGACAACAACAACTTGGAGGAAGTGACTTCATACAATTATCTTAGAATTAATCTTCATGACAAGCTTAATTAGAACTATAGCATTGAGAAATGGATAGATGGAGGGTGGAAATATTATTATGGACTTGAAAACAATTGTAAATCAGTTGAACTTTGGCTCTAGGATAATAAAAAATTCATCTTTGAGACTCTTGTCACTTTGGTTAATTTATATGGTAGTGAATTTTGGGGCTACAAATTCTCTAGGAAATTATAGAGAAAGATAGAGCAAATCCAAAAGCATTTTAAACTTAAAATCTCAAAATTAAAGGCAAAACACCCTATCATATCCTCATCATAGAATCAAGTATTTCCCCCATTGAGAACATGACTATGACTAGGTACCTAATGTACAAGAACAAGATAAACAACATGAAAGGCAAGGGGCTTCCTAATATTCATTCAAACACCAATCAAAACCACATGCAACTCAAGCAGGGTTAACATAAAGATGCCAAGCCTTGCTAAATCATTAGGGAGTCAAGGAAGAGGTCATTTTGCATAATAACATCAATATTAATTTAAATATTATTCCATTTAAATTTAAGGTGAAATTGTGGCATGATAAAGAATTAGAGGACAAAATAAATTAATATACTATAAGGAGGTGATCAACCCTAATCTAGAAGATCAAAAGTATCTCTTTGTTGTAGCTAACATAAACAAGAAAATCAACATTGTTAAAATCAAAACAAACTCTCACATTCATGCTATTTTTTTATCTTTAATTTAGAGTTGCAATAATACTTGAAATCAAATAACAATCGTACACATAAGCAATCACATTCGGCACATGAATTTACCCTGGGGAAACCCTCTATGACTTGAGGGAAAAAACCTCGCAAAACCTTCCTTAGTATATTGATAGATAGCAGAGAATGTCTTTTACATCAAGCACCCCGGTGCAATTACCAAGAAAGAGAAAGATAACTTCCTTTCCTTCAAGGGAGAAGAGAATTTGCTTCACATTGGATTCATCAATCCTGTATAACATATTTATACATCCTTCACATGCATCAACTTCTATTTTTATCTTTTGACTTCATGAAGAACTCACCCTCCATTTGGATGTATCAATCTTGCATGAAAAAGAGTGCCCCACTTCTCATGTAGTGCATTAACTCACTGAACTGAGTTTTAGGATGAACTCACCCCTTAGCTGAAAGCTTTCCCACTTAGTTAGGTGGCTAACTTAAGTTTCATCATGTAATGACCCTTTTTCAAAATTCTATTAAAATGCCAATTTTTCTACTTTTTCCCCAATTTCGACCTTTGACTAGTTTAACTGTTTTGACCTCCAAATCAACCCAAATGCTCCCAAATATTCTGTAGGAGTGTATGAATGGTATTTAGACATGAATATCAGGTTCAGGGATGTTTTATGGCCCTCCAAATACTGCTGCAAACTTGATTTGTATTCTGATCAATATAGGTAATTTTGACTAGTAATTTGTGCATCAAATCCCCCCCGGGTAACACTGAAAATGGCCTTCCAAATGACTCCAAACTCCCACAAATTTATGAAAAGAGGTATATAATGCGTTAAGTATGTGATTAAGGTCTCATATGAACCATTAATTGATTTTTACTACTGTTCTAACTCTCTCACATTCAACAGCAAAAACCCCCAATTCGACCCTTGGGGAAATGGCACTATTTCACCTCCCAATACAACTAAACTGAGTAAAAATGATTCAAATGCTCAAGTACAGTACATGAAACTTGTATAATACATCCATGGCATTATATTGATCACAAATATATCATAGAATCATCCATCCATTCGAAATAATCAACATTATAGTGTCATACATCAATGCATTGGGGAAATGGACATTGTTTGCTCATTAATCAATAGTTTTGCATACAACCAGTGGGTATTTTGACCTGAGACTTTCTGAATATTAATAACAGAGGATATGAAGCTATTACAATCAGAAATATATAATGATAATCTCTCTCAAGAAGCACAAGTGCTCACCAAAAACGCCCTCCCTCAAGGAGCATGAATATGCCTTCAAAACTGGAAACGGTGGAGAGAAAGTGCTGCACTAAACCAAACCATGAAACTTCCTGTAGCTGCTACCTGCAAATAAAAACTCCATTAAAGCACCATGAAATACCTGAGTGGCCTCTCCAAACACCAACTTGGATGGGAATCTTTCACCCTCGAAATTGGCTAAGGCAAGAAACTAGTCATCCACTAGCTCTCTCTTCACAAATGCAATTTTTCTCAAATCATCAAAATCCATTCTCATTCTTCATTTCTACATTTTATAACCAACATTAGCCTTCTAAGGGTCGAAATCCTCTCAATAGATTCAATAGATTTCCATTTAGGAAATATTCCACATTTGCCACTTGTCTCCTAGTTCCAACCTTCCATCTTCTCCCAAATTCGATTTTGAGTCTCTTTGGCTTCTCCAACTCCCAAATTCACCTTCCTTAAGCCTATTTTTGGTGCTGACATGTCATAGTGGTCAGATGTCAGAGGTCAGGTCTGCAATTTGTCATAGTTGTCATAGATGCTCCATCATTGGTGTCATAGGGGCTAGGGAATCTAGCCCAAGTGTCCACAAACTTCTACTTTGACTCTTTATCTTCCATGGAGGTTACCAATACTTCCAAATTCGACCTAAGATGCTCAATGACATGTGTTATGACTTACCAACTCACCCAAGAGTGTTCACATTCCCATTAATTCGAATTTGCAAAAGAGAGATACCATGTATTATGAAAAATCAAGCTAGTGTGGGTCCCACCACCTCCATATGTCTCCAAAACCACTTGCCACTTAGAATTTATCTTGAATTTATTTATTCACCATATTTATTAAATGCTTGAACCCCTCTAATGTCT
The DNA here is from genome assembly GCA_027924585.1 of Larix kaempferi. NCBI lineage: Eukaryota > Viridiplantae > Streptophyta > Pinopsida > Pinales > Pinaceae > Larix > Larix kaempferi. The sequence continues at coordinate 12,829,618 of BSBM01000350.1, read as the reverse complement.
AAATATCATTTATTAGCTTCCTTATTACCATCCCACATGTGCCCATACAACCTAGGTAACTAGTAGGATTGATGGGATTGTCTTACTATGCACTTATTTGAATGGGGACATTATAGTCCTCCCCACCCAAGATTGCTTGTCCTCAAGCAATTTCAGATTTGGATGCTGCAAAATATTCTCCTCTTCCCATGTGGCATCTTCATTTGGTAAGTCCTTCCATTGCACTAAATATTCTTTGATGATTCTACTCCTCAACCTTCTTTCCCGTGTCTTCAAAATCTTTTCTAGAATAAGTGTGAGCTGACCTTCATCATCCAAAGGAGGAAGTATTTCTGAAGTGATGATTTGCTGACCAAGAGCTTTCTTGAGACAAGAAACATGAAATACATTGTGGATTTTACTCCCTTTCGGAAGTTCTAGTTCATATGCTACTTCTCCAACCTTCCGCACTACCTTGTATGGCCCATAGTACCTTGGTTTTAATTTTTCTGCTCCATTCTTTTTTAGAGATGTTTGTTTATAAGGCTGCAACCTTAAATATACTAAATCATTGACTTGAAAGGTTCTTTCTTCTCTATGCCTATCAGCATATTGTTTTTGCTGATTTTGAGCAACCTGCAAATTGTCTTTCAAGAGCTTTAAAATTTCTTGGCTTTCTTCCACCCAATCTTTAGCCTTTGGGGCTCTACTATCACCAAATATAATGTCAGAAAATGTAAGTGCATCATAACCATATAATGCTTTGAAAGGAGACATTCCTATTGACATATGATAAGTGGTGTTGTAGCAAAAATCACCCAAGTGTAGCCATTTTGCCCATGCTTTTCGCTGCCCTCCCACATAGTTTCTTAGGTATCCTTCCAACCATTGGTTTACCCTCTCTGTTTGTCCATCAGTTTGTGGATGATATCTGGTACTTGGAGTCAATTGAGTGCCTACCAATCTAAAAATTTCTTGCCAAAAAGCACCCATGAATCTACTATCTCTATCACTGACAATGCTCTTGGGGAGCCCATGCAATCTGAAGATTTCTTTGAAAAAAATATCAGCCACTTGTGCAGCACTAAAAGATGATGTAACAACAAAGAAATGAGCAAATTTTGTCAACCTATCAACTATCACATAGATGCAATCCTTACCCAAGGATTTAGGCAATCCGGTGATGAAATCCATGGAAACACTGTCCCATTTTTGCTCCGGAATAGGCAATGGTTGTAATAGGCCGGCTGGACATGTAAGTTCTGATTTGTTTTGTTGACATGCTTTACATTCATTCACATACTTCTGAACATCTTCCTTCACCTTCCAAAAAAATCTTTGCCTCAACTGTCTATAAGTTTTGAAGATCCCCGGATGGCCCGCTAGTGGGGAATCATGTGCTTCTTGCAAAATTCGGTACTTGAGCTTGGAGTTATGAACTAAATAAATTCTTCCCTTATAATATATCAGCCCATTCAAAATCCTATAATTATCATCCCCTTTGATTCCATCCAACATATCATAAGCAAATTTGTCTTTGGCATATTCAACTAGTAGCATGTTTTTCCAATCCTTGGCAATATCCATGAGAGAAAAAGAAGGCCTTCTTGACAAAGCATCTGCTACTATATTATTCTTTCCTTTGACATATTCAATATCAAAATCATAAGCTTGAATCTTGCTTACCCACTTTTGTTGCCTTTCATTTAGATCTTTTTGGGTGAGAAAGTGTCTTAGACTATTGTGGTCAGTTTTCACCACAAACTTGCTGCCCACCAAGTATTGTCTGAATTTGGCCAATGCATGCATAATGGCCAGCATTTCTTTATCATAGATGGAGTAAAGTTTTTCATGAGGCTGCAACTTTCTGCTCTCAAAGGCTATGGGGTGTTGGCCTTGCTTTAGGACAGCCCCTATTCCTCCACCTGAAGCATCACATTCCACAACAAAAGGTTTAGTAAAATCAGGAAGTGCAAGTATGGGACAACTACTCATTACCTCTTTCATTTTTTGGAAGGCCTTTTCAGCCCCTTCATCCCACTTGAAAGCATCCTTCTTAGTCAAATCAGTGAGTGGAGAAGTCAACTTGGAGAACCCTTTCACAAATTTTCTGTAGTAGGTGCATATGCCAATAAAGCCTCTTAATTCGGTAATATTTTTTGGTGATGGCCATTCCAAGATAGCCCTGATTTTTTCCATGTGTACCTTCACTCCTTCTTGCCCAATAATGTGCCCAAGATACAGCAGTTCTTTCATCCCAAACTCACATTTTGATAATTTAGCAAATAAGGACTCTTCTTGCAAGATTTTCAACACAATCTCTAACTGTTGCAAATGCTCTTCCCATGTTTTACTGTAAATGAGAATATCATCAAAGAAAACCAAAACAAACCTTCTTAGTTGCTTGCAAAATATCCTATTCATACATGCTTGAAAGGTGGCTGGAGCATTAGTTAACCCAAAAGGCATGACAAGAAATTCAAAGTGGCCAAAATGACATCGAAAAGCGGTCTTTTGCACATCTTCATCTTTCATTCGAATTTGGTGATACCCTGATCTAAGGTCAATTTTTGAGAAGTATTTGGCCCCATGTAGCTCATCCATGAGCTCATCAATCCTAGGAATATGATACCCATTCTTGATAGTCTTTTTGTTCAAGGCTCTAAAATCTATGCACATTCTCAATGTTCCATCTTTTTTCTTCACTAGCACTACTGAAGAAGCATAAGGGCTAGAGCTTGGTCTAATGAGTCCCAACTCTAGGAGTTCTTGGATAGCTTTTTCAATCTCATCTCTGAAATTTTTAGGATGTCTATAAGGTGGTATCTGAATGGGTGAAGTGCCCTCCTCCAAAATAATACTGTGCTCAACCCCCCTATCCGGTGGCCTACCATGTGGAAGGTCTCTAAAAACCTTTTCATATTTTTGCAAAAGTCTCTCTATCTCCTTTGGGTGTTTTACAATATTTATAGTTGGCTTGGGAGATGTAATATGACATTCAGCAGCCTATTCTATATCCCCATGCCTCAATATAGATCTCATACTATTGCAAGTTACTACTTGATTTGGATAAGTGTGTTGCCCTCTCACAATTCTTTGTACTCCTTTTGAATCTTGGAATTTCATTTCGGGAATTTGATAATTTACTGTATGCTCTCCTATTGAATACAGCCATTGCACTCCCAAAACCACATTAGTATCAGCAACATCAACCACATAAAAACTATCAACAAAAGTATAGTTACCTACGGTGACTTGCAGCTTTGGAACCCATGTTTTGCATTGCATTGTGTTGTGACCGGGAATGACAACTGTGAAGCCATCAAATGGTTCAATAGGTATATTTCTTTTCTCTACCATCTCTGCATCAATGAAGTTATGAGTGGCTCCTCCATCTACCAAAACTGAAGTTCTTTGTCCTTGTACCACACCTTTGCATCGGATAGTATGATAGCGAGGTACTGCTCAAAGCACTGCCATTCGTGCTTTGTCCGGTGAAGGCTGATTTTCTTCTTGTCTTTCCTCTTCTACTGCTGTCTCATATGCCTCTTCTTGATCTGAAATATGTCCATCTTCATCCATGCCCCCATCATACCCCTCATTGTCAGAAAATACTTCTATGTATTGAGCCTTTCCTTTGGTACATTTGTGCCCCGGTGTCCATGGTTGGAAGCATGTGAAGAACAATTTTTTTTTCTAAGTTCATCCCTGTTTAGTCCCTCTTTTTTATTCCTCTCAAATGACTCTCTTTGCCAAGGTTTCTTATCATATCCATCCCTTTGCCAAGGTTTCTTTTCAAATTTGTAGCTAGGCTTAGGAGGAAATCTCGTTCTAGGAAGCACATTTTGGAGATCCCTAGTCAAGCTCATTGCATCTTTTAATGTAGTTGGCTTGTGGGCTTTGACCAAACCTCTCAAGGGTTCAGCCAAACCTTCAGTGAACAGCAATACTAATCTTCCCATAGATACATCAGCCACTTTGACTGATAATTTTTGAAAGTCCAACATATATTCGGTAGGGGACCCAGTTTGCTTCAATTGAGCTAGTTCTTTGAAAGACAATTCTGGATCTTTTTGTTCAAATCTTTCTAGTACCCTATCAACAAATTCTCCATATGTTTTAACCTGATTGTGACCCAAGGTTTTCAGCCCATGAAACCACCATTCATTGGCATCTCCTTCCAAATGCAAAATGGCCATTTTTAATGCATCCTCTTCCAACATAGGATTCAGCTGAAAATATACATCCAATTTTTGCACCCAAGTGTTAGCAGAATTTTGAGAAGAACCATCAAAAGTAGGAAGTGACATTTTTCCAATAGCAATATTCAATTCTTTGTTTTGGAATGGACTCCTATTGTCTCCCTTCATTTTAATATTTTGCATAGCATCAATGTAGTCACTAAGTGGTACACCTCTTTTACACTCTTCATTCAAATCGTTCCAATCATTTACTAGTTTCTTGTAATCTAATTCAAGATTGGGCTCTTCTTTGGGTGTGAGAAATTTAGGTGCAGTATGCCTTTGTGTGCTTTGAAATTCATCAGGTCTATTATGAGGTCCTGTACTTGAGAAAACATGCTCATTCCCTTTCATCCTTTCCCCTGAGTGTGAACCACTATTATCTCCTATCATCCCTTTGCCTGAAAGTTGGCTACCCAACAATTCGAAACCTTTCATCATTTGTTTATTCATATCTAGCATAACCATGGTAATTCCTTCAAAACATGGTTTTAAGGCTTCAATAAATTCTTCCTTATGTCTTAATTTTTCTTCCTCCTCTCTACCCATTGTTTTAGAAAAAAACTCTTTTTCTGCTACTATCTCTTCTTCAACCAAAACTTCTTCAACTACTGATTCAAAGGGTGGTGTTTTATTTGTTTGGATTCTTTTTAATACCATCAGGTGCCAAGACCATGCTCTGATACCACTTGTAATGACCCTTTTTCAAAATTCTATTAAAATGCCAATTTTTCTACTTTTTCCCCAATTTCGACCTTTGACTAGTTTAACTGTTTTGACCTCCAAATCAACCCAAATGCTCCCAAATATTCTATAGGAGTGTATGAATGGTATTTAGACATGAATATCAGGTTCAGGGATGTTTTATGGCCCTCCAAATACTGCTGCAAACTTGATTTGTATTCTGATCAATATAGGTAATTTTGACTAGTAATTTGTGCATCAAATCCCCCCCGGGTAACACTGAAAATGGCCTTCCAAATGACTCCAAACTCCCACAAATTTATGAAAAGAGGTATATAATGTGTTAAGTATGTTATTAAGGTCTCATATGAACCATTAATTGATTTTTACTACTGTTCTAACTCTCTCACATTCAACAGCAAAAACCCCCAATTCGACCCTTGGGGAAATGGCACTATTTCACCTCCCAATACAACTAAACTGAGTAAAAATGCTTCAAATGCTCAAGTACAGTACATGAAACTTGTATAATACATCCATGGCATTATATTGATCACAAATATATCATAGAATCATCCATCCATTCGAAATAATCAACATTATAGTGTCATACATCAATGCATTGGGGAAATGGACATTGTTTCTCATTAATCAATAGTTTTGCATACAACCAGTGGGTATTTCGACCTGAGACTTTCTGAATATTAATAACAGAAGATATGAAGCTATTACAATCAGAAATATATAATGATAAGCTCTCTCAAGAAGCACAAGTGCTCACCAAAAACGTCCTCCCTCAAGGAGCATGAATATGCCTTCAAAACTGGAAACGGTGGAGAGAAAGTGCTGCACTAAAACAAACCATGAAACTTCCTGTAGCTGCTACCTGCAAATAAAAACTCCATTAAAGCACCATGAAATACCTGAGTGGCCTCTCCAAACACCAACTTGGATGGGAATCTTTCACCCTCGAAATTGGCTAAGGCAAGAAACTAGTCATCCACTAGCTCTCTCTTCACAAATGCAATTTTTCTCAAATCATCAAAAGCCATTCTCATTCTTCATTTCTACATTTTATAACCAACATTAGCCTTCTAAGGGTCGAAATCCTCTCAATAGATTCAATAGATTTCCATTTAGGAAATATTCCACATTTGCCACTTGTCTCCTAGTTCCAACCTTCCATCTTCTCCCAAATTCGATTTTGAGTCTCTTTGGCTTCTCCAACTCCCAAATTCGCCTTCCTTGAGCCTATTTTTGGTGCTGACATGTCATAGTGGTCAGATGTCAGAGGTCAGGTCTGCAATTTGTCATAGTTGTCATAGATGCTCCATCATTGGTGTCATAGGGGCTAGGGAATCTAGCCCAAGTGTCCACAAACTTCTACTTTGACTCTTTATCTTCCATGGAGGTTACCAATCCTTCCAAATTCGACCTAAGATGCTCAATGACATGTGTTGTGACTTACCAACTCACCCAAGAGTGTTCACATTCCCATTAATTCGAATTTGCAAAAGAGAGATACCATGTATTATGAAAAATCAAGCTAGTGTGGGTCCCACCACCTCCATATGTCTCCAAAACCACTTGCCACTTAGAATTTATCTTGAATTTATTTATTCACCATATTTATTAAATGCTTGAACCCCTCTAATGTCTAAATATCATTTATTAGCTTCCTTATTACCATCCCACATGTGCCCATCCAACCTAGGAAACTAGTAGGATTGATGGGATTGTCTTACTATGCACTTATTTGAATGGGGACATTACACGTCATGCAAGTGTCGCAACTCTAGTGTCGTCTTTTAGTTTAACATAAGTGTCGTCTTTAGTTTAACACAAGCGTCGTCTTTAGTTTAACATAAGTGTCATCATGCAAAACACTTAGTTAACTAGATATTCTTTGTTATCACTTAGTTAACCCTCTCAACTGAATTCTTCTTTGTTAACATCACTTGTAGAGAACAATTCGAGTTCTCCTTTGATTGACTGAAGTCGTCTTTGTTAACACTAAAGTTTAACAATTCAAATTCTCTCTTAATTAAATTAAGTCTTTATGTGCAATTCGAATTCTCTCATATATTATCACATATTATCTTTATCTCTTGTCTTATCTGCATGGTCCATATGTGTCAGCTTCATTAATTTATCATATCAAACATACTAAGGAGATTTTCCCAATGATGTGATCATATTTTTCTACTATCGTTCCAAGTAGTTATATATTAAAGTAATTCACTCTAGAGGTGGCCAGTCTCTAGAGGAGACTTAATAGCTCAACCGTGGTTAGTAGTACATCACATACCATACATGCTTCGACATGCAAAGCATCACCTCAACACATGAGGATCTGTCTTGACAACATCATCACTTTGATATACAAAGCCCTTGCCTCAACACATGAAGCTTATCCATTCTTGATTCCAACTCAAGATTATTCTCCAAGTTTCCTGAGTCCAACTCAAGCTCCTATAAGGCACTACCTCGACACACAAGGCTTAATATTGACACACAAGAGACCTGGAGAATGACTCATGGTGTTGTAACTTTAACACTTCATAGTGAAACAAAGCATTAGATAATTCCTAAAACGTTGCAGGACAAAATAATTTGTCATCATTGTGATATTAAGAGGGTTGAAAATGAAAATAACTTTCTCTTAGAATGTCTTGCATACACCCATATTAGATAGCAATTTCAATATATTTGTTACAATACCAACCTTCCTAACCTTTTAACTCATAAAAAATATGGGGATTTAGGGACTCTTTTGTCAAATCTGATTTAATATAGAAATAAAATTCTAAAGCAAACGAATTATGCTCTATTGAATAAAATAATGCCAAAATAATCCATACAAAGATTGTAACGCCTCGTTTTGACATTACTACCTAAACTACTATTATATGTTGTATTTGTTTGATTGCGAGACTTCGTCGGTTTGACGACACTGTGGACATCCGGTTCTATTATTTTGCTGCTATATATATATGTGTGTGTGTGTGTGTGATGTTAGTACTATGATCAGTAGTCATGTTTAGATATGTATCATGTGTTAATTATGTCTCATATATGCAAATTACTGAATGATGGGTATGTGGATACCGTTACAGTTCTATGTTGAATAAATGAATGTTATGCCAGGTGCATGGCGAATAAATGAGTTTATTGTTGTTATGTTATGATGAAATGTATGTGTACATGTTGAGGATTTATGCATGATATTCTATATTATATGTTGAGGAATAACTTACAGGTTAAAACGACTAAGTGATAGCTGCATCCTATGAGGTGGGAGGGCCTCGGGGACATGGACTCCGAAAAATAAATGGTATGCAAGTGATGCATTAATTACTTTAGCATGATTATTATGTTGTTTATTATGATGTATGGGTGGGGTAGGGTTTCAGGAAACTCAACCGCCCAGATTGGTTATACGATGACAAAATGAGTACAGGTGCAACAGAGTTATTATGTCGGGTAGACATAGTCCCTTGTTCCATTGCGGAGGCTTTACCCACCGTTTATCCACGAAACCTAGAGTCATGGGAGGGTTGTGCTACGGCGCGCTCCCAAGGGTGTGTGATGATGACTGGTGGTTTCCTTCTTGGGAAGTTTGGTTGATGTAGTTGACACTTTCACTTACGGGTTCTAGCTGGAGCCGGTCATGGCTTGACACTTCAGGGTAGTCCAACGGAGGAAAGGATAGGATGTGGAAGTTAGTTGTGATGTAGGTAGATAGGTGTAGCTTGAAGTCAGGATGAAAACAAGATCTAACTTTGTGTGTGGAAAACCCTTGATTGATTATGTGTCGTAACTCAGTAATGTATGAATTGTTGTAACTTAGTAAGATGCAGTTAGGTAAAAGGCTATACCTTGCAAACTATGTTAAACATGTGTCAGTGAACAATAAGTTTCGTGATTATGATTGATGTGTGTGATTTATTACTATTAGTGTACTCACGCGAGGTATGTAAGCAGTAGCTACGATTAAATAACTCGCCTACATATTTATAAGTTGAGTGAACTAATGATGAATAATAATGTAATTATTGTCAATTAATAATTAATTAGTGTTGATTAATAAAAGAACTATGGTTAACCTAGGTGGTAACTAATGCAATTAATTAGTAATGCTTGATTGATTGTTAATAAATTTAATTAGTCAAGACTGAGGGTTAAAATGATAAATTGAAATTATAATGTCGATTCGGTTAATATTAATTAAATGATAATAAAGTCGATTAATGTTAATAAATCTGGTTAATGATTAATTATTGTGGATTAATGTTAATAATTTGGAATAATGTTAATTATTGTTGACTTATGTTCATTATGTGTTAATAGTGATTAGTTAATGTTAATTGGGCTAATCTTATCTTTAGTAATAATTATTAATCAAGTTAAATGTAATTAAGAGAGTAATGTTGAATGGTAATAGTGCCATGAATGATTATTAGGTTAATTACGAATAATTAGGATCAATTAATTAATCAGGTTACAGTAATAAATAAATATTGATTAGGGTAAATACTTTACGGTTCAAATTATTGAATGTGATGGAAGACATTACCTTATGCCATTATTTAACAAGTTTTTAAATTGTATTTGAGTTAATTAATTAAAATATTAATTAAGTTGTGCAATTTTGAATTATGAGTCAACAAATGATTAAAGGAATTACAAATGATTAAATTTATTTTAATGAGAAGTTATGGTTGACAGGTGACCCCCAACCAACACATTTTATAATATTTTAAAATTATTAATGGGAGTCATGGGATGGGCTCAAGAAAAGACTTAGGGGGGCAAAACATTTATGTTAGAGATAGGGTATTAATGGTGGAAGGAAAAAGAGTCGGCAAGGGGGAGGATAAGGTGGAGAAGAGGAAGAGAAGAAGGGATCTTTTACCTTGGGAGATTTTGGAGAAGTTTTCATAGCAGAGATAGAATTTTACAGATCAGAGCAGAAAGGGGGTTCTTGTTGGAGAATTCACAAAGGGATCTAACTGGTTGACTTGTACTCGGTTTGGGCTCAGGGGTCCAAAGGGGTACCTTTGGAGCTGGGTGGTCGGCGAGACTTCTTCGGTTGGCAGGGTGGCAACTCAGTTTGGGCTGGTTGAGTTTCATAAGGTTGGGGGAAGCTTTTGGTTGCAGGGCTACATCATAGCAAAAGAGCAGCAAAGGGGATCTACTAAGCTATTAAGAGGTATTTATCTTAAAGGTATATTAATCAATATCTAACCATGTAAATCATTATTATCAAGTTATTGAAAAATGAAATTTATGTGAATTAGTACATATATTAAATGTTGTTACACCTGCAAGATAGTAACTGTTAGAAACAATAAAATAGCACCTATAGTTATTCAAACCCGTAAATGTAAACTTTATATTTTTTTTACTGACATGAAAATTAAACAGAAACCACAAAACATAAACTGAAATTTGACACAATATGTAAATAGAGTAATATGAGTAGTTTTATTGAAAAACATAGAAAAACTAGGACGGGGTCCTACACATGGTATCAGAGCCATGGTTCCAAATCTGGAACAAGGGGGCTCACTATAGCTGAACAAACAACAGTGAAAAAAAAGAATAAAAAAAAGGAATTTACACTGTGGAAGCTAATTGCTAAATTAGCACGAGAATTGCGAAAATATTTGTTGATGTATTTGTAACTTCGGAAGATATTCACTTGTATATTACATTTGTACTTTATTGTATATCCAACAGAGATGTCTTATTCCTCTGATTGGAAGTGTGGTCATTTGTATTTGCAAGTGTCGTCATTTGCATTGATGGGTTATTAGACCATCAGTGTGGGGTCGGCCCTAGTTAGGTCATGTGGTTGGGTTATTAGACTTGATTAGCAAGTTGACCCTGTTGGATTATTGGCAGGTCAAGTCAGTGTATAAATAGAGAGGTTGTGTCTCTCATTTGATTCACTCACTCACTTCTCAAGCTCGCATAGCTAAGAGAGAAAGTGCCGCACATGTGGAGGAGGAGGAGCATCTGCTAGAGACATCTTATTGGGTTTGATCCTTGTGATCTTGTATTGGGGTTTATTCTATCTCTGAGGAAGTTGCGGGGTTTTTCACCTTCTTGGTTTTCCCCAGTGAAACTCTGTGTCTCTTGTGTGATTGCTATTGTGTCTATGATTGATATGTTGTACATGCTATTCTCTTAGTGATCCTGAATGATAATGGAATGAAATTATCGAAAAATTAACATGGTATCAGAGTTGACTTAAGAAGAAGGCACTGTGCAGCTGCGGAATCTAGGGCTTCTTAATTTTTGGGTTTCTCTCCGCAGATCATCAAAGGAAGGAGGCTAGATTGACTCTCCTAGCAAGGGTGCATCTTTCTGCCGAGACATAATTCAATTCTGAGCAGTTTCAGTTTTTGGCCCGCCACTACTGCGGGAAATTAGGGTTTCAGAGAAAGTTGGAATTTTTGGAATCTGAATCCATGGCTAGAAGCTCCTCTGAAAAATCAAAATTTAGAGACCAAGATTGAACTTTTTGGTTGGGCAAAAGGCCGGGCTTGATCAAACCCTATATCAAAATTTTGATCGGAAAGATGGAAAATTAGGGTTTCTGCAAAAGTTGGAATTTTTGAAATCTGAGACCACAGCTGGAAGCTCCTTTGAAAAATCGAAGTTTAGAGACCAAGATCAAACTTTTTGGTTGGGTGAAGCTTCGGGAAAATCAAACCCTAGTTCGGGGTCCTGTCAAGTGAATCCTGAAGTTTCAAAGGCAATTTTGAGGGGTTAAATTTTGTAGTTTTCAAATTTGGAGTATACCAACTTGACCATCTCAGCAAGGTGCATCTTTCTATCCTTTCAGAAGTTTGAAATTCAAATTTTGAATTTTTAGGGTTTCTTTAACAAACCCTAATCGAGCTCCAGATCCAGTTTTCAACAAATCAAGTGGTAAGACCTAAATCTTTTATTTCCATTTGAGTTTCTCATTAAAATGTCTCACCACACCAAGCTTGAAGATAAGCTTGAAGGGGCTGATAACTTCCGAGCATGGAAGTATAGGATTGGGTTAATCCTAGAAGAGAATGAGTTGGACACTTACATAAGTGATGAGGTTCCAGTTCCAGAGGGAGAAGAGGCTAAAGCCTCACATAAGAAGAACTTGGTCAAAGCCAAGAGAATCATTGATGATTCCATCAAAGACCATCGCATACCTCATGTGTCTTCCCTAAAGACACCTAAGGAGATGTTTGTCTCATTGACCTAGTTGTTTGAAGGAAAGAACATAAATCAAAAGATGACTCTGCGGAACCAATTGAAAGGGGTAAAGCTTCATAATGGAGAGACCATTCAATCCTATTTTTCTAGGGTCTCTCAAATCAAGGAACAACTTGAAGCTATGGATGAAGTAGTAGAGAATGGAGAAATTGTAATGACCACATTGAATGACCTACCTAGGTGATGGGACTCCTTCATCCAAGGAATCTGTGCAAGAAGGAAACTGATCTCTTTCAGTAGATTGTGGGAGGAATGTTCACAAGAAGAAGCTAAGCTTGTGGCCCAAGAATAAAAGATGGGAAATGAAGATCAAGCTCTCACAGTACACACCAAGAAAGGAAAGTCCAAGATGGAGCAATCTTATCACAAGAAAACTCCACACCATCATCATAGAGATAAGAAAGATCTAAGATGTTTTACATGTAATGAGAAGGGACACTTTTCCTCAGAATGTCCTAAGAACAAAAACAACAACAACTACTACTACTACAAGCAATCTGACAGGTATGACTTACAGGTATGTTTTGAAATCTTTTCATGATTAAGTTTATGACATGTTTGTCTTCATGTTATTGAGTTTAGTAACAATCTTTATTAATTTTAGACTTGTATCACCCTAGTAAAAGTATGAATGCATGATAGAAGACATTCATTGATTAGGGTTATGACACTTATGATTGTACTGATGCATTGTGGTGTTGTATGAGGATAATGTTATCCGCTAACATGAAAGGTACAAATCAAGTTCTAGATCAAGACCATGGTGACATGAAGACAAAGACTCATCCATAGATGGATCTCATAGAAGCTCTAGTTATGAGGTATGTATATGTTGGCTCTACAATGATTAACTTATGAGTTATGCAGGTCATTGAAGAGAACAAGAAGACATTGCTAGACATAACTAGAAAATATGATAACCAGGTATGTTTTTCCTATATCAAGTTAGAATCCTACCTTATGTTAGGATATTATACTTTTGTATGATTGATAATGACTACTCATGAAGTTAGAACCAAGGGTTTATGCATATTATGTCTCTTACCCTGATTGATGATATGACTAACCAGAAGAGTCCTATGGTCAAATAAGAATATGCATGAGTAAAAGAAGTCTTCCCTGAAACCTTGAAATACTAATGCTTATTATCTGTGTTTGAAATGATCATGACTATACATGTTTAAGATTATTTTGTTTTGATAGTATTGAGATTATACTAATGGATATATGATTATGTATGAGATCTTGAGGATGGCACAGTCATGACACTAGTGCACACTTAAGCATGCATAGTGGTCCAAGATGAATATAAGTTCAAGGACAGGTAATCTAGGAAGCAAAGATCAAGAGGGAGCACACTCCAGTAGTTCCTGCAAGGAAGCAAAGATTGAGAAGGAGTCCACCCAACAAAGAAACAAATATAAGTATTTGAATTGTCATTTCTTATTACTTAAATGATGTTGTTCATTCATGTACATACTTATATTCCTAGGTTTAGGATGTACATTATACATATTAGAAAATTTGCATTAATGAACAAGATACTACTAATATGCAAGTAATGGGTAAGTGGCCTATGGTACTGTACAACATTCCATTGCTACTTATCTAGAATGAAACCTCTTTGCTGACATGTTGGGAGTAGTGCACACTCTTAACAATGTTCTGGTAGAGATGGATGGCATCTAGAAAGTTACCGTATGAATACGGGATATGGATGAATGTTGTATTGAAGCATTGGCTAAGATAATTGCATGACTGTATGACATATGTATTTATGTGTAAGAATTTATTCTGAAAAACTATGAGAAGTTTCTAATCATGCAATTGAATTTGACTTGCAGGAAAGATCGTGTATAATCACCTACAAAAGAAGGACAACAACATTTGTTCCAACAACGAAGTTCAAGAAAAACTATCTATTGAAGATATTGAAGAATTTGAAGTTCCCAGGATCCGGAATGCAGTAATGGAAGAATGCCATGATCGAAGAATACTAGTCGATCATGAAGAATGATGTTTGGGAAGTAGTCCCAAGACCTAAAGGGAAGTCTGTTGTGACTTCCAAGTGGATCTATAAGATCAAGCATGCTACAGATAGTAGCATAGATAAATACAAGGCGAGGTTTGTAGCTCGTGGATTCTCTCAGAAAGAGGCAATAGATTATGAAAAGATGTTTGCTCCTGTATCCAGATACACTTCCATCAGAACAGTACTTGCTCTGGCTGCAGTGATAAAGTGGAAGATACACCAGATGGATGTCAAGACAACTTTCTTGAATGGTGTAGTCGAAGAGGAAGTGTATGTGGAGCAGCCACTCAGTTTTCAGACACATGACAGAGTGTCATATGTGTGAAGGTTGAAGAAAGCCTTGTATGGCTTGAAGCAAGCTCCTAAGACTTGGTATGGTAGGATAGACAACTTTCTATCTAGTTTGGGCTTTACCAAGAGTAAAGTGGATTCCAACCTTTACTACAAGGTTGAGGAAGGTAATCCAGTGATACTACTATTGTATGTGGATGACCTGTTTGTTACAGGTGAGGATAGATTGATTGCTGATGTGAAGAGGAAGCTTGCTGCTGAGTTCGAGATGAAGGACTTGGGGATGATGCACTACTTTCTAGGCATGGAGGTGTGGCAGAGTGCAGATGGAATCTTCCTTGGACAAGAGAAGTATGCAGTAGAGATCCTGAAGAGGTTCGGGATGATGGACTGCAAGGCCATGGCCACACCTATGGCATCAAACCTGAAGCTTCTGTGTGATGCTTCATCTGAGCCGGTTGATGTCACTATGTATCGTCAGATGATTGGGTCCTTGATGTACCTGACGAACACAAGACCAAATATTTGCTTTGCGATGAACACATTGAGCCAGTTCCTGACGGATCCGAGAAGTGTTCACCTAATTGCTGTAAAGCATATTCTGAGGTACCTAAAGGGTACAGTTGATTATGGGCTCAAGTATGATGCGAATCAAAAGTGTAATCTGGAGGGTTATGTTGATTCAGATTGGGCAGGTAGTGCTGCAGATAGGAAGAGCACTTCAGGGTGCTGCTTCAGTATGGGATCAGGCGTGATCTCTTGGTTTAACAGGAAGCAGTCCTGCGTAGCACTGAGTACATCCGAAGCAGAGTATGTTGTTGGCACATGATAGTTTCCCAGGAAGTGCGGAGGCCGACAGGTGCGAAAAGATAATTCCGTGAAAGAAGGAAGAAGCGCAATGTCCAAGGAAGCGCAAGAATAGTTTTGAATAATTAATGATTAAATCGGTCATGTGGATCAAAGTTGTAATAGGATAGAAGCATATAAGTAGAAGTCAATTGTAAGCCTAAGGGCATTGAAGTTTCGGATGTTAATACTGATTTTTTATGTATTTTGTATTCGCGGTATGATGTATTGACAGTTTCTGCGACGGGTTTCCCGCATAACTTAATGAATGCATGGAGATGTTCGGTTACGATATAATGATTGTCTTCTGTCTCTTGTGATTATGAGTTGTTATGTTATCATTATGATGAAGTGGACTTAATGCTATTGAATGAGATAAATCAATAATAGGTGTGTGTTGCTAAATCTGTGAATGAGTCATGCGTAGTTGATTTTAGATGATCTCTGGTTCGTGCGATAGTGAATTGTGTGTGTTTTCATATCCTCCTCATTACTGCGGAAACTTGGTTCCTGCAACACCCTTATCCACCTCGGGTGAGACCTCACCTGCTTCGCAGGTGTTGCTTGGAAGGATAACTCCTTTCCGGGTCGGTGTATAAGGGATTGTGGTGTTGTTGACGATAGAGTGAACTCCTGTCGAAGGGTGTTGTGTCAACAAATGGTTCCATTGCCGGGACCTTGAGGAAAAAGAAGAGGATATACTGTGGCATCCGACGAAACCAGATATCCAAGAGTGGTTCGACCAGAAAGCAGAGGAATTTACGGAAGAAGAAAAATAAAACTCAACACAGACAATAGAAAGTTGGTTACAGAAGCACATATTCTTCGGTATCCACGAAATATTCTTTGCTGAGTTCCCAGTGATACTGTAGGAGTGGCTCGCATAGTTAACGGTCAGGGAACACACCAATTAGAGCATTGGACTAGATCAGTGGACCCCAGAATTGGTTCGACACCTGAAACAAGTTAACAATACAGTGTCCAGGGCTGTGGAATTTTGGTTCAACAGTATTTTAGAAGGCTATATTACCGAGTTCGCAGTAGATACCAATAGCTCATACAACGATGTTGAATGACGGTTTTTCAGAGGACCAAGGGGAAGGTTTGTCCTATCGCTGAATTTGTGGATCAAGATGCTAGCATGTGAAAAGGGAATATTGAACCTCAGATGAGTAGACAGATTGGTGTGCAGGGGTCGTAGGTATCGCAGAGTTGCGGATCTGCTAGAGAAGATGTTGGGTAGATGGACATGAGTGACGACGAATTTTGAAGGGAAGTTGAAGAAAACTGTGGCACCTTAAGGAGTGGAACGGTATTCCGACGTCCTGAGAAGAGAAGGAGGACTAAGGAAGAGTCTCTTGAGAGGACCGGAAGGGCAGAGTGTGAAATAAGGCCACAGAGGGAAGAGCTCCCTTATTACGAGGAAGGCGGAGACTAGGATACCCCAGAGGAGGGATAAATTGTAAGCTACCACATACCTTCGACCCCGCACACCACTTATCACCATAAAGGAAAAACCAGTAACAGCTCACAGAGCTACCCCACGTGCAGTGGTAAAAGTAGCGCCTCAGTCAATAACAACGATAGGAACATTACAATGGCGGACGACACGAAGATGCCCAGCTTTGTAGGAGACGGGACAGAGGATCCTGAATAGTTTTGGTTTTTTTGCGAAGCAGTGTGGACTGTGAAGTAGGTATAGGATGAGAATATTAAGAAGGGAAAATTGGCGACGACCTTTCGAGGCCGGGCGCTAGATTGGTTTTTAAAATTTACGAAGGTTCCGACGGGAAGGCTAGAGAAGACGTTGGCAGAAATTAAGACAACAATGGTACAGGAATTCAAAAAACCTAAATCAGAGGCATAATATATTACTAAGCTCAAGGAGATTAAGCAATACCCAAACAAGCTAGTGTGGGAATTTGATCAGAGGTTCAAAACACTCATTGCGAAAGTGAGCTTTCCAATAAATGGAATGCAACATAAGGAGTGGTTCATCGCGGGATTGGTACCACACATCCGGGGACCATTAATGCAACATAAGGTCACGGACCAAGCTGAAGCATTATAGATCGCAATGAAACTGGAAGCTTCACCAGTTGGAGAAATGGGAGCTGGAATGGATAAAATACAAGCGCAGTTGGCTACATTAGCACTCCAACTGTGGGACTTGAAGCAAGGCAAGGATGTCAGCGCAAACATATGGTGCACCAGGTGTAGGACGGAGGGTCACCACAAGGACAACTGTTCAGCATTTCAACGATACTTGGATGCGGGAGCACCGAACCCCCTTTTCCAGGAAGGTTTTCCATGGTGTCCCATTTGCCAAGCCAGAGGACACCGACCAGAGGACTGCATATACTTACAAAAGATAGTGTCAAAACCAGCAAGTTTGTATTGTAAATTCTGTCGATCAATAGGACACAATGAGAAAGACTATAAGGCCCAGGAGCTACTGCAAGAAAGAAATATGGATGTGTATTTGGTAAAAGGAGAAGAACAACAACCAACACAGTTTGATCAAGGACCATACAGACAACCGCAGTACGGTGCGCCGCAGTATTAGTATCCACAACCACAGTACCAGCAACATCCGTACCTACAGTATCAGCAACCGCGGTACCAACAAGCGTAGTATGGACCATCGCAAGGAGGTTTCGGTGGAGGATTCCGAGGAGGACGTGGTGCAGGACGAGGAGGACATGGTCGAGGACCTCCTTCATGTAATAATTGTGGACAGTAGGGCCACTTCGCGAGGGACTGCCTCAACCTGACCCCACAATGCACATACTGCAGCGGAGTAGATCATAGCATCGAGGAATGCCCACAGCTCATCAACAGGTGGCAGATGAAGAACCTGCCACCCCCGTCGAACCAAAATCAGAACCAGAATCAAAACCAAAACCAACCAGCAGTACAGAAGATATCAGCGGAAGCAACGAAGCACTCCACGACAGTAGGAATAGTGACGTAAGGAAGAGGAGTTGACCGACCATGGTCTATTGTTCGACTGATGGAGAAGAAGCAGGCATAGAAAGATGTTTTCTCGGAAGCACAGCAGGAGATGCTGTGACAACAAAGAAACACCCCTTTTTAGGAGGAAATTCATGATATGCCACTGACATTTGACAGAACAAAATCACGGAGGAAGGCCACTACTTTAAAGGCCTTCGTTGGGAGTTGCGTAGAGTTAGCAAAAGACGCGGAAGCATTGGAGGAAATCTCCAACTTACTACATTGACGGAAGGGTGGACGCCAACGATCGAGGGTCAATCACATACACAAGAAAAGGAAGACAGGTCGAGAGATGCGAATGTTAGCGCAAATTGGGGAGTTTGATGTCGACTCGATCATTTTAGACTTGGGGTCAGATGTGAATGTTTTTACCAAACAAATGTGGGAGACAATGGGGAAGCCACAAATGACCTGGTCACCAGTATAGCTGCAATTGGAAAACTAGAGAAAAGTCACCCCTCTTGGCTGGGTATGTCAACTTCCTGTCGCAATCGAAGGACTCTGAACATATGCGGATTTCGATGTCATCAAGATAGTAGACAATACATGTCCATATCCAGTGCTCTTAGGGATTGATTGGGCCTTGTAAAATCAGGTAATCATTAACTTCAAAAAATCGATCATGTCGTTCGAAGATCGGGAGATACGAGTCGTTGCACCCCTGGATCCTGCAGAAGGACAAGGATATGTAGAACCCATGAGGGATGAAGCTATGGAAGGATGGGATAACTTGTATAACATCTCCGAATATTATGTAAACCCAACTGATGAGGGGGAGCTAGGATGGCGTAGCTCCAGTTCAGCATCCTCAGACTCAGATGAAGCCTTGGAAAATTGGCAGAACTGACTTCACGAAGTATCATTCCGCAGATGTGCGAAAATTACACAGTCGGTACATTGGGTAGCTACTGAGGAACATAAACTACCAACGTATGAAGGACTACCAAACTTGAGCGCCTTTCTTGATGAATTTGAAGAACAGGTAGTAGAACCACAGCGACTCTTGGCCTTGGAGGAAGCTTTGAAAGCTACCCTTGCGCGTTGGTGGGCAGCGCACAAATCAAGGATATCAGACTGGCCAATATGCCGAAGCCTCCTGGAGGTACGTTTCGGCGACACCATGGAATGGAATGGAAGCAAGTATGATGGTCGAGGTAACCCGAGTGAACATGTGAAATCTTGTCAGCATCAATGGGCAATGCGACCGGAGCAGGAGTGGGTACATGCCTTTATGCATACATTGGATGAAGTACCATGGAGTTGGTATGTCTCAACGGAACTACGACTCGGTACACATTCTTGGGATCATTTACCAATTGGCTTTAGTCAAACGTTCTCCTTTTCAGATGAAAATCCCTTCATCCATAATGCACTTCAGGTAATCAAGAAGAAGATTTTCGAGACCGAAACAACAGCACAGCCAACAGAACTACGATGGACTATGACACCTGAAATGATGATGGATTACTACGACGTTTCCAGAGAGCCAAATGACGATGACGACCCAAGAGCTACATACGTACCAGAATCAGAAGGCAGTCGCAATGTGAAGGCTCTGGAGCCGTCATCCAACAAGTACAACCAACCTTTAAAGATTACAAAGGTAAACATTGGGTCGGAGGAAAATCCGAAATTAGCGAACATCGAAGATTACTAGGATGAGTCGACTATCGCAAAGATGACATATTTGTTGCATGAGTTTCAAGATTTGTTTCCAACAAAGTTCTCAGAGATGAAGGGAATTTCCGGGGACCTTGGCGAAATGAAGATTCCCCTGAAACCTGGTGCGAAGCCGATCAAACAAAGACCATATCGCTTGAACCCACGCCATAAGGAATGCATCAAAACTGAGCTCGAGAGGATGCTGGAGGCTGGGATTATCGAACCTGTTGACGAGTCAGAGTGGATTAATCCAATGGTTGTTCAAGATAAGAAAACTGGTGAATTAAGGATTTGTGTTGACTTAAGAAAACTGAACGATGCCTGTCTACACGAACCATTCCCAACACCATTCACAGATGAAGTGCTCGAAGGAGTGGGCGGTCAGGAGATTTATTCGTTTACAGATGGGTTCTCAGGTTATCACCAAATTAAGATTGCGAAAGAAGATCGGCACAAAACCACATTTGTCACGAAATGGGGTTGCTACCAATATACAGTAATGCCGTTCGGTTTGAATAATGCTCCCGCAATATTCTCACGATTGGTAGTCGCAGCATTCCAGGACTACATCCACAAGTTTCTTGCGGTATATATGGATGATTGGACAGTTTATGGACTAGTCAAGGACCACATTGCGAACCTCAGGTTGATGTTGGAACGATGTCGGCACCACCAGATCTCCCTTAACCTGAAGAAATATATCTTTTGTGCCCCATTTGGAATTTTGTTGGGACATATTGTTTGCAAAGAAGGTATGTTAGTTGATCCAACAAAGATCGCAATAATCGTCGACCTACCACCGCCAACGATAGTTAAGCAGCTCAGAGCGACATTGGGCCACACAGGATATTACCGCAAGTTTATCAAAGGCTACGCTGCCATCACTCCACCCATGGAAAAAATACTCAAGAAGGACACGAAGTATGAGTGGAACGAAGAATGTCAGAAGAGCTTAGATGTGTTAAAGACAAAAATGGTGGCAGCACCCATCCTTGCCTTCCCATATTGGAAGAAGGAGTTCCATGTTCACGTTGATGCATCATCTATTGCATTAGGTGTCATCTTGGCCCAACTAGGTGAAGGCGACCTTGACCATCCCATAGCTTTTGCAAGTAGGAAGTTGTCAACTGTAGAAAAGAACTACATAACCACCGAACGAGAAGGCTTAGAGATGGTCTACACCTTTCAAAAATTTCGGCATTAGCTCTTAGGGGGCCACTTCAAAATGTTCACCGACCACTCCGCATTGAAATATTTGGTGAACAAGCCTATGTTGGGGGGGGAATTTGCTGGTGGTTACTACTTTTTTAGGAGTTTGATTTTGAGATTATGGTAAAACCAGGCCGGTTGAATGCAGGCCCTGACCATTTATCAAGGATCGAATCAGGGGAGGAACCACGAAGCATTGATGAAGGATTACCAGACGCCCAATTATTCCGAGTAGAAATGGTCGATGACTACTATGAACCAATCATTCAGTTCCTAGCAACAGGAACATCACCAGACGAGTTCACCACCAGTTAGAAGAAGCAGTTATCGTCAAAGCAACAGACTTCCAATTGATCGCGGGACAGTTATACAAGATGGGCCCAAATGAAATATTATGACGATATGTCCTTCCACATGAGCAGAGTAGTATTCTAGTGGAAGCGCACAATGGAGTGGTTGGGGGGCATTATGGAGGTTGGGCCACCGCAAAGAAAATCTTGCTTGTTGGGTTATGGTGGCCAACCATACACAACGACGCCATTGACTATGCCAAGACATGTGACGTATGCCAACGCACAAGAAAACCATCAAGACGGGATGAGATGCCCTTGATACCGTAGGTTATGCTACAAGCCTTCGATAAATGGGTGGTTGACTTTGTGGGCCCCATTAACCCCCCAGGGAAACGAATAGGATCCCGCTACATCATCACGGCAACAGAGTACTTGATGCATTGGGCAAAAGCCGCGTCGGTCAAAGATTGTAGCGCGTCGACAGCCGCTAGGTTCCTGTTCGATAATGTGGTCACTAGATTTGGATGTCCAAAGATTCTGTTGAGCGACTAAGGAGCGCACTTTGTGAACAAGACAATTGCCGCACTAACAGAGGAATTTCAGGTTTAGCATAAGAAAAGCACCCCTTACCATCCTCAAGCGAACGGGACAGTCGAAGCATTCAACAAGGTACTGGAGAATGCACTCATGAAGGTATGTAACACGAGTCGAGATGATTGGGACCTCAAAATTCCAGCGATCCTCTGGGCTTATCGCACCACATGCAAATGGTTAACTGGCCAAACTCCCTCTAGGCTTGTCTACGGTCAAGAAGCAGTTATGCCAAAGGAATACATCGTTCCCAGTTTGCGTATCGCAGTAGCCATAGAAATGAGTGATGAAGGTGCTCTGGAGGAACGACTGGCTCAATTGATACGGTTAGAAGAGGATCAGTTCATTGCAGGATTTCATCAGAAGGTTAAAAAGGACCGTCAGAAAGCATGGCACGATCGTCATATCAAACATAAATATTTTCAGCCAGGTGACACAGTTTTGCTATACGATAGCAAATTCGCGAAACACCCAGGTAAGTTACAAATGCACTGGTCAGGACCTTACATCATTAAGTTTGTCACTACAGGTGGGGTAGTACAGTTATAGACATTAGATGGGGATTTGTTGCCTCGCATGGTGAATGGAAATAGACTCAAACCCTATCGCTGTGATCCGACACCGCAATAATGGAAAAAAAAAGAGATGACATGATGAAAGACTTCAACGAAGCGTGAGTAAAGATCGGGCCCAGTCAGACTCTCCTACGACGGAGAGGAAAATGAGTGCAAAACCTCTCTCGGCTATGTGCGAAGGTACATCCTGATCAACCCAAGGACATCCCACACGCAAGACTCAAGTCCGAAGCAGGCGACTGCGGACAAGCAGCGTCATCAGACAATGGAGGGAAATGATGAATGGATCGCAGAAGTACGGCAAGAATCAAAGTCATGATGACGCTACCAGGACCCAACAACATGAAATGCAAGCATTAAAACCAGCACTGGAGGCTGGTCGACCAACAAAAGTATCAATGAGTAGGAAGAGCAAGTTTAGGAGGATTCATGCCGCAGAGTGATTCGATAACCAGCTAAGTAAGGAGTTCCAAGGAGGTTATGGAAATGGTTCATTTCATTTCGCGCGGCGGCACATCAGGTGCATTGAGAGCTAGGACAATGAGTGTCCATGAACGACCAGCAAGGGGGGCAGCGCCAAGACTCACAACAAATACTATTGAGGTATCATCCAAGATGTCTAGGTGTATGGTGGGAGTACGAAGATTCGTGGTCCTGGGGACCACCAGCATGCCAGAAGGAGAGGCCCGACATCCTCGCTAGCAGACTTCCCAGGGTGAGCAACAGCTGTGCTGGAACAGCCATCTAGTTCCCCATCCTGGGGAAGTGGATGAACTCTCCCTCGGTTAGGACTGAGTAGAAGACAAGGAGGTAGCCGCTCGAGAGGTAAATGATCAAGGTTTCAAGAGACTAGAGGACGAGGCCAAGAACTACACAACAGCAAGCCGGGAATTAACGTATCAGAATGCAAAATACATTGCACTCCAAACGCCAAGAACAGGTTCAGGAGGATGACCCAGTGGTGACAGAGTACAAGCTAGAGGTACCCAGTTACGGTGGCTTGAGGATGAGCCACAAGTTTGTGTTGGGGCCCTGTTGGCACAAGATGGTTTCACAGGAAGTGCAGAAGTCGACATGTGCGAAAGGATAATTCCGTGAAAGAAGGAAGAAGCGCAACGTCCAAGGAAGCGCACTAATAGTTTTGAATAATTAATGATTAAATCGGTCATGTGGACCAAAGTTGTAATAGGATAGAAGCATATAAGTAGAAGTCAATTGTAAGCCTAAGGGCATTGAAGTTTCGGATGCTAATCCTGATTTTTTATGTATTTTGTATTCATGGTATGATGTATTGACAGTTTCTGCAATAGGTTTCCCGCAGAACTTAATGAATGCATGGAGATGTTCAGTTGTGATATAATGATTGTCTTCTATCTCTTGTGATTATGAGTTGTTATGTTATGATTATGATGAAGTGGACTTAATGTTGTTGAATGAGATAAATCAGTAATAGGTGTGTGTTGCAAAATCTGTGAATGAGTCGTGCGTAGTTGATTTTAGATGATCTCTGGTTCGTGCATAGTGAATTGTGTGTGTTTTCATATCCTCCTCATCACTGCGGAAACTTGGTTCCTGCAGCACCCTTATCCACCTCGGGTGAGACCTCACCTGCTTCGCAGGTGTTGCTGGGAAGGATAACTCCTTTCTGGGCCGATGTATAAGGGATTGTGGTGTTGTTGATGACAGAGTGAACTCCTGTCGAAGGGTGTTGAGTCAACATATGTTGTAGCTTATTCAGCCAGTTATGAGGCAGTATGGCCTAGGAAGCTACTGTCTGAGTTATTTGATCTCCCGTTGGATGCTACCTGTATCTATTGTGACAAGCAAAGTTGTGTGAAGTTGTCAGAGAACTCGGTGTTCCGTGACAGGTCGAAGCACATCGAGATCAAATATCACTATATTAGGGATATGGTGCAGAGAGGAGTAGTGAATCTCTTGTATGTTGCAACGAATGAGCAGGTTGCAGATGTGTTGACTAAACCACTAGCCAAAGTGAAGTTTGAGTACTTCAGAGAGAGGCTCGGTGTTCTTCAGATAGAAGATACTTCGAGGAAGAAGTGATGGGACACATTTGTAGGATCCATTCCAAGCATGGTGAGAGAAGGATCCTTCCCATGACTGTGGATGTAAGCGCTGTGTGATGAGCATCAAGACGATGCTCCAGTTACTGCTCTGTATATGCATCAGGTGGATACTGTGTATGATCAGTTGGATCATGTATTTGTATATGCATCAGGTGGATGTTGTGTATGATCAGTTGGATCATGTATTTGTATATGCATCAGGTGGATGCTTTGTATGATCAATTGGATCATGTATATGTATATGCATCGGTTGGATGCTTTGTATGATTAGTTGGATCATGTATGATGACATGCATCAGGACGATGTAGTGACAATGATCAGGATGATCATTTGAGATGAGTATTAGGATGATGCTCTGGATGATATGCACCAGGACGATGATCAGGATGATCATTTGAGATGAGTATCAGGATGATGCTTTGGATGATATGCATCAGGACGACGCTATGACGATAATCAGGATGATCATTTGAGATGAGTATCAGGATGATGCTCTGGATGATATGCATTAGGACGATGCTATGATGATGATAAGGATGATCATGTGATGATGATGTGCACCAGGTTGATGCACCGTGCGATGATGATCAGTTGGATCATGGGTATCAGGTTGATACTTTGAGGTCATGAATGATATGTGGTAGGTTATACAAGTAGCATGTAATCAGTCCTCTGAGATACGATAGGTTGAGCTGTGTGCTCGTAATCAGTCCTGGGATGCTCTTTCGAGGTATTGCTATGGAGGCATGTAATTAGTCCTGGAGATCCGATAGGTTGAGCTATGTGCTTGTAATAAGTCCTGGGATGCTCTTTAGAGATCTTGTTGGTCGTGCTGCGACACATAAATGTTCCTGGGATGCTCTTTAAAGGTATTTCCTATTCACATGTAACCAGTCCTGGAGATCCGATAGGTTGAGCTGTGTGCTCGTAATAAGGCTTGGGATGCTCTTTAGAGATCTTGTCAGTCGTGCTGCGGCACATAAATGTTCTCAGGATGCTCTTTAAAGGTATTGTGAAGAGATGCATGTAATCAGTCCTGAGAGAGATCTTGCCGGTCGTGCTTAGGCACATAAATGTTCCTGGGATACTCTGGTCAGGTATTGTATCTGCACATAATTAGTCCTGAGAGTCCACCTCTATCAGACCGTTTGCATAGATGATGAAGACCTAGAGGAGGCTAGGCCTACAACCAGCATGAAAAAGGGTTGGCTCTGTAGAACTTCCTATGACGAGAAGAATTATGAGATAGCCTAGTGATCGAGATGTCGAGTACAACAGCAGTGATGATGATGATGCTCCATGATCCAGTGATGATGATCCAGCTCCATAATTGAAGACTTGCACCAATATGTATTGATGACCTGTGTTCAGAATACCTTCCTAGTTAAGAGGGAGTGTTGATGTATTTGTAATTTCGGAAGATATTCACTTGTATATTACATTTGTACTTTATTGTATATCCAAGAGAGATGTCTTATTCCTCTGATTGGAAGTGTCGTCATTTGTATTTGCAAGTGTCGCAAGTTACATTGTAAGTGTCGTCATTTGTATTGATGGGTTATTAGACCACTAGTGTGGGGTCGAACCTAGTTAGGTCATGTGGTTGGGTTATTAGACTTGATTAGCAAGTCGGCCTTGTTGGATTGGGTAGGTCAAGTCAGTGTATAAATAGATAGGTTGTGTCTCTCATTTGATTCACTCACTCATTTCTCAAGCTCGCATAACTAAGAGAGAAAGTGCCGCACATGTGGAGGAGGAGGAGCATCTGCTAGAGACATCTTATTGGGTTTGATCCTTGTGATCTTGTATTGGGTTTTATTCTATCTTTGAGGAAGTTGCGGGGTTTTTCACCTTCTTGGTTTTCCCCGGTGAAACTCTATGTCTCTTGTGTGATTGCTATTGTGTTTATGATTGATATGATGGACATGTTATTCTCTTAGTGATCCTGAATGATAATGGAATGAAATTATCGAAAAATTATCAATATTAACCGGAAAAATTCTTAGGACCAAAGTATCAAAAGTGTCGAGCAACTTCAACCAGTTTTACACCTACAAAAGAGACATTAGGGAATTAATGTAATATATACGGAGATAAAATTAAACAACGCAAATTCTCTTTAAAAAAAAAATTATTACTAGTTTGCATATGGGAAAAACTATATATATAATATATATATATATATATATATATATATTATAATAATAAAAAAATCTTTTGAACAACACAAACAAAAAAAACTAAAAATATATTTAGGTATATATATAAAAAATAACTATATTTAATTTACTCAAAAAAAAAATATAACTACAGAAACATTATGAATTCTTTATATATATATATATATATATTTTTTTTTTTATAAAATGGAATTTACAAAGAAAATCTAAGGAAACTTAAAAAAAATGAATAAGCATGAAATTATTTTTTTTAAAAGGAAAAACAAAAAAAAATTAAATTAAAAAAAATTAAGGGTTCACGTGGGTGGTGCTAGGCGCAGCCATGGGCCTGTGGCCCTTGCGCAACCATTCCAGTGGCCTTGGCGCAGCTATAGGTCCGCGGCCATGGGCCTACGGCCTCTGCGCAGCCAGGCCCGCGGCCTTTCCATAGCCAGGCCAGCGGCCATGGCGCAGCCAAAGGTCTACGTCCATTGGCATGCGGCCTCTCCGCAGCCATAGCCTGCGGCCATGACGGCCTGGCTAGCATCCCACAGGGCGCAGCTTGGGCAAACCGGCCAGCAGCCCAGCAGGGTGTGGCCTGGGCAAACCGGCCAGCAGCCCAGCAGGGCGTGGCCGTGGGCATTGTCCCCTACGAGAACCGAATTCTTCTTCTTAACCAGTAGGAGGATTTCTATGAGTCTTCTAATCTCATCATTTTATTATTGTTGGCTTCCGCACCAACGCTAGCAGGGGCTTCCAAATAGACCAGCCACCTCTGGGGGTTAGTGTCTGCTGCACTCTGCTTAATCCTACTCGCATTATTGCCGTTTTTTTTTAAACAAAAAAATATATATAGAAATTATATAAAGTTTTTTTTAAAACTATATTGAAACATCGAAACATCGAAACAAAAAAAAATTGCGCAAAGTTCATACCAGCTGCGGCCATGGCAACCGACCAGTAGCCCGCAGGGCGCGGTTAGGGTGCAACTCGGCCAATAGTCTGTGCTGCGGCGAGCATGCAACCGACCTACTTTAAAAAAAAATCAAATACATAAAAGAAAAATAATAACACACATAAAAATTATGAGACCTGAAAGAGACCGAGAGAGAGGGTGGTATTCTAGCTCACCATCTCTGAGTTGCACAGCTCGCCGAAGTTGTAGAACTCGCTCACCATGGGAGGAGCAGAGCAGAGCTCACAAAAGAAAACCGTGGAAAAATGAAAGCTGCTAGGGTTTAACCTTCTTTTAAAAAAAAAAAAATAATACTAATTTTTTTACAGGGCGGTGGGTTTCTTGGAGGACGGGTGGTCCCTCATGCAAGGATTCCACATAGTTCTAGGGTTTGACTAGGTAGGGAGGATAGGTTAGGGTTTGATTTTATTTTATTGTTTGTTTTATTTATAAATTATATATATATTTTTTATAAATATATACAAAAAATAATAATTATTAATATTAATTTCAAGTTTTAAATTATTTTATTTACTTAAATAGTTGTTTTATAATTGATTTTATTAATTACTATATAATCCGAAATTAATACATTAATATTAAATGTATATATAATGTTTTATTTTTTCATTGTAGGATTAGTTTAGGTTTAGAATATAAATAATTCAAACTTATGGTTAATAATTAATTAATAATTAGAATATAAATAATTAATTGATTCAAACTTATTCTAATTTAATAATTAGAATATAAATATTTCAAACTTAGAATATTAATCATATTACTTACACATAAACATGATTAATATGATTACTTACACATTAATAAGTTTAACATGATTAATATAATTAATTATTATATGATTAATATGATAATTTGATTATATGATTACTTACACATAAATTAATATAAATTGTATTTATTAATAAATTAACTAACTAGACCTCATATGATTAGTTAGATTTAATATAATTGAATTATTAAATTTCATGATTATTAAGCAAATATTTAGTTAAATCAATTAAAGGAAAGAGGGTTAATAATTAATTATTTAAATTGCTTAGATACCATGTAAATTAATGCAAGTAAGGTGGTATGTTATATTAGGATTGGTTCCATGTCAGCTTGGGGGCAACTCGAGTTTGTAAATTTAACTAGGTCAAGTTAAGTGCGATAGAGCATTTCACACTCTAGTAGGGCCGCGTTGAGACTTAATGGATATTGCGTGGAATCCGATACCTAAACTTATGTAGAATTACTGTAGTAGATTTAGTACCGGGTGGCCTCAAGATGGCCTGATCGAAATGCCCTGAACTATAGCTCTTAGAGTAAAAATGCTCGTAAAAACAATCGTCCGACGCACCCTTTGAGATTAACAGTTGAGTTTAAATAGTAACATAGTCCTGATGTTGTTATATGCTAATTATCATATTATGTCATGTTACAGGGATAAACATGGTAAGAATGCGAGCAGGTCGGGGGTGAGGTCAGGCGACAACATTACCTGAGCCGAATGTGCCGACACCATCGCCAGATACCATCCTTATATTGCGCTCGCTAGAAGCAATAAACAAAAAACTCCGAGGACTACAAAGAGGAAGTGTTACCTCAGAAGCAGAAGTGAAGGCCCCTCCACTAAGGGAGGAAGTTCCTGTGGTGGAAATGAATACGATACACAGACCCGAGACACCCGAGACCTCCGCATCAGGATATCACAAGGGAGCTTTAGAAGATAAGACTTCCAGAGTTTTCAGGGGGTCGAGCAGGGATACGAGCAGAGCCTTGGTTGGAAGAGATGACTAGGTGCTTAACCTTACAGGAGTACACTTCCACGTCCAAGTCTAAGATCCCAATATTTCAACTAAAGGGAGTTGCATTGAACTGGTGGGGGAACCAAGAAAGGCAGCTACACCTTACACCAAACACGGTTCCATGGGAACTATTTGTGGAAAATTTCAAAGGGAAGTACCTACGCGCATCCTACCAGGAAGAACAAGCAGGGGCTCTTCATGCCTTAGTACAAAGGCATCTATCCGTGGAGGATTAACAAGAGAGGTTTATGGAATTAGTCAAGTATGTCCCCTACTTGGACAACGACGAACGCCAGGTTGAGCGCTTCGTGTATGGGCTCAATACCAAGATTAGCGCCCAAGTACGAATGTGGAAACTGACTTCAGTTGCCGAAGCCTTAGATTGCACTCGTTACATTGAGGAGATGTTGGGTGCAAATCCCATCAGGTCATTCAACTCTCAGCAGTCAGGGTTTGTGCGGAAGGCCCCTCGAAGCTACCCTCGGGGAGGATATATGAGGCCACCTCCCTATGGAAACAGGTACACACCAAGGGTTGCGGCGGTAGACAGGTCAGTGGCAAATAGGGCAGTGCCCGAGTCAGCCACAGGAACTCACCAGGGTGTGAGGAACTTTAGAGGATTAGTCCGCAGGGGAAGGGGTCCCAGGGGAGGAACCCCTCTCAGAGGTCTGAACAGGTTATCTCACCCACTCCATTACAGGTTGCTTGTTAGGGATGTGGAGGTCCACATTACTAGCGTGACTGTCCCAAATTACGATCTGGTACAGTGCATCGAGAAGGAAAGGCTCCAATGGGGAGTGGGGGTAGCAGGCATCAGATCTCAGAAACAATACACAACCATCAGGCAAAGAACCAATCCACTGTGGCGGAATCATCAGGTATGGTCAATAATGTTAAGCTTAGAATATTGTTTGGTCCTCATGCTACAGATAGTTTCATTTCTCCATATGCATTAGACAAATGTGGGTTGGCATCCTACGAGCATGACTATTTCAACTTAGTCGAAATGGCTTTAGGAGTAAAACAAGAGGTAGGACCTAGTGTCGACAAGTGCGTAGTGGATCTCGGGGTGTGTGTTACACAAGTCAAGGTGTACGTCACCACCCTCGGAAATTATGATCTCATCATAGGTATGAATTGGCTTGAGGAACATCAAGATTTCTTGGACTGTTATGGAAAGAAAGTTCTTTGCATTGATGACAAAGGAGAGGCCATCGAGATCCAGGGTATCAAGCAGAAGGTGTCCCTATGATTCATATCCACAATGAACGTAAAGCGATGTATGCGACAAGGATGTTAGTTGTATATTGTTGAAGTGGTAAACATTGAGAAGGGACCCTCCTTTGATGAGTACCCAGTGTTAGCCAAATTAAGTGATGTCTTTCCAAAGGAATTACCTGGGTTACCTCCTAAGAGGGAACTTGAATTTACCATGAAGGTAAAACCCGGTTCGAAGCCAACATCAAAGACACCTTACAGTATGACGGCCCCAGAACTTTGTGAGTTACAAATGCAGTTGAAGGAACTCCTAGATCTAGGGTTCATCAAACCAAGTATTTCACCATGGGGTGCGCCAGTAATTTTTGTGAAGAAGAAGGATGGTTCCTTGCGTCTTCGCATCGATTACCAAGATTTGAACAAAGCCACCATGAAGAATAGGTACCCGATACCTCGAATTGATGATCTCTTTGATCAAATGAAATGGGCAACAGTCTTCTCCAAGATCGACTTACGATCAGTTTACCACCAGCTACGGATTAAGGAAGGAGATATACCTAAGGCTGCTTTTCGAACAAGATTTGGGAACTATGAGTTTGTAGTGGTACCCTTCGGTTTGACCAATGCCCCAGCTGTATTCATGAGTCTCATGAATAGTGTGTTTCGAAAATACTTAGATCAGTTTGTGCAAGTCTTCTTGGATGACATCCTCATTTACTCCAAGAATGAAAGTGAACATGAGGAACACTTGCAGATAGTGTTGTCATGCTTAAGGGAGAACTAGTTGTATGGTAAGTTGTCTAAATGCTCATTTTATCAGAAGGAGATCCATTATCTAGGGCATATAATTTCAGGTGAGGGAATTTTAGTGGACCCTGAGAAGGTGAAGGCCATAATGGATTGGCCCATGCCAAGGGATTCGCATGCAGTGAGAAGCTTCATTGGGTTAGCCGGGTATTATAGAAGTTTTGTTGAGGGTTTCTCAAAAATTGAAAACCCATAACTACCCTACAACGTAAAGGCACTAGGTATGAATGGACGGATGAATGCGATGTCGCATTCACCGAGTTGAAAAGACTATTGACGAGTGCACCAATTGTACGAGTTCCAGATATGGAGAAGGAATTCATAGTTTGCACAGATGCCTCAAGACAAGGTTTGGGTGCAGTGTTGATGCAGGAAGGTGGGGTAATAGCTTATGCATCGAGAAAGTTAAAAACACATGAAGAGAATTACCCTACCCATGACCTAGAGTTGGTTGCAGTGATGCTATCTTTGAAACTTTGGAGACATTACCTTGTTGGACGAAGCTTTGAGCTCAAGTATGATCACCAAAGCTCAAGGTATATCTTCACTTAGAGAGACCTGAATGCTAGGCAAATGCGATGGAGTGAATTCATGAGTGAGTAAGATTTTGGGATTTCATACATCAAAGGGAAGGAGAATGTGGTAGCCGATGCCTTAAGCAGAAAACCAAGACTTTTATCTCTTATACCTTTGAAGGTTGATTCGAGGGAAAGAGTTTTAGGACAGCTAATCGGGGATAGTTGGTACCTAAAGGTCACATCGGCACTCCATAATGGGAAACCGGTGGGGCCTAAGTTTGAAGGCTATGAGTTGGAAGCCGATGGTTTGTTACGATATCAAGGAAGGATGTATATTCTCGAGGAGGGAGGTATTCGAGAGACTATCCTTAAGGAGGCCCACAGAGCAGTGTATTGCGCGCACCTGGGTGTAAAGAAGATGTATGCAAACATGAAGCAACTCTTCTTTTGGGCAGGGATTAAAAGCGACGTGGTCAAATTCATTGCTAGGTGCCTTGAGTGTTAGCAGGTACAACCACAGGACATTCCTATGCTGAAGTGGGAGGTTATTTCCATGGACTTCGTGGTGGGATTGCCTCTTACCTCTCATAGACATGATGCCATTATGGTCATCGTTGACAAACTGACCAAAACTGCTCACTTCATTCCAGTTAAGGAGACCTATGATGTCACAGATGTGACTCGTGTATTCATAAATGAAGTAGTTAGTCTCCATGGGTTTCCCAAGAAGATAATCTCGGATAGAGATTCCAAGTTTACGTCCAGGTTTTGGACAAGTTTGCAGTCAGCGTTAGGTACTCAATTGAACCTAAGCACTGCATACCATCCAGAGACAGATGGGAAAACGAAAAGAGTGAATCAGATGATGGAGGACATGCTTAGGATGTATGTCATGGATCAACAGACTCATTGGGAAAAGCACTTACCTTTCGTAGAGTTTGCTTACAACAACATTTACCATAGCTCAATTGAGATGCCTCCATATGAAGCGTTATATGGAAGGCCATGCAGAACACCATTGAGTTGGGAAAGGTTAGAGGATTGAGTAATTATAGGACCTGAGTTGAATCAAGAGATGGAAGAACGGGCTGTTTAGATTAGATAATGGTTAAAGGAAGCACATGATAGACAGAAGAGCTATGCGGATGCGCATAGATTTGACCGAAGCTATAAAGTTGGGGATGCAGTGTTCGTCCGCATTAGGCCTAGCAAAAGTACCATCCTGTTG
Organism: Larix kaempferi; assembly: GCA_027924585.1. NCBI lineage: Eukaryota > Viridiplantae > Streptophyta > Pinopsida > Pinales > Pinaceae > Larix > Larix kaempferi. The sequence goes on along the minus strand of BSBM01000350.1, from coordinate 12,796,153 downwards.
GGGAAAGGGACAAAGTTGTCACCACGATTTATAGGACCCTTTGAAATTTCAGAGAAGGTTGGACCCGTTGCGTATCGTCTTGCGCTGGCACCCCATTTGCATAAAAATCATAATGTTTTTCATGTATCTGTTTTGTGACATTATGTAGCTGATGAGTCTCATAAAATAAATTGGAAGGAACTACAGGTTTCGGACGAGGGGACCATCAGGGTCGAACCGTTACGTATATTGGACCGTAGGGTTAGATAGCTAAGGCATCATTTGGTGGACCGGGTTAAGGTCCAGTGGGACCGGTATAACCCAGGTTCTGCTACCTAGGGGGACGCAGAGACTATGCATCGTGATTATCCCACACTATTTTGACCATAACTTCGGGACGAAGTTTTCTAAAGGGTGGGTGTATGTAACGCCCCGTTTTTACATTACTACATGAACTACTATTATATGTTGTATTTGTTTGATTGTGAGACTTCGTCGGTTTGACGACACTGTGGACATATGGTTCTATTATTTTGCCGATATATATATATATGTGTGTGTGTGTGTGTGTGTGTGATGTTAGTATTATGATCGGTAGTCATGTTTAGATATGTATCATGTGTTAATTATGTCTCATATATGCAAATTACTAAATGATGGGTACGTGGATACCGTTACAGTTATATGTTGAATAAATGAATGTTATGCCATGTGCATGACGAATAAATGAGTTTATTGTTGTTATGTTATGATGAAATGTATGTGTACATGTTGAGGATTTATGCACGATATTCTATATTGTATGTCGAGGACTGACTTACAGGTTAAAATAGCTAAGTGATAGTTGGATCCTACGAGGTGGGAGAGCCTAGGGGACATGGACTCCAAAAGATAAATGGTATGCAAGTGTTGCATTATTTACTTTTGCATGATTATTGTGTTGTTTATTATGATGTGTGGGTGGGGTAGGGTTTCAGGAAACTCAATCGCCTAGATTGGTTATACGATGACAAATCGAGTACAGGTGCAACACAGTTATTATGTCAGGTAGACATAGTCCCTTGTTCCATCAGGGGGGTGGAGGCTTTACCCACCGTTTATCCTCGAAACCCAGAGTCATGGGAGGGTTGTGCTACAACGCGCTCCCCAAGGTGTGTGATGATGACTGGTGGTTTCCTGGTGGGGAAGCTTGGTCGATGTAGTCGACACTTACGCTTACGGGTTCTAGCTGGAGCCTATCATGGCTTGACACTTTAGGGTAGTCCAGAAGAGGAAATGATAGGATGTGGAAGTTAGTTGTGATGTAGGTAGATAGGTGTAGCTTGAATTCGGGATGAAAATAAGATCTAACTGTGTGTGTGGAAAACCCTTGATTTATTATGTGTCGTAACTCAGTAATGTATGAATTGTCATAACTTAGTAAGATGCGGTTAGGTAAAAGAATGTACCTTGCAAACTATGTTAAACATGTGTTAGTGAACAATAAGTTTTGTGATTATGATCGATGTGCGTGATTTATTGCTGTTAGTGTACTTACGCAAGGTATGTAAGCAGTAGCTACGATTACATAACTCGCCTACATATTTATAAGTTGAGTGAGCTAATGCTAAATAATAATGTAATTATTGTCGATTAATAATTAATTAGTGTTGATTAATAAAAGAACTATGGTTAACCTAGGTAGTAACTAATGCAATTAATTAGTAATGCTTGATTGATTGTTAAGAAATTTAATTAGTCAAGACTGAGGGTTAAAATGTTAAATTGAAATTATAACATTGATTTGGTTAATATTAATTAAATGATAATAAAGTCGATTAATGTTAATAAAGCTGGTTAATGATTAATTATTGTGGATTAATGTTAATAATTTGGAATAATGTTAATTATTGTGACTAATGTTCATTATGTGTTAATAATGATTAGTTAATGTTAATTGGGCTAATTGTATCTTTAGTAATAATTATTAATCAAGTTAAATGTAATTAAGAGATTAATGTTGAATGGTAATAGCGCCATGAATGATTATTAGGTTAATTACGAATAATTAGGTTACAGTAATAAATACGTATTGATTAGGGTAAATACTTTACGGTTCAAATTATTGAATGTGGTGGAAGACATTACCTTATGCCATTATTTAATAAGTTTTTAAATTGTATTTGATTTAATTAATTAAAATATTAATTAAATTGTGCAATATTGAATTATGAGCCAACAAATGATTAAAGGAATTAAAAATTATTAAATTTATTTTAATGAGAAGTTATGGTTGACAGGTGACCCCCAACCAACACATTTTATAATATTATAAAACTATTAATGGGAGTCATGGGATGGGCTCGAGAAAAGACTTAGGGGGGAGAACATGTGTGTTAGAGATAGGGTATTAATGGTGGAAGGAAAAAGAGTCGGCAAAGGGGAGGATAAGGTGGAGAAGAGGAAGAGAAGAAGGGATCTTTTACCTTGGGAGATTTTGGGGAAGTTTTCATAGCAGAGATAGAATTTTACAGAGCAGAGTAGAAAGGGGGTTCTCGTTGGAGAATTCACAGAGGGGTCTAGCTAGTTGACTTGTACTCGGTTTGGGCTCAGGGGTCCCAAGGGGTACCTTTGGATCCGGGTGGTCGGCGAGACTTCTCCGGTTGGAAGGGTGGCAACTCAGTTTGGGCTGGTTGAGTTTCATAAGGTTGGGGGAAGCTTTTGGTTGCAGGGATACAACATAGCAAAATAGCAGCAAAGGGGATCCACTAAGCTATTAAGAGGTATTTCTCTTAAAGGTATATTAATCAATTTCTAACCCTGTAAATCATTATTATCAAGTTATTGAAAAATGAAATTTATATGAATTAGTACATATATTATATGCTGTTACACCTGCAAGATATTTACTATTAGAAACAATAAAATAGCACATATAGTTATTCAGACCTGTAAATGTAAACTTTATGTTTTTTTTTTACAGACATGAAACTTAAACATAAACCACAAAACAAAAACTGAAATTTGACACAATATGTAAACAGAGTAATATGAGTAGTTTTATTGATAAAAACAAAAAAACTAGGACGGGGTCCTACAAAAATCTCCTAAATTATTTATATAATAGAGAGTTTCAAGAAAAAGGCATAACTAATTTACACACAAACAAGTGAATATGCCACAAAGTCATTAGAACTAAAAAACTAAATAAGTCATAAGTTGAATATAAAAATTGAGGATGTAAATGAGAAATCATAAGATTATAAAAATAATTTTTAAAAATATGACACATCAATAAAAACATCCCACATTAAAATAACAATATATAGATTTGGTTATATCATAATCAAAACATCATAAAAAAATGACAACAAACTTTTGTTGTTTTTTAATGAACAAAAGTCAATACTAATATAATATGTTAAAGCTGTCACATGGCACTTTTAAAACATTACATATTAAATGATTTTAAAATTATTTTCTATATTTTAAAAATAAAGTCACATGCTTGGGGATTTATGTTCCATTGATACTTTACCAATTAGAAAATGGAATGAATGGAATTTCGAAAAGTTGACATTTGTGTTTGATTTCCAAAATGATCAATTTAATATTTTGTTTTTTGAAAATATTGAAAAACTTTATAAAAAATTATAACATGAAAATGAAATAATGTAAAATGAGCACTTTAATTTTTAAAATTTGAAAACTATACTACATATTTTTGCAGGGATTAATAAAGAAAATAAAAAAACAAATCCATGTAAACTAAATTGGAGGGTTTGTCCGCATCCATTACATCCATAAGCTCTCCAATTTAGCAATCAAGTAAGGTTTCCCTAAACCCCGGACTCATAGCTTGAATGTTCCTATTTTTAAAAGTGGGGATAAAAAGAATTACTTTGGTTATAGGACAATCACGATTGTCCCTCCTTTAGCCAAGTTACATGGTATTATTCTGGAAAAGAAGATCAACATATGGATTAAAAGCCACAAAAAAGAGATAAAAGACTCATTGGAATTAGGAGCTATCATTCAACTCTGGAGCACCTTGTTATGCTTAGTATCATTGTGGAGGAGTGTCACAATAGTAAAAGCAATATCCTATGATGTTTCATTGACTTTAGAAAAGCATTTGACACAGTGCCCAAAACTAACCTTTAGAATATATTAGAAGAGTTAAATGTTTCTTTCGAGTTGAGAGATGTTGCGATAAGGTTGTATGAGAATGTGATTCTTGACTTTAGGAACACTAAGAGCTAGTTAGAACAAATTAATTGTAATATAGGAGTTAAGCAAGGTTGTACTATGTCCCCTACCCTTTTTGGCATATACATCAACAAGTCAGAGGATTGTTTGGAAGAAGCATGTTGTGTTAGTGCAACTGTGAAGCACCTGCAACAATTAATTAATAAGAATATGCGAAATAGCAGAAATGACAGAACTCATAATCACTTTTATATTGATCACAGGCCACTTCGAGGGGGCAACCTCCTATGAGCAAGCTCAATACAAATAACTTCACGGTGCCTTCAATGACCTTAACACACACTTATATACTAAGTCTATGCCCAATACTATGAGTCAAAACCAAGGGACATATAATACTACGGGATGACTTACAAAGCATATGCGTCCAATACTATGGGTCAATACTATGGGCTAATATAAACTATGGATCAACAAATACTACGTGACGACTTACAAAGCATATGCGTCCAACAACAATATACTAACATAGTAAAGAGAAGGGTTGGCACGGGTTCCTAACATCCCCTCTCCCTTACAAAAAGCTTTGTCCTCAAAGCTTTGGTTGGAGAAATTGCTGCAGAATCTGAAGAAGTGGTTCCCCGGTAGCATCCTTGGGTTGCATTTCGGGCCACTGACGCCTTTGGAGTGTCAGGGAGGATTGCTTGGAAGGCTGTAGATGAAGAAGAAGCCCATCAGGTGCGCAGAAAATGTGCTAAGAACGGTGTTGGTCGGCTTGTTGTTTCAGGCGAATTCTGGCCATGTGAAGATTGTCCTGCAGAATGAGAAGAATATGATCGCGGTTTCGAAGAACCGAATCACTTTCCTGAACTGGGGAGCTGCTAAGGGTGTATGGAAGAACAACTGGTGGTGTCTGTCCATAGACTGCTTCATATGGTGTCCTTTGAGATGTGGTATTGTACCACCATAGCGCTGCTAGGAGATCCATAGAAATAGTTGGCCAAAGCTGTGTAGGGATGAGCAAGGGTTTGAGCAATCCCGAAAGGAGTGTCGTTTCACCCTTGTTGACCTGGAAAGTATCACAGTCAGCCACCATCTGTTGAATTGTCATTTTCAGTCCCTGCCAAAATAAGTTACATTGTTTCCGGTCATACATTTTGAAGAACCCAGAGTGCCTTGTTGATGAAGAAGCATGGAGTTCATAGAAGAGATAGCCTTGTTGAACATATTGCAACCAATTTGGAACAAGCAGAGAAAGAGTTGTAAGAGAAACTGGGTCATCAATTGTGCAAGAAGGAGCATCTGCCACCATGTTGTCCTTACCCTTCTTGTAAGTGATCGCATAGGGATACCATGAGTTGGATAACCCATTTTAGGTGTGTTGGGGAGGAGACCCATTGTTCCAGAAAAATTTCCAGACTCTGGAGATCAGTCTTGATGCAGAAATAATTCCCTAATAGGTATGGCTGCCACTTCTGTACTGCATGCAAAATAGCCATCAGTTCCTCCTGAGAGGTAGATGCGACTAAATTCTTACCGAAAAGGTCTCTTGAAGGCAGAAAGCTCATTGGTTCAGCAAAGACACCCGCATATCTATCCAAGGAAGTAGTGGAGACCGTTGATGGGTGCATCTGAAGGGAATGGAGTTGAGTGATGATACCATGTGAATTCTTCTTAAGGATTTTTTCTAGGCAATGTGAACTGATGATGTAGAGAGACCCTGGTTGTAAGCCCATTAATTTGTGTTGTGCCCCATTTCCTGAAAACTGCATCCAAAGTTCCGAAAAATCCCATAAGATGGGGCCATGTGTGCATAACCATTAAATGCCCAAAACCACATCACATCCGCCTAAGGACAAGGAAAACATGTCAGAGAGCAGGTTATAATCTTCCATAGAGATACCCACATTGTGACACTTCCCCTTGCAAGGTAAGGTGCCCCCATTGGCAACCATAACTTCAAAGTTCGAGCAAGGATGGACAAAACAATTAGCCTGTTTGGCAATCCGAGGGTCAATGAAGTTATGAGTGCTACCAGAATCAATGAGTATGGTAAGAGGGAGATTCTTGAAGGATCCCCTGACTCGCATTGTTTGTGGGGTGGTGATGCCGGTTACAGCATGGAGAGAGAGCTCGGGTGGGTCGTCCTGAGAAGGGGTGTCAACAGGCGAGTGTTGAATGTTGAATTGATCATCTACTGTATTTGGAGCTTCTTCATCAAGTTCTGAGGCAGGCGGAGAATCCACATCCAAAAGATAGAGCTTTTGTTGTGTCCCCGAGTGAATTTCTCATCACTATTATAACAAAGCCCTTTTTCTCGGTGTGCCTGCATCTATGTTTCAAACAAATGCTTGATAGGAGTTGGTTGTGGGGCAGGCGTGATGGGAGGGCGTTGGGAACCCATATTTCTGAAGGGAACAAAGGTGGGTTTGGAGCGTTGTTGAGCTACGATCTTGTCCTCTGCCAACTTAGCCAACCCTAGGACTTCCATCATTGTGTTGGGACAAAAAATTTTGACCTCTGAGCGGATTTCATCCTTGAGACCACTGATAAAACAACTCCTGTAGAATTCATCAGACAATCCTTCTGTGTGATTGGCCAGTTTCTCAAATTCTGTCTGATACTCTCTCACTGTGCCAATTTGGTGAAGTTTAGTGAGTGCTCCTGTGAAGTCATCAAAAGCACTAGGACCAAATCGTGGTAAAAGGAGTTGGAAAAAGAATGTCCAATTTGGCTCGGGATGAGCTTTGATGTACCAACGGTACCATTGAAGGGCTTCTTGTTCCAAATGAAAGGATGCAAGTGGAAATTTTTGGACATTAAAAGTATTATGCAGACTGAAATATTGTTCTGCTTGGTATATCCATCCACTCAGATCAGTATCATTGAAGCGAGGAAAATCAAGCTTTGGACCACGGAAATTGCTAGAAGAAGAGAACCCATTGTCTGATGAAGACTCTGACTGTCGTTTGTTGTTCATAGCTGAATGTTCAAGATGGAGGCCGAGAAATTTTTCATCAAGATCCTGGAGTTTGGCTTGGATGGCTGCAAGTGCGTCTTCCATGGTTTTTGCTCCTGCACGGGTGACAACCATAACCAGGAGATTTTTTTTTGGGTTGACTGGGTAGGAAAACAAAAATAGAAACTGCTTCAATAAAGGAAAATCTGGACTTGGGAAAAAATCTGAAGGGTAATTGGGGTTTGACTAGGTTTTGGACACTGTCGAATAGACAGGGAAGCAAAAATGAGGATTTCAGAAGCAGGGTGAAAGAATGGGAAAATTTGGTAGAGGGGGATAAAGAAGCAGAATTCAGAAAGGAACTCTGTGGTAAAATTTGAAGGTGATTGGGTGAAATCTGAGGAAGTTATGGCAAACCCTAAAAATAGACAAATGTGGGATTTCGGGCTTTGGGAAGTGGAATTGGGGATAGGGTCCTCAGGAATGAAATATGCAGAATGGGATGACAGGGGTTCCCCAAAAATTTCAAGGGAAACAGAGTGAAAACAAGGGAGATATGGAGAAAAAACTATTTTTTTTTTTAAAGACTAGAGCGGCTACGGCTCGGAAGGGATCTGGAACAGGTAAATCTGCAATGGCCCAGAAGTGAGCAGAAATAGAGGGATCTGAAACGACGCTGAATGGATTGAAAACGACTGGATCTGGAACAACTTTCAGAATGGATTTGAATGGCTGGATCTGAAACGGCGCAGCAGTGATCAACAATAGTTCAGCTGAAAATAGATATGGACCCCAGGTATGTGCGGCTTCCTAATAGTTCAGGGGTTTCACTCGGCCACCAATTCTATCTGACGGCTTACGTATTGGGGCAGTACCCCTCACTCCACGGCTCAGGTAAAACTGATAACCGCTTTGCCACAAACGACAGCTCTTGGTTTACCTCACGGGTGGGAACTAGTCAATCAGGTAGGGGTCATTGCCCTTTTCGCTGGTAGGTCCTCTCAATGGGCCAGCTACTTCGGGGTTCCTGTGGTACTCCTCACAATGAGTTTTAGGGCTTATGCCCAAGTACTTCCCACAGTTAAGCGGATAGGGATTATTCCCAAATCCGAACCTGCAACAGATGCGAAAAAAAATTTGGCAAAAATTTCACCCAACGAGCCCAAGAAAGTGCTCTGATACCAAATGTGAAGCACCTACAACAATTAATTAATAAGAATATGCAAAATAGCAGAAATGACAGAACTCAAAATCACTTTTATATTGATCACAAGCCACTTCGAGGGGGCAACCTCCTATGAGCAAGCTCAATACAAATAACTTCACGGTGCCTTCAATGACCTCAACACACACTTATATACTAAGTCTATGCCCAATACTATGAGTCAAAACCATGGGACATATAATACTATGGGACTACTTACAAAGCATATGCGTCCAATACTATGGGCTAATATAAACTATGGATCAACAAATACTACGGGACGACTTACAAAGCATATGCATCCAACAACAATATACTAACATAGTAAAGAGAAGGGTTGACACGGGTTCCTAACAGCAACTCTAGTTGGTTTAGCTATCGTCCTTCGTGTTTGTGCTGATGATGTTGTTATTATGGTAAGGAGTCCCTATAAGTTTAACAAGCAACTAAAATTTCTCAAGTATTTTTACTCGAGTATAGTTATGACACTAACAACACAAAGGTTAGTATACTCAAATCCAAAAATATCACTTATGCTAATTTCATACATATGACAAAAACAACTTGGAGGAAGTGACTTCATATAATTATCTTAGAATTAATCTTCATGAAAAGCTTAGCTGGAAGTATAGCATTGCAAGAAGGATAAATGGAGGGTGGAAATCTTATTATGGACTTGAAAACAATTGTAAATCGACTGACCTTTATCTCTAGGATAAAAAAAATTCCTATTTGAGGCTCCTGTCACTCTTGTTAACTTATATGGTTGTGAAGTTTGGGGCTACAACATCTCTAAAGAATTGTAGATAAAGATAGAGCAAATCCAAAAGCATTTTAAACTTATAATCTCAAAATTAAAGGCAACGCCCTATCCTCTTGATAGAATCAAGTCTTTCTCCGATTGACAACATGCCTATGAATAGGTACGTGAAGTACAAGAACAAGATAAACAACGTGGAAGACAAGAGGCTTCCTAAGATTGCTTCAAACTCCAATCATAACCACATGCAACTCAAGCGGGGTTGGCATAAAGATACCAAGTCTTGCTAAATCATTAGGGAATCAAGGAAGAAGTCATTCTGCATAATAACATCAATATTAATTTAAATATTATTACATCTAAATTTAAGGTGAAATTGTGGCATGATAAAGAATAAGAGGATACAATAAATTAATATACTATAAGGAGGTGATCAACCCTAATCCAGAAGATCAAAAGCATCTCTTTGTTTTAGCTAACATAAATAAGAAAAACAACATTGCTAAAGTCAAAACAAACTCTCAGAAGCTTCATAGTGAAACAAAGCATTGGATGATTCCTAAAACATTATGGTACAAAGGATTTGTCATCATTGTGACATTAAGAGGGTTGAAAATGAAAACAACTTTCTCTTAGAATGTCTTGCATACACCCATATTAGATAGCAATTTCAATATATTCGTTGCAATACTAACCTTTTAACTCATCAAAATATGGGGATTTAGGGATGCTTTTGTCAAATCTTTTCAAGTAGAAAAACAAATTCTAAATCAGACAAATTACTCTCTATTAAATAAAATATATAAATTTATATAATAAAATAATGTCAACATAATCCATATAATGATTTCCTAAAGCCATATCTAACTTACACACAAACAAATGAATAAGCTACAAAGTGGCTAGAAACTAAGAAAGTAAATAAGTCTCATGTTGAATATAGAAATTAAGAAGGTAAATGAGAAATCACAAGCTTATAAAAATTATTTATAAAATGACATACCAATAAAAATGTCTTCATAGAAATATTAAAATAAAATATATAGATTTGGTTACATCATAATCATAACATTACATGAAAAGTGACAACAAACTTTTTTTATTTTTTAATAAAGGAAAGTTAATAATGATATGTTAAAATTGTCACGTAGCACTTTTAAAAAATTACATATTTATTGTTTTTAAATTTATTTTCGTGTTTTTAAAAATAAATTCACATCCTTTTGGATTTATGTCTCATCAATAATTTAACATTTAAAAAATAGAATGAATAGAATTTAAAAAAAATGAAATTTATATTTAATTTTTAAAATAATCAATTTAATATTTTGTTTTATAGAAATAAAAAAAAATTATAACATGAAAATGAATTTTTTAATAGATTAATAATTAGAAAAAAACAAAAAAAAATCTTTGTAATGTTGTTATTTTTCTAATAAAAAAGATAAAATTTAAATAAAACTAAATTTCAAAAATATTATATTGAATCTAAAATAATAATTTATATTACAATAAACTCAGTTGAAAAAAAATGATAAAAGTTTAAATAAAAGAAAAGTTTAAATTAAAATAAACTTCAAAATAATGTATTAAATGTGAGATGAGTATTTAAATTAAACTCGTCTCTTCATAATATTATTTTCAAAGTTGAAATAAAATGTAAGTTACATACGATTTTAAAAAATCATTTTATAGAAATTTAAAAAATATATAAAATTGAAATATTTTTTTTTTAAATTTAATTTTTGTAAGTTATATATAATTTTATATTAGTAATTAAATAATAGTGTTTTAAATTTTTTTATTTTAAATAATTAAAAATCAACCAATTAAAATAATGTTTATGAATTAATTTTGAATAACTAAAAAATGTAATTTAAAAGTTATATAATTTTGTTTTTGTTTTTATTTCAACTAATCTGAAGGGAAATTAATTATTTATTTTGAAATTTGGTAAAAAAAATTAAATTAACAAAACTATAAATACTAAATATTCATATTATATGATTCAATTACAATAAATATAATGAATAATTAAAAAAATGTAATTTAAAAGTTATATAATTTTTTTTTGTTTTTCTTTCAAATAATGTAAAGGGAAATTAATTATTTATTTTGAAATTTGGTAAAAAAAAAAATTAAATTAACAAAACTACAAATTCTAAATATTCATATTGTATGATTCAATTACAATAAGTATAATTGAGGATGTCGGAACAATTTCTATATTCATAATAATAATAAATTTATCTATCCAAAATTATAATTATTTTAAATATTTCATAATTATATTTTGATGATGAAAAATAAAACATTCAAATTCAAAAAATTATTCATTAAAAGCCAACCATTAAAACATAACATAAATAAATAATAAATAATTAACAAGAGCCAGGAGGTGGCGATGCCCCGACATTGTTAGTGGAAACATCGCCATGTATGTTTGAAATTGTGATAAAATGATAAAATGAAAATTTAACAAAAACAATGAAGAGTTGCCGACATTGTTAGTGGAAACATCGCCATGTATATTTGAAATTGTGATAAAATGATAAAATGAAAATTTAACAAGAACAATGAAAAGTTGACTTATAAAGTGAAAAGTATACTTCCTAAAATTATGATATAAACTTACAATATTGATATCATTTTTTGCAAACTTTAAATATTAAAATAAACTAAAATCTAAAAGTTTTTTATTTAAATGGCTATTGAAATTGCAATATATAATAAAATGAAACTTTTTTTTGCATTATAAAATAGAAGATTATTCAAATTGAATAGAAAGTTCAAATATCTCATTCAGTGAATATTTACATTCACAAGAGTTGAAGTTCTTAATATTCATCAATATTTTTTTTTAATTATATATATAGAAAATAAAATAAAAATTTATACAACATAAAAATAATAATGCTATTAAATCATTGATTATAAATGCAAATATTAAAATCATCTCATAGAAAATGTCATAAAATTAAGTAATGTTTGTAAAAGGAAATGCCTCAATGGGTTAGTTGTCATAAGCAACTTTTTGTTTAAAAATGTTGGGGAAAATAAATTTGTTTTCATTCTCTTTTTTTTCCACAATAAAAATACATATACTTGTTATTCAAAAATGAATTAAAGTATACATTGTCTTTACATGTTTACAACATTTTAAACGTCCATTACATCCAGATGTTAGACTTAACTTCTTAGCGATGATTATAGATCAACAACAAATGGATCTATAGAGCAGAGATACAGAGACAACAAAATCCTTTATAATTCTAAAAACAAGAGACAAAACATAATATCAAAAATGATAAAAAGCCCAAAAGACCTTCAGGGAACCTTTCGAGACCAAAACACCATTAAAAAGTTCCTTATAAGAAATGAAAGCTTCTAAATAAAAAAGAGCCTCCTTAAATAAAGTATTAGCCACAAAATTTAACTCCATAAAAATATGGCAAAAGGAAATAAAGCTAAAGGATTGTTGAATAATCCTCACCTTTTGCTTCCAATGCCCAAGGGCTAAAACTTCCGGTCTCTCTCTCTTTAAAACCAAATCTCAATCTACACCAACTTTAGATTCCCCAAAAACTTTAAATCTTAAAATCTTAAGAAATTTGGCAAACAACAAAAGGCCCCACAATAAAGTATAGATATAAATGGTGTAAAATTCACGTAAATATCGTACAATTTATTTTTTAATACATATAATATAGATATAAATGATGTAAAATTCACGTAAATATCGTACAATTTATTTTTTAATACATATAGTAAAATAATTTTTTATATGAAATCGATATATATTTGTAAGACTTTCACAATATTTATTTATAGAAAAAATACCATATGTCAAAACTTAAACATATTTATTAATTATATGTGTGTATTAAAAACTTAAAATCTTGATCAAAATTAAATTTGATTTTAATAATAAAAATCACTATAAAAAAACTTCAAAATATAATTTCATGGAAATCAAGTTTTAAGCAACCTAAAGTTGTGGAAAAATATTAAACAAAGTTATGTTGGCGATGTTAAAAGATCCATCTATTTGCAATAGATTCAAAAAACACATAATTTAATTGATCATTTAGGCTGAGTTCAACATGGTCATTGCAAAAATTCCATGTGATAATAAGGAAAAATTGTGCATGGTAGTTCATACAAATACAAACACTATCAAAAAAACCTTTAGCACTGTTCAAAAGAAAGCAAATATTGCTGGTGAAGGTGTCCAATGCATAGAGCAAATTGTTCTAGAAGTATTGTATATTGTGTAAAAGGAAAGGAAGACAGAATGTCTTCTACAAAACTACAAAATCTGCAGACATGGATCTGTTGTAGTGGAATCACATGAAGTTTGCATCAAAGTCTGTGGTAGAATGCCCTGCAACAAATTTTGGATCGATAGTAAGATCAAGCATATCAGACCAGCACTTGTGATGTTTTTTTCCCCTACACATGGAGTGTAGATTATTGTTAGAGAAATGTGAGGGAAAATAAATGTAATTTCGAGCACAGAAAATCAAACAGCTATTAAAATGGAGGAAATTTAATGTTCTAAATGTTACATGCATTTTTTATGTGCAATGAGTTGGTTGTGGAGCCTGATCTTCCAGTCTCATAGATGATTATTCAACCATGTTTGTACCCCAGGTTTGGTTATGATCTTGGCACGTGCAACATGGGGTCTGCCCCCGAAAGAAATTTTTGCTATGGGTTGGTTTTTCGCCAACAGATTACGGGCCCATGGTTTTGGGTAACCCGTGGTATTTTCCCATTGTATTCCCCTTTATAAGAAAGACATTGTAATACAGCTAGGGTTGATGGATTATGGATTATGCATTGTAAAGATCTCTGAGATCGTGGAAGAGAGACTGTGAGACAATGAAGAGGAAGTGCAGCGGATGTGATGTAGGTTGTATCCCTTCATTTGCTGGATGGTATAATAATAAGGACTGGAAATTTCAGTGTGGACATAGCCCATCTTGGGTGAACCATGATATATTGGTGTCTCTCTTGTAATGTGTTTATGTAATTTGTATTCGCATCTTGTTTATTGTTGTTGCTTTGCGATCCAGTTTTTCTAACACAATGATTGTTGGAATGCATAGAGTGCTTGAATAAAAAACTATGACTATGGAGCAATTGCTTCATGCCTTTGTTTAGGAAACAGGTCATATACAGTCATGGAGGCTGACATAGTGAATATTTTTTAAGAATATTTATTATGTTTCTATATAGGATGATGTGCCAAAGTCAATTGCCAGGTTATGTGTATGGAAGTTCCTATAGTTTCATACAAAAAGAATAGTTTTTTTTTTCAAGCAAGATATATGTAAATGATGGCTTTTACATATGTAAATTTACAGTGGATAGATGTCAAATAACCTAAAGCTATAAAAAACAACAGACACAACTTTCCTTTAGCTCGTGTTTTGGTTCTCATATGTTCCCAAGCAGAAATGTTTTCTTCATATGATATGTATAGGAAGAACAGTTTGTCATTCCTCTAGAAAAGAAGTAATTGACAAGAATGTAGCGAGTAATAAAAGCATGAAACTATGGAGAAGAAAGTGGCTAAGAACAATTCAGTTGATTAAAAAAACGGTTTCGATGTCATTGACAGTAGTTTTTGTAAATTTGAGTGGCATATTGTTTCCCAATCAAAAGATGACAAGAAACATAAAACAACTTGAAATGGTCTTCTCTATTAGAATGTTTTAACGAGTGAAGGTCTTTATCATGAGCTTGACGATAATTAAATACCAATGAAATGGAACTTTTTTTTTTAACTGTATGTATGAGCATTTCCTATATTCAAGATCTCAGGAGATAAATCTCTTTTTCCATATCCAATATATAATATAGAGTAGGAGATTGCAATGGACAAAGCCTATGGAAGTTTGATTTTAAACACTAAGAAATAATAGTTGGAGGGGAAAAATATATTGGCAATTAAAAATTACCTACATGATTGTTAATGATGAATCGTGTAAACAAATAAGGCCAAATGTGTTTTTTTTTTCAAACCTGTAGATTGCCAGAAAGAGACAAAACATCTCCAACCTAAAATGAAGAAACAATTGATGTTAGCAATAAACATAATCTAGATTCTTTGAAAATATTGCGAAGAGCATGTGTGTGCAAGTTGTAAATCACAACAACTATGGGTGGAACAAATACAAATGAGGAGGCCCATTGCATATTTAACCAACAGAAAGAAATTTGATTTTAACAGGTAAGCATGTGCCTAGTGCAAGACACTGTCAAGAGCATCTACTAAAACATTGACAACCATAATACATGCAAAGAGTGAACATGAAATTTACGTTTTCCCAGTGGTGTAAATGGACAAAACATTCAGAGGACATTTAATCTGGGTAGGAGGGATAATTGCTACTGGTATCAAGACGTATTCTAGATTCTCGTAACATATTATGTGACATCTATCAAATCATTTAGTGTTGTTGTTGAGATTGCAAATATTTTGACAACAAGGTTGATGAGATGGAGGCATAGACAAATGCAAAAGAAATTCAATGGGAAAAGAATTTGTTGATGCAAAGAAGCCGGAGGTTATTTGAAAAAAATGGTTTATGCTGAGGTTGCAAATAACAGTATGTTTTCTATGTCGCGGAAAGCATAACAATTTGGAACATATTGCAAATGTGTAGTTGAATAAAGGCACTGGAATATACTATAGTTAAGAGATGTGGCAAGAACAATAAGTTGGTTTTATTTGATTATCAATGCTTTGTTGCTGATCATGTTTACTTTGCATTTTTGAAGAAGGGAAAAAAAGAATAACAATGCAATAAACAGAGCGTGTAGATTGAACATCCAAATTACACTTGATGGAGACCAATCAATTGCATAGGCACGACCGTTGGGTCTGATCATTGCCCTATTGTGTTCTCTATTCAAGGAATAGGCTCGAAGATCTACTGCCCCTTCCGGTTTGAAAAATTATGGTTGTCGCACCCAAATTTCCATGATTCCTGTTATCACATTTATAGTAGCTAGGGATACCATATATTTTTTCCCAGATGCCAGTATATTTTTCAGCTAGTCCTTTACATTGAGATGCTTGAGATGAGCATCTATTTTTGAATTACTCCTATGATGATGAGCAGCAGTATATTCTTTTCCATGACCGAGTCTCAGGAAACTCAGATTAGATGATTGATGTAGCCATTTTTCCATTACAGAGCAGTATGTAGTTCCCAGAGTTGCAGTAGCAGGTTCTCAGTGGACAGATGATGTTTCAGATGCATTACATAGGTATATGATTGAACATGTATTATCTTATGTTCTTGGTTATATTGCTTTTGTAGTCGTTCTAGTGGCATGTTCTAGCATTTGGTATCATGATATGGCAATCATATATATAGTATTGAACTTGGTTGTTATTATGTATCTATCTAGTGTGCTGCTAAGATTTTAGAAGTTCTTGTCTGTACTCATTGGTTTTACCCTCCTTAGGAGAATGGAGGTGATCATTCCCACCATTACTTGGCTTGCTAGTGTTGGCATCATTTTCACTATCTCCATCCATCTGTTACCTTCCATTTATTGTTGTTACCCTGACTTACTACTTAACTTGTGATATGGAGGACTTTCCCCCACTTTAGCCTCTTTGTTGGATAAGCCTCCCTGTTGTATTGTGTCTCAGCTCTGAGTTGCCTAAGTTGTGTTGGCTAGACCTGAAACAGATAGTGCTACCATCATTACACTATATATGGAAACTATATTGTATATCTAAATGAAATCCCATTCTAGAATGTGTTTTTCAACACACGTGAATGAAAGGAATGTGAAATTATAAATCCAAGAATGTGTTTCTCAACACACACGGATCAAAAAGCTGAATGAAATGTAAATCCAAGAATGTGTTTTTCAACACACATGGACAAAGGCTATGTAAATGAAAAGGTCTAATTAAAGCAATGGTTTAATAAATGATATATCTAATGATTGTTGATCTTATATACATGTAATGATTATTCCTCATTAGCCTGCTGGTTATGATATGAGATGAAGTAAGGGACAACTAATTCTAAGTGTCCCCTAGAGTCTTGAGTTACGGTTTGCTAGGCACCTAGTCATGGAGGCTCTAGAAAAGATCCTCACGAAGCTGTATCAGCTTGGATGTGAGTTGTAGGCATCTGTCAAGATTGAATAATCACTTCCCAAACAACTTACCCATTTGTGAGACATTGCCATCCACTGTGTTATTGCTTGTCCAACATATGCTTTAGTGTGTATTCCCTTTCCCACTTCCAAAGTATCACAATGTTGAGTCAGTATAGTCATCCCTTAGCCTAGCCTTGCAGTTTTTCACCTTCACCCATCACTAGCAAATTGACCACAGCCATGAAGTGAGTATAGCCTTGAGGTTCTAGTCTTAGCTACTGTTATTAATGAAAATATTAAATATCTTGTTTTAGATCGCCAATGAAAGGATTAGTTTATGTTTATATTTCTATTGGAATGATTTATGAAGCATGCATTAACCAATTACACTTGCAGCACTTTGATGTTCTTGCCTAGATCATATTTGGGTTAGTTTCACTTGGTCAAACCTAGTTTGACCAAAGTCAACTACAGGACATGAGATGAGTTAGACCCTGAATGATAGCTATTGATGATATGTGTTCTATTATTGGTCACTAGATGGTTCCATGCAGCATTTACAGGCTCAAATAGTGTTATGTGGATTTTTAATGATTTTGATCATTTGCAGATTATTATTATTTTTACTATGTCCGGGCATGGTATTGATTTTATATGATTATCCAGTCATCCATATGGTGTATGAGTATGCATCTCTAGTGCATTTGGGTTCTATGAGTCCACTAGGATAGTAATTTTTCAGTTCTGGGCAGTTTCAGTTGGCATATGTCTCAGTTTATCACTTAAGTGCAGATTTGCCATTAAAAATGGCTTGTCAGAGCAGTTTCATGGTTTGATTGGTTCACCTAGGGTGCTATAGAGGGAGTATGGGATCCAACCACTTGCTTCAACTATATTTCCATACTCCTAAACATGTTGGTGCAGTCAGTTTTGTCCTTGGGTGACCAGGCAGAGAGATACATGCATTTTTATCTTTTACAGGTGATTTACAGAGGCATAAAAATGGTAAAATTGACAACAGAGGAATTCGATTTGGGATACTGTGGCAAGGAAATGGCATAGGAATGGTTTTGATGATGTGTATGATGTCTCCCACACCCTCCAAAGAAGTTGCATCAGTCAGTGGGGCCCTCACATCCTTCTCCAACACATTTTTATGGTTTCATGGTGCCTTTGGAGGCTCACGACTTTCCCTAATGGGCATGATTTTGTACTTAGATGATATATTTGATGTTATTGTGCCATGGGGACACACTAAGAGGGAATTATATCACTCCCTAGACCCACCATGAGATTTATGTTATATTTTCATAGTCACTTTATGAGGACGTCCTCCCTAGGGCGATTTGACAAGTGGGATATTTATGTTTTGGAGTTGATCCATGTACTTTATTTGTTGAGCTCATCTCAACCGTAGATTATAAATTATGTATCTTTTAATCTTAGCCACTCATTTCAAAGGTGGTTATGGTTTTGGTCTCTCCCACAGCTATAAAAAAGAGAGACCCTCTCATTGTAAAGGGACTTTTGGCTCTTGGCTTCTGGAATAAAAATACTTCTTTGCAAACTCTTGTCTTGTGGTTGTGGATGCTATTGGTGTTGATTGAAACTGTTCTTCCTCTGCACTGAGGATCTTGGTGGTTATTTTTCACATCTTCTCTTTACTTTTTATCTACAGGTGAAGAAGTCGAATTGGTGAGGAAGGCGCATTGGTTGGGGAGACTCTCCCTGCTCTCTTCTCTTCTCTTCGTCGGTTTCAGGGAGTATTATTGTCTTTGTAACTTTTACTTCTTGTTATCATGTTCATTATATGTATTTCTTCCATTCTTGCTTGAACTGATTGATCTCTTGTTGTCATTGGTTCATCAGGAAGAGGAGGGCACACGTGTGGAGCTGGGGAAATCGTGGGGGAAAGATACATCACCAAATTTTCATTTGATATTTGTGGGAACAATCCTCGGCATCATAGAAAACATTTCCATGACTCAGGTACGCTTTTGAGGTAAGTAATCTATTCTTCTAACCTACCCATCTGTCAATTCATTGTAATACCCTAAGTAAAATTAATCGAAAAATTCTCTGGCTCAAAAGACTTGGTTTACTGGCAAACCATTTATGGGTTTTTGGTATTTTGAAAATCCCTAGGCGGGTTCTCCAAGGCGTCATACTTGGAGGACTCCATTGGCCCAAATATCGAGGCACTAGTCTCCTTGAACCCTCATGCATTTCCTAAGAGAGTCAATTTTCCTGTCATTTGATCCATCTTGTTGAGCTTGTGTGCTTTGAAATTGTCACATCCATCTACCAAGCTGTGCTAGAAAGCCCTACTTCTCAAATCCACTCTTTGGGACACTTTCCCTGTTTTAAGGGTCACGTTTCCCAAGGCAACTGAATTTGATCTGTTTAACTAGCACCTGAATCCTCGAACCATACCTAACTATTGAATCACTGTGTGTAATCAATCTTTTCCAAGTCACATCTTCCCTAAGCCTCCATAGTGGTTTCATTTCCTTAAATCTAGGTTTCCATACCTGTCACCTTACGTACCCTATCTTGATAGCTTGATTTGGTGATTGGGTTTGATCTCTCCTGCCAGGAGTAGATCAGGGTCTCCACCTTTTTTATCTTGGGTTTTGATAACATAAAGTGAAGGGCACCTCAGTTGGCGTGACAACCAATCCTTTTGGGAACCGAGGATCTCGAGGTTCACCACTTTGGTTTCCTATCCCCTCTACCATCCTGTATAGGATCCATCATTTAGGGGTAACTACAAGATTGGTGATAACATTTTGGTACTGTTGCCGGGGAGGTAGAGGCTTACCTTCGGTGTCTGTGAGTGTCCATGCGTTATCTTGTATCTTATCGCATCCGGTATTTTGCATTGGTGATTTGTATTTTCCAATTCATAAATATTTCAATCACCATCCTAATGTTGGTTGTGGAGCCAGATCTTCCAGTCTCATAGATGATATTGTCTTAGCCGTGCACCGCGGAGGAATGTACACCCATTTTGCATTTTTAGGGGTTTGGGGGTGGAGCCCCCTGAGAAAAAATTTTGGGACTGTTTTCGCCAGCTGTTTTTCGGGCCCATGGTTTTGGGTATCCCATGGTATTTTTTCCATTGTATTTTCCATATAAAAGAAAGACATTGTAATATGGCTAGGGTTGATGTATTAGGTTTTATGCATTGTAAAGATCTCTAAGATCAGGAGAGAGACTGTGAGATAGTGAAGAGGAAGTGCAGCGGCTGTGCTGCAGGTTGTATCCCTTCACCTTGCTGGACGATAATAATAATAAGGACTGGAAAATTTAGTGTGGACATAGCCCAAGTTGGGTGAACCACGATATATCTATGTCTCTCTTGTAATGTGTATGTGTGATTATATTTTCATTTCTATTTATTGTTATTGCTTTGCGATCCTATTTTTCTAACACCTAATTCACTTATATCACCTCTCCTACGACATTTATCCTATTGTTGAATTACTTGTGTGGTTCACCTAGCGACTCCACTCCGCAACTCTATTGAGGACCGAACCCAACGTATTAATCTTAAGTTCTTAGAACGTCCAACAAATTCTAAAAGAATCCCTGCAACTTATACTCGAAACCGAAGACACATTAAAGAGAACTCATCCAATTTCTTTTGGAAGATTTCTAATCCTAACTCTTCACCGAGTCATCTTTTAGGATCTCCTTCATCTTCATCAAGTCCAATGGCCGAAACAAACACTGGTGGAAACCATGACAATCCTCCTCAGAACCCTAGGATTTTTGGAAGGAAGGCTAAGCCATCTCCTTTATATTTTTCCCAAATCCAGGGAGCCCCCCATGACATGCCAGAAAATTATTTTGAGAAAGTTCCCAAGTTTGATGGAGTGTCTGCTATAACCATAGAAGATCACGTTGACAAATTCTGGGAACATATGGAAGCATATGGAGCATTTGATGAAGATGTCTTCATGAGGGGCCTCCTGACATCTTTGGAAGGAGATGTCCAGAAGTGGTTTGATAGATTGCCTGCTTCGTCAATAGATGGGTATGAAAGTTTTGTCACAAAGCTTAACAGTGAATGGTCACGTAATTTAGATGGTGAATTTCTCTTGCATCAACTATTTGATATCAAGAAGAAAGAGAATGAAATAGTCCATGAATTTAACCTTAGATTTGATAAGACTGTAGCAGATATCCCTGAATATATTAAACCGAAATACCAAGCAATTGTAATTCATTATCTAAATGCTATTGAAGGATGGCTTGGATATCACTTAAAGGATAAAAATCCCAACGACTTAAAGACCGCTCAATTAAATGCAAATATTGTTGAGCAGAATGCAGCATCTATGGGTAAACAAAAAAAATTCGTTCACTTTTCCCCATCCACTTCTAGATCCAATCCTAAGCTCCGAAAACCTAAGGAACCTGTGAGTGAGCCAAAAGACACGAAGGACACGTTAGAGACAATGCAAGAAATGACGAGACAACTAACTGTCCTAACTAAGAATGTCGCAAGTTTCCATGATTATGAAAGACATAGAAACCCATATGGCCCTAAACCTTACTAGAACAACAATAGAATGCCTAAGGGAGACAATAATAGAAGACGTCCCAAGTATCCAGAAAAAATCTGATAAAAAGAATGTAAATTGGTGTGACGAATCTCAAGAAGAACCTTTAGACACCAACTATCCTGATGATCAACCTAAAAACATCAACTTCAATGAGGACATATCTTATGACGATGGTTTTGGAAGAATTCTCTTAGAAGAAGAGCCGTGGGAGCAAGAAGAATTAAATGAAGAACCAAGCTCCTCATGTTGTGCCATTAATCTCCTTGAGCCTAAGGAACAACCCAAGTTTAAAATTTACAAGTGAAGAAGTGATGATTCCCAGCAACCTTCTTTCCTAGACAAACGTAATATGAATAATGAAGATAAAAAGGAAGAAGATGAAATTTCCTCTTGTGACTATAGTTTGAATATTGATATAAAAAAGGAATTGGGAAAAATAATGTGTAATATGCCTGTGATTGAGTTAATGAAAGTTCCCTCAGTAAGGAGCCAAGTAGAAGAATTTCTTGAAGGCATTGGCCAAGAGAAGACTCCCGAGACTATTTTAGAATCTTGACATATACAAAGTCTTAGTGGAACAGAGGTTAGAAAAGTTGAAAAAGATCCACTTATCAACATCCATGCTGCTATTTATGAGAGAAAGAACGGTGGCCACCCTCCCTTTTACCTTACCTTGCATATTCAGAATATGCTCTTGCATAATTGCATGTTAGATTTTGGATCCGCCATGAATGTCATGCCTTTACATGTTATGAAGGAAATGGGTTTGGAAGTGACGAGGCCTTATGGAAATGTTTGTGGTATTGATTCAAGACATGTACAATCCCGTGGTTTGATCAAGAACCTGAGCGATGATCTCTTTGCATGCTCAGACATTTGAACCATGATGGATGTTGTTGTTATAGACTTGCCCCCAACATATGGAATGCTTTTATCTAGGAAGTGGGCATCAGGCTTAGGTGGGTACCTCATGATGAACTTATCATATATTTGTGTTCCCAACTTAGATGGTGCCTTAATCATGATTAATAGAGAGCCTTGCATTTATAAACACTTGGAGACTTTTGAGGAAGGGATAAAGAACACTTATGGGGATGAATTATTGAATAATGCCAAAGCTAATATGATTAAGAATGATGATGAAATTTGGGAGTTATCACAAATGGAAAACATTTTCATGGTAATGGGAGAAACTGATTCCTCAGATGAAGAGGATGAAATAACTGAGATTGCTAGGAGAATAAATTTGGAATTACTTAGGGGTGAAGTTTTGGAAGAGTTAGAACAATTGAGAAGTAAGAATGAAAACCAACTTCAAGGGCAAGAGCTTAATGATGAAGTAAATCAAGAACAAATTAATGAAAATCACACACCTGAAGTTGTAGATGATTTGGATGACATAAGGCGTGGTGAATGTATTCCAAGAGCAGTTAGGGAATTTAATGCACTTTATGATAATAATTTACTAAGAGAAAGTGAAGGACTTGAGCCTATTATCCCTTGGGAAAACCATTCCGAGCGAACACATCCCTCTCATGTATTAGAAAGTGATGACGAAATCAATGAATCCCATTATTCTAATGTTCCTGATTACTTAGCTCATTTATCTTTAGAATATGGTATTTTAAATCAAGTCATACTAATGTCTATAGAAATTGCAACACTCATACCGATCTCCTAACCAATAAAATATTACATTGACAAGACAATGGTCAAAAAATTTGCAAAAGGACGCCAAATAAATATCGTTACTAGAAACCAAAAGCATCCCAATGGAGAAACAACTATTACAATGTTTGAATCCCAAGAGACTAACGAAGAACAAATCCAACAACTTCTCTAAGGTTAAAGTGTTAAGGTTTTTAACAATGCCATATATAGATGAAGACAACCTTGAAGGATTTTTTTTTTTTTTATGGAACGAACCAACAAATGTAATTAGTATGGGGGTGTTTCCAAAGTCCTTTTCATAAACACAGGGACAATATGATAATACAAAGCAAAATAATATATCATACAAGCCAAAATGTCAACTTCAATTCATTTTCGCAATCAATTTGTTAGATCTAATTATTTACTAAATAAATATAAATGTTATTTCATACATTATCTATAGAATAATAAATTAAAATAATACATAATTCTATAAAAAATATGGCATTTTCAATTCTAAGTTTATATGTGACTTTCATTTGTAACAAAGTGTTCAACCATTAACACCTCTCATGAATCATGTTTGAAGAGAATGATTTATATGTTGACATGATGTGACACTATCCTAGGTATAATCAATGCATTCTAAAGGAATAACTACTCGACTATTTTTCGTTGTTTGCTACTCTAGATATTGCGTTTACTTTGTTTTCTAATGTAAGAAAGGAAGAGGGAATATACATAGTTTACACTCGAAGAATATGTTGTTCCTTTTGCATAAAAGGTAGTTATTCGTTTTGCCCAATTTTTCCATTAGGAAATCCTTTTTTTCCTTCTTGATCCACGTTGAAGGTTGAGTTCTAATTTTGTTGAGGCACTTATTTCTCAAGCGTGCCATCATGTAGTTCCTTAATTTCTTGAACCATATATTCTCTATCCTTCTCAGGGAAGGGAAATCTATGTTTTAATCCAAGAGAGACCTCTTATAGAGAAGGATTCAATACTATAAATATATTTTCACTTAAGACACTTTTTACATCATCAATGAGTTGGGAAGTGGCTTGAGCTTGCATCCTCCAACTCAAGATTTTTGAAACCTCTATAAAAATATTCGTCGTTTTGTTGGACAATAATAATATTCTTACTTGCACATATTTGATTAAAGTGGCCATACTCATGATAACCATTACACTTGAACGAGATTTCTTCATAATCCAACATTGATAGATGAGTCTAGCTATCAATTTGCAATCCTTATGCCTCATCGAGGCCTTCAAGAAAAAAACAAAATTTCAGATTCAAGTGCCTATCAACATGTCTAATTTGTGCTAATTTTCTATTTCTAAAACTATCCCTAGGTTACACCAATTGACTCGAGAATCTCATTATCCCCAATATATAGAGAGGCACAGGGGAATCTGACCCAAACCAAAATGAATCAAGGCCTCTCTTCCTTTGGATCAAAGGCTAAATTCCCTTAGGCCATATACAATCCAATGACTCCTAGAAACCATGAACTACTACAATAACAAAGGTGTGATCTTCTTTAAACAAAACAATGAAAGGAAAAGAAAAAACAAATCCTTACCATATAAGTAGCACAGGATTGTACCTTTCACATGAGAAAATCGTTATGTTTGAATCCTTGTTTCTTTGACTTTATGGTTCAACTACACTTTCTGAATTTCTCATCCAAGATGTGTTTTGTTAACAAAAATACATATCTGTGATACCTTGTAAAGTGGAATGTTCAATTTTGGAATCCCCTCAATCTTTTCCAATAAACTTTGAATGATTGGGGATTTTAAACTTTCTTGGAAACAATAACACCTATTCTTAAGTTTCTTACAAGCTGCACATTCATCCAATGGAAGGATATGGGCCACTGCAACCATTCTTCTAGCACAACTATCAAATCAATCTGGAAGCAACTACAACAAACTTAGAATCCCAAGGTATGAATTCAAGAATTGTGTTTGGTCAAATATATATTTGCCCTCTTCTTGAGTTGCTTGACTAGAGTCTTTGTTAGTATATAGACAAACAATAGTCTATTATAGACTCTCCTTATTTACCAAGATAATCTAAATTAATTATTACATTTATGAATTGTTAAATTTATTTTATTCTCATTTTAATGTCACATTTAAATGGCATAATTGCGAAGTTATTAATTGTTAAATTTTATTTTAATTTCATTAAAATGTGTTTGATTCAAATGGCATATCATAGTACAAGTAGGGAGATCTGGTATAGCTCACAGAGAATGTAACATACCCTTTTTGCTGAAAAAACATTTTATGTTGGAAACATTATGTTAACTTTTATTGTAAAGTTTTATATTGGATAAGTGTCCAAGGATGACTGTAATTGCACAATATTTTATTATTTAATAAATTAAATAGGAGACAAACACCTAACGGGACTGTTGAAAGAGTGTTTACTGACCCACTAGGTGGAATGGAATCGGGGGTAGAAGGCAATGGACAAGTGGTAGCATCATGATGCAACTAACTAGCTGTTGGTATGGGACAACTCTCTTGAAATGTGTTCATAGTTCCCTGGAATGTGGGACTGGAGCTTGAGGCTCATTTATTGAAAACTGACCACTAAAGACCTAGGCAGTCTATATAAGAGCCATCGAATTATGAACTGAGGTTCATCACTTTTCCTGACGAGGAAATTTACCTTGGGGTTTTGCTGTGCTTGCACCCAAGAGATTCGATGAGGGGATATGCTGAGTTTATGATCATGGTGTAAGTCTGCCTATTATACTACAGAGTGCAGAAGTTACATTGTTGAGTGCAGAAGGCATATTTTGAGTGCAGAAGTATACTAATGAGTCCAGAAGTTATATTACTGAGTGCCTTGCTTCTACACAGATTACATCTACTTAGTGGTTCAGTAAGCAAGCTCGGGGGTCCAAAGGAAGCAAGTAGTTTGGATGCTTCTTCTGGAAAAGGTTGGGAGGAACAGGCCTCCTTGGGTGTTTGTTGGCCCTATCTTCATTTACAGGTTCTACTTGTCTTTTCTAATTCTAACTAGTTAAAATTTCTATCTGCAATTATTGATTTATTGTTCAAGGATATTATTATACAAATGCATTTATTTTAGTTTCCGACTTAATTAGGATTCCGTATAATAATGATTATGTAAGATGAATTGAATAAAAATATTTCTTTGCATTTTTCCCCATGCTAATGTTTCTGCATCGTACTCTAGTACAAAGAAGAGATTAAGGTAGATAAATTCATAGGCAGATTGCCAAATGAATGAGAAGATCAATACTATTGTATTTCATTAGTTTTTCTTATCATTAATATTCTATAATAAATAATATAATTCTATGTCTTTCTCTTATCATTCTTTTCATCAGTTAAAAGTTTAAGGTTCACTGTATTTTTATTTCACAAATTTTATTTGAAATAACAGCTGCAAAATAATTATTTCCTAAGTACACAGTACTGTTATCCAATACTGCTAGCAAGTAAATATAATTCACAAAAACAAACATAACTCTTTCTATTACAAACAATGCATGATTATTTAGCACTAATCTTTATGCACAATATTTCATTTTCTTTTATATTATTTATTTATTTAAACTACAGTTAATCCCATTCACATTTAACATAGGATTAGAAACCCTATATTGTGGTTTCATCATTTTCCATAGTTATCACAACTATTAAACAAAGAACTATTATGCTATCCAAACAGAGTTTCGTTTACAAACTAAAAATTTATGACAGGATCACAACCCTTTGTTGATCAAACCCTAGAAGTATCAACATCTATCTCTCAGATTTAGAGTTTAGTTAAGGTTCAAACACCATCAGTTAACAACATAACAAGAAACTAGATACAATCTCATTACATAGTTGTGAACAAAAAACATTGGCTCTCGGCCAACACTTAAAATCGACAGACATGAACGACGAGTAACACTTTCAATACCATAAGCTTAGGCACAAAAACAATTATCATTTACATTCATTAAGACTGAAAATAAGAACATCTCGGCATCAACATGAGACTAAATTATCACGTTTTAATTGAAACCATAAACAATAAAAACCATAAACAATAAAAACCATACAATTAGCTCACTGTAAACATCTACTTTCAGAAGCTAAACATTTGTTATCATAACAGCAAAATTTTTTCGAGAACCACCCATTAGGGTTTGACCATTTTAAGCACAAGGTTGAACTTTTAATTCCCAAACTTTTCTTAAAATACAATAGTGGCAAAACGATAAACTTCAATTACATACAAACTGGAGTCCTGCTCTTAAAATCAAACACAAACACGATAACATAGGAAAACAAAGCTCTTGTATTATCAAAGACGGTAGAAGGGTAAAAACCTCTCCTTAGTAAATTTTCTGTTACAGTATCTACATTGAAAAGACCAAACACCACAGGCCTAACGCCAAATGGGTCGAGGGTTTCATCATTCCCAAGCTGTCAAACAACTCACAAGTATTTCGACGAAGGACATCCCTCAGAGCCAAGAAAACATGAAGTCTCAGCAAAGAACACAATGAAGGTCCACTAGTCATCTAACCGGAGTAACGAGTAACCACCGAATCTTACAGTTATCTCTTCACAATTGCCAGTTATCGAAACCTGAGTATGGTGCCGGTCTATGAAGATACCTACCATTTGAACACAGGTGTGGTTAAAACAAGCTTTTGACAGAATTCATTAAGCACGAAATAAAAATAACTGAAACCCTCAAATAGAATGGAAGACACAAGGTTCGAATCGAGAACATTACCTTTTAATTGCTTCCCGGAGCAGAACGCCAAAGACATTGCAAATTGTAACCATCACTCCATCGCCGAATGCAAAGAAGAATGGAAGAACAACTTTGAGAAAATATCACTTAACAAACGAGGAAAGCCGAATATCGAAGCAACCTACAGGTAGAACTGTTAATCACCCTGGAACCCTTGCAACAACAAGCTGCTACTGTAAAAACCTCACTAGAGTATCGGTCCCTAAAAAGCTATCAATAGGTTCTAGTTAAACATCAACAGGTCACGGTTTTGAACCGTGGGCACTCCACAAACAACTGCTAACGAAACCCTGAAGGCTCTCGGCCTATTGGACTCTCCACAAATCCATTACACAATACAATGAATGCCGAGGAACATTAAACTTCGAAACAACATAGTGGTGATTAGGGTTAGATCCCAATGTCAAAGACCTTGCTTGATCAACGGTGGAGATCATCCGAAGGGTTTTTCACGTAAACCCAAGCAACAACCATATTAAAGACACCATCAATACCATAGCCACCAAGGAGGACAACTCAGTTAAACTTCGAACCAAATCACTTACAGCTCATCATGATGTTTGAACCATCACCACACCATCACGTGCCTAGCACCATGATGATGTCCACAGAGACATTCCATTGTCTTGGCAGTTGGGAGTATTAAATGTCAAGGGAAGCCAAAGTGATTGCCAGCACGAAACCTTCATAGTGTTAATGTCACCCATTCATATAATGTATCGATTCGTTGATAAAACGCACAACTCGGTTATGTAATAACACCTTGTGGTAAGTCAAGGTTGTATTAGTTTCTTGCTAGGAATTCAATATGTTAAAGGGTCACACAAGGCACACATGAATTGTATATAATCCTAGTTCATAGGATTATGTATAAGACTCTACATTTATATATTCCAATATAATATAGAATTTGTATATAGTCTCTAGGCTAGAGATTGATCATGAATTTGTATATAGTTCCTAGGATAGCATTTGATTTTAAGTTTGCAAATATTTCCTAGGCTAAAGTTTAAATCAAATCTTGCACGTAATTCTTAGGCTCTAGAGCATATAAAAGAATTGCATATAGATATTGCATTTTATTTGCACTTAGCCATCACATATAGACATTGGTTATTCTCATAATTTGCATCAAATAGAAACTCACAATAACAATATATAGAGTTAAATTATGATATATTGATCCCATCTATTGTTTGAACAAATTAATAAAAGGTTAGTATAGGGATTATGAATATTACAACTGACATACTTCTGTTTTATAAACTAGGCTAATTGAAGTTCTCACCAATAGCATTTTTCGACATTATGTCTCTTAAATCATTAAGACTTTGGAGATACGGAAACTGGTTAGAAACTCTTCGGTCACATGTCGTAAACACTAAACCTCTTACCTGTAATCTGTGAAAAAGGACGATTCAAATGCTTTAGCACGAATGCTAAGTAAGCTTCGGGGCATCCGTAGGACCCCTTCATCATCAAACAGAAGAACAATAGTTAACACATATAAACTTATATCATTGGATCAACAACAAAAGAATTGTGAAAGTACAGTTGAGTAAGTTTAACATCTAAATGTAGATATTAATCATCTCGTCGCAAACATTACACTTTTGACCAATACAAAATTTAGTACAGCAATACAACATTTTAAGCATTTATTATATTTCCGCATAGTTAGATTATGCATTAAAATCTATATCAAAATTTTTTAATTTTTTGTAAATTTTGGGATGTTACATGTGGTGTCAGAGTGTGAGTTCAAACTCTAGGCCTGAAATAGGCTCACGCGCGCAAACAGAAAATAAAAACCAGAAAGCTTATGTTACTAACTTGTATTTTAATTTTATTTTTGTACAGAACGATTTGTTATTAATTTGCAGGTATGGACATACCGGAGGAATCAACAGAGGACAGATCTCCTCGTAATGAGCATAATAATAATAATAATAATGAAGGAATGTATGTTGAATTAAATAACCAATCTTCAAAACTTCTTCGTACTATAAAAGATTTGAAATCTGAGACAAGAACTGTTAAAGAAGAAAATGAACGCATTATGAAAGCACAGGAAGAGTTAAACCAGATTCTAATGGAGAAATACCATCACGAAGAAAGAGGAAGGAAATCAGAAGTAAATTCTGATTCTGGTACAATGTCCCACAAACATAAACACAAGAAGACAAAGAATGGTAAAAGTATTAGTTACTCTTCATCTAAATCTGATCGAAGTAATAGTAAATCTGATCATGACAGCAGTGACAGTGATTGCTGTTCCAAGAAGAGGAAGTATAAGCATCATGAACAAATTACTGGAGAGTTTAAAAAGATTAAGCCACCAACTTTTAATGGTGAAACTGAAAAGGGTGAGACAACTGAAGCATGGCTGTCTGGAATGAAGAAGTACTTTAATATTTACGATTACTCTTCTCAGTTAAAGGCCAAGATGGCTATTTACAATCTGATAGGAAAGGCGGATATTTGGTGGCAGGATCTTAAAAGAATTAAGAGCATAAAGGAAAGAGACGTAACCTGGAATATGTCTAAAAAGTTATTTAAGAAAAAGTTCTTGTCAGAATAGTACGATGAAGACAAGTCAAAAGAGTTTTATGATTTAAAATTGGGTACTATGAACATGAAGGAGTTGTGTAGCAAGTTCCTTAGCTTGCTGAGGTATGTACCTTACATGGTCGAAGAGAAGCCTAAGGTACAAAGGTTTCTCAGTTGTCTACCTTTCAACATAAAAGACCGGATCGAGTATGATAACCCTTCCACTTTGGAAGAGGCTATGAGGAAAGCTAATTTTTATTTTGATCAAAACAGAAAAAGAGAAGGAACAACTGGCTGGAAGAGTAATAAGTCTAATCATTTTGATCACAAAAAGAAGAGTTTTAATCAAAATTCTGGAAGTTTTAAGAAAAATTTTAATAACAGAAATTTTCCAAGTAATAATAATTACAGGAGTAATGCACCACAGAATTTACTGCTGCAAGAAATGTACCTAATAACAATAACAACACTAGGTATGCTGAACATAAAGGACCTTTGAAGTGTTTTGATTGTGGTGGACCACATAAGAAAGCAGATTGCCCACGCAACAAAAGGACAGTCAACAATATTCATAGCATACAAGCGGAGCCAACAGTTGGTGATGCGGCAAGAGAAATGCCAAGGATAAATGCAGCGCTGGAAAATCGTCAAGCAGACCATCAAACATCCATGGTCGAAATCGAAGGTGGAGCCCGAAGGAGATTTTTAGGTGGAACCAGACTATATTCTCGACAGGAGAGAAATTATGCTTCGGAATTGTACCATAGGGCAGGTAAAGGTGCAATGGAAACACCTTATCCCTGATGAAGCTACCTGGGAACTAGAAAGTAAAATGCGGGCAGCATATCCAGTTCTGTTCCAGGAAGGATCGGATGATGAATAAGCAACATCGAGGACGATGTTGAGCTTAAGTGGGGGTGTTTGTAACATACCCTTTTTGCTGAAAAACATTTTATGTTGGAAACATTATGTTAACTTTTATTGTAAATTTTTATATTGGACAATTGTCCAAGGATGACTGTAATTGCACAATATTTTATTATTTAATAAATTAAATAGGAGACAAACACCTAAGGGGACCGTTGAAAGAGTGTTTACTGACCCACTAGGTGGAATGGAATTTTAGGTAGAAGGCAATGGACAAGTGGCAGCATCATGATGCAACTAACTAGCTGTTGGTATGGGACAACTCCCTTGAAATGTGGTCATTGTGCCATGGAAGGTGGGACTGGAGCTTGAGGCTCATTTATTGAAAACCGACCACTAAAGACCTAGGCAGTCTATATAAGAGCCATCGAATTATGAACTAAGGTTCATCAATTTTCTTGACAAGGAAATTTACCTTGGGGTTTTGCTGTGCTTGCACCTAAGAGATTCGATGAGGGGATATGCTGAGTTTATGATTATGGTGTAAGTTTTCCTATTATACTACAGAGTGCAGAAGTTACATTGTTGAGTGCAAAAGACATATTTTGAGTGCAAAAGTATACTACTGAGTGCAGAAGTTATATTACTGAGTGCCTTGCTTCTACACAGATTCCATCTACTTAGTGGTTCAATAAGCAAGCTCGGGGGTCCAAAGGAAGCAAGTAGTTCAGCTGCTTCTTCTGGAAAAGGTTGGGAGGAACAAGCCTCCTTGGGTGTTTGTCGACCCTATCTTCATTTACAGGTTCTACTTGTCTTTTCTAATTCTAAGTAGTTAAAATTTCTATCTGCAATTATTGATTTACTGTTCAAGGATATTATTATACAAATGCATTTATTTTAGTTTCTGACCTAATTAGGATTCTGTATAGTAATGATTATGTAAGATGAATTGAATACAAATATTTCTCTGCATTTTTCCCCATGCTAATGTTTTTGCATCGTACTCTAGTACAGAGAAGAGATTAAGGTAGATAAATTGATAGGCAAATTGCCAAATGAATGAGAAGATCAATACCGTTGTATTTCATTAGTTTTTCTTATCATTAATATTCTATAATAAATAATATTATTCTATGTCTTTCTCTTATCATTCTTTTCATCAGTTAAAAGTTTAAGGTTCACTGTATTTTTATTTCACAAATTTTATTTGAAATAACAGCTGCAAAATAATTATTTCCTAAGTACACAATACTGTTATCCAATACTGCTAGCAAGTAAATATAATTCACAAAAACAAACATAACTCTTTCTATTACAAACAATGCATGATTATTTAGCACTAATCTTTATGCACATTATTTCATTTTCTTTTATATTATATTATTTATTTAAACTACAGTTAATCCCATTCACATTTAACATAGGATTAGAAACCCTATCTTGTGGTTTCATCATTTTCCATAGTTATCACAATTATTAAACAAAGAACTATTATGTTATCCAAACAGAGTTTCGTTTACAAACTTAAAATTTATGACAGGATCGTAACCCTTTGTTGATCAAACCCTAGAAGTATCAACATCTTTCTCTCGGATTTAGAGTTTAGTTCAGGTTCAAACACCATCAGTTAACAACATAACAAGAAACTAGATACAATCTCATTACATAGTTGCGAACAAAAAACATTGGCTCTCGGCTAACACTTAAAATCGACAGACATGAACGATGAGTAACACTTTCAATGCCATAAACTTAGGCACAAAAACGATTATCATGCACATTCCCTAAGACTGAAAATAAGAACATCTCGGCATCAACATGAGACTACATTATCACATTTTAATTGAAAACCATAAACAGTAAAAACCATACGATTAGCTCGTTGTAAACATCTACTTTTAGAAGCTAAACATTTGTTATCATAACAGCAAAAAATGTCCGAGAACCACCCATTAGGGTTTGACCATTTTAAGCACAGGGTTAAAATCTTAATTCCCAAACTTTTCTTAAAATACAATAGTGGCAACACGATAAACTTCAATTACATACAAACTGGAGTCCTGCTCTTAAACTCAAACACAAACACGATAACGTAGGAAAACAAAGCTCTTGTATTATCAAAGATGGTAGAAGGGTAAAACCCTCTCCTTAGTAAATTTTCTGTTACAGTATCTACATTGAAAAGACCAAACACCACAGGCCTAACGCCAAATGGGTCGAGGGTTTCATCCTTCCCAAGCTGTCAAACAACTCACAAGTATGTCGATGAAGGTCATCCCTTAGAGCCAAGAAAACACGAAGTCTCGGCAAAGAACACAATGAAGGTCCACTAGTCATCTAACCGGAGTAACGAGTAACTACCGAAGCTTACCGTTATCTCTTCGCAACTACCAGTTACCAAAACCTGAGTATGGTGCCGATCAATGAAGATACCTCCCATTTGAACACAGGTGTGGTTAAAACAAGATTTTGACAGAAGTCATTATAGATGAAATAACAATAACTGAAACCCTCAAATAGAATGGAAGACACAAGGTTCGAACCGAGAACATTGCCTTTTAATTGATTCCCGGAGTAGAACGACAAAGACATTGCAAACTGTAACCATCACTCCATCGTCGAATGCAAAGAAGAATGGAAGAACAACTTTGAGAAAATATCACTTAACAAACGAGGAAAGCCGAATATCAAAGCAACCTACAGGTAGAACTGTTAATCACCCTGGAACCCTTGCAACAACAAGCTGCTACTGTAAAACCCTCACTGGAGTATTGGTCCCTAAAAAGCTATCAATAGGTTCCATTTAAACATCAACAAGTCACGGTTTCGAACTGTGGGCACTCCACAAACAACTGCTAACGAAACCCTGAAGGCTCTCGGCCTGTCGTCCTCTCCACAAAGCCATTACACAATACAATGAATGCCGAGGAACATTAAACTTCGAAACAACATAGTGGTGATTCGGGTTAGATCCCAATGTCAAAGACCTTGCTTGATCAACGGTGGAGATCATCCGAAGGGTTTTTCACGTAAACCCAAGCAATAACCATATTAAAGACACCATCAATACCATAGACACCAAGGAGGACAACTCAGTTAAACTTCGAACCAAATCACTTACAACTCGTCACGATGTTTGAACCATCACCACACCATCACGTGCCTAGCACCACGACGATGTCCACGAAGACATTCCACTGTCTCGGCAATTGGGAGTATTAAATGTCAAGGGAAGCCAAAGTGCCTGCTAGCATGAAACCTTCATAGTGTTAATGTCACCCATTCATATAATGTATCGATTCGTTGATAAAACGCACAACTCGGTTATGTAATAACACCTTGTGGTAAGTCAAGGTTGTATTAGTTTCTTGCTAGGAATTCAATATGTTAAAGGGTCACACAAGGCACACAGGAATTGTATATAATCCTAGTTCATAGGATTATGTATAAGACTCTACATTTATATATTCCAATATAGTATAGAATTTGTATATTGTCTCTAGGCTAGAGATTGATCATGAATTTGTATATAGTTCCTAGGATAGCATTTGATTTTAAGTTTGCAAATATTTCCTAGGCTAAAGTTTAAATCAAATCTTGCATGTAATTCTTAGGCTCTAGAGCATATAAAAGATTTGCATATAGATATTGCATTTTATTTGCACTTAGCCATCACATTAGACATTGGTTATTCTCATAATTTGCGTCAAATAGAAACTCATGATAAGAATATATAGAGTTAAATTATGATATATTGATCATATCTATTGTTTGAACAAATTAATTAAAGGTTAGTACAGGGATTATGAATATTACAACTGAAATACTTCTGTTTTATAAACTAGGCTAACTGAAGTTCTCACTAATAGCATTTTTCGACATTATGTCTCTTAAATCATTAAGACTTTGGAGATATGGAAACTGGTTAGAAAATCTTCGATCACATGTCGTAAACACTAAAGCTCTTACCTGTAATCTGCGAAAAAAGACGATTCAAATGCTTTAACACGAATGCTAAGTAAGCCTCGGGGCATCTGTAGGACCCCTTCATCATCAAACATAAGAACAATAGTTAACACATATAAACTTATATCATTGGATCAAAACCAAAAGAATTGTGAAAGTACAGTTGAGTAAGTTTAACATCTAAATATAGATATTAATCATCTCATCGCAAACATTACACTTTTGACCAATACAGAATCTAGTACAGCAAGACGACATTTTAAGCATTTATTATATTTCTGCACAGTTAGATTATGCATTAAAAGCTATATTGAAAAATTTTAAATTTTTGTAAATTTTGGGATGTTACAGAGAATTTAAGAAAAAAACAAATATCCCACTGGCAAAGAAACAAACAAATAAATATTCCTCTAGAAATGAAAAACTATATTAAATAGATAACATGGTTTTCAAATCTCAATATTTTGCGATTAACAAGGATGGGACATCAAAACATGCATGGGGTGCAAGGGATCTGAAATAACCAGAGGCTTCAAGCCGGTCCCTTCAAGCAACAAGTCGACTACACTTGACATTATCACAACACATGTGAACTTGGGAAGAGGTTAAGTGAATCACCTCGAGCTTCCAGCATAGACCTTCAATGAAACCAACATTTACTCATAGTTATATGATCAGTATGAATGTATGAAGGAGAGGGAAAGACCAATTCATTTTTAGCCATGATTATAGTTGGAGTTGAACATAAGACCTAATTTTCTCTTTGTGGTTTAGTTTTCTAAATTTTTCTTCTGGCTAAGTTTTTTTTTCCATGCACCTTTATTTCTGGTTGGGACTTCACATGTTAGCATGACAGGCTGGGGTTCATGGCCATAGGGTTACCATAATCAAGGTTTCCTTCATCCGACCACTTCAAGGTTTACATAGAGCAAAGAAACACTGCCACAAGATCTAAGCAAAGAAGGGTCTCACTAATTTAGTAATGAAAAGCAACATTATTTGGATCTCTTTAAAGAATTAGTCTCTATGAAAGACACTAGGATTCTAATATATCTCTACTTCTGCAAGTTCTTGGTAGGAAGTCCCTGGAGGAAACACCATCAAATTACCAACATGAACAACATATCTAATAATAAAGGGAATTTGGATATGGTTCACAGAAAACATTCCAAGCATGTTAAGAAAGGTAGAACTCGACGATGTAAGAACACTTACACTATTCATTCTTTCACCAAGCCTATGAAGGCTTAAATTCAGGCCATGGATCCATGCTACATACGTGATGACCTAGCCATTACGAAAGAACATGAAACACAACAAAATTCAACCATAACAGATCATAATAAAAGTTAACCAGCATTTAAAATACAAAGTTGACCATAACAAATCACATATAGGACGCAAAAAAAAAAGAACAAGTTTGGAAACCTTTCCTTTACTGGTGTTCACCAAGATTTCTACACCCAAAACCAATCTCTTGTAGAAGACAACATCACATTCACAACAAATCTCGGCTCTTCGCAGAGATTGAATCATTTTGACACGCACCATACAATTTATATTTGATTTTAAACCCAAAATAGAACAAACCTCGACTTCTTCCAAGCATTTAAAAAAACAAAAGGTTTTTCCAAAGCAAATCCCTGTCGGGCGGAAACCAGAGGGACGACTTCGAAGGGTCAACCTTATCGTGGTATGCATGGCTGCACCACCCAACACAAAAAATATGAGTGGAAAACAACGTGCTAACGAGAAGATTGCAGCAGGGTCACTCAACTTTGCATGAACACGCACAGAGGAAAAGAAACACAACAATGAACACATGCAATTTACGAACCAACACAACGAACTGAAACCCTAACTCGGAGGAAAACCTATAACACTCTGGCAGGAAAATATTATAGCAAGAATGGAAATTTTCAAAGTCTATAGAAAACTAGCAATCAGTTTAAGTCGATGTTTAGCAAGATAAAGAAATTTGTTTTGACAACTTCAAAAACCCTACACCAGCGGAGAAATTAAATCTTCAGAAAATTGTTTCTTGCATAAGAGAACACCATTGAACGGAAATTAGCTTGATAGGTTGGAAAATAACGTGAGGAGTACCTTTCCAAATGGCACGACCACCAGGATGAAGAAGATGAACTATGCTCCTCGTTTCATAGTTGCCTCTCCTCGACCTTTCAACGAACCTCCAGGTGGACACCAACAAAGAACAACATAGATATTGCAACCGGAAAACAACAGCAAGAGCGCCAAGGAACAAGCGGAAGATAGAAATGCAACAACAAGTACAACCCCTGCCACCGCCCTCCAAATAGACCCCTCATAAATCTAACAATGCTCAGAAATTAGACAGGAGCTCCCCATACCTGACATAACACTAAGACAGGAAAAATAATCGTTGAAATGACACCACCCCATTCCAAAATTAATGGAGCAAAATTACTGGAAACCGCTATTTCTGCGTTGATGCAAACCCATGGACACAGAACAGGCGAAAGGCATGGCCATCACCTTCGAATGACAACATGAAGGGAAAAACAAGCCCCACCAATTTAAGACCAGAAGACCACCACAACGTTGTAGCACAACACCACAATGAAACAATTAAACCACACACCACAATCCACAACCCACACCAACCACCTGCAACACATTTAACCCTATAATGATGCCACCATGCCGCTGAGGCCCGAGACACAGACTTCGAGGCCAACGTCTTGGCGGATGGACCCAATGAGAGTGCATAAAAATACCCATGTCGAAAATCAGCAAAAACCAGAAATTTCATCCATCACCCCAAAACCCTAAAAAAACCTTCGACCTCCACTACAAAATATGCACAGTGCCCTCCCGAGTTATGGCCCCGACCAAAAACTAAATTTCAGGAACATAATAGTAAATAAAACCTAAATCCATAAGTCAAAATAACCATACAATAAAACCAGGTCAAAAGAAGGGTCCAACTACCTATACATACACAACCAATTACCTTATCATGGTCCATTAAAGGGTACAAGGAAAATGTCCTTATCTTTATCTTTATGTCTACTAGCAAATACATAATAAAGTTGAGATGAGAGTTTAAAAATTAAGTTAATGATGTGTTTTAATTTTCGACAAGTGGTCGAGATTCAAGGTGTTAAAGCTTTTAAAGATTGGACCAAGTGATCGAGATGAAGGTAGTCTACTTAATTAATTATTCTTTAATAAAAAATAAATAAATAATTTTATAATATTAAATGATTTAATTAAATCATAACTAACAGGTTAGGATTAAACCATGGACGTTTCACATGGTTAGGATTAAACCATGGACGTTTCACATGAGAAAGTGTTCAACGAATCAATATTAAGTCCCTGTTGAAGATTGAAACTCAAACAACTCGTCCAACATTGAACTCAAATTTATAATAGTAGTTTCTTTTAACTCAAACCTTGATCTCCTCAACAAAAGACACTAAAATCTATGAAATCTCTTGATAATAGAAAAACTATAACTAATACCATACACTTAAAAATCCATTAAAACATTACATAAACAAGTAAAGTGCCACTCAACTAGCTCATCTAAAAGAATCGAATTAGCTTGTGCCTACCCAACTAAAGGGGACGAAAAAGCAAATTCAACTCATCATATTCCATTAAAGGGTTAAAAAGGGCAAATGCCCCTCATCATATTCCACTAGAGGGGGCATAGGGAGTATTCTTCTCCCAACTACACGTATAAAGTTGAGATAAAAGTTTAAAAATTAAAGTAGTTTCATCGTATTATTCTTTTTAAAGATTAAATAAAAGTAAAAATGAACTATTGTTTTCGGTTTTTGGTGGGGGTAAAGATAGTCATAGTAAAAGTGATTTGGTTCCACGGAACAAAGTCAGAAAAAGTGTCCAAATTTTTGGAAAATTGTTTTGTGATAGGTGTTTTTATTCTCGATTACTACTTTAATGGAATTATTCCTTTGAGATTGGCTTTCTTTTTAAAATTTAACAACTAAATCTTGTACTTTAATGGAACTATTCCTTTGAGATTGGCTTTCTTTTTAAAATTTAACAACTAAATCTTGTAATGAAAATATATGCTATAGGAAAAGCGATTCAGTTGCATAGAACAATTTCACAAAAAAGTTCCTCAATACTTAGGAAATTGTTTTGTGATATGGTTTCTTGAAAATGATTTTCGTAATGGAACTATTCTTTTAAGTTTGGCTTTTTTTCTAAAATTCAACAACTATATCTCGTAATGAACCAACTTGAATTTCTTTCTAGAATTTAATAATCGAATCTTGTGATGAGCCAACTTACTGTAAGGATTTCACTTTCGTTTCTAAATTGCATAAAATGACACTTGTTACAGGAAACAAATTGAATATCACTTTTCCCAAATAACTTAAATCCAATTTCACATGTGACAAAGATTTCGAGTTAGAGAACAAATACACAATGCAAAATTCCAAATTGCGGAACAATGATAACAAAGCATGAATGAATAATAATGTTCCTCTAGGAAATCTATCATTTCTCAAATATGCCATCACTATATCACCTTCTTCAAAAGCCCTCAATCTCTTAAATGCAAATCTGCATTTTGCTTATAAATATCATAACTCTGGTCTAACTTCTCAACCTATCCATGGATCTCCTGCATGCTCTCTACAAAAATATTTGCATCAACATGCTTTTAACCCCAACTTTCAATAACTCAACCAAGTCTACAAAACACTTTAGGGACCTGCCACACATTACCTAAAATTGACTTATACCAATGGATCTATTCACTGAATTATTGTAAGCAAATTTAGATTAAGTTATAACCAAATCCCATTGACTTGGTTGATCTCCAACCAAACTTCTCAACAAGATTCCTAGATTTTGATTAAACACCTCCGTTTGACCATTGTCCATGTATGATGCGTTGAGTTGTACTCTAACTTGGATCCGATCTTCTTCCAAAGAGTCCTCCAAAAGTGTCAGAGGAATCAAA
This sequence comes from Larix kaempferi, assembly GCA_027924585.1. Classification (NCBI taxonomy): domain Eukaryota; kingdom Viridiplantae; phylum Streptophyta; class Pinopsida; order Pinales; family Pinaceae; genus Larix; species Larix kaempferi. The sequence goes on along the minus strand of BSBM01000350.1, from coordinate 12,755,533 downwards.
TATATCTATTTGAAGTGATACTCATAGGTAGTCCATGCAATCTCACAACCTCCTGGAAAAATATCATAGCCACATGAGTAGCATCATTGGTATTCTTACACTGTATGAAATGTGCCATGTTAGAAAATATATCCACCACAAATGGCATTGAATCATAACTCCTATGTGTTTTGAGCAGTCCCAAAACAATATCCATCATATGTCCTCGGATGGCTTCTCAGGTATTCGTAAAGGAGTATAAAACCTAGTATTTTGACTCCCTCCTTTGGCCAATTGAAAAATTCTACAACACTTAACAAACATTTTGACATATTTGTTGATGCTAGGCCAAAAATGCCTTTCATCCACTAATGCCTTGGTGGACCCACTCCAAAATGTCCACGTAATACTTCGCTATGTCATTCTTGAATGAGATTAAATCTCAATGAACTTTGTGGAATACACAACTTTTGTTTTTTTAACAAGAACCCCTCTTGGATGTGGAAATCCAAAAATGGTGTCCTGTTTATACCCCATGGTTCTTTGCATTCTCACCATGCCTCTACAAAATTGGTATCATCTGCATACAACTCTTTCATACTATCCAAACTAACAATCTTAACTAACATGGTATTCAACAACATCACTCTTCGGCTTAATGCATCTACAACCTTATTAGACTTTCCAGGCCTATGTTTCAAAACAAATGAATAAATCTACAAAAACTCCACCCATTTCAAATGCTTATGATTCAGTTAACCTTGACTATTTATATACTATAGCGCCTTATGATTAGTAAACACCAAAAAATCATTCGGTAGCAAATAATGTCTTCATTTTTTCAAGGCTTAAGCAAGAATGCTTTTAAGGTTTGTCTGCACAAAATTTGTTGATAATCGATAGGAAATATTTTTTGTTTGATCTTGCTCAGCATTTTCTTCCAGGTTTTAATCCTCTCCTTATGCTTGTTTACTCTACCTTTCCGCACAACATTCCACCAAAGTGCATCATGCCCTTCTAGCTTTGTTGTTTCCAAATGAACTCTATTAGGGTCTTAAAGATGCTCATACTCAAAGCATCTCTCAAGCTCTCCTATGAAATCAAATAGAGTCTTTGCTTTCAAACTACCATAATAGAAAGAAACTTTTGTTGTGGCATTACCTCCATTCTTCAGAAAAGAAATTAGACATACTATTGGGTTTCATTCATCAACATGTTGTTCTTCCTCTACCTTGTCTTCTAATTCTGATTCAACTATGACTTCAATATCTCTAATTATTCTATTCTTCAACTCTTCAATTTGTCTCATCAATTCCTCCATTTCTTGGTTCCTCATGCCTCCTCAAGCTACTCCTCTTTGCGATGACATCCTTGGGAGTTGTCTCATAGTCCACAACCAGACTACCATTCACATGTCTCTCTTGGAACTACCTCCCACCACATTTCTTCCAACAATCACTAGCTGAAACAACCCTCTCGAGTCTCCTTGCTACCATGGTTACACAAGAGCTGAACTCACAAAACCCAATTCTCATGAGCAAATTAGTTCTAATAATTCTGCATCTTCTCAACCTAGAGTTAGATGTAGTTATGATACCACTTGACGCACAACCAAGGTCCGTAGGTTACCAACATAACTACAAAACTATATCAACACTATCATAGTGTAGCAACTACATAACTTATGCACTTAAACATTCATACAAATGCAAATGCTACATAACTAATTATGGATATAATTAAATGTAAGCAATTTAACATGAGGAAAAGGACATAATATAACTCTTTTTTTGAATCGCCTGGTAATGTCAATCTCTGGCTTACAATCTAGAGGTCTGTATCCCTCCAAGATTCATACAATCTCATAATGGCAAGATCACATTCTTAGTCTCAAACTCCAAACCCTAAATCAACACTTGCGCTCCTCCTCTTATGTTGTAGCATGTTGGAATTGAACCTCTCTTCAAGAGTACACATTCAATTTATAATTTCTTTGTAGCTATTCATTTCATCTAGGATTCCAATAGTCCTTGCAATGACTGATATTACAGGCATTGGCTCTATGATTTCCCATCCTTAGTGTGTGGTCAATTTCTCATAAATGACTTCCAACATCCCTTTTTTTTAAATCTTGGGTATTTATCTTTTACTCCCATAATAATGTGTGGATGTTTAAGCTTTATGTTTCCTCTCTCTTGTAACAATGTTGACCTCCTCTTCTCATCTTACTAGAAAACTAATAAAGAATGTAGATTGGAAACAGGGAAATTTTTTGGGGCGAAATTTTGTCAATTGGCTATTTTTTAGGTTTTTTTTCAAAAAATAAATTCGTTGTTTGGTCATTTTTAGTCTCTAATATCGCCTATATTTACATAAAATATGTTTTTTTATCATAATATTCGCCAAAATTTACAAGTTTCAGTAGTAAATTGTATGTTTCATATTTAATATGAACGCCTACCAGTCTATATATATGTTTTTTTCAATCCAAAATAATCACCTATAATATTATACTTGAGTACAATATTAGAATCCTTAGAAAATACCCTGATTGGAAATAAACATGTGATGCTAATTATGTGAGCTGGAGGATGTTCCTACTTCATGTGGTTTTCCTTGAATAACAGTGATGAGTTAGCCCACATTCATGGACAACATGTAATGATGATTGCTTTCATTACAACTAAGCTATGATAGGTTTTGTCATCTTAAAAAAAGAATTGGTAAAGAATACAAAATATTGTAAATATTATTCACGATATTATTTTATGGTGTGTATTATTCAACATTTTAATAGATATTATAGTGGTGAAAGTGGTTAATTATTTTTATATTAAAATTAATTAAAAGAATTATTATTTAACTATAACAAATTTAAACTAAAATAAAAATAATAACTAATTGTTTTTACTTATATAATTCTTTTATTCATTATTTTATATAATTGATTTTTAACATGCGAAAATTAAAATAAGTTTATAGATTTTTATATAATAATTTTAATTTAAACTAGACTAATTTTAATAATTAAAAGTAAACCACAAAAAAATATAAATAAGTAAGAGCTAGTAAATAAGGGATGGTGTGGAGAAGGAATGGTGATCCAAGTTAATCAAAATCATTCCACTCATCTTTGGATGGGATGTGGGAGAAGCTCGAATACGAAAGCAGGATTGATTGTTTTGTGGGGTCTTTTATGGTTTGCGAAGCAAAGGGGTATCCTTCACTTGTAGGTAACGGGGGACTCATTACTGATCATAAATTGGGTAGTTGGTATATCAAACTTGCAGGTCCTTCAGTTAGAACAATGGAGCTACAAGGTCAAAGAGTTGATGAATTATTTTCAAGAGCTTTATTTTGTTCATAACTACAGGAAATTCAATCAGCTAGCAGATAAACTTTCAAAAAAGGCAGTGGGGGATATGAATGGCTTCATCTTTTATGAGGATCTTGTGGATGATATTTTGGTTGATAGTGGTTTCGAGGCCTTCTTTTAAAATTGCCAGTTTATAGCTTATCCTTTGCAAAGATAATTTTGACAGCGAATCTTTTTGGGGAGATTCTATCAAATATATTTTGGAGATAGTTGGTTTCTAATATTGATCTTTCTTGAATGGTTGGTAATAGATAATTTTGATAAGTTTGTAGGAAAGGAACTTTTTGTATTTATATTGTTGAAGGGGAAAAGTATATGCTGTGAAAGATAAAATTTTCATAAAAAGTATATGTAAACTTTTATTCTCATATTATGGATAACAAGTTTATAGTAATTTTTCTTTTGAAAAACTAAGAACTAGTAGATAAAATCCAAATCTTATTCTCCACTAAATAAAATATATAAAATTATATAATAAAATAATTTCAAAAGAATTCATTTCTCCTTAATTACCTAAAAGGCTCATCTAAAAGGGGTACAACTAACTTACCCATAAATAAAAAGGAATGAACAAAAGTAAATCCACCTCACCGTGACCCACTGAACATGCCAAACATGATGTTCTTTTCGTGTCTCTCAAAAGTATAATAAAGAGATCAGAAATTAATTTAAAGCAAACTTTACATAATAAATCTGAGCTGAGAAGATAATTTAATTTAAAGCAAATTCTTCGTAATATTATTTTCAATAAAAGTTTAATTTTTGGTAAATAATAGTTAAAAAAATCAATTTTATGAAAAATTAAATAGTACATAAAAAGTCGAAAGATGAGTTTAAATTAAAGTAAATTCCTCGTAATATTCTTTTCAAAGTTTGAAATAAGAATTTTAAATATTATTTTTTAGTTGTATATTATTTTACAATATTGATTAATATGGAAATTAAAAAATTGTTGTAAATTTTTATGTAATAAGTTTAATTAAATTGTGTACAAATTAAAATAGGCATTGTAGATTTTTATTTAATAAGTTAATTTAAAGATGTTGTAATTTAAATGTTTTAGGAATTTGTTTTTAGGGGATCAATATAGTGTGGATGGGATTTATTTTTTTAAAATTTGGAAAGAATTATCTTGAATATTATATATTTATATTGTAGAATTACATTTATAGGTGTTTATATTTTTACATTGATAGGTGTTTATATTTAGAATTTGGGGTGGACTAACTTATCTATGCTTTTCTTAGATTGCACAAGAATGAGACAAGTGTATTGTTCACATTGATTCTATGGCAGTTGTTCCAAATTTGAAATAAACAATTTGAAAAAAAGAATATAAAAAATAATCTGTAGTTGATGCATGGATAATAAGCAGTTCGTGGAAGACAACCTGTTTAACTAGAAGAAGGCAAAAACAAGTAACAAGTAACAAGTAACATATAACTTATTTGTGGGACTTAACATGTGACCTATCGGTGTTCACCAACCACAAATTAAGTGACTGTGCTAGTATTACACCAATAGGTGTTTATATCGTAGAATTTGGGGTGGATTAGCGCCTATGCTTTTCCTAGATTGCATGAGGATGAGACAAGTGTACTGTCCAGATTGATTTTATGGCAGTCATTCCAAATTCAAAATAAACACCTTAAAACATAATATTCTTATCAATTGAATTTAACGATTTAAAAATCAACCATTAAAACATAATATTAAATTGTGTTTAGTTTTTTAGATTTTTATGTAATAAGTTCAATTAAATATCAATTAATTTTTAATATTTAAAATTGTCATAACTTTTTTTTATAAGTTAGTGCATAACCTTCTATTAGTATAAACAAAGATAGAGTACAAAAACAGTTGGGTGACCTCCCCCTAAGGAAGAGGAGATCACTTAGGCTATATGCATAGTATTATAGCTTAAGCCCCGTACTATTCTTTAAAACTTTACAACAAATTACCTGGTGACCTTCCCATGTGTGGGAAACTAGGTTGTCATAAGAAGTTAAAATTAATGAGACAAGTCCTATTCTTTCACAACTACCCATAATCCCCTAGTAGCTTTATTATTAGTTGGATAACTATCATATAAATACAAAAAGAGAGACCTTGACTTCCCAGATGCAACATACAATACCAATTAGTTAGGCCGTTTGGCTTTGGATGAGGTTCTCACTTCATTCTTCTTGTCCTTCTTCTTCGTCTCAAGCTCAAGCTAGAATGAAATTCCTCCCATAGCTACAACATCGTCCAACTGACGGTGGACCACTTCTAAATTTTCATACATTCAACCGATGAGCTTCATAACTTCCACCCTCTCCGAAATTCTTACTCTAACAGGACCTGGGAAAGAGTCGTTTTGATTTCCCAATAAAGGTTGTGGCGAGAGTCAGGGAGAGACTATTATTCCATCGCTCTAGCCTCCAAATCCTCAACAGTGTGTTCAATGCGTAGTGTCAAATCCTTACTACAACCAGGAGGCTCCTCATTGTGGGCCTTCTTCGAGCGGCTTTTCTTGGACTGACCTCACCTGCTACGAGCATGTTCATGAGGATCCATTGTGAGGGGAGCGCCTATTACTATTACCAAACACCCTCTCAACACTTCCATAGGCTAGACAACCTTCCCCCCGTAGTGGTAAAGTGTAGGGTTGCGATAACTAACAAGGAGGAGATTATCCCAAGGGGGTATATGATGATCATAAGGGAACAATTTGGTCTTATTTATACCACCACTCTCCTCCCTCTCTCTGTCATTCCTCATATTATTCTTTACTTTCCTCCTGTCGATGTGCTGCAAATCTATCATGAAATTCCCATTTGATTGCTCACACATATCCATGATTACAATGTTTGTGTGGTTGTACATCTTCCATATGATCTACTGATGGTGGATCGAGCTGAGACTATTAAATTCATTCTCCCACCTCTTGGAAGAGTGGTTAGCACTAACTATCCTATCCTTGACATAAATCCCATACTGCAAACTTTTTTAATTCTACATCCCCAAATCCTTTAACGCATCCATATCCTTTGCTTCTCTCATCCTCATGATAGCAATATTTCCTTTATTGTGTGTCTCTTTTTCTTCGTACTTATGCCACTCAACCTGCTGATTACGGATGATGCCGAGGACCTCCTTGTTCGCCATCTTTCATCTTCCAGCTCTAGAACCAGAACCTTTCGCCCCCTCCTCCATAAATTCCTTGTACTTGGGATTGAGTCCCACCTATCATGAGGTTAATGTGTTGCACATGAGTCACAAGGGAAATCATATCAGGACCCTATAGCATATGCCTACCTCAACTTGTCCCGCTAATCTAGTCTCTCGTCATCATGGTTCAGTCTCGTCTCCGTCTTCTCAACTACATCCGGGTTAAAATTGTCAAAACTTAAATGTTGTATGAAAATTTTATTTTCAATAACTCCAAGTAGTGTGAGGGAAAACAAATTATTTTATCTTGAAATTTGAGAAAAAATAATTTTAGATTGATGAAATGACATATATTAACTATTCATATTGCACAATTCACTTTCAATCGAAATATTTGAGGATAGATTTCTACATTCAAAACAACAAACTTATCAAATCTAAAATTACAATTATAAAAAATATTGCATAATCAAATTTTAATAATAGAAAAAAAAACAAATTCATAAAATATTTATCTTTCTCCATTAAAACATAATATACACCAATAAAAACCAATAATTAAAACTCTAATCACATTATCTATCTATAATACAATGAAGTCAAAATAGCCCATAAAATGATCTCCTAAGCTATAAAATAAAAGTGAAGGGTCCAACCACCTCATGCATGCACAACCAAGAGGGATGAAAAGGTGAATTCACATGGTCCATTCAAGGAACAAGGAGAATATTCTTGTATGTATGTCTAGTACCAAATACATAATAAGAACTTAGAACTTATCTTTATGTCAGGAAGAATATTCTCGTGTCTAGTACCAAATACATAATAAGAATATTCTGATCTTTATGTTTAATGCCAAATACATAATAAATTGAGGAGAATAGGACTTATCTTTATGTCAAGGAGAATATTCTTGTGTCATACATAATAAGAATATTCTTATCTTTATGTTTCATGTCAAATATATAATAAAGTTGAGGATAATATTTTTGTATATTTAGTCGCAAATACATAATAAAAATTGAGTAGTCCAAATATCAGTTATATTTAAAGGTTCGGTTTGTTTGGAATATGGTTGGAAATCTTGAAAAGTTCTTAGAATTATTGATGTCATTTGTAAAAAATGCATAATATGAGTATTACAGAGATTTTTGAGGATATTAAATTTATTTATTATTTGGATTTCACAATTTCTAATTTACCAAATTCCAATAAAAAAATTATCAAAAAATCCAAACATAAAATAAATAAAAAATAAATAAACTGTTCAAGAAAAATATTTTGATATTTATTTCTAATACCAAATACATAATAAAGTTAAAATAAATATTTAAAAATTAAAATATTAATGCATCTTATGTTAAGGAAGTGGTCGAGATTCAAGGTGTTATGTTAAGGAAGTGGTGAGATTCAAGATATTAATGTTTATAGGTACCAAGTGGTTGAGATTCAAAACAATAATGTTCCTTCGATCCTATAACTTATTAACTACAAGTTGGATTTATGTGTAACATTTAGAATCTATAATAATAAATTATAATTTAAAATATTAAATTAATAAATTTAAACTTACATTTTTAATTTTAATTTTTTCTTAATTAAAAAATATAAATATAAATTTACATAAAAAGTGTGTTGTAAATTTGTATGTTAACATGCTCAATTAAATAATAACTAACATTAAGTGAGATTTGTGCTTTATGGCTTTTACTTTTTTGGGCTCGCCTGAGAAAGATCTCTTCCTTGATTATATTTGATGATTCTTTAGCAGTTATCAATTGGGCTAGGGGCACATCTGCTCTCAATGTTCTTCTGCTTTCACATTGGATGGAAGAGGCCCGAAAGCTTATCCTTGAATTTGAACACATTCACTTTGATCATATATATAGAGAGGTTAATTTGGAGGCGGATATGCTCTCAAAGCGGGCTCTTAACTCTCAGGAGGGGGTCATCATGTGGCAGGAATGGAGGGATGATATACTCATTACACATGGTTCTTATCAGTTACATTGGACTGGATGATTTATGTTCACTCACTTTTTTCCTTCCATGATAAATGCGACATTATTATCTTATATGACATTAGCTTCTGTTGTGCAGATACTTAAAGAACTCTGGGTCCAACCTCTTGTTGGGCACTTATACATACTCTCATTTTTTGCGGCCTATATTACAGTCACGTGCAGTTGCTGTTTCGGCATATACAGATGGGGTGTAATTGTTGCATTACACTTCGCCTCTGGATGATGGTTTTTTGTGGTTGATTTGCTACATCATTTCAGATGCTGACTTTAGTATTTGTCTATATTCTGGGCCTAATTTTGATCAGTACATTATATATGTTGTGGCAGTTTTGGCCACAGTTTATGTTTGCTGGATACATTTTTGTATTGTTATATTTGGGACATGTGGCACTTATTATTGATATTTTCTGGGTTAGTATGACTGGTATATGTTGCTGTTGTAGACGGTATACCCCTGACAGGGTGATATGACTTTGTTTAAGACTGACAGTTAACTTTATTTACTATTTCGTATATTAATAATAAGTTGATTTTTTCTAAAAAAAAAAAAAACAATAACTAACATTCAACAATTAAAAATTCATTAAAACATGACACAAACAAGTAACTTGTACCGATCAATTAGCTCATCTAGCATCTAGAAGGGTTGAATTAGCTTATGCCAACACAACTAAAAGGGGCACAACTAAAAGGGACGAAAAGTCAAATTCACAAGGAAAATAACAAAAAACAAATCCACCTCATCATATTCCACTCGAGGAGCAAAGGGAGTATTCTTCTTCGAACTACAATATAATGTTGAGGTAAGAGTTTAAAATTGAAGTATGTTCATCGTATTATCCTTTTTAAAGCTGAAATAAAAGTAAAAGTTAATAGTTTTTAATGCTTTAAAGGTATGTCACATTAAAAGTGATTTAGTTGCATGGAACAAATTGATAGGAAAAGTGTTCAAATCCTTGGGATATTGTTCTATGATAGAGGTTATGATTAATGTTTTTATAGGAAAATGATTTTCTAATTATTATTTTGAATTTGTTTTTAAAGAATTAAATGAGAGAAATAGTTGTAAAGTAATGGGTCTCTGCTGAATTATATTTATAGTTGAGATATGGTTTATGTGTAATATTGAGAAAGTAAAAAAGCAAGCATCCTAAAAGGAGGCAAGATTTCTCAAACTTCTTACCCATCATGAAGGTATCAAATTTAAGGAGGTGTAATGTAGACATGGTTACACAGTTGACATAGCTACATTACTAGATAGAGTCATGGGCTTTCGTATGCCCATGTGTCCCAAGAATATGTAGAAATACTATTTTCCAATAAAAATATTATACAAATCAAAATCTAAAAAAATCAAAGGAAACTATTGATGATGCTATCTAATTTCATATTCACTAACTTATCCTAATTGGTTTGAAGCTTTGTGAGCTAGTGTAATGCAAGCTTCAAAGGTTATACCCCATTTTTTGGTATTTCTAATTTTGGGAAAAAATGAATTAGGACTCTTTTGTTGTGGGTATTAGGAAAGATTATTAATGAAAAGTCCTTATGTTACTATGATTTAGTAAACTTGTTGTGTCTTTATAATCCCAAAGTGGATGAGATGTGTCACGTCTGTCACATGATGTGGCACATGTTGGATCCAAAAACTAAATATATAAAAAAATTATAAAACCAAGCATGTCGGCTCAAATTTAAATTGGGTAGATTGTAAAATACATTTATATAAATATAGATTGAATTGTTGAATATCAAGCTACATGTTTTTTTAGGTGAAAAATATACATGGGCTGATGCACAATCATGGACTCCTTTAAATACACTTTAGATGCCACATAATACTGAAAAAACCTAGAACCTCTGACTTTAGGTGACAATTAGGAGTACTTCCTTAATGGATTTGAAGATGAAGTAAAAAGACAAAAGATAGGTAATTGAATCAGCTTTCATAATATATAACATTTATCTATAAACAATTTGTGTAAATGATTATAAAATCAGTTTCCGTTAAATTGGGTTTTCAAATTTTTAGCACATCATAACATATATGTTTGTGCGGGTGCAACACTTATTGAGGTAAATGATGTCCATTTTGGATAAAATTGTGTAGACATATAAAGGACATATGAGCCTAGTGCAACACTATTTTTTCAAAAAAAATTCATGAATTATTTATTATTATTATTAATTATTGAAGTCAAAAAACGTTGAAATGAAAACGTTATGTGTGGGTGCAACACTTTAGGGGCAAAATTTAATGAAATCCTTGATTTCTATATATAAGATTGTAGAGCTTAGTCTCCTCTACTGCACCATATAGTTTTCTTGGGAAATGGTGAAGGAAATCAAAAGTTATATAAAAACCAATCGATGTATGTATTTTCGAAAACTGACGTGTGTCATTTAGAAAAATAATAATAAATAAATAAAATATACATTTTTATGAAAAAATTACATATTCAGAATCGTTAGATCGTACTCTACAATATTGTATATTTTCATAAAAAAACATTGTGTTTGTCATAGCAAAACATGCCATTGAAACTGAGCATATTGATAGAATTCTAAAATACAGGCAATAGCCCTGGTTTATTTGTTCTAGCCAATAGGTTCGGTTGTCTGAAGCTATTTCCGAACATCATGCCAAGCCTTGTTCTCGCCGAGCTTTTAAATTTAAAAAAAATGCATATCCGTTATAACGCAAGTGTGTTATAACGCATATGCATTTTATCCTTGTTCATATTGCATATGCGATTCATTTTGCACAAGCAATATAACCCATATGCGTTTTATATTTAGTAGCTTGGTAGGAGATTACAAAGGAGTTTACCAAGTTAGTGGATAGGCTTTGGGAGAAACCCCATCTAAAAGAAAAATATCATGGTAATTATTGGCCCCTCCAAAGCTGTTTAGTGTAAGTGTCGCAAAAGGAGTACGCTTAGCCTAAACTTTGTGAATGGTTGTGGATAATGAGGTCGGATTATTGGAGGTTCAAGGGATAGTCCAAAGGAGGTATTAGGATGACAAGGTTACCAAGTTAGGATGCCTTTCTTGTTTCCTCTGCATGATCAACCTCAATGGGAGGAACAGGGTAAACAACAGCTGTAGGCTCTGTATATGGTTATATGTCAATTTAAAAAAAAAAATTACATATACATTGGTCTTGGAACACCATACACTTTCTCCCTCTATAACCAACCTCCCCCCCTTTGTCTATCTAACACATCCACATAACTTCTCTCCATCCCTCTTTATCTAACCATCGTTATTTCCCTCCTTCACCACCCCTCTACCTCTATAACCATCCCTCAGCCCTCTCTCTCTCCCCCCTTCCCTCTCTCTCCCTTCTCGCTTCTCCCCTCCCTCCCTCTCCTTCTACCTCCATGTGTTCCATCCTCTCACTCACTCCATACCTCACTTTCTCCCCCTACCTCCTCTCTCCAGCCCCTTCTCTCTCCCCCCATAATTCCTTCTCTCTCTTCCTCTCTCCCCCTCTCTGTCTAAATCCCCCCTCTTTCCTTATCTGGCCACTCCCCCTCGAACAAAATTACACACCTCTTGGTCTTGAAAAACCACACCCCCTCTTCCTATATAACCAACCTTCCTCCCTTTGTCACGCTTACACACATCCACACACCCTATTTGCCTCTATAACCGTCCCTCAACCCTCTCTCTCTCCCCTTTTCCTCCCCCTCTCTGCCTAAATCCCCCCTCCTTCATAATCTCACCACTCCCCCCTCAAACAAACTTACACACCTCTTGGTCTTGGAACACCACACCCCCTCTCCCTCTATAACCAATCTTCCCCCTTTCTCTCTCTCACACACATCCACACATCCACACACCCTCCAAAAAAATTCCTTTGTTGCCCCTCCCTCCCGCCAAAAACCTTTCTCTCTTCCCCCCTCCCTCCTGCCAAAATCCTTTCTCTCTCTCACACACATCCACACATCCACAAACCCTCTAAAATAATTCCTTTGTTGCCCCTCCCTTCTGCCAAAACCCTTTCTCTCTTCCCCCCTCCCTCCCGCAAAAACCCTTTCTCCCTCCCTCCCTCCCTCCCTCCCTCCCTCCCTCCATGTGTTCCATCCTATCACTCACTCCATCCCTCACTTTCTCCCCCTACCTACTCTCTCCACCTTCAAGCCTTCATCCCTCCATCTTTGTCTCCATTCCTTAATATCCATCTCTCTCTCTCTCTCTCTCACACACACACACACACACACACACACACACACACACACAATCCCTCTTCTCTATCCCTCGGTGTAACCATCCTTGACCATCCTTCATTTCCCTAAATCCCTACTCTCTCATTGTTATTATCCCACTCTCTCACCCTCTAACCATCCCTCCATCCATCATTGCATCTCTCTCTCTCTCTCTCTCTGACTCTCCCCTTATCACTCTTTCACCACTCCCCCATTTGTCTCTCTCACTCACTCACTCTATACCTCTATCTATACCACCACTCCATCCATTCCTCTCCTTCCCTTTCTATTTCTCCTCCCTTCAGTCCCCCCTCATATCAATGTCCAGAGACGCATCCCTCCCTTCCCCTTATATTTCTCCTCCCTTCATCCCCCCCATATCTCTCCACTACCCATCCCTCCCTCCCATGATTCAATCTACACCTTCCTCTCCCTCCTTTTACTCCTCCCACCCCTCTTTTAGCTTAATCAATGTAATGTTGGGCCATGAGCCACCCCATAGATCGTATGGATGGAATCTCGCGACTCTAAATTGTATTATAAGGGGATAAGGGTGCCATTATAGGGTTTTGGATGGGAGGGATGGGTCTCTGGACATTGACCATAGTCATGGAAGACAAGACAATGAGTCTCTAAATCAACACACATGTACTATAGATGGAATATTTGGCCTTTAGTGGGATATGGGTGTCATTATGTGGTTTTATGCACTAAGGATGGGTCTCAGGTTCTTAACCATGGTAATGGGACAAAAGTGTAACAGAAAAAAGTCTTAAACCACTACACATGCTTTTTAAAGGGGATATTTAGCCTTAATATGGGATATATGTGCCATTAGACTATTTTATGCATTGAAGATTGTTCTCGAGGCATTAACCATGGTCATATAGGAACCATTATGAATATTTCTAGACAAGACATAGTTCTGAAGACACTACCATGGTCCAAGGATAAATCCAATCTTCTAGGTATTAAATGATGTTTTTATGGTTCATGGACAAATGACAAGGTCCCAGACTACGACAAGCCCTATAAATGGAGTTTAAATGGGATAAGGGTGTCATTATAAGGTTGGGAATTTGAACATGGTCATGGAAGAAAAGGTAGGGTCTTAGGACCTAAATGAAGCTTTTATGGCTCATGAGCCATAAATGAGTCCTTTAATCACCACACATGCCTTCTAGATGAGATATTTGGCCTCTAGGTTGGGTATGGGTTCCATTATGAGGTTATGTGCATTGAGGATGGGTCTCGAGGTCTTAACCATGGGTATGGGTTCCATTATAAGGTTAAATGAGGTTTCAATATTTGATATGCACTAAATCGCATGTGCGATATATCACATGTGCGATATATCACATATGCATTATATCGCATATGCGATTTAGTGATCACGTTATACAAACTGGCGGTTAGTAAAAATCATAGAATTCATATCGCATATGTGATATAACGCATATGCGTTAAAACGGACATGCGTTATATAGCATATGTGATATGTGTTTAATAAATAATCTTGGGTTGCGGGCCGTGGGCCAGTTTTACTGTAGCTAAAGACACAATTCTTCTGAACCCACGCAGAGCGTACTATTCAACTTGCAATTTAATCATTTAATTCACATATCCATAGGTTTTGTACAAGTTTGGGTGGATTTCAATGGGGAATGTACGTAATAGAGGTCGGAAGTCAGCAAGGAAGATGCTTACACTCGAAGAAGCTGAAAATAAAAAAGAAAAGAAGAGAGAACATTCAAGAAATCGTCGGCATTCATTGGATGAGCAAATACTTCCCATTCCCGCTCAACAGACACCTGACGTAGAGGCTGAGGAAGATATTGCAACTTTAATGCAAGCTGGTTATAGCCAAGATGAAAATCTTGGTCCATTATTAAGCGGACAACCCCGTGAATAGTTCAATCATTATGTTTCTGACGAGACTCCGCAACAACCATGCCAGGTGGTTCAATTTCCCAATCGAAGTTGTCAGCCTGTAGTGGATGTAAACGTCACTCCAGCATTTCAAACGACAAGAAATATCACATCAAAACGAAAGAGAACTCCTAAACGCATACAATTGGACGATAGCGAATTGATTTCCATGGAAGGTAAGGTGGCTAAACACACAATCCTTCGTCATTATTCTCAAATAATGAAACAATATTTTGAACCAAAATCTGAAGCCAGTAAATGCCAATTGTTTTTAGCTTTGATTAATAAATCTAGAAGTATGGCAACTGTTAGAAAAAATTTAGGCATAAGAACATTGAAGAATATCGAATCAAGTAATCACATTGTTAAATCTCTTGCTGCTGCATTCAGTTCGATTGGTAGAAAAAATCGTTCAAAAGACTGTAATGTGGCTCGCCACGTATTGGCTAAATCAATTGTATGTAGATCCACAAGATAATGTCGTTTACTTAAATGCACATCACAAATTGTGCCTTTACATCCAAATACACATAAAAAATATTCAGTAAGAAGAGACAACCTTGATGTAGATGGACAAATGGAAACATTATGGGCATTTAACGGTAGGTTGCCCCGCAAAGGCATGAAGTTGGTCAAAGCAGTGAAGGGACTAGTGCACACTTTTTGGCACGATAACACTAGGCCTTCTTCTAACACAAAGGATGTGTTAAAACGCTATAGGGGTTCTATGAACAATGAACCTCATGTTAAACATTATCTTGACATGACACAAACTCAATTGTTCGAGATGTTTAAAGTTGCACATGTAGAGCTAAGGCTCGGGCAAAGATCTTTTGAAAAATGCAAGCCTTGGTATGTTAGAATCAATACCATCCAGAACACTTGTTGTTGTAGATACCACATAGAGTTTGATCTATATTATCATATATTTGCACATATACGTTGTTTTTTGCATCCTAACCATGTGCAGGAATGCTCAAGTACAGTACCGCCAATGCCATCTAGAGATTTCATCCATAACATAATGTGTCTGAGGCAAGGTGGGCAGACACATTACTTAAAACAATGTGTAGAGGGTTCTTGCAACAATTGTGGTGGGATATCATTATGGTCCGATTGCATCCATGAGAGTGAAGATCAAGCATTCGAGAATGAAATTGTCGAGAAGCAGAACTATCAATACGAGACATATCAGCTACGTGATGGGAAAGAAAGCAAGAAGATTAAATTGGTGACTTCACATGTGACAATCTACACGAATAACATGTTCATTTAACTAAGTGTACATTGTTTATGTTTTTTTATAACATTGTTAAATATTGACATATTAATATTCATGTAAATATTTTATGTTACAGTTTTATAACATTGTTTATTTATTTCCACCAGGTGCAAGTATGTGATTTTATTTCAGAGTTCTGTGGAAAGATCCAACAATACATTCAGCATGTCGATATGGCACGGTGGAAAGATGAGCAATTCAGAATATGTCGGGACACCTTCCCTCTTAGAACAATACTATCAGTGGTTGACTTTGCGGAAAATTACACCCTACAACCACAAAATGAAATACAAGTCAATACTATCACTCAGAGCAGGTGAGCATAATGGTCCATATCACTTATCGACATGGGCCAGATAGCAATGAAGAGAAACGTGTGATATTGAAAGAAAGTCACTTTTACATAAGTGACGACCGGACCCATGACATCCATTACGTGCAACATTGCTTTCAATTGTTCTATGATCATGTGATAGCTATGGATATACCATTTTATTGTCATTTGATTTGGTCAGATGGTTGTGCTGGACAGTTCAAGAATGCACGTGTATTTCAATGGTTGTGTTTGTTGAACGTAAAATACAAGGTGCCACATACATGGAATTACTTTGAAACAGGTCATGGCAAATGAGAGCACGATGGTGCTGGTGCATGCATAAAAACTGCCCTTCGTAGGGAAGAGATGAAGTTTACAGGTGCTCACCTTCGAGATGCTTCATCTATAGTTAAATGGTGTGCATCTGTGATGGGAGAACAAGCAACGAGAAAAAACCTAGTGCGGAGAATATTCTGGGAGGTGACAGATGTGGACCGATCCCAAACACATCGGGTGAACACAGTGCATGGAACTCGACAGTTTCATTCAATTAGAAGCTCAAACAACTGAACCCTACAAATTTAGACAAGATTGAAGGCTTGCTTTTGCATTTCTTGTAGCATCGATGAATGGGATGATTGTGAGTGTACAGATATAGTTTATCCATGGGATCGAGTGACACTTGGCACCAATTTCAAGGGGGTTAATGAAATAAACCATTTGGAAGATGATTAGACTTATATTTCTACAGACTATGATCACATATCGGATCTCATACAAGCACGGGAGATTCCCTCAATAAACCGCTATCATAGCACATTCGTTCGTGGCATATGAAACAATACCCCTAATTTCACTAAATATTGGAAAATACCTTCCAAAATCATTTTTTTTAACCCCCTCCCAATATGCCTTGCCAATTTAAAAAAAACCCTATTTTCACTAGATATTGTATGTATCAATTTTTCCATTAACATTTTTAATACCCCTTTATAATTCTACCTAGTATATTTATATAATACCCCTCTTATGACCCCACATGCATTCTACAATGCACCTTGCTTCTTTCAATGTATATTGTGGATGCACATTACTTCACCCACAATGCAATTAATCAACCACATATCATTATGATTTGCAAAATCTAATGGTCTAATGAAGAGATAGGAGATCACTTCTTGTATGTCACTAGAGCCAATGCACATAGTACAACATTTAGATTGCATGTTGTAGTTCCCCAATCGCTGACTAAGCCTGTTGTGGGCTAAGTATCCAAGTCCCCAGGGATTGTAACAAGCTCTAGGAGGCTGACTAAACATTCCAAGGCCTGTAATAGGCACGAGTGGTTGGGTATTCAATCCCCCAAGGCCTATCGAGGGCCTATAACAGGCCCTGGAGGCTTAGAGCCCCAAGGCTATTCGTAACAACTGGTTGAGTGATATTGGTAACAATTGGTCGTTAATGACCACTGTCTCTTGACTATGATCAATTGGAAACCCTCTTCACCATGAAACCACTGGCCTCAAGCATGCCTCAAAACGTGATTTCCTTGTGTACTGGTAAGCCTGAGCCTTGCCTCAACCCGATTTCTCATTCCCGCCATCTCTATTTGGCGGATATTTGTCAGCTAGCCCATATAAAAAAGACCCCAAAGTATTTTTGTATTGTTACATTAAATTAAAAAAACCCTTTGCCCCTTAATATATAAGCAATATAATTTTTAGGTTTTCATGATTATTTAATACCCCAATATGAATGAACGTGATATTATATTGCCTTCTAGTGAAGCCCCCGTGCATACAAGAAGGTACAAAAAAGTAAATTAGTAACTTACCTAAATCACTACAAGCCTTTACATTGAAAGAAATTTTATTTATATGTTACATGCAAGACCTTTTTTAATAAATGTATTTTTAACCTTTTTCAATTTCCTTTCACAGGTCAGATATATGCAGTGGTTTCCCTAAAAAATAATGAATGGGGTTCTGACTATTGGTTGGCATGTTGCTTAGAGGGGAAACAAACCATTCTCGAACTTGTTACATATGATGAAAATATTGAATTCCCAACTGGCTCGATGGTTATAAAAGGGGAGTACTTGACACTAGTAGCACAATAGAAAAGGTAGGGTGGGTATGTATATCAGGATTATAGACCAGGAGCTATTGCATACCACTTCACAAACCTGGTAGTTGGTATAAACATCAAGCTGCACACAATTTCGAACAAAAATAGGTCACATGTACGATACTTGCTACCTCATCATAGAGCATGAGAGATTGATCGACACCATCGGCAGCAGAGATGATCCAGATGGCCTACTCGAGTGAGTGCATTGTCAGGTGTTACTAGATTGTCCAGTGTGTCTAGATTGTCAGGTGCGTTATTTAATCCTTAAAGTGCATGTTGAAGCACAATTTCAATTATTTATCCTTTAGTTTATTCCCAATGTACTAAACCGTGATTGACGGATACCATTCACAGAAATAATTCACTATTCAGAGGATACTGGACACTATAAACACTATCCTACAACCTCAGGTGAGTTATCTATAAAAAATGTTTGCACATTTTCATTGGGTTCTCTTTATTTTCTTATGAGAGTACTAATGTTTAGCCTTCGTGTGCCTAGGATACAAACACTATCTATGGCACATTGGCGGCGCCAAGAACAACCGGTGTCTTTAGACACCAACAAATAGAAATCAGAAAATAACATGCTCTCGAGTTGTTGCAATTTACTTTTTTTTATCATCATCATTATCATTTGTAGATTCCTCATCAACATCTCCATCATCATCATCTTCATATGCCAAACGTTCTCTTGTATGTCAAGTTTATGAATATGCCAATTTTTACATATGACCAATAAACCCTAAGATTATGAATGATCAATAAACCTTAACTCCCCATAGAAACTAACCTACTGCTGCTCCTAAAATAAATGTAGACCTCAACTATTTTGCAGCCCTAACTAACCTTTATTTCCCACTCCTTAGGCTTCTAACATATCCTAGATACCTAGACTTACATCCCTAGTATCATAATCCTTCAATGTAAGGCACTAGTTAGGGTATTTTTTTGTGTCTAAACAACCTATAAGACTACCTCTTTTACTGACTGTAAATTCCCTTTTGGGTAGCCCTAAGTTCCTATTTTGACACCCTAAACTTTCCTAAACTAATCCTAGGACATACCCCCTTCATCTAGGCTTCCTATACTCTCAAAGCAAGGTATTTAGGCTTCCTAGACACCTACAGGACTGCCACTTTTTTGGACGGTCCTAACCCTTTATTGCAACCCTACTTCACATCATTTCACTCCCTAACATCCCTATCCTAACTTCCCTAAAGTCTTCAAAAACTTGGCCATCCAAAACATGCTACAAGAACATTTTAAGGACTGTCAAACATAAGTAATTTCCAACTATAATGATGCTGATTTTTACAGTGGTATGCAAGTAAAATTTGACTTTGGAAATTGTAAAAGAAACTTGGTTTTGCGTCCATAGCTTGTTTTCCATACATATGTGACTTTGATTATCACTTGGCATCGATTGGGAATATATTTGGATTGCATAACATTTCATTACTTGGCTGGAAACATTTATAAGTTTGACAGAGATATAGAAGATAAATCATCAAAACAAAGACATTGCAAATCCTTATGTCCTTGAAAGCTTGAATTAAAATCTTGTTTTGATACTTACACTTCTGGGACTTCATATTTGTTTGGCTGGAATCTTTCCTTTATGACAGTGGTATATTGATCTAGAATCATGTATTTTTGTAACTCATGAATCCCTAGTTAGTTTTTCTTGTAATTCATGTACATGTGTTTCTACTTCTAAGTCATGCAAGTATGTGAACTTCCACCTATGAACCATGTTCATCCCTAGTCGGTTTGTTGAATTTAAGTACATAGCATATGTATATGGTCTATTGGTTTTTACATGAATGGGAATAACCAATCTTATGATATAAACGTAATTTGTTCATAAAACCCTAGTTTGTAGTTCCATCTCTAAACTTGTGAACCCTAGTTATAGTACGCAATTTGTAGTTCATCAAACCCTAGTTGGTTTTCAATTTGTAAGTGTAGCCTAGGTATATGGGCTATTGGCTTCTACTTTAATGAAAATAACATAGCCTCTGATCTCTATACTCATGGATTTCTTATAATTCATTAAATCTTAGTTGGTTTTGCTTTTAATTCATGTGTACATGTGTTTCTACTTCTAAGTCATGCATACATGTGAACTTCCACTTGTGATCCATGTTCAACCCTATTCATTTTGTTTCATGTATGTGCATAGCCTAGGTATATGGCCTTTTGGTTTCTACTTAAATGATACTAACCAATCTAATGATCTAAACCATAAGAGTTCATACAACCCTAGTTTGTAGTTCCATGTCTCAATTTGTTAACCCTAGTTTTATTATGCGGTGTCTAGTTCATGAAACCCTATTTGGTTTGTAATTTGTAAGTTTAGCTTAAGCATATGGTTGTTGGATTATACTTTAATACAAGAATAATATAGCCCGTGATCTCTAGACAAATAGTGTTTTTTTAATGCTGCAACATGTTCAAATGTACCATATGTAGAGTTTGATATACAACGAATGATTAAGTCACTTGAAGAAGACCCATGTGCAGTTGTTGAAACAACCAATGTGAGAGTTGCATTGAAGGAAACTGAGCAAAACCCTAGTTTACAAAATGAATGGACAATGAAGTCACTGGGCCATGATAAAACGAGGGAGAGGCCCCCCTATACGTAATCGCACACCAGAAGACCAACGGAGTCGACGATTCGTTGATCCGACCTCTGGTTTCCGAGTTATGTCGAGTTGCAAGTCACATGAAATTGCCGTTCAGGGACACTTGGTGACTTTTGGTCCGGGAGAGAAAAAGCAAACGAAGAAAAATTGTGTGCCGTTGGCTCCTACAAGTGTGTATGGGAAATGCTAATGTAGGCACACTACCAACACTGGCTCGGTGGAGGGTTTTGTAGAGTTGACCCACCAATGCGAGAGTTGCATTGAAAGAAACCGAGCAAAAACCTAGTTTATGAAATGAATGCACAATGAAGTCACTGGGCCATGAGAAAATGAGGGAGAGGCCCCCCCTAGAGGTAATCACACGCCAGGAGACCAACGAAGTCGACCGTTCATCGATCCGACCTCTGGTTGCCGAGTTATGTCGAGTTTCAAGTCGCATGAAAATGCCATTTAGGGACACTTGGTGACTTTCGGTCCGAGAGCGAAAAAGCAAACGGAGCAGCAAGATTGCATGCCGTTGGATCTTGCAAGTGTGTATGGGAAATTTCGACGTGGGCACACTACCAACACTGACTCGGTGGAGGGTTTTGCAGAGTTGACCCACCAATGCGAGAGTTGCATGGAAGGAAACTGAGCAAAACCCTAGTTTACGAAATGAATGCACAATGAAGTCACTGGGCCATGAGAAAACGAGGGAGAGGCCCCCCTAGAGGCAATCGCACGCCAGGAGACCAACGAAGTCGATGGTTTGTCGATCCGACCTCTTGTTGCCGAGTTATGTCGAGTTGCAAGTCGCATGAAAATGCCGTTCAGGGACACTTGGGCATTAACCTCTTGTTTTAATAAAGCATATTCACCCTAACCAAGTGTTTTACACACTCTTTGGTTAATTCTGGAAATTACATGTGCACGGTACATAATCTATAAATTTTCATTGTGCACATTCATAGTTCTCACATGATGATTTCGAAAATGCTTTTACATTGTGCACATTCAAGGTACATAATCTTGAAAATGCTAAATTACATTCATGGTTCTCACTTGATTTATTGGTTATGAGTTTATTTTAATAATTTATTGGTTACACTATTTCCTTGTAACTAACCATTTCATAATTTATTGGTTATACTAATGCCTTGTAACTCAACATTTACACATAGTTTACTTTCATTTTTTCTTTCAAGATTTAAATTCTTGTTGCATTTCTTAAAGATCTAAAAGTGTTAAGAAAGGCGGATTTTTTATGCTAGCTCGAGATGAGAATAAAGGTAGAATTGTTGTTTGACAGTCCTTGAAATGTTCTTGTAGCATGTTTTGGATGGCCAAGTTGTTGAAGACTTTAGGGAAGTTAGGATAGGGATGTTAGGGATTTAAATGATGTGAAGTAGGGCTGCAATAATGGGTTAGGACAATAAAAAAAAGTGGCAGTCCTATAGGTGTCTAGGCATCATTATATATCATTGTGAGTGTATTTAAGTGAGTTGTTACAGGAACATAAAAACTAAGTTGTCACTTTCCTTCAAATTTAAGTGGTCTTTTGGGTGTTAATGCAAGTAGATCACAGTTGTTGCAGACCGTTGGTATATGTGTTTAGTGTGAAGTTACTTGTTGGTCTTAAATATCCTAAAAGGGTTGATTTTGATAATAATTGCAAACAAGTTTATTTTATGTGCACAACATTTTGCCAAAAAACTTGCCTATTTAATGAGATCTTAAAAGTATTCTTTAACAATTATACAACCAAGTATGGAAACATTTTTGGACAGTATGTGATTGGTAACATGATGCCAAGTGTATGAATGCTGATGAGAATGTGATTTTCAAGGCTTTCTTGGGACGATTTTTTTTTCAATATTTTAAACATCTAACACAACAACAACATCAAACAAACAAATTGCGACATAAATATAAAAAATAAAAATGATATATAAGATGTCAAGTGGTACATCACACTTTGTTATTGAAATATGATATTTATCCTAAGTCATAAGTCTTGGAAGGATGATACAAAATCACATCAAAATCACATAGTTGGCAGGATGATAAGTCATATAATGCACATCATGTTCCCATATCAAGTCAACCATATATATAAATCTGAACATTGCTTTATATTATATGTACATAATATAATGTTTTCGAAAATGGCATGCCATGGCCATAATACAAAATAGTGGATCATACTGTACATCTATGTGTATACAAACAAAACGGTACATGTATGTATCCCCCCTATACATGGATTCTATTTACCCCCCCTATACATGATTTCTATTTATCTCCCTTTTTATTGCCAATGTCAGTGGCTTTTGAGAAGTCAATCTTTCTTTTCTGGCTGCTGGATGGGCGCTCCCCAATGCTGAATGGGAGGATTGATTCTCATTTCCGGAGACTGGGAATATTTGTACGAGCTAATGTTGTACAATGCTCCCTAGGCATTGGAAATTGTGTTTGTTATGGAGTCTAATGCCTCGACTAATGATTGTCTTAAGTGGTCCCCCCCTCTAAACAGTGAGCTAAGGCACCTCAATGAACCCAAACGAGCCATAATCTCTGAATTCCAGTCGTGTTCCTCCTTGGTGTTTGGTTTTGGGTTTGTGTTTGTGTTTGGGTTTGGGTTTGGGTTTGGGTTTGTGTTCTCTGTTAAGATTAAAACAACAAATTCAAAATTTAATTAATAAATTTCGTTGTTTGGTTTAATATACATGTAACAAATTTTATTAAACTGGTTTAAAAAAAAACAAAAACTATTAAATTAACAAACACTTGAACAAAAAATTGAAAGGAATTTGGAAGGAAAGGGCCACCTACCTTCCATTGTATCCGAATTGTGAATTGGCTCTTCCAAATTCGCCTCCTCCTTATCTCAAACTCAAATCGACAATGCGTTTTATCGCCTTCCTGATAACGCTAGCCTCGACTGTGTGCATGCGAAAATGAGGCCGTGGGCCTCTATTTTTTTTTTTTGGTATTACAAATCACAAGTGCGATATATCGTACTTGCGATTTGTAACTCTTAAGAAACGCAAGTGCGATATATTGCACATGCGATATAGCACTTGTGATATTTTTATGTCATTAACTTACCTTCATGGAGATTAACAATAGTGCCCACCCCTAGTGAGTTCCATTTTCAATATATCTTCCCCCATCTACTTTAGCACATAAATTATAGGGTTTTGATATAGAGGCATTGTGTATTTTGGCGTCATTTTCCTCACTAATGGGTTACCTTAGGCTAGGTGAGGGGAGTCAGCGTTTTCTCTTGAATTAGTTGAATATCATGTGCTCAAATTCATGTAATTATTGCATTGTTGAGATTCATACACTTGAGTTGGTCACATTATATCATTTTGGTCAAATAACCTAGATACATAGAACTCTTTTCAAACAATTTATGAGTCTTTTTGGATCCATAAGCTAAATTTATTTGTATTGCATCCTTGTTACAACAGTTCACAAAGTGACATAAATAACCATATTTTATTTCCATTATAAAAACAAACATAGTCACTTAAAGTCACTCCATTTTGACGCACTATATCCTCAAAACCACCTTCCCTTGAGCATGGTCTAACTTGAAGGAATAAACAAATCCTGTAGAAAATTGATCCTAGTGTATTTTCATTACAAATTCCATAGTGGTTTTTACCAAATTTTTGAACTAATGATGTGTCAACAAATATGAAGAACATTTTAAGTGGGTGATTCAATGGGACATTGGTTTTAGGATTTCTCGTTCCACGTGGATTATCTTGAAGGGACCTCATTCACTTGTTTATAGGATTTCTCTCTCAAGTAGTAGACTTGCTTCACCCATCATGAAACTAAGTTCAAGAGTTTGTGCAATTTTGTACCCAATGTTGGGCATTACAGGAATTATAGATCTATTACATAGTTTGAAGACCTAGTTCCATATGAGAGTCATCAATATGTCTTCTTTTTCATCAAGGGATTCCGGTGGTTTTCAAATTCATGTAACTTGTGTTGTTTTTTCTCTTTGAAATTATTATGTTTGGTGATTTATATGTTTGTTTTCTTAGTCCGTGTATCTTTCACATGCTTTCTGTGACATTGCATTGATAAAATAGTGTGCCTTTCCCACAAACTCCTACCACTAAGAAATCCATACAAATAGTTTTTGAACCATGTTTCCATAACAAACAAATGATTTTGGCATTACTCCCACCTTATCCATGCCAATAGTTAGTATTTGGACAATGTCGGCTCACATTTAGGATGATAATATGTCGAGAAATATATTAAACAAAATAAAAATCAATATAGTAGAGGAATAAAATAAAGTGAAATCATAGAACACGCCATTTAATCTCTCATATAAATGTAAGAAATAAGATTATGCTTCTTGAATTTTCAGTTACATTTAACAAAAAATGCATGATCATTATTAATGTGCACCACATCCTTGTTACAACAGTTCACAAAGTGACCCAAACTATCAACAAAAACATTAAGAAAACATGTGAGAATTTCTCAAACACTTTATAGTTGAGGGGTCTGATTGGACTAGGTCTTGATCTCTAAAATGAGTAGCTATGAGAAGAAGACCGAGAATGATTCTCTAGGCCACAACCACTTTTCTTCATCCTAGTAGGATACAAAGGCCATGTGAGGGTTTTGAGAAATGGAAATGGACCTTAAGGCAAAACTATGGTGACCGAGAAATAAAGGGGGTTAAACCTTAATGGCGGATTCTTGAGCTCAAGCACCATGAATAACACCTAAAATGTAGAGGATTCTCTATAGCATTGCAATCCCCCACTAGGGTGTCTTTGACATAAGGTTTGGATATTGACGCCATTAATTTTTTTTTAATGCCTCGTGGAAAGGTTGCATGGCCTTGATCATGGTTACAGTCGGGAAACAACACCTCAATCCCTTCATGATGTGTCCCATGCATATAATGAAACATATGTTGTAACATATTGTATTTAATATAAAATCTAACATTTCATTTTAAGACATTATTATTTATTTTATTTCTTAAAAGCATTTTCACTTTTTCTATGCTACTTTATACTATGCATTTCTTTATATTATTAAGATAAGACTGATTATGTAATACCTTTTTGCTAATTTGAGTTTCCTTATTTGGGAGAATGTACTATTTCTCATCAGAAATAAAAATTCTTACATCAACCTAAAGCTTTGAGTTGTTGTGCACTAACTAAATTACAAAAAATTTAGATCACAATTCGGTGTCAAATGGAGATATCTCCATCCATATCCTCTAATTAAATTAAAAAAAAGGCCTTTCTTTCCATTATAAAAATGAACTTAGTAGTTAAAATAACCTAAAAAATATCACATAAATGTTATAATTTCTTTTTTAATTTGGCTCAATCAACAACTTGGTCTTGCTCATACTCAAATGACATAGGTTCCATTCCACTACCACTATAACCTACATGAATGCCCAAGCTACAACACTTGCAACACATAAGTTTAGTCAATGCTTGAACCTACTAAGTGGCAAGGAATTCCTTAAGAGTGCACTTTAATTGAAACCGAGTCTTATGATGAAACAATTTGTAGATGTTGTAACACAGTTTTGGTATTACAAATTGCACTTGCAATATATCGCACTTGTGATTTGTAACTCTTACAAAACGCAAGTGCGATATATCGCATATGCGATATAGGCTAACTAAGCTTAGCCTTGGTTTTGGGCTTGGGTTTGTCTGAACCTAGCCACAATAATGCATATGCGTTATTGATTTCTATTTCGGACATGCGTTTCCGATTTCTAAAGTGGCACTAAAAAGTGGAACCAACTTCGTGCGAGGGCCCACATCTAATTTCAATTACAATTTCCATTCACGCATCCTCACATTTTGAATAAATATTTTCATAAATAGTTACAAGACAACTAAATCTTTGTGTATTAGTTAGTCTTTCCTTGATTTGATCTACAAGAGAGACATATATTCACAACAAAATTGCAGATCAAATGGATTAAGAATAACTATTTTACTTCATAATTAATGAATGAATGCAATTTTTGCATATTTGTAGGATTTATAGTTGGCGCACGCATGATTCTAATGGAGAATATATTGATTATGTATTATTAAGTTAATAATAAAACAATAATTTAGATATTAGTTTTATGATAATTGTAAATTAACAATAATTGGGTAAATTGCAAGTATTTTACTTAATAATTAGTTAATGAATGCAACTTTTGCTTATTTGTAGAATTTATGTGAACTATAGTTTTCAACATGAAATAGTTGTCACTTAGACAATTATATTTGGGTAAATAACTACTTTACTTCATAATTAATTAATTAATGTAATTTTGCATATTGGTAGGATTTATGTGTAGTTGGTGCCTAGACAATTATAATGGAGGCAAACATTTCCTCAAATTTAAAACCATACAATGGGTTTGCACCTGAAGGAATTTGATCCCTCTCAAGGTTTGATAGAACCAGAGTTAAGATGGATCTTTGCTAGTATTTTACTTAAACGTCACAAAGAATATAAAAAGTAAAACATATTAAATGCAAATCGTCATTCAATTAAATATATTATTATTATATAAATCAAATTCTAAAAATAAATCACATATTTAAAACACAATTAATTATATATATATATATATAATACAAAGTTTCTATAAATCATATATAAAACCAATGATTAAAATAAAAATAATATTAAAAAAATTATAATCATAAATATTACAAATTTTCTTAAAAACATGAAAATTTTCTTTATAGAACTTGAAGTTTATCGTTCTTCCATATATTTATTTTAGTTTATTATTATTATAAGTTTTCAACCCCTGAAAATTAAATTTTAAAATAAAAATGAATAAACAAAATATATATATATATTAAAAAAAAATATAATACAATTTAAATAATATATAATTCTTAATTAAAATATAAAAATTTCTCATCACATAAAAGCTAAATTTGAAATTAAAATATGGAATTTTTTCATCACATGAAAGAAAGCTAAGACTTTTATAAAAACGGCCAGGGTTGCATTGTCATTATTTCATATTGAATTTGATGGATTTAAGAGATGTAGCGGTAGAGGGTGCCAAGCAGAGAAACTTAGACATGTTCAATCTACTGTTCTTATGCGGAAATGAAATGTTGAAGAGTTGGACAGAATTATTGCGCTGAGACGAGCGAGGTGCTCTACAACCAAGTATGGGGGAGATGTTGCCACGTAAGATAATGTAACATAACGTAACATAACATTACCAAAAATAAAAAGGAATTAAAAAATTCATGTCAACCCATAAAATAAAAAATTAAAACGAAAAAATGAAATAATTAAAAAATCCATGTTTGCTCATCAAATAAAAAATAAATTTTTTTCTATGTGTAAAAAAATTTAAGATAAATAAAATTATATATTAAGAAATTGGATCCCTCTTGGTGTTTTATAGATCTGGGTTTAAGATGGATCTATGCTGGTTTTATATAGAATTTAATGGATTTAAGAGGTATAGACGTAAAAAGTGCCAAAAGAAGAAATTGATCATGTGGACATGCTCAATTTATTGTTCAATCTTATGCAAAAAAGAAATGTTAAAGAAGAAGAAAGCATAGTAAAAATGATGCATTTGTTTATGATTGTGGAGAAGGTAAAGTTCTTGAAGGACTTCCCTTTGCCACAACTTTCAAAGGTGAGAAAAACAAAGAGCAATATTCTCATTCATTCATAAAAATCACAAATAACTTTTACCAATCACTTCCATAAAAATTATCACACAAATACCATTAAAAATAATTAAAAAAATCTCAATTATTCCCAACTTCCGAATACAATTTAAAAAATATCAGATATATCTAATATGGCTAAAAAGCCAATCATTAAATATTAAATATTAAATCTTACTAAAACTTGATATGAACATGAAAAATACTACCTTGATAATAGCTATTATAAACAAATTCAACTATATATTCATATGTGTACATCCCAAATATATAGACGAAACTTATGTGCCCGACAACGAGATGGGAGATCCAATGGTGCTCCTCTCAGATGCGCGTTCCCATAGGGAGAATCTGTCAGTGCATAAGTTTCGCCCACTCAATACATTCATTAATTTTTAAAAATAAATGTTTATACATTGCGCGTTCCCAGGGGAGAATCTGTCCTGCATAAGTTTCGCCCACTCAATACATTCATTAATTTTAAAAAATAAATGTTTATACATTGCGCGTTCCCAGAGGGAGAATCTGTCCTGCATAAGTTTTGCCCACTCAATACATTCATTAATTTTTAAAAATAAATGTTTATACATTCATTAAATTTCGAAAATAAAGGACTTCGTCGGTTTGTTATAATTGAGCACTAACCATTGATGGTTACCTTTAAAAAAAAAGTTGCCGAGTTAGATCAATGTAAAACAATGTGATGTGATACTTTTAAAAACAATAATTAAGAGGTCAAGATTGAACGGAATATCTTACTTTCTTTTTCTCTGGCAAATTTCACTACTTGTTCTAATTTTCAAACTTGTCATATGATTGCTTGATTTTTTTTCAACGACAAAAAGCTATACTTCATATGAAACATTACAACACATTTCAAAACTGAACCATAACCATCGATAGACGTAACAGTCCATGCTAACCATAGCAATTTCCCCACTGAGCTAACACAGCACAAAGTAACTTAAGGAAGGAACCAAAAAAAAAAATTAAACCTCGGCAGCTTCCACACTGCTAGCAAGATGGAAGACTGCCTTAGAACTACGAAAATAGCCACTTGTTAGAAGCCCTTTAGGGTAGAAAGACAAATGGCTGAACACAAAGCTCATGAAAGACACAAATTTAGGTGTGAATGCTCAATATTCCCATTAGGTTATGTACACATAAACACAATGAGAATTGACCCTTGGATTTCAGATTTCAAGAGGTCTCTTGGAATCCCAATATCACTGTCTGTCTCCCAACCTAACATATTAGTTTCCAAAAAACACCCCCTTAATCTGAAGGGGTGTATATGAGTCCAAGAAAGAGAGCTGAATAAGAGGCTTGACAATTTGACTATGCCAAGCAAGTTAGCAGAACTTGACTTCTCCTGATATGTACAAGTGCTCTCTAAAGTGGTGGTTTTGGCTAACCACCAACCAAAGGGGGATAGGAGAAGGTCATGTATTTTACTAAGGGTGTGGTTTAAAGCTGACCACAAAATCTCGATCTCAACAGCTAGAAAATCATGAACCATGAAGTGGTTTAAGGATGATCACAAACTCTAGAACTTGGCTTAAAATCTCAAAGGTTTTTGGAACATTCTGAAAGGATAGCAGAAGTTGTTTGTCTTCTACTAAATTAGTGGTTTTTGGCTGACCACAAACTATGGAACTTGGTGAAAATTCTCGCTCAGAGGTTCTCTGGAACATTCTGAAAGGTTAGTAGAATCTAGTGCAATATTCTACTAAATGGATAATCATGGTTCTAGCTCTCAATCTAGATACAACTCTGAGTGTGGTAGGATCAAGGATTTGGACCTAATACGGACTTGCTTGTTCCTACTTGCTTGTTCTCGCTCGCTTGTTTCTGACTATTCATCATCCTCCCCTATCAGGAACAATGTGAGGAGAAGAAGATGTCTCAACTGCAAGATGTGTTAATACTCGTGAATGAACTCTCTGGTATGACTTATATATCTTCTTGGATGTTGATGAGCATTGCCAAGAAGTCATCCATCGATAGTGAATCTTCTCTCTTATAGGTTTATTCAAACTGAAGCATCTATTTGATCAGTGTGTATGTTTTCCACAATGCTTACAAGGGTGAAGATCAAAACAATGATAGTTCATGTGGCCAACTCGATCACTGTGTTGGCATGTTGAACTTTGAACTAGAATGGACGAAGATGAACTCTCGTGGATGAATCTAGCACTCTGAAACTGAATGGGCTTGGAGAAGTCAGGAATGCAAACTATCACTTCCTTGTCGTATCTAAGGCTGGTTCTATGCTTGTTATGGATGATCTCTTACCATGGTCCGATGATGGGCTTGGAAGGAACAAGCAGAACCTATGTATGCATGTATTCATCTTCATTTTCTTTCACTTCTAATGGGGTGCCACTGATTTGTTTATGTGATTCTAAAGTGGTGTCATGTTGTGCATGCTGCTCAATGGAATCATAAAGAGGATTGTTCTAAACATGTACAAGTTCATAATGCTTTTCTTCTTGATGGAGCTACAACTCAAGTTGTAAGAAATAAAGAGTGTCTTGTGAATCTTTTACACAATCTCAGATGTGAGTGAGAATGCTCTTGTCGATCATGACAGTATTGTCAATAGAGGAAAATAGTAGAGTGTTCAGTAACTCTACAAGTTTATTTAATCTTGCCCTGTGAATAAGGACTCACTCAAAAGGAGAAGAGATTCTTCCAACTCTCCCCTTTTACAAACAAGACTTAAACTTTAAAAGAATGAAAGCTGTCGGTCTCAGCTTAGAATGCACCCAAGTACAATTCAACTCACATAAGACAATTAAGTACAGAAGGGATTGTTTGCAGGTTACAATTCTAGAAAAAATCACTGGTTTACCTGAGTTGATGATGCATTGTGGTGATGTATAGGCCACTGAAACACATAGGCCTTTGTACACAAATCTGCTCCTAGCTGCTACAGTCTTCAAACTTTACAAACCAGTATACGCGATAATTTTATCAATCACGCATCAAATTTAACAGCTCTAAGGCATCCCATGCAACTTCAATGCAGTCATTAATCAATTGCATAAGCTCTTCAGGATGATTGGAGAATTCAATTAGGTTAATTCCCACACTCACGCAACACTTCCAAATTGGTTCCAGGCATAGAGATAAACTTGGAAACAATTTCAGCTCCAATGCTCAACGATGTATTGCATGCGTATTGGAGTATGTGGTTTGTATGGTACATGGTGTAACAGAAAAAATATGATGACCTTTACTTGCGCTCTCATCACTTCTATCATACCTAAACTCAAATGCTACTACTCTCTTATCATGCTCTCGGTGCCAAGTTAGTAAGTGCCTCCACGCATGATCGAACTACTTTCCTGGGTCTCCACCAGTGCGCTCCGAATGGAAGATATTCCACTATAGGGTTTATATCAGGTCACAATATGTGTGTCTGCAAATGGAAATACACGCATAGGTTATGATAACACCGCCCACCAAAGGACTTCTCCATGCAATCACGAGAGGTTACTTCACACGGAAATACACAACTCGATGCAAGAACAATTCAGTGCACTGCTCCCTTCTTCGATGGAGTTTAATACGTTGCTCTCAGGTCAATTCATTGTTTTCTTCTTCAAAGGTCTCGAGATGACACTGGCGTGCAACCTCTCATCTATGTAGCCACAACATACCACAAGTATTATCGAAACAATTATGCCACACGCATAGGTCACAGTGCTCAATTTGCAGGTCGGGGGAAGAACCAACTAAATCACATATTATTAATGTAAATGACAGTCTCGGGTCTCAAATTATTACTACAAACTTAAGTTTCAAGATTTCATTCAGCAACATCAGTTTATAATCTCCAACTCAAGTTCTTTCTCTCGACAGATCTGGTCTCAACCTCAAAAATATGTCATTCTCTCCAAGATGAGTAACATTGCTCACGTTCTGTACCAACTCTCTTTCTACATTCCAACTTCATAACCTATAAACTTCATGTTCTATGACCTGACTATAAAGCCTAAAAGCTTATCTCGATTGCTGATTCCCTCCATCCAACAGACATAGAGCAAGGTCAACTATAAATACAATTGTAAAGTTATGGGAGGCACCAATGGTCTTGCCTGAGTTTCAATGATCATATGCCATTAGCCTTCAACGATCAATATAGTATGACAGTTTCAACCTGTTCAATATACAAAGTGGCAATTCATATTCCAGAGCAAATTGCTATGCATGTCCTTAGGGAAGTTTGCAGAATGTTTGGTATAGAACCACAGAAAAGTACACATAAGAAAAACAAGCACCATTCAAGCCATAGGCTATTCCATAAGAAGCCTAAAGGAAGACAAAGTAACAAATGGAAACCAGAAGAAACCCACAGAAGAAAAGAAGCAGATTATAGAAAAGAACCAGAGAAAAGAAAAATTAAATGCTTCTACTGTGGTAAAGAAGGTCATACTGCTCCCGAATGTTATAAAAAGAACCAAGATTACCAAAGTGTTGATGCGCCGAAAATCACAACATCAAGCAACAAGGGATTCTCTCCGGTAAGCAAGCCCAATTAGATCGCTCACCGTTTGGTGTCGGGAATCCGTTCAGTTAACGGTTCCGGCTACCGTAAGATTTAAAGATACTTGTTCTTTACAACGGTTGCAGCCCGATCCATTGTTTATATGTTTTAATTTTAAAGATGATATGTAAGTGCCCTAAGTTAAATGCAAGTAACTAATCTAAATTAACCTAAAACAGTATAAGCAAATCTAATCTATCCTTGCAAGGAGCAAACTGTAAATATGAGCAATACGCTGAAAGAAACATCTAAAGATCATACAGATAGCCAATAAATCATAAACATGCAATATCAGCAGAAGATAACAGATATTAAAGATAGCTTTAATTCACTGAATACATTCCATTACTCATTTAAGAGAGACATCATTGTACAGAAAGGAGAAAGATCATCCATTACACATAAATAATTCATAACAGCAAAGAAAGATCTCACTGTAGTATGTGAATGACACAAGAGTAGTCCAGCAAGCATTCAATACACATTTCTAGACAAAAACGTCTTCTCCAGGCTTTAATTAGGCGAAATTCCAGTTCATAGAGCAAGCAACAAAGTAATTCGCACCAGCCATAAAATTTCTTTCACCTGCAAAAAGTCCTCTGTTCCTCTTCTATTCTTCTATTTACAAATTTACAAATTGCTGCTTGAGCTGACAGGTGTGCCCTAAACTCTAGAACCTTCTAATTTGTCCTTTAGTGCATAGTTACAAAACCCACAGATTCATGGAGAGTCTCCCA
The DNA here is from genome assembly GCA_027924585.1 of Larix kaempferi. Taxonomy (NCBI): domain Eukaryota; kingdom Viridiplantae; phylum Streptophyta; class Pinopsida; order Pinales; family Pinaceae; genus Larix; species Larix kaempferi. The sequence continues at coordinate 12,721,490 of BSBM01000350.1, read as the reverse complement.
TATAAGACGAAAAATAGAGCCAGCTGTCTTTTAAAGCATTTATACAATAAAGGAAATTCAGCTTTTCTCACACTAAGACAAACAAGAATTCTGACGTTTTATCTATTTTATTTGGCTTCCTTTTGCTGGTTCGTTAACTCATCCCCACCAATTGGCTCGTTTGTGGATGTTTGGCCATCTACACTTTTGATATGGGTGGCCCATCAACTAAGATTTTTCAAGATAATTTTGCTCTGAACAGATATTGTTGCCTTTGCTGCAATCTCATGCTTGCGCAGATCAGATTTGACTTGTGCTGCTTCTTTGAGCTGTTGCTTCCAGAAAGTAGATATGCACAGCGGTCTGGCCAATGAACTGATAGATCTGTGAAAGGAAATATGACAGAGTTTTTTTTAACTAGATAGCCTTCAAGCATTAGCAAAACAGTTATAAAAAATTCAGAATATGCCACTTTCATAATATGGAAGCTGTTTTAACAAAATAATCAACTAATTCACAATTGCAGCTACCATTTCACAGTTGAAAATCATGAGAAATACTAGACGCAAATGCCAACAAGCTATACAAGCCACTGTGGTTTCATTATTCCAAGACAAACTGATGGAGGAATAAGGAACTTGAGCATTTAATGGTGTCATGTCATTCACAGAAATGCGCAAGTACCTAAAATGTTTTGTGCGCTTGGAGAGACAATTGAGTTCACGCAAATAATGCAGGTAAATAACACATGGGTAGTTTTACTGGGTTCTTCTTTCATGGCTGCTGGCGTCTATAAGTATGAAACAGAGCTATTCATAATGTTCCTATTGCAGAACCGTTAGGTCTTTCTCACATGCTCTAAGGTGGTTTTGGCCGAGCACTGTTATCCTTGGCAGATGGCAGAATGACTTTGAAAACCCCGTTCTATGTGTTTAATAAGGAGAGGTATTGAATTTATGAGTGCGGGGCTCGAGACCTTTCGCAATTAAAACGGCACATGGCCCTATTGATGGCCCTACCAACTCCGTGGTTGCACATGAACCAAAAATAGATTTTCGCGCCAAGCGACGAGCATAGGATTAAGACCGGTGCCAAAACGGTGATTGTAACTTTACGCTCCGTGCTTGTAGCGGTGGTCTAAGTGTTAGTCTCTACGCTGATGGACGACACCAAGAGTTGTGCCAGTGGCTGCGTTCAAGGGAGACACGCAGTTATGACGGCGAGAGCTATAGGAATACGTTTTGCGCTAAGGCAGAGGACTTAGTCTCAGCATGTGCGCTAACAAACAAATGTGCCGACAAGCTAAGGAAAAGACTTAAGAGATTTTCGTGTCGGCGTGATTTTAAGCATAGATTCTGCGCCAAAGCACCCACATATTATTAGCACTCGTGCTAGTTAAAGGCGGCCAGTTTACGTTTGAACTTTGCGCCAACGCGGTCGATTTCTATTTAAAAAGATGCACCGGTTATGGAGTTTACAGTCAATATTCCCGGCAAGCGAAAGATTTAGCATTAGTGACTGCGCTAAAGGGCGGCCGACTTATAGTAAAAAATTGCGCGCCGAAGCGGCTGAGTTAAGGCTAAAAAAATGCACCGACATATCATTAGCGAATGCGCTAAGCGGAAGACTTATGGTTAGCAAATGCGCCAAGGGGCGGCCGACTTATAGTCAAAAATCTCGCGCCGAATGGTAAAAGGTCTAAGATTTGCAAAAGGGGTCGGCTGACTTATATTCAACATTTGCGCCAAACAGAAGATTTACGATTGTCAAATGTGCCAAGCAGAATATTTATCATTAGCGATTGCGCCAAAGGACGGCCGAGTTATGCTCAACATTTGCGCTAAAGTGGATGAGTTAAGGCTAAAAAATGCGCTGAAGAGAAAATGTGACTTTGCCTTAGAAAAAAAATAATTGAGAAAACTTTTGGGAAGCAAGTGTTGAAATTTTTCCAAGTTAAAGAGAAAAATAAATCTGAAAGACAAGGAAAACACTTGTTACAAAATGTGTAGGAAGGGCCCCAAATATCTTTAAAATTTTGGGGAAGGATGTTGCAGCAACAACAATTGGTGAATCGCTGGTGAACACAGATCTCTGAAAAACTCTCTCTCATCCATAGGAAATTTTAAAAGCTGCTCACCTTATGTGAAACAGTTGGCTTGAGCGTTCAAATTTCCGCGAAGGAAGTGATCACTTCATCCGTTGGTCATTAGGAAATGGGAGCTTCGATAAAGACATCCTTAAAACTCTCCAAGGGCCAAAATATGGGGTTCATTTTTAGAAGATCCATCTTTCAGACGACCACTGTCATCGGACTCCACAGGATTGTAACAACATCTCATAGACAATATTCTCTTGTTCCTCATTCCCATGCTGCTTGCATCCTTTTGGATGTTCTTTAATTAGCGACTTTTGTGGTGTGAGTATTCCAGAAAAATTTCTTCAAGACTTAGCCATTTGCCTGAGTTCTTCAATCCATTGATGTCCTTTTGTGTGAGCAGGATATTTTCTTTGTTTCTCGTGCTCACGGATGGAGAAGAACTCTGCTGGGCATTTTGGTGTGGCTACTTAAATTAAAAGTCTTTATTGTTCTCAGCCATGCTTTAATGGAGGTGAGATTTTCTGGAAAACAGACTCTTGATTATAAGCTCTTTTGGCTTTAGATTTGCAGCATGGAGTCATTTTGTAGCATGGAGTCATTTTAATACCCTATGCCTTCAAGATGTGCTTCCTTTCCGTGGGTCTAACTACATCGATCTTCTTGAGACGCTTATAAATGTGAGGGTGGATGGAGCCTGAAGATAGTGATAAAGATAATCATGAATTTTTGCTATTAAATAGGGGTTAATGCGACCAACAGAATAGGATCTCTTCATTCTGGAAAACGATCAGCAAAGCCAAAATGCATAGATAAACTTTCTTTTGAGGGTACATTTCCAGCTTCATGAGTTGTGAGATTTCTTGAGAGATCTATCTTCACGAAAGTCCCACTTGCAGGGCTAGCGGGAAAAAACTATACAAAGGAAAGGGGAAAGGGAAAACTCAAATATTCAGAAAAGAGGACAACTTGGATGAAACAAATAGAAAACAAGGGGCTAAAGTAAAAAGTAAAAAGAAAGAGAACAAAGCCTTTATTTATATACAAAGGTTCTCTTAGAGACCTTAAGCAAAATACTGTTTCAAAGCCAGGCCATTGAGGGGAAGATTAACTTCCTCTCCCTGAAGGCTTGTTAACTTATACGTTGATGGGCCAAGCTTTTCAGAAATTTGGTAAGGGCCAACCCATAAGTGTTGGAATTTTGTGTGCATTCCCTTGCCTTCATGATGATGGTCCCATTTCAAAACTAAATCTCCTACTTCAAAACTTCTTTTACCAGACTTCCTTTTATCGAACCATCTTTTGACTATATCTTGGTGTTGGTGGAATCGGTTCTTGGCTTTCTGCCGAGCTTCTTCAAGTTGAAGCAGGGTGTCAATCCTGGATTGTAAAACCTGACTATCAGACCCTCGGGAGGATTGGGACAATTGCAAGGATGGAAGTAAGATGTTGGGAGGGAGCATGGCATCCTTGCCATAGACAAGGGTGTAAGGGGAAACCCCTAATGCGTTCTTTGGAGTCACCCTATCTGCCCATAAGGAATTTGGGAGTGCTATATGCCAGCTTCGCTGATTTTCAATCACAGTCTTCTTGAGAATTCAGATGAGGTTTTTGTTCGAAGACTCAACTAGTCCATTTCCCTAGGGGTAGTAATTAGCCGAATAATGCAATTTAATTCCCCTTTCATAAACAAATTCATTTATTTTAAAAGACGAGAAATAAGTGGCATTATCAAATACTAGGGAAATTGGAACCCCAAACCTGGTTATGATGTTCTCTTTCAAGAAACTGATGACTACATCTTCATTGATCTTGCGCAATGGGGCAACCTTTGTCCATCTGGTGAAATAGTCGGTGGCTGTCAGGATGTATCAATGTTGCAGAGAAGAATTTGGCTTTATCTCTTCGATGACATCTATACCCCACTGTTCGAAAGGTTCTGAGATGATAACCGACTGTAAGGGTCCTACTGCCTTTGGTAATTTTCCAACGCTCCTTTAGCATACATCATAGTTCCGTGCATAAGTATGGGCATCCTGGAATAAAGTGGGCCAGTAGTAGCCAGCTCTCAGTATTTTGTGAGTTGTTGTCTCCCCTGAATAATGTTCCCCATCAGGGCCATCGTGTAACTCCTTGACGACTTTACCTGCATCCTCCTTCTCTATGCATTTGAGAAAAACGCCATCATAATTTTTTCTAAAAAGTATTTCGTCAATGATTTGATAAGCTGCTGACTTTAAACGGAGGGCCCTTCTTTGTTTAGAACTCCAGTGTTCTGGTAGGTACCCTTGTTGCAAGTAATGCACTAAATCCCTATACCATGATTCAGGAGCTGTGAAAATGGGACATACTTCGACTGAATTTAGCTCGGCTTCATTCTTCCAATCATGTTCTTCATCAATTGGATGTTCTTCATCAATGGATGTAGAAAATGAATAAAAAAAATCATTTTCAAGACCACCTTATAGAAGACACGTTTACCTAATAGATATATTATGACAAATACATACTAAATAAACACACTTTACCTAATAGATATATTATGACAAGTTGATCTTAACTAATTCCTAAGTGTCTAAATATCCTAACATCCTCCCTTAATAACAACTTGGGATAGGATTGAAGGATTTACAAAAGTGACACTATAGGAGAAGGAAGGAGGAATTAGAGCCTCTAACCCCTTAATGAAAAACTCCTAAACTCCTAACATAGATTGAATTTTAGAAAACTTCGCTACTCTAAGAGACTTTGTGAAGATGTCTGCAACTTGATCATCTGTAGGACAAAAGAGCACTTTGAGAATGCAATCGTGAACAAGATTTCCAATGGAGTGAATATGTAGCTCTATGTGTTTACTGCGCTGATGTTGAACTAGATATTTGGTGATATTGATGACACCTGATTATCACCCCAAAGGGTAGTCAAATGTTGCTGCTTGAATCCAAACTTTGAAAGGATCTGTCAAAGTCATAAATATTCTTGACTGGCATTAATTGTGACTCGATACTATGCTTTTGCTAAAGAAAGAGTAAGGGCTTGTTGTTTCTTACAAGCCCAAGTGATAGGTCTAGAACCAAGATTAAAAACATAACCTACAATAGACTTCTGATCATCAGGATCGCTATCCCAATATGAATTAGTGAAACCAACCAACAAAGGAGTCCCCCCTAAACTATAATGAATCCCAAACTGGATTGTACCCCAAATATATCAAAGTATCATTTTTGTTTCTTTCCAATGGATTTCATGGGGTGTTTGCATATAGAGGGAAACAACACCAATGAAAAATAAAGATTAGGATGGGTATGAGTCAAGTATTCACCAATAAGCTAATGATACAAGGCGACATCTACTTCAGGTGAAGTGCAAGTGGCAAATTTTTTGACTCCGTACTAGAAAGGAGATGGGATGGTTTACAATATTCCATGTGAATGTGACAAAGAAGGTCACAATCATACTTAGAATGAAAAATAAAAATTCCTTCTTTTGTTTGCAAGACTTGGAGGCCAAGAAAATATAATGCAAATGTACTAAGTTGATCATTTCAAATTTCTGCTTAAGATTGGATTTCACATGCTAGGTTAAAAGTTTATGGTTAATACTAGTAAGAATAACTTGGTCATCAACATAAAGAACAAGGATGATGATATGGTTTCCTGCTTTCTTGGTATAGATATTAGGGTCAGAATGGCATTTAGAAAAACCAGTGTCAAGGAGAAATATATCCATTTTGGTATACTAGGCTCAAGGAGATTGCTTAAGGCCATATAAGGATTTCTTAAGGTGACAAACAAGGCTATAGTCATTCTGAACATAGCCAGGAGGTTGCTCCATGTAAATTTTTTCTTGCAAATCCCCATGCAAGAAGGAAGACTTGACATCCATTTGATGGACCTCCCATTTATGTAATGCTGCAAGGGAAAGAACAAGACAGATGGAGTTCATTTTGGTGACAGGGGAAAATGTTTCATTGTAGTCAATTCCTTCAACTTGGGAATATCCTTTGGAAACTAACCTTGCCTTCAATATTTCAACACTTCCATTTGATGCATACTTAGTTATGTAGACCCATATACATCTAACAAGTTTTCTTCCTTTCAGAAGAGGTACAAGATCTCAATTATCATTCGCCATTAAGGAACGATATTCTTTATCCATAACTACATCCCAACCTAGATTCCCCGAAGCTTCTAGAAATGTCTTTAAATCACGATTCTCTAAAACTTAAGCCAAAAGAGAGGTGGCTCACGGGAGTTGAGAACAAGTTCAGCGTTGATCTCTGGGATCACTGGAAAGATGACTAGTCACTTCACATGTTGAATGATCCCATTGAGGAAGCCATGTGCCGGTGAAACTAGAGAAAAATGAGCAGACGGAGGTAGATTTTCATCCTCGCTTTCATCATCAGAATCCAAAGTAGGAATGATGTCAAGGAAGTTGGGAGTAGAAGATGGCACAAGTGTCAAATTAGGCTCGTAGGCCATATATGGCACAAACGTCGAACTAGGTTCGCAGGCCGAGAGATTTTCATCAAATTTAACATCTCTTCTAGTTAATAATTATATCATGAGAATATGGTTGAAGAAGTGTATAACATTTCAATCTTCAGAATATCCAACAAATATGCACTTTTCCTTTTAGGCTCCATTGCTTTCCATTTTTCATCTAGAATATGAGCCCATGATTCACTGCCAAATACATATAAGTGACTTACATCTAGATTAATTTTACTTCATGATTCTTCTAGTGTAATACCTTGTAAATATTTAGTGGGGGTGCGATCAATTATGTAAATTGTACAATTTATGGCTTCAGCCCAAAATTGAAGATTTAGTCCCTTGGCTTGGAGCATGAAATTAGCGATTTCTTTTAAGGTGCAGTTATTCCACTCAGTTACACCATGTTGCTGTGGTGTATATGGAATAGTGTGTTGTTGTTGAATTCTTTATTAAGTGCAAAAAGTAGTGAACTTGTTGTTAACATATTCTCCCCCATTATCAGATCTTAACTTAAGAATTTGATGACCCGATTGTTTTGCAACAAGACTCTTATAGGACAAGAACATGCCAAATACTTCACTCTTAAGTTTTAGGAAATAAACCCAAGTGCGTTTGGAGTAATCATCAATCAAAGTTAAGAAATATTTGAAATAAAAAATGAAACAGATGGAAGAGGACCACACAAGTCACTATGCACAAGCTGCAAGGGGAATGAGGCATGCCAACAGGCATGTTTTTCAAAACCGCCCTGATGATGTTTTTTGAGTACATAGCTGGAACAAACACCATCCCTACAAGATAACATCATAAGACCTATTGCCATATTTTCTTTACATAGTTACAGTTGCAATGAGAGATAATTTAAGTGACCAAATTGCTCATGCCAAAATTTGCTCAAGTCATCACTATGAGCAACAAAAACCGAGGGAAAAGGTGATGAGTCAAAGTTCTTATATTTGTACAACCTGGTAATATCATCAAGAATTCCACTGGAAAGGACATGCTTAGGATATTTGAAATCCTTGATTATAACTTGGTGAGGTGTAAATGTTACAATATTACCTTCACTAGAATGAGTGATCATTTGATAGGATAACAACAAATTGCAGGAAATTATTTGAACACATAGTACATCATTGAACTGTCTGTCATAAGTTGTACAGTTTTAGATCCTACAACATTAAGAGATCTATCATCACCAAAAAATATTTGTTTGGTGTTACATTCATTCATAGTAAAAAAATATGGCTTTATCCTTAGCCATATGATAATATGATCCAGAATCAATGAGCCACCCATTCAAAGAAGAATCAGAATATGCACTAAAGGAAAAACCAAAAGCACAAAGTGCATGTCCTTGAGATGTAGATTCTCCAAATGAATCAAGGTGGATGTTGTGCTTCTTCATTACTGCTTTTGAGGCTTCCATATTCATTTAGATTCATCATGATTATCTTTCCCACAAAAGTTGCAATGACGCTCAGTCTTCTTACCTTTTTTATTTGGTTCCTTTGTCATTTTTGGACGTATGAGCTAGTTGAGAGGGTTTGGGACCCTTGTTTTGCTTATTATTGCGAGAATGTTGCTTCTTGGTATGCTTGGAAGTATCCTTTTGTTGCGCCACTGAGCCTTTTCTAAATGTATTACCATTGCTTAGTGAAGAAAAATGGAAAAATCATAAACTTTCTCTTTCAGACATTTTATCAAACATTTAGCAACTTATGATCTTAAATGTAAATTTAAATTGCAAACATTTATCATTTAAAATACCCATGCTAAATCTTCATCCACATAGGAAATGAACATTAATATCATAAACAATCAATTTTGGTCAACTTGAACATGGAAAAACTTATAACTTGGGAAAACCCTAAAGAGAGAATTTTATTAAGAGCACTGAAATTAATTACAACTCCATTTCTTTTTCTTCCTGGGAGAATATAAAAATAAACATAACAAACTTAATAAATTGTTGTATCTTTCCTTTTTACAACAGTAGAACTTGATTTCTATGTAGTTATACAACCCCCTCACATGTGCCAAACTGACAGCTGCTGTATGGTCCAATTCAGATTGTAATAAATACTTAGAAACCTTGAAATTCGTGCCAAACTGTAGCAAATTTCATCCACGCGTGTCAAAATTCAATGTTGTACAGTACTGACAGTCCCACCTTGGAAATTGTACCACTGTAGAAACATTTAATGTTGTACGATATGGACACTTAATGCAGTCAAACTTTCTTGGAAATTGTGCCAGGATTCTACCCTAACAACCTTGGAAATCTAGCCACTCTTTGTCTTGGAGATCATTCCCTTTCTCTCCTTGATGAAAACTTCCCTTCTTTAGTTCTCTCTCTCTCTCCCTCTACTGGTGTATTTCTCTTTTTGTCCCTTCACTTCATTTTATACTTCATTTTCTAGTAACTAACCCCTAACTACCATTTCAATGGCTAGGATCAATTACTTAGATCTAGTGTTCACATTAAATGCACTTTTAATTAATAAAGGCTAATAATTGAATGCACAATTTAAATGGGACCCACAACTTAAATAAGGCACAAACTTTTATTTATTTACAAAAGGTCACTTTGTACATAAATAAATCACTAGGAACAAAAGACTTTGCCCCCCTCATTACAAACAAACCCAAAAATATGAGGAAGGACATCCAGAGTTAAAATCTCAACACTTAGTACTCCAATATGTATGAGCTTATCTTGCTCTCTAATCAAGGAATCACAAAAAGATTCAAAAGTGGGCTTTTTATAGTGAATCCCCAAATATTATTTCACGGAGTAAAAGGTAGATACAAAAGCATAATAGAAAGGTCCAAGCTTGGAAAAAATATGAAAAATGCATTACTCGTCTTTCATTTTTATGCCACATTCATCAAGTAAGAGTCTAAGGGTCGTGTGCTTAGAAAAATAGTCTTGTATGCAAGAGAAATCACCTGGAATTAAGGTAATCAAATAATTTTCAAGCTGATCACCTCGAATTTCATTTTGTTTACCAAACACAGTTTCCAACTTTTCCCAAGCTATTTATGGATCACCAATTCCTTGAAGGTGGAATTGTAAGTCATTAGAAATGGAAATTCTGATTAATCCATGAGCCTCATCACATTTATTAGCCCATTTTATTTTATCATCATCATCATCATATTTAATTTCTTTCCCCGAGGTAATCCGGTAAAGTCCCCTACTTCATATGACATCCTCCATATGGGCTTTCCATGAGAAGTAGTTGGAATTAGTAAGCATAATATCACATGTGGAGGACATATTGGAATATGGAGGATTCAAAAATAGAAACTAATCATCTGGATGCAAAGATATCGAAAAAATAGGCGGTTTTAAAAAAAAGAACTAAAAATAGACTCTAGATGAGGAAGTTATGCCCTTTTTAAGAACGACATGAAAGGGGACTAAGGGGTCACATGGTAGACAAAGGTTGACCCACGTGAACAATGGATTAAATAATCCTCCCGTTTTACTAAGTTTTCCTATAAGCTCACTTTTACAAATAAGTTGCTTCAAAATAAGTGACCCACTTTTATAAAAACAAGTGGCAAGAACTTTTACAATATGGTTACTTTATAACTTAAACCCAAGAGACCATATAAAAAGGAAGGACTTGAACGCAATACCTCTTACTTTTTAAATTAACTTTTAACCAAGTGGGCTAAGCAAACTATTCAGTAATATTATGGAGGAGAATGTTGGTTTTGTTGTTGTTGATGATGATGATGATGATGGGAGAGCATTCCTACCTAAAAAATTGTTTCTTTTGGCCTACAAGACACTTTAAACAACCACCAAAAAAAAAAAATTATGAAACTAAAATGTTCAAATTTGGGGTTAGTCAGGTTAGTTAGCCTTCCCAGGGCTTATCTCCCAAGTCAGTCCATATTTGATTGATTTTATCCTGAGTTTGCACATCCTAACTTTCTTGACCCTTTAATACTCCAAACTAATACCAATACCTGGATATGACCACAATTATTTGATCCCAAATAACGTGTTTTCCCCTAATGAGATAAATTTTACTTGTCATCTTGTTAAGGGTATTATTGATATTCTTTCGCAATCGTGCTTTTGTTTTTCTGCTTCCACAATAGCTTGTTCTTTCCCTCTTATCTAATATTTACATTTATCAATTTCTTGATCCTTTAATTCCAACTCGGCCAAGGCCTTCGAAAGTTCTTCAATTGCTTCGTAAAGAGTAGCTTGAGATGAAGGAAAAAACTTGGCATCATTGCATTGCTTTTTGATAAAATTCAAAAAGTTGAGGGATGAAGGAAAAGACACCCCAATTTAAATCAATTAAATTGACCAAGAGATAAAGGTTGGGCATACATTTTCATGAAGCAAGGTCATTTTGTCTAGCTTCACTAAAATGCACACCTGACTTCATTAAAATCCAAAATTGGATGATTAAACTTGGAGACTATAATTTTAGTAATTAAAACCCCTAATACAATTCCATATTTTAAATTTTACACAAAACTATTTTGTGTAAAAGAACTCCAAATTTGTGTGTTCTCCACGTTGTAAAAATCAGAGTCTAGTGTTTCAATGAAATGCACACATTGACTTATTGTTAATCGTATATGGAATCAAGAATATTATAGCATCGATATACCAACATTTTCTACAACATCTTATACTAATTTCTATAAAATGAATCATCTATAGTGAAATCCAAGTCTGGCAAAATAATAGTTGATATTATTTGCCAATTTTTCATTGTCAACAAAAAAATACACACGCAGGCCAAACCATGTACACCCTAGGTATGGAATTTGGAGAGAGACATAATTAAAATTTTATAATACTATATGTTAGCGCTAGAAGTTGTTTCTATACTGCTATAGAAACAAGCTTAGCACATCTTGAATTTGAATGATTAGATAGGGTTTGGTAGGTGAATCAACAAAACTGAATGAGAGGAAATAGCAGCAAGCTTATTGCAGATCAGTGATACCATTAGGCATGGAGTCAGGCAAACAGTTTGTAGATCGAAGGCCATATCACTACATATCAGAAGCCGGATTATATGATGATGGAAAGAAGAATGGAGAATGTAACAAAAGGTTGAATATACACCAAACAGAGATGCTCTTTACAAAATGGATTAAAAGGGTACTTGAACAAACAACATGAATATTAGGAAATCACTACAAACACTTTGCAGCTCAAGAATCTCTTATTCATAGGCAATTATTGACACTCAATAATTATAAATCATTCAAGCAAGAGGAAAATGCAGAATGGAAAACAAAGAGTTACAATCTGATAAACCAATTCTCAGGAATCTTTAATGTCAGAAATTATTACATAACAAAATGCCCTCAGGATTACTAGAACGCTCACATGTTTTCTGCTTCTAACATCTCTCACGAGCCTCCAGACTCAACCCTCAGTATTTTGATTTAAACCTCCATCCCCCCACAAGGTCTTCGAACCTTTAATTTATAAATATTACATCAGTTACAAAAAGATTCCAGATCCACAAGATAAGGATCACAGATCCTATTTTAAGAAAAGAGATGTTACAAAACTATTTATAAGCTAAATCAAACTGATTTTGAACAAAAATCATGGTAATCAACTCAGAGCTCCACCTTTTCTGTTGATTCTTTGGCATTCCTCAATTCTAGCCTTGGGATCCTCTGTTCCTATGGATGATTATTTGAGTCTCAATTCATGAGAATGGCGCATCCAAACTCATCTTTCTCTTCACGCGACTATGAAACCATCCTTTGCTGGTGATGGTAGACATTCTTCACATGATAATAATTACTTGGGCCGCTGCCTGATATTAAAACTATGGCTCACTTGGAACTCAGATTGTGAATTTGGGACTTTATCATTTGAATATTTTGACGTTCCTCAATGACCTCTGATCGGGAGTTAATGGTCTTCATCATCACCTATATCCAGTTAACCCTTTCAAAACGTGCTCGACGTGCTGTGCATTATCAATGGAACCATGGGATTTGGCACTTGGAAACTTGGGAATTTATATAACATATCCGACATGCAATTTAAAGAGTATATTTTAATTTTTTATATTGACTGGTGTCCACACAGTTTGTTGACATGTAGTGCATGGATCACAGGCTCCTTGTGGGCTGAAGCTTGGCAGACTTGTATGCTCGTCTCAACACTTGGCCGATGTGAAAAAATCCTGACTTTATAACTTGGCATTAAATAACCTTACCCACTCCTTACTGAAGTGTTTATTAACTACCTGTCCACCTATAGACCTACTATATATCTATTCCCCTCGCTATACCACTTGGATTCACACTTTTAGTACGTACCGCTATTGACCCTTCTTTTATCGGCTGGTATAAGAACGGGGGTTCCTTCTTCTCTAAGCTCTGTGTATCCAGCATGTGTGACATACCGTCAAGCACTTGTGTAGCCTGCACCGGTTCACGAGACACAGAAAGGGGCCTCAATTCTTGTATAATAACAAGAATTATCAGTATATGTATATGGAACATGCCGTGAAGGATGAATTTGGACTTTAATTTGAAAATTGGGCTCTAAACCCAATATTTTTTATTTGCTCAAAACCATTTTAAAGCAATTTTTACAATATGCTTGGGCAAAGGACCAACTTGGCAGTGCCCAAAACATTTCCTACAGCGCCTCTCAGTAAATGTTGGATGAAAATGCTGTTGGAATTTCAAATTTTAACCAATGACAAAATTGGTGCTAACACTATATATCCTTGAATCATCTCTGCTAAAATGGCTACATACCTACTCTTCCCAATCATAAACATTTTTGACAAAATGCATGCCAATGGAAAATTATGCATGCTTAAGGAAATCTAAAGGGAAAAATTTCATTAAACAAATTGGAAATATGAAAATTCAGAAAGGAAAGTAATGAAAAAATAGACACTCTCCAATTGGAATCACTCAAACTGACCAAGAAATTAAGGTTGGGCATGCATTGTAATGAAGCATGACCATTTTGGCTAGCTTCATTAAAATGCATATTAGGATTCATTACAAGGACAATTTGGATGGTTCAACTTGGAGGCTGTAATTTTAGTAATTAAAAACCTTAATACAATTCCATATTTTAAATTTTACATAAAACAATTATGTTGTGCAAAAAAACTCCAAATTTGTGTTTTGCACATGGTCAAAATCAGGGTCGAGTACCTCAATGTAATACACACATTGAACTATAGTTAATGGTATATAGATTCAAGAATACTATAACATGGATATGCCAACATTTAATACAATATATTGTACTCATTTTTATAAAATGAATCATCTACATTGAAATCCAAATCTGCCAAAATAACAGTTGATATTAGTTGCCAATTTTTCATAGTCAGCACAAAAATGCACACCGAGCTTAAACCAAGCACACCCCATGTATGAAATTTGGACTGAGACACAATTACACATTTGTGATCTTATGTATCATTGAATAAACTATGTTAAAATGGCTACATACCTATTCTTCCCACTTATAAACCTCTTTGGAAAAAATGCACACTAATGGAAAATTATGCATGCTTAAGGAAACATAAAGATGAAACTTTCAAGGAACATATTGGAAATATGAAAATTCAAAAAAGGTGAGTAACGAAAAAATAGGCACTCTCCTAGATTAATCACTCAAATTGACCGCGAAAAGAAGGTTGGGTGTGCATTTTAGTGAAGCAATGTCATTTTCTCCATCTTCACTAAAATGCACTCCCAACAACCATTACAAGGCCGAATTGGTTGATTCAAATTGGATACTGTAATTTAATAATTTAAAACACTTACTAAAATTCCATATTTTTAATTTGACACAAAAAAATATGTTGTGCAAAATAAGTCCAAACGTGTGTCTCTTTCACATGGTAAAAATCAAGGTCGGGTGCCTCAATGAAATGCACACATGGATTTGCAATTAATGGTATATGGAATCAAGAATATCATAACATGGAGATACCAACATTTTCTACAACATCTTGTACTCATTTTTCTAAAACAAATCATCTATAGTGAGATCCAAGTCTGACAAAATAACAGTTGATACTATTTGCCAATGTTTGCTAGTCAGCACAAAAATACACACTAGAGCCAGTACACCTTGGGTATAAAATTTGGATTGAGACATAATTAAACATTTCTGAGCTTATGTATCCTCAAATCATCTCCACCAAAATGGATACATGCCTATTCTTCCCACTTATAAATCTCTTTGATAAAATGTCACTAATAGAAAATTATGCATGCTCAAGGAAATCTATAGGGAAACTTTCAAGGAGAAAATTTAAAAAAAAAAAAACTGAGTAATGAAAGAATAGACATTCTCCAATTTGAATCACTCAAATTGACCAAGAAATAAAGTTTGGGCATGCATTTTAGTGAAGCAAGGCCAATTTGGCTAACTTTACTAAAATGCACGCCCAACTATCATTACAATGCCAAATTCGATGAATCAAATTTCATACTATAATTTTGAGTAATTAAAAACCTTAATACAATTCCACATTTTTAATTTGACATAAAAAAATTATGATTTGCAAAAGAACATCAAATTTGTGCCATTTCCACATGGTAAAAATCAAGGTCAACTGCGTCAATGAAATGCACACATTGACCTATAGTCAATGGTATATGGAATCAAGAATACTATAAATTGGAGATATCAACATTTTCTACAACATCTTGTACTCAATTTTGTAAAATTAACCATCTACAATGAAATCCAAGTCTGCCAAAATAACAGTTGATATTATTTACCAATTTTTCATAGTTAGCGCAAAAATTCACACCAAGTACACCCCAAGTATGAAATTTGTATTGAGACATAATTAAACATTTTTTAGCGTATGTATCCTTTGAATCAGCTCTGCAAAAATGGTTGCGTACCTATTCTTCCAACTTATAAACCTCTTTGACAAAATGCATGCCAATGGAAAATTATGCATGCTTAAGGAAATATAAGGGGAAACTTTCAACGAACAAATTGGAAATATGAAAATTCAGAATGGTGAGTAATGAAGAAATAAACACTTTCCAATTTGAGTCACTTAAATCAACTAATAAATAAAGTTTGGGTGTGCATTTGAGTGAATCAAAGCCATTTTGGATAGCTTCACTAAATTGCATGCCCAATAATCATTACAAGGCCAAATTGGATGATTCAAATTGGGTACTATAATTTTAGGAATTAAAAACCTTATTACAATTCCATATTTTAATGACAAAAAAAAATTATGTTGCACAAAAGAACTCCAAATGTGTCTTTTCCACATGGTAAAATTTCAGGGTTGAGTGCATCAATGAAATGCACACATTTACCTATAGTTAATGGTATATGGAATCAAGAATATTTAACATGGATATACCAACATTTTCTACAACATGTTGTACCCATTTATGTAAAATGAATCATCTATAGTGAAATCCAAGTCTGCCAAAATAGCAATTGATACTATTTTCCAAATTTTCATACTCAACACAAAAATGCACACTGGGACCAAACCAAGTACAAACTAGGTATGAAATTTAGAATGGGCCATAATTACACATTTATTATACTATTTGTCCATGAAGTAGCTCTATCAAATTGGCTACATACATATTCTTCCCACTTATAAACCTCTTTGAAAAAATGCATTGCAATTGAAAATTATGCATTCTTAAGAAAATCTAAAGGGGAAACTTTCAAGGCACAAATTGGAAATATTACAATTTAGAAATGCGGGGAATGAAAAAAAAACACTCCTATTTGATTCACCCAAATTGACCAAGAAATAAACCTTGGTGTGTATATTAGTGAAGCAAGACATTTTTGGCTAGCTTCACTAAAATGCACACCCAATCTTCATTACAAAGCCAAAGTTAATGATTCAAATTTTAGAGTGTGTGTTTACTTATTAAAACCCTTACTACAATTCCAAATTTTAATTCACACATAAAAACTTATGTTGTGCAAAACAAAATCCAAATTTGTGTGTTTTTTCACATGGTAAAAATCAAGGTCAAGTGCCTCAATGAAATGCGCCCATTGAGCCGTAGTTAATGGTATATGGAATCAAGAATATTATAACATGGATATTCCAACATTTTCTACAACATCTTGCACTATTTTTTGTAAAATGAATCATCTACGGTGAAATCCAAGTTTGTCAAAATAACATTTTATACTATTTGTCAAATTTTCATAATCAACACAAAAATGCACACTAGGGCCAAACCAAGTGCACCCTAGGTATGAAATTTGGAATAAGATATAATTACACATTTATGAGCCTATTTATCCATGAATCATCTCTACCAAATTGGATACATACGTATCCTTCACACTTATAAACCTCTTTCACAAAATGCATGCCAATGAAAAATTATGCATGCTTAAGGAAATCTAAAGGGGAAACTTTCAAGGAACAAATTAGAAATATTAAAATTTAGAAAGGAGAGGAATGAAAAAAAGGCACTCTCTTATTTGATTCACTCAAATTGACCAAGAAATAAAACTTGGGTGTGCATTTTAGTGAATCAAGGCAATTTTGGCTAGCTTCACTAAAATGCACGCCTAACCTTCATTACAAAGACAAATTGAATGATTCAAATTGTAGAGTGTGCGTTTACTTATTAAAACCATAACTACACTTTCATATTTTTATTTTTGCACATAAAAAACTTATTTTGTGCGAAAAAATCCAAATTAATTTTTTTTCATTGGGTAAAAGTGACAGTTAAGTGCCTCTAAGAAATGACAAATTCTCCATGATCTAGAGTGATTGTACTTGTGTTTGAGGATAGATCATATAAACTTAGAATGTGGAACTTTTTTTTTCCACTGAGGAAAACCATGACTTGTAGGATGGTGTGGACCTAATGAGACTATTTATTATTTTATAACAACAATATACAAAGCAAGCTTTTTCTTTGAGCATAATTCTATTAAATTAGAGAGATAGTGTACAAAAACCAAATGTTACTACAAACAAGTTTCTAGTAATGATTATCAACATTAATGTTTATAAACATATTACAAAACCATCCTTTCAAAGGAGGATGTAATATCATTTTTTGAAGAATTTTAGGACAAGCTTAATAATCCTTATCCTCATCCTCACCTCGTCATCATCCTCCTTTTTCTCCCTTTCTTTTTCACTCAAAGAATAGTAATCTCTCTCATGTTTGATACTCACTGTGTCATTTCTTTTAGTTTCATCTTGAGATGAATACTCATATGAACAAGTATCGGGAGAACTTGGGTCTAATTTTTTCTTCTTCTTCAAATTGTTTATTCTCTTCTTTAGAGGAGTCCTTACTATGTGACATTGTTATTTAACTTCTAATCAATATCAAAACATATTAGCAAATCAAAACGTCAGCTCATTCTACTAGAAAATTGTTAATATAACCTAATTGCAACAATGAAAAAATAAACATATAAAAAGAAACTAAAAAAATATTTTAAATTACCTTGCAATGACCAAGAAGAAACAAATTAATGAAATCCCTACTGTAACTTGAAAATGAATGCTTCCCAAATTTGGTATAAATAGAATTTTGAACTTTGAGTGCAATTATTTTTTGAATATAGCATATAAAACATAACGTGCTATTTTCTATACAATTCACAAAGATTGTGATGGTTGACTTGTAAAAAAATCCCACTAATTTGATACATATCAACGTCCTTTCATTGAAATAATATTATTTAAATTATTTCTTTTAAATGATCAACTATAACAAACAATGAAATCATATTCCATTATTAATACTACTTTATAAAATATATTGACATGGATTATATATATAAGCTGTCAAATTTGATTGGGAACCTATCCTGGCCTACCTTCAATGTAGTTTTATGGGATTTCAAACTAACACTAACATATGAGGAAATATGCAACGGTTTTTCATTTTTATTTCCACGTTTTTTCGTCTCAAGTTCGACGATCATGGTCTCTTTTGTTCGTGGAACCTGTTTTGTGGATATAAAGACGAACGTGAAACGCCGTCGCAATAGAGATGAAAAATGTTGGCCACGTGTCTTCTACAAGGTGGCCTTGAAATTGATTTTTTTATTCATTTTCTACAAATCGTCCATAGATCGACGAAACCACGTCCCTATAATGATGAAACGTTGTCGCAAAGGCGTTGCACAAAAAATTGCTTCCACAAAACATCATCCCTCTATTGACGATTTGTCGTCGAACAGAACAAACGAAGGTAGAACATCCAACGGTTTTGCTAATTTGCTTCCACGAAACATCGTCTCTCTAGCGACGATTTTTTGTCAAAACAAAGAGAGAGTTTTGCTATACTTGAGACAATATGTTGTCGCAAGTGTCAACACACGTTCGACGAACAAACCAAAAGAAGGCAGACCCTGCGACGGTTTTGATATACTTGCGACGATGTTCCGTCACAAGTATCGACGAGCGTGCGTCGAACAAACCAAACGAAGGTAGAATGTCCAACAGTTTTTCTATACTTGCGACGCAAATTTGTCTCTATATCAACGATACCTGGAAGTTAAAAAAAAATAACCGTCAACGCTTACTACCAGCAATCTGGAACCCCTTGCGGGCATCTTAAAGGCCTCTTGCAGGCAAACTTCAAGCACTGTTGCGGGCATAATTAATGGCCCATGTCGGCATTTAGTATTGTGGGCATTGTTATGAAGCCATGTGGGCATTTATTGGCCCTTGCGGGCATAAATTGTGGGGTCCATGTGGACATGACAATGAAGCATTGCATGCATACTGGAAGGTTAAGTAAGAAGGGTTAAAATGGTGACAAGCCCACTTTGCCAATGTGGCAAAAAGATTATATATATACATATATATACATATATACATATATATACATATATATACATATATATATGTATATATATATATACATATATATACATATATACATATATATACATATATACATATATATATACATACACACATATATATATATATATATATATATATATATATATATATATATATATATTTGATGAGGACACTATGGAAATTAATTATTATTTGATAAAATAAAATAACCAAAGACAAGTCGGCCTTCAAAAAATTCAAGGATATGAAAAGTATAAATATAGAAGACAAGTTCTATTTGAGTGTGCATTTTTGAGTGGAAGAATTCGGAGGGACAATAGCTCTGAATTCGGGGTTTGGAGAAGATGAGGACAATGAGGACAGTATGGGTGGAGCAGCAGCAGCAACAGTAGTAAAACATTCTTATTTATGTCTTATTTCTGGGTTGGTTACATGATGTTTGGATGATGATAGAGCAACAACATAATGATTGAGGAAGACAAGTACAACATAATGAAATTATCTTTGTATCTTTGATTTATGGGGCTTCACTGAGTGATTAACAATTTGGTGACATGTTGCTGACTGAGTATTTTTTACCTTTTGGGTCCCTTACATGTACATCCTTCACATGAGAAAAGACCATGGGAAATGGGTGATAATTGTGTGCATTGTAGTCAGATTCATACTTGATCATCGCATCTTTGGAAGAGTATGAGTTTACACTAAGACTAAAATACATGACGAGGATTCCCTTCCCATTAGGCTTCCCCCTGCTACTTAGTACTTGAATTTCCTTCTACAACATTGTTATGGGAAACAACCTTGGGTTTCCAAGGGATTCTAATTCATCTTATTCTCTGAGGGAGGGATCCATGATTCGGAGTATGGAGTCCTTGGTTGTGCTAGGCCATGAAATTGTTAATCCATTCTTGTTAATATAAGACCTTATTGAGTTGATTACTCCTTGCACTAGCAAAATATTGGTTCCTAGAGAATCCTTTCTCCATAGTGGTACAACTAATTTTCACCATGACAAATTTCACTAAGAATTTTGTCTTTGTGTGTGATGACTATGGTATTGACCTAAGAGTGGTATTACAACACAATGGATGCCTATTATCCTTCACTAATAAGCATCAATTAAAAAATAGAAACCAAAATTCAAAATGTTGATTATGATCCCCAAACATAAAATAATTATATATTTGATGCATTTCAAGACAGATCTTCTAAACACTAAAATAACTGGAGAACTTGAAAAGCAGAAGGAGAAAACCATGTCAAAACCCACTTTAAAAAACACGTCAAAACACTTACCTTATCATTGTCCTTTCGCCAGATCCATTCGCCCATACAACTTGATAAGAGTTGTCCACGAGATGCATGTCCATCACCAAGACCCGCATAAATCATCAAAGACAGAATTTTTATATGGGTGAATAATATATAAGCAAATAAACAACCATTTAAATCCTACTATAAAGTCTTGTAGAAATCAATGAACCATGAAATGTTAAATTTATTAACAATATTTTAAGAAATAGACATGCATTTAAAAATTTACGACCATCTTTAATACATAGGAATAAAATAGTATTTATACCTTATTGAGCTCCTCTTTGCTTCGAGAATAGTTTTATATTCTCCTCGTGAAATAGCATCACTTGCTCTACTACATGTGAAGAGCTACTAGCAAGAATTCATCATACTACAAAAAACATAAGGTGCATTGAATTCGTCTTTATTGAAAAATAAATAAATCACTCAACCCCCAAGGAAAAAGGGTAGTTTTTCACCTAGAAAATCTGTGTAGGATCTTTGTAGTGCTAACTGGTGGTAAGTTGTTTGATGTTGCTCATTATTGGAAGAGGTTGTTAGACACAATGACTCACTGAGAGGGGTCCTGTAGGTTCATCTTAATTCTGTCCATACACTTTACAATGTCTACATCCACATCAAATAATAATCACAATCAGTCTATCCAAGCTTCATCATGCCTAGCATCTTCTCATTCTTTCCATTTATATTATGCACATCAAACTGCCCTTACTGCTGCCCATAAATCAGAGATAAAAAGTCTTCATCATGTTGTTGCTATATCATCAACCAAGCATCATGTCTTCAACAATCAGCCAACCCAGAAATAAGAGATAAACAACAAAAAAAATTATTGCTGCTGCTCCACCACCGAAACTGTTCTCATCCCGACCCCCGAAATTCAGAGCTCACTCACACTCATCTGAAATCTTCCACACAATTTCATTCAAATCAACGATTTGATTTTTATTTATACTTGCTTTATCCATGATATTAGGAGGTGGACTTGTCATTTTTATTACATTTAATTCAAATATATTTTTTCATTCCATGTTATCTTCAACAAGTATATATAAATATATATTTGTTCTTTTATCCACATCATCGGTCTTCATGCCCACATGGTTTCCATTTTTATGCCCGCATGGACCCCACTATTATGCCCGCAAGGGTCATTACAAAATGCCCACAGTCTCCTCTCAAAATGCCTGCGCTGCTCTTCATGGTCACTCTGAAAATGCCTACAGGCCTTGAATAAAATGCCCGAACACCCTCATGGAGATGCCCGTAATGGACCAATAAGACCTTCCAACCAATGCCCGCAATGGGGCCATCCAAGATGCCCGCATGGCTCTTCAAAAATGCCTGCAACTGTTTTTTTAAATATGCTCACAAGGCTATGATTTATGCCCACAACTCCTTATCAACATGCCTGCAGGTGCTTCAAAAATGACCGCAACAAGGTATTTCAAATGCTCGCAAAGGCATTTGCTTAGATGCCCGTAGCTCTCCAAAACTCCTTGTCATCAAATGCGCCATGTCATCTGTCATCATCTTATGGTTGCCATGTCATTTAGTCCTTTTCATTAATGTGTTGTCATCAATGACAACCATATTCATCATAATATGAAAAGTTGATCCTTCTTATGCAACCTTCTCAAGCATGGCCAAAATTGGTCAAGTTAGTATCAAATACGCCCATAAGATAAAAACAGTCCCTTGAGCACATGATGGGAAAGAGACATCTTAATCAACAAACAATTGACAACTTATTTCTATTCTATTACTAGGAATGATCACATGTAGCAAAAAATTCATCATAAATTACCTTTTGGCACTGATAAGTAGGTTGCACAGTCGAGCATGCAATTTGTAGTTTAGAAACCATATCATAATTTCCTTGGAGACACTCCTCATGTAATAACATCACTTTATCAACTACCTTTGAATATCTATACATATCAATTTATGGTCCACATATGTGCCATGCAACAACTGAAA
Organism: Larix kaempferi; assembly: GCA_027924585.1. NCBI lineage: Eukaryota > Viridiplantae > Streptophyta > Pinopsida > Pinales > Pinaceae > Larix > Larix kaempferi. The sequence goes on along the minus strand of BSBM01000350.1, from coordinate 12,698,775 downwards.
GTTTATCATCACTGTATAGGAAGGGTTCAACTTGGAATATGTGATCCTCTCATCCTCATTTAGGTTCTACTCCATCAACTACTCCATCAACTCTTTCAACTCTCACAATGTTCATCTCTTTCAACTACTCCATCAAAACATAATGTTCATCTCTTTCAACCTTAATACTCCCAAGGGCCAAGAGGTCCTTGTGTTAAAGTTGAAAGAGATGAAAACTATGTGTTGAAATGGAGCACCCATGAATGAAGTGTTGTACATTGATGAAGAGTGTGGGAACCTTAGTCTTTATATATACAAATTCCTTAGCATCCGGAAAATTAGAAACCAATAACAAGGAATCATACTACCACCTACCAAGACATACCATGTTGCAATACCACCATTAAATATTGTATGTGCCATTAACAACAAACAACGCAAGAAAATCGTAGAACAAACATGTCAAAATCATATCCGATGACTTACCTGATGGGAAGAACCTTCCTTGTACTCAGATTTTAACTTTCACATCAAATATTTCCTGTCAGATACAAGTGATTGAGACAAAACTCAGTAGGATTAAATTGGAAAGGATGGAGAAAATAAGGGTTGGAAGGAAATCAGGGACATCCTTGACATGATGCTAAAGTTACACAGATACCAGGTTGCCATGGATAATGTTATGGTGAATAAGAGAGGCAATTGTAGATGAGATGAATCAGCTATCCCAAAGTAGCAAGCTACCAACGCGACCGACAATCACCAAGCCTTCGATCCTAATTGGGGGTAGTTTAAGGGTAGACATTCTCAGGTAGAGGTATCAACCGGAAAGAAGACCAAAAAATCAGATAATGAGTTATGAGCTCTTGGATTCTGACCTGCAGTTCTCATATCTTTCTTATTTTGTTTTTAATTTCCTAAGGCATGTAATGAGCTTCAGGAGAGAAATAGAAACACTAGACTTGATGATACTCTCCCAGTATTCCCTTTTTGTAATTTTTTAAGTAGGTTGATTTGATGGCTTCTTGTGGTGTTGAACTTAAGCTAAATATAATACTTTTCTAGTTTAAATCAAAGTTAAAGGAAGAAGAGAAACCACATAATGCAAGCAATTTCCTTTGGCTAAGATGTTATATATGTATGTATCTTAATAGAATGAAATAGAATTTAAGGACAAAGACAAACACATTAAGGATAAAGAACACATCAAAACCCTTACCTTATCATTGTCCTTTTGCCAGATCCATTTTCCCATACAACTTGATAAGAGTTGTCCACGATATGCATTTCCATCACCAAGACCCGCATAAATCATCAAAGACGAAATTTTTATAACAATAAATAATATATAAGCAAATAAACAGTCATTTAAATGATACTACAAAGTCCTGTAGAAATCAATGAACCATGAAATGTTAAATTTATTAACAATATTTTAAGAAATAGACATGCATTTAAAAATTTACAACCATCTTTAATACATAGTAATAAAAGAGTATTTATACCTTATTGAGCTCCTCTCTATTTCGAGAATAGTTTTATATTCTCTACTGAACAAGGCCAACCATGTGAAGGTGTAAGCTCAATTGGCCCCTCCCCCCCCCTCACATCGCTCTCAATTCCCCATACCCAATAAATGATGTTGTTTACATAGAAAACATATAAACATTCATGCATAACTAGGCTAGTCATCAAAACATATAAACATAAAAACATTGAAGCATAATGAGGTAATTCATATAAACAATGTTTCAGACTAACAACATCGATTTACATCCAAATACAAGTCATGAATTTATACATCTACTTTTTCTTTGATTTATGTTTTTTTTCATTGTAAAAACTCACGATTGGGGTATTATCATCATCATTTGGTGGAATATCTACAAAGCCTTGTCCGTATAGTGTTTGTGTTTCCATGCCCTCATGTATCATACTTCTTGTACGTCGTTGAGTAGGGCGTGGAGGCTGTTATATAGGGGCATGAACTGCAACAACGAAAATGGGCATATCGATATGTTGAAATATTATTGAAATTAATAGTTCATTATTTTGATTAAAATTACAATATTGCTCTTTACCTGTCTTTGTAGCTGTGACAGCTGGTGTGTTAATTATTTCTCTAGTTGCTAATTCCTCTTGTGGTTCACCCTCCTGAGCTACATGGTCTTCCATTGAAAGAATAAAATTTATAAATATACGTCAGGAAATAAATATCTATAATCACAATAGATCTTTATATTTCCAAAGCACACATACCAGAATGGCTACTCTGCTGCCCACTATCATGGGACATGCACACCCCAACATCAGCTGGTACGTGTTGAGTAGTGCTAGATTCACTACTATGGTTGCACTGTTGCTTAAAAGCAAACATAAATATTTAGTTATGGGTGATATAAACAAAACTGAATATACTTTAATAATATATTGCAATGATGTCCTTATTCATTTTATTTACCTGCATCTGCGTCATTGGGGAGATTGGAGTCTGCCCCAAGCTTTTCCGATATTCAATCACACTTTTAAAACCATACTTGAAACCAAGCTTTAGGTCTTCCTCAGTGGCAGCATGTTGGAACATATTTCCCTGCAATGTATAACACATTTCTCATTTCCAGTATCAAAAACATATATTTGTTCGCTACTGTCAAATACATATTCCCCACAGTTAATCATTTAATTGTTACGATTCAGACTCTTAGTTTTCTATAGCCACCCTAGCCTAGTCTATGATGCCCATGCTTTTCCACTCTAGCCTTGGTTGCTTTGGAGGTGTCAAGTAGCCTATATATGAAAATTTTTAAAACATTAGATATCAGAATTCTTACTTAAAACAAAAAAGAAAAAAATAAATGCACATGTTTCACTAAAAAGTTGATATGTGTTGTACCTTGCTTTTCCAAGCCGTGGTTGTTTTCCTTGTCTTTTCAGCAAGTTCTCCTTGCATCCTCTATGAGTTCCTTCCACTATTTCTCCGGAACCATGGGAGGGTGCTCATGCTTGAGGTCAAGTTGCAATTTATCCCTATATTGGGCCCTAGTATATTTTAAATTCTCACCGGCTAACTTTGCAACCACTTTCTTGTTGAATGTATTGCCAAACAAGTTTACCATGTGGTCTATCAATGCATCTCTCTTTGCGCTATATTGGCTATTCCACCATGTGCGAATGGTGGGGCCAAACAGCTCCAATGCTTTGTCATTCAAATTCTTGTAGAAAACATTGTTTCCTGCAGAAACGTGTAATCCATTAATTTTTAATAATTTCAACGTATGTCCATTTCAATTTCATGATTAAAATGAATAAATTAATTAATAAATACATGCAATCTTTTGAATCTTGATCGGAACACAAGCGTCATCCACCAGAAAGGTGAGATCTAGTGATTCGGTGCTTTTAACTCGTGTTGCTCCAGGAAAAGTTTCGTGGTCATCTACAGTACGTTCATCTCCGGAGTCATGTGGATTCCTAGGCTCCGTCTCATCATGCTCCGGGATTTCATGCCGATCAAAATCAATGCCCTCATCAATGGATTGGAGGCCAACCGCAGGAGTGTCAAAAACCCTCATTGGTACATTGCTTTGTTGTTGCTGCATTGGAGCATCATTGCTACTTATACCTATCTCAACAGTTTCTCCAGTAACGGGTTGTAAAAATTCCTACAAACGAAAAAATTTACTTTATCAGATCACTTGGAAAAATAGAAAACATAATATCAGATATGAAATCATGTCATGACTTAAAAAAAGATGTGAAGATGCCACTTACCCCATAATATTTTATTCGTTCTTTCAGCTCTTCAATCCTTTCCCTGATCTCCTATGTCATGGGCCTTATGTGAGCCAAGGAAAGCATTTCTATGTTTTCTTTTTTTAGGGCCTTCTTCATAGTTTCCATTGGGTCTATGGAATAGTAAATTTCATCCTCAAGCTCCTCATCACCCAAGTGCACTGGACTAAATTCATCAAACAATAAAATTAAGCAAAATAATTTTAACATCATTCAAACATTGTTATTGTAATGAAATTTAGTTACTATTAAGAACTAACACTCACCTGATGCGGTGTTGTGTTTGTTGACTTCCCATGGTCCTCACCCTGACACGATAAATCAATCAATAATTCATCATAAGCACAGAAAAATGCGAATGTCAACAGTGGAAATCAAATGTTAACATAAAAAATTGAAACATTTAGTTATTATATTTAACACTTACCTGAGGGGGCGCAGAGTGTGACCTTCCACGGTCACCCTGGACCATGGAAGTAGCAGGTGCCTTTCCACTGGTGCCACCCTGACACAATAAATCAATAACTAAACGTTATGAAAATAATTGTAACATAATAAAAAATGAGATATTGCAATAATATTTATTTTTATCACAGAAGTAGACACGCGTTCTGTTTCATGATGAACATGGGCAATCCCCTGCCACAATGTAATAAGCATGTTGTCACATGGAAATCTTCTGGGGTTGGAGTTTCTAGTTATTATAGTCATATTTAGTTACTATATTTAGTTGAGTCAATAATTGTAACATAAACAAAAATGAGATATTGCAATAATATTTACTTTTACCTCCGAAGGAGGAGATAGATGTTCTGCTCCATGGCGATGAGCAGACCCCTGCCACAATGTAATAAGCATGTTATCATATGGAAATATTCACAATAAGCACGAAAAATGTGAATGGTAACAGTGAAAATCGAATGTTAACCGAAAAAACTGAACATTTTGTTATTGTAGTCATATTTATTTGCTATATTTAAGATTTACCTCACGAGGCATAGATTGTGACCTTCCAAAGTCACCCTGGACAATGGAAGCAGAATGTGGCTTTCCACTGCTGCCACCATGACAAAATAAATCAATCAGTAAAAGTTGAGTCAATAATTGTAACATAAACAAAAATGAGATAAGCATAATAGTGTAATAAGCATGTTATCACATAGAAATATTCATAATTAGCACGAAAAAAGCGAATGTCCTCGTTGGAAATCTAATGTTAACAGAAAAAATCGAAACATGTAGTTATTGTAGTCATGTTTAGTTACTATATTTAGCATTTACCTGATGAGGCATAGTGTGTGACCTTCCACGGTTACCTTGGACCGTGGAAGCTAGATCTATTCGATTTAAGTTGTAATTGATCAACAACTCTTCACCTGGAAGTATTGTTTTTGTTGCACATACAAATATGCTCTTAGCATCATAATTACATGACCGACCCTCCGTTGGCAATAAAATATTGCAGGCATCTACAAAATATTTTCCTTACCTTTTCATATCTAGTTGATATAGAACCAGTAGATCTAATACAACACATCTCACTTTCAACCTCTCTGAGTATATCTTCATCATCACTCGAGGAAGATAGATCTGACAGATACTTATTTGGTGGGACCTACACTCGATAAAACAAGAATATAAGTTACCAAGCGGATATAATTTAGCCTGCAAATATATTTACTTGTAATGTTCTAATATCAAAAGTTATTTCTTCCCAAAAACTTTATCAAAAGCTATTTTTCTCTCAAAGGTGTAATTTCTTTTAGAGTTATTTATATTTGAATTATTTTTAAGTATAAGACATGATTTGATTTGATTTGGAATTTGTTCACAACACGGATATAAAAGTGTGTTTCTTGGGCCACTTGATTAGTTAATGCATGCAAAGAGGTATGGGGTTCCCCCTCATATAGATCATGTTGGGGATTCAATTTGGGGTTCCATCACCAACCTCCATGAAGTATCCTCCTCAACCCAAGCATCAGTTTTCCCTCCCTCCATGCCCCCATGCCTGATTTTTTTAAGTACGATAACATGGTGAAATGTCACCAAATTTAGACCAATTTTAGGTAGTTTTGAATGGTTTTTCACATGGACGCAGATAGGGTGATGTTGGATCCTGAATCGTCTTATCACAACCCTAAATCGTCTTGCACTACCCAAGACCATTTTCTTACCATTGCTATGGTGTTCTGCAACACGAAAATCCCGAATTTGTTTGGTCATGATGGTAGGGTCCAGGCCCCTTCTCTATCAAACGGGCGATGGATGGGTTCATGGCTGGAATTTGACAGGAAAAATTCCCATAATGGGTCATTTTTCCCCTCAAATATGGCCTATATTTTGTATAAACTGTAAAAAAAAATGAAGTAAACAATGAAACGTCTGTATTTATTGTGGAAACAGTCAAAACCATGGGATTTTTCCCAAATTCCTACGCTGCTAGGGTTGATGGGATTACCGAATTCATTGAGCCATTTTTATCCTCTGTACTGTTGCCGAATTGCCTCCCCTGGGAATGCCGGTATCCTCTGGACTGGTATCTCCTGCTCCTCGATTTACCACTACTCTGCTCATCAAATTACCAATGCTCTGGATGCTGCTAATAAACTAGTGCGCGAGAGTGAACTTGTTCTTTGTTGTTTTTCTCTGGATGCTGCTAATGAGCTAATGCGTGGGAGTCTTTTCCCTCTATGTTTTTTTGTTTTTTTATTTGCATAATTTATATTTTTTGTTTTGTTTTGTTTTTTTATTCTCATATTTATGTATTGTTTAGTTTATTTTGTTTTTTCTTATTTGCATATTTTATATTTTGTTGCATTTTAAATTAATTTTAGTTAAACAACTCTATGTTTTTAATTTAATTTAATTTAACTAGGATTTTGTCATAATTTGTATTGGTTGCATTGTTTATAGTGAGATCCTATACATAAGTCCCTTCAAGGAATAATATGATGATGATGACGATGATGACGACGATGACGATGATGATGATGATGATGAAGTCCCTTTTGGGCCGTATGAAGCCTCATGTTCTTAGATTTGTGCACATGAAGAATCAATACTTATGGACCCAGTCCGGTGTCTTAAAAGAGGAAGATCCTAACTAAGCAGTTTGGTAGTTCTATAAAGTGCATTCTTTATAGGAGTGAAAAATCACTCACAACCATTTTATTATAATGTTGGCCAAGATCAAAACAATTTAGTGAATACCAAGGTAAATATCTTGTCATCACATCTTCATCATCATCATCTTCATCAACATCATCATCATTACCATCACCATCATCATCATCTTCATATTCATCATCATCATCATCATCATCATCATCCGGATCATGATCATGATAATCATGATCATCATCTTCATCATCCTCATCCTGGTCATCATCATCTTCATCCTCATCATCATCATCATCGTCATCGTTGTCTTCATCATCACCACCACCATCATTGATCATGATCATCATCTTCATCATCATCATCGTCGTCATCATCGTCATCGTCATCATCATCATCATCTCCCTCATCCTAATCATCATCATCATCCTCCTCCTCCTCCTCCTCATCATCATCGTCCTCATCCTCCTCCTCATCATCATCGTTGTCGTTGTCATCACCACCACCATCATTGATCATCATCAACATCTTCATCATCATCATCTTCATCTTCATCATCATCATCATCATCATCATCATTGTCATCATCATCGTCATCTCCCTCATCCTAATCATCATCATGATAATCATGATCATCATCTTCATCATCCTCATCATGGTCGTCATCATCCTCATCCTCATCATCATTGTTGTCGTCGTCATCACCACCACGATCATTGATCATTATCATCATCTTCATCATCATCATCATCATCATCTTCATCATCATCATCATCATCATTGTCATCATCATCGTCATCTCCCTCTTCCTAATCAACATCATCATCACTCTTCATCATCATCATCATCATTGTCATCATCATCGTCATCTCCCTCTTCCTAATCAACATCTTCATCATCGTCATCATCATCATCATCTTCGTCATCGCCATCATCATCATCTTCATCATCATCATCATCTTCATCACCACCACCTATTGAAATATTGTAACTTCGAAGAATATTCTATTGTATTTTATTGCTATAATTTATTCGAAGATGTTTTATTCCTCCATCAGGATGTCATTATTGTATTTGATTATGTAAAGTCATTGATCTAGGTAAATCCTTCCTTGTAAGTCGGGGCAATAGATCCCATTTGAGTCAATTGTAATGGGGAAATAGATGCAATATAGGTTGGCATTGGTTGGAATTGATGGCAAATAAGATGAGAGACATTGCGTATGATGACATATATATATGTCTATGTTGACAAGAGCCATGGATGAGGTGGTATGATGACAAAGTAGATGGTTAGCATTGGGCATATAAGTAATTACATGGCATGTATGATGAGTGATGATATGACACGTGTGATAAGGATGGAAAGACACATGATAGTGTTCTAGTGCCATCATCAAGACAGTGTTGCAATTTGACAACATTTTGGAAAAGTATGACAAGTTTGTGAAACTTGGAAATTGACTAAGTATGGGAAAATTAGTCAAAAATTCCCTAAGAGAATGCCCGCCATAATTCATGGTTTGAAGATAATTCCCGCACCATCATACCAGGCTATAACTTGTTAAAGTGGCTATCTATTCATGGTCTCAGTTAGCCTTAATCATTTTTTAGGAGAAAGATATAAGCCTGCCAAAACACAGTTTTAGGATAAACCTTGAAGAATTTCCTGAAAATGACAAGTGTTGGAAAAACTATCTCAAGTGACCTCAGGGAAATGATTGCCATAAATTGTGGGTTGAATAAAATGCCCGCACCATATGGGCATATTGTACATTGGTGTTTTTTCTACCCAACCATGTTCATGTCAGTTTGTCCAAAGAGACTCTGAGGAAGAAGATATGGATCTGCCAAAAGTGCTACTTAGCCTACTTAGCTAGGGCAGGTTGTTGCCTGCTAAAAGTGTGAGACACCCAATGGATAGAGACGCACAATGTGATTCCATATAGACCAATTTCATCCTTTGATACCTCTTTCTCTCTCCTCGGTGGGCATTTTACTGGAGTAGTGCCACTTTTGGCAGATCAATATCTTCTTCCTCGGGGACTCTAACTCTTCACCAATGATATAGTTGGATGCGCCAAACAAATTTCTAGAGACCCATACTCTCAAAATAATTTTAGACACCAACCACAAGACATGGCGGGCATTTTACTAAGGTCACTCAGGCATTTCTACTGATTCTATACTTAGACAATTTTTGCACTTTCCTAGACTGGTCCAATATGCATGGAACACTGTTTTGGCAGATCCATAACTTCTTCCTCAGACACTTTTTGGACAATATGAGACCATGTTCAAGTAGATAGCTCAACAAGGTACAACCTGACCATACGGTGCGGGAATTTACTCTAACCCCCAAATTATTGTGGGCATTTCCCTGAGGCCACCTAGACCAGTTTTCCAACACTTATCCATTTTCAGGAATTTACTAAGTATGTAAAAATTAGTCAAAACTAATCTAAGAGAATTCCTGCCATAATTCATGGTTTGATAAAAATGTCCGCACCATCATACCAGGCTATATCTTGTTGAAGTGGATATCTATTCATGGCCTCAATTTTCCTTAATCACTTCCGAGGAGAAAGTCATAGGTCTGCCAAAACAGGGTTTTGCACCAGAGGAAGTAAAATTGACTAAGTAGCCTCAAGAAAATGCCCGCCATAAAGCATAGGTTAAAGTAAATGCCCACAGCATATGGTAAGGTTGTACCCTGTTGATTTGTCTACCTGACCATGGTCTCAGTTTTTCTTAAGCATGTATGAGGAGAAAGTTATAAGTCTGCCAAAAAATTAACCAGAAAGTAACCAGCCAAATTGAGAAAAAAAACTTGTTTTGCATGTTAAGCACAAGTGAAATTAGGCTAAGTGTTAAAACTACAAGGTTAAGGGGCTATTTGGAAATGCCCGCCAGGAACTGTCCTTGTGGGGATAAATTCATCAGTTCACATGAACTTGTTGCTTGTTGAAGTAGCTATCCAGTGATGGTTTCAGGTTACTTCCTGATAGTCACATGTTCAAGAAATTAACCTGCCAAAGTAGGAAAAATATTGTTTTGCATATTACGAACAAGAGAAACAAAAGAGGTCCAAATTATGAAAAATGGCTAAGTGCTGGAAAATTGGTCCAAGAGGCCTTGGTAAATTGCCCCCTGTACCTCATAGGAGAATGATAAAAAGTATCTAAAACTATAATGCTATAGCTTGTTGAAGAGGCTATCATACCATGGTCTCAGTTCTCAAAGAGGGTTTTTTATGACAAATTTAAAGGCCTTCCAAAACAGGGTTTCAGGCTGTTTTTGCACCAGTGGTAGTAAAACTTCTTAAGTGGCCTCAGGAAAATGCCCGCCATAATTCATAAGTTAAGGTAAATGCCCGCTCCATAGTGTCAGGTTGTAGCTTGTTGATTTTTCTACCTAACCATGGTATCTGATTGTCTTGAGAGTTTTTGAAAAGGAAGTTATGGGTCTTCCAAAACAATGTTTTAGGCGGATTGCTCTAGTCTAGGAAAATGCAAAAATTGTCTAAGTATAAAATTTCTTGTAAAATGCCTGACTGACCTCAATAAAATGCCCACCATTTACTGTGGTTGATGTCTTAAAATATTTTGAGGGTATGGGTCTCTAGACTGTTGATTGGTGCATCCAAACATATCATTGGTTTGTCCAAAGAGTCTCTGTAGGTGAAGATATTGATCTGCCAAAAGTGCGTCCTAGCTTGATTTGCACTACTCAAGAAAAATTCTTGTCGAGGAGAGACAAAGAGGTCTCAAAGGATGAAATTGGTCTAGATGGAATCACCTTGTTGACCTCTATCCATTGAGTGTGTCATACTTCCAAGTTGATGAAAATAAAAATCTCCTCATTTTGACCTAGGGTTTGACAATTTTGTCTTAGTGTTGAATTGGTAGTTTAAAAAGCTAGTGTTGATTGGATGTTTTGGCAGGCCATTATCTTCTTGGAACTGTGCCAATTATCACACACCATGGAGGTGAAACATACGGTTTTCTGAGGGAGGACATGGTTGATTATTCTGCGGACCCCTTCTAGGGTAAATCCATTTTTACCTTGCCCTTTTACCAACCCCGTTTACCACAGACTCTCCATCGTTAACAGGAACGGGGATGTTGACATCTAGCTCGCAGTATTCCGGTGGTGGATACACCACTACCCTCTCCCACTCTTGGTATTCACCGGAGGATTTAGGGGTTTTCTCTAATTTCTATACTTATGGGGTTTTTTACGACCCAGATTTTTTGACTCTTTCCCCCAAACCCTTGGATCCTCTTCTCGGCGGAAATCCTTATTCTCTGTTTGCACCTCCTCAGCTGAACTCGGATTTTAGTGCCCCTATGCTTACAGACGCTGATCGCACCCAGGTTGAGCATCTCCCTGACGATTGAGAGGCACCCTCTTATGATCCTAGCTTTGACTTCCTGGACATGAGTTGGCCTTCGGCTTTCACTACTGACACTGCTTCTGCACAGGACCCGGTCTTATATTTACCTTCGTCGGAAAACCCTGAGGGTTTTCATCGCATCATTTCTTCAACATTCTAATCAGCAGGGCTCTCCTCCGGAGGAGACCCTTTAACAGGATAAGGTGGCTTCGGGCTTTGGTTCGACTTCAAAAATCCCTCCTCGCTCAGCGGGGGCTCCACTGGTGGGTGGGAAGAAGAAGGAAAAGTGCCTTAAATCCTCAAGGATCCCTCTGAACCTTATCTGTGGGGGAAAAATCATAGTGGTCACCTAGTCTCTTGGGATGGCGAAATTGGCAGTTGTTGGCAGGGATCGCGAGAAGTACCCCATCCTGGAACAACTGGACCGGTGGGTTGAAACTACTTGGGGCTCCCTCTTAACCTACAAACCTAAAGTTATTTTCCTCTCTTGCGGTTGGTTCATTTTCAAACTGAGGAACAAGGAGGATGTGGATATTCTTTTAAAGAAGCACTGGAGTTTGGGAAACACCCCCTTCATTCTGAAAAACTAGACCCTGATGTTCGATACCGACCGTGAAAGGCTTGATACGGTGTCGATTTGGGTCAGACTCCCAGGCCTCCCCTGGGAATTATGGACCTGAGAAACCTTTCGGGATATTGGAAATTCACTTGGGGCCTTCATCGATGCAGACATAAATTTTATTCAAACGCGCAGGAGAACGATGGCCAGAATTCTTGTCTCCTTCGACCTCCATCCAGGCCTGAGAGAAACTCTAAATTTAGTGTGGGGACAGATTACCAGGATTCAACCCCTGGATTACGAGGGTGTCCCTTTTCGCTTCCATCGCTGCCATGTTTACGGTCACATTTCTTGGAACTTCCCACAGACCTTCATTGAGCGGGCGGATCGGCCTAAGAAAAGGGCGGTGGGTTGTGGGCTCCCGGTCGACTCCACTGAAACACAAAAGATGGGAAGACACAAGGTGGATGTTAGGTCTCGAGGCATGCAGACGGATCATACCGTGGAAGCACATTATACGGTCCCAACTGGTTTGGAAGCAGCTCCCATTGTCTCCTTGGCTACTCCTGCACCGATACCATTGGTCTCTGCAACTTCGGGTATGAAGTCCTCTCTCCCTTCTCATTTAAACTCTTTGGTTGATCATTTGCAATCTCTCTGTTTCGATTTCTCAGCTCCCCCACCCTTCCCTTTTCCTGATTCCCATCCTGCTACTCCTCCCACACCCTCCCCGACCTTCCTGCCCTCGACCTATCTGGTACCTGAACCTACTCTCCATTTTCCCACATCCTCCCCTTCGTCTCCCCCTCCACTTTTCCCCGCTTCTTCTACCTTTCCCTGCTCGGGTTCATCAGAGCCTTCCATTGTCCCCTCATCCACACACCATGCCCTCTTGGAACTTGCAGACGACACTCAGAAATCCATCCTCGGGGTGCTTAGAGCAGCAGATTCCTAGAATGGGGTTCACCAATGAAGATTCTATCCCTAAATTATCGTGGGTTTGCAAGTGAACCCAAAATTTTTTCCCTCAAGAGGCTGATTACTCTGCATCAGCTTGATGTCTTACTACTACAGGAAACATTAGGGCCAGAAGAGGGACTCACAACCATTCTTTCCTCCCTCTTCCATTTCATGGAATATCGGGCACTGGATGCCTACGGTCATTCTGGGGGTATTGCCACTGGGTGGAATACTCACAGTGTGCGACTTAAAAACTCTTGGGGGTCGCATTCAACTCTGGGAGTGGAAGTTTTCCATGTTGTTGAAAACTCCTGCTTCAGTATACTAAATATATATGGCCCTTATGAGAATCGAGTCCCCTTATGGGATTCTTTGTCTTGTAAATCCTTTTTTTTTCAGATCGGACAACCTTATCATTGTGGGAGACCTAAATTTCTCTCTTAGGAACCATGAAATTTGGGACCCCAGCGCCATAACGGACCAACAAGTGGAATTTTTTTAACAACTCTTTCTCTCTCACAAGTTGGTGGACCTTCGGCCTGATAAGATCAAACCTACTTGGACCAATAGAAGAACGGGGGCTCATAGGGTGGCCAAATGTCTGGACCGTTTTCTCCTAGCTGAACACCTCCTCGACCAAAATATTGCTTTTCGTCAATGGGTGGATTCAAGGGGACTCTCAGACCATTCCCTGATTTTTCTTGAAATAAAGGGAGTTGCTTCTAAACCTACGAGTCCTTTCAAACTTTGTGTAGCCTGGCTTAAATAAGAGGAGGTCACTCACATCATAAAGGAAAATTGGAATCCCTACTGTCCTACTGATGGGCACTTTGCTGCACAACATTTTGCAAAAAACCTCCTGGATATCAAGAAAAAACTAAAGACTGGGCCTTCAAAAATAAGGCACGAGACGAGCTAGAGCTGTCTCAAGTGGAGTTGGATCTTCGCACTGCCCAGGAGTCGGATGGGTTTGGTTTCTTGAATCCTGACTCTACTCTCCACCTTAATGCTCTTAAAACCCGCAGGAGAAAACTTTTACAAATCAAAGAGGAGACGTGGAGACTAAAGAGTAGAGCAATTTGGCTCAAATGCGGGGATGAGAACAAATTTTTTCTAGAATTTTGCTAAGGGAAGACATATAAAGAATACTATTTGGGAACTTCAAAATGAACAGTTGGAAAACATCGCTTACTTTGAAGGGCTTGCAGCTCTTGGTACCTCCCACTTCGCCTCTCTCTACAAAGCTGAAAATCGCACAAACCTTGCAAAAATCATTCAAGTCTCTCAATACTTCCTGGGTTTCATAACTCATGAGGACAACCGAGATCTCATGGAGTATATTTCGGAAGAAGAACGTAAGGAAACCCTCCATGGCTTTCAAAAGGACAAGAGCCCTAGCCCGGATGGTTAGACCATTGAATTTTTCCTGACACATTTTGAGATCATTGGGGTTGATCTTCTTCAGCTTATGGAGGAATGGAGATCTTGGGGACACATCCACCCTCCCCTGAATTCTACCTTCATTGCTCTCATCCCAAAATCGGATCGGTTGTCTACTTTCAACGATTTCCGCCCTATCTCTCTTTGCAATATCACATACAAAGTGGTGGAAAAAATTATTGCAAAACTGTTAAAAAAGATTCTCTCAAAGGTCATCTCTCTAGAACAATTTGGTTTTCTGGAAGGCAGACAGATTCATGAGGCAATTGGTGTGGCCCAGGAGTGTTTTAACTCAATCAAACTGAAAAATTTAAAGGGGGCAGTTATAAAACTTGACCTCTCAAAAGCTTTTGATAAGGTGAACTGGCTCTACCTTCGCATGTTGATGACTCACCTAGGTTTTGATTTGGGGTACGTGGTTGGCACGCAATAAGGTTCTGGTCCAGGACAAACCATCTGTCCCCAAGCTGGTGGCCTCTTAGAGTGCAAACATTCTTGCCTACTTCCCTCAACAAAAACTCAACACCCCCATCCACATCATCACTCCTAAACTCTTCGACTCTAATATTCCTTGGGTGTACTTCGATGGTGCGGCCACTGAACTATCTTGTGGGGGGGGAGGTCCTACATCTAAATCATATATCATTTTTCCACATCCAGATGGGTCTTGGACCTGACACGAATAACTTCGCTGAACTCTTTGCCCTCAAACTTCTTCTTTATTTTTCTCTTGAACAAAATTGCCACCACATTCAGATCTTCAGAGACTCTATGCTTGTAAACAATTGGGTCAATAATATACAAAGATGTCATGCAACATTCTGGATGATGTCAGGAGATTTTTGAGGCAATTTGAAACTTTCTCATGTCGCCATGTTTATAGGGAACGAAACATCACTACTGATCAGCTATCAAAGAAAGGATTAGATCTGCCACTAGGACAGTGGAAGATCGTTGTCACAGCTCCTGAAGCAGTTTATGAATACTACCACCGCGCTTTCATAGAAGGCATTGAAATCCTACAATTTTGAACACCAAACAATGCAGTTTTATTTTGTATATATATACCAGAATTTTAAGGGAACCCTATATGGGAACCTCGGCTTATTCCTTCTTTTTGTACATTTTGAGAAGATTGCTTCTATTGGGAAGTAGTAAACATATTTTTCACAACTTTTTTGTTGAGATATTGTAACTTCAAAGAATATTATATTTGTACTTTATTATTCCGGAGATGATTCATTCCTCCGTGAAGATCTTATTGTATATCCGGAGATGTTTATTCCTCCGTCGGAATGTGGTAACTTGGGTTATTAGACTTCCCTAGTGGGGGTCGGCCCTGTATGTGTTATGTGGTTCAAAGGGTTATTAGACCACCCTAGAGGGGTCGGCCCAGTCAGTTATAATGGGGTATTTAACCTAATGGTTAAATACGAGCCTACATGTACTTGTGTAAAATACATATCAGAGTAGTGTATAAATAGAGGAGGTGTGTTCCTCATTATACACACTCACACACTTGAGGATAGCGCACTTATGGAGGAGAGGTCTGCTATTGTGGAGAAGGAGATCATGTCTCAGGGTTTTATCTTTGTATATTGCTGGTCATCTATATTGAGGAAGCTTTGCTGGGTTTTCTACCCCATGAGGGTTTCCCAGGATAAATCTCTGTCTCTTGTGTTTATGCTGTGCTTGTTGTTTCTTCAGTGATCCTGTATATGCTATTATTGTGAAATGGAATGTAATGCTGCTATTTTCTGTCTTAGCATCTTGAATTTTAACATGGTATCAGAGCTAACCTGAAGGAAGACAAGTTATGGCACTAAAGACACTTGCTTTACTTACGACAATTTGAAGGTTAGGGTTTTACATAGAAAAAACCAGTCATCGTAGACCTTTCGCTATAAATCCGTTTTGGCAAAGTTTTCGGATCTGAAATTGTTACAGGACAAAGCTAAAATCTCCAGGTACCTTGTGTCCAAAGGACAACCTCTAATTCGTTGTACTTTGTGATTTATGATCTGTACAATATAGGGTTTCTGCCTCTTCCAGATCTGAGTCAAAATCAGGTGACCTTGGGAAAAAGGTCATAACTTGGGCTAGGAAGCTCCAAATGAAATTTCGTGAAAAGTGACAGGTAGTACACAGACTGTACTATCTCAGAAAACTTTTTCAGGGGCCGAAGTTGAATCAGTGACACGTGGCACGTCGTACAAGTTCGCTCTCCTGTATTATCCCATAAACAGGTCATGTTGCGACACTTGGCATAACTCTCTCTCAGAGAATCCAATTGAGGTCAGACCTGTCAGGATAGAAAGATAACAGGCCGAGCTATCTCAGAAAACTTTTTCAGAGGCCGAAGGTCCTACAGTGACACGTGGCACGCCGTACAAGTTTGCTCTCCTGTATTTTCCCAAAACAGGTCACGTTGCGACATTTGACATAACTCTCTCTCAGAACATCCAATTGAGGTCAGACCTGTCAGGATGGAAAGCTAACAGGTCAGGCTATCTCAGAAAACTTTTTCAGACCCTGTGGATCAAAAATGTCGGAGTTACACCAGAAACAATCAGGTACATATTTCTGTCAAAACAGAATTATTTTTTTTGGTACTTTCATTCATGGCTTCCGGAATTTAGGGCTTTGAAGAAAGTTGGAATTTTTGTAATCGGAGACCACGGCTGGATGCTACTCATCAAAATAGAAATTTAGAGACCAAGATCAGAATTTTTGGTTGGGCAGAAGGCCGGGCTTGATTAGACCCTAGTTCGGGACTTTGATCAGAAAAGTGGAAAATTAGGGCTTCTGTAAAAATGGGAATTTTTGAAATCTGTGACCACGGCTGGAAGCTCCTCAGAAAAATAGAAGCTTAGAGCTTTGGATCAAACCTTTTGATGGGGCAAAAGAGTGGGCTTCATCAAACCCCAGTTCAGGGTCACGTCCAGTGAATCCGAAAGTTTCAAAGGCAAAATTAAGGACTCCAGGTCCAGTTCTTGCAAATCAAGTGGATTGGGTTAATCCTAGAAGAAGATGGATTGGTCACTTGCATAAGTGAAGAAGTTCCTGTCTCAGAGGGAGATGAGGATAAGGGATTACATAAGAAGAATACAAGCGATCTCGACAGGTATGACTCATCGAGGTATGTTTCGATATTTGTCCATGATTAAGTTTATGGTATGTTTGTCTTCAGGTTATTACAGTTAGTACAATTTTGATTTTAGATTTGTCGTATAACCTTAACAAAATTATGAATGCATGATAGAAGATATTCATTGGTTAGGGTGTTGACACTTATGATTGTACTAATGCATTATGATGTTGTGTGAGGTTGATGTTGTCTGCTAACAAGATACAGGTACATCACAAAAGACAAATCAGGTTCCATGACCATGAAAACATGAAGACAAAGACTCATCCATAATCTTTGTTCTACTTACGAGGTATGTATGACTTTGTTATATTATGCTTAACCTATGAGACATGCAGGTTCTAGCTCAGGATCTCTAAATCATTGAAGAGATTGTTTAGGTATGTTGTACATAACCAAGTAGGTATACTAATCGAGGTATGTTTCCCATGAATCTTACCTTGTGTTAGGATCCCTTATATAAGTATACTTGATATGATTGGTTATGCTTATTCATAAAGTTAGTAATCAAGGGTTTATGCATGATTTAATTAACCAGAAGAGTACTATGATCAAACAAGAATATCCATGAGTAAAAGAAGACTTACTTGAAACCCTGAATACTAATGATCATGACTATACATATTCAAGATTATTTAGAATTAGAATGTTTTGAGAATATACTAATGAATGAATGTTTGTGTATGAGATCATGAGGATGACACTAGTGCACACTTGAGCATGCACAGTGGTACAGAATGAATAGAAGTTCAAAGGACATATAGAAGATCAAGCGGGAGGAAACCACACAAACATAAAAGATAAGTATTTGAGTTGTTATTTGAAATAGTAAATGATATTTCTTGTATGCATATTTGTATTCCTAGAACATATCATGCTGAGTGCAAACATTCATAGAGCATTGAACATTATACTACTAATATGCATATGATTGGTAAGTTGGACAAACATTCCATTGTTGCTTGTCTAGAATGAAACCTCTTTGCTGACATGCTAAGAGCTGTGCACACTCTCGATAGTATGTTCTGGTAGAGATGGAAGGCATCTAGATAGCCACTGTATGCATACAGGATATGGGAAAGTGTTGTGCCAAAGTATTGGTCAAGATAGTTGCATAACTATATAAATGATATCTGTATGCATAATAGGTTATCATGATTTCATGATTATGAAGGATTACTAATCATGTACTTAATTTTGTTTTGTAGGAAAGATCATGAAGAATAATGAACACCGAACAAGTGATGGATGTTCAACAAGAAGATTTACAAATCAAACAAAATATAGAAGGCTTGTGGCTAGAAGATTCTCTTAGAAAGAGGAAGAGAATCATGATGAGATGTTTGCTCCAAGTGGCTAGATAAGACCATTCTCTTAATGGTGCAATTAAAGAAGAAGTGTGAATCAGGTTCTGTATGGGTTCCCAGGATCGATAGTATATTGATGAGAATACATGTGGGGATTGTATCATCCTTGAACACTTGTTCTAAAGTGAGCCGTAGACAGGTGTCTCCGAGAAAGAAAAGGGATTGGATCATCCCTGGACTTTCAGTCCTAAAGAGAGCCGTAGACGTAAGGTCTCCGAGAATGAAGTCCTTAGTGGACAGTTAAGGGGATTGGATCATCCCTGTACTTTCAGTCCTAAAGAGAGCCGTAGACGTGAGGTCTCCGAGAATGAAGTCCTTAGTGGACAGTTGAGGGGATTGGATCATCCCTGGACTTTCAGTCCTAAAGAGAGCCGTAGACGTAAGGTCTCCGAGAAGTGGGGATTGTATCATCCCCGGACCTTGGTCCCTGAATTGATCCGTAGACGTATGGTCTTCGAGAATAAAGTGATGGGGATTGCATCATCCCGGAACCACTAGTTCAAAATGTACGTGAGGACTGCATCGTCCATGAACTGGGTTCAAAATGTACGTGAGGACTGCATCGTCCATGAACGGGGTTCAAAATGTACGTGAGGACTGCATCGTCCATGAACCGGGTTCAAAATGTACGTGAGGACTGCATCGTCCATGAACCGGGTTCAAAATGTACGTGAGGACTGCATCGTCCATGAACCGGGTTCAAAATGTACGTGAGGACTGCATCGTCCATGAACTGGGTTCAAAATGTACGTGAGGACTGCATCGTCCATGAACTGGGTTCAAAATGTACGTGAGGACTGCATCGTCCATGAACTGGGTTCAAAATGTACGTGAGGACTACATCGTCCATGAACTGGGTTCAAAATGTACGTGAGGACTGCATCGTCCATGAACTGGGTTCAAAATGTACGTGAGGACTGCATCGTCCATGAACTGGGTTCAAAATGTACGTGATGGGATTGCATCGTCCCTAGACATGAGACTTGTCTTAAAGTGATAAGGACTAATCATCCTGTAAGTAGATTGGGATTGCATCGTCCCTAGACATGGTGAGGTGTCTTAAAGTGATAAGGACTAATCCTCCTGTAAGTAGATTGGGATTGCATCGTCCCTAGACATGGTGAAGTGTCTTAAAGTGATAAGGACTAATCATCTTGTAAGTAGATTGGGATTGCATCGTCCCTAGACATGGTGAGGTGTCTTAAAGTGATAAGGACTAATCATCCTGTAAGTAGATTGGGATTGCATCGTCCCTAGACATGGTGAGGTGTCTTAAAGTGATAAGGACTAATCATCCTGTAAGTAGATTGGGATTGCATCATCCCTAGACATGGTGAGGTGTCTTAAAGTGATAAGGACTAATCATCCTGTAAGTATATTGGGATTGCATCGTCCCTAGACATGGTGAGGTGTCTTAAACTGATAAGGACTAATAATCCTGTAAGTAGATTGGGATTGCATCGTCCCTAGACATGGTGAGGTGTCTTAAAGTGATAAGGACTAATCCTCCTGTAAGTAGATTGGGATTGCATCGTCCCTAGACATGGTGAAGTGTCTTAAAGTGATAAGGACTAATCATCCTGTAAGTAGATTGGGATTGCATCGTCCCTAGACATGGTGAGGTGTCTTAAAGTGATAAGGACTAATCCTCCTGTAAGTAGATTGGGATTGCATCGTCCCTAGACATGGTGAAGTGTCTTAAACTGATAAGGACTAATCATCCTGTAAGTAGATTGGGATTGCATCATCCCTAGACATGGTGAGGTGTCTTAAAGTGATAAGGACTAATCATCTTGTAAGTAGATTGGGATTGCATCGTCCCTAGACATGGTAAGGTGTCTTAAAGTGATAAGGACTAATCAGCCTGTAAGTTGATTCGGGATTGCATCATCCTTAGACATGGTGAGGTGTCTTAAAAGGATAAGGATTGATCATCCTGTAAGTTTATCTGGATTGCATCATCCATAGACATGAGAGATGTCTTAAATTGAGAGGGATTGATCATCCCATAAGTGGATCAGGATTGTATCATCCTTGGACCTATGTCCTAAAGTGAGAGGGATTGACCATCCCGTAATTGGATCATGTGTGTTGCGGGGTATGCTGCTGTTGTGTATACTTGTATCAGTGTGGATACTTGTATTGATAGATGTATTAGTGAGAATACATGCTTTTGATGATAGATGTATTAGTGAGAATACATGCTTTTGATGATAGATGTATTAGTGAGAATACATGCTTTTGATGATAGATGTATTAGTGAGAATACATGCTTTTGATGATAGATGTATTAGTGAGAATACATGCTTTTGATGATATATGTATTAGTAAGAATACATGTTTTGATGATAGATGTATTGGTGAGAATACATACTTTTGATGATACATGTATTGATTAATGTACTTGTATGGTTGAGGATACTTATGTTGTAGATCGAGATGATCCAGATGCTGTAGATCGTGATGATCCAGATGCTATAGATCGAGATGATCCAGATTGTGTAGATCGAGATGATCCAGATGCTGTAGATCGAGATGATCCAGATGCTGTAGATCGAGATGATCCAGATGCTGTAGATGAGATGATCCAGATGCTGTAGATCGAGATGATCCAGATGTTATAGATCGAGATGATCCAGATGCTGTAGATCGAGATGATCCAGATGTTGTAGATCGTGATGATCCAGATGCTGTAGATCGAGATGATCCAGATGCTGTAGATCGAGATGATATGACGATGCTGATGATCGTGAGATGACGATGTTGATGATCGTATGATGACGATGCTGATGATCGTGAGATGACGATGCTGTTGATCATGTGATGACGATGCTGATGATCGTGTGATGGCGATGCTGACAATCGTGAGGATTCAGATATTGATGTTGCTGTAGCTGTTTGAGTGCTGCAGAAGATAAAGACTCAGTACTGAAGATGTTGATGTTCCAGTATTGAAGATATTCCAGTAACTGGTTGAGTTACTGATGATGTTGAGAAAGCTTCCAATGATTTATAGATGTATCATGTATGATGTTGATGACTCCTTGCTCGTGCAGATGCTGTTATAATATCCTTCTCGTTAAGGGGGAGTGTTGAGATATTGTAACTTCAAAGAATATTATATTTGTACTTTATTATTCCGGAGATGATTCATTCCTCCGTGAAGATCTTATTGTATATCCGGAGATGTTTATTCCTCCGTCGGAATGTGGTAACTTGGGTTATTAGACTTCCCTAGTGGGGGTCGGCCCTGTATGTGTTATGTGGGTCAAAGGGTTATTAGACCACCCTAGAGGGGTCGGCCCAGTCAGCTATAATGGGGTATTTAACCTAATGGTTAAATACGAGCCTACATGTACTTGTGTAAAATACATATCAGAGTAGTGTATAAATAGAGGAGGTGTGTTCCTCATTATACACACTCACACACTTGAGGATAGCGCACTTATGGAGGAGAGGTCTGCTATTGTGGAGAAGGAGATCATGTCTCAGGGTTTTATCTTTGTATATTGCTGGTCATCTATATTGAGGAAGCTTTGCTGGGTTTTCTACCCCATGAGGGTTTCCCAGGATAAATCTCTGTCTCTTGTGTTTATGCTGTGCTTGTTGTTTCTTCAGTGATCCTGTATATGCTATTATTGTGAAATGGAATGTAATGCTGCTATTTTCTGTCTTAGCATCTTGAATTTTAACATTTTTGGCTGGAATCATACTTTTGAAAGGCATCCTTAAGGCTGAATGTCCTCTGCGATATGTAATTTGGTTATATCTATAATGAAATTAAGCTTTTTTTCCTTGGAAAAAAAAGATAAAATGAAATTCCAACCCTGCCTGCGTGCAATCATGAAAAGAACCAAAATGACATTATTGATTGTTTGATTTAAGAGTTAAGAGTTCTCAAAATATTGATTGTTTGATCTAAGAGTTAAGAGTTAGCAGATTAATTCAGGATTAATTTACTTATAGAACCTTTTTTTTCAACGAAAAAAAAGTTCTGTGTTATTCATTAAGTGAATCAAAGAAACTTACAATAAAACCTATCCCAATGATAGAATCTTGAAAACAGACTATGCTGTCTTTTACAATAAATCTGATAATGCTTGCCACTATTTAGTAATATACCATCATAACCATAGCTGCTGATAACATCATAAAAATAACACAGATACAGAGGAAATCTTAACCAAAAATCCCCTAAAGCGGGTGCATTGAATTTACAAAATGGATCATAAAGGCTAGCCTAATTAATAAAGACAGACATAAAACATTTCCCCCAGATGGTGATCAGTGAAAGGGGTAACCTGAAGAATACCATCTGCCAAATGTAATCCCTTCTTTGACAATAAATCAGCTCTATGATTGAAAGAACGAGAGATGTGTTGTATAGAGTAGTCGTGAAATTGTTCCAACAAGATGGTAATTTACATATAGAACCATAATGAATTTATTATATAATTAGTAATGTGATTTAAATTTGAATAGTCAAACATACATACTATATATTCAAATAACAGAGAAATCACAGCATTACAGTTAACATAATATAAAACAATATTGCACTACATATTTAAGAGACCAAATCACAAGCCCAACAAATAGTTACTAGTCTTATAGTCATTTGAATATTGAGAATTCATAATGCAACAATATTTCAATAGAAGTATCCATTTGTTACAAATTGGATTTCAAAGAGGCTTTCTTCTTGAACCAACAACTCATGTGCAAACCATGAAACTAGTCATGCATTACTTCTTAGCCTTTGTAGCAAAGTGAGAAGTGGAATAAATAGGTAATCCTACAAATTACCACAAGGAAGAAGTTTAACCAAAGCGTTCTACTTGCAGGGCCAAAGTGTTTTAATACTTATAAAAATAGATTTAAATGCCCAAGGAATATACAAAAATCTTATATCCATTGATAAATCTAGAATTTTTAGAAATAGATTTAAATGCCAGAGGAATATTCACAAATATTATATCTATTAATATATCTTCATCAATATTTCCGATTACAATTTCCGATCAACAACTATATACCAAAATAGACCAATATTTGCTGCTGATTACAACAAATGTTTATATCACTAATACGATAGAATCCTACTCCCTAGAACCTTAATAACATGAGCTTCTATTTTACAAAAAGGATAATAGTGTGCATACCAAAAATTAATATAGACGAACAGAAGGGCCTTGGAAAACTAACAGAAAATGAAACAAGTAAACCTAATCGGACAAGTAAATATCAACAGACCGTCGTGGGTGGGAAAAATTAGTCAAAAATGCTCTACGAGAATGCCCACCATAATTCATTGTTTGAGGAAAATCCCTGCACCATCATATCAGGATATACCTTGTTGAATAGGCTATCTAACCATGGTCTCATTTCTTCAAAAGAGTGTTTTATGACAAAGTTTTAGATTTGCCAAAACAAGGGTTCAAGCAGTTTTAGACATTTTGAAAAATGGTTGTGTTGAAAAATTGGTCAATACTTCTCTAAGAGAATGCCCGCCATAATTCATGGTTTGAATAAAATGCTCGCGCCATCATATCACAATATACCTTGTTGAATAGGCTATCTAACCATGGTTTCATTTCTTCAAAAGAATGCTTTATGACAAAGTTATAGATCTTCCAAAATAAGGGTTCAAGCAGTTTTAGACATTTTGAAAATGGCCAAGTGTTGGAAAATTGGTCCAAATAGCCTTGGGGAAATGCACGCCGTACCTCATAGGTGAATGGTAAAAATTATCTGAAACTATCATGGTGTATCTTGTTGAAGGGGATATATTACCATGGTCTCCGCTCTCAAAAAGGGTGTTTGATGTCAAAGTTAAAGGCCTGCCAAAACAAGGTTTCAGGATGTTTTACACCAGAGGTAGTAAGATTGCCTAAGTGGCCCCAAGAAACACGCCATAATTCATAGGTTAAAGTAAATGCATGCACCATATGTTCATGATGTATCTTGTTGATTTTTCTACCTGGCCATGGTCTCATTTTGTCTTGAGAGTGTCTGAGGAAAAATTTATAGGTCTGCCAAAACAGGGTTTAGGCAGTTTTGCACCAAGTTTAGTAAAATGCCTGCCTAGGGAAACTGAAGATGAGTCTAAGAGTGAAATCAGCTTGGGTGTGCTCAGTGAGGTATATACTACATCATCTAGTGTCATTGGTTCAGGATTTCGATGAAATAAAAAATCCACCTTAGAAATTGCACAAATTGTCTAAGTATAAAAATACTGGTAAAAATGCCTACGTGACCTCAGTAAAATGCTGCAATTTCCAGTATTTGATGGATTAAATTATTCTGAGGGTATGGGTCTCTAGAGTGTTTATTGGTTCATCCAACCATATCATTGGTTTGTCCAAAAAGTCTCTGTAGGAGAAGATATTGATTTGCCAAAAATGCCTCCCAGCTTGATTTGCACTGCTCCAGAAAAATGTCCGTCAAGGAGAGAGAAAGAAGCTTCAAAGGATGAAAGTGGTCTTGATGGAATCACCTTGTTGGTCTCTACCCATTGGATGTCTCACACTTCAAATTGGATGAAAATAAAAATCTCATCATGTTGACCTAGGGTTTCACAATTTGTCTAAGTGTCAAATCAACAGTTAAAAAGGTCAATTGGAAATGCCCGCAAGAAGGTGTCCTTGTGCTAATAAAATTCATAGGGTGACATAGATCTGTTCCTTTCTTGAAGTAGTTAACAATACTGATTCACCCCCCTCTCATTATTGACCAATATTCCAACAAATGGTACCAAAGCGGGATCCTTCACTACAGTCTAAACCACTGGAAGGAAGATCCTATTAAAAACCACTATGGATCAACAAGAAGATATTGC
This sequence comes from Larix kaempferi, assembly GCA_027924585.1. Taxonomy (NCBI): domain Eukaryota; kingdom Viridiplantae; phylum Streptophyta; class Pinopsida; order Pinales; family Pinaceae; genus Larix; species Larix kaempferi. Next base: position 12,673,176 of record BSBM01000350.1, on the reverse strand, counting down.
ATCCCACAAAGCTCTAGTACTTGATAAAGAATACTATGCATATTGGAGAGAAATAATGAGTGCATACTTACAATAATTAGGATGGGGTGCATACTTACTAATGAGTGCATACTCAAAAACAATGGAGGCCATTCTTGATGGACTATCTCAACCCATCAAAGAAAAGATAGGACAATGCATCTCAGCTAAGGAACTTTGGGTCAAATTGGAGAAGCTTTATTCAGTCAAAGAAATAGTAAAAGCAAACCTTGTTATTTTCAAGAATGATGATGAAGAAACTTGCATCCATAAGGAAGATCAAAAGAAAAAAACTATATACAAGAAAAAATTTAATAACAGGAATAAATTCTTCTATTCATTGGAATATAGTAAAGTTGAAGAGATTAGTAAAGATGGAGAAAAGACAAAACTGATGTGATACCTAAAATACCAATGACAAGCAGAGTCCAACAAATCTTTTTTGGTCATTGCTACTCATGCAATAATTTTGGACATATGGCTAGAGAATGTAAGTTGAGGAATAATGCTTCAATAAAATTCCAAGAACAAAGGAAGGGATGGAAGAAGATGGAAGTTGTGAAGAAGAAAGATCAAAGATTCCTCAAGTATAAAGGAAGGTTCTATGGATATTGTCACAGTTGTCACAAGTTTGGTCACAAGGCTTCTAATTGCAGAACCAAGGGAAAATATCAAAGTATAGAATCCAAGAAACAAAGAAAGTCAGTAAGCAAAGTACCTCATGGAAAGATATGGAGAAGAAAGGAAGACTACAAAGAGTCAGAGGAAACACAGATTCCAAGCATCAATGAAGTACTTTCCAAAGATGATGTTCAGCATAATAGTGCTATAGATGAGAATGACATCCATTATGATGGAAAGCTAGATGAAGATGTAAAATACACCAATGGAGAGAAAGATGATGAATGTCTTTTCTAAAGTCTCTCATGACCTAAAGAGAGAAACCCTGAAATTAACATTAGAGGGGATCATTTACTTCGGGGGAGTAAATATAAAAAAATTGCAGTTGGTATTTGAAAAGTAATTAATATCATTTGGTAAAAATAAAAGGCTATAATCATCAAAGACAACAAGTAAAGGTGACAAATTGAAGAAAAGCATTTTGTGTGGAAAACATCTATGTGACAAGCACACTTAATGGTTGAAGTGTAACAAAATAAGAAGCTGAATTAGAGAAGATGGCTGGGAAAAATCAGTAGAAGACAAAGGAATAACAAAGGAAGTGATGACATGAAAAGTATGATGATGTCTTGTTGAATAGGCTATCTAACCATGGCCTAAAATGGATAAGTGTAGAAAAATTGGTCAAAACTGCTCTAAGAGAATGCCCACCATAATTCATGGTTTGAAGAAAATGCCCGCACCATCATATCAGGATATACCTTGTTGAATAGGATATCTAACCATGGTCTCATTTCTTCAAAAGAGTTCTTTATGACAAAGTTATAGATATACCAAACAACGGTTCAAGCAGTTTTAGACATTCTAAAAAATGGCCAAGTGTTGGAAAATTGGTCCATATAGCCTTGGGGAAATGCATGTCGTACCTCATAGGTGAATGATAAAAATTATCTGAAACTATCATGCTATAGCTTGTTGAAGAGGTTATTCTACCATGGTCTAAGTTATCAAAAAGAATGTTTGATGACAAAGTTAAAAGTCTACCAAAACAAGGTTTTAGGCTGTTTTGCACCAGAGGGAGTAAAACTACCTACGTGGCCTCAGTAAAATGCCCGCCATTATTCATGGGTTAAAGTAAATGCCTGCACCATATGGTCAGGATGTATCTTGTTGATTGGTATACCTGACCATGGTCTCAATTTTCCTCAAGCATGTCTGAGGAGAAAGTTATAAGTCTGCCAAAATAGGGTATTAGGATAAACTTTGGAGAAATTCCTGAAAATGACTAAGTGTTGGAAAATTGGCTCATGTGGCCTTGGGGAAATGCCCGCCATAGTTTGTGGGTTGAAGAAAATGACCGTACCATATGGTCATATTGTAGGTTGGTGTTTTGTATACTTGACCATGTCCTCATCTTGACTTGAAAGTGCCTGAGGGAGAAGTTATGGATCTGCCAAAACAATGTTTTAGGCAGATTGGACCAAGTCTAGGAAAGTGCAAAAATTGTCTAAGTGTAAAATCACTAAAACAGCCTAAGTCACCTCAGTAAAATACCCGCCATCTCTTGTGGTTTATGTGTTGAATCATTTTGAGAGTATGGATCTATAGAATGTTGTATGTTGCATCCAACCATATCAATGGTTTGTCCAAAGAGTTTCTGTAGGTGAAGATATTGATCTGCCAAAACTGCCTTCCAGACTAAATTGCACTACTCCATTAAAATGCCCGCCGAGGAGAGAGAAAGAAGCTTCAGAGGATGAAATTGGTCGTGATGGAATCACCTTGTTTGCCTCTACCCGTTGGGTGTCTCACACTTCAAATGTGATGAAAATAAAAATCTCATCATGTTGACCTAGGGTTTGACAATTTTGTCTAAGTATTGAATTAACAGTTTGGAAGTCTATTTTCAAATGCCCGCTAGATGATGTGTGTGTATCAAAAAGTTCAAAAGGTGAGATGGATCTAGTCCTTGTCGAGGTGGCTATCTATCCATACTTTCAGTTTGCCTTATGATGGTCATATATCCAAAAGATCAATCTGCCAAAAGTAGGAAAAATATTATTTTGCATATTAAGAACTAAAGAAAAATTGGCTAAGTGTTAAGATAAGAAAGTTGAAAAGGCATTTGGAAATGCCAGCCAAAGAGTGTCCTTGTGATGATAATTTTTCCAGATGACATGGGCATGTTCCTTGGTGATCTGGCCATCTAGCTGTGGTATCAGTTCCCTCTTTGGTGCTCTCACGTGAGAGCTATTGGTCTCCCAAAAGTAGAGAAAAAATTGATTATTTATAAAAAGGATTAAGGGTTAAAATATCCATTATGCCCGCAGGGGCTAAAGAAATTCCCACAAGGGCTAAAAGATGCCCGCAAGGGTTTATCTAGGCCCATAGGGGCTGAGGTTAAGCCCACATAGGCTTAGGGATGCTCGCAACGAGTGAAGTTAAGCCCACAGGGGCTTAATTAAGGATGCACGCAGAGGATGAGGTAAAGCCCGCAGGGGCTTAGGGATTTGTGCAGAGGGTGAAGTTAAGCCCGCAGGGGCTGAGATTAAGCCCGCAGAGGCTTAGGGGATACCTGTAGAAGGTAAGGTTAAGCCTGCAGGGGATTAATTAGGATGCCCGCAAGGGGATTGCTCGCCTACGCCCACGAAGAGGCAAGGGGCATAGGGTTGTTACCCGCATAGGGATAGCCCAGATGGATGAAGCCATTGGGCCTAAGAAATCCAAAGAAGTTTTTTTTAATTAATTAAAAATATGAAATAAATAGAATCACAAATTAAATAAAAGATTAATTATCAAATTTGAAGAGGCACGATAACGAAAAGGAATGAGCACAGTTTGAAGAGATGCAAGGTTTAACAGATGAAGAATATATATAGCAAATGTGTCGAAAAATGTCTTAAAAGTATGTATTTATAGATCGACGATCGTTGATTTATCGACGCCAATGCATGAGTTGACCCGCGCGTAAAAAGCCATGAGCCATTGGAAGCTGGCATTGGTTTGGCGGGTGTGCAAAGATAGCCATAGGTCGTCAATATAGAGACGAAAGTTCGTCGAAAATTAAAAAAACTTCGATATTGCCACGGTTTTTCCGCCATGATAAAAAAAAATACCTCTTAAATTTCATTGTATTAATCCACGAATGTTCAAAACATGGAAATATTTCGTGGAAAAATCCCCCTGAATGTACTAGTGTAATATGAATTAAATTTCTTGTGTTTGAAATGCTTTTCATTAGCGCGAGAATTTTGTGATAGAGGGTTTTAACATATATTACTCATGAGAGAGGGAACAATGGTTGTTGTGACACTATTAAAGGTTTCAACTTGTCTAAAAGATGAAAGTTTAATAATGAAAATGTTTTTTTAATCACCCTCCAGATTATTGATCCAACATGTTTGGATATCATTTTGATTCATCAACTTCACTCTAATGTTTCCATTTGTTTCATTATTACAACATTCTAATCATAACTATGTGGAAACTAAAAAAATATTCCATTGTACACTACATGCTTTGAAGAATGTTCCAAATGGTTTTTTCCTTTGATGAAATTTAGAATTTCAAGATAGATAAGTTACCTTAACCCCCTATTAAGATCCTTGAGTTGGAAATTTTGGCTACCTAACACATGTTCAACTTGGGTGAGTTAAAAAATCAGTTGGTTAACCCAAATTGTTTTGCTTTAAGTTGCCTTAATTTTAACATTTCTAGCTAAACTATTTTTCGTTAGTTGACCCACTCACCTTCTTTGGTATAAAATATAATATTTCGAAAAGCATGTGGAAAATTCTAGCCAGTCAAAAAGAGAATATTTTCACAAAGAAAAGCATATTTTCACATCCTATTCTTAATGAAATAGGGTACATGTTAGAATTGGGTAAAATGTTAGGCAACAACATCTAAAAGAATGAAAACTTTAAACCTCGCATATGATAGAAATCATACTTTGAACTTTCCATTAAGCCTTCCAAGGAGATGCGCAAAGGATCCAAAGAGGATAAACTCCTTCACCACCCCCCTTACAATGGAGAGAGATACTCTTTAAATAGAGTTGAGCTCCATCTCTCTTAAAATAAAATATAATATATCACAACCAACTCATGTGACAAGTCAAACAAATATAAAATAATGAGTTGGTATGCCATGCATCTCTTCCAAAGTGGTTGACCATGTCAACAAACCCAACATGTCTCTCCTCAAAAATATATCAAGAGAGGTTTCCCCATTAATAATCATCAATAGATGTGTAACAACAACCTTTAAACAACACGCATGGCCCCTCAACAAGGTGGACAAAGTAAAACCTCCTAAAAATAGCATGTAGCCTCCTATATCTAAGGCTTTAAACCTCTTAGATCTCCTCAAACATCCCATCAAATATGGTTTTGACCATGTAAATACTCTCCAAGGTGGCACATGTGACTTCAATAGTGTCAGCATCCCATCAATCACGTGAACAAGTATGCAAGAACCATGTAAATCGTCCTTAAAGTATCATGTCTTATTAATAGCACGTAAATGTTTGCAATGTAGTCCAAAAGTAATGTTCTTGGACCAATAAAAAATGATCATCTTCCTCAATGTAATACATGTTCTCTTCAAAGGGGATGTCTCCATTAACAAATTTATGAATAAGTGTGCAAAGGAGTCTTCATAGGTGGATCACTTCACTCCCTTGAGCAATAACAATTTTGGGATACCCAAAACACTCAAAATAGAAATATTCCCTCTCCAATGTGTAACCATCTCATATTCAAAGTGTTTGACCATGTCAAACCCTCCGAATAATAATAAAATATGCTCCAAGGTGGTTACCACTTCTCAAATAATGTGCACATGAGTTGATCCATAAAGTAAGGGGTCAACAAACCATATCCTCAACATAACCACCCTACAAGATGAAGTGGCGACTCACAAATGTCAAAGAGTGGTCCCCAAAGCTAGGACACCTCCTCAACCACCCCCTTAGCATAATCTCCATGTGCAACAATTTTCCAAAGTTGTAAAAGGAAGGAGTCAACGAAAAATATAATAATTCTCCACATGCCAAGTTATAAATAAGCTCAATTAATTACATATAGGACAAGATGACCCAATCACTTCAGAAAATAAAATGATGAATAAATATGAAATGACTAAAAATATGCTCCACAAGGTTTGCACTCCACCTAATGTCATATTCACATCATCATAAAGTAGTTTATGTGCTAAATACCTCCAATCTAGCAAAGGTGTTCACACCATGAAGCTCAAACCACCCCAAATCAAACCAAATAAATCCATTTTGAAGGTTAAACCATGTGAAAAGGGATGAATATTGCAAGGGCTCTCCAATATAGTCCTGTTATCCATATCAAGGTGTAATCAACATATAAAACAAAGTCCAATGTGCTGGGGCACTCATCCACTAGGACCAAACCATCATACAACACAAAATCAAGGCTATATCACCATACAAATGTGCCAAGAATAATAACATGATCATAAGATAATCAATTGTTTCATAAAATATACACTAACTTGTTGATCCATCAAGAAAAGGCATGCAATATGAAGAGAGTACCGCCATATGAGCCCTTAAACATGACAATCCACCATAGAGAAGTGAGTATCTTCCATCAAAACACAAACCCAATCAAATAATAGTACATCTCCAAGAATAAAAGTGTAAGAAAAGAAAGAAACTCCATGAATGTGTGTACCTCAATCCATTAAAATATCCATAGTTTATCCAACAAACATCCTCCATTGTGATGAAAAACCACAAGTGTGGTCCCCTCACGCAATATGATAGGTAACAAAGAGAAGTAAATTTATCAATGAAAGTGGACATGGATTTGTATTGTACCCATAAAATATATTATTTGAATTTGCGAAGGGATTTTTAGTCCAATAAAACTCCTTTTGTTATATACAAAGAAAAACACCCTCAAGAAAACAAATCTAAGAACACTAGTGGGTCATTGGATTGGAAATGCAACATGTGTGGTCATATTTTGAATGGAAATTAGTGCAAAGTAAGAAAATTCCTTTCGGGCATTCATAATAAGGGAGTTACAGTATGTTAGAAGTTAGACTATCAAAATCTCATCTCTCAAGGTTGCATATTGCAACATATGAAAAAGGAATATTTTACAGAAGGCATTCCATTTTCCAACCTTAAATGACTATGGGATCAAGTTCCAAAATTGCTAGAGATGGCACCTCCTATGCTATACCTCAAAAAACACCCGATAATAACATCATGGAATAGGGGCCTAATTGGAATACACATATTTCGCAACATTAAGATCAAAATAATTCATTTCCCAATTTATTTTTTCCAATGCATTCCCTTCTAAGTTATATTATTATAAGGACAAAGTTCAAGAAACCTTAACTTTAGGGACCTCATATGTTCCCCTAAGAAAACACAAGTTAGAACAAGAATTTTAGAGTTAAGTATTAATAGCTAATAATATACAAAACAAGTTGAGGTAGAAATGGGTGAGACAAACTAGCTATATATTGGTATGGATGTCGATAGACATTATGTCACGTACCCGACAACCTCCCAACACACTTTGGGCTATGGAGCACTCAATTCCACATAAATTTTAATTTCTACAACCATGCATAATTCAAATTTTCCACTGATTTTATGTACAATTAATTTTATCAATGGAAACTATCTAAAATACCCATTCTAAAATATATAACCACACCTACAATGAATGCATCCATACAATGACCATTAAATCCATGCACATAGACATTTCCATAATAGCGAAATAAACAATACATAACATAAAATATAAACCATGAAATTCATGTAGAATTTTGCTCAACCTTCAACTCTGTTTCTAATTACTCAGATACATTGTTTCAATACTTAAGCTCATTCAACATATACCAACAACAAATGAATTCTTTCCTCATAAACAACTCAGAATTATAAATACATGAAGATATTTACCACACTACTGGGATCAGAAAAAATGCTTTCACACACATAAATTTAATACTCAGAATTTTAGCCAAATGGCCTTGGAAAAACCCTCAAGGGGGGGAACCTGTGTGTGTGAGAGAGAGAGAGTGCTTTATTTCTTCTTAAAAAATTTAGTAGAAAAATATAATAACAGTGAGTACAAACTTATCTCTACCAGTGAAGACAATTAACTTTGCTTCAAAAACTATGTTGTAGCAGCCACATTTTCTATGCCCAATCAGCCTCAAACTTTGTTTCTTCTCAGCAGTGTACAAAATGTCAAAATTCAATCTTCTTCCTTGGTAAATGTGCCCATTGTACCAACAATAAATCTTCTCAATTTCTATTTCTTCCATAGCCTAGGAATGTGTTCCCACTTCTACAGGAATAAACTGCTCTTTCATTTCTATACGACCTGCATTAATTGTTGTACGAACAACCTCGAAAATCATGCCAAACAATTTGTAAATTATATACATATTACCTTGAAACTCATGCCAATCACTGCTGCTATATGGTGCCTGGAATTTCGTGCCATAATATCTCTGGAAACTCGTGCCCTCCTACTGCTCAAATATGTCTTGGTATTTGTGCCAGCAATCACCTGTCTCTCTCTCAAACTCGACCTCACTTCTTCTCAAGAAAATTCAACCTCCTCTCCAATTCTATTCGTGAGTAAAAATGAAAAATGAAATGCCTTTTATCGATTTCCCTTGTCTTTTCATTTTCTCTCTGTTGGTGTCTATTTTGTCACTATTTTTTATCATCAAATATACTATGAATGGCGTTAATTGCACTATTTTGTATCATAAATCACTCTTCTTGCCATTTAGACTGTCAAACAGACTCAGGTATGCATTTATTTGAACATCATACGAATCGTGGATAATTATCAATATTTTTTATGGTTTATTTTACAATCATCTCATATTTCTAAACATGCTTGGCAATTAGTATTTTCTCTATAGGCTGCAGTCTTCAAATGGACCTTCATTCGGACTCGCTTTCACGCCAAAGATGCTAGCAGCATTCAACCCATCTTACAGCCCTTCGTTCAGCCCGCGAGATTTTTGGTTGGCATATTCCTGGACATTAAAGACAGAAACGGAAACATGGGTTCAGTTAGCAACGTGGTGGTTATGGTTGGTGAGCCACGGTTCTAGAAGATTCGCCTCCTTGCCTATCGATCTTGACAGCACACATCCTGCTCATGTCAACATTCCAGAAGCTTCGTCTCTCCCATCCGTTTAGCTCACTAGGACACGATCATGCCCACGTCAACGCTCCAGCAGCTCCATCCTTCCATGATCGACCTACCAGCACATGCTTCTGCCCACGGTTGAAGGAAACAAACACGCAGCTATTCGCATCAGGTATGATCGATGCTGTGAAAGCAGGAAAGCGGCCTTTGCGTTGTCATAGAGTGTTATGAGGATGTTTAATGGCCATGAGATGTCGAGAATTGTTAAGCAAATCCATTTCTGGCATAAATACTGCCTATTATTAGAGCACTCGACCACTAAAGGGTCGACTTGCTCTCCCCATTGTAAAATTGTATAAATAGACATCTTCGTGACTGAGACGAGTTAGTCTCTAGAGTTTTAGGAAACTTTTAGTATTTTAAGCTACAAGCACTGTGTAATTTTCTCAGTTAATGGAAGCTCCTGAATTTTATTGTTGATGCTCTGCTATTGGTGACTAAGTTGATTTAGTTTCCATCTCTGATTGCTGGGAAGGGCCCCTCATCAACCGGAGGTTTTATTTATATTTTTTTGTATTTTCTTTTCTGCAAATAGCTAGTTTATTTTCTAGTGTGTAATTAATTTTGTTTTCCTGTATATGTCATTTCCTCACTTCTCTGTAATCTGTATTTTGTTGCTAACTTAATTTATGTTTCCAAAATTGATAATGGTCGACCAAGCATAGTGTTTTTAGTTTGCTTTCAGTCTTTTGCAATTAGATAGTTTGTTTTCAGTCTTCTGCAATTAGATAGAATTTAGATAGTTGTTGTTTCCAGTTTAGTTATAATCAGACTCAATTCCATTAGTTTCTTTTTCTATAGTTGTAGGTTAAGTTTTATTCTCAGTTTTGTTTAACTATAGAAGTAGTTCATCTTTTCAATAATAATTAGGATAGGTTGCTTATAAAATCTTAGCTTCTCAAGAGTCTTCTCACTGACTTCTTTTCACTGTAGGTTCATCTGCATTCGCTAGCTGACGATTAAGATAATCAAAACTGCCTCTTTCCTTAGTTTAATTCATTTTCTTCCATCCGGACTGTCATTCGGACAGTCATCCGGATCGTCATTCGTACTTTCATACTTTCTGCATTGTTTTCATGCTTATTTTGAATTTCGTTTCCTAGGTTTTTGAATTGTAATATTTCTTGATTTTAATTAGCATTTTTAACTATAATTAGGACCTTGCTTTATATTCCATCAAAGTTTTAATTAAGTTTGTCATTATTCTTAGTTTCCATCTCATTCTCCTTCACTTTGTTTTAACTATTTTTCGAGTTATTCCTTCATATTTGATTTACCAATATGTTACTGTTTTAGAATTTATCAGTCTTATTCTTAGTGTAGTTTATTTCATGTTCTTAAAATTTATTTCAGATTAGAGTTAATAATTTCATTCTCCAAGTTGTCTGAATTTTGATAGTTTCTTTGTTAAGTATAGGATCAGTCTTCCATTCATCCAGATAATGAAGATGTTCATGAAATAGAGTTTGGATCAGAAATAAATATCTTTATCAAGTTTTCTACTTGCTTCTATATAACATATCTTTATCAAGTTTTCTACTTGCTTCCAAATTGAATTCATAAATAATATCTTTATTAAGTTTTGTACTTGCTTCTAGATTTTATTAGTTTTATATCATTTTGTTTATGGATAGAAGATAGATCATAATGTTTAAGGTTAATTGTAATTGGTCTCTTTGTAGTTTACATCTCTTTGTCGAAATTAGGTTAGATTTAATTCCATTTTGTTTTGTTGTTACATTTGAAAGTCATTACGATACATTCACTCCAGTTCCTATCACATTTGACATACAACATCAAGGAGAATGGAATTAGATGTTTTAGTGTAGTTTTGAAGTATTAACTGAATGCATAAGTAGTTATTGAATTCATTAAGTAGTTTATAGTTTTTGTCTTAAGTCAAGTAATTTCCATTTTCATAATAAGTAGTTTTCTTTTTAATAAGTAATTGTTCTTTTTCCATCATTTAATCATAGAGTAGAGTAGTATGAATCGAAACTATTGTGATCTATTGGTTTAGCTAGGATTAGTTAAGTTCATTTGTTGTCTTTTCTGAAGTTTGACTTGGTTTTTCATTTTGAAAGATCTTTCGATCTTTTCTTTATTAAACATTTCTAAGGTCTGACAAGCTGAAATCTTAGGTACCATTCTACCTCAGCATATACTTTGCCACAACTCTAAGAATACAAACCCTGGTCGATAATTAAATATTAGGTGGTTCTTTAAGACAGTAAATACACCTCAACATTTTGGCGCCATTGACGGGGATTTGTAGATAGATAGGTAGAATTCAGTTGTAGATAGATAGGTAGAATTCAGTAGTAGAAATCTCCTTTGAAACTTGGTGATAGATTTGAATTTTTCCGCTTTTGAAATTTAGAAATAGGATGGTGGTGGGTGAGCAATAAGACGAGAGGTAAGAACCTATGCATCCGTTATAACAGGCATCCCCAAAACCCAACACTAGTAGTGATGCAGTTAGCATTTATTTCATTTATAGTTTGTTTTTCATGAATAGGCCTAGAGACTCAAAAGGTAGATTCATTAAAACTAGCCCTCCTACTAGAATCCCCACTAGAATTCCTACTAACCTATATGGGGGGCATGCCACCCCAATTACTAACTCAGCAGAAAGGTATCGAAATACACCTAAGGGGGATATTCCTACCTGGAAAGCAAAGGAAATCCTTTCTGGAAATCAATTAGGGGAAACCATAGGGACATCAAAACAGTCTGTTCATAAATAAATTCCATAGGAACCTCAATATCATTTTGAGACCGAACTTAGACAAGAGGAAACTCCAAAGGATAAAACTTCATAACCTTCCAACCCTCCTTTATACCAAAAACCCAAAGACACTACTTTTTCAATAGTAGGTGGTTCAAACTTAGTATATTTTGTTGATCCTGCGCAAGTAGACGCTCTTTTTGAGAATTCTATGAACATAGTCATCTCACGGATTGAGACAACAACAGTAGGAACTTCAAAACTGGATACCCACGTAGCTGGTAATTCTCCTCCTAAAAAGAAGAATACTCTTCCTGAAACAGAACGTTGGGACATCCCATATTCACCAAGAAAGGATCCACCTAGGTATTGTCTCTTTGGAAATCGAATCTTCATGGAAGATGAAAATGAAGATCGTGTCCGACAAGATGAGGGAGAAGGAGAGGTTAGAACCGAAGGTACTTTTGGATTCCCTATCTTAGACACTGCACAAGATGTAACTATGAAAAATATCCCTCCCTCCTCACTACCAACCTTCTATGGGAATAGTAGTGAGGATCCGGATACATTCTTGTTTGAGTTTGACAATCTGTTTAGGAGTTATAATTACCTACAAGATGGCCAAAAGCTAAACCTTTTCCCTACCACATTAAAAGATTCCTCTCTCCGATGGTTCATAGGATTAGGAGAATCTAGTATTAGAACTTGGGAAGACATGAAGAATGCATTTTTAAGGAAATATCAGGAATACTGTAGACCTAAGGACTCTCGCAATGATATTTTTAAAATTCAACAACTTGAAGATGAGAGCCTAGAAGACTATCTCGAGAGATTTAACTATGTGTTACATAAATATAAATATAGTGATCTTCGGGAAGATGCAGTAAGGACACTCTTCCTCAAGGGAATCTCAGAAGAATTCTTAGAAAACGTTAATCTCATGGCAGTAGGAGACATCTCTCATAAGTCTTTTGTGGAGATTAGTGAACTATGTAGAAATTACTCTAGGAGCAGAGGGAAAAATGGAATACACTTTCGAGAATCTTATTCTAGGAACCCGAAAGGGAACACATCTAGTCTTGGTGAAGTTACAAGGGTAGAGTTGGGAAACCTATTGGAAAATTTCAAAACAGATATCTTAGGGGCCATGGGTTCTCAACTAGATGCACTACAAGCTAAAAAGAGGCAAGATGAAGAGCATGCAGCAATGAGCGTTTTCTGTCCTAGGTGTAGAACTAAAAATCCTCAACGAGAATGTCCATTGAATAATGTTTCAGTTTGTCACCTTTGTACAGAAGAACATCCAACTGATAATTGTCCATCATTGCCTGAGTTGCAAGCTGAGTATAAGAGCGGAAACTTTGGTGAATCACTTAGGAATCCTTGGCAACCTAGAGATCAACCATCATATCAAGATCCATCACAAGTTCCACCCTATTACTATCCTTATCAACCTCCTCAATAATGGAATACTTCAGGTTGGCAGAATTGGTCACCGTAGTACCCTCCTCAAAATACCCAACAACAACAATGGCCACATGGGTGGAGAGGACAAGATTATGCTCAACCACCTCCTCCTATGCCTAACTATCCTTACCCACCTAATATTCAACAACTTTTGCCTAGATTTACACCTCCTTCACTACCCCTATCCCAAATCAACCTCACCATTTCCAGAATATGAATCCTCCAAGACCCACAATATTACCTGCACAACCGATACTGAATCCTAACGACAAGCCAACCCAAGCTCTTAACAACATTGGTTTGTTACCTCTTCCATCATATTCCATTTCGACCGCACCAATACACAAAATTCAACTGTGGTCTGGAAGAGTTTTACAAAATCATCCCAAGTACTCAGTTGTTATCCAAGAAGAGAACGAAGAAGAAAAAATACCTACCAAATTTTTGAATGATGCCATTCTTGAAGATGTGGTTATTCCTAAATCTTCAATACACAACCATCTACATAAAGAAGTAATTACAGGGGAAAAATCACCTCCATATCTGGAGTGTCTAGTAATAGAAAAACCTGTAACTTATCCAATGTATGATATCATTAACGAATTGAAGAATATTTGCATTAAGATCCCTTTGTTACAAGCCATTAAGGATATCCCAATATATAGTAAAGTAATAAAGGAACTTTGTATTAAAATACTAGGCAGAAAACAAAAAGACCCTCCGATGATTCATGTAATAGGAGAAATATCAGATTGCATAGAAAACCAACCTAGACTCCCAAATTATTCAAACCCAGGAAACCCTGTGGTGACTATTATCATCAATAACACTGCCATAGGGAACACACTTATTGATCTAGAAGCTGCTATCAACCTGATGACTACCGCAGTTTTAGAAACTCTCAATTTAGGACAGTTCCTCCGCCCTACCCCAACATGCTAGAATTAGCAGATCACACGATGGTGCAGCCTGCTGGAATCTTAGATGACATCACTGTATCAGTAGCTTCATGGAAATATCCTATGGAATTCATGGTCATATAAACAAAAGACCCTTCCAAAGGTCACCCCATTATTTTAGGAAGACCTTGGTTGGCTACGGCCAATGCATTTATCGGATGTAGGGATGGAGAGATGATCATCTATGATGGGTTATCTACAAGAAAACTAGCTTTATACCCATCAGCTCAACCAGTAACTGAAAACCTATTATGGTTAGATTGTCCTTTCGGGGGTGAGAACTTGGAAGAACTTTCCCTAATTAGTGATTTCTCCTGGGCACTTCAAGAACAAAACACATCGAATGTGTTGAATCAATTTATCTCTTCCACAACATGTATAGACATTCCTCGGTCTTTTTCCCAACTTGACCAGATATTTGGAGATGAATTCCAAGAAAACATGAGTCTCTCAACATTTACGAGTACACCCTGTGTCTTCACAATCGAATAACATCTTGGATCCTATACCATACCTTGTGAGGTTAGTTCCGACAAATTTCTACATATAAATGCAGGTTTAGATGAGAGTCAGCAAAAACAATTACTAAAAGTTCTCAAGAGTAAAAATGGAGCATTTGCGTGGGAATATACCGATATGAAAGGTATACACCCAGATACCTATATCCACCACATTTACACAGACTCAAACATACCTTTTGTTAGGCAGCCCCAGAGAAGAATGAATCTAGCCCTAAAGGATATAGTAAAAGATGAACTACAAAAACTCCTTGACGCTGGTTTCATTTACCCAATTTCCAATAGTAAATGGGTGTCCCCTCTGGTGGTAGTTCCAAAGAAAGTCATAGGGAAATGGCGTATCTGTGTTGACTTTCAAGAACTGAGCAAGGCCACTCTTAAGGACTACTTCCCGCTGGCTTTCATCGATCAGGTGTTAGACACCTTATCAGGGAAACAATATTTTTCATTCCTTGATGGGTATAGTGGATACAATCAAATACTAATAGCACATGAGGATCAAGACAAGACAACCTTTACTTGTTCTTGGGGGACATATTCCTATCGAGTGTTACCATTTGTCCTATGTAATGCACCTGCTACCTTCCAGCGCGCAGTTCTAGGAATCTTCGCTGACCTTATACATGATTGTGTAGAAGTTTATATGGATGATTTTACAGTTTATGGTAATACCTTCCAAGAAGCCCTTGACAACCTCGAAACAGTTCTTATTCAGTGCCAAGAAACGAACTTAGCTCTTAGTCATGAAAAATGTAAGATGTTACTAACCGAGGGCATAGTTCTGGGACATCATGTCTCTCTTCAAGGTATCAAGGTAGATCCTTCCAAGATAGATATAATTGTTAATCTTCCTCCTCCAAAAACTCTGAAAGAAGTAAGAAGTTTTCTTGGCCATGCAGGCTATTATAGACGTTTTATTGAAAATTTCACTAAGATAGCTGCACCTATGTTCAATCGACTCATGAAAGACACAAAATTCCAATGGACTGAACCTTGCCAACATGCCTGCGAAACCTTGAAAGCAAAGCTATCAATGGCACCAATACTTAGGGGCCCAAATTGGTCCCTCCCCTTCCATATATCCACTGATACTTCCGACATAGCTATAGGGGAAGTCTTAGGTCAAAAAGAGGGACAAACATCACATGGCATTTACTTTGATAGTAAAAACCCGACTCCTACAAAATCAAAATACACTGTTACTGAAAAAGAGTTTCTAGCAGTAGTCTATGACATCAACAAGTTTTGTCATTATATCACAGGATATTAAATCTTTATACACACTGACCACTCCACCATCATATTTTTAATGAATAAACCTATCACCAATGGCAAAGTGACTCGGTGGCTTCTTTTGTTACAAGAATTTAACATCACCATTGTTGATCGTCCTGGTCAAGAGAATGTGGTAGCTGATTTTCTCTCTCGAATTCAAATTGACAATAATGCTAGTCCTGTTGATGATAGCTTCCCAGATGAATATTTGTTCTTTGTGTCTATTCCAACCCCGTGGTTTGCAGACATAGCCAATTATTTAGCAATTGGAAAGCTACCAAACCATCTCTCTCCACCTGATAAATTTAGGATCATAGTTCAAAGTTCCAATTATTCTTGGGTGGATAATGATCTCTTCCGTACTGGTCTTGATCTTATTATTAGATGATGTGTACGAAAGGATGAGATGGAAGAGATTCTACATGCATGTCATGGTGGGACTTGCGGTGGACATTTTTCTGATAAGAGAACAACATACAAAGTGTTGCACTCTGGGTATTATTGGCAAAGCATTTTCAAATATGCTGCCAAGTATGTCAAGGGGTGTGACAGTTGCCAAAGAATGGGTAGACCTACACCATCCGATGAGATGCCTTTACAACCCCAAGTCATGATTGAGCCTTTTGAAAAATGGGCTCTAGATTTTGTTGGGCCAATTTCCCCTATGTCTCGCAAGAAGAAGTACATCCTAGTCTGTACATATTATGTCACCAAGTGGGTAGAAGCCAAAGCCTTATTCCGATCCAAAAAGAAATCTGTGGTGGAATTCATATATGAAGAAATCTTTACTCGATTCGGTGTACCTAGGGAAATTGTAACCGATCAAGGATCTCAGTTTACCTCCAAATTAATGAAAGAGCTTACTGACAAATATGGTATTAGACATCATAAATCTTCACCATATCACCCACAAGCAAATGGTCAGGTAGAATCCACCAACAAAGTATTAGAAGCCATCCTGACTAAAACTATTCAGTTACACCACAAAGACTGGGCAGATAGGCTCCCAGAAGCCTTTTGGGATTATAGAATAACTTGAAGGAACACCACTGGCCACACACCTTATGAACTCGTTTATGGTAAACAAGTTCTTCTACCTATTGAATTTCAAGTCAAAACCTTTCGTATGGCTGTACAATTAGGGATGAATCTAGAAGAAGCACAGAGATAATGAATCCTGCAAATAAATGAATTAGACGAGATTAGGAAAGACGTTATTCAATGCACAATCTTAATACAAAACCGAAGAAAAAAATGGCATGATAGATACATTAAACAAAAAAAAATTCAAAACTGGATACTGGGCATTACTTTTTTATTCGAAGTACAAAAACTTTAAAGGTAAATTAACTACTCGTTGGATGGGTCCATATGAAATTGTTACCGCTTTTGATAATGGATCCGTTAAAATTAAAACAATTGATGATTCTCAAATTTCTTTTGTTGTAAATGGACATAGACTTAGACTTTATCATCAACTAATATCTAAACAAGATTTGTACAGAATGCCTTACAACAGGAGGAAATGGAGCTGGTAGAAGAGGAAATCATTCCTCCTTCTCCTAGTTTTTGAAATTATTTTGGGTTATTTTCATTTGTATATATGTAAATATATCTTTGTTTTTTTTTCAATAATAAGAGTCATCCCTAACCATTGATTGCATATCTACAGGAAATTCATTTTTATGATCGTCTTATGAATTTTGTAAAATAAAATAGGAAGACTCTTTTCCTTGATTTTGAAAAAATTTCATAATTTTCTTTGTATATATGTTTTTATCTTGAATAAATTTGAATCATCTAACAAGTGGTTTTGCAGTTTGATTACAAGAACCTTATAATCAGCTCATACAATATTTTCCAAAAAGGGAAGTGCTCTGAAAAGAAATACTTATAGTTCTCCTTCTCTTTTGATTATTGTTGATCTATAGTAAAAAGTTAAAACATTCTTTACATCATTTTTAACCACTTTATTTTATGATTCTGTATATGGTATTTGATTCAGACATGTACATTTCTGATTTATCATTAGAGCAGTTTCTTAAGACCCACTTTAATTACTATGATCTTCAGAAGCTAACACCTATGGACTACTAGCTCATCCTAGACTCATTATCAAAACTTGTCTCTTAAGTACTTTTAAAAGGTAGCCCAAAAGTGAGTTATATTTTCTATCTTGTGGGGAACATTACTTACCTTTTATGAAGAAGATAGACTGAGAGGTCAAAGAACAACTTTAGGTTATTATCTTTTGACCTGATCTATAATTTTTCCATTATAAATAAAGTTACTCATAAGGTTTGCACTAAAAATTTGAATTATGTGTTTAACAGGCTTAACACACTCTAGCGCTAACCAACTTCCTTACTAAAAATATCATTATACGAAGTAAAACCGCTAGGGCACTGAACAGGCTCGCTGGTAGCGGGTCCATGCTAAGTAAAATCTTAAACAAGGAAGCTTAGTAAATGCAAGTAAACCCGTCGGGGTACTGAACATGTGCAACAGAAAAACTAGGACACGAGATCCATATTGAATAAAAAGATATATTATTGAATTGATAAGATGCTTAACGCGTTACAAGAGCTCACCTTTTATAAGGTTTGAGCATTCTTAAGAAGGGTTACGTCCCTTCAATTAAACTAATTAATAATTTACTGATTAATTTAATACAATATTTAATATTCATAGCATTTCCACTCCCTTTTAAAGAGCTTTGTCCTCAAATCAATGGTAATGAGGGATGTAACTGTCGAAATTGTTCTGATTCCCATGTTGCATCTTCTTCAGGAAGATTTTTCCATTTTATGAGGTATTCTTTAATGACTCGCGTTCTTAATCTCTTCTCTCTAGTAGCAATGATAGATTCTAGCTCGAATATGATTCTTCCTTCTTCATCTAACAAGGGAAGTATTGTTTGTGCCTTCTAGTATTGACCTATCATCTTTTTCAAACATGAAACATGAAAAACATTGTGGATGCGACTTGTAGTTGGCAATTCCAACGCATATGACACCTGACCAATCTTCTTATTGATTTGATATGGGCCATAAAAACATGGAGCCAATTTATTTTTTCCACCTTGTTTAAGTGATAATTGTTTATAGGGTTGTAGTCTTACAAATACCCAATCTCCAACTTCAAATTCTCGTTCTGTTCGGTGTCGATCTTCTTGTTGTCTCATTCTATTCATGGCAGTATTCAAATTCTCTTTAAGTACTTGGACAACCTTTTGGTTTTCTTCTAAATGGTCATTTACTGATGCGACCCTTGCTTGGTTGGTAATGAAATCCTTCCATTTTGGGGGTTCATATCCATATAGGGCTTGAAATGTTGTCATTCTTGCAGATGTATGATAAGTGGAATTATACCACCATTCCGCAAGATGTAGCCATTGGAACCATTTATTTTGCTTATCAGTTACAAAACAAAGGAGGTAGGTTTCTAAGCATTTATTGACAACTTCTGTCTGTCCATCTGTTTGGGGATGATAAGATGAGCTCATGTTAAGAGACGTTCCAATTTGCTTGCAAAACTCTCTCCAAAAGTTCCCTTTAAACTTGGCATCCCTATTACTTACTATAATCTTCGGAAAACCATGTAATTTGTAGACATTTTTACAAAAAGCTTCGGCTGTTTCTTTTGCTGAATCAGTTTTCTTCACTCCAACAAAATGTGCATATTTGGTTAGCCTGTCTACCACAACTAGTATTTTTTCTTTTCCATCTGATATGGGTAGATCTTCAATGAAATCCATTGAAATTTCCTCCCATTTTTTATTTGGAATGTGTAACGGATGGAGTAACCCCGGACTTGAGATATTCTCAGTTTTATTTTGCTGACAAATGTCACAATCTGCAACATACTTGTGAATGTCGGCATACATACCCTTCCAAAAGAATGATCGCCTTGCATTATAGTAGGTTTTAAAAAATCCTACATGACCAGCGGCTGGGCAGTCATGTGACTCTTTAAGCGCCTTGGTCTTAAAACTGGAATTGGAACTTAAGTAAATACGTCCTTTGTACCATAAGAGATCATTCTTCCATTCAAACTTCGGATACTGATTTATGTTGTTAATTATGGAGCAAACCTCTGAATTCTTGGCATATTCCTTATGAATTTCGTCCAAAAATTCTGGGATCACCATGGATACAGCGTAGACTTGTATCTCTTCATCTTTCCTTGATAAAGCATCAGCTACTACATTGTCCTTCCCCCTTTTATGTAGGATCTCCATATCGAAGGTAGAGATTTTCTCTATCCACTTTTGTTGTTCGGTTGTTAATGTCTTTTGCTGTAACAAGTGTTGTAGACTATTATGATCTGTTCAGATTAGGAATTTACTTCCCAAAAGGTATTGTCGCCATTTAGTTAATGCATGCATGATGGCAAGCATTTCCTTGTTGTATGTAGACTGTAGGTATTCTCTTTTGTTCAACTTCCTGCTTTCAAAAGCGATTGGATGACCTTCTTGCATTAGCACAGCTCCTATCCCAAACCCTGAAGCATCACATTCGATTACGAATGGTTTTGCAAAATCAGGTGTTGCCAAAACGGGGGTTGAAGACATAATTTGTTTCAACGTTTCAAAGCATCTTCTTGCTTCATCGTCCCATTGAAAAGAATTTCTTGTTAGGAGATTTGTTAGTGGGGCAGTGACGTGTGCATAGTTCCTGACGAACCTTCGATAGTAACCTGTTAATCCCAAAAATCCTCGCAATTTTGAAACATTCTTTGGTTCGGGCCACTCCTTCATCGCCTAGATCTTCTTTGGGTCCACCTTAACTCCTTCCTTTGAGATTATATGACCGAGATACTCCACTTCTTGCTTCCCAAATGTGCATTTTGACTTTTTTGCATAGACCTGGTTTTCCTTCAGAAGAGATAGAACCTCTTCTAGATGCGTCAAATGTTCTTTCCAACATGTTTAAGTAGACATTCACTACTTCCATGGCTTCGAACTTTATCAATCAGATCAATAGATTTATCTAATAAAACTAATTGGGAACAATGTT
Source organism: Larix kaempferi (assembly GCA_027924585.1). Taxonomy (NCBI): domain Eukaryota; kingdom Viridiplantae; phylum Streptophyta; class Pinopsida; order Pinales; family Pinaceae; genus Larix; species Larix kaempferi. The sequence goes on along the minus strand of BSBM01000350.1, from coordinate 12,652,338 downwards.
CAAGTGTCTTCTCCTGCTCAACAAGAACAATTGCATTTGAAATGTCACTTGCTATTGTAGACATATAATCTACAACTTCATGATCCACAACTGGTGGATGTTGATCTAATGCACATACATGCTCTGTCGCTTTGATGTCATCGTCGTCACCGAGAGCAGGCCAATCTTTTCGATACTTATTAGAAACACCGGTTTGACTATCCTCGGTATTGTGAACAATGTCATATTTACTTGTTCCAATTCCACGAGAGATGATGCCTTTAAGTCTCTTCTCCTCATAGCTTTCATCTTCATTATTGAACCACTTCATGGTTAAAAGTTTGAGACTTAATTAATAATAGGAACTAATAGTTTCCACTTAAATTTAAATTTTATAATAATAATTATAAAATTATTATTATGGAGCAATCAGGTTTTAATAAAAATAAAATATAAAATATTATATAATAATATTTAATTAATATTGTTTTTTTTTGTTTTGTTTTGTGTAGGGCTACGTGGATAAGAGATGGGAGGTGGCGGCTGGAAGAGGAGGAGCAATGGCAGAAGGGTGTGAGGAGGAGGGTGCTGAGGGAAGGAGCAGAAAGAATGGTTCTACAAACACAAGTGTAGATAGTTATGTAGAAATTGTTTCTTTGCCCACTATCACTTACGTTCCAAATGATGGTGAATATGATAATGGGCCTAATGTTGGTTAGCAGGAAGGAGGAGGTGTGGCTGCGCGGGGGAGGAGTTTGGTGTAGAGGAGGGTTAGCAGCGAGGAAGGACGTGCGGCTGATGAGGCTGCGTGGAGGAGGGCAGCGCTGCGAGCTGGAGGCAGGAAGGAGGAGGTGTGGCTGCGCGGTGGAGGAGTTGTGAGGGCGTGAGAGTGTGGCGGAGTGGTGAAAAGGGGAAGGCATGGTAGAGCGAGCAGATCAGAAAGAGCGTAAGCTGTGAGCCTAGCCAAGGCAGGAGCGAGGAGCCGAAATCGAGCTCTAAAGGGAGAGCCGAAACCGAGCTCTGAGTGTAGGAGCTGAATCCGAGCTCAGGTCGAAGGAGCCGAATCCGAGCTCTGATACCAAATGCAACAGAAAAACTAGGACACGAGATCCATATTGAATAAAAAGATATATTATTGAATTGATAAGATGCTTAACGCGTTACAAGAGCTCACCTTTTATAAGGTTTGAGCATTCTTAAGAAGGGTTACGTCCCTTCAATTAAACTAATTAATAATTTACCGATTAATTTAATACAATATTTAATATTCATAGCAACAGGCTCGCTGGCAGTGGGGCTATGCTTGCATGGTACCAAGATAAACCCGCTAGGGTACTGAACAGGCCTGCTGGTAGCGGGGAAATATTGGGTAAAAGAGGTTTGGTTAACGCATTTCTATTCACATGGCTCATAAAAAACCTGAGTATACAAACACATGTTTAGGCCAATTATTTATACTGTCATTAGAGAATGGCTATAAGTTGGACTTGGACCCTGGCATCTAATTCAAACAATACCTAGGATATGATTATCCTAGAAATGGGACCCATAACTATAGTAAATCTCACAAACTCTACGGTAAACCTTATCTATATTCTTTGGATGACAAGAGATCTTTACAATGAATCATGGATGACTAGTTTTCCTATGGCATTTCACATCAATTATACTATCATTCTTCATATGGTCTTCTTAAGCATAGTTGTATTCTTTTTGACGAATGTACATATCTGAATCATCTACATATCTGAAGCATCTTTTGTGCACTAACAGTCTCAGAAATTCCCTGCAAAATCAGCTTCAGTCAACATTAGCAAGCAAATCTTATACAGACAAAAATCTGTATGAAGGGTTGAATTACGGGTCGAATGCCGATCCGAATGAGGTGACAAACGAGGAAAATGTATAACGATTTGAATGAAGTGCTGAATGAAACCTTAGCTTATAATGGCTTTATTAAATATGCCAAGGTGTCCAAATTTGAATATTATTGATAAATCTAATTGGCTAATTATGTCAGGAATCAATCAAATGTCAATTTCACACGTGGTCTCATTCCCTTATCTATCTCGCCTCCATTAAACGAATGGAGTATGCATCATTTCGATCTTCAGAATCATTGCATGACTGCCATATGGCATCATATTAATCGAGTTATCATGATCTCCCACGTATAATCTACGTCTATAATTTCATTTCGAGAATTACATTCAACCTGTCCAAAGCTCGGTTTTGGACATGGTTGAATATATCATAGCCACACGTATTCTCTGACTCACGCATTTCTATGTTGGCGCTCGATTCAAGATCTTTGAATGACAGGTGTGATCTTTCAAGCGTGCACCTTGTCCATCGTTCAACCATTCAAACAGACTTCAATTTAAACTGATGACTGTGTGAATTTCACTCCATTCCTGCTCGTTTTCCATGTTAACTCATGTCTCCTGCATCTTTTGCATCCCCTGTACCTATACGCATCCCTCGACCTCTGTCTAGTTATGCTGATCCGTCATGAACCTAGAAGTTACCAGGATTTACTTTGCATCCCCGAGTTCAAAGAATGCCGTGAGGTATTCCTTCGAGCCGGATGGGGTCTGTTTCTCCGCCTTCTCCAAGGCCATAACCACGAAATTTCATTGCTGTTTGCCAAAGGATTCGATGGCAAGATGGCCAAAGTTGGCCATCTCACTTTTTCTGTGACGGAAGAATCTATCGCATTAGCCACGAAGCTTCCTAGGGAAGGAGCCCGTTGGCATAAACATCTCCTCATTCCACGGAAGGCTCGCGGATTTTCTTTGAAGACCAAATATCAACATGTTGCTGGAACAAAAGGATTCCACCAGGAATGGGTCAAACTGGAATACCTAGATCCCTTGACTGTCATCATCCATCTGATCACTTGTGAGGGTAAGTTTACTATTTTTAAAGTATGCCATTTTAGGTTGCTAGCACTTTTTGTTAACAATCAAACCCTCAATTTCCCATTCTATTTCCTGAAAATTTTAGAGAAAATGTCAAGCCAGGTCAGGAAGAATACTATTAATCCCTCTGGAAGCTTGTACCATCATTGTCTTATTAAAATCTTGATCATTCACCAGTTGGAAAAGAGAGGAAAAACCTGGGATCATTTTGTCTTTGAAATACTAAACCCTCATTTGATCGAGAAGCCTATTTCCAAATCCTCTGCTTCTCGAAAACACCATCGTTTCCAAGCCAGTATTAGTGATCCTACCCAAGCCTCTACACAAATAGAACAAGACACCAAGCGTGTGTGGTTTGATGAGAGTCCCTCAGGAGATGTACACCTTGTCCATCCATCACCTTCTCCTGAGCTTACCCTTGGTGACCCTACTTCAGAACCTCCACTCTTTTCAGTACCCACTAAATCCATGAGAACAAATCATGACCATTTCGTTGACCAATATGTCATCCAAACTGTCGTTCAGCCATCACATTCAGACGACCAGTCAGACGACCATACCCTTGAAACACCTCTCCTCACATTAGCCAATGTATCTGCTCAATTGTCTGAAGCCCCTGCTGCTAAGAGTTCCCCTGCACACAACGAAGATAGAGTTCTTGAAGAACATATTGTTGAGCTTGAAACATATTCAAGAAAGTTGAGTCCTCAAAAGGACTTGAAACATCGTATAGAAAATCCCATTCTGAATCAACAGGAAGTGGATAGATTGACCTGTGGGATAGCATGGTTGACAAATCAGAATCAAAATTATGTTGAAACAATCTCTGAGCTTTAGAAAGAAAACAAGGCACTACACACACAAGTAAGAAGCATTGAATGCTTGGTCAATGCCAAAGCAACATCCCATACTACTCTCCGGATGAAGTATGACACCTTCAAGGACCAGTTTAGGAAGCTCCATAAGCTTAAAGCTAAAACCACTTCCTCTTCCAAGTCAAAGGCAGTTGCTACCGTAGCTCAACCTTCTTCCTGAACTTCTCTATTTTGCTCAGTGGGACTTGGCATATCTCCGGTTTGGGGGACTGTTGGTGTCCATTTTGTCACTATTTTTTATCATCAAATATACTCTGAGTGGCATTAATTGCACTATTTTTGTATCATAAATCACTGTTCTTTCCATTCAGACTGTCAAACAGACTCAGGTATGCATTTATTTGAACATCATATGAATCGTGGATAATTATCAACATTTTTTATGGTTTATTATAAAATCATCTCATATTTCTAGACATGCTTGGCAATTAGTTTTTGCTCTCCAGGCTGCGGTCTTCAAACGGACCTTCATTCGGACTCGCTTTCATGCCAAAGACGCCAGCAGCATTCAACCCGTCGTCCAGCCCTTCATTCAGCCCGCGAGATCGTTGGTTGGCATATTCCTGGCCATTAAAGACAGAAACGGAAACATGGGTTCAGTTAGAAACGTGGTGGTTGTGGTTGGTGAGACTCGGTTCTAGAAGATTCACCTCCCTGCCTGCCGAGCTTGACAACACACCTCCTGCTCACGTCAACATTCCAGAAGCTCCGTATCTCCCGTCCGTTTAGCTCGTCAGCACATGCTCATGCCCAGGTCAATGCTCCAGCAACTCCATCCTTCCATGCTCGACCAACCAGCACATGCTTCTACCCACAGTTGAAGGAAATGAACACGCAATTGTTCGTGTCAGGTAGGATTGATGCCGTGAAAGCAAGCAGGCGGCCTCTGCGCTGTCGTAGAGTGTTATGAGGACGTTCAGTGGCCATGAGCTGTCGAGAGTTGTTAAGCAGAGCCTTTTCTAGCATAAAGACTCCCTATTATTAGAGCAGTCGACCACTAAAGGGTAAACTTACTCTCCCCATTGTAAACTTGTATAAATAGACATCTTCGTGACTGAGACGAGTTAGTCTCTAGAGTTTTAGGAAACTTTTAGTCTTTTAAGCTACACGCACTGTGTAATTTTCTCAGTTAATGGAAGCTCCTGAATTTGATTGTTGATGCTCCAATGTTGGTGACTAAGTTGATTTAGTTTCCATCTCTGATTGCTGGGAAGGGCCCCTCATCAACCGGAGGTTTTATTTATATTTTTCTGTATTTTCTTTTCTGCAAATAGCTAGTTTATTTTCCAGTGTATAATTAATTATGTTTTCCCGTATATGTCATTTCCTCACTTCTCTGTAATCTGTATTTTGATGCTAACTTAATTTATGTTTCCAAAATTGATAATGGTCGACCAAGCATAGTGTTTTAAGTTTTCTTTCAGTGTTTTGCAATTAGATAGAATTTAGATAGTTGTTGTTTAGTTGATCAGACTCAGTTCCATTAGTTTCTTTTTCTGTAGCTGTAGGTTAAGTTTTATTCTCAGTTTTTTTTAACTATAGAAGTAGTTCATCTTTTCAATAATAACTAGAATAGGTTGCTTCTACTATCTTAGCTTCTCAACAGTCTTCTCACTGACTTTTTTGCACTGTAGGTTCATCTACATTTGCCAGCTGACGATTAAGATCATCAAAATTGCCTCTTTCCTTAGTTTAATTCCTTTTCTTCCATCCAGACTGTCATTCGGACAGTCATCCAGATCGTCATATGAACTTTCATACTTTCTGCATTGTTTTCATGCTTATTTTGAATTCTGTTTCCTAGGTTTTTGAATTGTAATCTTGCTTGATTTTAATTAGCATTTTTAACTATAATTAGGACCTTGCTTTATATTCCATAAAAGTTTTAATTAAGTTTTTCATTATTCTTAGTTTCCATCTCTTTCTCCTTCACTTTGTTTTGACTGTTTTTCGAGTTATGTTTTTCATATTTGATTTACCAATATGTTACTGTTTTAGAATTTATCAATCTTATTCTTAGTGTAGTTTATTTCATGTTCTTAAGATTTATTTCAAATTAGAGTTAATAATTTAATTTTCCAAGTTGTCTGAATTTCAATAGTTTCTTTGTTATGTATAGGATCAGTTTTCCATTCATCCAGATAATGAAGATGTTCATGAAATAGAGTTTGGATCATAAATAAATATCTTTATCAAGTTTTCTACTTGCGTCTATATAACATATCTTTATCAAGTTTTCTACTTGCTTCCAAATTGAATTCAGAAATAATATCTTTATTAAGTTTTCTATTTGCTTCTAGATTTTATTAGTTTTATATCATTTTGTTTATGGATAAAAGATAGATCATAATGTTTAAGGTTAATTGTAATTGGTCTCTTTGTAGTTTACATCTCTTTGTTGAAATTAGTTTAGATTTACTTCCATTTTGTTTTGTTGTTACATTTGAAAGTCATTACGATACATTCACTACAGTTCCTATCACATTTGCCATACAACATCAAGGAGAATTGAATTAGATGTTTTAGTGTAATTTTGAAGTATTAACTGAATGCATAAGTAGTTATTGAATTCATTAAGTAGTTTATAGTTTTTGTCTTAAGTCAAGTAATTTCCATTTTCATAATAAGTAGTTTTCTTTTTAATCAGTAATTGTTCGTTTTCCATTGTTTAATCATAGAGTAGAGTAGTATGACTTGATACTATTCTGATCTGTTGGTTTACCTAGGCTTAGTTAAGTTCATTTTTGTCTTTTCTAAAGTTTGACTCGGTTTTTCATTTTGAAAGATCTTTTGATCTTTTCTTTATTAAACATTTCTAAGGTCTGACAAGCCGAAATCTTAGGTACCATTCTACCTCAGCATATACTTTTCCACAACTCTAAGAATACCAACCCTGGTCGATAATTAAATATTAGGTGGTTCTTTAAGACAATAAATACACCTCAACATTTTTGCGCCATTGCCGAGGAGTTGTAGATAAATAGGTAGAATTCAATTGTAGATAGATAGGTAGAATTCAGTTGTAGATAGATAGGTAGAATTCATTAGTAGAACTATCCTTTCAAACTTAGTGATAGATTTGAATTTTTCCGCTTTTGAAATTTAGAAATAGGCTAGTGGCGGGTGAGCGGTAAGATGAGAGATAAGAACTTGCACATCTATTATAACAGGCATCCCCAAAACCCAGCACTAGTAGTGATGCAGTTAGCATTTATTTCATTTATAGTTTATTTTTCATGAATAGGTCTAGAGACTCAAAAGGTAGATTTATTAAAACTAGCCCTCCTACTAGAATCCCCACTAGAATTCCTACTAACCTATATGGGGGGCGTGCCACCCTAATTACTAACTCAACAAAAAGGTATCGGAAGACACCTGAGGGGGATAGTCCTAATTGGAAAGCAAAGGAAATCCTTTCTGGAAATCAATTAGAGGAAACCATAGGGACATCAGGACAGTTTGTTCATAAAGAAATTCCACAAGAAACTCAAGCTCATATTGACACCGAACTTAGACAAGAGGAAACTCCAAAGGATAAAACTTCAGAACCTTCCAACCCTCCATTAGTCCAAAAACCCAAAGACACTACTTTTTCAATAGTAGGTGGTTCAAACTTAGTATATTTTGTTGATCCTGCGCAAGTAGACGCTCTTTTTGAGAATTCTATGAACATAGTCATCTCACATATTGAGACAACAACAGTAGGACCTTCAAAACTGGATACCCACGTAGCTGGTAATTCTCCTCCTAAAAAGAAGAATACTCTTCCTAAAACAAAACGTTGGGACATACCATATTCACCAAGAAAGGATCCACCTAGGTATTCACTCTTTGGCAATCGAATCTTCATGGAAGATGAAAATGAAGATCATGTCCGACAAGATGAGGGAGAAGGAGAGATTAGAACCGAAGGTACTTTTGGATTCCCTATCTTAGACACTACACAAGATGTAACTATGAAAAATATCCCTCCCTCCTCACTACCAACCTTCTATGGGAAGAGTAGTGAGGATCCGGATACATTCTTGTTTGAGTTTGACATTCTGTGTAGGAGTTATAATTACCTAGAAGATGGCCAAAAGCTAAAACTTTTCCTTGCCACATTAAAAGATTCCTCTCTCCAATGGTTCATGGGATTAGGAGAATCTAGTTTTAAAACTTGGGAAGACATGAAGAATGCATTTCTACGGAAATATCAGGAATACTGTAGACCTAAGAACTCTCGCAATGATATTTTTAAAATTCAACAACTTGAAGATGAGAGCCTAGAAGACTATCTCGAGAGATTTAACTATGTGTTACATAAATCTAAATATAGTGATCTTCGGGAAGATGCAGTAAGGACACTCTTCCTCAAGGGAATCTCAGAAGAATTCTTAGAAAACCTTAATCTCATGGCAGCAGGAGACATCTCTCATAAGTCTTTTGCGGAGATTTGCAAACTATGTAGAAATTACTCTAGGAGCAGAGGGAAAAGTGGAAGACACTTTCGAGAATCTTATGCAAGGAACCCGAAAGGGAACACATCTAGTCCTGGTGGAGTTACAAGGGTAGAGTTGGGAAACCTATTGGAAAATTTCAAAATAGATATCTTAGGGGCCATGGGTTCTCAACTAGATGCACTACAAGCTAAAAATGGGCAAGATGAAAAGCGTGCAGCAATGAGTATTTTCTGTCCTAGGTGTAGAACTAAACATCCTCAACGAGAATGTCCATTGAATAATGTTTCAGTTTGTCACCTTTATACAGAAGAACGTCCAACTTCTAATTGTCCATCATTGCCTGGGTTGCAAGCTAAGTATAAGAGTGGAAACTTTGGTGAATCATCTAGGAGACCTTGGAAACCTAGAGATCAACCATCATATCAAGATCTATCACAAGTTACACCCTATTACTATCCTTATCAACCTCCTCAACAATGGAATACTTCAGGTTGGCAGAATTGGCCACTGCAGTACCCTCCTCAAAATACCCAATAGAAAAAATGGCCACATGGGTGGAGAGGACAAGCTTATGCTCAACCACCTCCTCATATGCCTAACTATCCTTACCCACCTAATATTCAACAACTTTTTCCTGGATTTACACCTCCTTCACTACCCCTATCCCAAATCAACCTCACCATTTCCAGAATATGAATCCTCCAAGACCCACAATATTACCTGCACAACCGATACTGAATCCTAACAACAAGCCAACCCAAGCTCTTAAAAACATTTGTTTGTTACCTCTTCCATCATATGCCATTTCGACCGCACCAATACACGAAATTCAACTGCGGTCTGGAAGAGTTTTACAAAATCAGACCAAGTCATCAGTTGTTATCCAAGAAGAGAATGAAGAAGAAAACATACCTACCGAAGTTTTGAATGATGCCATTCTTGAAGATGTGGTTATTCCTAAATATTCAACACACAACCATCCACATAAATAAGTAATTACATGGGAAAAATCACCTCCATATCCGGAGCGTCTAGTGATAGAAAAACCTGTAACTTATCGAGAGTATGATATCATTAACGAATTGAAGAATATTTGCATTAAGATCCCTTTGTTACAAGCCATTAAGGATATCCCACTCTATAGTAAAGTAATAAAGGAACTTTGTATTAAAAGACTAGGTAGAAAACAAAAAGACCCCCTGACGATTCATGCAATAGGAGAAATATCAGATTGCATAGCAAACCAACATAGAATTCCAAAGTATTCAAACCTAAGAAACCCTGTGGTGACTATTATCATCAATAAAACCTCCATAGGGAACACACTTATTGATCTAGGAGCTGCTATCAGCCTGATGACTACCACAGTTTTAGAAACTCTCAATTTAGGACACTTCCTCCGCCCTACCCCAACACTGCTAGAATTAGCAGATCGCACGATGGTGCAGCCTGCTGGAATCTTAGATGACATCACTTCATGGTCATAGAATCAAAAGACCCTTCCAAATTTCACCCCATTATTTTAGGAAGAACTTGGTTGGCTATGGCCAATGCATTTATCGGATGTAGGGATGGAGAGATGATCATCTCTGATGGGTTATCTACAAGAAAACTAGCTTTATACCCACCAGCTCAGCCAGTAACAGAAAAACCTATTTTGGTTTGATTGTCCTTTCGGGGGTGAGAACTTGGAAGAACTTTCCCTTGTTAGTGATTTCTCCTGGGCATTTCAAGAAAAAAACACCGAGAATGTGTTGAATCAATTTATCTCTTTCACAACATGTATAGACTTTCCTCAGTCTTTTTCCCAACTTGACCAGATATTTGGAGATGAATTCCAAGAAAACATGAGTCTCTCAACATTTACGAGTACACCCTATTTCTTCACAATCGAAGAACATCTAGGATCCTATACCATACCTTGTGAGGTTAGTTCCGACAAATTTCTACATATAAATGCAAGTTTAGATGAGAGTCAGCAAAAAAATTACTAAAAGTTCTCAAGAGTCAAACTGGAGCATTTGCGTGGGAATATACCGATATGAAAGGTATACACCCAAATACCTGTATCCACCACATTTACACAGACTCGAACATACCTCCTTTTAGGCATCCCGAGAGAAGAATGAATCCAGCCCTAAAGGATATAGTAAAAGATGAACTACAAAGAATCCTTAATGCCGGTTTCATTTACCCAATTTCCAATAGTAAATGGGTGTCCCCTCTGGTAGTAGTTCCAAAGAAAGTCACAGGGAAATGGCGTATCTGTGTTAACTTTCGAGAACTGAACAAGGCCACTCTTAAGGACTACTTCTCGTTGCCTTTCATCAATCAGGTGTTAGACACCTTATCAAGGAAACAATATTTTTCATTCCTTGATGGGTATAGTGGATACAATCAAATAATAATAGCACCTAAGGATCAAGACAAGACAACCTTTACTTGTTCTTGGGGGACATATGCCTATCGAGTGTTACCATTTGGCCTATGTAATGCACCTGCTACCTTCCTACGTGCAGTTCTAGGAATCTTTGTTGACCTTATACATGATTGTGTAGAAGTTTATATGGATGATTTTACAGTTTATGGTAATACCTTCCAAGAAGCCCTTGACAACCTCGAAACAGTTCTTATTCGATGCCAAGAAACGAACTTAGCTCTTATTCATGAAAAATGTAAGATGTTACTAACCAAGGCATAGTTTTGGGACATCATGTCTCTCTTCAAGGTATCAAGGTAGATGTTGCCAAGATAGATATAATTTTTAATCTTCCTCCTCCAAAAACTCCGAAGGAAGTAATAAGTTTTCTTAGCTATGCAGGCTATTATAGACGTTTTATTGAAAATCTCACTAAGATAGCCACACCTATGTTCAAGCTACTCATGAAAGACAAAGAATTCCAATGGACTGAACGTTGCCAACATGCCTTTGAAACCTTGAAAGCAAAGCTATCAGTGGCACCAATACTTAGGGGCCCAAATTGGTCCCTCCCCTTCCATATATCCACGGATGCTTCCAACATAGCTATAGGCGCAGTCTTAGGTCAAAAATAGGGACAAACATCACATGCCATTTACTTTGCTAGTAAAAACCTGACTCCTGCAAAATCAAAATACACTTTACTGAAAAATATTTTCTAGCAGTAGTCTATGCCATCAACAAGCTTCGTCATTATATCACAGGATATGAAATCTTTATACACACTAACCACTCTGCCATCAGATTTTTAATGAATAAACTTATCACCAATGGTAGAGTGACTTTCATAAATATATTTTTAGGAAACTTAGGGTATATTTCTTGTTAAAGATAATGTAGCTGCGAGAGCAATTCTCTGGTAGGATGGAACCCTAGTCAGTTAACAAGGGTTCCTGTTCAGTTAACCATGCAGTGTAAGCCCCTAGAAGTTATATAGGGACCTTGGTCCTGGAGCAAGTAGTATGAGCCATGGAAAAATCCCCTAGTTGATCACTAAGGCATCCTGGTTAGTTACACTAGAGAGATTCTTGGTCTGGGACCAAGCAGTCCATAACCCTAGCATGTATCTAGGAACTTGATCTAGGATCTAGTCAGATAAGCCCCTAAAAATTATCTAGGCCCCCTAGTTGATCCATAGGGAACCTGGTCAGTTAACTAAGTGGATCTTGATCAGTTAACCAAGATGATGATGCGTGATGTCCTCCTCTCCTAGTTCTTTGAGATGGTTGAGCTAGGATGTTTACTCAAGGGACTGACCACCCCTTGATGGATTCACTAACATTTGACCCTAGGAGAAGTCATGAGGATAGTTAGTTAACTAGGGTTCCTGGTCAGTTAACCAGGTAGTGTAAGCCCCTAACAGTTATCTAGGGACCTTGGTCTGGGAACAAGTAGTATGATCCATGGAAAAAGCCCCTAGTTGATCACTAGGGCCTCCTCGTGAGTTGCACCGGAGAGATTCTTGGTCTGGGACCAACTAGTCCATAACCCTAACGGTTATCTAGGAACTTGATCTAGGATCAAGTTGGATAAGCCCCTAACAATTATCTAGGGCCCCTAGTTGATCCCTAGGGAACCTAGTTAGTTAACTAGGTGGATCTTGGTTAGTTAACCAAGATGATGATGTGTGATGCCCTCCTCTCCTAGGTCTTTGAGATGGTTGAGTTAGGTTGTTTCCTCAAGGGACTCACCACCCCTTGATGGAGTCACTAAAATTTAACCCTAGGAGAAGTCAGGAGGATCATAGGATCACATCATCCAGTGTGAACCTTCCTTATATGGTGATGATAAAATTTCAGTTATGGTATGGGACACTTGTGGACCACATACATTGAGAGAGAGAGAGATAAAAGGGTTGTTTCCCCTTCTTGTTGTTACACCTCTTGTTGACTTGTGGTTAGCCTTGTGTTGGCTTAGTCTTGTGTTGAACCCTCCCTTGTTGGTCCTATGTGATAGAAGCCCCCTTTGAGTATGGTAACTTAACCCTTTGTTATATCCTTTATACCCTATCCTAAGACGTCTTAACAATAAATTATAATTTTATATGTGCAACCTTCCTAAAGTGTAGGAGGTCTTGACCTTGTTTAAGTAATCCTGAAGTCAATGACCAAATAGACGGTAAACGCTTCTAGGGGTCATTGAAAGGCTATAAATACTAGCCTAGCCTTTCATTGTAAAGGTATCTTGAGGAGGAAAAATGAGATTTGATTGCTTGCGACTGTTCAACGGTTTTGATGCAATTTTTTGGGTGACGTCAAGGGTTTCTAGGCTCCTTTGCTTGGGTGCTCCTTTGTTTTAGGTTCTTCTTCTCAGCATTGTCATTTTGAAGATTGATCTCTCCTCCTACCTCTCACACGTGTGAACTAATGACCTTCTGGGGCTGTTGTCTGATATGCTGAAGCTATCATCCACTGTAAAGTCTTATCTGAGGCTAGCGCTGCTTGTCAAGGTCTGTCCTGAGGGCGCCGCTTGGTGTTTTGATGTTGTCACTGCTCGATAAGGTTTTTTGTGAGGCTGCTATCCATTGTTATGGCCTCCTTTGAGGATGTTGTCATCTGCTAAGACCTCCTATGAGGCTACCGCTGCTTACTGAGGTTTTTTGTGAGGTTTTTGTCCACTGTTAGGGCCTCCTTTGAGGCTTTTGTCATCTGCTAAGACCTCTTGTGAGGATGTCGCTACGTATTGAGGGTTGTTTGGGACTAATAGGTGACTACCATCCACTGTTGTGAGGGTTTTAGGGATGTCGTCCACTGTTGTGAGATGTTTGAGGTTGCCATTCACTTTTGAGCGTTTGTTGGCTATCTTGGTTAATGTCTTGGGGTTGATCTTGGATGTATTGTACCCTTAATAAGTTGTTGTACCTTCTACTGTAACTTTCTAACCCTATACTTCAGGACTTTGTCTCTCTCTTTCTCAAGAATGTTCATACCCTTAGATAAGGGTCAATTATTTGTTTCATTTATTGACTTGCCTCTAAGAGGCAAGGTCTAATCTGAAAGTTAACTCTAAGTATAAGGAAGGTTATCTAACCTAAACTAAATTATCAGATGTGATTTTATTTCTAAGTTTTATTATTGTTGTTGTTCTACAGTTTACTTCTATTGTCCTATTGCGATTTTATTTTAGTATTTTTCTATGTATTTCTGCATTAATTAATTTTTTGTTTAAAAACCCTAACTTTAACATGGTGTCAGAGCTTGAGGCTTGTAGCTAGCTCTATTTTGCAGCCTAACCAAGCCTACATAGATCCTAAGGTAAGGGTTTGAACATTATCTGACTTGGCCACAAGGGTTTCTTGGAAAATTTCAGCAGGTTGGCCGTGAGGGTTTGAAGATGGATTCTTCTTTAGTTAAGTTAGAAGATAGGCTTGAAGGAGCCTCAAACTTTAATGCTTGGAAGGTTATAGTTTTGAATATCCTAGAGGAGAGTGACTTGGATGATCTGGTTACTAGGGTTGTGGAAGAGCCCACAACATATCAAGGAAGAGCAACCTTTAAGAAGAAGCAAGCCAAGGAAAAGAGAATCATTTTTTATTCAGTAAAGGATAATTTGATGCTTGTAATAGATCCTCTAAGGACAACTAAAGAATGTTTTGATGCCCTAGAAAATCTCTATGAGAAGAAGGCTCCTACTCAAAAGAGGGTTTTGAAAAAGCAGCTCCGTTCACTGAAGATGGAGAAGGATGAGTCAGTTTCCTCTTTCTTCTCCAAGATCTCTCATATAAGAGATCATCTCATGGCCATTAGGGTTAAAGTAGATGATGATGACCTTGTGTAGACAACAATATATGGTCTTACTGTGTCTTGGAAGATATTTATGGCAGCAGTAAATGGAAGTGAGATTCAACCAAGTTTTTATAAGTTGTGGCATGATTATTTAGAAGAAGAAGGAAGGATACAGAGTAGGATTGGGCCTCCCACTAAAAAGGATCATGCCCTTACTACCAAGACAAAGCAAGGAAGTATATTTCCTCAGCATGAAGATAAAGGAAAGAAACCTCAAGGTAAGCGTTTTGATATATCAAAGGTAAGGTCTTATAACTACATCTAGTTTGGCCATTTTTCAAGAGACTGTAAGAAACCTTCTAACAAGAAGTGGCAGAGAGGAAAGTACCATGCTTCAACTGCTACATAAGAGGAAGAGCCACAACGAAAGAAATCAAGGGATGGAACCAAAGATCAAGAACAAAGAGAACGCTACCTGGTTTCAACACTCTCAGGTTCCATCTCCAACTCAAAAGATTCTTGGTGGATAGACATTGGAGCCTCCAAGCATATGACTGGATTCAGGAAGGCTCTTACAAATTATAAGGACAAGAAGTTCAATGTGAAAGTGGAGCTGGGAGATAATAGTACATATACCATAAAAGGATTTGGTTCAGCCTCCTTTCAACTTGATTCAGGTATGATTATACACATTAAGGAAATTTTATATGTTCCTGGGTTAATGAAGAATCTTCTTTAAGTTGCAGTTTTAGAAGACAAGGGGTTCACTGTATCCTTCTCAGAAGAAAAGGACCTGATGTGGCCTAAGGATGGAAACATGATTTCAACCATTATGATTGGGTTCCATGAAGGAAATATTTATAAAGCTTTAGGGTATGTTGTTCAAGCTCTGGTACATGAATAATTCAACCCCTAAGAACTGTAGCACAAAAGGTTTGGACATCTTCCCGACCTACAAAAGTTGGTCACAGATAATTGAGGAGAGGTTGAATCCCATAAGCTTGATGATTCGTGTCAGGATTTAGATATCAAGAGGGATCCATTTGTGTCCTGCAATCCCCAGCAGAATGGGATTACAAAAAAGAAAAGTAAAGATGTGACCTTCTATGAGAAGTTGTTTCTTATCACTCCAAAGAGTATCTGTGTGATTCATATATGGGAGTACAAGAAATTTCACTCTATGAATCATCGCATTCATATGATCAGAGGGAGGATCCCAGGACGTATTTAGTTTATTTAATTGAGGAGCGTGTTGAGAGGCCTCTAGAAGTACCTCCAACCAAAAGGAGGCCAATATGGTGCACAACGATTCTACAAGAAGCAAAAACTCATGTGGCACCAAAGGAAACTTTAAGAGAAAGCAAGAGGCCAGAAATGTGCTCCAATTTGATATCTCAGTTGAGCCATGTCACTGATTCAAAATCCTCCACTTATGAGGAGCTATCCAAACATCAGGTTTAGAAAATTTCTATGATAGAAGAACTCTAGTTAATAACGGAAAATGATGAGTGGAAAGTGGTTCTCAAACAACAAGGGATGCAAGTTGTAACTTCCAAGTGGATCTATAAGATCAAGCTTCTTGCTAACATCCAAATCTATTTGAAGCACTCATAAAATCCCATTTTCTATGATAGGTCGAAACACATCAAGAGGAAGTATCACTGTGTCAAGGACATGGTGCAGAGAAATGCCATCAGACTTCAATATGTTAGGTTAGATAAACATATTACCAATGTGTTGACTAAGCCTCCATCCACAATGAAGTTTGTGTACTTCCGAGACAAGCTTAATGTTGTTGAGAGAGAGTGTTAAAGATAATGCAGTTGTGAGAACCATTCTCTAGGAGGATGGCACCCTATTCATTTAACTAGGGTTCCGAGTTAGTTAACCAGACAGTGTAAGCCCCTAGCAGTTATATAGGGACCTTGGTCTGGTACCAAGTAGTATGAGCCATGGAAAAATACCCTAGTTGATCACTAGGGCCTCTTGTTCAGTTACACTAGAGAGATTCTTGGTCTAGGACCAATCAATTCATAACCCTAGCAATTAGCTAGGAAACTTGATTTAGGATCAAGTAAGATAAGCCCCTAAAAGTTATCTAGGGCCCCTAGTTGATCCCTAGGGAACATGTTCAGTTAAATAGGTGGATATTGGTCAATTAACTAAGATGATGTGTGATGTCCTCCACTCCTAGGTCTTTGAGATGGTTGAGATAGGTTGTTTCCTCAAGGGACTGGTCACCCCTTGATGGAGTCACTAGCATTTGACCCTAGGAGCAGTCAGGAGGATTAGTGTATCACATCATCTAGTGTGAACCTTCCTTATATGGTGATGATAAAATTTCAGTTATGGTATGGGACACTTGTGGGCCACATACATTGAGAGAGAGAGAGAGAGAGAGATAAATGGGTTGTTTCCCCTTCTTGTTGTTACACCTCTTGTTGAATTGCGGTTAGCCTTGTGTTGACCCCTCCCTTGTTATCCCTATGTGCTAGCACCTCATTTGAGTGTGGTAACTTAAACCTTTTTCATGTCCTTTATACCCTCTCCTAAGACATCTTAACAATAAATTATATTTTTATATGTGGAACCTTCCTAAAGTGTAGGACATCTTGACCTTGTTTAAGTAATCCTAAATTCAATGACCAAATAGAAGGTGGAACATTCTAGGGATCATTGAAAGGCTATAAATACTAGCCTATCCTTTCATTGTAACGACATCTTGTGGAGGAAATCTGAGATCTGATTGCTTTTGACTATTCAAGGGTTTTGATTCAATTGTTTGGGTGATGTCAAGGGTTTCTAGGCTCCTTTGCTTGGGTGCTCCCTTGTTTTAGGTTCTTCTTCTCAACACTTTCATTTTCAAGGATGATCTATCCTCCTACCTCTCACCCATGTGAACTCGTGACCTCCTAGGGCTATCGTATGCTATGTTGAAGATGCCATCCACTGTAAAGTTTGATCTAAGTTTGTCGCTACTTGTCAAGGTCTGTCCTGAGGGTGTCACTTGGTTTTTTGAGGTTGTTGCTGCTTGTTGAGGTTTGTTGTGATGTTGTTTTCCACTATTAAGGGATCCTTTGAGGTTGTCGTCATCTTCTAAGACCTCCTATGAGGTTTTCGTTGCTTGCTGAGGTTTGTTGTGAGGATGCTATCCACTGTAAGGGCCTCCTTTGAGGCTTCAGTCATCTGCTAAGACCTCCTGTAAGGTTGCCACTGCTTGTTGATGGATTTTTGGGACTTTCGTAGACTACTAGGTGACCTCCATCCACTGTTGTGAGGGTTTTAGGGTTGTCGTCCACTGTTGTGAGATGTTTAAGGCTGCCATTAACTGTTGATCACTTGTTGGTTTTCTTGGTTAATGTCATGGGTTTGATCTTGGATGTATTGTATCCTCAGTAAGTTGATGTACCTTCTATTGTAACTATCTAACCCTATCCTCTCTCTCTCTCTCTCTCTCTCTCTCTCTCTCACACACACACACACACACCCCACACAAGTATGTTCATACCCTCAAGTAAGGGTCAGTTATTTGTTCCATTGATTTCCTTGCCTCTAAGAGGCAAGGTCTTATCTGAAATTTAAATTTGAGTATAAGGAAGGTTCTCTACCCTAAACTAAACTATCATATATGATTGTATTTCTAAGTTTTATTATTGTTGTTGTTCTACAGGTTACTTCTGTTGTCCTATTATGATTTTATTTTAGTATTTTTCTATGTATTTCTACATTAATTAATTTTGTGTTTAAAAACCCTAACTTTAACACTTCTCACTAAATTTTACAAGTAAGGATAATGAATTAGTTTAATAAGTAACTAGTTTCATCTCCCCTTTAGTATCCCTTTCACTTCCCCCACTTGTGGAATCATATCCCCCCCATCTCTTCTTCATCCTTCTTCATTTCCATGCATCAAATATTTTTATATTAAATATCATTGTAGATATCTACAATACATTTGGTCATCCTAGACCATTTATATATGGAATCTAGCCATTTCATTATTACATACATCATTACATTCTGGGGTAAAAAATAAGGTATGGCATATTACTAAGCACCCACTAATCAAAATAATTGTGACATCTGTGTCAATTCGATTCTCCATTAGAGCTATTAATTTCTTTAGAAAGTGCAAGGATGCAACATTTCAATTTAAGTTTCTTTGAAATGTTATAGAGGGCGTTGGGTCCTCCAATTTGTTGCATTTAGTGACAAATGCAACATTTTTTTAACATTGATCAGGTTACTAATTCAAAGTCAATAAATGCATATTTAATGGAACCCGATGTGTGCATCCAATCACAATGCATTGAAGGACATTAGCACACTTTAGTGTATATCAGACTTTCCAATTACAACTAAAGATGTGTATATGTTTATCCACAACCACATGTTAACCATTTTTTTCAATCAAAATTTTGAAACTTGTAGCATATTGATTTTAGGTTTATAGTATTATTCTCCCCTTGTGTCCAAAGGTTAGTTCAATAGTAATTCTAAGTGGCATACAGTTAATGTGATAGCAAAAATACATTGGCCCTCAAGCATATTATATGTTTCCTGCTAAATAACGGTGTTATATACTTAATGAATGTAGTTTGAGGACATCAATATGGATGGTAGAATCCATGTTAGCCTCAAGTCACATTATGTCTTGATAATCATAGTGAATGCATGGTGAGAAAAATATGATCAAAGTCATTGGACAAAGAAAGGTCGTGAGTTCAAATGCTCTTGAGAATTTTCTGTGCTTATACACTTTGACTTGGGATGAATGAAGTCAATTTTTTTTACCTAGGCATGAATGAAGCCAAGGGTACATGTTGCATGTGGTCTTATTCTAGCTTTTCTTCATTATGAAATGTGTAGAAATAGGCAAACATTATGCACCCAATGACAGAAAGCAATAAATGTTGTATCAAAGTAATAAATGATGGAATATACATCGTTGGATCCTATACAACATTTACTACTTTGTCGTTGGGTGCATATACCACATATATTACTCTATTGTCAGGTGCATATTGAGCAACATAGGAATATATGGGTAGGAACCAATTTTCAAGGGTAGTATGTCATCAATTTTTCTCATGGAAACCATAGAATCGTCCATTCACAAATTTGTGTAGCAATGTGATCTATACTGATCCCTCTCCACAATGCTTAAAACTTTGGCAATTGGGATGTTTGTTGCATGAACAATATGACAATCATAATGAGGGAAAAACAACTCCCACGAGTAGCTTTAACACTACAATAGTTGCTTTGTGATCACTAAATTCAGTCTAATTGGGGACTTAATGTGCTATAATTCATTTTCCCTCTACTGTTAAATATCATCTTCTTTAGTAATCAGCTTAGCATCTATTGTAAATCCTTTGGAGAAATCCATGTCTACACAAATTGTGGGACAATGTTGTGATGTACTTCTGGTTAATAGCACAATGTTGGGTTAATAGGTAAGATCAACGAAGAAACCAGGGTCCATCAATTGAGGTTTGATGCTCAAAACCAATAGATAAACCTATTGTGAAATATGAGCTTATGACCATTCACGAGTAAGTCATATATTGCATTATATCCATGGGCTAGGCATTTTTATCATTAAGTAAAGAAAACTGAAATGTTTTTTAAACAATCCTTCATTCTATTTGGATTCCACTAACCCTCCCTTTATTTTTATTAAAATTTCATGCAATTGAAACCAAAAAGGCATCCCTACACATGTTTTATATATTATACATATTATATTATTTATAAAAAGTGTGGTTACATAATGTGTGTTTTATAAGCTATGTGATTAATAAGCAAATAATGATTTTATGATACAATTATTAAAAATGTTAGTAGAATTAATTCATAAGACACAATGCTTTTCAAGGTTTTTCAAATGGGTAGTAAGCTAAGTGGGCTTGATTATGGGAATAACTCTATAGTTTCTTTTCAACCATGGGAACTTAGAAACCTCCCAAGGGTATATCCAACAGCCAGCAAGCTAGATATACCAGTAACTTGTGACTCAGTAGGGGCCAAGACATCCTGAATCCCATCGGGGTGAGCCTCTATCTCAGGGGTTGCCTACCCTTCGATCCTTGTCAGAACAAGCCAATGAGAAACCCTACCCCCCTCTGGTTTTGAACCTATGACCTCCATGGAGATAACACATGCTCTTAACCATTATGCCCATTGAGGTGCTTGGGAATAACTCTATAGTTAAGTGTGCTTAATCCAAATGAGTCTTGGGATGGGTGACCTCCTGGGAAGTCTTAATTACTCGATGCAAGCCCCAAAGGTGATGACTAATGTCGTGCAATTCATTTCAATAGTTTCAATCTCACTCCACCCATGTGAACATCACCTACTATAATGATTTGTAAGTCGATTATGCAATATCATGAGAAATTTGGGTATTCTGACTAATTCTCATGAGACATGGTTCATGCATCAATGACTTACTCTATGCAAATAATCCCAACCTCTCATATGTTGGAATGTGGAAGCCCTCCATTTCTTAGAATTAATATGGTTGAAGTAAAATCATTTTAATATTATTCCTAAAAATAAATTAATAATTAGATATTCAATTTTTTCAAATGTATAGTGTTATAAAAATTTAATTGATTAAAAAAAATAACAATCAAATGAAGTGACAGGATGGGTCATTGTAACAATGGAGAAGAAATTAGGGCCTCCCCATTATTTCCATATATTAGCTTATATGAATAAGTATTATTATAGGAGAATATATTTCCTTAGTATAGGAGCTTGTCAATTAAGTGCCCCTCCAAAATCAGCCTTCAACCCTACTGCATGTGAAGTCATTCAAAGATGTGGTGAAGTTCATACTATATGTTGAAGAACCTCCAACAGAATCCCTATCTCAAAAATTGAGTCCATGTGGGTTGGTAGGTTCAATGGTGTTTGGAAAAATCTAACAAGCTTACAACAATAGATCTTGGTAACCTATAAATCAAATATTTAGGAAGAGGCACTCAAATATCTATGTGCTAATGGGTTTTGTATAGTGAAGTTTGATATATCCAAAGATACGAACCTCAACCTCAACTCAAGGTCATGGTTCTTGGGAAGGTGCTAGTATGTGAATGAAGCCATGTTTCCCAACCTTTAACCCATCTTTGGACTCCCTCTCCATATAGGTAAAGATCCCTAACTTTCCTCTTGAATTGTGGATTTTTAACACTTTCACAAGAGATAGGAAATGCCATTGGCAATTTCTACTTCTAAAGTATAGAGACTGGGCAACAACACATCACCACTCTTTCCTACATTTTGTGCAAATATGGATTTCTCCAAAGAAATTCTTATCGAGATGAAATTAGAGGCTAAAGACTAAACATGTTTGCAACCAAAAAGTATTGTTGGAGGCATTTCAAATTCCAAACTAGAGTGAATGACAGGTTGGCTACTTCTCAAGGAACATCCATTGAAAGTGGGAAACCATGTGAAGGCATACATTTAATTGGAGTATGATTTGGGAACTACCTATAATTTCTACAACTTGTATGGTCAATCTTTGCACTACAAATTTAAATGACAATATAGGGTTTGAAATAAAGGAGAAGAGAATTACAAATAACACCAGCAAGGTGAAGAACGCTAATCTACTAATCCTAATTTAGTCTATTCAACTCAAAGTTTTTTATCTGGATTATTTGGAGAACGAAATGAAGATAGTGACATAAAATAGAAATACACAAATATTTTATAAAAAACACAGTAGTACAATAAAATCCAAATTCTATTAATTAAGCAGCCTACTGAGCATAGATTTAGAGGCAATCAAAGATTGACTAGTTGTTGATCAGTACAATCCGTACAGCCTCGTGTGGAGACCGTAGAAGCCATCTTTTCTGCTGGCAAAATTTTTTGAAAGTGGCATGAATTCCCACGTGCATTAATTCATGTTTTTTTAATTGTTGTAAAACTCTGCTGAGAATTTCTCTGAGGGCTGAAATAATAAAAATCTCTCTTGAATTGGTTTTCCGTCTGGAGTTTTTCCAAGGGTACTTAACCTAAAAATTATGTGTTCATTTTTATGGTTTGTTCAGAAGTTTCATGTGTTTCAGCATATAAGTTACACATTAGATGAAATTTAATTTATGTGTTATAATTTGTGAATAAACTTATTGGCTATTGAAACCAAGACTGAAACTTGAGAAAACCAAACACTATAAGTTGAAATAGTTTTCAACCAATTTTTCCTTCTATTTGGATTCATCTACCCATCTCTTACTTCTATTAAATTTGCATGCAATTGAAACCAATAAAGCATACCTACACATGCTTTATATTTTATCTACATTATACTAGTTACATAACAGTTGTAACTTGTGGTTAAATGGAAAATAAATTTTGAAAACACATAATTCGTTATAATGTCAATATGAATAATATGATTGAAGTGTAATCATTTTAAAACTATATGCTTAAAACTAACCATATTTTGTTTGTTGTCACAATGGCCCATCTCATAAATTCCTCTAGTTTAAGGATAGCCACAGGACTCTCAAGTTTGTCTCATTAAGGATCCCCCCATCAACTTCTCAAATATCGTTAATTCAGTTTCCCTCCAAGAATAGCCTTCAACCCTACCGCATGTGAAGTCACTGAAAGATGTGGTGACAATTGATTCGTAGTCAAGTACCTCATATTCAATCCCTATTTGGTCAATCGTGAGCCTATGTGATTTGAGAATATCCTACCTTTTTTATCCTATCTATCTAAATGATGTAGACCAAATTAAATTCTTTCACTGCCACATACTCATCTACGAATTTGATGGTCTTTGGATGAAGCTAGCATACTTATATCCATGGATCTTTGCAACCTAGAAATTGAAGATTCTTGAATATGTGTTCAAATACTCATGTGCTAAATAGTTTTTAATAGTGAAGTTTGATATATGCAAAGATAGGGAGCTGATGCTCAACTTAGGACCATGGTTCTTGAGAAGGGATTGTTTGTGCATGATGCCATGGCTCCGAACATTTAACCCCTCATAGACTCCCTCTTCACTCTTTTCTTTGAGTAAAGATCCCTAACCATCCTCTTCAATTTTGGAGTTTTGACACTTATTGGAGATACAAAATGTCATTTACAATTTCCGCTTTTAAATTATAAAGACAAGGCACAACACTATAGTTGTTTGCATTTTGCACAGATTTCTCCAAAGGATTTTGATCCAAGACTGCACTAGTGGCTAAGGAATAAACCTAATCGCAGCCAATGAGTATCATTGTTGGCATTCAATTTCCAAGGTAAAATGAGTGGTAGGTTGGTTACACCATTGAAATCCGAAGGATCAAGTGAAGTGTCTAAATACCTTGTGATCATGATTTTCTATTAATTTTAATAAGACTATGGTAGATGGGCGAATATTAATTTATGTCCTCATGTGAAAGTATTTTGAAAGAACATCTATTGTAATAGATGGAAACATATTTATTGCTTGTCCGCATGCGGAAGTCTTTTGAAGAACATCATTGAAAATGAGATCACATGTGGACTTATGGGATTTGATTTATTATTATTCATTCCATGTTTGAGGGTACATATATTGAAAGTGGGAAGCCATGTGAAGCTATACAATTGATTGGATTGTACAAGTTGTGCACCACATACAATCTACTACTTGTGCAATAAATTTGTGCACTACAATGCCAAATGACAATCAAGAATTTCAAACAAAGGAGAAGAGGATTGTGATTAACACCAAGGAGAAGAGTACCAGCCCCATCCTAGTTGCCAATTCCCCTAGTTACAAAAAAAAAAGAAACACCAAGAAGAAGAGGATTGATCTACTAATCCATGTTCGATCCATCCAACTCAAATTCTATTTTTAGAATCTTCACCATCATATTGAACTTTCCTTGACATGCTCCAACTTGTTTTCCTAGATAACTATTACTTTACTATTACTCGTATTGCATTGCAAGGCAAGGTTGGGTTAATGGGTAAGCTCAAAGAGGTCTCCTGCAACTATTGATGGATTTCTTCATGTTCTTGGGCTTGAGTCATGCATTTGCTACCTAAAATTAACATGATGAAAAATCGTTACCAATGCCACCATAACTCTCTAACCATGTACAAGTTTTATAGAAAGGAATTCCTTAAGCACATCACAACTAGACATGTCAACTACTTTCTATTAGAGAGAAAGCTTAAGGTGCATTAGTTGTCTCATATTATGGTTATGAGTACTAAATAGTTTAGGTGGGCAAAATAAAAAACACATGAGGGGAAGAAGGTGAATTGTCATATACTTAATGATGATTGGTGGGTGGATGGATGGCTAGGATTTGGTGTCATTCACGACCACTAGAGTGGAAGTCATTTGGTATATAGATGAAAATGCACGTGGTGTTTAAGATCTCTATGTGACTTTTCATCACAAGTTAGGTCAACTGATAATTGTCATTCATGGAGGTGGCCTCATTAGATTTTTGTATAAATTAGAATTGACCCAACAATCAATGTATGTAGGATCACATGAACACACCTTTGCACATGACAAAATATGAACTTAACCCAAAATGGTATATGGCAAGCCCTAGGAGATTTACCCATATTGATGATCTTAAGATAGAGGATGAGTTTAAAGCTACAACTACAAAGATGTGGAGAGTGTGAAATTTCTAAAATTGTTTATGCAATTTGGAGGTCTCGTTGGTGCCTTCAAAAATATTGATGAGACAATGGGTTCAAAAATTTAGGTTTGGATGCCATGCTTTGGTTGGTGGAGGATGCATAGATATGGAGACTCAAAGCTTGAACACCTTGCTATTTTCTAGTTATCCCAAAGTGCTAATTCATCCACAATAGAGAGGGGTTGATCAACTTATAACGCCATCTATACTCTATTAAGAAGAACAAACTTATTCATAGAAAATTGGAGAAGCAATTGCAATGTATAATGCCTTGCATCTTCGACATAAGACATCAAAGTATTTGAAGTGACCAATGAAATGATAGGGTGTCAATCTAAACCAACGTATATCCATCTTAACTCCAAATCTACCAAGCACTAAAAGGGATTAGAACCCTCATGGTGCAAACTTTTCTTCAAATTTTGCACTCTAAAAAAGGTTTGTGTTGATCCCTCTCAATACTTGATAAATGGATCTATGTTGGTTTATTTATTATAGTGATTTTTTTTTTCATTTTTACCAAGGTGAATTTATTAACCTTACTGCAGAAACAACCAATAGAAATAACAAAAAAGTACAATGAGAATCGAACATTATTATTTTCCAGTATTATTATTATTAGTGTTTTATTTTTAGTTTTGTAAAATAATATATTGGACCAACATATAGACACAAATGTTACAATATCTTAACATTGAGGCAACATATGAGTACATATGTTACAATCCCTTTAATGTTGGGTGTAAAATTCAATATCAATCTATTTCATAATTATATTTATGTTTGTTGAAGTTAATACATATCTCACCCACCCACCTGGGCTAGGTTGTAGAAAGTGCCTCTAGATGCAATGATAATGCGCATATAGATAAATAGGATGCTAATGAGGTGCAATAGGTGTTGGATGGGGTGCCATTGAACATTTTATTGGGATGTATATCAATGATTTTGATAGCCACATTTGCATGAATGATAATGATTGCTTGTTGCAGCAAATAGATACAAATAATCACATCAAGGGTATTTTAGCATGACTAGTAAATCCATGTCTTTTACATTTTTGTTGCTTTTGTTACGAGTCTAGTAATTATTTGCAATTTTAAAACAATTATGAATTCCCAAAATAAGAATTACGTGATGTACAATGTATCATTGATAATGATTGCTTGTTGCAGCAAATAGATACAAATAATCACATCAAGGGTATTTTAGCATGATTAGTAAATCCATCTCTTTTACTTTTTTGTTGCTTTTGTTACGAGTCTCGAGTAATTATTTGCAATTTTAAAACAATTATGAACTCCTAAAATAAGAATTATGTGATGTACAATGTATCATTGATGTTTCATTTATTTTTTTGAACATTAGTCACTTAATTGTGAGAAATACAATGATAATTGATTCTTCTATTTTAAATCTTGAATGCCAATTTCTACAATTTTAACTTTGTAACTGACAATTGGATTGTAAATGTTATTGCATGTCATTAATTCTATAAATACTAAATTATGCAAACCGAGGAAAAAAAGTACTAAATTATGCATAATTAAAAAACAAATATGATATGCTAACTGTAACACACATATGAACATCTTGAGACTGAAGTGCAATTTAGCTCAGTATTCTTTCTTATGTTGAACGTTGAAACTTATTTTTTATATGATATGCTGACTGTAACACACCTATCAACATCTTGAAACTGAAGTGCAATTTAGCTCAGTATTCTTTCTTAGGTTGAGCGTTGAAACTTATTTTCATATTTGTATATGATACGCTGATTATCACATCTATGAACATCTTGACACCAAGGTATTTTTTATGGGCGAATTATAGCCAAAAGGCTAAATTTTAGGATAATTTTTGAAAGTTCATTAATATTTTATAATATTCAATTATATTACATTTAGCACTTATTTTTTGGGTTAAAAAAAATCTGAAATCATACTCGCCTATTTTCAAGCAAAGGGCTAAATTTTCGCCATCACCAGGGAAAAGGGTTCTATATTCTTGCTAATTATTTTTACAACGAGTTAAGGTATGTGGTTTTATGTTTTTACAGTCTAATCTTTAATCGGAATTGTTTGTGTAGCTTTAAAAAATAATAAATTTAAATAAGAACACATCTTTGAAATAAATACTGCAGGTTTATATGAAATAGATATTTAGTTGTTCTTATTTTTTTTACCATTAGTGAGTTCTATCAGCATTGCATGTGTAGAAAAACCCTTATTTTTATTTTTATTTGAAACCAAAATCAAACCTCTACCATTGTTTCCGCTAGTTTAAATCTATTGCTGGGGATGAGTTTCTCTACTTTTATTTTTGTTTTTAGCTCTTGGACGGATTTTTGCAACCTGGGCGTTTTTCTCCCTCCCGGTGCTATACGGCCGCAATTTTTTGAAGGTTGAATCATTGAGGGCCAATTTCTCTGCAATTTGAGCTATTGATCCGTAGCCCATGACAGATCTAAGCACCTGATTCAGCTATTGATTTCTTCACCATACCTCATAGCCCTCAGCTCTACTCTACCTATACTAATTTACTCACTTAGAATTACAGCATTTAATCGGCGGATGGAAGGGCGGGCTTCACAGAGAGGGAGAAGCAGACGGGTAGGGTGGGCATACAGACAGCATTCAATAGCTTTCGAAAACACTTGCTTGAAAACAAAAAGTGATCCCTCTTCAATATTATAAATAAATCAAGCGTATGGGGGTTCTTTAGAATTGGTTCAAGGAAGGCGTAATGTGTTTATGAAAAAGAAAGCGTAAAGGGCAGAAAATACCGGTGATAATAGGTAAGAGCTCTTAAAATACCATGTTCATAGTGAATAAAATCCAGTTAGATGTCCCGATTAAGAGATCCTTTTAGTCCCCAAACTAGCATTTATTATTACTAAAACCCTCCCCCTCGTACCTCAGGAGAGAGGCTCCGCTCCAAGAATGAGGAGGATTGTGAAATCTGGCGATTGATCCCGAAAAGCAGATAAGATCCTTTTTTTCACAATGGGTGCACCTCACACTGCTACATCATCCGTCCGTTGGCCTGCCCGCCTCGAAATTATGTTGCCTGTTGTCCGTCCGACCTACCTAAGCCCTAACAATGTGAGCTATGGGAAGGCGTGTTGTAATAAGTATTGGTATTGGTTTAAAAAGCGCAATATAGGTTTGGTTTCAGAAGGTTGAATGGTGAAGAACTGAAAGCATAAATAAGTAATGTAGTAATGTTTCCAGAAAGCTTAATTAGTACTGTGGTTCCTGGAAGCTTACTTAATAAGGATCGTTAAGCGTAATGTGTATTGTTTTCTGAGAGGTTACTGGTCCTGCCTCGTTGACGGCGTATTGAAGGGTGAATTTGGCAATATGAGGCGGCGTAGGTATCGTATGTAAAGGCTTCCTCCTATATCTCCATTGTCCAGGCCTATACCGTGTGGTCAAGGCCTCGTGCTATGGTATCTAATAAATCTATGCTCTTCTGTAGACAGCTCTTCTGTAGGTAATAATATAAGCTTCCTTTTTGTAGACAGCTCTTCTGTTTGCTGGAGCTGACTGACTACCTCCTTCCTGTGGCATTGTATATCGCAACTGTTAGGGACAAAAACCCCTGGACAAAAACAATAGTAATTTCCTTTGGCATCATTCAGGGTAATCGTAGACCTTGTCTTTGTTAATATTTATGATTTCATTATGGTTTGTCTTTGTTAATATTTATGATTTCATTATGGTTTGTGGGAATTGATCAAAAGATCGAATCCGTTTTCCCATAGTCAGGTTTCTTTTTTACGCTTAAACGCCCCCTCTATGAAAGAAACATTTTGTCTGAGATTGAAATTACTGTCTAAAATACAAATTAATATATAGCCCTTTCTTCTGTTGCACATTTCTGAATACTAGCTTATGTAACTTGTAATTCAGTTATTCCTTGAAAACAACTTGTATTTAATAATTTAAATGAATATTTTGCATTGGATTATAAAATGAGATGATGAATGCTTGTATATTTAATATACCAAGTCTAACCCTCGTTTACAGTCACCACCGAGACCATCATGTGAAGTCGACCATGCAAGCACCAAAAAAGCAAGCCCACGGGTCAAACATTGCTCGTGCAAAATATAAATATATATAAGTTGAAGTGTTGAACGAATGATATGTCTAGGTGTATATATATATATATATATTTATTTTTTATTTTTTTTGATAGTGAAGAAAGTATAATGATTATGTTTTTATAATTATATAATGAACTTATATAATATACATATCGAGTGGAGTGATATTTGTTTTATTTATGAAAAGAGAAAAAGTTATAAAATCTTATAGGTATGATTGAGGAAAGCATGGTGGATAAATTTTGAGAAATCGTTTTTATTCATTAAAATT
Organism: Larix kaempferi; assembly: GCA_027924585.1. NCBI lineage: Eukaryota > Viridiplantae > Streptophyta > Pinopsida > Pinales > Pinaceae > Larix > Larix kaempferi. Next base: position 12,622,868 of record BSBM01000350.1, on the reverse strand, counting down.
TTCAAGGAATTTTATTCATATAGTTATTATTGTGAAATGCATTTTAAAGGATGGTACGTTATAATATATGGGACAGATTTTGTCAAAATGAATTGAAATGTATCATGTATATTTATTACATTGAAAATGATGAATTGGTATTATGTATATTTATTACATTGAAAATGATGAATTGGTATTATGTATATTTATTATATTGAAAATGATGAATTGGTATCATGTATATTTATTATATTGAAAATGATGAATTGGAACCTAAGAAAAGGATGAAAATGATGAAAGAAAAATAATTAGTCATGCTTCAAGGAATATACCTATAATAAGTGTAGAGTGACTATTAGTTAAGGGGTTCTTTGACCAAAAACTGCTGGATCATATCTGAAATGTTCCTTAAAATTCCAGTTTATTGCTCTCAATACATTTCTAAAACCTGCTCAATTTCAATTTGATATATATATGCTGGGGTCAAATGAAGAACAAATGAGTTTAGGAAAGGATCTTGAATTGGTTCCACAACAAACATTAGGGATCCGCCAAAACTCCAAATCTTACAGCCACTTGAAACAATATCCTTACTGGAAATGCATCATTGTCCTACTATTTGTCATGGCCAATGTGATGATATCATCTAGTGGTTTTCCACTTATAATGAAATGTGAAGTATCATCAACATTGTCACCCAAGTCTGGACTGGAAAAAGTTTTCCAAGTAGAATCCTTTGAAATGGCCTTGTGTTATACAAACACCCTATTTGTTTCACTACCATAGGTTTCTCTTACAGGATATGTATTCAGAACATGCCAAATGATATGGTTACCTCACTAAATTTTTTAAATTAGTCTAATAAATGATATGGTTAATTCACCAAAAAATAGTTGGACTTCACTCTTTAATTAATAGCCATGGTTTTGGATAAAAATTAGTTTATAAAATTTTGGGACATGTTTCAATAATGAAAATAATACATGAGATATCTAAATTTTCACACATAATATGTTTTAATGCATAAAATTAAATAAATATAGAGAGATAATGGAGTAAGAGTTTGTATCTTTCACATGTTATAGAGATAGCATAGATATATAAGTTTGTTTTAATAAATGTACATAGTGAATCATTTTGTTTATATATATATATATAAAGTAAACATTTGATATGGATATTTGTTAGTGTTTATATTTTACTTGTTATATATATATATATATATATATAAAAGAAAGTCGTTCCCTTATTATAAATGGTTAATTTAGTATAAGAAAGGAAGCAAAACTTTAATAAAAGTAATGTTTTTTTATGATTAAGTTTTTTGTTAAAACTTAACATATTAATAAAGTTTTATCATAATTTAAATTTGGTGGATGGTAGAACGATGTCTCTATATTTTTTGAGATCAATTTTTCTATGTGATGAGAGGTTGTAAGCTAAATTTATAACAAAAAGAACTTCCAAGTATTAACTAAAACACCTTCTTTTGAGTGTTTTTATTGATTTTTCTAGATTTTTTTGTTTGATTGTAGTGACATGAAACTTTTTAGTGAATACATTCATAATGTTTTTCTAACATGTGTAGGAATTAAATGTTTTTTTTAATATATTTTACTTGTGATATTACTCTAATAGTATTTTATATTTAACACATTGAGCAGGGAATACTTTCAATGGAAAACAGAGAGAAAAGAAAGACAACAACTTTTAAAAAAAAACTTATTTTCATATTTTCACAAAGTGCAAAAACAATATTCATCTAGAGAGAAATAAAATTGAAGAGGAAGCTAACCGAGTTGATCTTTCTTACGCTTCTAGTCATAAAGTGGTTGACATGTCAACTACATATGTACAAGAGAATTGCATTGAAAATGAAGTAAATTTGATTAGTGATGTTGAAGGATTAGTTGATTTAACTAAAGAATATGAAGAAACCAGACGACCTAATAAACGTAAAAGAGGAAATTGGGATTTTGGAAGGTCATTTCAGTTAGAGTGGACTTAGATATTTCCATTCATGGAGCCTGTGATTTGTGAAAATGGTGATGTGATTGAAGTGAAATGTACAATTTGTAGTTGGAGATATGATAGAGATGTTAAAATGCAGTTGAAGAAGGATAACATTGAGAAGCATTGTGGAAAAATTTATTACAAGGAAGAAGTTGATGGAAAAGTGGAAAACAAGTCAAGGTGGAAGACTGCAAAAGAATGCAAACATGTTGAGAATGTTGAAATGTATGAAAAAACATTAGAAATGATCATAATAAGCAAATGAAGGGATCACTTCATAGCTTATTCAAGGAAAAGATATCAACAAAAATGCAATCTAAAATAGTCCAAATGGGTACCATTTTCCATATTTTAAAACTTGAAAGGCCAATGAAAGATTATGTCCATTATAAGGATTTGTTAAACTTCCTTTCAATCCCCAAGTTTTCTTCATCACATTGGTCTATTAATAGTGGATGGGTGTTTTTAAAACATATGGCTGAAGTAGTTAGGCAGGACTTGGGAGAAACCATAAAGAATGCTGATTTTGTTTCCCTATCATTAGATGAAGTAACTGCAGTAGACACTAGTTCATAGATTTGTATGAATGTTTATACAGTACAAAATCATGTGAGAAATGTGCACTTTTTGTCTTTGTGTAAAATGAAAGAGAGTGCTACCGCAGAAAATTTATATAATATTGTGATGAATACTCTATGTGAGATTAGTGGGTTGGATGGACTAGACATTGCTAGAAAGTTGGTTTGCTTTGGAGCAAATGGTGCATCTATAATGCAAGGAAACTGTAATGGCCTTTGTGTTCGCTTACAAACAAGCATTGCACCTTATATGATTGGTATACATCGCATGGCACATCGAACAAATTTGGCATTCAAAATTCTTAGCAAGGAAAGATTGGTTTACAAAGTAGATATGCTCGTGGATGATTTGCATGGATTCTTTTGTAGAAGTTCAAAGAGGGTTATAGAATTCAAAAAATTTGCAGCTGGTTTGACGAGTGGGAAGAAGATTTTAAAAAATGTTGAAACGCGATGGATCTCACTCTATGAACCTGTAAAGTGTGTCTATGATGAATATATTTCTTTGGTTGGATTTATGGCTTAACATTGTTTTAGTGTGGATAAAGCTTAAGTTCTTTTGCATCAATTAACAAATGTGGAAACACTATTGACATTATGTGGAATCCTTCCCTTGTTGCATCAGATGTATATGTTGATTAAGATTGTGCAAACAAGAACATTATATTTAGCAAAGTATACAAAGGCAAGAAAAGTGGCATGTCTACTTTTAGATAATTTATATATAACACCAACATAAGCCTTTGATAGCATCAATTTTACAAAATGGAAAGAGCTCATTGATCTTCAAAATCCTCAAAACTTTTTGAAGCTTGATGAAAATAATTGTGTATGCATTTCAATACGTGACAATTTGGTTCCTCTTCATATTCTTCAAAAACATGGGCGTATTATAAAGGAGAAGAGAGTTACTAGAGATGAATTTCAAGTTGTCATTCAAGCAATAAAGTCAAATCTTACAAGTGTTGCAAGGGAATTAACTACAGAAATTAGAGAAAGGTTTCCAAGAGATGAGTTACTAGAGGCAATGAGCATTGTTTATCCACAATTTTGGAATCATAAATGGACAAAGAAGTAATTTTTTTTGAGTTTAGAAAGAATATTCAGATATTGATTGATTATTATTTTCATACACGTCATTGAATAAAATCATATTAATGGAATCTTAGATGCTGATAAATTACGTTCACAAGCAAAGTGTTTTGTAAACACTATGATGGAGCAATTTGGAAAACTAGAAGACCCTTTGTCAAATGGGTCTATCAAAAGATTATTGGAAAAGTTAGACAGGAGTGATACCTGGAAGGAACATATGTCTGAATATTTCAAATTGGTTGACTTGTGCCAAACTATGATTTTGGGCTCTATAGAGGATGAAAGGTTTTTCAGCTTGGTTTCATTTTTAAAGTCCAAGTTGAGGAATAGATTGGACAATAACCTCATCTCTTGTGTTCGTTTGTATGTATCAAATTATGATGTCAACAACTTTCCTTATGAGAGAGCATTAGCACTTTGGACATCTGAATCCAGCAAAAGAGGGGGGAGCAATATGACTAACTCTTTGAAAGATTTTGATTCAGGAAATGAATTGGATGATGAAGATAGTTTTGATAAATCTGAGGGTTTGTCTTTCGACCATCTTAGCGATTTGGAAGATGAAACAAATACATGGAATTTTTAGTTATGAGTGATGAATGTGTATACTTGAACACATTATATGAAGTATTTAGTGTATAGATGGAGGAACATTAGATGAAATAAGTTAATATTTCATGGTAAGTGGTAAGTTACATGCTATTGTGAAGAAAAAATTGTAAATGTAAATAGGAGATCACTTTTAATTGGCTGTGGATTTAGTTATTTTTTGGTGGGGAGAGTTTTTCCCTTGGTAATTTTTGTGTCTTTTCTCATGGGATGTCTCTTTTGGTTATTTTGAATGCTTTTTTTAAAGTGTAGTGTATATATATATATATATATATATATATATATATATATATATGATTTTAACTTATCTATGAATGTTGTGATACATTAAAATAAATTCCATTGTGACTAAAAACTGACCAATATTTACTTACACTATTTGTTTGAATTGCATAATGTATATTAAATATCCCATGGGTGGAATTAAAATGGATTAGCATATTTTTGTACAATAAATCATTTCCAAGAGGAACGATAGTGTAAGAAAACAATAAAAAACTCTCACATAAGAGGTAAATTGAAAAAGGAATATGAATATTCCATATAACATTGATGAGATTGAGAGTGCAAATTTTTGCCATACACAAAAACACATACCATAAATATTCGTTCATTGTAATTGTTCAATTAGAAAATTTCGCCTAATTACTTTTTTCAATAAGGGATTATTCGCAAAGTTGGTATACTTCTCCTTAAAAAAATTGAAAGATTCACCTCCCTTTCTATACTCTAGGATAAATATTAGATCCTTAAAGTTTTCCCTGCTTGACACTGAAGTGCAATTTAGCTCAGTATGCTTTCTTATGTTGAGCGTGAGATTTTAACGAGCATGTGTGTGACTGATTTGATTTATTTCTTGGTTTGTTGGTCCAATAATTTTATGCCTAAATTTTATAATCACATGCGAACATGAAAATTGTGGTCACTACCATTTAGAATACTATTAAGATAGCCGTAGCCACCACATTTTGTTCTATTATTCTTTCGTATGCCATAGTAACTATAGCCACAGCCATTGCACCTTGAACTGGTTCAATGAATTTGTGAGCCCTGTAACATGGCAGAGATGCATATTTGATGAGGAAATCTCACTTTGAAATTGGAAATCTCACATGATCTATCAAAATTGGATAGCAATGAAGCTAAGCTTCTGAAGCTTTACATGATTACTGCATACAAGCAAAAAAAACTAATCGTGGGTACAGGGTAACCAACTTGTGACATAAAGGTTGTTTCCCTATAACTTCATATTTATTAGGAACAAAAAGTTGTAATGCATCAAGCTGCAACGTTGTTTCCTAAAACCCTATATTCAATAGGAACACAAGATTGTAATGCACCAACGGGTGTATTTTTGTGCACCGCAATTTCTAGCCAAAAAGCATGAAAAAGGTGATATCATCAAATGTTGCAGAGAGATTGCATTTAACAGTGTAACAGGATGTGCCCACATTTGGTCATTGCCAAACATTTATGAAGGGTAGGCATGTCACACATCAATTCTTGTTATTTCCAACCACATTTGACTTAAGAATGCATCAGGATATTTTGATTTCGTGAATTTGTACAAGATTGGGGTATTCCAAGGAAAATAATCAGTAAAGTTTGCAGCTGTTACTTGCATGGTATTTTGTTCTTAGTGTATTTTCACAACTTATGATCAACTTGAGTTGTGCAGTTTGTTTCTTTACGACCTAGAACTATATCCATGTAAGACTTGTTCAATTAAGTATTTGTGACAATGTCTTTTTTCTATGAAAACAAGCTACCCAAAAGAGCCTAACGTCATATGCAGACATTGGAAATATTTGCGATACAATAATAAATCACGGGAAATTGAAGCCAGTGCAGTAATGACAGAGGACTACTTGCCAGTCAACATTCTTATATTAGGTTGATCCATCCAAGTACTTCTGGTGTTCAAATCTTACAAAGTTGGATGGTTCCATAATACAAATGGTGCACCATAACATTACCTTGTACCACTATTATCTGGAAGCACCAGTAGTTAGCAGTCTTTATTGGGACGTCAATTACATTTATGCCCATAGTTATAAGCAAATAAGAATGGACAACTTAATATTAAACAGTGATCTACTGTAAACTTCCAGACCACCCTAAGAACATACAACTGAGATACCTTTAGGACTCCACAAGATCCCCCAATTGGAAAGGGGGCATCTAAAACTAGGTCTATACATGAAAAAATTGTAAATGTCATGATTATCGTTCAAATCTACCCTGTATTGAAGTTGCAAGTTCCAACAATCGATCGCATCTGATATTCCGATGGCATTCCTGGAAACTTTTCACCACTTCAAGCACCAATTCTGGCCTTTGTGATGTGTAATTTTCTATTACTGTATACACGGCTTCCTGGCAAAAATAAAGGATACAAATAAAACTACAAGTCAATACTCGGGTTAAACCACATTCCTCCAACAACAAAGCAAAAGATTGGAAAGTAAACAGTCAAACCTGTTGACATCCCTGGAGTAAAATACTACACCAAGAATAGGAATGAAGAAAATGGATGAATCAAGAACAAAGTATTTTCAGGACAGCATTTTATTCACGAAGAAAGGATGGCAACTGTCTTCAAGGACACTCATCTATAATAACCTTCTTTGAATATGACTTGCAGAGTATACTTCCTAGTTTTCGAATTGTGTTCTGGTTTTATGGTTTCTAATACAGGGATTTCATGGGTGATTGGTTCTTGAAAATTATTTTAGTAGAAGCAACAATTAAAATTGTTTTTAGCATATTACTTATAGATGAGAGGGAAGTTTTAATTTCTTACAAATCAAACAAAACCTGTCCCTGTGAATGTTATTAAGAGGGAAAAGCTTGCCAATGGAAGTGTGGTCTAGCACCAGCAGCAAGGTGATCGGGCTTGTATTAACGTGGAGACCAGCCATTCAAAGCACCTTGAGCGGATGTGGATGAGGCCAGGCACAAATCTTGAGTAATTTTGACAGCATAGTTTCCCCTCGTAGCATTGCAGCATAGCTAGTGACAGCTATTTTCATAAGCAGTACCCACCCTGCCCTCCCAACCAGGGTTGGAATTTGAAATCCAAATGCTCTATCAAATTTGATGGTTACAACATTTGTGTTGAACATATTGAAGAAAATGCTTGTTTTTGGTGACGGGTTCTTCAGATTTCTCACCATATTTGATGGGAAAATTACCTCATGACAGGAAATTTGCCAATCAAATTCCATCCCTGCTCTGCACTAGTGGAAAAGAACAGAGGAAAATACTTAGAAAAGCAAATGAAGAACTCAGGAAGATAAACTTGGACACACTCTTAGCAACCCTTTGATCTATATCTATAGAAAAGTAACAGAACTATTTTAAACAGTACGAGATAGCCAAGAGAGGAGTTCCAAATATTCATTACATTCACTTTCTTAGTGTAATTAATATTTATGGTCTTCTTTAGTAGGTAGGATTTTACTTTACGTCAATAAAAGTATATTAAAGTACTTTAGTATAATGAATAAATTAATGGAAAGACATTAGGTAACTTCTTTCCCTCTTCACTTATATAAATGTAAGAAGACCTATTCTGATTTTAATCAACAAACACTTTCTCTTCCAACTGTACAATTCCCACTCTTGTTTATTAGACTCTTCGAGTGAAGTTTAAAATAAACCAAGGCTGAAAGCAGGTTTGCCAATGGCATTTCGAGGAACTGAAATTTCTTTGAACATATATAAGAATAAAGCTGTTTTATGTGCAGGTCATACGGATTTTTAAGCAGAGGCCATATGAATTTGAAAAACCATACAATTTGTTTAAAAGAGCCACTGTACATACTTTTCAGCCATCATACAAATTTATATTTTCAGCCACCATACAGATTTTAATCAGCAACAATACCACTGTACAATTTCTGACAGCGCTGTATGCTTCTTCTGACAACATTGTATGGATTTTATCAAGCTGTTGTACAGATTTCGATTTCTTCTAACCACGAGGATTTCCTTTCTTCTAGTAATTGTATAGATCTTTTGTAAATTGGTACAGATTTGCTTAATTTCCTATTTAATTGTACAGTTGGTTTAATATCATGGCCACTTTGTCCAATATTATGCTTGAAGGTAATTAAAAATTGAATGGCTATAATTACAATACATGAAAACAACAAATGTTTGCAATCATTCAGTACATGTGTTTGGACAAATTGATTTTGGGAAAAGAAAACTAAAATGAAACTGATGAAGACGCCCAAGCAAAATATGATGCGAAAAATAGACAGGTCATCATGCTCATTAAACTTTTTGTCAGAGATGAGATGCTTCCTGAAGTTCAAACTGGGAACATGCAATCACCATTTGGTAGACTCTTCAGAATTTGCATAAAACCTTTGATAAAGGAAGAGCCTTTTTCTTGAAGAATATTGTTTTCTATTAAGATGGAAGAGTATGATTCTCTATTAAGACATTTGGTAGACTCTTCAGAATTTGCATGAAACCTTTGATAAAGGAAGAGCCTTTTTCTTGAAGAATATTTTTTTCTATTAAGATGGAAGAGCATGATTTTCTATTAAAAAATTTGGTAGACTCTTCAGAATTTGCTTGAAACCTTTGATAAAGGAAGAGCCTTTTTCTTGAAAAAAAAAAATTCTATTAAGATGGAAAAGCATGATTCTCTTCCAAATCATTTATTAAAGATTAAAAAAATAATAAAATTAGAGCTCAAATAAAGGCTATTGATAGAGAGGTGGAAGAGGAAGATCTTGTTATATAACTCTGAAGAGTCTGATCTCCTAAAATTTTATTGACACATTGAATATTACTCCAAAATATGAGCTAACATTTGATCAACTTAGCAATAAGACTGCAAAAAGACAATCGAGGAAGCAATTTGGAAATAACATTGGTCATGATACTTTTAGAGGTAGCATTAGCAACAAATTTTCAAAAGAAAAGGCAACAGTATCTAGGCTCCAAGTGGGCAGAAAGAAAGTGGCAGGGCAAATGATTTAGGTAAATCCCAAAACCAAAAAGATTTGCAAATGCCTTTAATGTGGAAAGCTTGATCAAAAGCAAATTTTGCCAAAAACAAATTGTCGGATGAAAAGCACAAGTCAAGGGCTAATCAATCCAACCAAAAGTAAGCCAATGTGGTTGAGCATAATGAGGATGAGTGTTTTGTCTTCATGGATAGAAATAAGGAAACGCATGCAAACAAGACTAATTGGTATATTGAGTTTGGCATTTCTCATCATTTCAATAATAGAAAATATTGGTGTCTTGATTTTAAAGCAAATAAGAGAGGTTCAAATTCAGTGATTTTTGCTGGCAAAGAACAATATAAAGTTGTTGGGAAAGGAAATGTACAAATATAAATGCAAGGTAAAAGGTTGCTCTTCCTTAATATATTATTTGTCCCCGAACTTGTTATAAACATAACAAAAATAATAATGTAATTAGGCTAATGAAGGCCATGATATACTCCTTAAGAGCTCAACGAGATGGGAAAGGAGAGTGTGGGGGGTCGAGAGATTGGAGAGGGGAGTCACGCACGTGGAGAAGGGGGCCACATGCATGAAGAAAGGGATTGTGGGTGGGGAAAGGAGGCCCATGGGCAAGGAGAGGAGGCCTGCAAGTAGGGAGAAGTGAACCATAAATAGAGAAAGGAGGGTCATGGTGATGGAGAGTGCGAGGAGGGAAAAGGAGGAGGCATGTGCTGGGCAGTGATGCTGGGGAGGTGGTTCTTGCTCCTAGTGGGCCACGGGTAGGGTTTAATGAAGGGCCACATCTAGTTTCTCAAGCGAACTAGAACGAAGGAATCAAAGAGGGGTTCTGGTAGTGAACTCGCAAGAGAAGTAGAAGGGTTGTATGGCTATAGGCCACAAATGTATAGACTTAAACTGTACAAGTATGGATTTGGGTCGTACCACTAAGTTTTTAATTGATCACACAAGATTTGAGAAGAGAGATGAGAAGGGAGGTTTCCCAATTGGTTTCCAAGAGGATTCGACAATTATTTTTGCAAGTCGAGGACATCTAGGGGTTCTGGTAGTGAACTAGCGAGAGAAGTAGAAGGGTTGTATGGCTATAGGCCACAAATGTATAGACTTAAACTGTACAAGTATAGATTTGGGTCGTACCACTGAGTTTTTAATTGATCACACAAGATTTGAGAAGGGAGATGAGAAGGGAGGTTTCCCAATTGGTTTCCAAGAGGAAACAACAATTAATTTTGCAAGTCAAGGACATCCACATGGATTTGAAAATGTTTACCATCATAGGAGTCCTTCAAGGGAGCATCCTCCTAAATACATTCCTTCAAGTGCTGATGGTAATGGTGGAGTCCGAATGAGAATTTGATCTTTAAATGCTAGGTTCTCCAATATTGAGAAGGGCCAAGCAAGTTATCCTTTAGGAGCTAATGGGTTTGGTTTTCTAGTGATCAGCTTAACCCTAAAATCTGAGACTATGGATACTTATTCTAGCAGGTGAGGATTTGCACTCAGCAGAGATCCCTTCGAAGGTAGATGCATTCGTTGAGGAGTTGGAGATAGAGGACTTAGATATGGGTGAGAGTATACCAACACAAGTGGATCCACATATGAAGGATGTCCCTATGGAGGAGCCTCAAGTTGTGACACCATCTGCAACTCAACCAAGATGACTTAAATAATTTCTTAGAAGAGTACTTTGAAGAGCACATACACCTTGAGACTTAGGGAGTTATTCTACATTTCCTACATCACATCTTGGATGAAGAAGCATTCAATTGATGGACCTTGTTGAATTGTGAAGCCAAAGGAATCTTATTAAACTCCTATTGGAGGTTGGGTGCAAAGTATGTTGAACACGATGGCTCATTGAGAGGGGAGGGTGAATCAATGAGTGAACACTTATTGTCAATTTCACTTTCTTCTTCAAAACTTATATCATCATTTACTAATTCACTTCTATATCATATTCAACACTAAACTATATTTCAGTGATCACTTTGACACATGTCATTCATCAAGTAAAACACATTGTCATCAACACATTGCAATAGACACAAGATATAGTTTGTAATATTTTTGGTATTTCTTCAATTGACTACAACCGGGAGTTAATCAACTACAACTGAATTTAGAAGCACCAATTTCTATTCCAAGACTCAGCTTGGATTTTTCTTAGCTCCAACTAAGAAAACATATACAAGACCCAGCTTGTAATTAACATACACATTTATCACATTACATCACATACATCATCATACATATCATCATTCTATTACATCAATTATGTCCATGAGCAAATCAAATACATCTTCATGTCATCTTATTGTTGTCCTATCTCCAGCATGTCTTCATCATTGATGCCCAGAGTCAAAGATAAAAGGAAAAATATTTCATTGTTGCTCCCTTTACTCCTGCTGTTGCTGCTAAATCACCGAACCTTCCTCAGTCATCTCCTCAAAACCCGGAAATCAGAGCTACTCTACCTTCCAAAATCTTCCACACCATCTTCCCCAAAATCACTTCAAAACCAACGAATTGAACTTTATTTATACTTCACTTATCCATGTTTTTGGGAGGCCGACTTGTCAAAATTTAATCTCATTTTATCAAATGATATATATATTTTATTCCATGTTATCATCAACTAATATATATATATATACAATTTTGGTCTTTTGTGCCACATTAGCAAAGTGGGATTAACACCACTTTACCCCTTCTTACTTAGCCTTCCATGTGCCCGCAATATCCTTAAACAAATGCCCGCAGGAGCCACCAAGATGCCTGCAATAGGTCTTCTTCAAGATGCCCGCAGCTGGTTTGACATATGCCCGCAAGGCTCTATCAAATGCCTGCATGAGGTCACACATATGCCCACAAGGGCATGTAAATTATCCCCGCAGGCTTCTTGAATTATGCCTGCATGGGCTATATAAAATGCCCGCAAGAGTGCATCAAAGGATGCCCGCAGCTGGTTATAAAAATGCCCACAGGGACATGATAAAATGCACGCAGGTGTCTTTCCTTGGGCATGTCATGCTTGCCATGTTGTCATTGATCATGTACTCCATGTCATCTTGTCCTTCGTGTCTTCAATCCATGTCACCAATTTGCCCTTTGTCATTAATGTATTGCATCAATGATAATCATGTTCATCAATCTCCCCCTTTTTCATTGATGGCAACCAAACTTTCTCTCCCCCTTTGACATTAATGACAAAGGGGCTTGCCTTAAACATTGGTCCCCTGACCTGTTAATAATTTTCCAGTCTCGCTCCCCCTACCTCAGTTGTCCTGCACTTCCTTTCGTGTTTTTATATTTTTAATGTTTCTTTTGTTGGGGAGAAGAAATTACTCCCAGTCTATCTCTAATATTTTCAAAAGCTTCTCTTGGTAAGGGCTTGGTAAAGATATCAGCAATTTGATCTTTAGAATTCACATATTCCAATTTGACTATTTGATCATGTGCTTGTTCTCTCAAGAAATGATACTTGATAGGGATATGCTTAGTTTTAGAATGCAAAACAGGGTTTTTTGATATACTAATAGCACTTGTATTATCACAATAAATTATCAAGGGCTGATCATATTCTACCTTGATATCTTCTAAAGTTTGTTTCATCCATAAGAGTTGAGTACAACATTCTGCAGCTGATATATATTCTGCTTCAGTGGTAGAGAGAGAGATAGCGGACTGTTTTTTGCTTGACCATGCTACCAAACAATTTCCCAGAAAGAATGCATTTCCACTTCTGCTTTTCCTGTCATCAAGGCTTCATGCCCAATCAACATCAGAGAAAGCTGCAAGAATAAAATTTTCATCCTTAGGATACCATAGACCGTAGTTAATAGTTCCCGTGAGGTATCTAAAAATTCTCTTAACTGCTATTACATGTGATTCTTTTTTATTTGCTTGGAATCTTGCTGCTAAACCAACAGCCTGCATAATATCTGGACGAGATGCAGTAAGGTATAACAGACTTCCAATCATGGATCTGTAGAGGGTTTGATCAGCAGTAGGAGATTCGTCTTCTTTACTTAATTTACACCCTGTTATCATAGGTGTGCTTACAGGGGCACATTCCATCATTCCAAACTTTTGAAGTTTCTCTTAAATATTTTGTTTGAGAAATAAAAATACCTTCATCCTTTTGAGAGATTTGGAGTCCAAGAAAGAAAGTCAATTCTCCTATCATTGACATTTCGAATTCTTTTGCCATAGCTTTGGAAAAGGCTCGACTAAGACATTCTTCATTGCTACCAAAGATTATATCATCAACATAGACTACAGTAATCAGTAGCCCATTGTCTTTTACTTTGAAGTACAGATTGCTATTTGTGCTTCTTCTCTGAAATCCTTGTTGAATTAGATATTTGTCCAATCTGTCATACCAAGCTCTGGGTGCTTGTTTGAGCCCATAAAGAGCTTTTCTTAATCTCCAAACATAGTCCTCTTTTCCTTGAACTTCAAATCCTTCAGGTTGTTCTATATAAACTTCTTCTTTCAGAGTTCCATTTAAGAGTGTTGATTTGACATCCATTTGGTAGACTTTAAATTTGTTGTAGCATGTAAATGCTAGGAATATTCTAATCAATGTTGCACGACTCGGACTCGGCAAAGACTCGGCTGGCATATGACTCGTCGACTCAGGACAGACTCGGCAAATAGGAAAAAAACTTAAAATATGACATAAAAACTTTGACTTTGGCATAAAAACTTAAGATTAGTATTCTTCATTGACTTCCATTTCTTTTTTAAGATATAAAATGTTTTATGCTTTTAATTTGCTCTTGAATTAACCCACACTTTATATTAATATATAATTACCTTCCACTTTATATTAATATATAATTACCTCACACTTATATTAATATATAATTACCTTCCACTTTATATTAGTACACTTGATATTAATATATAATTACCTTCCACTTTATATTAGTACGTGTTTAATTTAAATTTCTTTGATTTTTTTGCTCTTAATAAGCATATATTTTAAAATAACCACACCTTATTCCCTAACTCAATTCTCCGGCCGGGTTCTTCACTTTTTTTTTTCCTTAATAAATACTAAATAGTGCCCTCAATTTTTTATTAATTAGTTTTTTTTGTTATAATCTTAGCTTCCACTAATATTTGTTACCATACATTGCGACTTCTCTTATCGGAACAATATTTTTTTTAAATCGTAACGTTGGCATGGTGTGTGTTCTTTTGGCACGCGGGCACAATCTGTCTAGAAATTTTAAAGTCAATTAAAATTTTTAAATACACATATTCTAATCAATGTTGCACGACTCGGACTCGGCTGGCATATGACCCGTCGACTCGAGACAGACTCGGCAAGACTCGGCAAATAGGAAAAAAACTTAAAATATGACATAAAAACTTTGACTTTGGCATAAAAACTTAAGATTAGTATTCTTCATTGACTTCCATTTCTTTTTTAAGGTATAAAATGTTTTATGCTTTTAATTTGCTCTTGAATTAACCCACACTTTATATTAATATATAATTACCTTCCACTTTATATTAGTACACTTTATATTAATATATAATTACCTTCCACTTTATATTAGTACATGTTTAATTTAAATTTCTTTCATTTTTTTGCTCTTAATAAGCATATATTTTAAAATAGCCACACCTTATTCCCTAACTCAATTCTCCGGCCGGGTTCTTCACTTTTTTTTTTCCTTAATAAATACTAAATAGTGCCCTCAATTTTTTATTAATTAGTTTTCTTTGTTATAATCTTAGCTTCCACTAATATTTGTTACCATACATCGCGACTTCTCTTATCGGAACAATATTTTTTTTAAATCATAACATTGGCATGGTGTGTGTTCTTTTGGCACGCGGGCACAATCTATCTAGAAATTTTAAAGTCAATTAGAAATTTTAAATACACATAAAACCGCACAATCTGTCTAGAAATTTTAAAGTCAATTAAAAATTTTAAATACACATAAAACCTCTTAGTGCATAATCTTCTATTCTTTCTCATCTCGATTAGGCCGTGCGCCATGGATATGAATAATAGGTCCTAGTTTAAATATCATGCCCAAGATCTGGCACATTTCAGCCAATCCATGACAAAACCCGCGAGCAACACTGTCTTGGACACTCTGAGAAAAATTTACATAGGTGAGTGCACTTCCGCTTCCCACATTTCCGCGGGAGTGTTTTCCTTTCACGACGAGTTTGCCTCGAGTTTTCCGTGAGTCAGCGAGTGAGGGCAAGTTTGCAAGCAAAGGCGAGTCTTGGGCGAGTCCCTGGCAATTACCCGGTGCAGGAGTCGACTCGTGGAGACTCGCGAGTCCCAGCCGAGTTGTGCTTCACTGATTCTAATAAGCTCCATTCTAGCAATGGGTACAAATATCTCATCAAAGTCAATGCCCTCCACCTGGGCATACCCTTTGCAGACAAGTCTTGCTTTATTCCTGATCACTTTTCCATCCTCATCTAGTTTATTTCTGAAGACCCACTTAGTGGATATAACATTTTTATCCTCGGGTCTTGGGACTAATTCCCAAGTTCCACTCTTTTCAATTTGATTTAATTCTTCTTTCATTACATTTTTCCAGTGGTCATCCTTAAAAGCTTCACTGAGATTTTTCGGTTCTATGGTTGAGAAAAGAGCTAGATTTCTCTTTTGGGGGTGCTGTCTAAGTTTCATGCCTTCATCAATGTCTCCAATGATAAGATCCTCTGGATGGTCTCTTCTTACTATTCTTAGTGAAGGTTTTTTGCCAAATGGAGTACTTGCTTTCTCTTCTGTCAAAGGTTGTTGTTCGGGCTGTTGTTGAGTAACCTTCTCACTTTCTTCAATAATAGTATCTTCATCTAAGGAATCTCCTTCTTCATCCTTTAGTTCAGGTTTCGATAGTTTTTGTGCTAGGTCTTCATCAATTGTCACATCAGATGATGATGTGTGATGTCCTTTTCTCCTAGGTCTTCGAGATGGTTGAGTTAGATGGTCTTCTCAAGGGACTGGCCACCCCTTGATGAAGACACTAACATTTGACCTAAGGATCAGTTTGGAGGACCACATGATTACATCATCCAATGTGGACCCTTCCTTATACAGTGATGATGAACTTTCAGGTTATATGGAACATTTGTACATTTGAGAGAGAGATGAATGGTTGTACCTTCCCCACCTTGGGTGATTTACTTTTGATCCTTACATTGTGTTGTTCATTGATCTTGTGGTATCCTTGTCTTTGACTTGTGGGGCCTTCTACCCACTTTAAGTTGTTTCTTGACTTATACCTTAATGTTTTTGGTGCTATGGGTACTATGGTTATTTGACCACTTTGTGGTATACCCTTGGTTCCAAGGGTCATGGGTCATGTACCCTCATTTATGTTATCATGGGTCATGTACCCACACCTATGTTATTGTTGGGTCATTGTACCCTCACCTAAATGACCATAGAACCCTACTCTTGATTTATGTTATGACCATTGTTTATATATATATATATATATATATATATATTTTTTTTTTTTTATTCCTTTTTTTTAAGTAGTAATTTCCTAACTTAATGAAACCCTAAAGTTTATTCATGATCCTTCTAGAAATCTTTTAGGATTATATTTATGAGGATCTTTTGTTTCTCATTTATTATTATTCTCCATGATCCATACCTCAGCCTTGTTTTATGTCAAGGGTTTACGAGCTAATCTCTGCTGCTTGTTCACCTTCCAGCACAAGTCGCATTTTTTGGAGATCACCTATGAGCTTTGTTAAGGGAGGTCGTAACCTATTTCTGATCAAACTATGGATTGTTTGTTGAAGTCCGTTTGCTTCTATGAAGTTTGATCTACCGGTGTAGATCCAATCTGCTCTCTTGTCGTTTGATTAAGTTTCAACCTGCCTTCTTGTGATTATTTGAGATCCGATATGTTTGAGTCCTGCTTGAAGTTCGATCTAAGTATTGAGGGACCCGATCTTCTCTTTGACTCTCTGTTGAGATCGTTGTGACTCTATGCCACCTCTGGAACTAAGTCGTGACATAAATCTTCTTGCTGGTC
Source organism: Larix kaempferi (assembly GCA_027924585.1). Taxonomy (NCBI): domain Eukaryota; kingdom Viridiplantae; phylum Streptophyta; class Pinopsida; order Pinales; family Pinaceae; genus Larix; species Larix kaempferi. Next base: position 12,605,573 of record BSBM01000350.1, on the reverse strand, counting down.
ACTGATTTGAGGAGGCCGTAAGGGATAGAGATCTGATCCTACTCACTTTGTGAAGGTCGTAAGGTCTGGGAGTTAGACCTTCCTTTTGTGTTGATCAATCTAATTTGTTGAGGGTTGACTTGAAGAGGCTGTGGCCCTTATAGATCTGATCTGTTGATTTGTTCTATACTAAACCCTTACTGCTGAGACTTGCTTTGACTAGTTTTACATTGCTAAGATTTATTTTTGGTTTGGTCTTCGGTCTGTCATTTGTGCTGATCCTTTGTATTTTATTGAGGTCATCACCTAGAGTTGAGACCTCTTTTGTTTTTACATCTTTTGGACTTCTATTATATTGCGACCGCTGTGACCGCCATTGTGTTTTTAACTGTCATTGACCACTCCTGATTGATTGTACCTCAGCCCAGTCATCTCTCTCTCTCTCAGCTTTGTACTAACTCTTTAATAGAGTCTTTCAGTTCCTAGTGTTGACTGGCCTTTGAGAGGCACAATCTTTTCTGAAAGTAACATTTATGAGTATATTACAGGAAAGGTTTCACACCTAGGTAAGTATCTTCGTCTATCTCTTTTGCTACTAACAAGTTGATTATTTTATTAATTACATGTTACTGAATATTACTTTAACACAGTGACCAATTGGGTAGTGTTAAAGGTGTGGAGTTGAAAGAGATGAAAATTATGTTAAAAGTTACTATTGTACTATTTCATATTTAGTTTCAGTACTTGTTTATTAAATGTATTTTTTGTATTAAAGTATATTGAATTGTTATTCTTCTACATAAAACCCTAATTCTACCAAAAATTAACAATCAGGACATGGAGGACATGTTTTATATATATATATATATATATATATATATATATATATATATATATATATTTTAAATTATATATATTAAAAATATAGACATATAGATCCAATTTTTTTAGAAACTAGAACATTTACAAATATTCAATAGAAATTACTAATTAGAATCAATACACAATACACATTTTGTCATTCACAAATCACAATTTGACACAAAGATGATAGCTCAAGATGTCGAAAGCATGTTTCTCATTAAGTCATCAAAATCAAAATGTATTACATAGATGTTGGAATGCCAATGGAAACTAGTAGTAGTAAACAGTAAATACAAAAAGGAGTAGATCATAGATGAGATCAAGATGGAAGAATCTCATCTGTCAATAGTCCTCCTCCATGCCTGAATCAACAAACTCATCACTGCCCTGACCCTCATCTTCCTCCTCCTCCTCCTCCTCTCTTCCCATCAGATGATCTGCATCTGTTGGTGTGGAGGATGACCCCTCTGCATCTGTTGTTGGTGTGGAGGATGGCCCTGACAGGGTCGGGACATGGCTTCAACATGTGTCGGACACGTGCTTTTTTGTCCTAGAATCGGGACACGAAAAAAACACATGTCCGACACGTGTTGAAGGCGTGTTCGTGTCCGACACGACCCCACGGGACACGGGAGGGCATATGGACGTGTCTAGTGACTTAGATTTTCCCCCTTTATGTGACATTGGCAAAAACAAATTCAAGGGGAACATTGTCCTAGGTACAAAAATCAACAATCACTCCTTACAACCATCCACATATAAAAAAAATCAAAAATCTTTTCTTTTTTGTTTTAAGGTAAAATCTACTAACCCTAAAGGAAAATCTTATTTAGATTTCATGTTATGTAGATCTACTTGTTCTTTATTGAATATTTTTTGGATTAGAACTAGAATGTAAATCTAACATTTTGTTCATAGATTACATCTTACATATTCAAATGTTTGGATTTATGCCATTTAATTTCAAAGTTCTATCTTATTTATTAGCATAAACTTTAAATTTCTACAATCTGGAATTTGCACACTTGTGTAAATAAACCAAATTTTTATAACTCATTCTTAAGCTTAAAGATTTAAGTTATATTTGAATTGCAGGCAATTACTTCTGCAATAAATTCCAACCAGCAAAAATCATTAATATTGCAGATTTTTGCAAAGATAACCTAGAGTTTCAAAGTTTCAAACTATATTACTTGTGGTTTATTAAATATTTAGCAATTTTTTGTGATTTGAGAAACTAGTTAAATTTCTGCATTTTTACTCAAAAAATTCACATTAACTCAAGGGAAATTTAAAGTTGTTTACAACACTAAGCCTTGTGAGCATATTAGCATAATCACCCAATGCTTGATAATCTTAGTTGGTTGAATATGTAATTCACAGCTATTTTCATTCTTGCAATTAGTCTAATTTAAATTATGTCTCACTTCAAGCCACTTAAGTGCTCTTAAAGATTCTCATTTCACATTCTTACTAGCTAAAGTTATTAAAATCTTAATTTTGCATTCATTACTTTAAATTCTTAGAATCTTTTGGTTCAGATTTCATTATTTGATTAGAGAAATATAAGAACATCTTCATTAAGTGACTAATCATCTTTGAACTCATTACAAGATCTAGGGTTTCACCTTGGACCTTGCTCTCAGCACTGGACATTTTATTAGTTCACAATGCACATGGTACATGGTTAACCTTCATATTTTTCTTGTGGAATGGTAATTTGTCTCTTTTCATGTTTCTAGCTTTTTTTGTTATATATTATTGAAGCATTTCCATTTGAATCTAGGTATTTTCTTAAGTATATCTTCTAAATTGTGGATTCCTTTGAGATCTTAAGTACATATTTCTATTTCATATATTTATTGTGCTTAAGTAATAATTAACGGTCATTATTTAAGCAAATCTTTCAAATAAGGGAGCAAATATTTCAATTAAGGAAGCCTCCCATGGCTTTTGAAAGTGGGTCTTGTTGTCGTCCAATACGCACCTCAGGTAATGTGGCAGAAATCTTCAAGCCACTAGGTGCGTCCTTGGGGGCAAGTCACGAGTCAAGTATTGTCACTTGAAACTTGACTCCTCCGTCTAGGCCAACTCCTAGTGAAGCCAAGAGGTGTAGTCCCCGTTGTCGTCTAAAACACACTTAACCGTAGAAAAATATCCCAACTACTAGGTGTGTTCTTGAGGGGCAACTATGAGTTGAGAACCCACTGTCACCTTGATTCCTAACACCTCTGTTTAGACCCAACTCCCAAAGGTCAAGGGGGGTTGTCCCTATTTAATAAGTTTTCAAAGGTTTTAATATGAGGAGTAAAAATTTAATTAGGCTTGTTTAAGTTCAATGACAAGCATTCATGCAAAATGAAAATATTCAATGACAGGCAAACCTTACTTTGACACTCAACCAAATAAGAATGAAATAATCAAATAACCAGTGCCTATTCTACTTGGGCTATGGTGTTAACAATAAATCAATACTTGTTCAATTAATCATACAAGATACACAACAAATTGCAATGAAATGCTTTCCCAAATTTAGAACATTCAAAGATTGCAAGAATTGAAATAAATGACTTGTTTGCAAAATATCACTTAACTAACCATGAAAAATACTTGGACTTGAAATAACTTGTTTTGAAAGTAAAGTGCTTGAAACGAAATAAATGTGCCAAGAAAATAAGATGTTTTGCAAGTGGTCCTTTAAATTTTAAATGGTTTTAGGTCTCACTTTAGCTTAGGGAATTAACGTGTGTTGATAGTGCAAATAACAAAAAAAAATTGTTCTAAACTAATGTGACTACCTCCAACACTTATCTTTCAATTTGAGAGAAACTACTGGGTGCTCCACAAATGAACACTATGTTCCCTTCTAGCTCCACAAATCAGCTCCAAAAATTGTCGGGTGTTCAACAAGATAACACAAAGTGTCGCAAGGCTCCCAACAGCCTCTACCCTTCAACTCCACGGATCAATCCACTTTTTCTCAAATTCTAGATAAATTATTAAAGTGCCTATTATTCTAGCCAATTCAATCTATTTCCCTTTCTTGTCACCAAGGATCGGATTAACCGACAAGGGGAGTGAATATGGGGCAAAAGCGAGGCAAGGTTTATCACTTGACCAAAAAAAAGAATATCGTTACTTTAAACAAATTTAGCTAGCAGGCACGATATTGCAGGAGGGCAAGGCCCTTCACATGCAAGGTGTGGGAAAAGTTTATTAATCTTGAATAAAATAAAATTATTTGAATCTTAAGCAAGAACTAGCTAGCACAATTTTGCAAGGATGGGAAAAGCCACTTCCCTTGCAAGGTGTGGGCAACAAATTGTATCAATGCAATAAGAAATAAATTAAATCCTAGCCTTTTCTCTTTTGCTTACAAGGGTGGCAAAACCCAACTTCCATTGTAAGCAATGGATGGCAAACAAGAAGTAAATTAACAATTTACCTAGCCACTCAATCCTCTTCCTAGTGAACAGGTGGGGCAAATGAATGAAGAAAATGCTAAAAAATAAACGAAGTCCACACTCTAGCCCCTCTTCACTTGCAATGCAAGGGTGGGCAAGCCCAACCTCCTTTACATGCAAGCGATGGCTGAAAATAGAACTCAAATATATCTTTAAAAATAAACAAGAAGTGAAGTTCAAGAGACTCTCTTGAACTTGTTACAACAAAATAATTTTCAACACTTAAGAAATGATGAAAAATATGAGAAACAAGAGAGATTTTGACCCTTTTCTTGCAAGGGACTTGGGATGGCTTCTTTTGGATGTCCTTTGCACCTAGTTGTGGCAAAATTTGAGTAAAATATCCCATTGTACTCTCATAAACCTGCAAAAAACAGCAAGCAACAAATAACAAAAAATGCCCAAAACCACACTTGGACACTATTAGTGTTATGGTACAAAAAGTATAAAAGAAAAAATTGAAATTTGGACAAGTAAATTTGCACAATAATCGAGCTTATAAATGAAATCTAAAACAAGATTTTAACATGAGAAAGTAAGCAAATATAAATGCAAAAATTTGAAATGGAAGAGGAATTTGTGCTCTTTGTTCTTCCAATGCTTGAAGAAGTGGGGTATCCAACCAAGGAATTCCACTCTCCAACTAAGGCAACCTGCAACTTGTAAGATCTTTGCTACACAACTAAAAAGAAGGTGAGAATCATATAATGAGCTAAAAAATCATAAACTTCAACCAAGAAAAATATGAAGTTCTTAACTACAAAAATGAAAAATTCACAAAATCTATGGCAAAAATACCACAAATCTTACCAAAGCAAAGAAATTTGTTTGCTTAGGCTCCCCAAACTTGAGCAACTATGAAGTATAGAAGCAAACCACCATAGAGCACCAAAGCACACAAGATTTCATCCAAAGAATTTTATTAACCAAGCCAACTGGCTGAAAATTACAATGGGCCAAAATGGGAGAAAATGGAAGCAAGAGAAGAGAAAGAAATCAAGAGCATGAAAGATTGTGAAAGAAGGGAGATTATAACCCAAATGAGGAGGACATGCCTCCTTAAATAGGAAAAGAGAGGGGAGGGACCCTCTTTGCATGCTTGCCACTTGTCGTTTGAGAGAGGGAAGGGCCCATGAAGAGGGAGGCGCACTTCCTAGGGTGAGGAAACAATTGTATGAGGCGGGGAAACCCCCCTCTAATGTTTTATCCTTCATTACCAAGCTAAAAGGGGGGGACACCACCAAATTGGGACCCCCTCTCTTTGAATTTTACCCACACTCCCAATCTCATGAAGGGGAGGGCGCACCCTCTAGAGTGACAACTTGAAACATGTGAAACACTTGCTTGGGGGGAGGGGGGGGGTGTGGCTTTTGGCCCTTAACTTTACCTTAGGGACATAATCTAAGAAACCGGACACGTCCCTCTAGGGCCAAGTGTCCCATGGGCCACGTTTGGGCACGGACACGACTGCCCCACGTGGGGGACACGACTTTGTTCGTGTCCTGATTTTGGGACACTCGTGTCCTGCCTCTGCACATCGTGTCCCGATTCCAGGACACTTGAACGCTAAAATAAACTTTGAAATTATTGTTCAAGCTTTTGTAATTTGTGATGGTCCTATATTTTATTGATGCTAAAAGGTTTCTCATAAGTTCCACCTCATTTTTTATCTTCTTAAGCCTTCCTAAAACGCACACTAACATGATAGCAGCCACTAAGTCTAACATTTAACTTCCATAGCCTCGAGAGTTCATCATAAGTTCCACTCATTTTTTATCTTCTTAAGCCTTCCTAAAATGCACACTAACATGATAACAGCCACAAAGTCTAACATTTAACTTCCATAGCCTCGAGAGTTCATCAGTTCCATAAAACACTATTGTCTTCTTCACTACTGAGTGCAAAACTTGCATTGCTTGGCCAATTTATATTGGTAACTGTGAAATAAAACATTATGACAGTCCATACCACTCTTAATGGTTTTAGGAGTTTATTCATCTTTTGAATGAAAAAATAATCTCCCAAATTCATATGGGAAATGAAAAATAAAGCTTCAAGGCAATCTATTAGTCTATTTGGCATTTGCCAGTGCCCAGTGGCATTCCGACATCTATGTAATACATTTTGATTTTGATGATTTAATGAGAAATATGGTTCCGACATGCATCTATGTGTCTCATTGTGATTTGTGAATGACAAATGTGTTGTGAATTGTGAATAACAAATGTGTAATCATTAATGTGTTTTGATCTAATTTCTATTGAATATTTGTAAATGTTCTAGTTTCTAAATTTTATTGGATCTATATGTCTATTTTTAAATTTTAATATATTTAAAATATATATATATGTATATAAAACGTGTCCTAATTCCGAGGGTCACCGTGTCCCGTGGGGACACTCGTATTTTGGGGACACTCGTGTCTCGTGTCCTCGTGTCTATCACACCTGGAAGCATAATTTCCTCTTCCCAAGTGACTATAGCCACTTTACAAAATTCTGCCATTCTAATTAATGGCCAATTTTCCTGATTTCCTTGACTGACTTAGGAAACACCATCAAAAACCTTATCAAAACTCAACGGAATGACCTCAAACTTGGCCCAAGGTTGTAGGGGGTCTCATGCCATTTATATTGAGTACCCATACCCCTATACAACATCACTAAGAACCACCTATCACTTTTTTACATTACAACATTTAATGCTGAGGGGCATTTTTTAATTACCAAAAATTAAAAAATCCTAAGTAAAACTTAATGAAATTCCGCAAGACTCTAGATAATGTCTAGCACGGAAATATAGAACATTTCTAGGCCTTAATCACCCCATGGATTCAATTATTAGAACACTTTTCACCACTTTGGAGGAATTTTTAAGTGAAAAACTCAAATAATTAAAATCACTGGGCAAACAGATTAATATAAATAGAGATCAGGTGATCTCTATTTAGATCACTCGGAAAAGTATCTCACTCTCACTCAGAAAGTGGGGCACTAGTGAGGAGGAGGATCATTTGCTACTAGAAGACTATCTCAGTGTATTTTGGTTGTACTTTGGTTGAGCCATTGCTCTCTCTATCTCTGAGGAAGTTGTGGGGTTTTTCACCTTAGGGTTTTCCCCACGGAAACTATGTGTCTCTTGTCTCTCATGCTTTTGATTCTTGTGATGCTTGTCATGCTTATTGTGATTGTCATGCATTGATATACTGTATATGTTATTCTATCAATAAAGATCCTAGAGTATTGTGAATTAATGCTCAAAAATTTAACATGGTATCAGAGCTAACCTGAGAAAAAGACATTTTGCAGTGACGGAAACTTGAGTTTCTTGTTTATTGGGTTTCTCTCCACAGATTTTGGAAAAGCAGTATAGTAGATTGACTTTACTCATCAAGGCGCATCTATCTGTCCAATCAGAATTCAATTCCGAGCATTTTCAGATTTGGTCCTAAAAATTAGGGTTTCCACAAAAATAGGAATTTCTTAAATCTGAAGACATAGCTGGAAGCTCCTTGCAAAAATCAAAGTTTAGAGCTTTGGATCAAGATTTTTGGTTGGGTAGATCTCCGAGAAACTCAAACTCTAATTCAGGGCTCTCCCCAGTGAACCCGAGAGGACAAAAAGGCAAATCTGAAGGGTAAAGCTTTGCTGATCTCAAATTCTAAATACACCAGGCTGATCAGCTCATCAAGGCGCATCTTTCTATACTTTCAGAAAATTGAACTTCACATTTTGAATTTTTAGGGTTTTTTCGACAAACCCTAATCCAGGACCAGATCCAGTTTTCAGCATTTCAAGTGGTAAGATCTAAATCTTTTCTATTTCCATTTGAAGTACTCTTTAAGATGTCTCACCACATCAAGCTTGAGGATAAGCTTGAAGGGGCTGATAACTTCCGAGCTGGGAAGTATAGGATTGGGTTAATCCTGGAAGAGAATGAGTTGGACTCATATGTGAAAGAAGACATCCTTATCCCAGAGGATGAAGAGGCCAAGGTATTGCATAAGAAGAACTTGGTCAAGGCAAAGAGAATCATTGCTGATTCCATTAAAGACCATCTCATACCCCATGTGTCCTCTCTAAAGACACCCAAGGAGATGTTTGACTCTTTGACCAAGCTATTTGAAGGGAAGAACATAAATCAGAAGATGACCCTGCGAAACCAATTGAAAGGAGTAAAGTTTTAGAATGGAGAAACCATTCAATCTTATTTTTCAAGGGTCTCCCAGATCAAGGAACAACTAGAAGCAGTGGATGAAATGGTGGAGAATGGTGAAGTGGTGATGACCACTCTAAATGGCCTACCTAGGTCATGGGATTCCTTCATTCAAGGAATTTGTGCAAGGAAGAAGTTGATCTCCTTCAACACATTGCGGGAAGAATGCTCTCAAGAAGAAGCTAGGCTTGTGGCCCGAGAAGAAAAGATGGGAAATGAAGATCAAGCTCTCACAGCACATGCCAGGAAAGGCAAGTCCAAGAAGGAATCATCTCATAACAGAGGATCCTCACACCACCATTATCATAAAGATAAGAAAGATCTCAGATGCTTCAATTGCAATGAGAAGAGACACTTTGCTTCAGATTGTCCCAAGAAGAAGAAAGACAACAACAACAACTTCAATAAGAAGAAGAAGAATAACAAAAGAAGATATCATGCTCATGCTGTCGAAGATGATGAACCCCCAAAGAAGAAGGCTAGGGCAGAAAGTAATAGTGATGATGACTCATCAAGTGAAGAAGAATATGTTCTAATTTCTGCTCTCACAGGTACTATCTCCCATGGTTGTAATGATTGGTTGATTGACAATGGGGCTTCCAAACACATGACTGGGTTTAAGGAATCTTTTGTGAATCTATCTGAACATGAATCACCCCATAAGGTGAAACTTGGGGATGATTATCAATAACCAATCAAAGGAAGTGGTGAAGCCTCCTACAACCTAGATTCTGGAAAATCTTTGAAGATGAAAGAAGTCCTTTATGTACGTGGGCTCAAGAAGAACTTACTCTCCATTTCTGCATTGGATGCAAAAGGTATGAGGGTTGCATTTGTGGATGGCCAAGTCCTAATGTGGCCAAAGGGAAAGAACATAGATGATGCAGTAGTGATTGGAGAGCAAGAGGGAGGTTTGTATAAATTGAAGGGACAACCTGAACATGCCATGGTACATGAATCCATGGAGCCAAGTGAACTTTGGCATAGAAGACTTGCTCATATGCACTATAGAGCACTTCCAATTGCAAGCAAGGCTGTAGAGGGTTTTCCTGAAATCAAGACCAAACATGAAGGTGTTTGCAAAGGATGTGCAAAAGGTAAGAACATTAAGAAGGCTTTCCCAAGCAGTGAAAGCAAGGCAAAAGACATCCTGGAAATCATCCACTCAGATGTATGTGGTCCTATGTCATCCAGTTCTCTAAGTGGGTATGTTTACTATGTCTCATTTATTGATGACTTCTCCAGGAAGACTTGGGTATACTTCTTGAAGAACAAAGATGAGGTGTTTGATAAATTCAAGGAATTCAAAACCTTGATGGAGAATCAAACTGACAAGAAGATCAAAACATTCAGATCCGACAATGGTGGAGAATTCACCTTAGGTGACTTCAAGAACCTTTGTAGTGATTCAAGGATTAAGAGGGAGTTGACTGCTCCTTATAATCCTCAACAGAATGGAGTTGCAGAAAGGAAGAACAGAACTATCATGGAAGCAGCAAGGGCAATGCTGCATGACCACGATCTACCTATGCATCTATGGGCAGAAGCAGCTAGAACAGCTGTATATGTGCAGAACAGAACACCCCACAAGATATTGGACAACAAGACACCAGAAGAGGTCTTTTATGGTAAGAAACCTGAAGTCAGTCATCTCAGAATATTTGGTTGTCCAGTATACACTCATGTTCCAAAGGAAAAGAGGACTAAACTAGATCCTTCAAGAAAGAAGGGTATCTTTGTGGGTTACAGTGAAAAGCTCAAAGGCTTACAGAATATACTTTCCAGGGTTCAAGAAGATTGATGTCAGCAGGGATGTAACATTTGATGAAAACTCAGCATTAATCAAATCAAGGAAGGCACCTATCGAAGTTTATGAAGAACCTAAGGAAACTAGATTTCAAGACACTACCATGACTGAAGCAGTTCCAGAAGTTGTTCGTGAGTTTGAAAATCCGCAAGAACCTGTAGATCCACCCCATGAGGATAACTCTCACAAGAGGAAACCTGCATGGGCTAGAAAGCTAATTCAAGATGCAGAAAGATTTGGCATTCCAGAAGAAGAACACAGAGCAAAGAAGAGAACCAGATCACATACTAGCTATGTTGCTTTACTCTGTGACATTATGAACAAGGAGCCTTCCAGTTATGAAGAAGCAGCGGAAAAGAAAGAATGGAAGGATGCCATGGTTGAGGAATACCAATCCATAATGAAGAATGATGTTTGGGATGTTGTCCCAAGACGTAAAGAGAAGTCTGTTGTGACTTCCAAATGGATCTACAAAATCAAGCATGCTGCAGATGGCAGTGTAGAGAAATACAAGGCAAGATTCGTAGCTCATGGCTTCTCTCAGAAAGAGGGAATAGATTACGAAGAAACTTTTGCACCTGTAGCCAGGTATACTTCCATCAGAACAGTACTTGCCCTGGCTGCAGCGATGAAATGGAAAATACACCAGATGGATGTCAAGATTGCTTTCTTGAATGGTGTAGTTGAAGAGGAATTATATGTAGAGCAGCCACTCGGTTTTGAAATACATGACAGGGAGTCATATGTGTGCAGATTGAAGAAAGCCTTGTATGGCTTGAAACAAGCTCCCAGAACTTGGTATGGTAGGATGGACAGTTTCTTATCTAGTTTGGGCTTTACCAAGAGTAAAGTGGATTCCAACCTTTATTACAAGTTTGAGGAAGGGAATCCTGTGGTTCTACTCCTGTATGTGGATGACTTATTTGTAACAGGAGATGACAGATTGATTGCAGATACGAAGAGGAAGCTTGCTGTTGAGATCGATATGAAAGATTTGGGAATGATGCATTATTTCCTAGGTATGGAGGTGTGGCAGAGTACAGGTGGGATTTTCCTTGGTCAAGGGAAGTACACAGTAGATATCCTGAAGAGATTCGGGATGATGGATTGCAAGGCCATGGCCACACCTATGGCATCGAATCTGAAGCTTCTATGTGATGCTTCATCTGAGCCGGTTGATGTCTCTATGTATCGTTAGATGATTGGGTCCTTGATGTACCTGACGAACACGAGACCAGATATTTGCTTTGCAGTGAACACATTGAGTCAGTTCCTGACAGATCCGAGGAGTGTTCATCTGGTTGCTGTAAAGCATGTTCTAAGGTACCTGAAGGGTACAGTGGATTATGGGCTCAAGTATGAGGCGAATCAAAAGTTTAACCTGCAGGGTTATGTTGATTCAGATTGGGCTGGCAGTGCTGCAGATAGGAAGAGCACATCTGGGTGCTGCTTCGGTATGGGATCAGGTGTGATCTCTTGGTTCAGCAGGAAGCAGTCCTGCGTAGCACTAAGTACAGCTGAGGCAGAGTATGTTGCAACCTGTTCAGCTAGTTGTGAGGCAGTATGGCTACAGAAGCTACTGTCTGAGTTATTTGATCTCCCGTTGGATGCTACTGGTATCTTCTGTGATAACCAGAGTTGTGTGAAGCTGTCCGGGAACCTAGTGTTTCATGACAGGTCGAAACACAGAGAGATCAAATATCACTATATCAGGGATATGGTGCAGAGAGGAGCTGTGAAGCTCCTGTATGTTGCGACGGACGAGCAGATTGCAGATGTGCTGATGAAGCCACTAGCCAGGGTGAAGTTCGAGTACTTCAGAGAGAGGCTTGGCGTTCTTCAGATCGAGGACACTTCAAGGAAGAAGTGATGGACACATTTGCTGAAGCCATTCCAAGCATGTTGGAAGGAGGATCCTTCACATGGCTGTGGATGTAAGCGCTGGATGACGAGCATCAGGATGATGTTCTGGTTTCTGCTTGGATATGATCAATTGGATCATTTTTATATATGTATGTACGCATCATGTTGGATGCTGGATATGATCAGTTGGATCATTTTTATGTATGTATGTATGCATCATGTTGGATGTTGGATATGATCGGTTGGATCATGTGTATGTATTTTGTATAAGCATCATGTTGGATGCTTGGACCATGTATCTGTATATGTATCCGGTGGATACATTGTATGATCAGGTGGATCATGTATGGTGATATGTATCATGTATTTGTATTTGTATCAGGTGGATACACTGTATGATCAGGTGGATCATGTATGATGATATGTATCAAGTAGATACTTGGTATGCATCAGGTAGATGCATTATATGATCAAGATGATCATGGATGACGAGCTTCAGGATGTTGCTCCAGATGACATGCAGCAGGATGTTGCAGTGATGATCAGGATGATCATGTATACATCAGGATGATGTATGGTGAGTATCAGGTTGATACTCTGTGGCCGTGGAACAGGTTGTGCAGATAAGCATGTAATTTGTGCCCTGGGAGATTTGTAGATGGTCTTTCGAGGTTTTGCCTATGGCATGTAATTCGTACCCTGGGACATCTGGCAAATGCTCTTTCGAGGTTTTGCTTGGCAGGACATATAATTTGTGCCTTGGGAGATCTGCAGATAGTCTTTCGAGGTTTTGCCTATGGCATGTAATTTGTGCCCTGGGATATCTGGCAGATGCTCTTTCGAGGTTTTGTCCTATGGCATGTAATTTGTGCCCTGGGAGATCCGATAGGTTGAGCCGTCTGCTCGTAATCAGTCCTGGGATGCTCTTTCGAGGTTTTGCCATGACCACATGTAATTTGTGCCCTGGGAGATCCGATAGGTTGAGCCTTGTGCTCGTAATCAATCCTGGGATTCTCTTTCGAGGTTTTGTGGTGGGGTCACATGTAATAAGTCCTGGAGATCTGGACAGGATGAAAAAGGCCTCAGATGCTCTTTAGGGTTCTTGCTAGTCAAGAGACTCTTTTAAGGTTTTGTGACGCACGTAATAAGTCCTGAGATTTCCACAGTATGGCCAGTGATGATGAAGACCTGCAGGTGGCGGGCCTACATCCAGTATGAAAAAGGACTGGCTCTGTAGAACTTCCTATGACGAGTAGAGTCAGAGATTGGTTGAGATAGCAGCAGCAGTGACGGTGATGATGACGATGATCCCGAGAAGAAGACTTGTCTAGCAGATCTGTGTCGAGAAATACCTTCCTAGTTAAGAGGGAGTGTTGATGTATATGTAACTTCGGAATGTATTTCATCTGTGTATTTTATATATATTTATTGTACCCTTATAAGAGATGTGTCATTCCTCTATAAGGAAGTGTCGTCATGTGGATTGACAAGTGTCGCAAGTGTGTGTACTTGCCGATGGGTTATTAGACCACCATGTGTGGGGTCAGCCCTGAAATATATATTATAATGTGGATGTACCTAGCTAGACAAGTCGACCCCATAAGGTCACTGGGCAAACAGATTAGTATAAATAGAGATCAGGTGATCTCTATTTAGATCACTCGGAAAAGTATCTCACTCTCACTCAGAAAGTGGCGCACTAGTGGGGAGGAGGATCATCTGCTACTAGGAGACTATCTCAGTGTATTTTGGTTGTACTTTGGTTGAGCCATTGCTCTCTCTATCTCTGAGGAAGTTGTGGGGTTTTTCACCTTAGGGTTTTCCCCACGTAAACTCTGTGTCTCTTGTCTCTCATGCTTTTGATTCTTGTGATGCTTGTCATGCTTATTGTGATTGTCATGCATTGATATACTGTATATGTTATTCTGTCAGTAAAGATCCTAGAGTATTGTGAATTAATGCTCAAAAATTTAACAGAAAAAACACTCAATGAAAGGACTTCCCTAATGATAAACTCCTAGGAAACTAAGTTTTACAAAAAATTGATCCTCATGCTGACATATCATTACAAAATCCCCTTCAGGGGTGCGGAAATTTCATGAAGAAGAATAAGAGAAGAAAGGGGCAATATTGCCTTGCTAAGTCTTCTGGAGCTTGAAAATTTTACAGGGACACTTCATTTATCTTCATGGTACATGGTTTCCCACCTAGCTAGCTTGGTGGTCAACAGTCCCTAATAAAAAAAAACTATGGCTGATTATGCTAAGTAAAAGAAAAACTATTCTAGGAGTTTATTAGTTTTACACAAGAGCAAAATGAAATTACACTTAACAGCATATAAAATATATCATCATTGGCATGAAAGCAAATACTTTAAAGCTAATAAGATAACAGGTAAAAGACCAGTGCCGAAAAGTAAATGCAATGGTGGAAAGTAAGGTGTTCAACTTGAATTGCTCTTGGTAAATTTTAAGTTTTTTATTTGGTGAGTTGTTTAGGAGTGGGTTTGTTCTTGGGTTGGCCCACTTAGCCTTTTATCCTCACTAGTAAGTGCAGAGCAACAATTCTAGGTGTCCAACAAGGGGGGACGTAAAGTCTGCTTTGGACACCCTTCTGACTGTGTAGTAAGTCCAATGCAAACCACTTACTATGAGAAATAAAAATTTGACTGGATTGTCCTATTAACTAGCCACTCTTATCCCTTTCTGGATAAGAGTGGCTAGTTAATAGGACAATCCACGTTTGAGAGAGGGAAGGGCCCATGAAGAGGGAGGTGCACTTCCTAGGGTGAGGAAACAATTGTATGAGGGGGGGAAACCCCCCTCTAATGTTTTATCCTTCATTACCAAGCTAAAATGGGGGGACACCACCAAAGTGGGACCCCCTCTCTTTGAATTTTACCCACACCCCCAATCTCATGAAGAGGAGGGCACACCCTCTAGAGTGACAACTTGAAACATGTGAAACACTTGCTTGGGGGGGGGGGGAGGCTTTTGGCCCTTAACTTTACCTTAGGACATAATGTAACACTTGGAAGCATAATTTCCCCTCCCCATGTGACTATAACCACTTTACAAAATTCTGCCATTCTAATTAATGGCCAATTTTCCTGATTTCCTTGACTGACTTAGGAAACACCATCAAAAACCTTATCAAAACTCAACGGAATGACCTCAAACTTGGTCCAAGGTTGTAGGGAGTCTCATGCCATTTATCTTGAGTACCCATACCCCTATACAACATCACTAAGGACCACCTATCCATTTTTTACATTACAACATTTAATGCTGAGGGGCCATTTTTATTTACCAAAAATTAAAAAATCCGAAGTAAAACTTAATGAAATTCCGCAAGACTCTAGATAATGTCCAGCATGGAAATATAGAACATTTCTAGGCCTTAATCACCCCATGGATTCGATTATTAGAACACTTTTCACCACTTTGGAGGAATTTTTGAGTGAAAAACTCAAATAATTAAAATCACTAAAAAAGAATTTTAATTATCCAAGGGAAAAAACACTCAATGAAAGGGCTTCCCTAATGATAAATTCCTAGGAAACTAAGTTTTACAAAAAATTGATCCTCATGTTGACATATCATTACAAAATCCCCCGCAGGGGTGCATAAATTTCATGAAGAAGAATAAGAGAAGAAAGGGGCAATATTTGCCTTGCTAAGTCTTCTGGAGCTTGAAAAATTTACAGGGACACTTCATTTATCTTCATGGTACATGGTTTCCCACCTAGCTGGCTTGGTGGTCAATAGTCCCTAATAAAAAAAAACTTTGGCTGATTATGCTAAGTAAAAGAAAAACCATTCTAGGAGTTTATTAGTTTTACACAAGAGCAAAATGAAATTACACTTAACAGAATATAAAATATATCATCATTGGCATGAAAGCAAATACTTTAAAGCTAATAAGATAACAGGTAAAAGACCAGTGCCGAAAAGTAAATGCAATGGTGGAAAGTAAGGTGTTCAACTTGAATTGCTCTTGGTAAATTTTAAGTTTATTACTTGGTGAGTTGTTTAGGAGTGGATTTGTTCTTGGGTTGGCCCACTTAGCCTTTTATCCTCACTAGTAAGTGCAGAGCAACAATACCAGGTGTCCAACAAGGGGAGACGTAAAGTCTGCTTTGGGCACCCTTCTGACTCTGTAGTAAGTCTAATGCAAACCACTTACTATGACAAATAAAAATTTGACTGGATTGTCCTATTAACTAGCCACTCTTATCCCTTTCTGGATAAGAGTGGCTAGTTAATAGGACAATTCATTTTAGAGAGAGGGAAGGGCCCATGAAGAGGGAGGCGCACTTCCTAGGGTGAGGAAACAATTGTATGAGGGGGGGAAACCCCCCTCTAATGTTGTTTTATCCTTCATTACCAAGCTAAAACGGGGGGACACCACCAAAGTGGGACCCCCTCTCTTTGAATTTTACCCACACCCCCCAATCTCATGAAGAGGAGGGCGCATCCTCTAGAGTGACAACTTGAAACATGTGAAACACTTGCTTGGGGGGGGGGCCTTTTGGCCCTTAACTTTACCTTAGGGACATAATATAACACTTGGAAGCATAATTTCCCCTCCCCAAATGACTATAGCCACTTTACAAAATTCTACCATTCTAATTAATGGCCAATTTTCTTGATTTCCTTGACTGACTTAGGAAAAAACCATCAAGAACCTTATCAAAACTCAACCAAATGACCTCAAACTTGGTCCAAGGGTGTAGGGGGTCTCATGCCATCTATCTTGAGTACCCATACCCCTATACAACATCACTAAGGACCACCTATCCCTTTTTTACATTATAACATTTAATGCTGAGGGGCATTTTTTAATTACCAAAAATTAAAAAATCCTAAGTAAAACTTAATGAAATTCCGCAAGACTCTAGATAATGTCGAGCATGGAAATATAGAACATTTCTAAGCCTTAATCACCCCATGGATTCAATTATTAGAACACTTTTCACCACTTTGGAAGAATTTTTGAGTGAAAAACTCAAATAATTAAAATCACTAAAAAGAAATTTTAATTATCCAAGGGAAAAAACAATCAATGAAAGGACTTCTCTAATGATAAATTCCTAGGAAACTAAGTTTTACAAAAAAATTGATCCTCATGCTGACATATCATTACAAAATCCCCCGCAGGGGTGCGGAAATTTCATGAAGAAGAATAAGAGAAGAAAGGGGCAATATTGCCTTGCTAAGTCTTCTGGAGCTTGAAAAATTTACAAGGACACTTCATTTATCTTCATGGTACATGGTTTCCCACCTAGCTGGCTTGGTGATCAACAGTCCCTAATAAAAAAAACTATGGCTGATTATGCTAAGTAAAAGAAAAACTATTCTAGGAGTTTATTAGTTTTACACAAGAGCAAAATGAAATTACACTTAACAGCATATAAAATATATCATCATTGGCATGGAAGCAAATACTTTAAAGCTAATAAGATAATAGTTAAAAGACCAGTGCCGAAAAGTAAATGCAATGGTGGAAAGTAAGGTGTTCAACTTGAATTGCTCTTGGTAAATTTTAAGTTTATTATTTGGTGAGTTGTTTAGGAGTGGGTTTGTTCTTGGGTTGGCCCACTTAGCCTTTTATCCTCACTAGTAAGTGCAGAGCAACAATACCAGGTGTCCAACAAGGGGACACGTAAAGTCTGCTTTGGGCACCCTTCTGACTCTGTAGTAAGTCCAATGCAAACCACTTACTATGACAAATAAAAATTTGACTGGATTGTCCTATTAACTAGCCACTCTTATCCCTTTCTGGTTGTTGACCACTGACTCAAGTAGGCCCACAATGGTTACAAGAACATACGAGGATTGAGTCAATGTTCGTTACTTAACCAACATAAAATGAAATAAAGTAAAAGCAACTGACTATTCTAATCTAATGAAAAGCAGAACCATAGTGGATGTCTCAATCCTAGAGGTTCTTTCTTTCACGTGGTGACTGAGATGGGCAGTATCACTTTCATCCTTGGTGGTTTCAACAAATCGTGGCGGATACAGCTCCTTTGACGGGCTATGGATCAGCAGAAAGCTACAGAAAAATAAATTGGCAGTTAGCTTTTTCTATTATTGTGCTGAACTGTGGCACCTCTAACCTTGAACAAAATGATAGTTGTTCTATACCACAAATTGACTTCACTTAAACATTGATATGGTGACCCCTTCACAAATTATGGTCGCTTTCCTTTCTTGAGAACGATGGCTCTGAGATGTAGCTCAACTTATTCACTGGTGCTGGCTTTAGAATTTAAAAAATGGCTCAATATCCTTTGATAGCAGCAGCTAGCAGGAATTAGATTGACTACTTTCTTCCATGAAATGATGGTTGTGTTGGCTACCCATGATGGTTGTGTCCTTCTAAGGCTATTGCTAAAAGCCTAATAAACAATCACATTTATATATTTACATTGATACACATGAAAATATATTTGTTTAAATATTAAATTTTTCATTTTTTCATATTTAATGTATTTTTTAGTAAACTGGTCCATAAACCGAGTCAATCGCTGATGCTGATCCAAGTCCACTCTGACCCTTGGTTGATTTAGAGTCTGATTCCAACTGTTAAAACATTGGTTAAGAGGGATGGTTTGAAAGATTTGAACTGGGGATGAGAAATATATCCTTTATAGTTATAGTAGAGAAGAGAAATACGGCCATCACATGTCTAAAGGTAATACATGCAATATATCATAGCCCACTATATCAAATTACATGAATAGTTTATGGAGACTACGACATACCTATTCTATCTTTGACAGTGCCACACAACTCACATCAATCCAATGCAGCACATTCAAAAATCAAGATCAGGTATTTATCTTCTCTTTTTTCATCTTTCCATGACTTCTCAAGGTTCCATTTAGTTGTTTATTTGTACAATATCATCATTTGTGGACCACAGTGGGGCCATAGACCCACATGCCCAAGTCTTACAGGACTAGAAACAGGCTTCCAAATCGGCCGTGCTAATGAAATATCTAGGAAATGGCAAGGGAATGTTATTATGTTTCTGGAAGAGTAAATAGCTCAAGAAACATTTAAGTTTTTATGGCCCTCTCTGAGAGGACATAGTTTCAGAACATTCCTAGCTGAAAAGGGAGGAAGCATTTGCTCCCTGCTACTTGCTTTTTATCAATACATGATAATGGGGGACACAAAGTTGCTTTGGAATCTTTAAACATCTGTAACATATGCACTATAAAGCACAGAACTCATATAGAAAAAATGAAATTTGTCAAAAACACTCTTGACAAGATCAGTTAGGATCTGCATTTTTTACCAAATGTGTCCAAACAGGAAATTTGCAGATATGAAGATCTCCAAGTTTCATAGGAGCTAAAAATAATAAGAGAAAAATACACTACTGCCCTTTTTGCAAACTTTGCAAATCAGTGCCTAACACATGTGACATGATTAGGTTAGCAGGTAAAAAGGTTTTTATTATGAATTAAACAATGACATCAGCAAAAATTTCGATTTGGACCATCTCACTTAGAGTCAGAAATACCTGAATTTGTTCATCTGGGTCATCCATATGCAATATGAGACTGTTGAGGAAACCTTTTATCTGGAATAAAAGGTGAATACAGATAATCAACACTTACATATACATAGTTGGCTCTTAGCTCTACGAGATCTACTTAGTCATGCAGCCAGGTTTGTATAATCAATTTACAAAAATATTAAGGTATTAAGTTTAAACACATGTGCATTTCAATAATGTCATAAATACAACATAGTGCTTGGAAGCTTACATCAATATTTCTAGCTGAGGAAGATGCTACATTAAGGAAGTTTGAAATCGCAGGTAATATTCCAAGACGAACAGCATCACTGCTGTCATCTAACCGCTTTTGTAATGATTTGCTCACCACTGTTATCTGTTCATCTGCACAAAAACAATATCTATCTAGTTTTGGAACTGTGAATGACTTAACACTATAATAATATGTTGGAACTCTGAATGAATTGACAGTATAATAATATGTTTTCAAATTCAGCAATCAGAGAGTTTGAGACTAACAAACGTAGCTTGCATATTCTGTGTTAAATAAATTAATCAAATCGTATCCCTTCCTACTACAAGAAATATATTTAGATAGCTATTATTAATGGCAAATATCAAACCATCAACCATAGTGTGCTTATCAAGAAAATGAAAAGATAATGACATTCACTTTACGTCTCCTACACTAACTCAAAGCCTCTGTACCATTGATCATTATGAACAAATGAATGACCTATATTATTGCACGTTACCGATAAATGAGGCATAACTGTTCGCAAGGAAATTTTATACAAAATGAATTCAATTTTACCAAAACATAAATCAAAATGCTAAGCACTGCAAATTATGAAAAGATAGCTCTCTACAAGAGAAAATACATATAGTTATATACTCCTAAGTAGCCAAACCGGCTCAGGTGGCCAGATTTCCCATAAAAGAGCCTCCACTAAACTTCAGGCATGTTTCTCATAGATAATAAAGGTAATGTAAACTACATGAAAGGCAACAGTCAGTACAGTAGATAAGAATTATATGTATCTGGTGGTATTCTTGTATATGACTGAAGCTATGACACTATCTTTCTTCATCATATAGCTTGGAAAGGTTGCAATATTTTATATTTCTAAGAACATTACCGATGAGAAGTGTTATAGGTCATAACTAAAAAGACGAGCAATATGCACCATTGCACACCATACCCCTCCAATAATTCAGAATTGTAAAGGATAAATAGGACTCAATGAGAAAACTGCAATTTACGGTTCTAAATCTAAACTTCTAATTTACGTGTATTGAATATTCTAATTTCTTGTGTGTTTGATATGGTAATCGGTTGTATCTATCTCGCAAATGTATCAGTATCATGACTCAACGAGAAAATTGCAATTTATGGTTCTAATTCTAAACTTATAATTTATGCGTATTGAGTATTCTAATTACTTGTGTGTTTGATATAGTAATCGGTTGTATCAATGCTTTAATTAGAGTAAATTTGGGGTCTAAAATGGGCCTCATAAGAAAAAGAGTCATTGATGAGTTGGAATTCAAGAACCAATAAAATTTAAAGAAAAAGAGTCAACGATAATGGTTGACTTGGCATATTTGTCATAAAAAATCTATTTTTTTTAATTCGTATATTCAACTTATCTCCCTATGGTTTTACTCAAATTTTGAGCGAGAGCACTCGTTGGAAGCAGAGCAAGGCAGCGGGGAAGCACCCTAGGGCCCCCCGTTTCGCTCCCAATTCACACTCCCAATGGAAGCAGATCGGAATCGATCCCGAGATCTCAATTCCTGTTTGCTTTCGTTCGGGGTCGTTTTGGTAATTCGTGATTCTGGTCTCAAGAAAACGATCCTTGTAATTTTAGGAATTGTTGAGGGAGCGATGAGGGATCCACGCTCCCTTAGTGATCCCTCATCGCTCCCTCAACGATCCCGTGCTAAAAAATACGCTCTCGAAATCAAGTCTGAGGTGCTTCCGTGGCTTGGATGGACCGGTTTAGTATTTGGTCAAATTTGCTTGGTTCAAATTCGTTTGTGGTGATTGGCTAGGCTTGCTTTGGGCCATATAAACACAATGTGTCTTCATTTGAACTCATTCTACTCCTAGTTTCATTGATTTCATCTCTTTGCTAGGGCTTTGAGAGGGTTTGCTAGTTCTCTGTGAGCAAATTTGTGGGAGGCTGGAAGAAAGATTGAATGGGTGATTGAAGGAGAGCTTGGAGAGGAGATTGAAGGCTTCCCCAACCACCTTTGGAGAGCTAAAGAGGTAAGCTCCAAACCCCACTCTTTGTTTTTGAAAAAAATATTTCACTATGTTAAAAAATTTAAATCTTGCAATGTTCTCTTCTCCAACTCTTTCCAATTTCTTCTTCTCCATCATTCTATTGCATGCAACAAGTGATTCTCATCTTGAGTCAAGAAACATGATAGGTATGTGGTTTTGGCATTTGGTTTTGTTATCCACTAAAATTGCACTTAGTGGATTCTAAGTGAACCGTTGAAGACTTGAACAATCAAATTGTTCATAATCAGTGTTCTGAGGTCCATCAGGCCAAATTTTGGTCCTTTTAAATAATTGCATGTTCATACCCCTTGGGGATATTGTAAAAAATGTGCTAGCATGACAGTCTTTTGTAAAGGGCTTGGTTTCCTAGGACTTACATCAATCCGGTCATTCCATGGTGTTTTTTCCCTTGTCAATTATGCAATGCTGAATAAGCATTGTATAATTGATGAGTTTTTCACCCGCTCCTCCAAAGTTGGAATGTCATCTTGGTGGTTAGGCCTTAGGCGGTTATTAAAGTTCAAGTGTCAATGTTTATGAGTATGCTAGACATCAAATTGAATCAATATGAACATGCACTAGGTCCCCCTAGGATTTTTGGTCAGTTCCGAAAAAATAATTTTTTCCCGTAAAATAGGTTTCTTTTAATGTTTTAATTAAAAAACCCAAAAATATGCTAAAAGTATGGTTAGGAGGTGAAATTTGCCATGTGGGTGCTCGTTTTTTAACCAGGAGCTCCTATTAAACCCCTAAACCCACTTTTCCTAAGTTTTAAGTGAATATTTTTCACTTAAATAAAAATTCTCTCGAAATTAATAAAGAGAATTATTTAATTCAAAAAATAAAGATTTGGAGAAAATCAAATTTCCTAAATCTGAGGAAATTTGTCCAACTGAAGGCCCAGTTGACTTAGCAATCAATAGCGGAGATGGAATCAATCAGGATCAGGGTGATTGCTATCATATCTGGCGACTGGGAGTGAATCTCCAGAGAGGATTGCGCCCTCTCCTTATGTGGGCAACTTCTTCATTAGTTGGCTCATTGTAATTCGTTGTTGGAGCTTCCAAGGTTGAGAGGGGTGCCCCTCATGTGAGGTGGTAGCCACCTCATATCAATCACACAAATCTTGGAGTATTTCATGGCATAGAACTCTCTCATTGAGAGTCGCACCCCTCATACCCTAATTGAGCCATGCACCCCCCCCCCCCCCACTCTTCATTCTCCTATTTAAGCATGGGTTTTGGCTCTCTTTTTCTCTTGGTCAGAGAGGACCGAAAGGCTGATGAGTCTTGTACTATATTTTGTAATATCTATTGGAATAATAAAGACTTTGGAGGAAAATCCGTGGTGTATGGCTCTATGTGTGTGGATGCAAATGTCAATGGTTTATGAGGTAACTGTAGCGTAGCTTACTTATTTGTTACATTGGTTGATGATCAGCGCTTTGAAGGACTATTACTATTCGGTACGATAAATGATTCTAGCTTGATTTCATTCATTGCTTGCTTATGCCCGTGATATAGAATTTGTATGTTTTACTTGGTTGTATGCTTACTCTTCTTATTTCTGGCATGAGAAGCATCGGATTTGACACTTTTGTGCAAGTAGTTTTAGTTGTGCAGGTTGTCTAAGCTTGAACATTCAGATGATCTAGTTTGACTCTACTGCTTTTCAAGCACTATAAGGATACAGTCCCTCCGCTCTCCACCAGCAGGATCCATAGCTCAAATATTCCCAGTATTCCAACTTTCTTTCTATCTCTCTCTTTCCTTCGCTTTAAATTAAATTTCTCTTTGGTTACAGTTATTTATGTACTTAGCTAAATTAGTTTCCTTTGAAAAGAATATTTTAAGAAGCTGATTTACTTAAGTATGATGCTAGATCTAGGGTTTAAAGCTTAATTTTGGGTAGATCTAGTATTATTGAGTACTTAAGCTTAATTTTTTATCTTTTAGTACTTAATATTTTATGCTTCTAACGCTTTATTTGGCTCATTTGGTGCATTTCAGGTGGCTGGTTTTGTACTTTTCTCGCCATGACAAGAGGAGGTGTTGCCGGAAAATCGAAGATCTAGGTCATCCAAGACCCCTTCAGAGCAATATACCTTTTTCTTGTCTCATTTCTAAAACCTTGTAAGCCTTTGGATCTAGATTCATAAAGACCAAAGGCATCCACCTCAAAATATTGTAATTGTAATTAATAAAAGCAGGTGGGTTGCCCAGCGCCCATAGAACCCCCTGGGAGGTCCGTGTTGATTTGGTGTGTTTGATCTTTTAGCCTAGTTGCTTTTGCCAGTTTTGTTAAAGTAGATTAACCACTTTATTTTTTAACTTTTCCTTGCTTTATTAAATCAACACATGCACACAATCCGCCCTAACAACCTGTATAGTTAGTGTTCCTTTTTTTACAATCACAATTTTCCTTTTACAATCTTGTACTCTGTTTCACAATTAACAAACTAAAAAAAAACAAATCCGGTTGTGCACGAAAGGGAAAAGAGATTCTCAGCTGTCAATAATTTTGCTTGTTACAATTTTTCTACTTGGTTAAAACGAATAATTTAGGCTGTGTATTCCCGAAGTAAACTGAAAGGGTTTACCTCCGGTAGGTGAAAAGAGATTCTCAGCCTTCTAAATAAAAAATTCAATTTACTTTTGTTAAAATTAACCAAGGCTTAGCTTCCTTGTATGCTCTAGATCTTTGCGATTCGTCCGATCAGTTGATCACATCAGAAAGGGAGCTAAGTGACTAGATTAATAGGGAAATCCGAAAGCAGTATATTTCAAAGAACTCAGGATGTCGCATTGGACAGATCATAGAGTCAGGGGGCTACTTTAAGCAAGTTATGCCTTGCCTCACTAAATACTTGATACTGTTGCAACAAGCGCTCAGTTCGGAGAACTAAACTGCCTTCGAGCCAAACCAAGAACTAACCCACTCCCTAATCCACACATCTAATAAATCAATTAAAACTGAGCAACGAGACTCTTGTAACACTTTTGCGACACAACAACACTCCAATAACTTATGTGACTCCATTTTGGCATCAGTACAATCTACAACAATCAAACATTAAGTGAATCAATGTGTTAGATGGATGTTTCTTTTTTCATGTTGTTGTTTTAATTCATAGTTGCATTTTCTGGTTCAATATTAATTCATATTCAAACTCATAATCATTTTCTTTCTCTACCTTAGCTTAAATGCCAAAGTTTTATTTTCATAGGGACCTGTTATCACACAACTTGTAGTTGCCCCTAGAGGTATCCCATCCGGGACGGTAGAGGAGACAGGCAACTAAAGAGGTGACCCAAGAGATGCCACGGTTCCCAATGCAATGCGGGAGTCACGTCAACCGAGGCACTCTTCGCTTTAGGTCAAGGTGTAATTAGACCAAGGGGGAGACCCTATACCCCAATCACTGTTGATTGGACCCGAACAAAGGTTTCTAAGGGTAGGTAAGTAATGAGTTACGGAAACCAATGCAAGGCTAAGTGGACCTAAGGGTTAAGGTATGGTTGAGGGAAGTATAATAGATTGTTAATGTTTCAACCTATGTATGGTTTAGGCCACATAATGGGGTATGATGACTTGGTATAGTACCATGTGTTTGCACAAGTGGGTCTAGTTTCTTGGGAAGTGTGAAATGGTTCTAGATGGACCCACAAGGTGAAGTTAGGTGTGAGGATGGTACTATAGGTTAGATCTAGGTTAGATCTATAAGTTGGAGTTGGTTCTAGGATTACCCATGTATTAGATCTAGGGTTTGACACTAATCCCAAGGAGTGCGCCTTGCTTGGAGAAGGACTAGTGCCTTGTTGGATGGGCTAATGGGGTCAAAAAGTATGTCAAAGTGTAGATCGGGACACCTAGAAGCCAAGTCAAGTGGATTGGATGAGATCCAATGGTTGGATCTTACTAGATCTAGGTTTTTAAAAGATGACCAAAAGTGGACCACAATCCCTTAAAACAAGGAATGCAATCCCCAAGGCGGATCTTGACGAAAGGACAGTATAGACCTAGGTTTCAAGGCATGGGCATTCCAAATCCACAAAAATCTCCAACACCCACTTCCTAGAAGTGGACCAACTCAAAACTTCAAGGGGGTGCGACTTGCTCAAGGAAGGGTAGAAGATGGTTTTGGTGGACCAAATCAAGTCCAATGGCCACCAAACTGTAGATCCAAGTGGCTTGTATCCCGATCTATGTATCTTCAAAAATTTAAGTGAATCCAATGGCTAGATCTTTGTAGATCTGAGTTTTAAGGTACCAAGAAGATCAAAAGGGGGTTTCAACCCCTTAAAACATGGAAAGATGTCCACAAGGTAGTTTTCACCAAAGTAAGGATATGGGTTTAGGTTATCAAGTGTCTAGAATGCAAATCAATTGAGATCTCACCTACCCATGTGCTAGATCTAGCCCAACAAGCTTATCTTAGGAAAATCGATTTAGGTTCAAGGGGGCTTTTTGCATTGAAAAGTGTGTCAATTTTTAGCCAATCACCACCAAACTATAGATCCAACTAGGGGTGGATCCTATAGAGGTGGGTTTTTAATATCTTTTCAATTGCAAGGCTAGATCTAAGTAGATCTAAAAAAATACCAAAAAAACAAGGGTTTTAATTTGATTAGGGTTTTTGTGATCTAGAAATTATGGAAGATTCAAGGAAGAGAAGATCATACCTCTTGGAACATACCTGGATGAAGAGATGAATGCTAGTTGAGACGAGGATTACTTTGCCAAAGATCAAATGGAGAATTGTTGAAGCCCTCTTGCCAAATCGATTTTTCTAAGCCACATGTGATTCCTTCTAACCTGTCAAGCCAAGGAGCAAAGCATCAATTAGTTTAACAAATTGAAGGTAGATGCAAGCAAGAGAGAGAAAAACATAGAATAGTTGACACAAAGGCAAAACTACTCCCTGTCAAACCCAAAACGACTTCTTCCAAGCTTGAAGGGCAAGCCTCCCCACCAATTCGCACTTGTCAAAATCGCCCTCTTAACCTGCAAATAAAGTATGGCAAATATGCAAGATAGCTACAATAGATCCTCCAGTGCAATGGACAATAGCATTTACAATCGAAACAACCAACATCCACTCCAATCCAAGCATGTACTCCAAAAGATAGAAATTTTATTCCAAGAGCCAAGAGCCAAAAATCTCTAGATGAATTTTTACAATGAGAGGCTCCCTCCTTAAATAGGATGGGGAGAGAGTATAATCATAACCACTTTTTACATGAGTGGCTAAGATTAAAAGATCTCAAGATCTAATCAATGGCTAACAATAAATCATAACCATATATCACATGGATCACCCATATAATGATAGCGCCCCCACTAAAAAGGTACAATAAGGGGTGACGTCATCCACAAGAGAAAATATAAGCATCAAAATCCACCTCATGGTGACTAGGACATAACAATATAAGCTCATGGTGGGGCTAGGAGGTTTTAATCCTTACTAGCTCATCCCCAAGGCACAATAAAAATAATAAAATATGTCCAATATAATAAAAATGACCAAAACTGTCCTCAGAATCCATGACAGTCAAGCAGTAAATCTCCTCCTGTGATCAATCCGGGCATACCCACATGGTGAAAACTGACAGGAAGGTAGTGATGCCATCCTGGAAGACCTCTGTGAAAACCAAATGCCAAAACCTTGCCTCAATTGCCCAAATCAATTTCTTCAGTGACCACTTTATCCCATTTTTTAACTGCCTCGGGAACTGTGAAAGTGCCAAAACTGCCTCCTAGGGTGCTAGCGCTGTCCATCTGAGCCCACCAGGCTCTCCGGAAGGGGGGATAAATGCTAATAACAAGTGGCTGGACCACCCCTTCCATCATCAGCGCCCTAGGTGAAATGGCCTCTCGGGGCCCCTGCTGCTCAGGCTGGGAAATCAGCCCCAAATCTGGTCAACAAGTGTGAAACTGCATCAATCACTGTCAGAAGTGCCCGGAACTGAAAGATAAGTGTCTCAATGGATCCAGAAGACCCAAATCCACTAGGAATGAGTACTCATACACCCTGGGTTGCCCTAATGGGCCAGCTGTAGGGTCCACCATATATGGACAATGTATAATCTGCTGATCTGAAATAATAATAAACCTGCTGAACTGGATCAAACATCATCTGCATCATATGTCCATCATATGATATCATCATCAAACATGTGGGACCATAAATCATCATCAATAATCATCCATACATGGTCCACATCATCACGGATCCCAAGAATATATAATCAAGGATAAATCACATCAGTAGACTAAGACAATGTTTCTCTAATCATTCCCACAGCTAAGCTCAAAGTATAAAATTCCATTCAGTGGCATTAATCATGTTAACATATTCCGTGGTTATATAAAATTACTTGCACAATAGTTCAAATGACAAACTCACCCATTGGACATGGTCAAACTGCTAGTGAAGGATGAAGGCTAGGAGCAAGGTTGGGCCAAGGGTTTGACTTGTCTAACTTAACTCAAAAATACTTTGGACTGGGAGAAGGGGGAAGCTACAAACTCTGTGCTGGACAAAAATAAACACGGGGGATGGCTGTGCCTCACAAATGGATAAGTTGTTTAGAGAGTGCTTATTCAACTTAGGCATCATGTCTACATCAAGTTGATCCAGGTTCATTAGGATCATTCAATTTTATTTCCATGGCCTTTTTGGCCTACATAACCCTTCGGATTTCAAATGTGCTGAGAAGCACAACTAGTTGCAGCTTGCATCCAGGGCATGTTTTTCACATATTTATAAGGTCAGCAATTGTTTAGATATAGCTTTTAAGAACTATTGCTTTTTGGACCTTTCTTATACTCTTCGAGGAGTATTTTTAGCTTTTCATTGCTCTTGCCCTTTTTTGTTTCCATGGGCGAATTTTTTAAGTTTCCATAGGTAGAACATGAGCTTTCAGTTTTAGCCAACAACATCTCAAGTGACTAGGGGGAGTTCGAGCCAATGCCAAAAATCGGGACAACCGACCAGAATGATTTAGGCCTACAATCCAACTCACCAAAGGCAAGTTCTGTCACCAACTCAGAGCCGAGACACTGAATAACAGGGATGCGGTCCAAACACAGAGGTAGAAAAATGGGGAAGTCCTCAGTATCAGAAAGTCAAATGAGACAAGTCAGGGTTTAAAGTCAAACAGGAAGGTCATGTATGGATGGAGGCAAGTGAATATGGAGCCTACACTAGCAGACAACTGGTGTCGGGGAAAGACCATGTCTATGTAAGGTGAAATACCAGTAAGTTTTGTTAAATGACCTAAAAGTGCAAGCAATTGTCCATTTTATGATTTACAGTTCATTTTAAATAGTTTGCCACATCAGGAATAATATACCAAGCACATGCCATGATCATGACTAAATCAACAAGATAATAATCCACAGTCAGTGAGAACATATCCATAGATCATACAACATCATCATGCATCATCTGAAACACTGCTGCAATATATCTCTAGGCACTGAACTGAAACTGTAATGGGATAAGTGGTCACATCAGTCATCAAATCTGAACTCTCAAGGCTCAGCCTTGACACAAGGTCATAAAATCTGAATAATGTACTGCTCTGATCATGAGTGATCCAAAATATATATAGCCATGCTCTGGAATAAAAGAATCTCTGGAATGTGCAGATATCTGCTGTACAAGAATAGTAGCCCTGCTACTATGGTGTGATAACAGGACCACCCCCCTTGGCTTCGCTAGGACTTGGCCTAGATGGAGAAGTTGAGTTTTGAGTGACAACATCTCAACTCTTTGCTTTCCCCCAAGGAACGCACCCAGTGGCTTGAAGATTTCTGCTGCGCTAACCCCTTTCCCTGAGTTGGGTGTTTCGACGGCAACAGGTTCCACTTCTTCTCATTATGATGGTGTTGGGAAGCAGATATGGTGGTGGCAATGATGAGGGGGAAGAGGTAGGGAATGACATATACCATGGAGAGGAGGATGAAGGGGAAGAGGATGATGAGAATGATGAGAATGAGAGTGATGAGGGGCAAAAACAAAAAGACACAACACCTTTGTGGAATTATGTGACAAGGCCTGGGCGAGGGAGAGGGGGTGGAACCATAAAGTTTATATGCCGCCATTGTACTAAAAATTACACTGGTTCATATACCTGGGTGAGAAAGCATTTGTGTGGGTTGATGCCATGTGATCAAGGTAAGGTTGTCGAAGTCAAAACCTGTGACAAAGTGCCAACTAAAGAGAGAAACAAATACAAGACGAAAGAAGAGGCCGCTTAAAACACTTCCAAGAGATCAAGGGTTGAATCCGAATCCTCTCACTCACATCGAATGTTTGCTAGTGGATCATAATCAGCTCCATCGAGATCCTCATCCCCTGGATTCTCTATGCATGTGGTGTGCCATTCAATGTTCCTCGCTCATTTTATTGGCATGAAATGGTACAAGCCATCAATGGTACCCCTAAAGGATACAGGAGCCCTGGGTATGACAAAGCCAGAACCATGGGACTTGACAAGGAAAGAACCAAAATCAATAGTGTTGTTGGAA
Organism: Larix kaempferi; assembly: GCA_027924585.1. Classification (NCBI taxonomy): domain Eukaryota; kingdom Viridiplantae; phylum Streptophyta; class Pinopsida; order Pinales; family Pinaceae; genus Larix; species Larix kaempferi. The sequence goes on along the minus strand of BSBM01000350.1, from coordinate 12,575,023 downwards.
AGTTTACAAATGATTGGTCCAACTATGGGTTATCCATTGTATCTAATGGGTGGACAAATGTTAAAGGCAAGCCATTGATAAATATTCTTGGTGTGTCTGTTAGTGATGCAGTCTTCCTTTCAGCCCATGACTACTCGGATCGCTACAAGACCGGTATTAATATTGCACAACCTTTACTTAAAACCATTCAAGAGATTGGGCCACACAATGCAATTCAAGTCATCACTAATGATGCTGCTAATTGTAAGGCAACAAGAGCAATCATTGAGGATAAGTATCCCAACATATTTTGGTCAGGGTGTTTGGTTCACACATTGAACCTTTTGATGCATGATATTGTTAAGATGAAGGACCCTAATTACCGATGGATTGATGCCTTGTAAAATGATAAAATTAATTACCAATCATAGCATGGCCCACCACATTTTTTGCAATCACTCTAGGTTGGAGCTATTGAAGATTGCAAAGACTAGATTTGCTAGCTACTACCTCACCTTTAGGAGGCTTTTGAAGGTAAGAGAGGCATTGGCTAGTAAGGTCTCAAGTGATTCATGGCGGCAATTGAAAGACAAAGCTGCAAACGCAGTTGATAGGCACAACTTTTAGGAGGTGGAGGACACTGTTCTTGATGGTTAGTTCTGGGCACAAGTTAGGTATGTTCTACAGTTCACCAAGCCTTTTTATAATATGATTCGTTTTGCAGATATAGATCAGTCGGTGATTGGGGAAGTATATGAGCAGATGGATAGCATGTTTGCTCAAATCAAAGACATTGTTGAGCAAAGAGATGCAACTTGCATGACCATATTCATAAACATGTGGTCAAAAGGTGGGATAATCTAAATGTTCCACTCCATGCCCTTGCATATGTCCTTACCCCAAAATAATATTCTCCAATTTGGTTGGCCCAACCTGCACATGGGGGTGTTGTTAGGAAAAAACCACACACAAATCCAGAGGTTCAAGATGGGTATATGCAAGCATTAGACAAGTTGGTCCCTGATGAGGAGGAGTGTGCTCAAGTACGAAGTAAATTGAGGCAATACATCAATGAACATGGAGTCTTTGGTACCATGCATGCAACCAAAGATCGAGATAGATTGGATCCTATCCATTGGTGGAACATGTATGGCTCTAGTACCACATATTTGCATAAATTGGTGGTGAGGGTGCTTTCGCAGGTTGTTAATAGTTCTTATGTAGAGAGGTGTTGGAGCACCTACAACTTCATCCACAGTGTCAAGAAAAACAGTTTGAATGTAGAACGCGGAGAATGATTGGTTTATGTGCACTGCAACTTGAGGTTGTTGTCCCATTAATGTGAGGCGACCAAGAATGATAGAACATTTTTGACTTGGGACAACAATCCAGAGGAGGCTAATGTGGAGGATGGAGCCATAGCATTAGAGCGCTTGGAGGCTGAACTATTGGGTGATCATGATGGTGATCCAATTCATACAACAGAGATGCCACCCCCAACCAGCAGCAGGTTTCCAGATGCAAGAGTTTTTCCTTTAGCTTCACAATGTCCAGCAATTTGTGGGGGGCATTCATCTTCTTCTCATGTTCCATGATCAATTCCAGCAGCTCCTATTCCACCTAGACCACGAGAAAAGAAATTGGAAGTTTCTCATGGCAAACGAAAAGCTTAGTAGATAGTATCATAGTACTTTTTATTTCATGTTTAGTATGGCCTTATTTTTAAACATTATGGCCTACTTTAAACTTTGACCTTTGAATCTTGAACGGTTGAACCTACCTTTGAAGTTTAAACTTTAAATTGTTGATTGAATCTTACAACTCTTTGTATTGAATATGATATTATGATGCTTTGTTTCATTTCATGGTTGATGTTATCTATTAGAGTTTGTTGATGGCAAATATTATATGTTGAAATTTGAAGGTTGATGTTGTTGATGATTGATCATTGATCATTTAATGACAATGTTATAAGTTATAGCTCCTAGATGATTGATGTTATATGTGTATTAAATGGTTTAATCTATGTTTTCATGTTTTCTATAGCTAATTTGGCATAATACATGTTTTTTTAATATATATGCATCAAAATATATTAAAATATGTATTATATAAAAAACGCTCCCAAAACGAAAGCTTTTGAAAATTTATCTTTATGCTCCTGCTCCACACTTACAACAGCGTAGATGCAGAATTTAAGTCCACATCCAACAAGTGCTCCCACTTGAAATTTGAGTCAAACAACAGGGAGATGTGTTAAAAATACAAAGAAAAAAAAATAGTTTTTCTTCTTTTCCTCCAAAATTCATAAATATTATTTTATTATTTTCATTAGCGGTCCCATTTTAGACTCCAAATTTGCTCTAATGGCAAATGTCCTAAAAATATGCATCTTTATGTCTATATTATTTTTGTAATTGTAATATATATATATAAGGGCAACAAAATATCAGTTGGAATATTACAATGGTATCATAGAGTGTTCCTCGCCAGCTATGGGAGCATGCAGTTGTGAACAATAAATGAATACAGAGGACCCACACAATATTACTTACAGAAGGCAAAGGTTCAGGAACAGTGGAAGAAGGGAAGAAGAGGAGTTAGAGGATATAGAATTGGAAGACACGGAGACTCAGTTTGGGAAAGGTAAGGGTAAAGAAACAATGGTAGATGATGATAAAATGGCTTTCGCCAATCTCATTTCCGCTTTGAAGGAACTCACTACAGGACAAAGAAATGTTGACTGCCATCAACAAATTGGCAAATAAATTAGGGCCCACCCCAAATAGTCCTTAGTTTCCCAACAATGACCAGGTATCCACAAGTAGCAATGGAGAGCATTTACACACTAATATGCAGAGTCACCCTCATCTCTACAATAGTTCCTCCAGACCTACCATGCCATAGTTCTTGGATAGCTAGACAATAGTGCCCATAGTACAAGTAGATCCAAAAGAACCAACGAGGGCATATTTATGAGAGTACAGAGCATTGGGAGAGGATTTCCATTCAACCATGTCCTTTACGGATTTGTGTCATTTTAAGAGTAAGAACAAGTTGAGAGTCTATAGAAGGGCTTTCAACCATAACTATGAGTTACAACGCACAGTAGGGAAGCTGACTATTCCTACTGTTGATGGGAACTGAAGTGGCCCAGCGCGGGATTGGGTACAAAAGTTGGACACTTACTTCCAACTTAACCCCATGATGGAGACAGATGCCATTATGTTGGCTACCTTGCATTTGGACAGGGAAGCCCATGAGTGGTGGTACCATAAGCTAGTGGCATTGGGTCACAACACCATCACTTCTTATATTGATTTTACGCAAAGGATCATCGAGCACTTTGACAGGAAAGACCCCGAGATACATTTTAGAGAGCTAGCACAGCTCAAGCAGACAGGTAGTCCCGAAACTTTCATATCAAATTTTCAAAGGCAGCAGTTATGGTGCAGGATAGTTATGTTGTTTATTGAGGCTCTCACTGAACCCTTACGTGGATGGGTTAAGGCCTATAGACCCACTAGATTGCATGATGTCATCAATTGTACCAAAGACTTGCAGGATTCTATTCCTAAAAACAAGTTTATTCCTAAGACAAATTTGCCTATTGAAGATAAGGAACAGAGACCTTTCCAAAAAGAATGGTCCAAAAGAGTGGATGAATAATAATACCCGCTAGGAACTTAGAAGAAAGAAACTATGTTTCAGTTGTCAGGAGCCATGGGTACCAGGTCACAGGTGTTTTGGCATTGGAAAAGCTCACTACATAGAGGTATACTCCGACAGTGGAGAGGATGAGGATGATCAGGACCAGGTACAGGAAGAGGCACTTCACACATCAGAGGAGCAGTTTCCTTAGAGTAAACAGGGAGGTGTCATTGCTACACTATCTGGAGTTCCTAGATTCCACACTCTTCGGATAAGAGGTGTCATACAGGGCAACAGGGTTGGAGTGTTAATAGATGGTGGGGCATCCCACAACTTTATTGATGTTGCATGGATAAAAAGGAGAGGTATCTAGACTAAGCGATTTGATGGATTTACAGTGGCCGTAGCAAGCAACCACAACATGGAGTTCACTCAGTGGATTCCAAAATTGAATGTGACTCTAGGAAACTATACATTGACAGATGCATTTTATGTGGTTGATGTGCCAGACACGAATGTGGTGTTGGGAGTTCAATGGCGTTATTCCATTGGAAAGCATTCTGTGAACTACCAGACCATGGAGATGGAATTTCAAGGAACAGACGGATAGAGAGTGGTTTTGAGAGGTATGCATACCTAGCCTCCTAGAGTAGTATTATCACACAAGACGGAGGTTGTGCTCCGACAGGGAGACATAGAGTGGGCAGTTGAGTGCTTGGTTACATTTAGGAAGCCACCGGATAGTGCCACAAAACATCCAACAAACATACAGGCACTATTACAGAAGCATGAAAAGGTATTCAGAGCTCTTCCATCAGGTAGGCCTCCGGATCGAGGATTTGAGCACATTATTGAGTTGAAGGAGGGGACCCAAGCAGTCATTACTACCCATTACCGACACCCTAAAAGATATAAAGACGAAATTGCTCAAATTGGGTCAACAGACACTATGTGTTTCTAGTGATGCCATTTGGGCTCACTAATGCACCAACTACTTTCCAGTCATGTATGAATCATACCTTCAAGGCTCAATTACATAAGTATCTTCTAGTATTCTTTGACGATATATTGATTTACAGTAAGACTTGGGAAGATCATTTAAAGCGCCTTGATGAAGCACTTGGAATTCTAAAAAAACAGTCACTATATGCAAAGATTTCCAAATGTGAGTTTAGTATGCAAGAGATGTTATATTTGGGACACGTGATAAGAGCCAATGGGGTATAGGTGCACTTAGAAAAGATTAAAGCCATACTGGATTGCCCTACACCTTAAAGTGTGACCGAATTGAAAGGATTTTTGGGCCTTTGCACTTACTACATGAGGTATGGTAGCAAATTCTCACAGATGGCAACTCCACTTACAGATCTTACAAAGAAAGGGGCATTCAGTTGGTCAGAGGCAGCACAGCAGACATTTGAGAAAATGAAGAAGATAATGAGTTCATACCCCGTACTAGCCCTACCAGATTTTACATAGCCATTCGTATTAGAATGTGATGCTTTAGGAGAGGCTGTTGAAGCAATATTTATGCAGAATAATCACCCTATTGCATTCAAGAGCAGAAAACTTAAGGACTATGAGTGTCACTGCTCAATATATGACAAGGAAAAGTTAGCCATTCTCCATGCTCTAACCAGGTTCAGACAATAGTTAGTGGGTGGCAGATTTAAGTTTAAGACAGATCATAACAGCTTAATGTACTTCTTGGAACAGAAAGAATTGAATGAGAGGCAACAAAAATGGGTGAGTAAGATCCAAGCTTATGACTTCGAGATTGAATACATAAAGGGGAAAAACAATGTGGTAGCAGATGCACATTCTAGATGACCAGACACTTTATCTCTTATGAGCATTTCCTCGGATTGGAGATCTCATCTTTTGGTCGAATACTCCAAAGATAAGTTTGCTTGCAAAATATTGGATGGAAAAATACAAGATGATAGGTACAGAGTGATAGATGACATTATCTACTATAAGATAAGGATCTACTTAGTGGTCAAATCAGCACTTAAGAAAAAGATTCTACAGGCTTCCCATGACTCACCTTTAGCAGGACACCAGGGGTTCCTTAAGACTTACAAGCAAATTAGAGAGAGGTTCTCATGGAAGGGCCTCAAAAACGATATAATGCAGCATGTGAGGGAATGCAGTTTTTGCCGGAAGAATAAGATAGAGCATACTCATCCAGCAGGTCTACTTCAGCCATTACCCATTCTCGAGAAAAAATAGGAAAGTGTTTCAATGGACTTTATTACAAGGTTTCCCAAGGTACAGGATAGAGACTATTTGTACGTGGTGGTTGACAAGTTGACTAAGTTCACTCATTTATTCACCATTCCTTTCAACTATTCATCCGCACAGGTAGCAGAGTTGTTTTTCAGAGAGGTATTCAGGTTGCACGGGTTACCTAAGACCACTATCAGTGACAGAGACAGTAAGTTGGCAAGAGATTTTCAGGTTGGTTGGGACAAAATTGGCTATGAGCACGAGTTATCATCCTCAGAGCGAAGGACAAACAGTTAAGAAGTGGATTGTGGGATACTTGAGGAACTATGTAGCAAGACAACAGAGGACATAGATTAAATGGCTACACCTACGAGAGCGCTACTACAATACTACACACCATATGTCCATCGGTATGACTTATTTTAAAGCATTGTATGGTTATGATGCCTTATCTTTTGCAGACTTGATATTTGTTGGCAACAGGGCTCCTAAAGACAAGGAGTGGATTCAGGAAAGTCAAGATACTCAAAGAAAGCATACAGGCTGCCCAGAATCAGCAAAAGATACAGATAGACACAGGATCGAGCGCAGTTTTGCGGTAGGGGATTTGGTATACTTACGTCTCTATCCTTACAGACAATCATCCCTTAAAAAGAAAGGAGGAGAGAAACTTAAGCCTTGTTTTTATGGTCCTTATAAGATAATACGGAAAGTGGGAGAGGTAGCATATGTGCTCGAGTTACCACAAGAAAGCAAGATTCATAATGTATTCCATGTGTCTAAACTCAAGAAAGAAGTAGGTCAACAGATTGTTACTTCATTAGAACTACCCCCCTTGATGAGGAGGGGCAACTGATTTTGGTTGCAGAACGAATCCTAGAAGTTTGGGAAAGAAAATTAAGGAACAGGATCATTCGAGAGTACTTGGTTCAATGGAAAGAATTACCAATAGAAGAGGCCACTTGGGAAGGAGAACAAGTACTGCAGCACCAAGCATTATAGTTGCTTGAGGACAAGCAATTTCGAGCGAGGAGGATTGTAATCTCCTCTTCTGCTTAAGCACAAGGGACCATCCTGCTAACCCATCTAATTTCCATAGGTTCGAGTAGGTACTGACATTCGAGGAATTGACTGAGGATTGATACCATTTTGACCAAAAGAAGATCTTAATCATGGTTATTAGATCATCGTAGATAAAAGAGGGCCACAGGAACTAGGGGCCACCTGCAAGCATTACATGCGGGCCATATTTCATGATGCATACATAGAATCGCCATAATTAAGCTTTCATGCACACAGAAAGCAATGCATGCAAGTGAACTGAAAATTAGAAGAGAAAAGCGACCTAGGCATGCAAAAGCTAGGGCATGCAATGTCAAAGTTATAAAAGAATGATAGAGTGAATGATTAAGTCTGCTTATTGATTATTGATTTGAGAATTCGACTTGGAGAACTTAGAGAGCCAATTTAGTGTTGAGAACACACTACTCAACCATCAAGTGTATTTCGGCAGTGAAATCTATCTTCCCTAGTCACTATCAGGGTTGGATCATACAGGTTCAACATTACTTTCATCTGATACAGCATTCTTCCGGATTCAGAGCCACGGATTGGATAAAGAGGACCCGCCTTCTTGCATGGGGGACTTGCACAAGGAGGCTATCTTCATATCTTGACAGACAATCACTATTTAGTCTGCATGCAGCTTCCATCCTTCCGAGAGCACCACTATTAGCCTAGTTACTGAATACAAGCTTCTTATTCGGCTTCAACAGAGAGATCTCATCATTTCATCATTCAGAAGGGTGCCTTTCCTTGCAAGGGTGCCTTTCCTTGCAAGGGCGACTTTCCTTGAGGAGATTCTCGCCTTTTGACCTAGAGTTCATGCATGTCTTGCATGCGGATTCCATACTAATCAGGAGGGCATTATAACCCTAGTACCTTTGTCCGAGAGATATCTGACATCATTTGAGCGGTTATTCATCCATCCCCAGATTGAAGAGGGCGCATTTATTACAAGGGTGCATTATTGGATAGAGATCTTCCCACATCTCAGCTGATTCGTGGTGCATGGCTTGCATGCTTATCTCATATTGACCTACATACCTGGCACATGTTATTGGTACGTACATGCATCATTTCTATCCCTATTTAATAGCATATTTGAATACTTGGGTTATTTAGGGTTTTGGCAACTCCATGCACTTGCATGCATGATCATGCAAACATAGTACAACACATGCATTCATATTTTCCTTTAGTATTGGGTTACAAGACTTCAGACAAGCAAGAAGCTACATCAGAAAGACTATAAAGGGCAACAAAATATCAGTTGGAATATTACATCCATGTTGCACCAACACTGGATTCTTCTGCCGATATCAATCGCACACATGGTTCATGTAACTTTGGTTATAACCACTATAATTCATGAATGACAAATTTCAACACTCAAAAGTTGAGTAGTTTAGATTGATCTTCACAACTCTTGCTGGATTTTTATGTTCAAAACCTTAAAATATTATCAATATTTTCATCCTTTTGAAGGAATCCTATGTAATCATTAATTTGAAAAAGGTAGACCCCCTATCATTGTGTAAAGGAAATCTCAAATATTGAAATATTTGAGTGTAATTAGAACTTCCATAATCAAAATAAATAATGTGTCTTTTATTGATATCTTTGACTGAAGTTAGAAGAAAATGGAAGACTCGTAAGACAAGAATAAAGCAAAATCTTGCTTTCCTTATTAAAAACAGTCAGTTCCTACAAATTAATGGGCTTTAACTTCACATACCATCCAGCACAGAACCAACCATCTGAACAATATGCTCAATAACATGGCAGCTAGCACGCCGTGTATCAGTGTAATAATCTTCTTCTAAGCAAGCTGTCACAACAGGAAGCAATTGTTGCGAGTGTATTAAAACTACTAAATGCTCCTGCAACAAAAGATTGCTGTATCAAAATAATATCATAAAAACATTAGTCTCTAATGTAAGCTAAAATATTTTTGCAAGAAAATACGAATAAGCATACAATAGGAAGCCAAGCTATAGCTTAAAATGACCCAACAACTAGGAAATGCAATTTGCAAAAAAGATTGGGGAATGTCAAAGTGAATTTTGCAAATAGGAAATGGTGAAATATAATATATATGATAAAGCCGGAACCCCACATCCAAAAGGTGATGCTACCAATTCTGAATCATTTTAAAATAAAGGAATCCTGAAAGAATTGCATATAGATCCATTTATTGATAATCAATATTGTCCGTGGCTCACTGGAAATGCCACACGCTGCCAGAAACATTTCGAGCATAGATCAATCTTAAACTCGGATCTATCAAGTGTTGAAAAAGTACCAAGGCAAGTGTTGCTCACTCGTGATGCCTACGGGTGGACAACTTAAATGTGGTCCCTAGTCACTTTATAAAAGTGAGATGCACTTTATTTTTATAAAGTCACTTTATAAAGGAGGATTGAGGTTATAAAATTAAATTGACTTTATGAGAAATTAAAAGGTGGGTGAAATATTTAAAGTGCTCATTAATTATTTAAATGATGTGATTTAAATTCATTTAATGAGAAAAGGTGAGCAATTAATGAGCACCCTAGATCTTATCTAGTCATCTTTTAATCTTCACCATTGGATTGAAAGGAGGTAGTTGCCTCAAATAAAACTAGGGAAGAGGCATGAAAACCTAATTCATTTTTACCCAAGTGATTTGGAGAGCAAGAGAAAGAGAAGAAAAGAGAAGGGTTTGAGAGAAGTCAACCTTTTGAGAGAGATAGAGAAAAACTGGCACGATTTCCAAGGTTATGGAGATGGCACGAATCCCAAAGCAAGAACAGTGAAGTAAAGCAAGAAATCAAGGAGGATTGGATGCACAGAAATCGAGGAGAATTCTGGGCACACAAACCGAAAAAAATACTGCATTTATTGCTGCACACGTGTGAGACCATACTGCTGGTTTTGGGCACAATTTTTTAGACAGTCTGGGTGCATTTTCTGCTGCTGTCAGGGACAGAAATCGAGGCCGTACTGCTGTCAGGAGGGAACAGATTTCGAGATAAAAATCTGAAAGTTTCAGCAGGCCATATAGTGACTCTTGGGCACACTTTTCAAGAAGGAAATTGTTGAGATAAGTACTGCTGTTAATTTGTGTAATTTGTCTCTGAAAGAAATAAAAATCTCTCTCTGAACAGGTTTTCCCTTCAGTGTTTTATCCTAGACCAAGTTGGTCAAAAATTTCTGTGTCAAAATTTATGTGTGGCTGTCCTATAATTTTCTGGGTTGTTTCAAGTTTGAAAATTTTCCATGTGTTTCAAGAAAAAATAATTTTTCATGCATGTAAAGTGATTTTACAGCTATGGGGTTTGGGCATTAAACTTCATGTGAAAACCAAAACTTGAAACCAGGTTGGGAATGCTAAAATTGTCATCAAGTACCAAGAGAGATCCAATTTCTTGAGGTGTAAATTTTTTTAATCTTAAATTTTTTACACATCCAGAAAAAATTTACACCTCGAGAAATTCGATCCCTCTTGGTGCTTGATAGATCCAATTTAAGATGGATCTAATTTAAGATCATGCCTAATGCACATGCTGAACTTTCACTTTAATGAGCTTTATTTCCTCTTTCTCAAGCAACTAGGGAAAATTGTTCCTACTTCATGGGGATTCTATATAAGTAGAGGAAGAAGACATTGAAAGGGTAGGGATATTATTTTCTCTGAACAGTTTGTAGCTACAGACAGCGCTTCACTCTTCCAAAGTTTGGACCTTAGAAAGTTAGACCACTACCCCAATTGCAAGCAAGAAGATCCATGGTAGCCTTTCACCTATGACTCACTATGATGCAATCAATCTCTTGGGTAACATGTGATTTGGTACGATTATTCTCTGTTCTAGCTCTATGAACCTATTGGTTGTCATTGATTAAGTTTTTTAGTGTAATGGTAGTTTATACTATTATAGTGCATTTACTTTGAATTTTCTTCACTTAAGGCACACATTCAGTCCACCCATTTCCATTAATTCATTGTCCCAACTATCTATAGGATTAAATCCCACCCACTTCAATTTGTTATCTGAAACCTACCCTCACTCTTGATTGTTTACGGACAGCCCAAGAGGGAGTCTTTTGTGTGTTGATCGTCTTGGACTTTGTGTAGAATTCTTGATTAGATGGCAACATACACCTTTTACGGACACCCCTGATACTAGAAAGGCACTAATCCGAACAAAGAGGCATCCAATGATAAGGTTGGTTGTCTATAATTATTAGGCAAGTTTTCCAGTGCAGATTTATGATATAACAAATTGGTGTCGTTGTTGGAGACTTTGTCAATCCTCAAATATCTATTGCAACATCAATGAGATTTCTTTATTTGCTTTATATTTTTTATCTCACCCAATGACTACATTGTTGTAATGTTTCATCAAGTTTTACAACCTAAGAAGATGACCATGATTTGACCTTAAACAAGGCGTAGTTCTGGGCCTTGACGAACCTGAATATCTATTCCAGAACACAGGGGTAGATTACTACCTAAGGCTCCCTTGGCGACTCTATTTGTGGAAGGATCATGATTAAAAATGAATGTTGAAACAATACAATGGGTGCAGAATAATTTTTCTCTAGTTAAGGAATTGTCTCGCATTTAGAAGGGAGAAGATGAAGTTATTTTAGTGTTTCATGTTAGATTTGTCACGACTCACGACATTACATCAGATTCATCAACCATTTCGACCAAGAAGTGTTTTATTGGATTATGTCTTCACTTTTGATTCGGAGTTTCATTCCCTCTTGTGCAGTGAGAACCCAACAAGTTTAAGGGAAGATTTTTGCATTGCCCTAAGAGTGCAAGAATTCCTTGCTATTGAGAAGGAACAAATAGCGTAAACTTTACATATCTTGCACTGCCCAACAATGACGAGATTGAAGATGACTCATGCCTGGATGATCATGAATTGATAGTTTCAACATTTGAGCCATATAGAGAATTCCATGAAGATGAAGAGGAAGAGTTGAGTTTACAAGTGGGTTCACTGATTCCTTCCAGTAGTGATGATAAATATCTAAAAGAAGAGCAATAAATCAGCCATGAAGAATTGAATCAATTGAAGGGTTTATCTTTCCATATCTCAATGGTGATTCAAAAGCAAATTGATCAAATACTATTGCAAATTCGAATACTTTATAACTCTCTCCATATCAACACAAGGATTTGGTCATCTATAACCCCTGACAAATTTCTAAGGATGATGATATGTATTATGATGATGTTGAGAAGGCAAATCTTGAAGACAAACCCTTGATTAATAATAATAAGATGGTAAGTGTATGTATCTCTCCATTTCATGAAGATATAGATGTCATATTTCAACTTGTTGATCATAGTAGGGACATGTACTCCATGGAAAAAATTTGAGATCCCATCTATGATGCTTATAGTGATGTAAGCATCATTATGGGATTTCAAAATTGCAGATTTTGAGCCTTTGGAACAGCCCAACATAAATTATAATTTTGGGCATCATATTGAACATATTTTTGCAGATTTGTTTCAGTCATCTCCTCTGAATTTCAGGTTATGGCAGAACTTTCAAGGTAATTTCCAGCCATGCTTGAAGGATTTTAATGCAGATTTTTCCAGGCCTAAAAAACCAGAAATTTTCTTGCCATCTTTTCTCTCGTCTATTGATGATATCAGGCCTAATGTTTTAGCTATAAAAGATGTTTTAAAGGCTGAAAATTGTGTGATGTAATAGGGTTTTGTTAACAGAAATTTACAGCCACCTATTTCTTCCATTTCTTCTCATATTTTTCCATTTCTTCTCATATTTTACATGTTCTTTCCGCTAAAAATGCTCTTTTAATGCAGAAATTTGTTTAGGCAGCAAGCTATTCATTTGAAACTTCATTCCAGAAATTTCCAGCCAACAAAAGGGTCCTTTCACGCCCTAGATTTGGGGCTGAAAATTTTCTAAGGCTGGAATTCTGTGCCCCATCTCATGTAGATCCTTTGTGGAGGATAGCCATCATATTTTGAGATGTTTTGTATAACCCCCTAAGCCCTTGTTGCTTGAGGGAAGTCAATGTAATGTTGAAGATAATGATGAAGGATTGATGTATGATGTATTGAACCATGATCATGTTTACTTTAGTCCTATCCAAGCATGGATAGAGGAGTCTTGTGATGGTGCATACCCTCCTTGCATGATTTTGGTGGTCTTGGCCTTCCTTGATGAGCATATTTCATATTTCGGCCTGCATTTCATTAAGATTCCAACATGTATTTACCTGGCATTTGATGTATCTTTGTTTTGGTTGGTCACCAAAAACAGGGGAAGAGGTCATGGCATTGATGAAATGCTAAGATGGCTACATTGGGTTTATGATTTGACCTAGCTTTTTCTTCTCTCATGTTTAGAGTGGGGTAGGAAGAATACATTCCTGAGAGCAATAGAGTAAAATGAATAAGCTCAACATGTGAGCATTAGATTTCATTTCTTGAAATATTTGGCATTGTTGGCTTGTGTCTTTCTTTTTTGTAAAGCCAACTTTGATGTAATGAACTCTTGGATGTGATGTGGTGTTTAGGACTGTCGAGGTTATCCAACCTACCACATAGTTTTCTCTTCTAGTTGGTGATCATTGCTAACAGGTACATTCTGAGACTTTGGGGTCCTCATCCACTCCCAAGAAGAGCACATGTTCCACAATTGGAGCCAATTGTTACCACTCATTTTGTCACGAGTGTCCACATGTGATTTTCATCACATTCAGTGGGAGCTTTAGGTTGATGGAGCCTTCCGTGATTGATGATGAGTATCATGACATAGAGTGCTTAGCTTGTTTTCATGGTATAATGGTATTTGGAGGCCTTTCTTGTGGAGAGCTCTTACACATTGGTTATGGTTCACACTTGAGGATGACCTATGGTTGATTTTCCCTAGAGCTCTCTAGCTGATTTGGAGTTGTTAGCATTAGGGGATGTTTTGTCATTGGTTTTCCATGGAGCACCCCACCATTCTAACACATGTATGATGGTATATCACACATTTCCTATGAAGTGCTCTAACTTTTGGGTGTCTTGCACTTATGGATGACACAGATGGGTATCCTTTGGAGCACCCTTGTTCCTAAACACTTGGACGGCATCTTGGTACTGTTGGCTATCATTTTATGTGGAACCCTCTCCTTGTTTCTCTATCTTGGCACGTGTGGAAGCATGATATTGGCTTGTAGAAAGGGTTGTTCCCTTCTTCATGGAGTGGTTAATTACCATGCACACCTTACTCTTGAATTTGATGCTTTTATTATTGATTAGTGGTCTTCTTGGTTCATGGATCTATCTTCCAAACATACATTGACGAGTTAGTTGATATGTAAACATCATTTAGTGAAGGGCATTCATTGCACATGTGTTGAGGTTTTGACCCTTTATAAGGTCAAAAGAAAAGTAGCATCCCTCGAAGGTTGCTTACATGCTCACCTATGCCTTATTTGAGGGAGCATTCACCTTTTGGACTTTGTTTGTGGAGGGTGTTCACCTTGGAGATGTCCCACTATCATTTTATGCCACCTTTCAAGGTAGCATCCACCTTTGGGGGTTAACTGAACTACTTCCTATGCCTTTTAAGTGGAGCATTCAACTCTATTGGACCTACCTTGCACACTTTTCATGCTTTTAATGGTGAAGCATTCGCCTTAGAGATTATATTTTGCACATTTATGATGGGGGTGTCCACTTTAGAGGTGCCTTGATGATGTTTTATCCCCTATCTGGAGCTAGTGTCCTACTCTAGAGGACTTAATGCACATTTTGAAGAGGTTGTTTGGCATTGAAAAACATCTCGGAGGATTAAACCCTAGATCTAGAATTTTCAATTATCATCTTGCATGCTTTGAGGACATATCTTATTGGAGTGCTAAACTTGGAGAGACTTTGAAGGCTACACATTGGGGTTTTACTTGTCATATTCCCTCTTTTAATGGAGTTGTGACTCTCATTCTTTATTGGAGGCTTGTACATGTGGCTTTGACCACCTCATTTTACATTTTTAGTTGTGGTAGTTGGAGTATTTTGCTTCCCTTACTCCTCCCTAGGTTAGATCTAGGGTTTTAATATTATTTTATTATAGGAGGAAGATGAGCTAAAAGCTATATAAGGCCTTGCTCTCTCCTTCATTTCTCATGGTTGGATTTTTGGAGTTTTATCTCCTTGAATCTTAATGGATTATCTTTCTTCGTGCATATATTGTTAATTTATCCAGAGATCACTACTCCCTCTAGATGCCTTGAGAAATCAAATGGTTTGAGTCTCTATAAATAAAAAATGCAATAATGAATTAGGATACAAACACAACAGTACTCTTAACACTTCTACAATAAACCACAACAATCACACAACTCAGGATGTACCCTGGAAACCCCAAACGGGGAAAACCAACTATCTGTGGGGCTTTCTTCTATCTCAATCCTAGAGCAAAGTAAGCAGAAGACAAATACATACAAGATACTTCAAATGGAACAAATGAATCTGACAGGGTCAAAGCCCTGGATCTGCATGAAACAGATTGATGCATGCACTGAGGAAATGTGCCCTAACTGTCAACTAGATCTAGATCTGTCTACAAGTAACTCTCTGTCGGTACCGTCTCTCTCTCACCACTGCTCTGCCAAAGAAGAAGGCCAACTATCTAGATCTAGATAATGCGCCCCTCTCTGCATGGAAAATTGAGCCCTCCTCCAACTGTCGAAAACTCGTACAGAATCAGATATGAACTATGATTGTCACAGTCCTTCCTCAAAAACTAAGGAAGAGATACTCTAAAAGTCTCAGTTGCTCAATCGGTCAACCGGATGCAGAACGAGTCTCTCTCCTCAAGAAGTGCGCCCCTCCTCTAAAAGTCGCCCTCTTCCAATCTCTGAAGAAATCACACTAATGAACTCTCTTTGTCCATAGTAACTAGGAACCAAGTGCCTCTGATCAAGTGAGGTCTGATCCAACTCAGATCCCCTCACTCTCCGTACTGCAGAAGCTCC
Source organism: Larix kaempferi (assembly GCA_027924585.1). Lineage (NCBI taxonomy): Eukaryota > Viridiplantae > Streptophyta > Pinopsida > Pinales > Pinaceae > Larix > Larix kaempferi. The sequence goes on along the minus strand of BSBM01000350.1, from coordinate 12,559,108 downwards.
TCTCTCTCTCAGAAAGTCACCCTCTACATGCACAATGTGCCCTCCTGGCTCTGACTGATCTCTCTCTGACTAGTCTACTGAGTAACCTTTACCGGTGACCTTCTGCCTCCTTATATCATCTCACTGATCAATTAGGTTTACCAAAAACCTAATATCAGTGCATGCAAAAAGTCACTTTTGCATGCATTTTTAATTAACAATTGTACATGCAAAACTCATGCATGCATGAAGCAAAACACCCCGGAAGGTCCACATGCATCCACTGTTGGATTCATGCCACTGAGTAGAGTGCATCTCACCCTCTACTCCATCCCGATGCCAATACTGTTGATGTATGCAAGGCATCTAAATCATGGAGGACATCACGAGATACCACTATCTCTAACATATATAAAGTGTATTCATCTTCTCCTATCAATGTGAGGCTTATGTTTCCCTTTGTAAATGTTGTTAATGATATGCAGAATTGCTAGAACTTGTTCTTTGGGACCATATGAGAAAGGTATTACCATGATAGGAGGGTTTTATGCGAGGAATCTCTCCCTCTATTTCCATTTGATGTCATATGCTTGATTGTATTAATTTGCTCCTATCATCTTCTAGATTTGTTGCTTGTAATACTTCCATGTGTAAATCACACCCTAATTAACAATGCTTTGATGTGGCAACTTTTTGGGCCCTACTAGTATAATTTCTAAATTCATTTTTCAACGGGTTCCTTGTGGCATGCCTTAGTGGCCCTTGTTGCTTTAACCATTCTTGAACTTGCCCTCTTGGATTGGTCCCTTGATTCCACTTGCCCTTCTTTGGATTGGCACTAGTCTATTGGTCCTCCCATCACTTTCTTATACTAAAAAGAAAAAACATTTTGTTAAGATATCTCTTCACATCAACTTGATCCTCCTTCTCATAGTCTTCGCAATCCTATCTTAGGGAAGCCTTCCTTGTGTTGGTGAAGAGCCAACTTAAGTGTAGAAGAGGGTTGGTGAGGTGACAGTGGCCTACCTCTTGGTTGTTCATGGGCTAGCATCATTCTTTTGGGCTTCAATTTCATATGCTAGTTTGTACAATAACACTCGCATCATCAATCACCTGGCTGAATAGTTACATTGGTCATTGGAATATGGGGATTGATTGTGGCAATTTTTTACAAACTTCTAGAATAAGATTTTTTGGGCTCCAATAAAGCAACAAAAGAAAAAAAATACAAAAATAAAATAAAAACAAGTTTTGGGTCCAATAGGGTAGTTAGCGTCCTTTATTTTTCTCTTTTCTAAAATGTCATCTCCAATCTGTTGTTTGCATCTTCAAATTGTTGTTTGTCAATAAGCCTAAAAATTTGCCTTGCATATGCCCTAGTAGACTTAAGTCCATTATTTTCGTTATTTCGATGCCTATTGAGCCAATATTGTTGCATTGAGTCCAAATTGCCAAATTTGATGTCATACAACAATTGATTAGTTATTGAGGGACTAGTCTAGGTCAAGCCTAGATGGGGCTATCATTCCTTACAATACATTGTCTTGGTCAATTTTTCCATCAACTCGACGTGGATAGTGTTGACGAGACACTAGGAGGAGTTGTAGGTCATATTGTTCTCATATCTCTTTGTGTCATGCATTGAGTCAAACTCTCTTGGTCATTGTCTCATCCAACCCTAGGGACATGGCACCATATGGTTTTACCACATGATATTGTTTTGTGCTTGGGTGAAGGTGTCAATCATTGCCTTTCTCTTAGCAGATCACTTCTTATTGAATCTAACACACCATCTGAGGTTTGATCCAAAAAGCAGCGTTCCTTGGCGATCATTGGCCTCATTAGTGACCACCTCTCATATGTCAGTACTAAACATCATAAGGTCTTGATCAAATGAGCTTTTCATCGATGTTCAACTTCATAACAATTCTCACATTGATGGGTTGTGCTTGTATCTTAGAGCCCATTAGCATCATTGATTGGTATCTCCCCACCAGGTAGGTGTTTTCATCATTCGCATCTAACTAGGTCACTTTCTCTCCGTTGTCAACTTCAACTCATTTTCCAATCGGAAGAGCATACTTTTGGATGGGTTATAGGTTGCAGTTATAGATGGGAAGGCATGTTTGTTACTTCATTCCAGTTGAGCAGTTGAGGAACCATGCAATTGACTCTATTGCCTAGCAGATAGGTACTTTTGATACAAGTTTCCACTAAGTCGCCATTATTAACAGCCAGTCTCAGTCAAAGGGTTCATTGAACTTGAACCTTGAGGATCAAAATTCGACAAACCTCAAAAAAATCAAATTCATTCAAATTCGATGATGAAATTTGTTAATTTAAGTGTGTAGTGTAGTTTTGATGGGAAAACCACTTATTTTACTATGTTTTTTTTACAATGAATTATAAATGTAAGAGAAATATCAACAAATTTTCATTGACCTACGATATGGCTTGAATCTACATGGATTCCTTTCCATCAACAAGTAGATGATGGTCACTATAAACAATGAAACTATGCCAACATTTTTCTTGGATTACACAACTATGCCAGTGAGGATTCCCTCATCCAATGAGTCATGACTGTAGGGTGTAGTGTGGCAGAGTAGTGTGTAACCTATATGGTGTAGTGTTATTGTACTCATACTCGTGATAGTGTAGCGTGTAGCATGTATGTTGCAGCATGATTGTATTCATACTCATGATGGTGTAGCATGTAGCTTGTAGGGGTGAGTCGTGATTGTGCAATGATGTTGTGACTCATGAGTGGTGACTATGTTGTGAGACTTGACTCACAAGTTAGGGTAGGTATAAGATTTATTAAATAATTAGGTTACACACACACACTTAACTAGTATACTAACTATATATATATAATGTTTGTTATATTGTACTAATATGTTATAAACTATTTAAATTTGGAAAATAATAAATATGTATATGGACGAACCTAATCAGAAAATTCGAAGTCGAATCAAACTTAATGGTTGTCGAACCCAAACTCAAAATTGAACCTTGTGATTTAGCCGCCAATTGTGCTAGCACTACTAGAGAGTTAAGATCCAACGAGATTCCATCAAGCTAGCTCCATTGTAGGTATATCCAAACACACACGTTGATCCAATTCCTTCTAAAGCCAACAAAGTCCTAAAGAAATGTTATTTTTAGCAATTTGCCTTTCTCCAAGAGCCAAATTCGAAGCCGAATCGAACTTAATGGTTGTCGAACCCAAACTCGAACTTGAACTTTGTGACTTAGCTGGCAGTTGTGTTAGCACTACTAGAGAGTTAAAATCCAACAAAATTCCATCAAGCTAGTTCCATTGCAGGTATATTGCATATTGATCCAGTTCCTTCTAGAGCTAGCAAAGTTTGAGAGAACTACTATTTTTAGCAATTTTCCTTTCTCCAAGAGCCCAAGATAAGGGGGTCTGCATGAAAGACTATTTTTTCTTAGAAGACTATTTTTTGGCATGTCTATAACTAGACAATTTATATGTATAGAAGGTATAGGTGTGATCTCATGCATCCAAGCATGTAATATGTTATGGTGGAGTGGTTCAATGTCCTGGTGGTTGAAGAATGATGAGTCAAGAGCAGTGTTTAAGTAGGTGGATAATTTCCTTGAATGACAACTAGAAATTGGTTGAAGGTTGTCATTAATATGAAGTTATTAAATGGTATTTCTAGAAAAAACATAACTCGCCTTGATAATCCATACCTTTTTGCAATCCAACACCTCCATTTGAATTGTTATGCTTAATCATCACTCTTACCAAGCTTGATTTCTAAATCTTGATTCCATATGTTAAATTTGACCACTCCAAAACCTAGTTTGACCTTTAGGGTATTTTTAGCATTCTTCATGGTCTGTTAAAAGCCTAAAAGCTTGATTTTGACTTTGGAATATCGATCAGTGCATGAAAAGAAAGAGTAAAAGTTATAAAGTTGTTAAAAAAAAAGCAAAAGAGTCGCTTAGAACAATAGAAAAGTCAAGCAGCAAGGGAAAAACCATTCCAATAGAAAAAAAAATGAGATCATGCCTAGTGCACATGCTGAGCTTTTGCCTTAATGAGCTTTATTTCCTCTTCCTTGTAATTGTTGAAATTTCAGGTTATGTACATTTTATCATATATAACAACCTTGATGCAAGAACATGTAAACAATTGTACTACAAAATTTAAATTTAAACATAAATGACATAATTTTCATCTCTTTCAACTTGATGCTCCATTTAGTCACGGCATTAATGTTGGTCCTCGAGAATCATCAAATACTAAGTTCAGAAAAATAAAACAAATGAACTATAGTAAAATAAACATGAACTGCATTAAGGAATTAAATCAGCCATTTGGAATCAACTTATACTCAGATAGTTTTGATCTTGTCACTGAAAGGACAAGTCAAACTAAATAAACCATATACGTACCTTAAGAGAGAGAAGGTTCAGGTAGAATAAAACAGACCTCAAGTTCATCAATTAAAATGACAATAATAAGAAAGACACACAGGTGCTGCAGACTACAAAGGTCAAGCACGTAAGCAAACACTCACTCAGAGTTCAATTAGTGATGACTGCTGAATGCTACAGGCAGAATATAGAAGCTGTGAATCAATCAAATGCATCAAATGCTATAGACAGTTAGATGCTACAGCCATATTCGTGAAGGAGAGACAATCGTGGAGTGATAGCTGTGAAAGAGAAATCCGTGAGGATAAAACCGTGACAGGGATACCGTGAGAGAGATCACCGTGAGGATGAGCCCGTGACAGGGATACCACGAAGAGAGAGAGATCACCGTGAGGATGAGCCCGTGACAGGGATACCACGAAGAGAGAGAGATCACCGTAAGGGTAGGGCCGTGTGGTGAAGTGGAAACAGCCGTGAGGATACAGTCGTAAAAGAAAAGCAACTAAAGATAAACCCCGATGAGAGACAGCCCTGCGTGAAGGAGAAAGTCAGCCGTGAGGGAGAACCCGTGACAGGGATGAAGCCGTGGAGAGACAGCCTTGTAAAGAAGGAGAAAGTCAACCGAAAGCTCACGGCTGAGATAAAAGAAGGAAACCGGTCAGACAGTCACCCGAAAGCTCACGCGAATGCTGAGATAAAAGAACAGGAAACCGTGATACAGTCCACCCAAAGTAATTGACGCGAGAAGAGAGACGTAATAGCTCAAGCTCACGATATATCTTTTTTGTTGAATTTAAGTTAAGTTTTTATATAGTTTTAGATTTAGAAATCTTAGGAATAAAATAATAATAATAAAAACTTAGGATAAAAAAAGGAATAAATAAATAATAAATAAAATAAAAGTAGGGACCAATGGTCCAAGGGATTTTAAATAAATAAAAGTAAGACTTTAAAATAAAATAAATAAAAATAAAAATAAAAACTTTATTAATAAACTCATAAAAGTCTTTATTAATAAAATCATAAAGATTTTATTAATAAGACTAAAATAAATATTTAATGAATTTATCATAAAGTGAAAAACCAAAAGCAAAAGTGGGACAAGGCCCTATAACAAAACATAATAATACATGGTCCAATGGTCTTTAATAAACTCCATAAAGTAGGAATCATTAGGGTCAAGTGAGCACACAAGTAAGAGTGCTAGGACCAAGTAAGAATAGGACCATGGGTCAACAATCACAAGATCAAAGTGGGCAAGCAACCAAAAACTTTTCTCTCTTAAGATACATAGTTTATATATTTTTGTCATCACTGTATAAGGGAGAAGATCCAAACGGATGGTGCAATCCTTTTGTCCTTAACACTGTTCCTAAGAGTTAGATACTAGGGACATCGTCAAGGGGTGGCCAGTCCCTTGAGAAACAACCTAGCAATAACCGATTAGGAGAGGGGACAACAATATCTTCCATTCTCAATGAATGGCTTTCAGCTCAAGGCTGAACCTCAGTCTTAGACTGGGACATGTTGATCAACCATCTGGTCCATGACCAGGATCTCCATTCTCCCAGAGAATGGTCCTCAGCCTCAAGCTGAGCATTCAGTCCTAGGCTGAATGTTGATCAACCATCTGCAGGACCTAGGAAGTCTCTGTCTCAACCTGCAGGATCTGCTTGGTCATCATGACCAAGAAACCGTCTGGTTCTAGACCAGAATACCCTAGAGACAAATAGGGGCCCTAGCCACATACTAGGGACTTTGCCATGGCATCAAATCTGCTTGGTCCTAGACCAAGAACCCCAGGAGACAGCTGGGGGCCCTAGGGTACCTTCTAGGGTCTTACTCATACTCTGCCTGGTTAACTTGACTAGGAACCCTAGTCAAATGACTAGGGTACCATTCTCTCTGAGAATGGGTCTCGCAGCTGCACTAAAATCAACAATAATGTCCCTTTCCGAATGATCACTCCAGGGGACGACTTACAAGCCTATTTTATTCCCGTAGGCTATAGTCGATGAAAAAGGGAATTAAATAATTATTTAATGTCAAATGGGGCAGAACCTAACATTAAAACTGACATTGAGTAATTATTTAATAAAGGGACTTTATAAGAAGTGACTATTTAATTAAAAGCGGGAAATGGTAAAAGTGGCCAAAAAGTATAAAAAGAACATAAAAGGGCAAAGTGACCCATTCTCTCATTTATTCATGATATATTCACTTTTCAAAAAAAGGAATTGGAGAGCTCTTGTGGCTTTTCTCTTGGGACAAAAACCCTAAGAGGGAAATCGATTTCGGTGGTGAAACTATCCACCCTGACTGATCAAGTTGAAGAGATCAAGCAGATTTCTCACCGGCATCCATTGTTGAAGATAGAGATACGACATTTTGGGCCAAGTCATGGTACATTTCAGAGTTTAGGAGTTGTTTGAGGAGGGCACACTTGTCAAAAAAGGGCATTCTCGTACTCACTGTTACTTGCAGTTGTTAAGCGACGCCTTGAGCCCTTGAGAGAGTCTTGGTTTTCTTATCCATTGTTGTCTTTGAGGGAGGGCGCACCAATGTGAGGGATTCAAGAGGGCGTAGTGCTCAGCCTTCATCATTTAAGTCATGGTCTTAGTTGGAGACAGTCTGCACCATTTCATAAGTTGTTTGTGGTACTAAAAGGGCACATCTCACTGTATAAGAAGTTTGCCATCAAGCTGCTGCCATATTACTGTTGCAAGGACCAAGATATAGAGTTGGGCACCTCACCTTACTCCCACAGGATGTCGGCAACATTACACAGTCAGATCGAGCTTCAAAGGGGGACTGTACAGTAGAAAGAAGAAGCTGCAAACTCACGGTCACCTACAGCAGTTGAGGGGGTCTTGTAGAGGGCTATATGCAACTGTTTGACTAAAGACTTGAACCAGATTAAATAGCATCAGCCAGCTAGTGAGGGAATAGTGCATTGTCAAAGGCCAAGCGTTGGGTGCCAAAGGATGTTGATTCATCACCAAACAGGGCAGCCCGCTGGTGATACTCCACGGATCTGCTAACAGTGGCTAAATCTGATTTATGTATCTCATTATGAACTGCTGTTATAACTGATAAAAGGTACAGCTACTTTCATATCTTTCTATGGTTTGTTTTGGCAATATTTACAATGCAAATACATGTTTTGAGATGTACGAATGTTAAGAACAATGAGATCTGAATTATAACAGTCCAGATAACCACATAAACACCAAAACAAACCCACCCTAAGCAGAGACCATTAAAGTGGTGAAACAGTGGTTACCGATGAAGTGTTGACAAAAAAAACAAACCAAAATACACGGCAGTTAACTCAGAAAAAATTAGTCCAGATCTGGTTGGGTCATTACAGTGGTATTAGAGCTGGCGATTCTGTCAGCCTGTGAGTTCCATGCACTTTTATGAATCTAAAGAACAATAGACATATCACCTACAGGAGAAGAAGGCAGAGGGGAAAACCTGTAGACATATTTTTATCATAATTCTAATTTCTGAGATGGGGATCGAGTAGAATCAGAAGAAGAGGAGCAGCTAGAAGCAGAAGAAGAAGAAGAAAATGGGGGACAGGAACGAGCCATTTGGGTGTAGAAGAAATGATACAAATAGAGAGGAGCCACAAGAGGGAAGTACCAAGAGCATTCTGAATGATTTACCAAGGGAGCAACAGCAGTTGGTTCAGCTCATGTCTCAGCTTATCGTGAATACTGAAGCAAACCAAAACGATGGGAGCAACAATGGCTCAGGAGGCACCAATGGACGTAATGGGCATCATGCAGAAGGAAGCAACACTAATATTCCCCTCCAGACCAACGGCATCTGTTACTTGCAGCTGTTAAGGGATGCCATGAGCCCTTGACGACATCTTGCTTTTCTTATCCATTGTTGTCTTTGAGGGAGGGTAAATCAATAGTTTGAAGGGCGCACTAGTGTGAGGGATTCAAGAGGGCATAGCACTCATCCTTCATCATTTAAGTCGTGGTCTTGTTTGGAGACAGTCTGCACCATTTCATAAGTTGTTTGTGGTACTAAGAGGGCACATCTCACTGTATAAGAAGGTTGCCATCTAGCTGCTGCCATATTACTGTTGTTTATGCTTGCAAAGAGACCAAGATATAGAGTGTTAAAGTTAATGCAGCTGCGAGAGCCATTCTCTGGGAGGATGGCACCCTAGTCAGTTAACTAGGGTTCCTAGTCAGTGAACCAGGCAAAGTAAGTCCCTAGAAGGTACCCTAGGGCCCCCAGCAGTCTACTGAAGTTCTTGGTCTGGGACCAAGCAGGTTGATGCCATGGCAAAGTACCTAGCATGTAGCTAGGGCCTCTATCTGTCTCTAGGGTATTCTGGTCTAGGACCAGACGGTTTCTTGGTCATGAGGACCAAGCAGAACCTACAGGCTGAGACAGAGACATCCTGGTCTGGCTGAGCATATTCTTGGTCTAAGACCAAACAACTCCTACATGTACATACCTGGTCAGTTAACCAAGTGGATGTTGGTCTGTTAACCAAGATGATGATGCCTGATGCCCTCCTCTCCTAGGTCTTCGATATGGTTGAGCTAGGTTGTTTCATCAAGGGACTGGCCACCCCTTGATGAAGTCACTAGCACTTGACCTCAGGAGTAGTCAGGAGGACCACAGGATCACATCATTCAGTGTGGACCTTCCTTATATGGTGATGATGAACTTTCAGTTATTGTATAGAACACTTGTACATTTGAGAGAGAGATAAAGGGGTTGTTCTCCCACCTTTATGTTACACCTTTGGTCTTATGGGTTGTCTTCCCACTTTGTTGTTCTTGGTCTTGTGGGTAAAAGGGTTGTCCTCCCACCTTGCGGTTACATCCTTGGTCTTAAGGGTGTGTACCCTTCCTTGATTTATGGTGGTTATCCTTGTGTTATCCTTGTCTTGTGTTGACCCCTCCTTGTTGTTCATTTGTGCTAGCGCCCCCCTAGAGCATGTCACCATACCCTTTGACTTGTCCTTGTTACCCACTTCTAAAGACATTATAATATTAAGTTATATTTTTATAATGGGTAACATTCATTATTTAAATAATGTCAACCTATCTTTTAGGAACCCTAAGTCATTGAAGATTTAGAAAGGAGATCCTTCTAAAAGTCTTTAAGGGGTTATAAATTCAAGTCTAAATCTTCATTGAGAAATCATCCAAGAAGATATATCTCAGCTCTAATTTATTTTGTTATATCTCAGAAGATATATCTAGGGTTTGATACTGCTCAAGTGGATGATGTCTAGGGTTTCATTGCTGCTACTACTTAGGCGTTGTATTATTTGTTGCTCCACAACTCAGGGATTGTTCCTCATGTGAGTCGTGAGTTGTTTTTCGGCCTGCTAAGGGGTTCGTTGCTATTGTAGACTGATTTAGGGTTGTACCTTGTCTGCGTGCACTGTTTTTGGACTGTTATATGCTTGTACCCCACCTACGTGGACTACCTTTGGCATGATAAAAAGCGTCGCTGCCCTTGGGCACCGTTTTGAGGGTTCCATCTGAAGGCCGCTGCTGATTGAAGACTATTATATGCCTGTACCCTGCCTACGTAGACTGTTTTAGGGCTTCCGTCCTCAGTGTTGACTGTTCTAAGGGAGGCCAAGTTTTGTTTGAGGGTACCATTGCCTTTTTGGTCTGCCCTAAGGGTGTTGAAGTCTATGTTAAGGTTGTCTAAGCCTGTAGGTGACCCCCGCCACCTTGCTAAAAGGTTGTTAGGGAAATCGCTGCTAGATTGAGGCCTGATGTGGCCTATAAGTGACCATCGTGACCTTGTTGGGAGGCTTCCAGCCCTGCTGCTGTTGGTTGAGGTTCGTTATGACCTGAAGGTGATCATCACTGCTTTGTTTAGAGGCTGTTAGGGAAGCCACTTCTATTTGGACTGTGTTTTGAGACTACCCTTGTTTAATAAGGACTGTTGTGAGGTGTCCTTCTCCCTTTGACTGTCTGGTTTAAAGTGTTGGATCTGATCTTGGTGGTTCTACAGTATTTTTCTAAACCTTTCCTACAACACTTTATCTCTCTCTCTCAGGTATGTACAAACCCTCATGTTAGGGTCAATTTTTGTCCCTGTTGTTGACTTGCCTCTGAGAGGCAAAGTCTATTCTAAAAGCTAAATTTCTTAGTATAAGGAAAGTCCCTACTCATCAAGTAATTTATCAGATCTGTTCTTTTATGTCGTTAGTTAGAACTCTTACTGTTGTTATAGTTTTGTCTAATTAATCTTACAACTGTTGTTGCTCTGCTGTTGTGCTTCAACTTTAACACATTGATCTTTGGGACTGTTAAAATTGAAAGAGATGAAAATTATGTTTTAATTTATTAGATCTAAATATTGTCTTGTTACAGCTGTACCACTTTGTTTCAAGTACTAGTTTAGAAATTTATTTTTGCATTAAAGTACAAAAAAAGTTTTAATTTTCTGCTTCAAACCCTAAAATAACCTATGTGGCACGAGTACCGCTGCCTACCCTTAGAAAGGGCGTACCCCGCGTTCCCACGTACCTGGGAGCTTTGGTGCTGGTACGAAACGCTCCAAAAGAGCCTGGAACTTCATCGGGTACTTGGGAGCTTTTCAGGTACTTCGCAGAAGTTAAATGGCAACCCCCGATACGAGTTCCTTAAGGTAGTTGTGACTGGGAGCTTGTGGAAGCTCCCAATCCATCGGGGAGCCTCTCAACGCTCCCACTTCATTGACCCAAACCATAAGCTAAAAGCCTAAAACAAATTCACGAGAAATAAGGAAAGGCGCCATTGCTGAGTGAGTCCATCACTGAGTGAGCCGAGTGCATTGTCGAGTGAGTCCATTTCTGAGTGGAGTCTGATTGCTGAGTGAGCCCGCGTTTTTGAGTCGACTCTGCATTTCCAAGCCTCGGTTTCATTGCTGGTTTCCATTTCTGAGTTGGGTTTCGGTTTCCATTGGTGAGTCAGTCATCTCAAAGAGTTTCGGTTTCCATTGCTGAGTGCATTCACCCAGCAGTTGTGTTGGTACATTCGCCCAGGAGATTTAGTTCGGATAGCTTTAGCCTTCAATTCAGCAGTGGGACGGCTTCAATCCGGCATTTGCCCAGGAACTTCAAGTTCAAAGAGCTACTACGATTTGGATACAGGTATAAAATTAAAAATTCTAAATGGTTCATACTTCATTGTTAATTTTTTATTTTTTTTCCTTTTATTTTTGGTATTTTAGTATTTTATTATTTAGCTTACAGATTTCAAAGCATTTCTTTTTCTACTATCTAGGATATAGGCATGCCGCATAGCATATCAATGATATACTAATTTATGTATCAATATGATTTGTGTGGTTTTTTTCATTTTTGTCTTTCAGATTGTCATTTGATTCTTTGAATCATTTAAGAAATATTAATAAATTTGTCATACATAATTTAAATTTAAATTTTAATTGACAATCTAAATTATAATTTATAATTTTATTTGATCTTTGACCATTATAGTTAACATTTAAAATTGGCAAAAAGTTAAAAATTAAACTTATAATTTATTAAATTTATGTTTTTTAATATATATTAAAATTTAATATATTATATTATTGCCGCTCCGAACTTGACGTTTCCTGTAAATTTGGGCGAAGCTTCTAGCCGTACCGGATACTCATGTCCACGTACCCCACGTACCTGCGTACCGGAAACTTGTGCAACATAGAAAATAAGTATAACCCTATTTTTAACATAGAGTTGGGAGCATCACCTTACTCCCACAAGCTGACGGCAACATTACACAGTCAGATCGACCTTCAAAGGAGAACTGTATAGTAGAAAGAAGAAGCTGCAAACTCACGGTCACCTACAGCAGTTGAGGGGGTCTTGTAGAGGACTGTACCTAACTGTTTGACTAAAGACTTGAACCAGATTAAATAGCATCAACCAGCTAGTGAGGGAATAGTGCATTGTCAAAGGCCAAGCGTTGGGTGCCAAAGGAGGTTGATTTATCACCAAACTAGACAGCCTACTTGTGATACTCCACGGATCTGCTAACAGTGGCTAAATCTGATTCATGCATCTCATTATTAACTGTTGTTATAACTGATAAAGATAGATACTTTCATATCTTTCTATAGTTTGTTTTGGCAATATGTACAAATGTTAAGAACAATGGGATATGAATTATAACAATGAGATCTGAATTATAACAGTCCAGATAACCACATAAACACAGCTAAAACAGACCCACCTAAGCAGGGAACATTAAAGTAACAGCAGTTATTCCCGAAGTGTTTGACAAAAACACCAAACAAAAATACAAGGTACCAAATGTAGGACTCGTCAACGTAAGCAAATTTTTTTTTTTTTTTATGCCGACAGATTAGCATAAAGGCTCCTAAATCTACATACTACATTCTTATATGTTAACACTTCATTTCGTAATTTCAATCGCAATTTAATATACTGAAAAGTATAAACATGTAAGGCTAGAAATAATACTACATTTACATTCCTGATTTACTGTCGTGAAGGAAAAATAATATAATAAAAACTTATTTCTTTTATACCAAACGAATTTTCTAAATACTCCCATATAACATTTATATACTTTCACATGTCAGATTTCTTTATCCCTTAAAAATTAGAAACTTTAAAATTTAACATTTGAAGTGTTTGATCCAAATATCGGCCTTCAAACTCACTCTAGACATAGGAACATCTAACACTCTTTTGCAGGCTGTATACTTTATGGTTTAAAGCAAATTATCATTTTTTAAGTATTTTCTTGCAAAAGTAACGAATACTAACCCACCACGCTCTACCGAAGTACCGAAAGGGAAAAGATACTCATGGTGTAGTAATTAGTGCATATTTTCATTTTTCAGTGTTTGCTTTAGCTCATTCAAAGTAACGAACCCGGCTGTGTATACCCGAAGTATGCTCTCGCCATCATATAAAGGGATTGCCTGAGTACATGGTGGATGATCAAAAAGGAGTTTCTCAGCCTTTACTAATTAGTCTCACAATTTGCAATTAACCTCCTCGAAAGACGAAAGTCCAATGCCTTGGTTTCACTTGATGTGGGCAAAGCTTACAAAGAAAGCAGGAACAACTAGAAAGTGAACGCAGGGCCCCGTCGGGCTACACCCTAGTTTGGTGTAGTGTTGGACATCCCCCTTTGATTCCATCTAGCACACATTTTCTTGCATAGGGCCACACTTGGTGAGTTGGGATATATTCCCAGTATCATTTTTGGTAAATCAAGAATCCCCCTCCACTCTAATCAACTCATCATTTTAATAATTAAAACTGACAAAGAAGCATTCGCAAAACATCTATACTACAACAACAATTTTATTTCCAACTCCATTTTTGGCACTGGTACTATTTTCAGTATTTTCAAGTCATGTGTTAAGTGATTATAATTACTTTGTTGTTCATTCAATTTCATATTTGCAAGTGATTCATTTCTTTCAGTTAATCTTGTCCAAAAACTACTAAACAACTTACTCATCCACCAAAGCTAATTAGCTCAATTAGCCTTAGCAACTTTTAGGGTCCACGCCCCTTGGCTTCATTAGGAGTTTTCCTAAACGGAGGAGTCGAGAATCAAGTGACAATACTTGACTCGAAACTTGCCCCCAAGGACACACTTAGTGACTTGAATATTTCTACCACCTAGGTGTGTGAAAGGCGGCAACAAGGGCCAAGCCTACTTGACTATGATCGGGCCTCAACAAAGAGAGCACAAACCACCCTCCTCCATCACATCATCAAATGCAAACAAATAGTACCTCAGTACATCATGCTCACAGAGTTTGTTGCTCAACCTTTTCAGCTCGAGACTATATTCAATCCTGTCACTCTCTTACACCGCCTTCGAAGCTTTGCCAACACGGTAAAGGGGCGTGATCAGTACCCATACTTGGCTTATCTCTCTTCAGAGGCCATTGTGTTAGCCAACCCTTTGGGTCGCTCTAGATGTTGGTTTGCAAGCATTGCGGATCTTTTAGCATTTGTCGGTATTGCGATGGACCAACTTCCTCCTTTTGGGTATTCCTTGAATGTGCTTGGTTACCTCTTACCTACTAGACAGGAGCTGAACAGAATCACTAGAGATGACATTTACAAATAGTTTGTGCAGGCCACTTGGATCAACCCTCTAGGAGGTTACGTCCCAAGATGGCCTTCTACGCTACACACTTCTTGGATCTAAGGGGCAGTCTTATTGTTCGGACCCCTTACACATTCACCATTTGTCACACGCTCTTCATATTCCTTTAGGCCAGTTCAAAGTGGGCTCTCACCGTCTCTGAGTAGATACTTATCACTAGCTCGACCAGTCAAACGAGATTTTCCAGGTATGTCACCTTCGAGAGGCTGAGACTGAGGAGCACGTCATCTTTCAGTGTCCTATTTACTACGAGATCCACGGGTAGTTTCATTCTATTTTTAGGGACCTTCTTCTCAACGAGCTCTAGAATTTGTCTAGATTTTTCAGATACTATGATCAAAGATGTCTAGCCTTATAATTACAGGAAGCCTTTCGCCTTCACTCCTCCACCCTTCAACGACATTCTCAATCGAGACCAGGCTCCATTCAGTGTATCACTTCCTTCTTTTCAGTGCGTCCTTCCTCTATGGGCACCAAGAGACAGACAGAGGATGGCACAAACCTTGACCACTCAATTAGGACACACAGACCACCTCTACCCCAATACCAACGATGAGGATAGTCTCGGCCCCATCACAATAAATGGACGACTTCTTCCAGGTTACAACATCAAGTACCCTCCTCCAGGCAGCAGCGCACTACTCATTCCAATTCTTCTTCTAGCTCTTCCTCCATACAAAGTACTCTCTTGAGATTCCTTTAGTCGACCTCGAATGGTAGGAGAGATACTCCTAGTGCTTCCAGTGGCCCATGACAGTTCCACCATCACCATTTTCGCACACTTCTTGGAAACACTCTCCTTCCTTGGATCAGCTCTCTCCATATCTCTCCTTGTATATATTCTTCTCTGAGATCATCTCTCCATTTATAGTATTGGGGTTTCATTCGAGTTCTGCTTTTTATCTTTTTTAGGAGCTACTTTTACGCTCTCACTTTGTATTGTTCTCATGGTACTACAAAATCCCATTGACCTACTTTTGTGGTCATTTGTTGGACATTAATAAAATTATCTTATCTTATCTTATCTAAATAGACAACACTTCACTATTCCATTCTTTGGACATTAGACTATTCAAATTTGTATCTCAAGATGTCCTTCATATGATTATGCCCTATGTCACCTAGTTCGAATTCGTGATCGAATTCGGCGACCTTGAAATTCGTCAAAAATTCGGCAATAAAAATATTGTCGATAAAATTCGGCATTAAATTCGGCAAGGCTATAAATCTTGAAAAATAAAAAAATATATGAATTTTTTTAATAAAATACAATCATTAAACATCTTGATCACCATCTAGGCTTCTAGCATCATAATCATCTATCATCTAGCATTAACACATAAATCATCCTTATCTAGATTAAGAGACTAGCATTCAGTATTCACACATTAATATGTATTCTCATTATCTAACAATAAGCATAAAATATTAAACACATTAAAATTTAAACACACATATAGTAATCAATATGATATATTTCAAAAACATTGCAAGTCTGCATCTTGTTCAAAATGTAAAAGCATGTCCATGAGATGAAACATAATATTAAAATGTTATACAAAATTTAGCGTCCAAAAAAAACTAGAAGTCTAGAACAAGAACACAAGCTATTCTTAGTGTTCCTGTGGCCTACTTGTTACATCAAACAAGTCTAAATCATCAAGAGCACTCGGGGGAGTGAAACCACTAGAAGCACGATCATTATCACCACTTTCTCTATCACTATCAAAGTCAAGATCATCTTGACCTCCTGATGCATCTGGAAGTGGAACAGACTCAAAACATGGAGTAGAATAATTGGATGAGTCTTTAGCCACATTGCTTAAAGCCAACTGCAAGTTGCTGCGGACATAAACAAGGTCTTCTAGCTTCCCAGATAACAACCTATTTCTTTTCTTGGACTGAATATGCTCAAAGGCACTCCAATTCCTTTCACAAGCTGATGCACTTGCTCCCTGGCTCAAGACACGAATTGCAAAATTTTGCAATTATGGGGCCCCGGGTGCATAAAAATCCCACCAAACTGTTGAATCAACATTACCCTTATCATGCTTTGCAGCAGCAGATCCAAATAAACCTTCTTCTAACCTGTATGCCCGAATCTGGGATCTAACCAAAGCTGCAACAGACTTATCTGGGTGCATCCTATCAATAGCCTCATAAAGGCCACTCATTACTTCTTCAACTTGATGTCTTGGAACCCCAAACAATCTAGGGTCCAAATAACATGCTGCTGCATGTAATGGGCTATGCAACATTTTCCATCTTTGATCAATTACCTCCCATATGTCTCGGTAATCAGCTTCCACATTATTGAAAGCAGTTGCAATCTTTTCCTTGCAACGATCCATGGCCTCATAAATGAAACCCATACAAGGTTTGTCACCATCAACCATGCGAAGCACCTCAACAATTGGACCACAAATTTTTAAAACTTTTTGAGCATTTTCCCAAAAGCCATGGTTGCTTAGCATTATCTCTTCGACATGCTTTCCCTTTGATTCTTTTGAAAGATGAGATGTCTCCCACTCATGAGTGCAAAAAATAGCTCTCATGCTTGCTTTTTCCTCAACAACTCTATTCAGATTAATGTAAAATGTGGCAAACCTTGTATCACAAGGCCTCAACAACTGTCTAGATGCAGTTTTCCTATATAGGCTCAAAGTGAGACGATGATTAATGATAAAGTTTGCAGCTGTTTTGGATTTTCGAATTGTCTCATTGATCCATGGAATTTTTGCTAAATCATGCAACAATAGATCCAAGCAGTGAGCTGCACATGGGGTCCAATAAATGGTATTATACTTCTCCATAATCATCTTTCCTGCACCGACACAATTTGAGGCATTGTTGGTGACAACTTGGACAACATTTTTCTCTCCAACTTTTTGAATTGCCTGATCCAAAATGTTGAAAATATACTCTGTTGTTTTCATATGATCCATTGCATCAACCACTTCAAAAAATATACCCCACGGGGACAAGAAACAAGCACATTAACCAATGGTCGATGACATGAATCCGACCATCCATCACTCAAAATTGTGCAACTTGTAGTGGTCCAAGACTCTTTAATATCTACCAACCTATTTGTCACTCTTTCCTTTGTTTTCCTTAACAAAGTGGTCCTTAAAGCCTCGGATCCAGGAGTAACATACCCCTTTCCATATGCAACAGCCTTGCTAATTGCAGCTTTAAAGTATGGGTTTCTTGCCACATTAAAAGGAATTGCACATGCGTAAAACATTTCAGCAAAAGCATTGTCCACTTCTTGTTTCTCTACAGGTTTCCAAAATGTATTTAATGTTGCTGTTCCACCTGTTTTTGATGGGGTGAAACTTGAGCCACATCCATTTGAGGTGAAACTAGGAGTGCTTTGTGAAGAAGACATAATGATCTCCCTCATAATTCGTTGCCTTTTAATTTCCTTTTTCCCCCTTTCTGCTTTTGATTTATCATAGTCTTTTCTCACAACATCCTTCTGCTCATCAGATATTCCTTGGCATCCATCCACACCACCTCCATTTCCATTAATGATAGAAAGAAGATGGTCCACTACTCTTGTTAATGTACCAGTGAATTTGTGCCCACATAACTGACATATAACCTCTGACCCTGTCCCTTCCTTCTTCACATATTGCCATGCCACAGCAGTAGATCTTTGAGGTGCCATTTGATTGATGTTTCTGCATTTGGTTTTTATGTTTTCAGCATTTGCAAGAGTGATATTTAAGTATAAAAACTATAACTAAATTAGATAATTGTATGTTAACTTTTTAGAATAACAAAGATCATTTGATAAATTTCTAAGACTTACCTGTGAAGTGACCCCGTGTTTGAAAGATGGGGCTAGACAGTGGACAGTGGGAGACTGGGAGTTTGGGACAGTGGCACGGAAAAATGGAAGCAACCGCAGTGCAATCTGCAGAAACCCCAGCTGGGCAGCGCCGCAGCAGTAGCAATGCAACTAGAAGTAGCCGCAAACTGGAAGCAATCCACTGTTGGTGCAAAAAATCGCGACCTCCAGAGCTGCGTGCAATCTGTAGAAACCCGAACTGGGCGGACAGTGGACTCCCGAGCTGGGCCGACAGTGGTCTCCGACTCTCCCGAGCTGCGACTTTGCAGAAACGAAATGAGCACTGAGCAAAGTGGACTCCCGATCTGGGCGACTCCCGAGCTGCGTGCACTCTGCAGAAAGCGAACGGGCGGAAGTGGAACTTCAACTCGACCTCACCGTGGACGATAGCACCAGTCGGAAAACCTAAATAACCTCTAAACAAACACAGGCCCAGCGTTAACGCGGGCTACGAGGCAAGGGTTTTCGTCGACGGGAAATAAAAAAGGCGATTCCGAAAACGATTTTCAACGATTTTCAACAGCCCGCGCCGATTTTAAACGATTAAATTCGCCTTAAAATTTGAATTCGAGTTCGCCATTAAATTCGCCATGAAATTCGGCGAATTTAATCGATTTAATTCGTGCCACCATTAAATTCGCCGAATTTCGAATTTTTTCCTTGAAAATCGCCGAATGCGGTGACACAGATTATGCCTAGCATGAAGGGACATTAACAGAGTAGGCATTAATGTATTGTGTGAGAAACACTTTACCAGTCTGCATAACTTCAGTGGAGGAAGCAAGCAGAGAATATCGAGACTTTTACCTTTTGCATGCAGGAAATTTTTTAATGCATAAGTGTGATTTTTTAATGTGGAAGTATAATTTTGCATGAAAAGAAAATTAGGGATTTGGAACCCTAAAAGGCACCGAAGCTTACAAAAGAGAGTAGAGGGATAAAGGTACACACACATCCAAGAATCAAAGATTGATTGAGAGGGTGCACAAGCGCACTTGAGAGAGGGGCACACTTCTTAAGCTAAGAGGGCAGGGAAAAGCAGGGGCGCACTTTCAGAGACTGAGAGGGGGGCGCATCATCCAAGGAGTGTGAGAGATCATCACACTGTATCTCATCATTAATTGATTGAGGGAGGGAAGGGGCCGCACTTCAGAGGGCCGAGAGGGCGCACTCCAGAGCATGGGCGCACTTATGTGGCAGAAGGGCACATTATTCAGCAGTCAGAGCAAAGCAATAAGAGGGGTGCACTTTTACAGTTGGGAGGACAAAAGAAGTAGAGGGTGCACTTCTTCAGGGAGAGAGAGGGAACCACTTCTTCCAAAGATTGGCAAAGGGCTAAGTCCATCAGACATTTCACAGTAGAGTAAAGGGAACATTCCTACAAAGCATCAGTTGCAACTATTGCAAAGCGTGGGTTTGCCCCACGAATCTAGCACACCTTCCAAGGCATCAGGTTTCTCTACTAATGAAATCTTTGATAGTAAAACATTATATTTTCTCTCTAGCTCAAGATTGAAGAAAGCCCTAGTTGTTGGTTTTCCCCATTAGCGTTTCTAGGGTAAATTATTGTGTTAAATTGTTGTGTGATTGGTTTCATGTTCTACTACGTAGTATAATCAATTAATGAGCTTCTGTATTACTATTCATAAAATCAGATCTGAGATTTTATTTCTATGTATGTATCTAGGAATTTTATTGCAACTAGTAATCAAAGTTTAAGCTCAGAGAAAATTTAACATGGTATCAGAGCCTTGTCTCTGAAAGAAACCAAGACAGTTTGCACAGTGATCTATAGGGTTATTTGATTCAGGAGGGTTTGAATCACATTTCATCAAATCTACAAGGTCATGGCGACAGGTCTGAGATTTGAAGATCGGTTGGATGGTGCAACCAACTCCAGTGCATGGAAGGAAAGAATCACTCTGCTGCTGGAAGAGCATGAGCTATGGGATATTGTCAAAGATCCTATTACTATTCCTACAGATGCAACAGATTTGGCCGCTCACAACAAGAGAAAGACGCATGCCTATGAGATGTGGGAAACATTGATGAAACTTTTCCAGAGTGGCAACGAGAACAGAAAGATGGTTCTACAGGAGAAGCTTCACAATATAAAGATGCTCAAAGATGAGCTTGTTGCATCATATCTCACCAGAGTTACACAAGTTCGAGATGAACTTGTTGTTGTGGGTGAGAAGATTCCAGAAGCAGTGATGGTCCGATTAGCCTTGAAAGGCTTTTCCAAACCCTGGGAGACTTTTGTTCATTGCATCGTTTCGAAAGAGAATCTTTCCAACTGGGCTAAACTGTGGGACCATTTCACTCAAGAGGAGTTGAGATTGGGATCCATCAGTCAGACCACAAGCATGGTGATGATGAGGAGAACGTTGCACTTGTGAGCAAAGGAAAGAGAAAAGGGAAGAAGGGTTCCTAAGGTGGAGCTATGAAAGACTTGAGCAAGGTCCGATGTTACGCATCTAACGAGTTTGGCCATTATGCAGGTCAATGTCCGAATAAAAAAAAGGGCAAGAAGGAGGAGGGACAAGTTGCAGCTTCAACTGAGGTGGATATGTTCACTGCAAAATTCGAGAAAGAATTCTCACTTGCCTCATTTTTTTGAGTTGTGGCAGTAATAGACTTGAGGTTGAGGTTGATAGGATGTGGATAGTTGACAGTAGGTCTTCTTGCCACGTGACCGAAATACGGGATGTATTCATCAACCTTTCGAAAACAGGTCCAGATTGTCACGTGGAGGTTGAAGAGGACACAGTTCATGTAGTAAAAGGAGTGGGACATGTTAGGTTCCAACTTGAGTTTGGGGAACTTCTGGAGGTGTCAGAGGTGCTCTTTGTTCTAGGGTTGAAAGATAACAAACTCTCAGTTCCAGCCTTAGAAGATGCGGGGTATGCAGTATTGTTCAAGAGTAGACATATATTTACCTATGTATTGGGAGTCAATTGAACCAGTGTTGCTAGATCATCGAAGGGATAAAAAGTACCTGGTGCGTGGACATCCTACGTTTGGAGGATCTAGATGGATATCAGATTCTACATCAGTGCATGAGGCAGAGGGAGAGCGAGATGCTCTGGAGATTGAGGTGGTACCAAGTATTCAATCTTCGATTCAGGGGAGTGAATGAGAGACGGCTTCTTCCAGATCTGGAAAGAGGGTCAGCTGATATGATTTGACATTGATGGAGGCTCAGATACGGGATGAGACATCTCGGAGCAAGAGAGGCAAGCACAAGTCTTCAGGATTAGTAGCAGAGCGAGCTTTAGAGTCAAAGGGAGCTTCTAGAGCAGATAGCGTGATGTGTCTAGAGAGGGATTTTGGTGGTGGACTTGTCAGAAGGACTTCCCTCGCTAAGAGGGAGTGTTGAGATTTGTATCTCGGGATGTCCTTCAAGTGATTATGCCTAGCATGAACGAACATTAACAGAGTAGGCATTAATGTATTGTGCAAGAAACACTTTACCAATCTACATGGATTCAATGGAGGAAGCATGTGGAGATTTTTGAGACTTTTACCTTTTGCATGCGGGAAATTTTTTAATGGAAAAGTGTAATTTTGCATGAAAAGAAAATTATGGATTTGGAACCCTAAAAGGCACCAAAGCTTATAAAAGAGACCAGAGGGTTAAAGGTACACACACATCCAAGAATTAGAGATTGATTGAGAGGGTACAAAGGCACACTTGAGAGAGGGGCGCACTTCTTTAGTTCAGAGGGCAAGGAGAAGCAGGGGCGCACTTTTAGAGATTGAGAGGGGGGCGCATCATTCAGGGAGTGTGAGAGATCATCACACTGTACCTCATCAGAGATTGATTGAGAGAGAGAGGGGCGCACTTTAGAGGGCAGAGACGACACACTCCAGAGCAGGGGCACACTTCTGTGGTAGAAGGGTGCATTCTTCAGCAATCAGAACAGAGGAGTAAGGGGTGCACTTCTTCAGTCGGGAGGACAATAGAAGCAAAGGGCACACTTCTGCAGGGACAGAGAGGGAACCACTTCTTCCAAAGGTTGGCAGAGGGCGCAATCATAGTTTTAAAAATCGGTGAAATCGGTTTGCTAACCGGCCGATTCACCGGTTTACTAGCTTTCCGGTTCAAACCCGTATCAAAATCGGTTCGGTGGACCGATTTCACCGATTCAAGCAATAAATCGGTCCGATTTGACCGGTTTGACCGATTTGACCGATTCAAGCAATAAATCGGTCCGATTTTTTACGTGGGCCCGTGTGTGGGTTTACAGCAGTAGTCATCAAATTGTTTGACAAAAGTCTTAGATTACACTTTTGTCAAAGTGTACCAAAAGCACTAAATATAACAACAGTAAACTCATATCCAAATCAGCCAGGATCTAGCAAGGGACAGTACAGCCATTTTCATTATATCTGGGCACTGGAAAAAGGCTGTTACAGCCATAAAACACTTGCAATCTGCTATGGTCATCTACAGGAGGCAGGTTCATCTATCTCCTTCAGATCTGAACTTGATGGTAGCCTACAGGTCAACAATCTTTTATGTAACAGATCTGAAATTGTTGGTTTATTCACTGTCACAACAGTTTGCATAAAGTGTTCTTTATTTCTGTCATTGTAATCCATGATTTTATATTGAATGCAAATCAATCTCCTTATGTGCCAAAGAGAAATAGTGCATTTATTGGGAAATGTTTGGTAAAAGTTCTGAGCCAAAGGAAAACAAAGATCCTATCAGCAAACCCAAAATTTCCTATCAGTAGTAAGAGGGAGACATTTCCAGGGTGTTAAGGCAGTTGTAGCCTAACTGTTTTCCAAAAGTCGTGAACCAGAAAATACCCTTATAGCAGCAGTATACTCAAACATATACCAACTGACAGTGAGGGGACTGTACAGTATATACATGAGCAGAGATTGGATATTTTGTTTCTAATGCTATGGAATCATGAATTAGAATCTTGAAAATGTTGTTTTTCTTAAAAAAAAAAATATTTTATGTATTTTTGAGCAAACCGATTCATTAAATTCAAATCGACCGATTTATGACCGATTCATTACCGATTCCGATTCCGATTCCGAGTTGACCCTAGACCGATTCCGAGTCCGATTTCGATTTTTCAAACTTTGGGCGCAATCCATCAGACATTTCAAAGCGTAGAGGGCGCATTCCTACAAAGCATGGGTTTGTCCCACAAATCTAACACGCCTTCCAAGGAATCAAGTTTCTCTACTTATGAAATCATTGGTTGTAAAACATTCTATTTTCCCTCTGGATCGAGATTGAAGAAAGCCCTAGTTGCTAGTTTTCCCCATTGGGGTTTCTGGGGTAAATTATTGTGTTAAATTGTGGTGTGATTGGTTTCTTGTTTCGTTGCATAGTAAAATCAGTTAATGAGCTTATGTGTTACTATTCATAAAATCAGATCTGAGATTTTATTTATGTGTATGTATATTGGAATTTTATTGGAACCAGTAATCAAAGTTTGAGCTCAGAGAAAATTTAACATAGACCACTACCTCAATCGCAAGCAAGGATATCCATGGTAGCTTGTCACCAATGACTCACTCTGATGCAATCATCTCTTGGTTAATATGTGATTTGGTACAATTATGCTTTGCTCTAACTCTTTGAACCTATTGGTTGTCACTAATTAAGTTGTTTGAACTTTGTATTGTTATGGTTGTTTATGGTGCACTTACTTTGAATTTTCTTCACTTAAGGCACACATTCACTTATTAAGTTATTTCCATTAATTCATTGTCACAATTATCTAAAGGATTTGATCCCAACCACTTAAAATTGTTATTTGAAACCTATCCTCGCTCTTGACTATTTATGGACAGCCCAAGAAGAAAAATTGTGTGCTGAGCGTCTTGGACTTTGTGCAAATTTATTAATTAGATGGCAGCATACAGCTTTTAGGGAGACCCTTTGAGACTTGAAAAGCACCAGTCAAAATGGAGAAGCATCTAACGGTGACATGGCTAGGTGGCCTATGATTATTAGGCAGGTTTGCTTGTGCAGATTTGTGTGATAACAAGAACAAAGGTAGAAAAAGAAAAAACTGTAAATCAAAGAAAGTAAGAAAAAAAAGAGCATAATGGAAAAGAAATAGAGGGTTTTCCTACGAAAAGTTGTAAAAGAGCAGCTGGGCATTATTCTCACAGTTTGCAGTGTTTCAATAAAGTAGTATCAGTAATTTCAATTATAGTAATTCCAATTGAGAAGTTTTGGCTTGTGTTTTCTGTTTTTCTTCTCTTGCCAGGAGATCTGACTGATATAGCAGAGTGTTTTTGTTGTTGGCTGCAACACATCATCTAGCTTAAGCAAATTTCCTCAACACATATATATTATATACATTGTCTGGACATTAAATGCTTCTCTCAATGGACAAATTCTTTGCAAGCATACAATCCACTGCACTAGATCTTTATTATTTTGAGTGCATAAAATCCACAAATTTTACAACTAAAGAGTCGGGAAATTTCATCAAGCATTGCAAACAATGGAGCCTATACTTACTCTCAAAGCTACTGCTGCTTTATGATGTTGTGCTTACTGTGTTTGTACAATTTTAGAGACTATGGTATCTTGCCGAGTGCTATTGGTGTCAAACAATGGTGTGTTCTTTCATTGACAAGTTCTGGATTATAGTATTATACATCAACAAGCAGAATATCCCAGGCTACAACATGTACAAGAGTTGTCTTCTTCATACTGTTTTGCTCCCCACTCTTCTAGTTGTAGATGGTGATTTCCTTCTATACTCCAATCCAAAAGGGATCTAAAGTCAAACAAGATTCAATATTTAGCAATAATAGAGTTAAAGGTTAAAACTAAATTAGGAAAAATTATCATTCAAGGTATCAACACCTATGGAGATGTATTTAAAATTTTAAAGTTTCATCTTTAGCCTTGAGGACCTCTGTTGCCCGAAGGTTAAAATTACCCACCACCTGTTCCTATTCCTGGATAGGAGTGTTGTTTTCGCAAACTTTGTCAAGCCCCTTGATATACTATTGATTAGACCAGATCATGACAAAAAGGTGCAGTGCAACATACAGAAAACAGAGGAGTAAACATTCCAAGATGATCATAAATTTCTATCACGTGTGAGTATTTCATAAGGAACTAACTAAACGACACAACTAACCTCCACAAACTATAAACATAAACATAGCTATGCATTTCATCACACTGACATATTCAACAATTCACCTTCAAACTATGGAATTATTATTCCCTGTGATCATTACATCATTACGCAGCAATTTCTCCAATAAGAGGAGCATTTGTCCCAAATACATTTCATTCTTTGTTAAAGGAGGTAGTAGCATTCTCAATGGGGAGCATATATTTATGTTTGTTGACACAAATGCAAGAAATGCATTTGCTTGTTGAACAGTTTCATACAAGTGCAATATAGAATGACAAAAACTAAACAATTAAAATATATATGAAATTCAAGAACTAGCTTCAACTCAAAGTATTCCAAGATATCAAAATAGATCGAATGAGTTTTAGTAAAGAAACAACTGGCCATATACATGGTAAAACTGAAAGAAAAAGTTGTATGAGCAGAAAAGCATGTATCAAAAAGCAGAAGCCTTGCGCACATCATGCAGATGATCATGGTGTCACAATGATTACAAATATGCATATTGCAGTACAACTTGGTCGATGCTGAATGCTTTAATTAAAGCACAGGATGTATTCCCATTTGAAGACTGTCGCTTACTTCTAAAGGTGGGACACAACATAATAAAAGGTCTCTGTCATGGGCTGTACTTCTTTGAGACTTTTGGCAAAACAGACAAACGTAAGATCAGAAAGAAAGCAAGTTTTTATTTCCCAAACCTTACTGCACAGATCTCGTCTTAGAAATGTACCAAGTGCACCCATTGCCCCATGCCGAATCGCTGCTGCAACCTAAACAGTCATATATTTTGATCAGAGTAAACACACATAAACATGCTAGACAATACCAGTATCCTTGTTTTGATATATCGTTTCTATCCATCTTTTATGTTTCTCTTTTAATTTAGGCATTTTATGTTTTGATATATTGAGATTATCGATTCTTCACATCAACAATTTTGCAGAAACAATAAGCTAAAAGCAGCAACAAGTTCTACTTTCAAATAGAAAAATCTGATGAGACTTATTACCTTTCCAATATGCCACACTAAACAGGGAAGAAGTAATCCACCAATGGTCTGTAACGCATGTGGTCGCCACCAGATGCTCAATTCATCCATCTCAAATAATTTATCCAGTAACTGTAGAAAAATGAAATGTAAAGACAAGCTAAAACAAAATAGCCTTTCGATGTGTATTGCAAGCAAGCACTAAATGACTACACTTCTTAGATCTAATGAATGCCATAAGAAAAAAACACATCAAGTATTGAACTCAAATCAAATTCTCGTAAGATTTAGTTTCACAATGCAAATGTTTCTCTGTGGCATTTTAAGAGAATCGAAACCAGGATACAAGAAAAAAGGCAGCAGACTTGAAACAAATAAGAAATAATCAAGAACTGATCAACTGTCTATGCATTCTGATTAGAGTGAAGAAGAGGAAGATATAGCCCAGAAAATAAAAGTATCATGATAAACCAATGTTACAAATATCGGCACGGTGCGGAAATCGGCAGGGTCCAAGAAACATCGTTTCGGGATATCTCGGCAGAACATCGGCAAAAATCGGCAAAAAATCCGCAAACTTAAAAAACACAAAAATATTTTTTTTTTTTCAATTTTTTAAACATCTAAAGCAACAATAACATCAAATAAACACATTGCCACATGAATATGGAAAGAAAACCCATATATAAGATATATATATATAGATGTCTAGTCTCTAATATTAAAACACAAAATTAAATTGTTATACAAATTTTAAAACACGATATAAAATGTTATACACATTTTAAAATGTTAATATTAAAACATAATTTTAAACCATAGAGTTATAATGTTATACAAATTTCAGCATAAAAAAAAGCTAGAACGAGAACCATCACGAATTTCAGCCTCGCCACGAACCGTCGAACAGTTGGACCAACATCAATAATTAGGAGGTTTCGAGTGCTTCTGAAAGAGAGCCTGATATCAATGTCGGCAAAGCTTTACTGTAAATTGTAGTTTCGGCAAGCCAAGCGTCAGGCGAATTAGCGATGGCTAGCAAGGCGGCTACAAGTTTCAGCTTTCACCTCACGGTTTCACAGTACACCTCAATCAACTACTCAACAGAAACCGCGGGCTAGGGTTTCCATTTCCCTATAACGAATTAATTCGATTTTTAAAGAACTGAAATGAAATAACTCGATTTTTCAGATGAATTGAAACAAATTCCCGTGGGCTTTAAAAGTCAAAAACGGACATTTTTAACCCTGTCCCAAAATCGCGAGTCGACGGCGATATCTCGGCGATTTTTCTGACAAATATCGGCGATTTTTCGGGCAAATATCGGCGCAATTTTTTGGCTGATTTTCCTTGAAAAATCGGGGCCTCCAAAAAATCGTGATTTTTAGGCATAGCGCGAAAAATTGGTTGATATTTGTAACTATGTGATAAACCCTAGAAAATATTTATTGAAGAACATATATATAGCAGATCCCAAAATAACATTTGCACATTAGCTTCTACAAACAGAAGGATCATAACGAGTGGCAAAAAGGAAAGAGTGTTATGGACCCAAGAAATCTTCAATTGCATTATCTTCTGCTGAGCCTGTTTGTACTAGAAATTGTCCCTAGACTACAGAGGAGCAAGCTAGCACAATCTCAACAATACAAGCATGAAATAGGGTTTTATTTTTGTAGTTTATTGGTTTGAGTGTTTCATAATCAAGAAAGTAATCATTCATTCAAAACAAGTACAAACTCATACAGAAACTAAATCATGCAAGACATTAAAGGAAAGAGATACTTAACACTTCAAAGATTAAATATAAGCCAATCCATTCATAAACACAGTACTGGTTCTTCCACAATACATGAGCACTCCATGATTAAAACATTAAGCAAAGAATGAAATCACTAACTATGGGATCACACTGATCAGAAAAAAAAAAACAGTAAACAAGATAATAATGGCTTAAAGATATATATTCCAATCTCGATCTTTCAAAAACTTACATGAGAGATATGTATATGACTTTGAAAATGTATCAAAGCTTTCACTGTATAGTCTTCCTTGATCCAAAAATCCAACCTCTTACCAGAGAAGTTTCTTCCTTTCATCCTTTTTCAAAGGTAGAGTAGTTCCCTAACTACCTTCTAGGTTGAGCTTGAAGCAGTTACATCAATTAATTACATGCTAACTAGAATCTTTAAAGACGGTTAACCAAAAAATAACAAATCGAACTATGAGAAACTTGGCGAATTTTCTGAAAAATGGGTCTCACAAATGCCTTCATATCTCTTAATCCATGACACATGTGCGAAAACT
Organism: Larix kaempferi; assembly: GCA_027924585.1. NCBI lineage: Eukaryota > Viridiplantae > Streptophyta > Pinopsida > Pinales > Pinaceae > Larix > Larix kaempferi. Next base: position 12,530,287 of record BSBM01000350.1, on the reverse strand, counting down.
GAGAGAGGTTTTTTTAACTGAGCCCATGGTGAACAAAAACCTCTCTTGGTTTTTTAAAATCCCTTTCCAATTGATCGGAAGACGTGCCGAAAATTTGTGACTAAAACAGTAAAATATTAAACATTTTAAACCCTGAAAAATAGGCCACAAAGATGAATTCGAATCTTTCAAACGATGACATCTGTTACAAAACTGAGATAGGTTTTTGTGAATGAATCCGTGATGGACAAAAACCTCTTTGGGATTTCTGAAATTCATCTCCATAGCCACATAATCCGTGCTCAACTACAATGACCAAAACAGGGAAAAACAGGGCAGTTTAGTTCTAGCTGCTTCAGGATTTGAACCAGCAACCTTTCCATTATTTCATCTTCAGAAATGTGCTCATGTTCATCTCCAATCGTGTTCTCTTGCTCTTCATCATCAGTGTTTTTGGATTCTTCCTGTAGATCTGCTTTCAGAGAACTACCTTGTTCTAAAGCTTCAGCCACATCCCTTTGGAATTTTTTTAATAAAACAAGACTGTTTATTGGGCAAGATTTCTTCACATGATCAATCTGTTTGCTGGTAAACCATGACCAGAATAGGATCCCATTCACTTATCTCCACTCTGGCTTCAAACTGAAGGGTATTGAACTCAACAACATTATTAATAAGGTTCTGAGTGAAGGAATGAGACACTTTGACATCAAAACTTGTGATCCTTTCAAAGAAAATGAAACAATCTGCTGCCCTAAACAACTCTGCACAATCTGTAAATTTCGTGGCCCAACTGGTGTCTATGGCCTCAAACCTATTGATTTTTCCACTCTTTCCCATATCTGCAATGTTCTCAACTCTGGAATTTGAAATCCCCAAATTTGAGACCGTGGCATCTTAAACCCTGAAATTACTAATGGTAATCACAATAAGTTCATACATGTGTCATAATGAGGAGAACAGGTGTCTAGAAGCTCCTCTTCCATCATCAAATGTATCATCTATGTCCTTCCATCATAGATCCACTAATCTTCATAATTTTGGGATTCCTGCAGCGCACCAGTGTATAGAATTTTGGGGTTGCACTGCGGGAATCACTCAATGCACAATTTTGACAAGTAAACTCAAATGTATAGATTAGACTTTGGATAAAAGCTTTAGAAAATACTTAGGTAAGTATTTTAAAAGATTTTGAAATGAAATATAACCTACATAAGCCACTCTGGGTAAAGCAATCAAAATCATAACTACAAAATAGAAATTAGAAAACAATCAAAATGACTTTAAAAATCAAAATGAAATAAGAGAAAAAGAGAAAATAAAGTAAAAATATTAAAGACAAACACACAAAAACTAGAGACAATTCTAGTGTTAACAGAGCCCAAAGATCAAGGTGCAACCATGGCTAGTCAAGAGGCAATGTGGCTAAGAAGGCTACTCAATGAATAGGATCTTCCTCCAAATGAAGCTACCACACCTTATTGTGACAACAAGCATTTATTGTGACAACAAGCACTGTTCAATTGACAAAGAATCTGATTTCCCATGCAAGGTCAAAGCATGTCAAAATTCATCATTACATGAGGAAAAGTTGCAAGGGAAAGTCAAATTAACATATTACAAGAAAGAGGAACAAATTGCCCATGTCTTCACCAAGTGACTAAGTGATGCCAAGCTTGTGAAGCTTCGTAATATGTTGGGGATGAGAAAGACTAGCATTAATGGAGGAAAGCTTGAGACTCATTGCATGTGGAACGAGAAAGATATTAATATGTTTTTAGTTTTTTTTTCATCATAAATGCACCTTAAATTATCCTCACATTATTATTGTAGGTGCAGAAGCACTTTTTACACATATAATGGTGCCTTTATTTATTAACATATAAATCTATTTACCTTACTAGACTTTGGTATTCCATTATAAACACTCACATGGCATCATACCTTAGTGTGAAGATGAAAACACTAGTGTGCCACTGAGTGGGGAAGTGAAAGTGACAATATGTTGGGGTTTATTTTCAAGGCAAAGAAGATCATTCTCCCAGTAAGATATGGAAATCTCATTAGGTGCAAGTAGCCATCACCAATGCTGCCCTGTGCATGCTATCATAGATGCGTTTGTTATCATTATTTTAGTTGGTATCTTTGGTGTCAGTGTTGTAAGACTCATAAATTCATCAGCAAGTTTGTTTACTTCTCATTGTTAGTTATATGAAAATGCTTGGAAATATTTGCACTTTCTTGTTCGAATGCACATTTTTCTAAGTCTTTTGTATGGTTTACATCGGTACCTTTTAATTCTCTTGTGCAAGTTCTCTGTGATATTTTGGCAGGTTATCTAAGTTGGAGGATGTGGCAAGCCTGTTAGCATTGCCTCTTCTCAAGCAAATCCAAAAGGAAGCTTAGTCCCTCTTGATCCCTATAACAACCCTCATGTATGCATATTGTGGAATATTTATAATAAAATGTAATAATTAATAAAAGGGAATATATAATGAAATGTAAAATAATAAATAAAAGGGGTAAATAATATAATGGGGAATATGAAAGAAAAATGAGAGAAAACAAATTGCATTAAAATAAATTAAGAAAAATGGGAAGAGGGGGAGATAAAAGGAGGAGAAGAAGAAGAGGGGGAATTTTTTGTCTTTTGGGCATTTTGGAATGAGAGCTCTGGAGGAGCCAAGAAAGAGGAAAGCAAGATAGCACTGGCATAGGGTTAATTGTTGGGGGCTCGGGGGCCTCAGCCATTGGTTGGGGGTTGGTTGGGTGGAGAGTCATCCCCCCACCTTCAGTTGCACACATTGGAGTTGTCAAAATAATGGTAGCTGCTAGGTCATCTAATCAGGTATGGCTCCTTAATTTTCAATAGTATAATTTCTGTTATTATTGATTAGATCCACTTTCTTTTGTCAGATCTTCTATGCATGTTGTTCTTTGTTTGTTAGTGGGATTTATATGAGTTACAAATTATTAGATCCACCGATTGCTATATGTTTTCATTTGCATGTTGGTTCTTTGTCCTATTATAGATTTATATGAATTTTGTGAGTCTTACAATCCCACTTCAAAGGAGACTCCATCCACCCGACTTTTATGCCCAAAACCTTGGTTCTTCGTTTCCGTTTCAATCTTCCAATTCTCTTCTTGGTTACTGTTTCTATTTTTCCATTTAGATCTATATTCCAAAGTTAGAGCAAAAGTAGATCTAAATTTAAGTGCTAGAAGTTATTGTGCTTTAAAAGTTTATTTCAAATCTAGTACAAGTAAATACTTTTCCTTATGCAAGTTTATTATGAAAACCTAAAGAGCTTAAAGAGAAGTATTTTGTTTAAGGCTTACAAGTTTATCTATCAATTAGTGCATTGGATTTGCTTGCCATCTCTTGAGGCAAGTAAAGATCCTAAGGGATTAGCTTTTTAGCTCTTCCCCTTAGTTATTTCATGTTCTTTTTTCATTCTTTTTACTTAGAAATTTTTTAGTAAATTTTGTAGGCTTTCCCAAAACACTCTTAAAGTGTTTTTGGGGGTTTTTACTAATCTTTAGCTTTCTGGTTTTCAGATTTTAGTGAGCAGGTAGAGAAACATTCTAGCTAATTTTTCGGAATCCAGAACATTCAAGATGTTCTAGACCCTTTCTTGTGCCTTCTGATATCTTTTTGAACCATTGTAAGCCATTTGGATCCTCAATTATAAAGGGCCAGCAGCTTTCCCAAGAAGAAAAAGTGATTGTAATAAAGATAGTAAGAAGAGTAAGCAAGCTACCCAATGCTTGCATCCCATCCCCCTTGGGGGATTTGTGTGGTCTCCTGTCATGCCGTGAATTTTTTTTACTTTTAGTTTTAGTTTAGTTTTTCTTCAGTAACAATCAATTAAACCACTCATTCACACACACAACTTAAATTAGTTTGCTTAATTCATATTTTGTAATTTGTTTTGTTCGCAACCTTTAAAATAAATCCCACACTTTCCCGAAGTACTATACCAGTCGAAAGGGCTTGTCCAAGTAAGTGATGCATGGAAAAGTTATTCATGGTTTAGTTAGTTAAGCAACTAATCTAAAATTTAATAAAAGAATAAAGGCTCTTTCCCTTGTGTGCTCTGGACCTCTGTGGCCTGTCCAACAAGTTGGTCAAACCAGAAAGGGATTGGAGTGACTAGTTTAATAGGACAATCCACTTAAGAATTCGGGAGGTTGCAATAAGAGCTTGCTATAGAGTCAGGAGGCTTCCCAAAGCAGACTGAATATCTCGCCTTGTTGGACACTTGGCATAGTTGCTTCTGCACTCAATTCAAGGGGATGGGTTCTTGGTGGGCCACACCAAGAATAAACCCACTAATCACCATCACCATGAATAATAAAATTTACCAAGAACACTCGCACAACATTGTCTTTGTATTAGCATTTAAATTGGCATTGGTCTTACTTTTGAATATCTTTTGATGTTGAATGTCAATGCTTTAATGATGATGATGCATTATGAATGCTATAAAGATTAAAGTTGTTATGTTCTTGTGTTTTTTCTAACTCCTAGATCTTTTAGCTTTTGTTTGATAGAGTAAAAGCCTTAGATTCTTTTCCATAGGGACCACCCCCCTTGACTTCACTAGGAGTAAGCCTAGACGAAGGAGTCGAGTTTTCAGGTGACAGCACTTGACTTTGACTTGCCCCAAGGACGCACCAAGCGACTTGAAGATTTCTACCGCATTACCCCAGGTGCATATCCAGGCAGCAACAGGACCCATCATGGAAGCGGATCCCCTGGAAAAGGAAAAAGATCTTGAGCCCATGAAATGAATCCCATGGAAAATGAAACGGAAACTAAAACTTTGAAACGAATCCCAAAACTTCCAATTCTTTTTTTACCACTAATCCCCTAAAAAATTTTGTTAATGAAAATACTCCATAACCATAAATGCCTAAAAGGGATAAAACCTAAATCCCATTCTCGATCAAGGTTTAATCTATCCTTTATGTGAAGATCTTCTCTTGATGTCTAATATCAACATTTAATTTATTATTATAATTTATGGCCAAGGTATATTGTCAAGGTCTAATCTATCCTTATGTCCTACATTGTTGCTCACGTCACCCACATTGTTATTTAGTCCCAACCTTCAAAAAACACAACTTTATTCATTGTTGATATGGACATGTGAATGTGGCTCAAAAAATATTGTTATAACCCACTTCATGCTCACGCTGAACTGGCCTTCAAAATTATCAACTATCAATAATGGTTATATCATATCAAATTAGCAATTATGGTACATAGATGGCTAATAGTAATATGCATGAGAATTGTCTTTTATGGTTATAAATTATAGACTTATGGTTCTAATGTTGTGATTCATAAACGCTTTTGATTCTTAAATATGAACTTTTTTAAATTGTACAAGTATTTTACGCCGATAGGTGTTATTGTCTCCACATTTGTGGAATGGAGGTAGATCTCCAAAAATCCTAGATTCTCAAAGATTCTTCATCATTGTTTTATTGGGAGTGTGAGATTTTAAAATGTGTTTTTGCTGTTAGTTTTTACCACCCACGCACTCCCACATGTCTTTGCGTGGATGTGCACTGCATAACTAGCAGGACAAGGTGAAATTCGATGAAATGAAATTGGATTTCACAACCTATGCCTTCCCATATGTCTTTGCATGGATGTGATGTACCAACTTAGGATTTGGCACAAAAACTCAAGTCTTCTCGAATTTAAACAAAACAGTGATTGTGGAAGCTAGAATTGCTAGAGATGGGCAAGGTCAAAGACTATGGATGGATGAAATGTTCTGATATGAGTTTATACCTCTACACAATGTACTGAGACCATTTATTTTTCAAGAACAGCCCGGCTGAACTCTACTCCAATGCTCCTGGGGTTCTCAGCATATGCAGACTAGTATGAGTAGGGAAAATTGACTAAGGGGAGGAAAAGGTTGTTGCAGACATCAGAGAGGCTAATAATCATTCATTTACAGTCATTGAATCATAAAATAACATTTCAGAAAGTTATATGCAGATCTGGGTAAGCATAATAACAAAACTAGTAAAATAGCAATTCAGGACAGCTCAACTAGTTTGACTTCTAGACTCCCAAACAATGCTTAAAGGTAATCTAATTTATGAAACAGTGGTTGGATCATGACATATGATATGTTAGCTAACTACAGGAACTCGAATGACTTCATTTGGACCTTTACTCATTGACTTATGAACCATTCATTGAAAGCTAGTCAAAATCTAGCTAAATCTAGCAAGGGTGCATAAATTGGAGAAGAAATCAGAGTTCTGTAATTTGTATTGAAGTTACTGATATCAGAACATTACATACGATGTTATTACATCAGAAATAGGCCATGATGCCTCTCAGAAGATGATCTCCTCTTGCACATAAGAAACTAGCTATAGAATAGAAGAAAGAAGAAGAATTCGATCTCTGACTTTGGTGAAGATGATTCTGAAATTCTGATTCGACCTGGTCAGCTTCAGTGCCTGCAGAAAGCTGGGGCACATCTCAATGCTTGACTAGGGCCACACCTCCCAAATCTTGGATGCACAAATACATTCATAAACTTTCTCACACTAGCAAAAGATGTGAAATGGAGTTGGAATCCTTCTTTTTATAGAATTCGTGTTGACCTGTTGAGCAAGTTACTTGGCTTGGTGACCTGTGAGAATAGATCACCCATGAGTGGACATACTTTCATTGCTTTGCTTGCTTTGCTTTTCTTTTCTTTTCTTTGGCTTTCCTTCTTTTTCCTCTTTTTCTAACTTTCCTTCTTTTCTGAACGTTCCTGCTTTTCATAATTTCCTGCTTTCTGTATTTATGTTGTTTTTCCTGAAATATTCATCTTTTCTCATTTTTGGACTCTAGTGCTTACTTGACTTCTACTCCAAGTAATTTGTCCAACCTTATCCACTAATTCGAATTGGTGGAACAATTTCTCCATTTATTCAGCATAACAAATAAAAATATTAATTGCACCAATAATATTAAATGCTCCATAATTATTTATTCCAAGTAGGTAGCAAACTATGGATAAATTTAAATGCACACTCATAATTAATTAATTGCCTCATCTTAACCCCTCATTAATTAATTAATTCAATCTGTCACTAGGATCCATGGGGTTCGACCTTCTTCATGGTGCTGACAGAATGGGAACATGACAGTGCATGTGGAGTTGGAGTTTGTGTCGTTGTTGTCATTGTTGTTTCCTTTACCCTCCTCGTCTTCGTTCTTCTACTCTCGTTCTCGGACCATTTCCACCTGAAATCTGAATGGTATTGTTGCTGATGTTGTTTTTTGTATTTATCCATTAGCACGTCCACAAGGAAATTTTCAAACCAAGGTTTGGGTTGCAGAGCGGCAAAGGGATTTGAACGGCCGAGATCAAGATGTGGGGAACAAATGCTGTGTTAAAACAAGAGCACCACATATATCCCTATCGACATTCATCAACCGCGAGTTATGCGGTGTGCTAGTTATATTTTTTCTGTACTTGTCGTTTACCTGGCATAACTAGATGCTAGCTTTTGGGATCCATATCTATACCTATAGAGGACGCAAGAAACTTCCTCACATCTTCCTGAGGATTCATTCATTGCTATATTTGGCCTACTAGAGTGTGTCCCCCTTGAGACCTTACCTACCATTTTTACATTCCTTTGACATGAGTTGACTTGAATTTATGGTGGGCTACTATTTATGGTAAATTTTGACTTATGGAGGAGATATTATTCCTAGACCTAGGGTGCACTTTCTGAGGAACCTGCTTAAGCAAATTGGTGGACCTGATCATTTGCTATTTCTAGCCTAGAGAGGTGCTCCTTCCTTTGAGGGAGATTTTACCATATTTACAATGTGTTATACCCTTTAATATTTGGATCTAGCTGCCTTTCTATTTTAGGCTGGTGATGTGTTATTCCTATCTCACACTTGAGCAATGTTTACAAGTGGCTTATTTCTTGGAAATTCTCCTTCTTAGCCTTCGACTTCCCCTATAATTCTTTAACACATGCACTATACATGAAACTATTTATGGTATAGAGGCCATTCATTACAGGTTGAAGGCTATACTTTAGAAAAGGGAACACTCTAAAGAGGATTATCATGGGCATGGTATTGTGCCATCTTCATCACCTGACATGTTCATGAGCTAGGGTGCACTTGAGGATCTTTTCTCAGAATGAACATGAGTTATTTGATCTCTTGGAGATGGAGTGTTTCTCTTGGAAGCTTTCTAGAGTTACTTTAGAGATTCAGTGCTTTTCTACTAGTATTTGTACTATACATTTGGATCTTTCTATTGATGATCCATCTCTGTTACTGGTTATCTCTTCTCTTATAAATCACTGTATAAACAAGTGAAGAAGACATCAAGGCTTTCCTCTTTCCTTCCTTGTTTCTTTATTCTCCTGGGGAGCTTGTGATTGAGAGTTAGCAGTAGAGCACAGGACTCGTTGAATTAGTCCATAGTTATTGTTGCAATTGCTTCTGAATGCACGTGATGTGGAGGGGAAGAATATTTGCTTCCCTGAGATATTTGAGAGTGATTGGTGTGTTCCTACTTGTCTGGGAACTTGTTCTTTGTACAACCCTTTGCAATAGAGATTTCTCAACTACAATCTTGGCAGCCATTAGTTGCATTCAATTTTGTCAGAAATTATATTATTCTTAGACTCTTGCTTTTATTCCATGCTTGACCAGAAATTGAGTAGGAATCAATAATTTCTTGTGCACTACATGCTTTCTTTTCATTCATTTTCAAGTCCACATATTGCACTAGTCAATTTACGAGATTGTTTAACCATTTAAAATAAGTAAATCAAATAAATTTACTCAATATCTGTGCACTCCAACATCTAGCTCATATAGAATAGGCATTTGTTGTATGCCTTTCCTTCACTTTTTGTCAAATTGAAAATTTATCCTGCTGGTTTCTTAACCTGTTTTGGCAGAAAGGGGAAGAAGTTCCACTTCTCCCTCAATTCGTGTGCATAAGAAAATACATAAAACCCAAAAACAGCATTTAATGGCCACTTTTCTGTAGAAAAAACAGCAACAAAAAACTTGCTGTTTATCACTATTAGTATTTTTACACAGTAAAGTTGTAAACAGTAGAGTTTTATCTTGGTTGCATTGGTTTTCAGGCCCAATTTTAGTGACTGTTTGTTGCATCAATTTCTGTGTTTCCAGCAACTAGAGTGGTTTTCTGTTTGATATCCCGTACAATTTTAGCACACAACAGCAAAGTAACTTTTCCCTTTTGATTTATAGTTTAGTGTGCATCATTTTCCATGCACTTTAGATTGCTTTCCACTTTTACCTATTCTTAGTTCTATTCAATTTCCACAGAACAACAGCTTGTTTTATCAATTGGATGTAATATTTAGCATTGCTGAGTTCGATTTGAGGTACTAATTCCCATTGTTGATTTGCAGTTGACATCGTAGATCACTTAGGGATATTCCCCCCCCACAATGTTAGCATGCACTAACTTCAAAGCAACAATAACCAAGTGAAATGACATTGTCTTGTTTCCTGTATTTCTCCAAACTCCACTTATGTTTTGCAGGACAAGAATTTCCAAGGGATAAAAAGTATCATTGTATTTCATTACTCATTTGAATCTTTGATGTTCACATAGCACTAATCAGTTTCACAATCTTTTAAATATTATAAATTCAATGAGAAATACAATGGTGTTTAAACTTTAATGAATCATGATTGTTAGAACTTAGAAAGTTAGAACTCACATCATAAATGCTAATGTGAATAGTCATTTCATGCTTTAATTGCTTATGTTTGTGAATTATTACTGTTTTTCAAATATTCATATTTTAAATTTTTTTAGGAGGTGGGACAGAGCCCTTTATGTCAGGGAACCTGGCAATTCCTAAACGTTGGTAGGATGTCTCCACATCACATAGGTGTGTTTCCCCATTCACCCTCCCCCCCCAGCATCCAGAAACTTAGTGGACCATTGGTTTTAACTATCCAACAGAGAAAAGGACACTAACAATAAAAATAAAGACCCAAACATAATTTACAGAAAACATTATATCTTAGAAAGTATTCAGAGGAAAAAAATCAGAGTTGACATTGCAGAATGACCTCATTTTTATAGAAAGTGGCCCAATACAAACCAGGAAACCCAAGAGCAAGGATTCACAAAACAAAAAGAAAGAAATCCGTTATGTTGGTGCTGTAGCATTGTGAGGTGTCCTCATGACAAAAAAACAGCCATGAACCCCCGGAAAGTTCTAGAAAGGAAACCCACGAAAAGTTCTAGAAACAAAACCCCCCGAGAAAGTTCTAGAAAGTCCCGGAAAGCATGGAAATAGAAAATTAAGGTATAAATAAGAAGGATGCCTATCTCATTTGCAACATCAAGAAATTCGCTCTGCTTTCCAAGACAAATATGCAGTTGAGGAAGAGAAGGATGCAGCAGCAGAAGAAGACTATTTTCTGGGTTTAATATCTTTGGGTTTATCTTCTTCTTATATCCGATGTACTTGTATCTTGAATCTCTGAATAAGAAAGGTTGGCTGGGTTTTTCCCAAGTTTGGGTTTTTCCCAAGTTTGGGTTTTCCCAAGATAAAATCTTTGTGTCTCTTTGTCTCTGTGCATGGTTATTCTTTTTGTGATCTTTATTTGTTCTTGAAGCAAATAATTGAAATTATACTGCTATTATAAAACTCTAACATGGTATCATAGCAGTGTTGAAAGAAGCCATTGTCAAAAACTAGGGCTTCCAATTTCAAAGGTTTCCAACCACAGATTTGATCCGGAAAGAGTGTTCTGGAACTTGCCTTAGGAGGATGCAATCATTTGTGGAAGCAAATTTCTCAATTTCCAAACTGCAAATTTTGACCTTCTTCTACTAGGGTTTCTGGATCAGGTTTCAGTTTCCAGCCTATAGTCAAGATGAACAGTGTCGAAGTTGAAAATAGACTTGATGGGGCTTCGAACTTCTATTCATGGAATTCTAGAGTACTCATCATCTTAGAAGAGAATGATCTTCTAAAATTTGCAGAAGAAGAAGCATCAGAACCAGAACCAGAACCAAAGAAATCATCAGGGAAGAAGAATGATGCTAAGGCAAGAAGGATCCTAATAGATTTTGTCAAAAATCACTTGATACCTCAGATCTCCCAGAAGAAGATAGCCAAAGGAATGTTTGATGTCTTGAAGAAGATATTTGAGAATAGCAATGTCAACAGAGCACTTGCCTTAAGACAACAACTCTCAAATGTCAAGATGACTAGAGCAGATTCAGTTGCATCTTACTTCATGAAGATTTTTGAACTAAAGGCTCAGTTGGGCACCATTGGAGAGATAGTTGTAGGGAGAGAGCTTGTCATGATGACCTTCAATGGTCTTCCCCATTCTTGGGAACCATTCATTCAGAGCAATAGTGGGTGATCCAAATTGCCCAAGTTTGAATAGTTATGGGAAAATTGCATTCCATAGGAGTCTAGACTTGCAACTAGAAACAATTTGTCATAACCGTATGATGTAGAAAATCAAGCCCTTATTGCTCATGCAAAGAAAAGAAAGGGAAGAAAGTTTGGAAGACCAGCCCAACTTCATATCAGGAACAAAAGAAGAAGGATCTTTCTCACATCCAATGTTACAAGTGTGACAAGTTTGGTTACTATGCTGTAGATTGTCCTCAAAGAAAGAGAGGGAAGCAACATGCATCAACAGCTCGTGTCGATGAGGAACCTCCACCAAAAAAGGCAAAACCTAATGAGATGACAACATAATATTTCCTTTGATTTTTTATTGTAATTGGGCCATTTTCTCTGGTATGGGAGTCTAACAAATTTCTTTTTTTTTCTATCATTATTGTAATTGGGCCATTTTCCTTGGTAAGCAAGCCCAAAAGAATTCATTCAATTTTTTTATGTTAAATATGATGATATCATTAAGTCGGGGAAAGTTTCATGACTCAAAAGAAGATACATATGAGGCGAGAAGTACTGCTTCCATGACAAAGGGAGCAATCATAGAGCCTTAAGATAAATGGGAAGATGTCCCATGTTTGCAGATTTTTGTACTTGATGAGTTTGAGCTTCAAAAGGAGCAGAGATGCAAGTTGTTTCAGCGCAGGATACACAGTTGTAGAGGGATATGACTCTCCAAATGCAGAGGGAGCAGCTACAGTGGATGTGATGCTTGAAGACAGATGTGATGTTTACATCAGGCGGACATTCTTCCAGTATTCTCCATGTGATTTGGCTAGGGTTGAATGGCCTGGAGGCAGGGCTGTATCTTCTCCTGAACACCCTGTGACAAGTGGAAATATTGACTCTTGCATGATGAGTAGTGTTGATGCATCGAGCAATCCCTCAGTATTAGCCATGTGACTTGGCTAGGGGTGAATAGCTCAGGGCAGGACAATGCCTTCTTCCGGACATCCTGTGACGGGGTGGGAAGATTAGTCCACAATTGCACACACTATCCTCCTAGAGGTTGAGCATCAAGCATTTCCTAGTGTTGGCAATGAGACTTGGCTAGGGGTGGGTCAATTGGCACAGTGCCTTTTCTCGAACACCCTGTGATGGGGTGTGTTGCCGCCTGGATGCACACCTAGGAAAACGCGGCAGAAATCTTCAAGCCGCTCGGTATGGACTTGGGGGCAAGTCAGAGTTAAGAGTTCTCACTCGAAACTTAACTCCTACGTCTAGGATTACTCCTAGCGAAGCCGAGGGGGGTGGACCCTAAAAAGGAAAAAATCTAAGGTGTGTACTGATTCATCTAAATAAGAGAAAAAACAACTGATCTAGGAGTTAATTAAAGGAAAGAAAAAAAATCGTCCAACTGTGAGAGCAATAAAAATTGAAATTCAACAGCATATAGCATCCATCATCATCATTTTGCATACATAAATTGAACAAAAGAATAAACAACAAGACCAATGCCCAATATAAAAGATGCAAAAAACTGAAAATAGTGCTTTGGAGTGCTTTGTTGTGTCATGTAAGTATTGCGAGTGTCTCAATTGGTAAATTTTATTATTAAGGGTGATGGTAATTAGTGGATTTTTTCTTGGTTTTGGCCCACTAAAACATTCCTTCTCAACCTGAGCGCATAAGCAGCTTTACCAAGTGTCCAACGAGGAGAGGACGAACCTCATTAATGAGTATCCCCCTGACTCTGTGGTAATCACTCTCTGCGACCTCCCGAGTTTTTTAAGACTAGCTTATGTGGATTTTCATATTAATCTAATGCTTACCTTCCTTTCTAGTTGACCAACCGATCGGACTGTGCTGCAGTGGTCCAAAGCATACGAGAAGATACGTGTTGGTTTATTTTAAACGAAATTTAGAATTTTTTACTGGACTAATCTAATTCCAAGAGTCTCTTTTCTGGTTGAATTCCATTACTCGAGCAAGCTCTTTCATGGCACCGTACTTCGGGAAAGCAAGGATAAAATTACTCAAAAGCTAGAAATTGTTACAAAAATGTAAAAAGCTAAGTCTCGAGTGCGCTTGTGGCTCGTCGTTGAAACGGATCCAACAAGGTAAATTTTATTCCTAGTTTGATTTTATATTAGTTGCGAAAAAAAAATCCAAACTAAAAATAACAGACCACAAAAATGGAGTCGACACAGTTCCTTCCTAGGGTGATGGGGGTTTGGGCGTTGGTAGCCCACTTGCTCTTTTATTACGCTTATTATAAAGCTCCTTTTCTTCAGGAATGCCTCTTATCCTTTATAACAGAGGATTCAGTAGGCTTACAATGTTTTTTGGAAAAGGTTGCTCGTAGAGAAAGGTGTCTGGAATGTTTTTAAAGCTTCCGATCTTGAAAATTCGGCCAGCACGCCTTTCTATCTGCTCATAAAGAACAGAAAACCAGCAAGCAAATGTTAGTGGAAAACACCCAAAAACACTTTAAGAGTGCTTTGGGACAACCTAGAAAAATACTTGAAAATTTTCTAAGTGTTAAGAACAAAAGGAAAGCGAGAATTAACCACTGAAACAAGCTAAAAAGTTAATTCAATGGGATCTTTGCTTGCCTCATTTAAGATGGCAAGCAAATGTGAGCACTCTAATTGCTAGATTCAGATTTAAATTCAAAACTAAGCATTCTTCTTCAAATTTTAAGATAAGCAATTATGATAACTTTGAAAAATGCTTAAATAACAATATCTAGACTAGGAATGATAAGAACTTGTAAAATAAACTAGATCTTAAAGCAACTAAAACACTAGATCTACTTATGATTGAATCAAAGAAGTATAGATCTATTATTCTAATTGCATAAAGTAACCGGAACAAGAAAAGGGATGAAAGAGAGAGGGAGATAAGAAAGGGCTTTTGATCTTGAGAAGAGGCTTTGGGGATTTCCGGTGGAGAACTGAGGGGCTTAATCTACAAAAAAGTGTTAGAAAATTAAGGAAGCAAGCAAGATCCTCCACTAATCCACTTGAGATAACCTGCAAATCACATCAACTTGAACACACAGGATCAAATCTAGACATAGACATATAAGAAATCGAATTTATAATGCTCATAAACAAATGAAACATCAAACTTAGATCTCTACACATGCATATATAAAATATTAAAACAATAGAACTATTGCCTAACCTTCCTTATCGATATTGATCCTTACAATAAGCTAGATTTAGATGCAAGAGAAAGACAAGCAGCTCAAATACATGTTACCTCAATGAAAATCATGATATTCATCCACTCATCAAAGAACTACACCAAGCTTGACCTCCAAAGTCTACTTTATTCTCATAAATAAAATAAGCAATTACAATAGCAAGCTCTCAATCTCAAACTCCAACTAGTCAAATGAAGGATGAGAGGCTTGCTTAAATAGAAAAAATGAGAAAGGGGGGACACTTAGTCATGGAGAGAATCAAGCCATTACTTGTGGCTTGATGGAGGGGATTGATTCCTCCAATCTAGGGATTGACTCCTCAAGAGATGCGCCCTTCTAATATGGCTGCCATGATTCCTTATTCATAGCTGCCATCAAAAGTGCGCCCCCCACCCTAATCTAGTGAATGTGCCCCTCTATAGTGGAATGCACCCCTTTATTATGAGGATTTGATTCCTCAACTAACTCCATCAAATCAGCCCCAAAACTCCTAAGATTTAGCACCCAATCACTAGAAAACAAGATTCATCCCATTTCCCTAATAAGTGGGATTCCCAATTTTGACTTTATGAAGTCTTTTTTGGCCATTTATTGGGTCTTTTTTACTTTTCCGAGAGAAAATCACCTTAAGTGATAAATAATCATGAATTTTTCCCTCAAAGTGGGTTTAGGGGTAAAGTGGGTGCTTTGAGTGTGAAAACGAGCACCCCCATGGAAAAATTGGCCCCTAAACCACACTTTTACAACATTTTTTATTTTTTTAATCAAACCATTAAAAAATGGCTTAATTTTACGGGATAATTTTATTTTTCAGAAACATAAGAAAAACACCTAGGGGACTTAGCACATGTCCATATGACTCTATTCTAGTGTCTAGCATGTTCATATACATTGACCCATGGACTTTAATAACCTCCTAAGGCCTAACCAGCACGTCAGGCATTCCAGCTTTGGAGGGGCAGGAGAAAAACTCAAAAATTATGCCCTGCTTAAACGCAAAACATAATTAATAAGTAAAAAAACTCCTTGGAATACCTAACTTGATTGACAAGTCCTAGGAAGCCAAGTCCTTTACATAAATATACCATGCTAGCACACTTTATTACAAACCCCGCGGAGCATGAACATGTGAAGAAAGAATTAAAAAAGGGCCCTGAAAAAGCACTGATGGACTTCAAAACATGGATAAGAACACGTAACATGTTCATACTTTGCCCGCTCACTTGAAAGTCCAACTAAGTACAACTTAGCTAGTAACAGGGTGGAGAGATTAGCTCCTGAGATGACTCAAAACGAGGCAGTGTCTTCTCTCGGATATCCTGTGATGGGGTGGAGAGTATAGTTCCTAAGAATGCTCGGAGCGAGGCAGTGCCTTCTCTCAGACACCCTATGACGGGGTGGGGAGATTAGTCCCTAGATGCTCACTCATGCAAGTGCATGGGTTTAGCCATGAGACTTAACGAAGAGACCTTGAAACCATCAACCTAAGCTCGTGATAAAATTTCCTTGAGATGATTCGTTGAAGACAAGTCATGGCGTCAAGCCTTTGAAGAAACCCAAAACGAGCAAGAAGAATACCTCCCTCATTGAGAGGGATGATTGTAGCATCGGTAAGACATTCTCCCTGAGACAAGGAGAATGATATGACTCTCCTAGAGAGGGAGAGAGGAAACTGGTAGTTCTATGGTCCTCCTCGATGGACTGAGCTGAGTTCTATGATTATTTATGCATCTTTGAGTTTGACCTCTGCCTACTGTCTTGGAAGATTGAGCCATTCCTTTCAAGTTTCCTTCACACAATGGCTACCTGAAATCTAGTTAATAGCAATCTTAACTTGTTGATTTTTTACATTTATTGAAAAAAGATGAATTATAAAACTTTAACACTTTTTCACCTGTATAGTAGCTACTCTGTTCATTCTCGAAACTATGTTCGTTGCTGCTAGACAAGGCCGCGGGCGTAGCTGTTGCATGTGCTCTATTCACACGCCTCTGCCCTACACTGCTCTATTCACGTGCCTCTGCCCTAATGTGCCTCTGCCCCGAGCTATGTGTTGCTGCAACAGCTGCTGTAGCTGCTGCATGGCTTCAACAAATGGGCAGTTACACCCTCACGACCTCACTTCTCCACTCCACCGGCAAGATCTCAGCAAGCAACCACGAGTTACGATCTCGGCAACAGTCACGATCTCGGCAACCACGAGTTACAATCTCGGCAATAGTCACGATCTCAGCAACCACGAGCTCTATTCTCCACGGGCACAAAAGCTCTCGCAAATCGGCAACAAAGAAAGAGCCCGAAAAGAAGAAAGCCCATGTTTTAATCCGCGGGAGTGAACTTTTGACAGGACACATGTTTAGAAATTGTGACACAATTATAGCACGTGTGCGACACATGCCGAATCGTGTCACGATTTCTGGACACATAAATTTTTGAGTCAGACTCGTAATAAGGGCACGTGTCGTGTCCAACACGTGGAATACATGACACAATCCCTCTTTTGACGTGTCATGTTACTTAGGTTACAACCCAAGGAATTTTTTCACATATGGGAGATTAGCATCACAAGTAGGAGAGAGTTACTATGGCCTTCAATAAGAGGAACAAAACCATTTAGAGACAGTTCTACAGCATGCAAATGCAGAAAGGACAACTAAAGTTCCCACTAACCACTAGGAAAACATCAGAATTCAAAACATTTAGTTTGATTCTAAATTCAGTCAAAGCGTAAAAGATGCCATCCCTCCTTATACTTTACAGACATATGGGTTAGATATCATAGGACTGAGAAAAAAAGACTACTGCAATTTTAATAAGCCACTAGTCTGCAACTCAATACACACTAAGCTATATTTAGAGTGTAGTCTCTCCCCCAATTTGCCATTTTTCTGAAAAGGCTTTGAATAGACAATAAAAATAAGGAAGCAACATGGAAAATTCAACTAAGAATCCACATAAAACGTACCTCTACAAAACGTAATCGAAGTGCAGGATCCTTCTCTGGATTCAAGCAATCAGAAAATACTTGCAGCAATGTCCCCAGATATGGACCCACCTACATGGTGCAATATTTGAAATTTGTCACTTCAAATGAGAAGCATGGTAAATCATTACATAAAATAGCAGATATGGCAGATAAGAATCGGTAAAAATTATCAGTAACTCTTACACAATTTCCAGCATTTTTAAGAAATGCTTGAAAGAGATATCCTCCAGATGAACTCCCTGTCCATTCAGAATACCCAGCTGTAACAACTCTAAGAAGAGCTTCCGTATGCCTTGCATACAATTCTTTTCCAGAAACCAACCCAAGCACCCAGGAAAGATTATTCATCAACAGAGCAGCACGCTGCTGTATTTGTCTATCATCATCAAGGGACTGAAGCTGGAAACATAAAAATAGTCAAGATTATGACTATGACTTCAAATGTCTCCAAAACTAAAAATCAACTCATTATCCAATTCTATTAGATTTCCATTCAGTCATAAGCAATCCAACATTAACGAAAGTAGAATGCATGTAATGCACATACATTTGTCAGCAAAACCTTTTTCCAGTTTTATTCTACTCTTAAACTTCCATTCCTATAGAAACATAAAACAATATGGCCAATCGTGGATCATCTCAAAGGGTGTATCAACACTGAACCGTTTGAAATTAAATCTCAACATGATATAATACGAAGTAATCAGTCTCCTATTCAGGTTAGACCAATAAAGTGATGCCCATACTCAATTGTGCATTTAGCTTCCTTGTCAGAAAATATTAAAGCTTACAAATAATATGCTTTCAAATTGTATCCCTAAAAGACACCCACTATTGTAAACACATACGACCACAAATGCATGTTTAAGTGCAAAACGACTTTCCATGCTTCCAAAATGCTACAAAACTGATTATCCCAAACCTACTTCACAAATTCCTGATTCCAGGGATGTCCATCCCATGCCCATCCCCAACATATATGATATATCCATCCTATGCATCATATCAATTGCTATAAAATAAATCCTCTATGTGGGATCAATTAGTTGAAGGCTAAAAGGACAAACCTGAAGCAACAATATCGATAATTCCAAACATGATGGCATGCATAATGCTCCTCCTTTCTCTATCAGATTTTCCAATACTGCTAGTAACTGCCAACAATCATAGAAAATACCCAAAGTACAAACAGTCTATTACAAAAAGCTCCATGAAATCCACAACTAATCAATAAGCTATTACAAATATTATAAAAGAAATAAGGTTATTCGGTAGAAAAATAATAATAAGGAAAATCGCAATTCCTTTGATTCAGATAATTTATTTCACCTGTTGTTTTATTGCAGGATGATCACTGAACCCCAAGTTTGCATAACAAAGCTGTTTGCTTATCTGCAAAAGCAGCAGCTACATATTAAATTTAAATAATGTCTTTGTCTGTTGGGCCATTGATTAATCATATTGCAAAGCAAGCATAATTGAATGAGTCACATAACACTGATGCTCATTGTGCTTTGTCAGTTCCCTTGTGATTGTTGTTTTTGTGATGCCCTTTAAATTGCAAGCTTAGGAAAATTCAAAGCAGCATATCCCTTGTTGAAGATTTTGTTCCAATTAATCAACTATGTCTATCTAAATATAAATAGCATGGTGGAACCTTCAAGGCAAAAATCAGTCTAGGATAAATTCCAGACTCATTGTGAATGCTTTCAAATACACAGATGAAAAGTTATTCACTGATAAATTTCTATCCATCAACATATCTTCAACACTGCAGGAAATTATTTTAACTTTGCTTTCTTATGGTTCTGAATTAAGTAAACTAGAATAGCAACAATGGTTGAAGCTCATGTCCAGACCTATCATCATGTACATAGATAATTCTGCGTTGACGCTCAAAAGAGGCACTCATTGGTGTGACGTATTCTGTAAATTAATATGTGAACACAAAGGGCAGCAATAAACACTCACATAAAAGAGCAAAATGCAAGAAAGATATCATCGAACTGTATGAATGCTGTACACTCTCCATTCATTAGATTTTATAAAAGTACAGAGAATCCAAGAATGCAGTGATTCAGACATCAATCAAGTAATGAATGCAAAAGTAGGTGGACAGACAGAGTGATAGACTCACATATGATTATAATTTGTCTCCTTAACTCAGAGATTACAGATACAAATGTGCACTTACGTTAAAATACCACCTGTCATCTACTAAATCTCACCATCTCCTTTCTGCTTAGAGGAAATTGTCCCAAATTGTAGCTATGTGATAATCAATTATAACAATAATACTAGAAACTATGAAAATAAGAGAGAATGGTGCACACAGTAATGTGATTCATTATGAAAGAAGTAATAAAATTAAATACACCATTCAAACATAGTGGATTTAACTCCCCAAAGCTATGGGAGTGTGTCTAAATCTCTAACAATTTAATTAACTTTTAACATGATTTGGGCCTAAGTTACATTTTGACTTTTACTATTAATTTCATAAAGTTGGAAATAGTCATCACATCTTTAACACTTCCCCCTTAATAATTAGCTTGTTAACTTTCACATCAATCTTGTCCTTGAATAATGGTTTGATGAATGTATCAACCAACTAAGAAGGACAAACCAAAATCTTCACCAACCAGGGGGGCACTCCAACCTATTGAACTCCCACTCCAACCTGTTGAACTCCTATGCCTTCAAAGGTTCTTCCTAAAGAGGATTTTTCAGCATTTGACAATCCAGTTCAGTTTGAATCAATCAATCTTATCAAGTTGAACTCATTATTCTTGACAGATTGTCAGTCATTATTTTACGATGGAGAAGTAACAACTACACAAATTTCCCACCCTATTTTTCTTCTTTGTTGCTACTCCCAATGACCTTCTTAGCACTGAAGGTCCTTCTTCCTCTTCTTCATGTAGTTGGTTGTCCTCCTCTTCTTCATCTTCTTGTTATTGTTTTCGTCCTTCTTCATTTACTACGTCTTGTTCTTCTTGATATTGTCCTGGTCATTGTCCTCTTCTTCTTCATCTTCTTGTTAATGTTTTGGTCCTTCATTTACTACATGTTGTTCTTCTTGATATTGTCCTGGTCATTGTTTCTCATGACTCGTCTTCATGTTGCTCTTCTTTTTTATTGTACTAGTCCTTTCTCTATTGCTCTTGTCATTGTTCTTCCACCGGTTCTTTATCCCTCCTCCTGTAGGTGATAACTAGCTTCCTAATTACAAGATTCAAGATTCTAGTGAAATATTAGTTCTAAATTTCTAATGTTTTCATCACTTTTGTCATCAATGATTTAAATCTCTTTTATTGCACTTCATCAAATGCTACATCCCTACTAACTATTAACCTTCGCTCAATAGGATCATAAAATTTATAAGCTTTCGATACGTCACTATAGCCAATAAAAATACATTTTTTTCTGAGCACATCAGCTTGACATCCAAACGCTTTGAAGTATAGAGCAAGAGGTATTCCACCTAATCATACCTCTTAAAGGGTTTTTCCTTCGACCAATTTGGTCCATGACTTGATCAACACGTAAAAAGTTGTGTTGACAACATCAGCCCAAAAGGTATTGGGCAATCCCTTTCCTTTCAACATGCACCTAGCCATTTCAACTATGGTGCAACATTTTGTTCAACCACCCATTTTTGTTTGTTGTTTTGTTACACCATATACTTTACAATATTTGTAAAAATCACCAAAGATGTATTCACCACACTTGTTAGTTCT
This sequence comes from Larix kaempferi, assembly GCA_027924585.1. Lineage (NCBI taxonomy): Eukaryota > Viridiplantae > Streptophyta > Pinopsida > Pinales > Pinaceae > Larix > Larix kaempferi. The sequence goes on along the minus strand of BSBM01000350.1, from coordinate 12,508,956 downwards.
AAGGCCCCTTACTTTTCTACCTAGCTGGAGATTTACTTAACTTTTAAACATCTCAAAACATCAAAGCTCATCTAATTTGTTTTTCATGAAATAAATCCAAATTTTTCAAGAAAAATCATCAGCAACCATCAAGAAATACCTTGCTCTATCAAGTGTTTCAGTTGTGGCATCAAACCACAAATCATTGTAAACAAGATCCAATGATCTCAATGCTCTCCATGCTACCCCTTTGGAACCTTATCTTAGTGCTACTTGACCACAAGGCATCCTTCACGAACTGCATTGTCTCACTAAATTGGTGGGAATTCTCTATCCATTTGTTTCTGATGCAAATGGTAAAGATATGCAACATTTTGGTGACCATACCTTTCGTGCCAAATTATATCAAATGAATTTCAATCAACCACCACCAAGGCCTCTTAAATGACAAGATGGAATCCAACTTATACAAACCACCAACTCGTATTCCACTTGTCAAAGGCTCTAACAGCGTCACATGTCTCATACACGGCTCTCTCTAGCGATAGGTCTCTAATGGCTTCAGACAAGCACGCCATATTCTTGTGGGTTTGGTTCATATGATTGCTCCCTACCTTGGGATATGTACATTGTAGTATCATTGACATCTCCCACTTCTCCACTCTCGGGAAGGTCATTCTTCTAGGGGAGTTCCAAACTTGTACAAAAAACTTATAGGCATCCTTAAATGACAAATCCCAAAATGCACTTTGCCTCTAGGAGATAGAGTCGAAAATCATGGGCATTCACGGGAATTCTGACAACAGGATCAAACCACTTACAATTTAAGCAAGACACCTTTTACAACTCAGCAAATCCCATATTTGCAATGTTGTAAAACTCGGTTGACTCGGACTCGGACTTAGCCGAGTTGACCGAATCGACCCTAGACCGAACTGAGTCGACAGATAAATTGGGTCAGGGGGCGAGTTATATACTCACTCGATCAAGTTATGGACTAACTCGAGCGAGTTATAGACTGACCAATTGACCCAGGCGAGTTATTAACTGACTCGAGCAAGTTACCCGATCCAGTGTTTTTTGTGGGTCTGCAACTCAACAGGTAAACGAAAACGATTTTTTTTTTAATTTCTATCTAAATCCTACCGTAACCCTAACCCCATCCTCCTATAAAACAATGCCCCCACCTCTCTAGTTGCCATCGTGATCATAATCAGTCATGACAACGTCGACAAAATTCTCAAAAGTATGCATGCATGCAAAAGTGAGATGCATGCAACTCAACTGAGAAATAGAAGAGAAAAGTGACTTAGGTATACGGCATGCAATGTCAAGGTTATAAAAGAAAGATAAAGTGAGTTACTCGGTATCTATTGTTATGGTTTATCACTGAGATTCGTGTTAAGAGCTCTGAGAGCCATGTAGGGTTTAGGGCACACAACCCTAGCCAACAAGTTGGGTTCGATGTTGAAATCTATACATCCTAACCAACTTTAATGGATAGATTACCTAGATCTATCATCATGCTTCAAGGAAGATAGAGATTATTGGAGTTTGGATCAGAGGTTGAACTTATTGAAGATAAGGCGCATTCCTCCAGAATTGGAGCAGCCATTCACTTCCCAACTGCTTCTTGATTTATGATTAAATTTGTGGGTATCATTGCTATTGAGGAGAGGAACCTCCATTCGAGCTTCATTGTGGAGAAAGGCAATATTATTGAACAGAGATTTAATTGATGCATAGCAGGGCGTGTTCTAGTGGCTGCTAGTTGGGGTGCACTCACCTTTAGAAGACTGAATACAAGGAAAGGCGTCCAACAGACTCCTTTCTATGGCAGAAAACTCATTGTGATTAGGGAGGACGCATATATGGTGAAGACCTATCATTCAAAGCGTGGGCCAGATCTGATATTATAAACAGATCTCTCTTGAAACTAAGGCGTGGACAGTCATTCCCGGCCAAGGAAGGAAGGCGTGTTAAATTATTAATTAATGGGTGACTCTACAGTTGAATTGTAGCAGCCACGTTCCATTTCTAGGGCTGAATACTCGTTGGAAGCATTGCCTTTGGTGATCAAGAAATCTCTAAGCTGGACTCTCAAGTCGTGAACAACAAATCTGATTGGAGAAGTGCGTGAATCCCTTGTGGACTGTCATATAGCAGATATCTAATCCAGAGAAGTCGTGGGACCATGCAGAAATTGTGATCCTCTTAGGTGAAGGATGCATGCATGCCAAAAGGGCGTAATCTGTTCATAAACACCATTTCCTCTCTGCTGGGTGTTAAGAGAACTCTCAGCACTTCCACATCAGCCTCAAGAATTCACTAAAATCGTGACAGCCATCTTCAAATCAGAGATCTTGACTCTACAGGTCAGAATTAATGTATGTCTGATATTTAAATTATTACGGGACAGTTTGAAGCAATTTATAATTATTTGTGATAGAATAATTCCATCATTGATATCCTGGGGTATTAGAAGCTTGTGAGCTAATAAATGTATGAGATCTTATTGTTAACTTTATGTGCAATTACCTGGGGTAAACAAATATTTAAGATCAATACTGCCCAAACACAATCAGTCACATAAACCAGAGACGGGGAAGCACATGCGGGTGGTCTCCATTGATTGGGATATTACAGTGGTAGGAGTCAAATAAAACTAGCAGCTACCAGAAATAGAAAGGAAAATACATATATAGCAGACAATTCCTACTCGGAATCTTACAATGATTGGGGTGATTAGATATCAAATCAATCAACTCAAATCAGATCCCTTTGATTGCTCATGCACTCGCCCTTCATCTCTAGTGGTGCTTGCACCCTCCCTCTTCCTCATTGTGCTATTTAAGCGAGGCCCTTCCACTCATTCAAAGATGGAAGGTGGAACCTCTGCTCTCATGTATAATTGTATTGTTGAATCTTTTGATGAATAAAAGGCTTTGGAGGTCTATTACGGTGTCTTTGGCTCAAGTTTGATGATCATTGTCTCATGTGCTTTCTAAGGTAACTGTAGAGATTTTTGCTTTTGCTTTCTTTGTCAATCATTAGCCTTGGAAGCGTTAGTATTAATCGATAGGAGTGAGTAAAAGTAGTTTCTTTTCTCATGTAAAAAATGCTTATGTTTAAGATAGGGAATTAGCATGCTTAATAGTTTTTATGTATGCTCTTCTCATCTTTGATCTAAGTTTTTACTAACAGATTTGATAGGTTGCTTGGGAAGTGTAAAGGTTTTCTTGCAGGTGCTTCAATTTGGATTGATGGAGGAACTTGTTTACTTGCTTCATTCTCCAAGTTCTTTGTGAAAAATACATAGTCTCTCTCAACGCCACCGAAACAATTCCATCACCCAAGTTCAGAGGGCTTGACTTTCCACTTTCTCTCCCTTCTTAAAATTTCTCCTCTCCTTGGTTACTTTCTAGGCTTATAAGTTTAAAAGTACTATTCGATTTTATTTATAAGTTTGGCTTATGCTTAGATCTAAAAATCCATTCAAAGTTTTATAATAAAAAGTAGATCTAGGTTAAAAACTATTTCGTTTTGTAAGTTGCTTCAAAGTAGATTTTTAGCTTGGATGTTAAGTAGTTTCTTTTAAGTTTAAAAAGTTTAAATCTATGTTGCATGAAACTCCTAAAATGCCCACGTACCGGTACCGGAAACTCGCGGAAACTCGGAAACTTCTGGGAAACCTCCAAGGGTCCATGAGCGGCTTGGGACCCATAGGAAATCTAAAAACACCCTGGTTTATGGAAAATGAAAACAAATTTACCTCGAAATCGTTTCTAAACCTACCTACAAATTAACCTCTCATTCTTATTTTATTGTGAGATAATGTGTTATTCAAAAAAACTATATATTTCAATATATATATCGTGTTTCCCCCGACGTACCCATTTGTGGGGGGTCACGTTTCCAGTTGTTCCCGTTTCGGAAACTTGTACACATTTCCACGTTTCGTGCAACTTAGGTTTAAATCTAGCATCTAAGTGCCCTCATTGGCTACCTTTTAAAGGCTGTCCAAGACCCTAAGAAAGTTGGTTTCATACACCAACTTGTCTTAGTTATTTGTTTTCTTAGAGCTAGTTTGGTATAGTAATTTTTTCGGTAATTTTTCTAGCTTGCCCAAATCACTTTTAAAGTGATTTTGGGCATTTTTTGCTAATAATTAGCTCGCTGTTTTTTTTACATTTTTAGCAGGTTTGGAGGCATTTTGGGCGAAAAAATGAACTTCTAGCCAATCTGGAGCATCCCAGAGCCTTCCTGTTTCATCTGACAGTGTTCTTTAAGTGTTTTGTAAGCCTTTGAATCTATTTCTGTAAAGATCCAAGGCATTGTTTCAGAGACTATTGTAAAAAGTAATAAATAAAAGAGAAGCAAGTAGGCTACCCAGCACCCACACCCCATCCCCCCTGGGAGGATTCGCAGTTTCATTTTTCATGGTGTAATTTTTCTAACATGTTTGCTTGATTTCATCAACACAAGCACACACTTCGTCCTTACGGGTTGTATAGTTAGTTTTATTTTTCCTTCTTTTATTTTGCAAGCAAAATAAATACTAACCAAGCATTGCTCTCTCTAAGTATGCTCTCTCCATCACACCGGTGTTGGATGATCAGAAAAGAGACTCCTTGCTTTAGTAATTAGTTTCACACTTTACATTTGTTTCTTTTACAAACTCAAATTGGAACGAATAATTTTGTTGCAACTCGCGTATGTTGTTTCCCTTTGCAGGCCTTGCCTAATCACTGGGAAATTAGACTCGAATTTGTAACACTTCTTTAATTTTCAAACATCTTAATTTAAACAACTCACCTTAATAAAAGCAATTACCCTCAAACATAATGGAAATCCGGCATTAACGAAGTTTACCTTTTTTGGGCAAAGTTTGCAAGGAAAGCGGGAATGACTAGAAAGTGACAGTAGGGCCCCGTCAGGATGCACCCTCGTTTGGTGTAGTGTTGGACACACCCCTGCGACTCCATCTAGCCCACACATTCTTGTGCAAAACCACATTAAGTAAAATCCAGACATATTCCCAAGTACCTCACGGTATATCGGGAATTCTCTTTCCCACTAATCCACTCATCCATAATAATTAAAACTAACCAAGAAGCACTCGCACAACATTTCCCTTTCAGTAGACTCCATATACACTATTTTGGCACTGGTCTATCAATTTACTATTTGTTTCCTAAACAACTATGTGTCATGGTTAATATTATTCTATGTTGCTATCTTAAAACATGCGTTGTTGCTTTCTTGTTTCAGTCATCATTTCAAACTCCTAGAATTAATTCCATTTTCATAACTTAGCATAAAAGCCATAGTTTTCCTCTCTTAGGGACCACCCCCCTTGGCTTCGCTAGGAGTTGGCCTAGACGGAGGAGTTGAGTGTTGAGTGACAGTATCTCAACTCGAGACTTGCCCCCAAGGAACGCACTTAAGCAGCTTGAAGATTTCTACCGTGATAACCCCCAAGTGTGTCTTTCGGCGACAACACAACCACTCACGAAAGGAGTGCCCTCGAGCTTTCACCCTCATGTGGGCTACTCATGCTAGTTGCAGCCCATCGATAAGTGAACTTGTAGACCCAAGTCCATGTATTTACAAATGATGGAAGTTTGGGACCAACCACCACGATATGCAGTAAATTTCATCAAGGCAGAGGAAAATTCACAGAACGCATCAACAAGCAACTCCAACCTTCCACCAATCGTAAGCAGCAGGGGCTACAATGTATAAGCATTGACAGATTATGGTTCATCGGCAAGGGATACCTTCCAAAGTGGATCCTAGGGGGATCCTAGGAGGATCCAGATCCGAATCTGTATCAAAAACAAGGATCCATGGAACCATGAGCCAAGGCCTATGAATCTAGTAACATAGCTAAATAGTCAAAAGTAGCTTGATATTCAAGCCCAATCAATTTTTCATTATAGCATGAATATCCCACCTACTCCCCCATGAAGCCCATTCTTTGTCGAATGAAAACAATTCGACATTCTTGTCTTCCTATAGTTTTCATAATCTCAAATCACAGGTATTTTTTTTAATTTCACCCTCTTAACTAGTATTTTTCAAGATTTATGCATTCTTTTCAACATGCACGTTGCTTGCTTCTTATTATCAATTTTCATGGCTCATAGAACAACTTATAGGTATATTCTTTTACCAGCACGTTGATTTTTTCCCAACAATGTTTGATGTTCATTTTTTTTAAATTTCTCCTGCCCTATAGGCTTGAAATTGGAAGTTTAGTATTGCCTTGCCAATATGGTGAACTTGAAGATGGAACAAACCAACTAAGATTGACTTGTAAACTGTGTGGGAAGCACATGACAAGATGGGTTAGACAATTGAAGTACCACTTAGCTAGACTTAAAGGGCATAACATTAGGATTTGTGCTAAATCAAATCCTAATGTTATGCCCTTGAATCCTGGAATCATCTTTAATTATTGAGTCACTGTGCCTAAACACTATCAATCAAATACTATCTTCCTTAAGCCTCCACAGTGACCCTATTTCCTTAAATCTAGGGTTCTTTACCTATCACCTTACTTACCCTACCTATATAGCTTGATTTGGTGATTGGGTTAGATATCTCCTGTCAGGAGTAGATCAGGGTCTCTCCCTTTACTATCTGTGGCTTTGATAGTATAAAGTTGAAGGGTGCCTCGATTGGCGTGACAACCAATCCTTTTGGGAATCGAGGCTCTCATGGCTCACCTCTTTGGTTGCTTATCCCCTCTACCATCCTGTATAGGATCCATCATTAGGGGAAACTACAAGTAGTGTGATAAAAAGGACCTCATGTTTCTTTGTTCCAAGATCTGGAGATGGAGCATAATCTTCAATCTGGTCAATAGTTTAAAAAAAGGAGAAGCAAGAAACAAACAAGGTGGGGGGAAGATGTTTTTTCTGCACTGACATAAGTTTGAGCATTACTTCTTGTATTTTTTCTTTTTCTTTTATTTAAGTTTGTCACAAATATAGTTTAGCTTTTTCTAGGAGTTGCATTTGCACTCCCACATTGTACTTATATTGATTGTATCCTTTTAGTCCCATTGACCTACTTTTGTGGTCATTCGTTGGACATTAATAACATTATCTTATCTTATCTTATCTTATTACAAAGAACAATCCATTTTTCAAGTCAATGTGTGATGCTATCGCTATTGTTGGCACCAGGTATAAGTGCCCAACCTACGAGGAGTTGCAGAGAGCATTTCTTCAAGTGGAAAAGAATGACATCAATACTAGATTGGAGGAGTTAAAGAAGTCCTGGGATGCCATTGGATGCACCATGATATCCAATGGTTAGACAAATGGGAAGCGTACGACCCTTATTAATTTCTTGGTACATTGTTTTAGGAGTAAAATGCGTATTAAAGCCATTGATGCAACATTGTTGTGTGAATTGTTGGATGGATTTATCCAAGAGATTGGTTTGCAACATGTTGCTCAAAGAGCCAAATAATAAGTTATAACAGATAGTGCAACCAATTATGCGGTTGACAACAAGTTGCTATTAGAGACTGGTGTGGCAGTATCAACACCACCTTCTACACAGATTGATACAGCTGCACCCATCATTAAGCATGAGACAAATGATACAAGGCATTTAAGTTGCAAACGAACCATGACCTTTTCCCATAAAAGAGGGAAAGGAAATTTACACTAGATAGCTAGTTGCTAGCTTTTTCATTGTAGATGATTCGTGATGTATTTGTTGTCAATTTGTATTAGCTGTCCACTTTTGAACCCTTGATTGAATATCTATCAAGGTTCATGATTCAATACTGACTTTGATGTATCATTTTTTTATTTTCCATCAACTACATCACATATATTGTGCTTTTATTCCATATTTATGTGCAACGCATTTAATTGATGATGTTGTTGGTTTATAAGATTAAAAACTTGAAAAAAAGAGAATTTATTTTGAATTTTTTAATGCTTGCCATGGCTTGGCGATTTTTTCACCGGTGTTTGCTGACAAGTTCTTTCCGAACCCTCGACAATGTTTTGCCAATGTCAATTTTTTCGACAATGTTTGCAAGTTTAATGTGAAGCCATTGAAAAATATTTGATGGTCTATAGCAAACATTTATGGGAAAACAATCAAATTTGAAATTTCTCATATTTTCACCTCTAAAAAACAATTGTCAGTGACAAGAATTTTGCAAGTTCCAAATGAACACAAGTTCATTTGCTAACAATATCCAACATAATAAAGACAATAGATAGAAATCCATATAGGACAAGTAATAAATAATTGAAAAAGAATATGATAGATAAGTTGATAGAATGATATTGCAATGACCTCCATCACAGTAAATATACATAAGCTATGTCTTTTATTCAGATTATTATTAGCATTATTACTATTATTATTATTACATTACCTGACCCTTCTAAATGCTTTGTCCTCTAAGCATAAATAAGTTATGTTTTTGTTCTAGCTTGTAATGCTTTCTTATGATTCTTCATTCCTGAGTTGGTTATGGTTGAAGACATGAGATGATATCATCTTCTAAGTGTTCAGCAGTGTTACCAGCTATTTTGTACAAATAGTTGAATTCCTCGTGAGCCGCGAGTTTGTTGAACATGATTCATGTTCATCACCAGTGTTCAGAAGTTTAGAGGTCATTTTCAGGGCAATTTTGCCCCATTTGTAATAACTGCATGTTCATACCCCTATGGGGAATTTGTAAAAAGTTGGTCTAAACGGGGTACTTTGATAAAAGACTCGGCTATCCTTAGGTTTAGCCATTTGGGGGATACTCTAGAGTGTTTTTTCCTTAGGAATTGTGTGCTACTCATCAGTGGCGTATAATCCCTGATTTTTTCACTCAAACCTCCAAAGCTGGAGTATTTTCCATGGTGGTCAAAACCTAAGATGGTTATTAGAGTCTTGTGTCTACGATTTTTTACATGTTAGCCATCTCGATTGAGTCGTATGAACATGCACTAGGTCCCCTAGGAGTTTCGTTTGTTTCCGAGAAGAATAAATTTTTCCGTAATTTAGACCATTTTTTAATGGTTTAAATGAAATTTTTCTAGGTGTGATAAAAACCTCATCCGGAGGCGGAATGTGGCGTGGGGAGGCTCGTTTTGACGCTCAGAGAGTCCTCTTTACCCTAGCATCCTTTTTTCTCAGATTCCGGGCAGTTACACCGCCTCTGAGCTAGTTTCCGCTAAAGATGCTACATTTTGGCATTTAATTGCCAGAAAGGGGAGAAAGTGCACAATATGACAAAACTCAAAAAAGACAAAAATATGATTTTTTAACTTGGGAAAGGGTTGAATGTGGTCTCCATAAGGTGTACGACTATGTTAAAAAAGGAAGCACATGCTAAAATATCTAAACTTTGGATATATTAATTGATTTCATGATGACGTGAGCATGCTTAACGTGGGTCCTCTTCACATGGATTGGCTCGCATATTCACATGGATATGAGTGAAGTTTCAAATCGTATGAGTGGTGGTTATCATTTAAATGATAAAGCATATGGTAAAACTTTGGATAAGTGAGGTTTCATTTTATTAAAAAAACGTGGATCCCTCCCTCACGTGGACAGTCTTCACACAGGATCACGATTTGATGATTTGGCAAGTGATGAGTGGGTTGTTGGTTCAGCATTTAAAGAAAGGTGGGCGCCTCCCTAAGCATATGGCCACATCACATAGCATAAATCTTGAAGTAAGTGCTATCCCTACATCAACTCCATGATTATCTCCATGATAGCTCACGCCTTCTCCTTCAAGGCTCACGCTTTCCACAAGATGACTCACGGCTTTCCTACATGGCACCTACGCATTGCCTTGGTGTATGCTACGAGGTTGGGGTGATGGTTCCAAGAGAGGGATGGGGGGCGCCTTGCCAAGGTGGAGGCCACCTCCCCATCCTCATTACTTCAAACTTGAATCTATTGAGTTGGATGTGCACTCCAAGCTTGTTATGACTTGGATTTGATTGAAATTCGATTTGGAGTTTGTCTCTTCTCATGCCAATTCGTTTTTGGCTTTTGGTCTCTTAGTTTTGTATAAGTAGAGGCTCTTGGAGCTCTCTTTCTCATGGATCGTTTGGGCAAACTTACTCTGCCAATTTGTAATTGTTATAGCCATTGGCTTATTGAAATAAAGTGACTTTGGAGGTCCATGTGGTGTTGATGCTTGTTATGGAAGTGCTTCATCTATTCTAAGGTGATATTGTATTTGTTTATTGCTTATATTTCATATCTTGATCAATATTTTGCTTAGAAGGCTTTATTAAGTCCATAGGGTGGGCATTTGGGTTCAAATTGTCCATTTATGTTGGGTTTAGTGTGATTTGGAAGGAGTAGACTGTAGTTGGAAATACTTATACTCTTCTAACCCCACTTTATTTTGCATACTATTTTGATCAAGATACGTTTATGAGTGATTTCTTGTGCAGATCTCCCAGTTTTAAGAGAGGTTGAGCTTGGTTGCATCTTTCATCTTTTCAAAGAACATACTTTTCTGACATTTGTGTGCATTTCAGGATCTCCCAAAGTTGATCTCAAGCATTAGAGATTTGGCAAACAAGTGCTAAGTTCGAAGATCTATCTCTTATTCCAACTTAAAACTTGGTTACTTGGTTACTAGAGTTGGCTTTTGATCTCCACCCTTTGGCCTTCTCCCATTCGTTTTTCCCTTAGCCATCTCCTTTTCTTAGCCTTCCATTCGCTGTTCCTTCTCCTCACTTTATATTCGTTGCTCTCCATTTGCATTTTCTGCCCTACCTATCAGTCCTCCCAAACTTGCATTTGCTGCCCATCATTTTGCATTTGCTTTTTTTCACACAGTCCCTTCCCTCACCTTTCTGTTGGCTACTCTTCAAACTCAGTCCATACCTTACTGTCCGCTGCCCTATATTACAGTTTCATCATTCCGCTGTTCGCTGCCCTTCCTTTTTCTGTTTGCTACTCGTTACTCTCGCTGCTCCCTTTTTGCATTTGCATCCCTCACTCCAAGTCCCCTCCTTTCACTCTCCCTTGCATGCTTCCTTCCACTCCCTAAAAACTTTACAAAAATACTTTAAAAAATCAGAGTTGTTTTCTCTTTTATCATAAGTTTCATTTTGCCATAATCTAGATCTTTTTCATTTTGCTTTAGAATAGTTCCATTTTGTACTAGATTAGATCTCATTTGCATTGTTTTAGTATAGATTTAGTTTGCTGGTCTAGTTTTAATTATTTGATAAGTTAGAGTTAATCATTTGTTATTTACACCTTAGATTTCATTTTTCATAATTAGATTCAAAGTAGTTTCATTTTTGTTTGATTTTGTTAACATCCAAAGGGTGCCTTGAGTTGATTTGTCTTTTGTAGGTATTTGAAAACAAAAAAAAACAAATTCAAGAGAAGACTTGAAGTGAAGAAGAGAACCATTGCAAAAAACCATGATCGAAACCATGAAGACTTAATCAATCTCCTTTGTAATAGCTATTGAGAGCTTTTTTCAAGTTTTCCAAGTTTATTTCTCTCAAAGTCCTTTCAAGGATTTCAATCCCAAAGGCATTTGTACTCAATAATAAAGTTTGATTAGTGGGGTTTTTAATCCCCCACACCCAACTTCCCCCATTTGGGAAAGTCTTGCATTGTCCTTTGAGTGGTTTGTTATTTCTTAGTTTAGATTTGCTTCAAGTTTCTAGAATAATTTCATTTTGTACTTAGAGATTAAATTTTTCATTTCAGTTTTGACCTAAGAAGTGTCTTGGGATTTGATCCCAAGTGTCGCATTGACTTTGCGTGCTACTTCTCTCTCCCCACTATGTATTGCGTACGACCAGCTAGCTGGAAGTTTCATGAACAGTGTGTAGAAGTCATTTTTGACTTCCTTTGCTAGATTAGTTTCTTTCTGTTGTAGAACACTAGTTGCTCTTTTATTCCATATTTCAAGAAGTTTATTCATTGCTATATCATTGTTTCATTTTTATCAATCTATTTGAGCTATCATTTGGTTTATGTTTACAACCTGCTTGATATTCTAAAAAGAACCAAAGTCTCTTGAACTTGCCATAACCCAAGTAAAGAGCACTCTCTATCGGAAAGCATTCAACTCTCTATCGGAGGGTTGAACTGTGTGCTCTAAGTAATAAAATTTTCAACTTCACATTTTCCCCCATTAAAATCTATCTTCGTTGCTATCCTTCACTTAGTATGCTCTGCCGACCCTAAGGGGTTGGGCTCGTACTCAGAACGGTGTTGGATATGTTAATCTCGAAAGTGATAACCTAATAAAATTTTCACCCCACAACCAACAAACCGGTGTTGATTATATGAAAAATACTCAGGTAGTGGGCAAAGTTCCTAAACCTGGTGGGGCCGGAGTGCCGTTGTCTTAGACTTCGAGGGTGGTTAAGTCATTGCACACCTATTCTTGATAACTGGACGGTCCGTCATACCACCAGAGGGGAAGCCACTGAAAGTATACTTTTCTGGTTGGACGCATGCCTTTCTTTTGCTAGCCTAATAATCAAGATCATTAAAACTTTCAATAAACCAAGATAATTTGCAAAACGATCTCATGAACAATTACTTTTGACTTGCACTTCTCAACATCCAAGCACCTTTTTTGACTCCATAAGGCACTGGTCTTTTCATATTTTCATATTTTAAAGCTGGACCATATGTCCTTGCCTTTTGCTTAAAGTTTATCTTGTGGATGTTTACTTAAAGTTCCAAGTCATTGTATTGTTCATCTTGCAATCTTATTTTGTAAATCGCAACGTGGATTGCTTTATCTTGTGTTCATTTCATTCTTATAAAAACTGTGATCTCTTCATTTAAAAAACTCCTAAACAACACCCATCCGCATCACTCAACATCAAAAACATTTAAAACATAAGAGCCATAGAAAACTCTTTGTAGGGACTACCCCCCTTGGCTTCATTAGGAGTTAGCCTAAACGGAGGAGCTAGGACGAGCTGGGATTCAGGTGACAGTACCTGGTTTATTGCTTGCCCCCAAGGCCACACTTTCCCCACTTGTAGTGAGGGAACAGCTTTCGAAAGATTTCTGCTGCTGGTGTGCATCTCGGCAGACAACAAGCAGAATTGTAGAATGGTGGGAAGGTTTGACCACCCTAATTCAATCTTCTGTGGATTTGTATAGCAACAACTTCTATTTTGAGACCAAATTGTATCAAGACTACCATTCTATTGTCTTTGTTTTGAGCAACATTATTACATAGATTCGTTAAAATATCGATTCTTGTGGTTTGGATGTAGATAAGGTGTCCTTGTAGCATGATTTCCATATCATACTTATAGTGTTTTCCTTATTCACTTCTTGATTTGTGAAAGCAGTTTTGACTATAATCTTTTAGGCGCTAAATTTCGTCTTTTTCCTGCAATTCCTTGTCAAATTTATTGTTGAGAAATTGATTTTCTTGTTGTAATGTATGATTGAACTGGTTATCAACGTTTAATCCTTGACTTGTGTGTTCAACTCTTTATTACAATTTTCCAAGCAAGAATTATTTTCCTTTGCTAAGCCCTTAAAGAATTTCTCATTGTCATCTCTAGTTATACTTTTTTATTTTACTCTTGGTAGTATTCTAGTTCACATTGTAAGTATTAAATTATTTCTATATATAGACTCCTCTAATGAGTATTTTTCATATTAAGTGGATGCACAAAGGTGTGAAGATCCCACTACAATGATGTGCTTCTGTGACATCTTCAGTAACTTCTTTGGCATACCTTAATATTTCCCTTAAACTTTGGTATTTTATTTGAAGTGTATGAACTCTGCAGGCTTCAGAAAATCCACAAAATCAGTAAAACAACTCGTTGCTTGAATAGAAGTGGAGGGATTTCACACAAAAAAATGCCTCATTGCACAAAATTGCATAAAAAAATCTGCAGATTTTGCAGAAATCTGGAATTGCAAGAATGTGCAAGAAAATTTGACAGATAATTCAAGGGATAAAGGCATCCTTGTGTCAACAACCTGAAAATGGCAGGGAAGGTATCGTTTGTTGAGTATCGCCTTCATAATCAAAAGAATTTGCAATGAAATTTGTGCATGACTAATGGGAAGCGAAGAAAAAGTCGAAGATTTTGAAGGAGAATACTGGATCAAGTGCCAGAACTGTCTCTCAAAACTCCTAGAAGAATCTCTGATGCCAACTAATGTGTGCATGAAAGTGACAGAATGAAAACACTTACATAAGCAAGTACAATGTGCATTGTCACAGACTCGTGACTCTACATTGTACACTCTGTGTTCCATATAAATAATAAAAGTACAAACAAATTGTCGGTGATCAGTGAAGAGTTAGGTGGAGTGGTAGATAAGACCAGAAGTGTCTCCGAAAATAGGAATTACAGACACAAATATATAAAAATAATACATTATCCACTTCTAACCTACTTCTCTATCAACTCATCACCAAAAAGCAGAAAAATGTATTATTTGCTGGCAGTAAGAAAGGTGCAATAGCAGCTTGTATTGGGCTTATTTTGGCTGATATGAATGAAATTCAGAAAGAGCTACCTTGATTATAATCATCGTGCACTACAGATCAATCACAAAAACCTTCATATCAGGGGACTCACCTGAACCACAGTGCTTTCCTTTATGGATTGAATAGGTGTTCCATGGAGTAGACTAGCAAGTACAACAAGTCCATTGGCTACCTGAACAGTAATCCCAAAGAAAAATAAAAGTCAAATGGCTTACAAGATGATAAAATGTGCAAGCATTATTCTTCTAGCCAATTGGATGGTCGGAATCATGCTGTTGGAGGAATCTAATGAACAAAGTACAAACAGAGAGGGTGAATATTTCTGTCCTCGGTTGCAGAACAGAGAAGTTAATCATGTAGGTATAAACTATTTTTTATTAAGATTGTCTGATTTTAACAACATTTTGACCTGTGCTTGTGACAAAGTAGAAGGTATTATTTGATCTAGCACCAGGGGCAGCCAATAATCAGGCAAAACATTGTAACCCAAAACATGTATAGCATCGATGGCTTTCTGTGCAACAGCTAAATCATCATCACCTACAGCACTGCAGTCAGCATAAATATCCATAACATCAATAAAAACATAACAAATATTTATGCGAACATAGGATGATCAAACTGTCTGCAGCAAATTTGTCAAAACTAACCAGCAAAGGGATGGCACTAAAGCATCCAAATAATCAACCACCTTCTCCTCTCCTAGAATCTACAAGTTTAAATAGAATGAAAAAATCAGTCAGTATCCAGCTATTCCTGCAACAAGTCCTATTTCCAGGAATAAGAAAGAATAATTTCAAAGACATTGATCCCCTCCAGGCTCCACTTACAAACATGGTCACATGTATGAAAATAGCAAAAGAATTCCCCAAGATTACTGCCAATATTGTTACTTAGGATACATCTCTGAAATGTATTGACACCCTTTAACTAGGTAACTAATTTAAAGGAAAGGTGCGCAAACAAACCAGCAACGCATGCAACACACATGCAGCTCCTAAACGAACATTGGAAGTCCACTGTCTGAGATCTTTCTGCACAGGATGAATCAACTGTCCTATGTAATCCTGCAAAACGGCAAGAAGCTTCAAAGTTATCAATGAGTTCACACATGACCTTCACTTTATTACTTATTATGTAATCGAGTGTTCATCGCCATATAAACCCTGAAAAGTTGCCATTCTACAAAATTTATTAATGAAAAAAATTCTATGGAATAAGCTTCAAAGAAGCAAATGACTGGAAAAAGCTTCAAAAAGGATCAATGTTAGACCTGTCAAATCCAATGCAAGTTACAATAAAGCAAATGAAGCATAAAAGAATCTCTCAAATCAAAGAAAAAACCCAAGCAACAATCCAGCAGAGCATCACCAAAGAAGTGAATCTCAATACTTGCAACGTGCAAAAGAAACCTCCAACTTGGTTTAGAGGAAGGAAAATAGGCTGAGGGTATATGGCATGGCCCCATACTCTGTAAAACACTAAATTGATATCTTGAAATAAGAAAAACAGAAAATTTTCTCAGAAAATAAGAAATATACATAGAATAAAGGCTCATCTTCCAAGACAGTATAGTGCTCCTTAACCACAGGATGCAAGTCATTGTTAACACTATTGCAGGCTGACATGTAGCTAGAAATGTGACGGACTCCTACATTGACATTATTTTTGCATCCCCACTTGTCAATTTTGCATCCCTTAACTTTACTTGAACCCTCTTTAACACTTGTCAATTTTGCATCCTTTAACTTTACTTGGACCCTCTTTAACCCACCAAAATCTCCAATTCCTAGCCATAATTATCATCATAAGTTATGAAAGACTGACTTTTAGTGATAATTCTTATTTATGTGATAAGTTTGAAGCATAAAGTAGATATTACTTGATATATATGATATTACTAATACAACATTGCAGAACAGGGACCATACTACAGGTGATCACATCAAGCAAAGCAGGAAAATACTACAATTAATGCAGGTTAAGGTTTGACTTGAACATTAAGGATGGCGCATCTGCAGTCCAATGGCATCTTGACAGTTCCTGAATACACATCATTCATTTAGGCACTCTAAATTCACTATTATCTAGGCAAAGTAGTTTTGTTTGATACCATTTACCAGAATCTTAGGAATTTGTTTTGGAATTATTTACTCTTATTAAGTTATTCGTTGTTACAGTTGAGTTTGTTATTACTTGAACATCGAACTCTATCTATATTGGAAACAAACTATGCAACAGTTCATGCTGGATGTAATACAATATAGCTCTCCGACTTTAGGGACCTTCTTCCTACAGAGTTTCAGATGTTGACTAGATTCTTCAGATACCCCAATCAGAGATGTCTGGATTTATGCTTGCAGGAAGCTCTCCGACTTCCCTCCTTCACCCTCCAGCGACATTCTCAATCGATACCAGTCTTCTCTCAGAGAATCACTTCCTTCTTTCTGGTGCTTCCTTCCTCTAGGGGCACCATGTTATATTTTTCATACAAGTATAGCATAATAATTCAATTGCATAAACTCAATAGGATCACTAGAAGAAAGACAAAGCACAGAAACAATAACACAAGAGTTTATCCTGGGAAACCCAAACGGAAGAAAACCCAGCAACCTTTGTAAAGAGATGATAATCTGGGAACAGAGTACAATGATGAGAGAGAAAAGATGGAAATATTTTCCAAGTAGAAACCCCAAAATTGTCTTCTCCTTGCTGCAGGTGCGAATCTCTCTCTAGGTGATGCGAACTTCACTTGAGTGGATGGGTGAATAATGAGGTGAACTTTCCCTCTATTTATACAAGTGCCAAACTGGCCTTTTTCCCTAACTAGGCCGACTTGTCTAATTTGACTGGGCCGACTTCTCTTTGGGGAACAATAAATAATTTATTTTTATATTTTCTTTTGCTTGCTTTTCACCCCAAGGTTTACATTGTTCTTTCTAGGGTTTACATGATTAATTTCATCAAGTTCAACTCCCTGAGGAGGTACAATCAATTATAATAAAATACAATAATAATATCTTTCGAAGTTGCACAAATTCCAACATCTTGGACGTTTTGTAGGGGCTCCTAAACTCGTCTCTCTTGAAGCCAGCTTATATCAAGGGGTCTTCAATAGCATCTTTGATCTTTGATTTTCTCTTTGATATATCTCATGCTTTTACAATCTTTTTCTTCTGAGCATCAAATCCTAACTTAGGTAGTTTGTTTGTGCAGGAGAGAGGGGCGCACTAGCTTCCTTGCGCAAATCGATTTCACTTGGACACTCAACAAAATTGTCTCAAATTGATCGAAAGGGATAGATCATCACTCTTAAGGCATCTGCAAGATTCTCCAGGTAAGATCTACTCTTAATCTTTTTATTTGAAGTTCTAAACCATTGGCCATTGGAATATACTGCTAAAACCCTAATTGTCAAAACTTATAAAAATTCTATAGCTCTTGTAATTTGGAATCTTGGCGAAAGATTTCTGGGTTTTTATCTTTAGGCCTAGCCCAAAGTGGGTTCACTAGAGCGTCACCCTCAATGAACTCCTTGCCCAATTCCCTAGGCACTGGTTATTTATCCTTGTGCCCTCCTTGATTTTTCCTTGTTTCCAGGTTGTTTGAGTTTCATTCTGACTTGTGAGCTTAGACATTGTCAAATATTACACCAAGTCTCATCCAAAGGCACTAGAAAGCCTCATTTTGATCTTAACCCTTCTACCTTGGACACGTTTCCCGAGGCAGAAGAAATCATTCTCATCTGCTAGTGTCTTGATCCTAGATCTAATCTTTACATTCATAAGACACTTGTACCTTTCACATTGGGTCAAAATTTACATTCTTCAAGCCTCGTGATCCAAACTTAATCCATCCTATGGCTTCATCCATAGATCTAGGGATTCTCATACCTTTCACCTTACGTATTCTAGTATTCTGGTTTGATCTGGTGATTGGGTTAGATCTCTCCTGTTGGGAGTAGATCTGGGTCTCCCCCTTTGTTGTCTTGGGCTTGGATAGCATAAAGCGAAGCGTGCCTCGATTGGTGTGACAACCAATCCATCTGGGGATTGAGGCACTCTTAGGTCCCCTCTTTAGTTTCATGTCTCCTCTACCGTCCTGTATAGGATCATCTTTTGGGGCAACTACAAGTTGTGTGATAGCAGTCACCTCAACCCAATCCCTCAACTTCTTCAAGTAACTCCTATACCTCAGGGTGATCGCTTGAAGATGCTTGCAAACTCCAAACATGCAAATACCTTGCCACTAACCTTATAGCAGAGATCAGTGCCTTGTATGGAGTCAAGAATCAGCAATAAAGACACACAATTGTATTGGGAATTAACTTATTTCTGTAGGTTATGATCAGCAAATTTTCAGTGGTTTAGCAAAGTCTAAAAACCATGGCAGATTTCCAATCCCTATTTATCTATAGAGAATAAGATGTTGAACTTAAGCTGTCACTATAGATCAGGTTATGTTGTTTAATGCAGTGAATATCAGCACTGAAAAGTGCTTCAGAGACCATAGAAAACCTCGGCTTTAAGAGGGTGACAGCAACATGAAAAGGGCAAATTTAATTGATCAGTCAAATCTGCAAATAAGGTCTGCCCTAAATTCGTTTAACAGTCAACAGAAATTCATATTGACAGTCTACAGCAGATTTGATTTTGACAGTTTCAAGTGTTCTATGCCACAGACTCAGACGCCCTTGGATATTAGTGGATAAATCCATCATGGCGCAATTGTTTGATGGATTAGAATTGCAAATTTTCCAATATTTTCTGAGTTTTTGAATTAACTTATTTTTTAGGGTTTTTAGAAATTTCCAGATTTTTAGGGTTTTTATAATTTCAGATTTTTAGGGTTTTATGCATAAAATTGCAGCAAAAATAAAGACAAGTAATTGATGAAAAGAAGAGTAATTTTAGTGACAAGCAAGGGGATATGATTCTTGTCTCAATCCCTAGGGCATTAAGATATCAATGATCAACGTCCCTCTCTTCAAATGTCTTTCAACACTTGCAAGTTAGGGTATCACCTAGCAAACTGTAGGGTTTGGTAGGAGAGCCTAACTAGGACAAATGAGGAAGTCCAAGGAACTCCTACGGAGGATGTTCTATTCATTCAAGAGTTGACAAAAATCCCTAACCAATCAGCAAAATGCACCATAAAAGCACCACTTAACCAAGCTAGGAGCATAACTTACCAACATTCAACAAGAAGTGAGCAAGGAAAAGACCTTAGGTCACACTTGTGGATGAGTTCTTCCAACTAGTCTAGCATCACCCATAGCATGTGCAAAATTAAGCCATAGAACATTCCATCATGCACCTTCAAGCCAAGAAAAGCATCCCAAGAGAAGTGCGCATCACATCAATGACTCATAGAGTAAGAGAAAAAGAGTAAAGAATATTTGAACCCTTGTCTTGGTGTGTTTTTACAATGAGAGTGAGGCTCTATTTATATAAGACTAGCCTCACCAAATTTTAAGTTATTAACCTACAAGATAATGTAAAAAATATAACTTTTGGCTTGCTCACCCACAGCTTTGGCGGCTAAACCACTCTAAAAGACATAATAGTAAATAAAGTGTAATTACACTACACAAAGTGCTAGGTGTGCCAAAAGGAGGACATCATGCCCCAACTAACCCCAACATATTTGTGCCCTCAACGTCCTCCTTCATTATCCTTGTAGGCTTCTAGAGTTAGGAAGTACAAATTGTGGGTACATAGCACAGAGGGGTAAAATAGGTCCAAGTGAGCAAATAAGAGGTGCTAAACAAATGCTATCACCTTTTACATCGAAAATAAACAAGTGTGGTCATGCATCTAAGTGATTAGCCCCCCAAGGGCACCAACCCCTATAGGACGAGCACCTCCTGGAGGTGGAAATGAAGCGAACCGTCCATGACATGATTAGGGGTGCTTAGCCCCAAATCAACACTCTAGGCTTCATCTTGGCCTTTATATCAAAAAAAATTTACCCCTTCCCCTGGGGGACTTGTAGGGAACACTGCAGATACTCTGAGGAATAACATGACCCAAGTTGCACATGTCCTTTATTCATATAGTTTTTCATTTTGCAATTGGACTATTGTAGTTGATGAATTGTCCTATTGATGTTTTTTTGTTTTCTAGCAATATCTCACTGAAGCATTGTCTTGTCATTTAATCCAAGTAGTTTATGCTTAATACTATCTTTTATCTTGCTTTATTTGACGTTCTAAGTGCTTAGTTTGTATTTCATATTGTATTGCACTTAAAATCATAATTAACTCTCATACCTTGATTAATTGGTTATTTTCATTTAATTAGGAAAGCCTCCCTTTGTTGATTTTTGTACCTAGGAAGTATTTTCCCTAGTGACTTTTGCCTAAGTCACTTAAAGGGGGAAAAAGTGACCCTTGCATTAAATGACTTGAGATGAGCATTTAATTTGACTTTAGAACATAAAGTCACTTTTTGAAAAATTTAAGTGGGTGAGTGAAATTAATATTTATGAGAATTAAATGAGAGCATTTAATCTCATCCATTTATCTAATCTAATCTCATCCGTTGGATTTGGAGAACCCTAGGATTTAGACAAAAAGGCAAGGGAGGCAAGCATAACTCACTTTTGTGAAGAGAGTGAGTTGAACTTTGTTGATTTTTGTACCTAGGAAGTATTTTCCCTAGTGACTTTTGCCTAAGTCATTTAAAGGGGGAAAAAGTGACCCTTGCATTAAATGACTTGAGATGAGCATTTAATTTGACTTTAGAACATAAAGTCACTTTTTGGAAAATTTAAGTGGGTGAGTGAAATTAATATTTATGAGAATTAAATGAGAGCATTTAATCTCATCCATTGATCTAATCTAATCTCATCCGTTGGATTTGGAGAACCCTAGAATTTAGACAAAAAGGCAAGGGAGGCAAGCATAACTCACTTTTGTGAAGAGAGTGAGTTGAAGAGAGAGCTGAGAGAGGGCACATAAATCGAGAAGCTCTAAAGAGCAAGTTTCTTAGCAGCATGATTTTCGAGGAGCAGGTTTAGGGCATTTATGAACAGCACTGAAATCAAGGCAGCGAGGTTTTAGAAACAGCACGCATTCCGAGGAGAGAACACAGCATTAATTCTGGGCACAAATTTCGAGGAGGTACAGGGCACGAATCCTGAGTTTGCTAGCACAGAAACCGAGACTGTTCTCAGCACAGTTTTCGAGAAAGATTTCAGGCACATTTTTCGAGGTCCGTATAGTCTATACGGACTGCACTTTCTGCACATTTTTTGAGGTTTGGTTTCTGCACTGTTTTCGAGGCAGCAGGCACAAAAAAACGTGATTCTGTGTTAAAACAGAAATTATGTATTTGACACAGAAATCGAGCAGAGGCATAGAAATCGAGAAGAGACACAAAAATCGAGAAATAGGCACAGAAATCGAGGAAGCTGCTGGGTGCATTTATTGCGGTGGAGATAAGTTGTATTTTCTACTGTAATTGTTGTTCTATATTTTTGCTGAAGAAATAAAATCTCTCTCTCTCTAACTGGATTTCCCCGTGGGGGTTTTTCCATGGCTATTGGCCAAAAATTCCTGAGTCTGAAATATTTTTATGGCATGCATGTGAAATTATTTTTTCTACCTGTAAATGTGATTTTCAGTGTGTTTTATATGTCGAAAATTTTATAAGTAATTTCCAGCCAATGCAAAAAATGGGTTGGAGATGAAAAAGTGAAAAACTTGACATAAAACCAGCAAACTGAAAAATCACAAAAAATCTACATGGTATCAAAGCTTGGGGGCAGAAAATATTAAAATTTGCAGATAGTCAGAAATTTCCAGATTTGAGTATTTTCTTCTGTTAGTGAACAACACCTTGTTGGGTTGACAAAGATGGCTACAGGACTTAGGTTGGAGAATAGGATAGATGGGACAGGAAACTTTGTGCCATGGAAGGCTAGGATTTTGCTGATTTTAGAGGAGAATGAACTGTGGGAGGAGGTGGTAAGAAACACTACAGCAAACCCTGTTCAGATTCCCGCTGCTACAGATGCAGCAACATTATCAGCCTTCAACAAGAAGAATAATTCTTGATGCAGTTAAAGGCCATATCATCCCTCACATTTTAGGTAAAGCTAGGGCACATTTGATGTGTAGTGCTTTAACCAGTTTATACGAGAGTACCAAATAGAACCGGAAGATGGTTCTCAAGGAGAAACTGAAAAGTTTAAAGATGAATGGTGGAGAGGGAGTGACATCTTACCTTACTAGAATATCTACAGTTAGAGATGAGCTAGCAGCAGTTGGGGAGGTGGTCACTGCTACTGAGCTTGTGCGTACAGCAGTGAATGGGGCTTCCAAGCCCTAGGGTGCATTTGTGCAGGCTATAGTGGGCAGAGAGAACTTACCTTCATGGGAGAGACTGTGGGATGACTTTGTGCAGGAGGAGACCAGGAGAGGTCGTGTACAGGGAAGTTCTTCACAGGGTAGGGAAGATGAGGAGAATGTGGCTTTGACAACAAAGGGGAAGAAGAAGAAGAAGGGTCCCAAGCAGGGTGGGGCCAAGCAGCAACAGTAGCAGCAGCAGGGTGGGCAGAAGAAGGACTTGAGTAAAATCAAGTGTTATGGTTGTCAGACATTTGGGCACTATGCTTCACAGTGTCCAAGCAAGAAGAAGAAGAGACAGCAGACTGCAGCTTCAGCGGAGGTTGATGACTTTAGAGATAGATTTCAGAGAGAGTTTTCTCTGTGCTGGACAGATTGAGAGAGAGAGAGAGAGAGAGCCTCTTTAGTTACCAGCACTGATGTGGATATGGAGAAGGAGTATTCCTTATTGACAGACCAATCAAATGAGTGCATCCACCACTGGCACTTGGTATATTGACAGCGGAGCTTCAAGCCACATGACAGGTGCTCGAGATATGTTATTCAAGCTTTCACAGACAGGTACAGATGTGGAGGTTGTACTAGGAGACAACACCATTGTCAGAGCAGTTGGTCGTGGGACCATTACCTTTCAGAGGGAGTCTATGAGTCCTATGACTCTGAGGGATGTGTTATTTGTCCCTGGGATGAAGAAGAACCTTGTATCAATTTCCACCATTGAGGACAGGGGTCTTGGGGTTTGTTTCTTGGAAGGGCGAGTGTAGGTATTCCCCAAGACTACTGGATTATCTACCTCCATGGACATTGGGGTTAGATGTGGAAAGCTATACAAGCTCTTGTTTCAGCCGTAGCACGCTTTGGCACACAGCAATAGCAGTGAGCTTTGTGAGCTATGGCATCAGAGGATGGCCCACTTACATCAACCAACCTTGAGATTGTTGAGGAGCATGGTCACAAGTTTACCAGAGTTCCGCACAGAGCAGAGTGATGTTTGCAGGGGGTGTGCTTTGGGAAAGTACACCAAGACTGCTTTTCCAAGCAGTGACAGCAAAGCAGCAGGAGTACTTGATTTGATCCATACTGATATATGTGGTCCTGTGTCATCAATTTCTTTGACTAGATTTGAGTATTATATCTCTTTCATTGATGACTACTCCAGGAAGACCTGGATCTACTTCTTGAGGAGCAAGAAGTCACCCTTAGTATTGAGAGTCTTCCAAGGGTTCAAAGCCCTTGTGGAGAATCAGACAGGGAGGAGGATTCGGGTGTTGAGATCGGACAATGGGGGTGAGTATACCTCCAAGGAGTTCGATGGGTTTTGCATTCAGAGAAAGTTGACAGTTCCATACACTCCTGAGCAGAATGGAGTTGCAGAGAGGAAAAACAGGTCGATTGTTGGAGCAACAA
The DNA here is from genome assembly GCA_027924585.1 of Larix kaempferi. Classification (NCBI taxonomy): domain Eukaryota; kingdom Viridiplantae; phylum Streptophyta; class Pinopsida; order Pinales; family Pinaceae; genus Larix; species Larix kaempferi. Next base: position 12,484,717 of record BSBM01000350.1, on the reverse strand, counting down.
AAGCAATGCTTCATGATCAGAGTTTACCGTTCTTTCTTTGGGCAGAGGCATGCAATACTGCAGTTTATCTGCAGAACAGGAGTCCCCATCGTGCCTTGGGGAGGAAGACTCCTGAGGAGATGTTCACAGGCAAGAAGCCTGAGGTTGGCCATTTTCGCATATTTATGAACAGCACTGAAATGTTGCTTCACAATACAAAAGGAAATGTTGCTTTGCCTCCAACACACTCCTGCTCCACACCCCCAGATCTGTGTACTATGCAAATCCTTAGTTTTGATTCGTCCTTCATTTCCTTCCCTCTGCTTGTTTCACACTTTATCCTGTGAAAGATTGTTTGAAAATGTGCACATTAGTCTTTCTGGTGTTAACTACCATGTCTACTTTTTTGCAAAATGTTTCCAGTGCCAGAAGGTGTTCAACTTATTGTAGCCTCCGTGATGTTCTTGTTGAGAGAATGACATCATGACATACAGCAGATATTGATATTTAGCCTAAAATGTCCACTTCTATCCCTCCATTCTCATTTATCCATTGTTCCAATTTTCAATTTACATCCCAAATCGCATGGGAAACAACGGGAAGCCTTCTGTCACCGCAATATGAATGTTATGCTTTTTGCCATGTCTCCATGCACCCTGACTTAAGACCTAACTTGCTCATACAAGTTGTGCACCACTTCTCTCCATTCCATTTGGGGATTTTAACTCTAAGGGCCTCTCCCATTATTTTTCCCTCAACCATATCAAATGTTTTCTTGAATTGCACAAAGCAAAACCATAACTCTCCATCCTCATTGTCCCACCCCTTCTCCAATAAATGCCTCAGCTTGAGAGTTGAGACAATGGTCAATGATATCAACACACAAACATGTGTGTATTTAATGTTTGATGTTTACAGCATCTGACAAAATATAAATAAATATAGTGGTAGGTAATGTGTGTGTAAAGAAACACAAAGATATGCCAGGTATGTAGTCATAGGGTGTGAATTATATTTTGATGCACCCCTTTCATAAAATTGAATCACTATATTTATTGTAAATATTTATTTTCTGTTCCCGTAATTCTGCCTCTGATTTTTTACATACTGTAGTCCAGCACTTCAAGCAAAATTGAAAATACAAATAAATCAATACTGAGAATGTAGAAAAAATATGGACAAAGAACGGTCTGTGGTCCACAAGAAAAAGTACAATGACACATGATTTCATGGGGAGATGCAATACAAAATTGCAGTGTACAATACGGAGAGAGAGAGAGAGAGAGACCTGAATCATCAGACGACACCCTCTACCAGGTCTTCCTTTATATGGTGGAGGTAGCTGAAGTCCAACAGAACCCAATTGAAAATTATTTTTCGCTTCATCCCTCATCTGGTCATTTCCAGTGAGTCTGTCTCTGTCTGCATTAAAACTGTCACTGTCTATCTGCAAGAAAAAGGTATGCCAGTTAGCACATAACAGCCAAGAACAAATACCTAATTTTGCTGATAACTGCAACACTGTTCTCTATTAAAAATGCTCCAATGATAATCATATCTTTCATCAACATATGACAGACATTTTTGTACATAACATTAGAGGAAAAGCAAACCTTGAGGCCATTCGAAAAATCTTCATTTATTAGTTCATACAGATATTGCCTATTACATTTTAAGGAAAGCCTTTAATTACTTTAATCCATCTGCTTCTCTCCTTTCCCTGATCTCGCTCATCCCTTGTTTATTACTCTTAGAAGTTAGTAGTGTTCATTTTGTTCTTTCTAGTGTGTATTCCGCAGATTTCTTTGCAGTTTTTTCTAATTTACACTTTGCAGGCTACTGATACGTTTGACTGGTTGAATGCAAACACACTAAAACAAAGAAAGAACAAAACCTTCAAATGCAACCAAGGAATAAGAAAAGTGCAAGTGGAGCACAGATAGAGTTCAATGGGCATAGATAAAATCCAGCCTGCTAACAATAAGTTCATTGGAAGATTTAAAAGCATGAGATGTAAAAGCTTGATTTTCTTTGGTCTGAGTACCATGTAGTTTATTCCGAGCTGCAATTCTTGTTTTTTCCTGGATGCAATCTAGCCATAATAGATCAAATTTGGGCAACTTGGTTCGTCACTTAGACTTTTGAATAAATGGTTCCCACGAGGGAGGAAGACCATTAAGAGTTGTTATAACAAGTTCTCTATCTTCAAGAGGTTCTCCACTAGTGCTTAGCTTATCTCTTAGTTCAGAGATCCTCATGAAGTAAGAAGCAATTAATTCGGACTCTGACATTTTAAGATTTAATAGTTGATTCCTCAATGCAAGAGTACGATTGCTGCTACTATGTTCAAATAACTTCTTCGGGGTTTTGAACATCTTCCTGGCTGTCTTCTTCTGAGATATCTGAGGAACAAAATGATCTTTTATTGAATCTACCAAGATTCTTCTTGCTTTGGCATCATTCTTTCCCCATTGAGTCTCGTCCTCTTCTACTTCTAGTTCAGGAACCTTCTCATTGACAAACTTCAAGAGATCATTTTCTTCTAAGATAAGGACTCTAGGCTTCCAAGAGTTGACGTTGGAAACCCCATCAATTCTATCTTCAACTTTCATACCAATCATCTTGACTACAACTTGAAAACTGCTTTAGAAACCCTAGCAGGAGCTAGGTCAAATTTGAAGTGTTGTAACTTGTAAAATTAATTCCGCGGGTAAATATGCCATCCTAGGGCGAGTTGAAAAGGCCTCCTTTTCTCCCAGATCTGTGGACAGAATAACTCAAAACTAGAAACCCTAGTTTCCGAACTCTGGTAGAGAATAGGTCAGAAATGAAAATTTCCGGATCTAAAATCTACTTCGACGGATAGTTGTGCCCTACCAAGGCGAGTTGGAGAAAGATAAGAACGAGCCAAAATGGTGGGAAGAAGGGCTAAAAAATGGAAACCCTAATTTATGCAATTGCTATAGTTTTTGCAAAATAAGGTCAAAATTTGAAAATTCTCGGAACTGGAATTTTCCTTCACAGAAAGATGTGCCTTCCCTAGGGCAAAATTCCCCGTGCTCTTTTCAAGTCAAACTAGGGTGAGAAGGCTTCAGAATATAAAACCCTAGTTTCCGACAATGGCTTCTTTTAGCACTGCTTTGATACCATGTTAGATTTTATACAATTCTAGCATAATTTAATTGCAGATAAAACAACAGGATCACTAAAAGAATAACCAAGCACAGAAATAATAGACACAAGAATTTTATCCTAGGAAACCCAACAAGGAGAAAACCCATCAACCTTCGTATAGAGATTAATTCAGAGATCAGAGTACATCCAAATATCAGGAATAAGAGAGAGAAGAAAGAGAAACTTCTCCAAGTGTAGTATCCCCAAGAAACCCTTCTCCACTACAGTAGCAAACTTCTTCCTCTCTAGAGCAAACTTGCTTGAGTTGAGTGAGTGAACAAATGAGAGGTGCGAAGTCTCTATTTATACTAGTCAAAAAATGACTTCTTACTTAACTGGGCCAACCTGATTGGGGCAGACTGCCCACTGTTTGTGGCAGTTTACCCACTGGGCCGACTTGTCTTGGTGGAATACAAAAATTACATTTAATAAATCTTTTCTTTGGGTGATTCCAACCGAATGTTTACACTGATTCTTTCAAGGTATTACATGATCAATTACATCAATATCTTCTCCTGAAGCAGGTACAACAATAATATAAAGTACATTATGAATAACTTCCAAAGTTACATTATTTCCAACATGCAAGAGGGAGTTGACTCGTGAATTTGAGAAGAAAGACATGGGGTTGATGCATTATTTCTTGGGTTTAGAGGTGTGGCAAGGACCTGATGAAATCTTCCTTGGACGAGGGAAGTATACCATTGAGATCTTGCGCAGATTTGGCATGATGGACTGTAAATCCATGACTATACCTATGGAGGCAAATCTGAAGAAGTTACATGATTCTGCCATATCTTCAGATTTAGTGGATCCGACCATGTACCTCCAGTTGATTGGTGTCTTGTTGTACCTGGTTAATACCAGGCCAAATATATGTTATGCAGTGAACGCATTGAGTCAGCACATGGTCGAGTCGAGACAAGTACATTGGACAGCAGCTAAGCATGTGCTGAGATATCTCCGGGGTACAGTTGGTTATGAATTGAGATATACCTCAGGTGATAGAGTGAAGTTGGTAGGCTTCACCGATTCAGATTGGGCTGGGAGTGCAGATGACAGAAAGAGCACCTCTGGTTGCTGTTTTAGCTTGGGATCAGCTATGGTTTCTTGGTTCAGCAAGAAACAGTCATCTGTGGCACTCAGACTCTAATGCCATTACCTGCATGAATTCCATTGAAGAAACCTATGGATCATTCAACCACAACTGCAGATGCTAGATATGGAAATCTTTTAATCTGATGCTCTAAAATAATTTGATCATTGTACTCAGCAGTGAATAACCGAATTAGGGTTCTCTTTCAAATTTTGTGTTTTCCTAGACAAGTTCTCACTTTGGCAGTAATGTATGCAAGTAAAGACCATCCCCACTGAAAATGAAACATGAGCAACAGTGTGTCAAGTGTTTATATGGGTAACAGGAAATGTTTATATGAGGACATGACTGGTTTTAGAAAATCTCCAATCACTGCATTTCGATGGAAAATTTATACATGGAATGAAAAACTTAAAAGTAAAAGGTACATTTGTAAATCGGAATCCTAAATAAACATGTATTGCTTCTTTAGAAATCTAGCCCAGAGTCACAGTTTCCATTTAATACAGCAAATAGAAAATGTCTGATCATTTACACCAAAAACATTCTAGAAAAGACTAATCTTTTCCATTCAAAAAACCCATAGATTTGCAGCTACTAATATGTTTCCACAGTAAGGTTTTCTTTAAGCAGGATAGTTTGCCAATAAAAAAGAAACTACAGTTTCAGCAAATGGTTTGACTTTCACTTTTGTATAAGTAGCATATTTACAAGGTCTCAATCTTTTGAACCAGGTTATCCTAAAAGTGCTTCCTGGAAGAAACAATATGTCTCTTTTAAAGAAAAAGTGATGCTATCTTAACATGCAACAGTGAAGATGGTATTTCACATGAGAACGCACCTTTGCATGCTTGTTTTCACTAGAGTACTCAAACTTCAGGTACACTTCTCCAACACCTTCCACCAAATTAAGTGTCATTTCTGCAATACCAGCAGACTCGTCTGAAAGACCTAATAATAACAAGGGCAGCAGCTTTGGAGCATAAGTTCTAGGATCCACCTCACTTTTAATGCACCGATGGTTTTCTGTGCCTTTGCTATCAATTGCATATCCAAGCCATCCCGCAATATATACGAAAAAACACTGAGAGAATACATAAATATTAGCCATTTCCCCGAAAATATAGCTTGACCAGGAAATAAATATAAACAAAATAAGATCCCAACATATAATATTAGTACCACAATTAATATAGTAGAATAATATCCATGTTAGCTACTTCCAGCTTGAAGAATATACAGTCACAAATACATATCCAAGAAATTTCCATTGTGTTACAAAATACCTCTCATGGAAGGGAAAATTTTGAAAATCCAATAGGAAACTTATGCTGCAGAAATCTATACTTGGTGCAAGAATAATATATGAGAAGGAGAAATAGGCTCCTGGGAAACTCAGACCACTGCTGGTGAACTTCTGATTTCTTGAAAACATCAGTACTACAAGGCCACATAATTCCTGTCTATAGAGATATTGAAATTTAAATACCATATCCCCTGCATTTAACAGTCAATTTACACGTGTTTCTTTCCGTGACTAGCTGTGTTTCACAAAATTCATGTGCAGCTGAAGCGTAGACCAAAATGATAGTCATTACAGTTTCAAGCCTCATTCAGCTGTTTTTTATTTAGCACCTTTTGATGGCATCATTATTATGCTCATCCAGTTTTTCACATGCCATGCACTTTCTCCATGTGTTCAAGCTATGGAGCTAAAGGGAGATTTAATATTCTAGACGAAACTCAAATGACCACTTGGAATGGATGGGGCCTGAAACTGTATGCTGTAATCAACATTTATATTTTAATCTTTTTTTTCCATGGCTCATTGTCATTGCTTGTACTGTTTTGAATGCCTCTTGCATGGTTGGCCATCTATGAGTAATTGAAATAGGTGGGGGTCAACTGGGAGAAAACTGACGTCGTGTGAGACTGGCTAGGAATAAATGAAAGATCAAGAAACAAGTAACAAGTAACAAGGACACCTAAGAATGTAAAAAGTGGATTGACATCAGTGTTGTCACTTTTCTATGACCCAAGACATGCACAGCAGCAGCCTTTAGTGTTCAAATTTCAAAGTCAAATTTGTACAGGTATGCATAATCCAAGAACACTACTTAACAATGACCATACTGAGTACCCAATGATAAGCATGTGTGTATATATACCTGTAATATTTACATAACCCTCTATTTTTGCAAGACCATGCCAGCTCTGTTTTCTTGGTATGTGATATACTAACAACGATTCAAAAGATAGGTAGGGAAAAAAAGATAGCAGATACTGGGCGAAGGCTGCAAATAATCAAGTTTAGAGATGCTGAAATCAAGAATAAGTGTAATCTGAAAGGAAACTTTTGTAATTCCTTGCCCTATATAACCAAGACTTTGATAACCTCAATGAATCAGGTTCCCGCAAGAACTCATAAGACTATGAGATTTTTTGTATGAACCATGCTAGCCACACTCTCAATGTTATTTTTACATAACCCGGTAATTTTGCAAGACTATGCCAATTCTGTTTTCTTACTATGCATAATATATACTAACAACAATTCAAATGATGGGTGTGGCAAAAAGATAGAAGATACTAGGAAAAAGCAGCAAATAATCAGGTTTAGAGATGATAAAATCAAGAACAAGTGTAATCTGAAAAGAAGCTTGTGTAAGTCCTTGCCCTATGTAACCATGAGTCTACTGTGATTGTGCAAAATAACCAGGCTGTCTAAGGAGATTTCTCCAAGACTTTGATAACCTCAGTGAATCAGGTTCCCACAAGAACTCATTAGACCATGAGATGTTTTTATGAACCATGTTAGCCACACTCTCAATTTTCAACACTCATGATTTAGTTTCCCCACCTGTAGCAATATCAAAAACTACATGTAATATTAGCAATACAAATAAAAAATAAGGCATATTCCAAACATACCTCACGCACTGCTATCGCTCGATCCAACCCTAATACCCTTACAGCAGGAACCAATACATCTCCAACCATTCCAGCAGGCAATCCACATAAAACAACAGAATTGATAGCCTCAAGTGTAGCTATCCTTACCTGATCCAAAACATAGAACCAAACACCGTCAAATTTGATAGCAATCTCAAAAGACAAAAACATAGCACTAGAGTTATTTTCCTTCTTTTCCAAAAGTGTTATGGCTCTTCTAGCTTAAGTTCTGAATTAAACATCTTTCTATGAGTACTACCTTAACAGCAAATTCTAAGATCATGGCACAATATAGGTAAAACCTTTTATGAAAAGCACCTTAACAGAATTTGTTATAAAATTAAAAATAGCATAAGAATGATACAAAGAAACTAATATAAACGTGATGTAGCTGTCTCTGCTTATTCTGATCTGTTCCACTCTCTAAATAATTAAGCCTGAATGAATTGGGATGGGACTAAATATCAAGACATGATAAAAGTTAGGTTCCAAAAAATGATTATATGCAATTAAATTGAAAATACACATTAATGAACTCTAAAAATCTGAGCATAATACTTAAATTTTCAATAGGAGATCAAAGAAATAGTCCTGTAGATTACCTTAACTTTTACTATTATTACACTTTCTAGATTATCTACCATCAATGTTATAGTTTTAAATAAAATTAGTAAAAGAGGGTGTGCAATGAAGTCTATACATCATTGGCATAAAAAAATTAAAAGACCCCATCAACTTTGTCAACAAAAGCTCACCATCAGCCATGTCAAATTCAAGAAATCTAAGGTCTGCCATGTTATACTAGATTACTTTGCCATTGCAACACAACAAGCGTTCCAATGCTATAAGCCAGTCTATGCATAAAGTCAGTCGGGACTGGGGATTTGCTTCATGGCTATAGGATAAAGACCAAAATCAATTTTCAAGAAACATTTCACCTCTCACGCCATACTTCAAAATATACTTACTGTAAGCAGACTCAGAATAGAAAAGGCATTCACAAGAACAAAAAGACTTGATTCGAGGAAAGGAAAGGAGGTTATAATAGTGTAATTTGTCTATGTGAAAAATATGGGTCATATGAGGAGAAGTTATCATCAGACTAGACATTTATATTTGTTTGTTTAGCCTTTAGGTTGAGCTAGGACTGGAGTAAGAAACATAATGAAATTATTCAATGAAATGCCACCTTATCATATTGAAATATCCAATAAGATGGAAAATACCAGAAGCATTCTTGGAGCCAAATTTGCTGATGACAAGAAAACCATACAGAAAAAACACAAAATGAAATAAGAATATCTCAAGGCCTGAGTTTTGAAAATAATTTGTTTAAGAAAATACAAGTATCCAAATGCTAAAATTCTAAGTAGCCAATTTTGAATCTGGGCGATTCTAAGTAGCCAATTTTGAATCTGGGTGTGGCACAGTGCATGCAAGGAGGGTGTGTCACTTCTATATATACATATTTATATAAAAAATATTTAAATATGTCTAAACTTTAAAAAGTTAAAATTGGAAAATACTAGAATACAGAACTAAGAACAAAGAGCTGTAAAACTTAAATTAGCGTAAAAGAATTCTGAATATAATTTTGCCAATGTCGCAATAACAATTCAAGTTCTACATTGGTGATTTAATTTTCAAAATCCCAGTTTCAATGAGTCAAACTGCAATATTAGATTTAAGGATAACTACAAAACATGTTCAATGGCATTTGTTCATGAGACATAAATCACTAGTGATTGATCACTAATTACAAGTGTCCACTGATGGGAAGCTGGTTGATCGATCTGGCCTAGAAGGCAACTCCACGCTGAAAGCAGGTGCATCTTTGTAGCCTCGTGGAAGTGAGTCCTTTGGAAACGAAAAGTGTTGTGTGTCATCTCACTGATGTAGTATCCTTTGTGTCCAAGGGTAGGGAGTGTGCATAGCTTTCAGCACCTTCAGTCATCGAAGTAAAATATGAGGAAATCAACTTGGTGGAGCAAGGCTTAGATAAATCCTGTAAGATCTGTCAACTATGAATAATCCCCTTGTGCATCTAGTGAGAGACACTTCTAGTTGGAATAGCGAAAGAAGGTAGTAGCAAGGAGCCTTATAGAATCACAGTATAGACAGTAGCATCTCCCTCAGATCCCATAATATATCAGACATCTGAAAATAAAGTACTCCTCATCTATGGAACATATATCTCCTATAGATGACACAACTGACCAATCCTCCCCATCTGCGAGATATGGTGTTCAAACTCAACCCATAGCCAGTGAGAGTACACCATCAATTGACACAGAAATTTCTACGGCCATGAGGCCAATGACACTAAATTTAGTCAAGGCAAACAATGAGGCTATCCTTCAGCTGTCGAAAGTGCTCACAATAGAAGGCCATCTTAGGGCCAAGTGCCTTTTGGGGGCTGGATCCGACTCGAATACATTGTTGGTAAACGTCTTCTCTGACTGCTCTATTCATCTGGCCTTTAACAGGGAGGTGACTTAAGGTCTCTAAAGAATACTAAAAGGAGGGAGACATGGAAATGTTTATCAACTAAAAGAGCAAATGAAGCCTCAAATAGGCCTCACTTTCTTTACCCTGAGACCTCTGTAGAGGCAATCTCCTCTGAAGAACAAAGGGCTAAATAGGGGTATCTTTCCCATCCTGTCACTGAATCATCTAGGGTGTGTGACATGTGAAGGAAATCAAGCTTGAAAATACTCTCAAGGCATAGGGGTGGGAGCCAGACTGAGCTTGGACAATGGCCTGTGGGACAATCATTTACAACAAAACATACGTTGGAGCATGATAGATTGGACGCTCTCTATACAAGATCAAGCAACAAGTAGCAGACTAGGCCCCCTAAATCTTGGCACCATAAAGTATAATAGGTTTGATAATGATGTCAAAAAGATGCATCTTCGAAGACATATCCTGAAATTCAATGGAAACATTGGCACTCAAGCACGGAGAGGAACCCATACCCCTTGTTGAGTTGAGGTTGGGAAGCGGGTTGGAAATTGAATCTAGGACCCAATTGGATCCTCAAGTAGGTATAAGTTCTAACTTCTAGTGATCTCCACCTCACCCCTCTAAAACTAAGTTGCACTGAAGCGGATACAGAAACGGATATGGATACGGGGGGGGAACGGATACGGCAAATATTCAAAAAAGCCAGATACGATACAGTGGAGAAACGACATATATATAGATATAGATATAGATATATATCGTCATCATCATAAATATTATCACTGTCATCATAATATTATCATTGTACGTCATCATCACCACCTGACACTACTATCGAATATCATTAATCATACATGTAACATGATTCTATGAAAACTTTTAACTAATATCATTTGAATCCTCATGCTCATAGTTAGAGTCATCATCTATGTCCTCAAGAAAAGTAGATCCAAAATAGAGATCTCGAGCCTGGCTTGATTCCCCTGAGCTTGAAGGCACCTATCCAACACCAATGTTCACATCCTCTGGCTATGGAAGTGGGTCCAAGTCCATCCAAGACAGAGGAGTTCAACAATCAGCACCACCAACATCAAGGTACATCGAGGGGTTGATGTGCTTGATTGAATGCCAATCCCACACCCTCACATATGATAGAATCCAATGGCAACGTTGCAATACTGAAATCCTGAAAACTGTTAAGTCTGTTGAATTTTGAATGGGATTAAAAATTCTAGTTTTTGCATATGAAGTCCGATGAGGTTGGAACCACTCTCAAACATCCTGAAACAATTAATGGTAATGTTAAAAATTTACGTAAAAGTGACATTCTCCTTATATTTCATTTTCGATCGTAAAAGTGACATTCTCCTTATATTTCATTTTCTATCGTAAAAGTGACATTCTCCTTATATTATAGAAAATGAAATATAAAGAGAGTGTCACTTTTACAATCGAAAATGAAATATAAGGAGAATGTCACTTTTACTTTAAGAATTTAACATTACCATTTCCCTGAAATGTATCCAAAAACCTTGAAAAGTATCCGTACCAATCTGAACGTATCAGTGACGTTTCGAAGCCGTATCCCCTCCGTTTCAGGATCCGAAACGGAGAACGGCGTTTCACCAAGGTTGCTTCGGCGTTTCCAGTAACTTAGCTCTAAAAACAAAAGTGGAAGTGTAACAAAGTTTTCATATAAGTATTTACTATCATAACATTAGTTTTGCTGAGGTTCATCACCAACTGTCTAAAATGGCAAAAACTAGGAAGGATGTCAAGCGACCTATATGCTATGTAGGTCCTTGAGCGAGGAGGCCAAAAGGAACACATCATCCACGAACATGAATATTGCAATCAAAACATGGCGTAAATGAAAACAATCGTCAACATGTGTGTGCTCCCTAAGGTGTGCCTCCAACTCATCAATATAGATCCATAAGAGTGGGTACCCCTAGTGGTGTTCCCAATGAAATTAAAGGTTCCTTAGGATGTGCAAAGCCAAACTATAATTGTTTGATAGAGCCCCATTATAGCAACAATGAGAGACTTAGAGATGCCAATATCATGCAATCTCTGGAACAAGGATCCCCTTGAAAAAGAACCAAAATCCTTTGGCAGTCCACAAAGCAACAAAAGACTTTGGATGAAGAAAAATGTCATATGAAGAAAATCTCGTATCTACTAGTTTAAGCAAATCCAAATTAGCAATTTTTTTGTAAATGATCTATGATCGGTGATGGTTACATGCACACAATGTTACATGGGGCAACATTCCCTAGGGTAGGGGACGTGCTCCCCACGCTCCTGGAATGTGGGTACTCCAAGAGGGATGTTTCCCCATGCGCCCTTTTGGAGCGACACAAATGGGACAAAGTAGAGAGCATCACCCTCAAAAAATGACACTCCCATGCTTCCTCTTGAACAAAGTCTATCTTTTAAAGGGAAAAGGGACAAAAAGCAAAATAAAAAAAATAATATGAATGTCAACCTAGTGCATAGTTAGATGAGGAGATCAACAATTCATGCTAGTTGGTGTTCCAATGAGTATTCTAGAGGTTCTCATGATTGTAACCTAATTCATGCTAGATGAGGAGATCAACAATTCATGTAAATGATTGTATTCAAATAGCGACGTTCTCATGATTGGTCCTTATTCCTTCACGCAGTGGTTGGATGCGAAGACTAGTGGGGCATAGCCTTGACTACTGATGCTCATTTGTCACTCGACCTATTCTGTAATACCCCATTTTTCCCTTGATGTTTATTGGCTTCAATGTAAATACTGTGTATATGCGATGTGTCTGTATTCGCCCTAGTGTGGAGCTCAAGGCCAAGGCCCCACTAATGGATGTTTAAGGTTATTGCATAAGCAAGTATTTGACAGTTTGATTATTCATGGGCTATATTAAGCCATGAAGAAATGTAAATGATGTAATTAATTATTAATGAATAAAATAACCAATAAGCTGGCTAAGGAGGCAACTAATGAGAAGGGGCCACGTGTATCCACTAGGGAGAGGTGAGGGGGTTATGGGATTGGTACCCATGTTGCCACATGTCAAACTGTGAACCCTTTCGACCTCCCTGCTAGCATTAATTCGGTTGCAGAGGGTGGTTGAGAACCCTGTTAATGAAGTCGATGGAGTACGAAGCATGCTTGCGATTTCGTATGGCAGGCATGGCTCTGATTGCTTATCCTGGAAGACACTCAATCACCAGGGAACTCGCAGAACCTATTTGACTACCCGTTTGTGGAAGGAAACATTCATTCATGCATTCACGACTCGCCATTCACGATTCATCCATTCATCGAGAAAGAAATGGTAGAGACATTCCTGCATACGCAGACCCACAAAGCCAGCCGTGAGGAAGCCTAAAGATAATCGTGTTTTCCTGTATAATAGAAAATACCATAGGAAGTGTGTGAGCGAACCAAGTCTACTCGTGACAGAGTGATAAGAGCCTGTGAGGAATCACAAAGCTTGAACAGCGCAGAGGAAACCGTGAGGACTCGGGATTGGATCGCAAAGAGTAGATTGCGGAACAGAGCCCTATCCGCAAGTCTGGAAGGAGTCAGCTTGTTGAACTGTGGAAGAAGGTTGGGTTGCTTGATAAACCCAGTGAAGGTTTAAATATCATAGAACTAGCGACTGGACCTTTCTATGCCCATCTTAAATAGCACTGGAAGGGAAGAGGCCTTGAGGGACTGTGCAGCAGAGAAGAGGGTTTTCCTTGTGTTCGGTGCGGTAGGTGATGTAGGTGTCGGTGCGGTAGGTGATGTGGGTGCCAGGTCTGCTGAGTGTTGAGATGCCTGCAGCTCTGTGGTTGAGCTCACTGGCTTAGCAATGCCTTCCTTGTTATCCCTGTATGCCTGATAAACCCACTGTAGGTTGGCTTAGCATGATCAGCTTGCATGATATGCTTGATAAACCCAACTGTATGCTGGATTGGCATGACTGTGTTGTTTGGTATGCTTGATAAACCCAACTGGAAGTTGGCTTAGCATGACCAGTATATCCCTATATGCTTGATAAACCCACTGTAGGTTGGCTTAGCATGGGTAGATGCCCTGGAATGCTGGATAAACCCAACTGCGGATTGGCTTTGCATTGGGATGGAACCTTGACTGTGAGAGAACGTGATAGCCCTCCTTAGTGGATACACAGCCCAGCTCGGGGGCGATCTCTCAATTGAAAGAGTACAGGCTGGACAGAGATCTAAGGTTGGGTGGAACGTTGCTCTCACTTAGCCAGTTGCTTGGCAGCTTCAGAAAGTTAAAAGATAAGTACTTCCTTGTTATGAGGAATGATGATGTTCCATTGTTATAATATGGTTGCTTATGTTCAGTTATGGAATGAATGTTTGTATCAATTTGATTGATAGGAAGATCATATGTGAACCTGAGTAGGAGGCTAAATTATTGTTATGTATATCATTGTATTGCATGAGTTAATGCATTATAAGTCTTGCATGTGATAGATATAATAGTTAGATCTAACTTTATGCACCTTACATGTTGTGATATGTTTGATTAACCCTATGAATGAGTTGGGTGACTACACCTAATCTTTGGGAAGAGAGGGGGATACCCTGATGTGTTTAGAACCCCTCTGTGGGTCAAGTGAAGGGGGAAGGTCATGGGAGAAGACAGATAGAGTTTTATGAAGTTCTAAGGCATGGAAAAGTGAAGTTATAATGGGATATTTAGCTGAGATGATGGCAAGGTTATAATCCTCAGATGGATGAGAGAGTTATACCAGTGGGAAGAGCTCTCCAAGAGATTTCCAATGGTACCGGACTTGCCTTATTTGGCTCAAAGACGAGGGAGAAACAAGTCTGGGAAGTTTGCAGATGAAGAGAAGGAGTTTCCACATTTCTGCATTCGCAATACGAATTGCGGATTGCGGAAAGGTAAGTTTTTCGGAAAGTCAAGTTTGGACTTCCGCAATTCCGACTTCCGCAATGTGGATTGCGGATTGCGGAAAGAGTAGTTTTATGGTAAATTGAAGTTGGACCTCCGCAATTGCGGATTGCGGAAAGGTGTTGAAGGAGTAACTTCGGCAATCCGTCTTCCGAGTCCCACAATGCAGATTGCAGAATGCAGATCCGAGGTAACTTGCGGATTGCAGATCCAAGGTAACTTGCGGATTGCGGATCCGAGGTAACTTGTGGATTGCGGATTGCGGATCCAAGGCAGCTTGCGGATTGCGGATCCAAGGTAAGTTGCGGATTGCGGATTGCGGATCCGGTGACGCAAATTGCGGAAAGGCGTGAATGGAAGCATTTCGAAGAAAAAAAAAGAGTATCAGAGTCTTCCATCACCCCGAAAAGTCCCGTAGAGGTTCGGAGTACGTGACAGATGGGTACCTGATCCTAGAGAAGGGATCGAAGGACACTACATATTCTTAGATCAGTGATCTTAGGACTTAGATCTATATCTTCTGAATTTTCTAAATATAATGAGAAATACAATGGTGAAAGATAATTTGTGAATCATGACCATTATGTTGTTACATTTGTAATGTCTCCATTTTTTGGTTCTCTTGCTCTGCAATTGGAGATGACTTTTGGGGTTTTTGTCGACATGGTCAGAGGGGATTAATTATTATTCAATGTCACTTGGGCAAAAAGCAACATTAAAAAGTGGCATTGAGTAATTAAATTAAAAATGGGTGTTAAAAAGTTACTTTCGGAAAATATTACATGAGTACTTCATAGAGTCACTTTATATTATTTAATGGGAGCGGAAAAAAGTCACTTTATTAATTAATAGCAAAAAAAAGTGAAAGTGGAAATAAAAGGGCAAATCAACATATTCTCTCATTCAATCATGACATTCTCATTTTCGAAAAAGAGATTTGGAGAGCTCTTGTGGCTTCTTTGGCTCTTGGGACAAAAACCCTAGGAGAGAAATTGGTTTCGGTGGTAAAAATAATTACCCTAGCTGATCAAAGAAGAAAAGATCATTCAGATCTTTCACTATGCTACATTGCCGTGGAGAGAAAATCATCCACTCTTGCAGATCTATGAAAATCTCAGAAGTTTCAGTGTATTTGAGGAGGGCACACTTGTCAACAGGGGGGTGCACTGGTATTTTCATTACTTGCTGCTGTTAGGAGGTGTGTTGAGGGGGCCCTACCTCTCAGATCTGAGCTGAGAAGAGGGCGCAGACTCCAAGGGAATCGTGGGACCATTGGGGAGCAGAGGTACCTTGTTAAGGAAGACGATTTGGAGAAGAAATTACACCAAGGAACAGGGGCCATTCAACGTTACCATTATTTCTGTTGTATGTTGCTTGAAGGGAGGTCGTACTAGTCTGCTGGGCATTTCCTCATACTTCTACCAGATGACAGTGCTCCGACTCAGCCAAATCGTGGTACTTTAAGAGGTCATTTCATCTCGGGAAGGGGGCTGTCTCCACACTCAATCCTACAGGTCAGAAAATTGGTTTCAATCAGATTTACTTAGATGTATTACAGTAGTTGTTACCATCATAAAAACATTAGTGTTACCTTCATTTAAACTGCTGATATGCTTAGTGAGAAGTGCTGTAGCTTATCCATGCTATGAGATAGTCTTTTGGGGGATTTGATATACATGGAATCTTGTTTGGGTCTGCAAATAACCTTATGGATTTGTTATGAAATCATTTGTCTGGCTGAGATCTGAAATACTCATAGAAATAATCCAGGAAACCAACAAAGAAATCAGACCTTTTTATATCAACAGCAAGAGGATACTTTCCTGTGGTGTCATAACAGCGGTAGACGAACTGCTTGACAAAAGTTCATACCCAAAAGGGCACTACAATACAACAGCAGACATCATAAAAATTCATCTTAACAGGAAAGGGGTTATTACAAAGGTAGAGCCTATTTCATGGTTAAGTATTATGATGCACAAGGTCTGAAATAAACCTTCAGGACAGCCATTAAACAAACAAACGGTTACTTCAAGTATATTTGTGGTTGGCCTTTGGGCAGGCAACATAATCTACAGGTCAGTTTAAGACATTAAATCAGATTGTATTGTTGAAATAGGGGTTGTTACAGCCAGTATACTTTCACTGTATGGGCATATTATGTACGCAATATTTGTGAATGAGATTGAGGCAAATGACCCCCATTGGGAGCACAATATTCAGTGCATTTACCTTATGTTGAGAACTGAAAATTCCAAATATATGAACACATCAGCAAGAACAATTAGGCCACATGTGTCCCACTGAGTAAACAAAACCAAAAATTAACCCTTATCCAAGCAGGGACATTACAACATCACTAGATGTATCATTTATGATTTATTATATCAGATGTAATGATGTATGTTATTGATGAGTTGTTAAGCATAATTTTCAATGATTTATGTATCGGTTTTCATACATTTTAATTTTAATGTTTTAGTATTTCAAGTGTGATGTCCTCTCTCAGAGATCCCAGCGTCCCATATGACATTCCGTAGAGACTAGAGGGTGCCTCCAATTTGTCCATTGGATGTAGCTCGAGTGGTTGGGAGTACCTATTGATAACCTCCCACCTCCCAACCTAGGTTCAATTCTTTGTAAGTGACATATGATGCTCTTGTTGTTGAGCCCCTAATATTTAAGCCCACAGGGGTGTAACTCAACTGGCATTTCGCTTGAAAATGAGATGATATGTTGTAATAGAGGTCACGAGTTCAAATCACCCAGACTTACCCGTTTTTAGATTTTAAGATAGCAATATAATTTTAATCTTATTTACAGCGGAAACAAAATAGGATCACTGAAAGAATAACCATGCACAGAAACACACGACCACAAGAATTTTATCCTGGGAAACCATGAGGGAGAAAACCCAGCAAAGTTCTTATAGAGATATTAGTTCAAGATGCAGTGTACAATGTACAATAGCATGTAACCAAATACAAGAGAGATCACATAGATCAGCTGAAGATAAACCCAAGAACAAAAGAGTAGAACTCCTCCAAAGATATCAAACCCTAGAAAACAGTCTTCTCTCTCTTGCACACTTGTGAATGAGATGAGCGAATTGCTTGAGATGAGAATGAGGAAAGCATCCTCCATTTATACTTTTTCATGTCTGACTTTTCACTTTTGTAGTGGGGCTGACTTATCTTCCTTGCCTGGGCCGACTTCTCTTTATTGGCATAATAATTATTATTTTATTATTTCTTTTGGGGCCGACTTGGTGTGAGGATGCCTCACGCAGCTACAACACTAACACTCCTTCTTAGCTAGGGAGGCATCATCATGCTAGAACGCATCTAAATATCATCCAAGCATCACGAATGTCTTGAACATCTCTGTATCATAAGGAAGGTATTATGACACAACTCAGTCCATCAAGAAGTGTCATCACCTCAACTCAGTCCATCAACGAGTCAACAACTCAACCCAGTCCATCGGGGAGTCAACATGCAACAACATGTAACAACTCAACTCAATCCATCGAGGAGTCAACAACACAATCCAGTCCATATGTAACGACTCAACTCAGTCCATTAAGGAGTCCATATGTAACAACTCAACCCAATCCATCAAGGAGTCCATATGTAACAACCCAATTCACTCCATCGAGTAGTCCATATTTAATGAAACAACCAGCTCCCTCTCTCTTCCTTTCAAAGGAAGAGTCACACCATTCTCCCTGTCTCAGGGAGAAATTCTCACTGATACTGCAACATCAATCATCCCTCTCAATGAGGGAGACATTCTCCACTACCCAAGTCGGTCACAAAAGTACACAAACTTCACCCTAGGAAGAGGCTTAGTGAGAATGTCGGCGATCGGATCATCAGTAGAGATATACTGGAGTTGAACTGCTCCCTCTTGTACCATGTCTCTAGATCTCGATATGCTTCAACTTATCAAGAAATACTGGATTCACTGACAGTTGCACACAGCTCTAGTTATCACAGTGAATCAAAGTCCATATGTAACAACTCAACCCAATCCATCAAGGAGTCCATATGTAATGACCCAATTCACTCCATCGAGTAGTCCATATTTAATGAAACAGCCAACTCCCTCTCTCTTCCTTTCAAAGGAAGAGTCACACCATTCTCCCTGTCTCAAGGAGAATGTCTCACTGATACTGCAACATCAATCCTCCCTCTCAATGAAGGAGACATTCTCCACTACCCAACTCGGTCACAAAAGTACACAAACTTCACCCTAGGAAGAGGCTTAGTGAGAATGTCGGCGATCGGATCATCAATAGAGATATACTGAAGTCGAATTGCTCCCTTTTGTACCATGTCTCTAGATCTCGATATGCTTCAACTTATCATGAAATACTGGATTCACTGACAGCTGCACACAGCTCTAGTTATCACAGTGAATCAAAGTCCATATGTAACAACTCAACCCAATCCATCAAGGAGTCCATATGTAACGACCCAATTCACTCCATCGAGTAGTCCAGATTTAATGAAACAGCCAGCTCCCTCTCTCTTCTGTTCAAAGGAAGAGTCACACCATTCTCCCTATCTCAGGGAGAATGTCTCACTGATACTGCAACATCAATCCTCCCTCTCAATGAGGGAGACATTCTCCACTACCCAAGTCGGTCACAAAAGTACACAAACTTCACCCTAGGAAGAGGCTTAGTGAGAATGTCGGTGATCGGATCATTAGTAGAGATATACTAGAGTTGAACTGCTCCCTTTTGTACCATGTCTCTGGATCTCGATATGCTTCAACTTATCATGAAATACTGGATTCACTGACAGCTGCACACAAGCTCTAGTTATCACAGTGAATCAAAGTCGGCTCTAGCATCTGACCAAACAATTCGGCAAGGAGTTTTCGAAGCCATACTGCTTCCTTTGTTGCAACACACACTACCATATACTCAGCCTTTGTTGTACTCAGTGCCACTAAGATTTGCTTCCTGCTACACCAGGAAATCACAACAAATCCCAAACTGAAGCAATAACCGAAGGTGCTCTTCCTGTCTATAGTACTTCCTACCTAGTCAGAATCAAAATAGCCTTGCAATCTCATGTCTATATTGGAAGCATATCTCAGGCCATATCCCACTGTGCCACGCAAGTATCTCGGCACCTGTTTTGCAGTAACTCAATGTACATGTCTCAACTCACTCATGAACTGGTTGAGAGCACTCACTGCAAAACAGATATATGGTCTCGTGTTAATCAAATACATCAACGATCCGATCAACTGTTTATACATGGTAGGTTCTCTCAAATCTGAATCGAAAGCAGAATCTCTTAGCTTCTTCAGATTTGAATCCATCGATGTGGCCATGGACTTACAGTCCATCATCCCAAATATCCTCAAGATATCAATAGTGTACTTCCCCTGGCTCAAGAAGATCTCATTGTGTCTCTGCCACACTTCTAGTCCCAAGAAGTAGTGCATCAAACCAAGGTCTTTCATCTCGAATTCAGAGACTAGCTTCCTCTTACACCACTCAATGAGTTTCTCAGCTACGATGAGAAACAAGTCATCAACATAAAGCACTAGGATCAAAGGTTCACCATCCAAAACCTTGTGGTAAAGGTTGGGATCTACATCACTCTTGGTGAATCCCAGCCTCACCAAGTATCCGTCAATGCTAGCATACCATGCACGTGGTGCCTGCTTGAGTCCATATAAGGCCTTCTTCAGTCTGCACACATGGGACTCCTTCCCATGGATCACAAAACCCTCTGGTTTCTCAATGTATACCTCTTCCTCGATCACACCATTGAGGAAGGCAGTCTTCACATCCATCTGAGGCAACTTCCACCTCATACCTGAAGTAAGAGCAATAATCGTCCTAATGGAAGTGTACCAAGCAACTGGAGCAAATGTCTCATCATAATCAATTCCCTCTTTCTGAGAGAATCCTCTAGCCACAAATCTCGCTTTGTGCTTTTCAATACTGCCATCTGCTCCATGTTTGATTTTGTAAATCCACTTGGAAGTCACTACTGACTCCCCCTCGAGTCTCGAAACAATCTCCCACACATCACTCTTCATGATGGATTGATATTCATCCATCATGGCATCCTTCCACACATGTTGGCTAGAAGCCTCCTCATAGTTAGAGGGCTCAGAATCAATGATGTAGCTCATCAAAGCTACATAGCTCGAGAATCTCTAAGGTCTCTTGCTCTCCCTAAAAGTACCACAGGGAGCAACATGCTTCTTTGCCTCCTGCAAAGTCTAACGAGCCCAAATAGGCCTTTTTTGGCCAATAGCAACATCTCTGGGAATATCAATTGGTGCTACTGGATCAATGGGATCAACAAGCTCAACTGGCTCCCTCTGAACTACTAAAGGGGGAGGGGGAGATGATACCATCTCCTTTGGAGCCACCTACTCCTCACTGTTAATCTCCATGTGAGATCCTCTACCTCTTCTGAAGGCTACCTCCTCTTCGAAGGAGACATCCCTGCTAACCTCAATTTGTCTCGATCCTGGGATGTAGATCCTATAAGCCTTAGAAGACTCACTATATCCCACAAATGTACCCTTCCTGCTTGAAGGTTCTAGCTTTGTCCTCTTTTCCTTGGGCACATGAATATATATCGAACAGCCAAAGATCTGCAGGCGACCCACCTCAGGCTTCACACCTGTGAAGGCCTTTTCTGGAGTCATGTTCCTCAATATCTTATAAGGACTCTTGTTCTGAACATACACTGCGGTATTGGAAGCTTCTACCCATAAGAACGTAGGCAAACTCTCATCATGAATCATAGTTTTGGTTGCCTCTACAATCGATATGTTCTTCCTCTCTGCAACCCCATTCTATTGAGGGTTGTAAGGAACGGTGTACTCCATCTTAATTCATGCCTCCCTGCAAAAATCACTTAAGTCCAAGGAGGTGTACTCTCCATTATCTGATCTCAGAACCTTGATCCTTTTCCCAGACAGGTTCTCAACTTGCGCCTTTGTTATGAATAAAAAAATCAATAATATAACATCAAATATATATTAATAACATAAAAGAATAAAATAATAATAATAATTAACTAATTAATAATGCCTTTATGAAAAGGCATGACTATTAAGGAAAGGGTATTCCATCAAATATAAATAACGGGCCCTCAAATTGTAATTGATCATCATATCATATCTTTCATCAAAACATTGTTATTATCCATTTATGGAGCATTTATATTATTTGCATTGGAAGTTTCTGTAGAAACAAGTTTTTCTTGTTTCATTGGTATCAGAGCCCCTTCTTGGGCAAATCTCTGATTCAGGCCGTTGGCCATACCCCTTAGAGTTTCTCTGATTTAAAAGGATCCTTGATCCAGAATTGGCCTTCGGCCATTGAATCCCAAAATTCTGAATTTCTGGAGGGGGAGAAAAAACAAAAAAGAAAAAGAAAGTTCAGCTGCTACTCCTCTCCACCCATCACTTCACACTTCCACATGACCTCACCCATCTTCTCTACCTGTGCAGCCCTCAAGGCCGCCTGCTCCACTTCCTGCTCCAGCCCTCACAGCCCTCGCTCTAATAATGAAGAAGGAATTGTTATACATGTTATGATATCACATTTCTTCACAAAATAGTTATCATGCAGATATAATCATTCATTTAAGTAAGAACCAAGGTCTATGAGCACGGCTGCACAAATATAAATAGTATAATTTCAATAGTGGTAACCAAGTTATGACATGATATCCAGCAGTAATCGGTCTAATGATTATTAGCAAATTATGATGTTCAATATTGCAATCATTACACATTAGATCAAGCAAAGATTCATCCACTGAAATTTGAATAATGCTTTAGGCCTTCCAGTAGTGCTAGAATCTAGATAATGGATAATCTCAGTGCAAGTTTAAGACAGTCCTGTAACAATTTGAAAGATTCAACCTTTAAACCAGATTTGATATGCTAATTCTGTAGTACACATACAGTAACACTTCCAGTTAGATATCAAGTAGTAATTAGGTGCTTGCTTATGAGTGTAACCAAATACTTACTAACCCTTTCAATGTTTTCTTTTTGTGTTTCTTATGGCAGGTTTTAGGGCAGTAGAAGGTGCATGCACAGGCTGCAAATATTGCAGACCTGAGGTAAAGGTAAGGAAAGGCTGGGAGAGGGAAGGAAGGCTGCCAAAGAGGAAGAGAGGGGTAGGTCGACGTCTGAAAAGAGGACAACGAAGGTTAAAAGGGAAGAAAAAGGGTAGAGTTCGGGTTTATTTTTAGGTTTTAGAATTTTGAAAATTTTAAGGGCTCCCACTAATTTCGCCCTAGGATTTTTTAGGGGTAAATAGGCAGGCCGAATTTGCAGGAGAGGGCCAAAATTTTAGGGAGACCAAAAATTTCAAAAAAATATATTTTTTTTATTTTTTCGGGTTTCAAACGTAAAATTGCGGACCTAATTCTAACCTTAATTCTACCATGAAAATGCAAAATTACACATGAATATGCAAGAGAAATTTGATAAAAGTTGATAACTAGGGTTTTAATGGATGAAACCCTAAACCATAGGCCTAGAGGAGAGGTGACCAGCCTCCCTCTTGGAGTAATCTTCTCTTTAACTCCTAAACTAGGGCTTCCTACAACAACCTTTAGGGTTCGTGATAGGAGCCTAATCTAGAGAAAAATTAGAGATCCGAGGCCAAACTAAGGAAAACCTCCTCTAAGGATCATTTTCCACCATGCAAAGAAGATAGAAGGCAGACAAGAAGGCCTAAATCAGAAAAAATGCATCTCTATGGCCACCATTCAATCATCAAAAAGCAAAAAACTCACCTACCTTCACCAAGCAAGGCTAAAACAAGACTTACTTGAGCTTTGTGTTCTTCCAACAATTCCTAGCATCCACCCTGCATGAGCAGAACCCTAGAAAAACATCCAACTTCCATCCATAGGCCAAAGAAGAAGCTACACCAAGAGGTGCGCATCACTTTCCAAAAGACTATCTTGGGTAAAAGAGCAACATAATGTAATTTATCCCTTGAGTTATGATTTACAAATGAAGTGAGGAGATTTATTTAGTGTTCTCAACTCACTTTTACAAAATAACCAGGCCGACAAGCCAAACATAATGTCAATGTAAAAATATAACATGAAATAATATAAAATAGTCTAAAAGATGGCTAAAAGGTGGCTACCCTGGGTATTTTCCCCCTAAGTGACCAAAAACTGCTAAAAATAGGTAAAACTGAACAAAAGGCTTCACTCTGAAAGGTGGAGTGAGCAGGGGGGGATCGTCATGCCCCAACTAACCCCAATAGTGTTGAACAACCCTCAACGTCCCCCCCCTCTACAAGCCTGTGGGCCTAGTGACCAAGGATGATGTCATCACTGAAAAGACACCAAGGAGAGAGGCGCTCTGCCAGAAAGGGACCAAGATGGGTGCATAGATGGGTGCATAGGGTGACCAAAAGAGGAGGCAAGTGCCTCAGAGTTGAAACACTGTCACATGTGTGAAAAACAAGTAGGGGGTCATGTGACCCACCAGTGACATGCCCCCAGGAGCCCCGTACACTAACCTTAGGGCTACAAGCCCTAGAATGAGGCAGTAAACAATGCCACTAAGCCATAGTACTCCTAAAGGAAGAATCAAAGGGTCCGGCCATGACCACCTCTCAGAAAAGTGTTGATAATACCCCCATCATGCTCCTGAAGAAAAATGCGACCCTCTCCTTGGGTAAACATCTAAATGTGAGTTGGTATTGGTACAGCGTAACACTGGCTCCAACTACGAGACAAGTGCTCTTATCGGGAGTGCTTGAGAACCTATAAATCTTCTGGGTACCTGTAGACATATACACATCAAATATCCGAGGGCTTTAAAAGCACCATGAGGCAGACACTTTCGTACTGCCTTGCTCAGTATAATGAAATGCAAATAACTGAACATGAAGAACAACAAATGCAATGTAAAGGTAACAGTTTATGCCAAACTCAAATGAAACTAAACCTACCTATGCTAAACGTGATAACCAAAGTGGGTTAAGTGAAATCATGCCACCAATGTAGCTAGTTGAGTAGACAATTCATACCTGATCATTTTCCTTTGTCTTTAGAGACAATCCATGATAAGATCTCATTGATGATAAACCAAATACATACCAAGATCTTCATCAAAATAAGGGATGACAACTGGAAGATTGTGGGGGCCTGGAAACCTTGATACTGCTACCACAGAGAAGAAGTGCTTTCACAAGCTTCATTTATCCATGCTTCTACTGGGCTTATCCATGCTTCTACTGGGCTTATGCATGGGCCATCTCTGTCACACATTTGTCTTGAGAAAAAAATTTGCATGAAATCAATGGTCTAATTTGGGACTTGGGAGACCATTTGTAAAGGTGGACCTTGCAATTCTTCATAGGCAAGCTGCAACCTATCCCTGCAATTCTTCAGAGTGAGTAGAGCAGAGCTAAGGATAGAGACAGATAGATCAGGCAGAGGCGGATACAGGGACATTCAAATCCAGTTTTCCATTTAGGGCTTATCTCTTCCGTGCATGCATCAGTTGGATGCATGCAAATCTTGAGTTGGCCAGAAAAGATTACTGAGGTAACCCTGTATTGTACTTGTCTCTTTTCCTACATGCTCTGGGCTCAAGAAAGAAGATAGCCCCATAGTTTGTTGGTTTCTCACAAAAGGGTTCCAGGGTATATTTGTTGTTTATGTATGATTGCATTTATATTGTTCAATTGGTAAATGCAGATCTAGTTGTTTGAGTTCCTATTAATGTTGTATTGATATTGAGACTCATACCGCTTGAGATCTCCTGGCGATCCAAAGGGAGTAGTGAACTCTGGATCAAATATTTACATGGTATCAGAGCCCTGGTAAGGGTCGGGGAGTGCTTTCATACACAGATCTACAGCTGCAGCATTAGATCTACATCATGGGGGAAGAGCAAATTGTTTGCACCTCTTGCTCCGCTACAGATATCGATGAGTGTACTACAGACGGGATTGACATGGTGATGGCTCTTAACTCCTGTCAATCGTTGATGGCCTCCACTTCTAGTGTATGGTGCATAGACAATGGATCTTCGAGTCATATGACAAGTGTTTGCGGATATTTTTCTGACCTAGCAGAGGATGGGATAGATCTTGAGATTGTCTTGGGAGACAACTCTACGATCAAGGCTATAGGACGAGGAACTATGTCTTTCCAGAAAGACTCTGGAGAACAGATGAGAGTTCGTGATGTTCTATATGTTCCAGGTCTTAAGAAAAATTTGATCTCCATTTCTACTATTGAAGATCAAGGACTATGGGTGATGTTCGGAGATGGAAACGTGTTAGTTCATCCAAACGGATCCAAGATTGCCTCAGCTGAGAGGATTGGAGTCCGCTGTGTGAAGCTATATAAACTGAGCTTCCAACTTCATCATGCCCTAAGTCATAGCAGTCGAGATGAGGGATGTGATCCCTGTGAGCTTTGGCACAGAAGGATGGCTCATCTGCACCATCCGGCTCTAAAGATTCTGAGGGAGATTGTGACAGGAGTACCTGAGTTCAGCACTGAGCGCACTGATGTGTGCAAGGGGTGTGCTCTCGGAAAGTACGTCAAGACTGCATTTCCCAAGAGCGACACCAAAGCTACAGGAGCTCTTGATTTGATTCATTCTGACCTTTGTGGTCCGATGTCCACCACATCACTGAAAGGATACAATTACTATGTGTCTTTCATTGATGACTATTCCAGGGAGACCTGGATCTACTTCCTGAAAAGCAAGGAGTCCAAGGAAGTTTTGCAGAAGTTTCAGGAGTTCAAGGCACTTGTGGAAAAACAGACAGAAAGGAAGATTAAGATCTTCAGATCAGATAATGGGGGAGAGTACACCTTCGCTGAGTTCAATAAGTTCTGCACTCAGGAAGGCATCAAGAGGCAGGTGATTGTTCCTTATACACCTCAACAGAATGGGGTAGCTGAGAGGAAGAACAGGGCCATTATTGGAGCTGCGAGATCCATATTGCATGATCAGGGATTGCCATTTTTTCTTTGGGCTGAAGCATGCAACACTGCAGCCTACATTCAGAACAGGAGCCCCCATAAGGCTTTGGGTGACAGGACTCCCGAGGAAGCCTTCTCTGGGAAGAAACCTGAAGTTGGGCACTTCACGATTTTTGGATGCCTCACCTACTCTCATGTTCCTTCGGAGAAAAGGACAAAGCTGGAACCCACTGCAGAAAGAGGAATTCTGGTTGGGTATGATGAGACTTCAAAGGCCTATAGCATTTACATCCCTGCTCTCAAAAAGACTGTTGTGAGGCAGGATGTAAAGTTCGAGGAGGATCGGGCCTTTCGGAAGTCATGTGAGTCAGAGAAGGGAAAACAGCTAGTTGCTACATCTCCACTTGACACAGGACAGGGTACTGCTCAGCAGTCAACAGGGTCTCAAGTATCTGGAGTGACAGATGCACTCAATACGGTTTCCACAAGCACAGGAGCAGGGTCTGGCACAGGATCTCAGGTTGGTGATCAACTGAGATCAAGATCCCAGATTACAGGTTCTCGAGCTACAGGACCAACAGCTACTGGCACCTCTACTGGAGGTACTCACTCACATACAGGATATTGGGACGAGGATGAGGAGTTCTCATCTCAGGATATCACTTCAGGGAAGAGAAAGCCTAAGTGGCTTCAAGACACCTTAAAGGACGCTCAGGCGGTAGGTACTCCCAAGAAAGATGTGAGAGAAAGAAAAGCTCCACAGAGATTCTACAGTTACTTAGCTCTAGTAAGCAGCATCAGTGAGTCAGAACCTTCCTCATACGAACAAGCAGCAAGAAAGCAGGCTTGGAGAGATGCCATGTTGGAAGAGTATGCTTCCATCATGAAGAATGATGTTTGGGAAGTGGTGCCCAGACCAGAAGGAAAATCCGTAGTCACCTCCAGATGGCTCTATAAGATTAAGTATGCTACAGATGGCAACATTGAGAAATACAAAGCCAGGTTTGTGGCTAGAGGGTTCTCACAGATAGAGGAAGTTGACTATGAGGAGACGTTTGCTCCAGTGGCCAGGTATTCTTCCATCAGGACTGTGATTTCTGTTGCAGCAGAGATGGGATGGAAGATTCACCAGATGGACGTCAAGACAGCATTTCTCAATGGACTCATCGAGGAGGAAGTCTACATTGAGCAGCTGGAGGGCTTTGAGGTACGTGAGTGAGAGTCTCATGTATGCCGATTGAAGAAAGACCTGTACGGTTTGAAACAGGCACCCAGAGCTTGGTACTCTAGGATAGATACCTATTTACAGCAGCTAAGGTTTCAGAAGAGTGAAGCAGACCCAAATCTCTACTTCATTGTGATGAGAGGAGATCCTCTTATTCTTGTGCTTTCTGTGGATGACCTATTTATTACAGGAGCAGAGAAACTCATCAGTGATTGCAAGAAGGATATTGCATCTGAGTTTGAGATGAAAGATATAGGGCTAATGCATTACTTCCTAGGGATGGAAGTCTGGCAGGAGGATGAGCATATCTTTCTCAGTCAAGGCAAGTATGCGATGGACATTCTGAAGAGATTTCAGATGCAGGATTGCAAGCCTATGACTACCCCTATGACGACCAACTGGAAGAAGCAAGTGGCTTCTAAGAGTAAGTTAGCCGATTCCACTAAGTATAGACAGCTCATTGGTTCCTTGATGTATTTGGTCAACACCAAACCAGATTTGAGCTTTGCAGTCAACACCAGACAAGATTTGAGCTTTGCAGTCAACACCTTGAGTCAGTACATGGTAGAACCCAGAGATGTGCACTGGGTAGCAGCAAATCATGTCTTGAGATACATCAGTGGAACAGCAGAGTATGGGCTGAATTATGTGAGACAGGGAGAAGTCCATCTTGTGGGGTTCACAGATTCAGACTGGGCAGGGAATGCTGGTGACAAGAAAAGCCCCCCCGGGTGTTGCTTCAGCTTAGGTTCAGCAGTTGTGTCATGGTTCAGCAGGTAGCAAAAGTTCGTTGCATTGAGCTCTGCTGAGGCAGAATATATATCGGCTAGCTTAGCCAGTTGTGAAGCCATCTAGCTTCGCAAGATGTTGGTGAGTCTATTTGATCAGCAGTTGGAGCCTACGATGATTCACAGTGATAATCAGAATTGCATCAAACTCTCTGAGAATCCAGTATTTCATGATCAATCCAAACACATTGAGATCAGATATCACTTCATTCGTGATCATGTTCAGAAGGGAGCAGTTGAGCTCCAGTACATTTCTACAGATGAGCAGGTTGCATACATTCTGACTAAGTCCTTGATGAAGAATAAGTTTGAGTACTTCAGGGAGAAGATGGGAGTGGTACAGAATCCTTTCCTGGTTAAGAGGGAGTGTTAAAATATTAACCAGGAAAATTATTGGAGAGAAATGCATGCAAAAGTGATTTTTGCATGCAGCCATTTTAGGTTTTTGGTAAACCTAACTTGATGATGAGATGTTACAAGAAAGACAGGAGGTGACTGTCTTCATCAGTGAGATCATTGATTTGAGATAGATCAGGAGAGAGGAGGATGACTTCACATGTGAAGGAGGGCGCATTCTTCAAGGAGGGAAAAGCTCGTACCGCATCCAGTAGAGCATTTGAGTGTCTGTAACTTACAGAGTATCTTCATCTCAGAGATTGAGGAAGATCAGTGACGATCAGAGCTCAAATCTACTCAGATCTGATTCAGTACGAGTCTTTCATTGTTGGAGGGAGGGCGCACTTGTGCATGCAAGAAGAGGACGTTTCCAGTCACAGGGCAGTCTTCAGAGCGAGCAGAGCAAAGCTGAGGATAGAGACAGATAGATCAGGCAAAGGCGGATACAGGGACATTCAGATCCAGTTTTCCATTTAGGGCTTATCTCTTCCGTGCATGCATCAGCTGGATGCATGCAAATCTTGAGTTAGCCAAAAAAGATTACTGAGGTAACCCTGTATTGTACTTGTCTCTTTTCCTATATGCTCTGGGCTCGAGAAAGAAATTAGCCCCATAGTTTGCTAGTTTCTCCCGAAAGGGTTCCAAGGTATATTTGTTGTTTATGTATGATTGCATTTATATTGTTCAATTGGTAAATGCAGATCTAGTTGTTTGAGTTCATATTAATGTTGTATTGATATTGAGACTCATACCGCTTGAGATCTCCTGGCAATCCAAAGGGAGTAGTGAACTCTGGATCAAAATATTTACATATTTTAGCAATGCAAAGTGAATAACTTACCTATCCACATACCTGTAGTGGTTTTGTTGAAATGGATCATTCGAAACTTACCAATATCATATCAGAAGGGTTGAACAACTTCAATAACACTTTTCAAAAGATGTTGTTGATTAAGGCACACCATGGGCAGAACGTCTGTAAAGGAACCCTCTGTATGACATACTCCACCCTTCTTGATACTGGATATGCACGAATGATCTGGGCCCATAGAAGTCTCATCAAGAATAAGGCTTTCAAAGTCTTCAACACCTTCATCATATCGAAATATATGCATATGGTGATCATCTATAATGGCAAGAGGACCCACATCCTGAGGTACTTCATCGCCAAATGTAAGAGCAAAAGGGTTAACCCAATCTTCATTATTATCATCATAAAGAGATGGAATAATTTTATCTTGTTCAATCAGGCTTTCACTAATTATGTCTTCGATGTCCCTCCTCGAGGTGATCATGACTTCTTCATCCCAAACAGTGTCAAATTCTGGCTCAAGCTGATCCATACTAGCCTTTGGTTCTTCTGTGAATGGCAGGAAAACTTTATTGACTTCCTCTTCAAAGTATTCATCATTGAAGGGTCTGGAAACAATACTGCTAGGTCTTGAAGAATCGTAAAGTGATGGACCCATAAACCTCCAATAATCATCGTCCTCATGAATCCTGTCATTCTGCTTCAAGAGATCCGAGATATCATAAGAAATTATTTTATGATGGCAAGGAGAACTCACCCTTTCCTTCTGTTCTTCAAATTCTTCAACTAGGACTTCTTGGTCTTTATTTCTAGGATCACAATCATATTCGCCTTTGTGAGGAACTTTATCTTCGGACATAAGGCTTATGATGTCATTCGCAAGGTCTTGAACAATAGTTTCTTCGAGCAAACCATCTTGATCTTCCTTTCGGATTTCTTTGGAGAGGTATGTTCTCGGATCTTCTGGTACCTCTTTGACGGGATCAACAGGAATAAGGACCACTTGGACCTCCTCTTTCCTTGGAAGAGAGTCTAGGCCTTCAGTACCTTCTCTGCACATCCAAGGACCCACTTCATTGCAAACCATTTCAACCAATTGATCAAATGAATATATTCCCTTCAGAGGAAGATTCTTATACCATTTCTCTTTGTGATGATTAATCAGGAAGTCAAGAGATATTACCAATAATTTCATTCTAATGTCCTCATCCACGATATCCCATGTCTTAAGATAATATATGAATGCAAGCACATGTTCTACAGCCCATTCTTTAAGGGCCTTAAACTTTGGAACTGCCAGGAATGCATCTCTATCCACAACATTTGGATATCCTGGAATGTTTGAGAAATCCAGTGGGTCGAACCAAGGATAGCGCATCCATGCTTCATCAAAGGATGCCATATCGTCTTCTTGAGGTGGCCTAGTCCTTGTAGAATACTTCTTTAATTTTCTTCAGTGGGAGTCGCCAGGAGAGACTTGCCAAGTTAGACTTAAACAAATCTCACCAAAGTACTAAACAAGAACGTACCTGATGTTAGAATTTTGATACTTCCAGGATGGTTATGTTAGATCTTCAAACAATTTATATATTATCACAATAACCATAAACAATAGGATCACTGCAACATAGACGAGCACGGCATAAACAAGAGAACACAAAGATTTACCCTGGGAAAACCCTCTCACGGGAAAAACCAATCAAAACTTATTCAACATAGATTCATCACTAGTACAATGCTAATCTAGTACATCAAGAGCTAAAGGCTCTTACACAAAGATCCCGAGAATAAGATAAGATAGAAAACCCAAACATATGCTTCCTCCAACTGCAACTACTCTCCCATGCACACTTGTTCACTTACTTGAGCGAAACTGTGTTGTGTCAAATGAGGAATTCGACCCCCTTATTTTACACATGTCCGGATGACTTTTCCACTATAGGGCCGACTTCACTGGGGCAGTTTACCGACTGACTTCTATTGAGCCGACTTGTCTATTTTAAATTATTCTTTTTAGGGTTTTTACATAATCAAATACAATATGAATATTTCCTGAAGGAAATACAATAAGAATATCTTCCGAAGTTACACAATCTTCAACCCCTCTTAACAAGGAAGGTATTCTTTTGGCATAGTCTTCATCGTCATCATCATCATCATCATCATCATCATCATTATCACTGTAGCTGCAACTCTTTACTCTGACCATTGACTTGTGACATCTCTCTCAAATCTATACATCACTAGAAGTTTTGAACGAGCAAGCCATCTGGTGGGACCATCCCAGGAGCATACATTACGTCGCAACAACGACCACCTGCGTTACCTCACCACGTGTCCAAATCACCTCGTGAATGTAGCCTAGGAGACTCAATTACGTCACACGTAGTGACTACCCGCTAACACATCAAATCATGTGGAGAATAGCCCAAGTCCAAAACCAGCGTCTTTGCACACTGGGGCAACACAACTCTGTGAGTGTAGCCTAGGAGACTCAATTATGCCACACACAGTGACTACCCGCTACCATGTCACCTCATGTGGAGAACAGCCCAGGTACAAAACCTGTGTCTTCGCACATGGGTGTTTCCCAATATAGCACAGCATTCAAGAGACTCAATTACGTCACACACAGTGACTACCTACTACATCCTCGTGAGTGTAACCTAGGAGACTCAATTACGTCACACACAGTGACTACCCGCTACCACATCACCTCAAGTGGAGACCCACCCAGGAGCTCAATTACGTCATTACACGACTACCTGCGTCTCACACGTGCCATGTTGCTCATCCCTCCCTTTTTCGAGGAACCTCAATCTGGACCAGTCCAAGCTTGTCCATGAAGTACTCAAACTTCACTCTCGACAGAGGCTTGGTCAACACATCGACTATTTGCTCCTCTATAGATACATGTTGGAGCCTCACTGCTCCTCTTTGCACTATATCCCTGATATAGTGATACCTGATCTTGATGTGCTTCGACTTGTCATGTAACACCGGGTTCTCAGACAACTTCACACACCTCTGGTTGTCATAGAGAATACAAGTCGCCTCTAACTCGAGATCAAACAAACCTACAAGTAACTTCCAAATCCACACTGCCTCACAGCTTGCCGAACAAGCTGCCATATACTCTGCTTCGGTTGTACTGAGTGCCACACTCGTCTGCTTCCCACTGAACCAGGAGATCATACTTGATCCCAAACTGAAGCAGCACCCTACTGTGCTCTTTCCATCTATGACACTACCGGCCCAATCCGCATCAACATAACCCTGCAAGTTAATCTTCTGATCTAACGCATATCTCAGGCCATAATCAATCGTACCCCTCAAGTACCTCAACACATGCTTTGCCGCAATTAGGTGAACACGTCTCGGCTCTACCATGTACTGACTCAATGTGTACACCGCAAAGCATATATTCGGCCTTGTGTTCGTTAAGTACATCAACAAACCAATCATCTGTCTATATACAGTGGCATCCACTATCTCTGTAGAAGTATCACACAGTAACTTCAGATTTGATGCCATTGGTGTGGCCATGGCATTGCAATCCATCATCCCGAATCTCTTCAAGATCTCTACTGCATATTTTCCTTGGCTAAGGAAAAGTTCTTCTGGATTCTACCACACCTCAAGACCTAAGAAGTAGTGCATCATACCCAGGTCTTTCACCTCAAATTCTGCGGCAAGTCTCCTCTTTGTTTCTGCAATAAGATTCTCATCACCTGTCAGGAACATGTCATCTACATACAAAAGTAGTACCACTGGATCGCCATCCTCAAGCCCAAGCTCGTCAAAAATTCGTCAATCCTGTCGTACCACGTCCTCAGTGCCTATTTCAAACCGTACAAGGCCGCCTTCAATTTGCACACGTGTCTTCTTGTCATGTGTCTCAAATCCCAGTGATTGCTCCACATACACTTCTTCTTCTAACACGGTCCACACCATTCAGAAAAGTTGTCTTCTCGTCCGTCTGGTGTATCTTCCACTTCATCATTACAGCTATCACAAGTATAGCTCTATTCGAAGTGTATCTAGCCACAGGAGCAAATGTCTCCTCATAGTCGACTCCCTCTTTCTGAGACAAACTATGAACCTTGCCTTGTACTTCTGTAGTAGGCTTGATCTTGAAGGTTACTGCTTGAACATTCATCACTTGTTCTTCGGAACAAATCTCATCATCCTTCTCTTGTAGGTCATAACACAATTTTTCCTACAAGTCAAATTTAGTCATATGCTTAGTAATATTCCATGTAATGACAACTTCATAATTCAAACAATCATGTAACAATGCATTATAGCCAATGCCTCAGCACAGCCCTCATCCATATCCAGTAAACACACAGTAACTATCTAAATGCCTTCCATCTCTACTAGAACATATTATTACAAGTGTGCACTATTTTCAACATGTTAGCAAAGAGGTTTCATCCTAGACTAGCTCCAACAAGGGCTCATGGGATGTTGTGAAGCACTATAGGCCACTTACCCATAACATGCACTACATGAGCCTACTGCTAGTCAATCTTAGTCATATATAAATGCATAAAAGAAAACTATATCACAGATCTACATGTAACTGTTATGAGCAATATACTAGCAGTATATTGCCTCCTTGCAAATACTCAAATGATAGTAAATACTTATCTTTCATGTGTTTTGAAGGCCCCCTCTTGGTTTCTGCCTCCTTGCAGAAGTTACTGGAGTTTCTGGAAGCATACTCTGCTTCATCATCTTATTCTAAAGACCATGATCTTCTTCTTCATCTAGTCTGGAACTTTCTAAAGTCTTCATCATTGGAATCATGTACTGGATTCAAGATCTCCTTTTTCTTGGAAACGGATTCTTCACACCATGATGTTTTGTCTAGATCTTGGGTATACCAGTCACCATTTTGCTTACGATCTGTAAAGCCTTGTAGTGTGTATATATGCAAGCCTTTTGTGCCATAGTTCACTTGGTTCCATAGTGTTATGAACCAATGCTTGATCTGGTTGGCCTTTATACAGCCTCCCTCTTGCTCTCCAATTACTATTGTATCATCAAAAGTTCAAGACATAATCTTCATCACTTGAGGAATCTTCCATTGCTTTCTTCTTAACCGGTTCATCATCTTCACCCATCTTCTCTTCTCTCACTTCAACTATGGCTTCCTCTCGTGTACAATATCCCCATAGCCTACTGAATTCGGTGAGCTTCCTTCTAGAACAAATCCCTTGGATGAATGATTCCCGTGACCTTGGGATACCATTCAATGTAGTCATCACCAATTCTGCTTCTTCAACATGGTCTCCAATAGCTTCTAATTGTTGTTTGGTTTGGGAGACCCTTGTGAGATGGGATTGGATCATTTCTGAGCTCTGCATCTTCACACCCTTGAGTTGAGTTCTCAAGGTCATCTTCCTATTAATGTTCTTTCCTTCATATAGTCTCTTCAATTCATCAAACATCTCCTTGGAAGTCTTCAATGATGAGATATGGAGGATCAAGTGATCCTTGATGGAGTCAATAATGATCCTCTTGGCCTTAATCAAATTCTTCTTGTGTTTAGCTTTGTCTTAATCTCCCTCTGCCTTCGCAACTTCTTCCATGACATAGTTGTCCAACTCATTCTCTTCTAGAATAAGCATCACTCTATACTTCCAGGCACGGAAGTTATCCTCAAGCTTGGTATTGTTTGTCATCTTGATGAAATGAGAACCTCAAATGGAAATAGAGATAATAGGACTTACCAATTGAGATGCTCCAATCGAGTGATTGCTTCAATGTCTTCTGAGATCAAACTTCTAGGTGACCTAGGGTTTGTTAGAGGAACCCTAATTTTTCAACTTTGGAATCATGAAAAACTAAATGGAGAGAGCGATGTGCCTCCCTAAGGCGAGTTGAGCAAAGGTCCTTTTCTTCCAAATCTGTGGGAAGAATTGCCAAAAATTGGAAACCCTAAATTCTGTAGTTGCTGCAATTTTTGCAGAATTAGGTCAAAATTTGAAAATTCTCGTATCTAGAATTTGCCTCCACCAGAAGATGTGCCCTCCTAAGGCAAATTAGATTGACCTTTGTTTTAGGTTGATCTATGGTGAAAAGCCTTCGGAACGAGAAACCCTAGTTTTCACTTCCGGCAGTTTCAACTACACAAGATCTTCTTTCAGGCTAGCTCTGATACCATGTTAGAATTTTTATACTTCTAGGATAGTTATGTTAGATCTTCAACAATTTATATATTATCACAATAACCATAAATGATAGGATCACTGAAAGATAGATGAGCACAACATAAACAAGAGAACACAAAGATTTACCCTGGGAAAACCCTCTCACGGGAAAAACCTAGCAAAACTTCTTCAATATAGATTCGTCACAAGTACAATGCCAATCTAGTACATCAAGAGCTAAAGGATCTTACACAAAGATCCTGAGAATAAGATGAGATAGAAAACCCAAACATAAGCTTCCTCGAGCTGTAGCTACTCTCCTCTGCGCACCTGTTCACTTGCTTGAGCGAAAATGTGTTGTGTCAAATGAGGAATTCAACCCCCTTATTTATACACATGTCTGGCTGACTTTTCCACTATAGGGCCCACTTCACTAGGGCAATTCTACCCATTGTTTGGGACAATTTACCCACTGACTTTTGTTGAACCAACTTGTCTATTTTGACTTATTCTTTTTAGGGTTTTTACATAATCAAATACGATATGAATATTTCCCTAAGGAAGTACAATGAGAATACAATAAGAATGTCTTCCGAAGTTACACAATCTTCAACCCTTGAGATGATGAAAGGAGCAAACGCCAATGGAGTCGCCATATAAGCCCTACAGGGTTAGTCCTAATAAATATACTTTTATTGTAAAGAGGACTCACCTTGAGTTCTTACCTAAG
The DNA here is from genome assembly GCA_027924585.1 of Larix kaempferi. Lineage (NCBI taxonomy): Eukaryota > Viridiplantae > Streptophyta > Pinopsida > Pinales > Pinaceae > Larix > Larix kaempferi. The sequence goes on along the minus strand of BSBM01000350.1, from coordinate 12,448,052 downwards.
TGTCGGTTTTTCCAAGGGTGTAAATTACTCCAGATAAACCACTTCAATCTTCGAGACGTCCCCGACAACGATGCCAAAAATGTTAGTGTTACATTGTACCAGTACCAACTCACATTCAGATGTTTGCCCAAGGAAAGGGGTCGCATTTTTATTCAGGACCATGATGGGGATATTATTAGCACTTTTCTGAGAGGTGGTCATGGTCGGACCCTTTGATCCTTCCTTTAGGAGTACTATGGCTTAGTGGCATTGCCAACTGCCTCATTCTGGGGCTTGTAGCCCTAAGGTTGGTGTTCAGGGCTTCTAGGGGGCAGGTCACTGGGTCACATGACCCCCTACTTTTTTTCCACATGGGTGACAGTGTTTCAGCTCTGAGGCACTTGCCTCCTCTTCCGGTCACCCTATGCATCCATCCTGGTCCCTTTCCAGCAGAGCGCCCTCTCTCCTTGGTGTCTTTTCAGTGATGACATCATCCTTGGTCACCAAGCCCACAATTGTAGAGGGGCGACGTTGAGGGTTTTTCAGCACTATTGGGGTTAAATGGGGCATGACGATTCCCCCCTGCTCACTTCACCTTTTGGAGTGAATCCTTTTGTTCAGTTTTACCTATTTTTAGCAGTTTTTGGTCACCTAGGGGGAAAATACCCCAGGTAACCACCTTTTAGCCATCTTTTAGACTATTTTATATTATTTCATGTTATATTTTTACATTGACATTATATTTGGCTTGTCAGCCTAGTTATTTTGTAAAAGTGAGTTGAGAACACTATAAATAAATTTCCTCACTTCATTTGTAAATCATAACTCAAGGGATAAATTACATTATGTTGCTCTTTTACCCAAGATAGTCTTTTGGAAAGTGATGCACACCTCTTGGAGTAGCTTCTTCTTTGGCTTGTGGATGAAAGTTGGATGTTTTTCTAGGGTTTTGCTCATGCATGGTGGATGCTAGGAATTGTTGGAACAACACAAAGCTCAAGTAAGTCTTGTTTTGGCCTTGGTGATGAAGGTAGGTGAGTTTCTTGCTTTTTGATGATTGAATGGTGGCCATAGAGCTGCATTTTTCTTATTTAGGCCTTCTTGTCTACCTTCTATCTTCTTTGCATGGTGGAAAACACTCCCTAGAGAAGGTTTTCCCTAGTTTGACCTTGGATCTCTAATTTTGCCCTAGATTAGGCTCCTATCACAAACCCTAGAGGTTGTTGTAGGAAGCCCTAGTTTAGGATTCAAAGAGAAGATTACTCCAAGAGGGAGATTGGTCACCTCTCCTATATGCCTAGGGTTTAGGGTTTCAACAATTAAAACCCTAGTTATCAACTTTTATCAAATTTCTCTTGCATATTCATGTGTAATTTTGCATTTTCATGGTAAAATTGAGGTTAGAATTAGGTCTGCAATTTTATGTTTGAAACCCTAAAAAAATCAAATTTTTGGTCTCCCTAAAATTTCGGCCCTCTCTCCTAGAAATTTGGCCTGCCTATTTACCCCTAAAAAACCCTAGGGCGAAATTAGTGGGAGCCCTAAAATTTTCAAAATTCTAAAAAACCTAAAAATAAACCCTAACTCTACCCTTTTTCTTCACTTCTAAACTTCGTTGTCCTCTTTTCAAACCTCGACCTCCCCCTCTCTTCCTATTACCTCGGGTCTGCAATCTTTGCAACCTGTGCATGCACCTTCTACTGCCCTACCTGCCATAAGAAACACAAAAAGACAGCAGCATTGAAAGGGTTAGTAAGTATTTGGTTACACTCATAAGCAAGCACCAAATTACTACTCGATATCTAGTTGGAAGTGTTGTTGTTTTTGTACTACAGAATTAGCATATCAAATATGGTTTAAAGGTTGAATCTTTCAAATTGCTACATGACTGTCTTAAACTTGCACTGAGATTATCCATTATCTAGCACTACTGGAAAGCCTAAAGTATTATTCAAATTTCAGTGGATGAATCTTTGCTTGATCTAATGTGTAATGACTGCAATATTGAAGATCATAATTGGCTAATAATCATTAGACTGATTATTGTTGGATATCATTGTCATAACTTGGTTACCACTATTGAAATTATACTATTTATATTTGTGCAGCAGTGCTCATAGACCTTGTTTCTTACTTAAATGAATGATTATATCTCGATGATAACTATTTTGTGAAGAAATGTGATATGATAACACATATAACATTGTCTTCTTCATTATTCACTTGACTCCATAAAGGCACTGGTCACTAACATAATTGCATAGAAGATCTAGTTTGGTGTTTTACAGATATAGCAACAAGGGCTCTCCCCTTGGAGGTCAAGACACTCCGAAGAAGTTAAGGATTTTTTATCGAGGTGACATTGGGTCACAAGTCTGTGCATGTGCTTACTGGGCACTAGCCCTGCTAGTTTGCCCGATAACAACTGGCAATCAATCCTATGATCTCTCAAGCTATGATTTAGTGGATTCAATCAATATTTGTTGAGTTCCAGTTAGATTCTCATCAAGAGGGGCGCATCTCGCAAGACTTGGGCGACTTTATGACATGGCAGCCAGCCATTTGATGGTGAAATTTTCAAGGTAGGGATGCGCGATGCGCCTACCTCTTGAGAGGTGGTGTAAATTTCCTTAAAATCCACTCTAGGGCTAGAGTATGCTGGATTAATTAATTTAAACCCAAATTGTTAGTATTAACCACACATGGATTTCTTCACTATGTAGCGGAAAATAAATACTGAAAGAAATACCAAACAATCACACCAATAGAGACAACACAATCTTTTTGGGTATAAACCCCCGGACAAAACCCGGTGCAACAGTATGAGAGGATATTTTATTTAGAAAATATGAAGCTTTTACAATATCAAAAAATCGATTTATGCCCAACCTAACAAAATCGAACCAACACAAACTCACTGAGAAAACCTGTAGAATGGCATGATCCCCAACACAGTTGTACGGCATGTACTGAGTCCGTACGGTTGTCTGTTGTATGGCCTGCCGCTGTACGGTCCACCTCCGCACAACTCGAACTCGGCTCTCCCTCTGCGAATCTGTACGGTCACTCTTGCATGGATGCTCAATCTCTCTGACTCTCTGCTTCTCCATCTTCTCTGCGAAACTCTCTCTCTCTCACACTTCTTTCTCTCCATCTCTGTCGAAATGTAATTGTGTGTCCTCTCCACGAATTGATCCTCCTTTTAACTAAATGGCTAAGCGAAATACCTAATCTCACTATAGATCAATGGATGTGATCCTCCGGTGAGATCAATGGCCAAGATTAGATTAGCCATCACTTAAATATTTTTCACTTTCACTTTATAAAAAAAGTGTTCCATTAAGTCAATTAATAATTAGATCACTTTAATATATTTTCCAAAGTAAACTTAGGAGAAATACATTAAATACATTTTATTGGCTTCCTCCATTTAAGTCTTCTGCATGCAAGGACACATGCAATGTAGGAAGACTTTCCTTGTTGTCACTTTCTAACAAGTGGCGCATCCATCAAGTAGACAACTCCTTCATCAAGCCAATTAACTCTTCAATCAAGAATGCACCCCCCTCTCTTGGGAATTGCGCCCCCCCCCCCTTCTGGCAATCTATAGAAACAAGCATGCTCTATCATTTTCTCTAGTTGGAGATTGAGATTCAAAGCTCTGCTATTGTATTCCTTATTTATTTTTCTCAAAATAAAGAGACTTTGGAGATCGAATTTGTGGATGAATGGTTGATGTGCATGAACGAAGGTTTAGAAACTAGATTTATCATTTGCTTTTATTTTCATTTAGAAACTAGATTGAAAGTTCAAAGTTTGTCTTACGATTTCTAGATCTGAATGTTTTAAACTTTGCAGTCAAGTTACTAGTTTTGCATATCAAAAGGCTTGACTTGTTTGGTTTAGCAGTTGATCTCATTTAATACCTAGCATTTGAGTGCCTTGATTTGCTTGACTTTTCCAAAAGCAAGCAAAGATCTTGAGGAATGTAGTTTTTTAGCTTACTTTCCTTAGTTACCGTATCGCTCTTTTTAGTCTATTTTTACTTAGTATTTCTTTTAGCAATTTTGTAGGTTTTCCCAAAGCACTCTTAATGTGTTTTGGGGCATGTTTAACTAATAAAAGAAGTTGTTTCGCAAACTTTTGCAATCAAGTAAAAAGGCACTTTGGTCGTTTTTCCAAGATTTAGAACATTTGGGACCTTCCAGGCACCTCCCTATACATTCTGTAATTTTTCCAAACCATTGTAAGCCGTTTGGATCCTCAAATTATAAAGGACTAGCGGCATTCCATGAAGCAAAGTGATTGTAATAAGTAATAAAAGCAAAGCAAGCAGGCTACGCAGCGTTTGCACCCCATCCCCCTAGGGGGATCTATGTCGTCTCTTATCGCAGCGTGAATTTTGCTTGTTTTCACAGTTCTAGTTTAGTTTTAATTTATTAATAGTGGATTAAAACACTAAAACACACAAACACTTAAAGTAGTTTGCTTATTTCATTTTTATGATTTGCTTTGTTTACAATTTTCAAAAATAAACCCCCACGCCTTCCCGAAGTACTACATCAGTCGAAAGGGCTTACCTGAGTAAGTGGTGTGTGGAAAAGAGATTCATGGGTTTAGCTAGTTTAAACAACTCATTCTAAGCCAGCATAGATCCAAATCGTAGGCTCTATCAAGCGCTAAGAGGGATCAAATCTCCTGATGTCAACTTCTCCTTGAATAGCTCCTTGAATGCAATACCTAAGCCACCTAATCCTAAGCTCTAAAGTCTCTAATTTAAGTCTCATATTTACATTTTACTTTGTATTATTCTTTTTTGTTTATGGCCGACATATTATTTATTATTTTTACTTGTATTATTCTTTTTTGTTTACTTTGTATTATTTTGTTACTCGACAAACTCGACAAACACTCTAAAATCTCATATTTACTTTTTACTTTGTATTAAAAGTAAAAAGTAAAGTCTCTAGTTTGAGTCTCATATTTACTTTTTACTCTGTATTATTTTTTTTTGTTTATGACCGACATAATATTTATCACCTAATCCTAAGCTTTAAAGTCTCTAGTTTAAGTCTCATATTTATTTTTTACTTTGTATTATTCTTTTTTGTTTATGGCAGACATAATATTTATATTACTTTTTACTTTGTATTAAAAGTAAAAAGTAAAGTCTCTCGTTTAAGTCTCATATTTAATTTTTACTTTGTATTATTCTTTTTTGTTTATGACCTACATAATATATATCACCTAATCCTAAGCTCTAAAGTCTCTAGTTTAAGTCTTTTTACTTTGTATTATTTTTTTTTGTTTATGGCCGACATAATATTTATTACTTTTTACTTTGTATTATTCTTTTTTGTTTACTTTGTATTATTTTGTTACTCGACAAACACTCACATGTTACAAGATCTCCCTCATACTGGGCTGTAGAGCGCCTCTCAGTGCAAAAAATTATAAAATCAACCTAGGCTCCATTTCCTGTATGCTCTGGACCTCTATGGCTTAGTCCTACCATTTGGTCAAACCAAAAAAGGATTGGAGTGACTAGACTAATAGGGCAACCCATTTGAGACTTTTGCTTGAGAATTCGGGAGGTCGTGGTAAGATCTTGGTACAGAATCAGAAGGTCGCGGTAAGATCTTGCTACAAAGTCAGGAGGCTGCCCAAAGCAGACTAACGTCTCGCCTTGTTGGACCCTTGGCATAGCTGCTTCTGCACTCACTTCAAGAGGATAAGTTCTTGGTGGGCCACACCAAGAACAAACCCACTAATCACCAGAAACCATAATAATAAAATCAACCAAGAACAACTTGTAACACATTTACTTTTAAAACATTTTACTTTACTATTGGCATTGGTCTTATTTTGAATATCTTTTGATGTTGATGCTTTAATATTGAGAATGGATTATGAATGCTGTTAAGATTAGAGTTGTACTATTCTTGTGTTTTCTAACTCCTAGATTTTAAGCTTTTCTTTTGTAGAATAAAATCCTTAGATTATTTTTATAGGGACCACCCCCCTTGGCTTCGTTGGGAATAAGCTTAGACGGAGGAGTCAAGTTTTCAGGTGACAGCACTTGACTCTGACTTGCCCCCAAGGACACATCAAGCGGCTTGAATATTTCTGCCGCGTTCCCCCTATGTGTATTAGGCGGCAACAACACTAAATAAGATAAGAAAAGACAATTTTATTAATGTCCAATGACTGACCACAATAGTTGGTCAATATGAAGATAGGTTCACCCTTAACCTTCTTAATTTTCTATAAGCCTTCTCTGACATATTTCCGAAATAATGCAACCCTAAAGCTTCTCATCTGGATATCATATTTTCTAATATTTTATGGTTTACAACTTATATTTCCCTCCTTCAATCAAACAAATTGTATGACCAAGCCTCTTTGCCATTAAGAATCTCAATGATTACCGGAGAGATACCATATCCTACAACAATCAGCCTCCACTCCCTGGTTCTCTATGACATGAAAAATGACTGCTTGATCCCATTCTGGGGTAATCATCAAGAAAAACGATAATGAACTTCAAAGGGCCATGTCATAAGCAAAGAGCATGCTAGTGATTCTGTTCTAATGTATTCTTATGTATAGTCAAAAATATAAAGCTTTAGAAATATCAACAAAGTTCTCCATAATGAAAAACTATAACTATAAGCACAAGGACAAGTTACTTTTATACAATTACAAAATCAGGCCTCTTTGCTTACTTTCCCGTGCAAGGAAATATATAAAGCAAAAAAACTACAGCAAAATACTGAATACATTGCAAAGGATACATTGTCCTAAAAGAAGAAATGGGAATCATGCAGATCAGATCTGCAAGCAAGCTCAGAAGCCAAATGAAAGAAGCACAAACAAACTCTTTCTAGCATCAACAAGTTCAAAGGAATCTAGAATTGAAAAAAAGCACCTTAGAATGTGGATGGCCAATATTAGGCAGAAGAGCCCTCAGAAGTTTCTCTGACATTTCACTAAACTCCTCACTTGCAAACTCTGTCAGCATAATAATTACCCTGGATGCACCTTTTTTAATTTCATGAAACTGATCTCCAAGGGAAATGCACAAAACCTAAGAGAGCAACCCTGGATATCAGTTTCTAAACTCAAATTAATTACAACGGCACACAAGATGAAGTTAGAACCAACACGCCTTTACAGAAAAATCTCCATAAGAGAATCTCAAGTTAATCTCCTTTACCTGAATAAGATGTCCCACTACGAGTTTAAGAGTATCTCCAGAGCATCGTACCATGCACCCACTGCCTAGAAAGTTTATCATTTGTAGACGGACCTCTTCTGACTTCTCAAGTAATGGAAGCTGACCTGCACAGAAAATATCACAAAATTGTAAAGGTTAATATTCACAGCCAAGTCTTCTCCACAACTACTATAACAAAAGGACAAATGAAATAACCATGATAGTGGAAAGAAAGCCCATAATGAATCAATGGCAATATACAGACCTTGATCTAGCCAAAGATAATGTCTAGAAACATTGTAAAAGCTTGAACATGGAGTAGATCTACCAAAATGTTAAGTTAAAGGTTAAAATGAAGTAAATACCCATTCTTTCTGCTATTAATGGTACAACCAATGCCACTGTTTGATCCACCTAAAATAATACAAGAAAACACCACACGTGAAATTACAGTTTTCATTAAGTGATGAAAATCTATAGAATTCATATACTGACCAATTCATTACTCTAAAATGGGACTTAAAAAGACACCAATTTTATCATAAATAATACACCATTCTCCTCGGAATGACATTCTTATCCAAGCACTCTTTTTTAAAGACCTTCTGCTTTTAATGACCAGACAGAGAATGTTCAATCCAAAGGAAGACATTATACTAAGAGATCCATAAATGAAGTAAACTCAACAGACTTATGAAAGAAATACAGGTGATGACTATGGATATTGCCAATACAATCACCATCCAACAATAATCCATAAGAATTTTACTTCAGTTAACTAATTACCTTAGAAATCTTGTTTACGACTCCACGTATTAGGTGAATAGCCAATTCCCTGCATTTTTCAACATTGTCACAGAGAGCTTTCAACACTTTCTTAAGAATTGTATCATCCCAGGCAACCTGCAAACAATAAAGAGCAAACCATGCATGTTCAATCAAGCTCTTTGCGAAAACCATTGTAGGAGCCCTTTAAACAAATCACACCAAACCTTAAACATCAAACACAAAAAAACATCATTGTATATACTCTTCTTTTCTGTTTATAAAAACACTCTAGAATTCATGAATGCCAGCACCTTTCTACAGCAGATAAGGCACAAGGTGGGAAAACAAATTGCATCTATGAATGCAACATTGCAATGTAAAAAAGGGTCACATATATAGGGTTAAATTCTTAATATCCGGGATTGAATCATTTAATAGAGGGTCAAAGACTTACCTGGAAAATAACATAATCCATCGAGGCTCGAAGGTAAAATGATAAAATTAGATTCCATCCATACAGTCCAACCAAAAGAATATCTCAGTCCCAACTGCCTAGATGTGTGCCTTTCTGGGTATCAATGCTTAAATTATGCATGAGTTTATCAAGGCAATGACCAAAGAGTAAGATTGCAACTTGCAAGGAAATATCAAAAGACAGTATGCATAAGTCAGGGCATAAGAGGGGATTGTTCAAATAAATCCATTCCTACACCCTGACAGTATATAGAAAAGGGTATCTCCAAAAAATATGTTTTAACCAGTGCTATCAAACTCAATAGAGTCAACTCGACTCTACCAAGTCTGACTGGTTTTTGAGAAAAAAAAGGGCCAAAACCGATGATTGACTGAGCCGAAGGAGTTAACCACTGACTTGGTTTGAGTCAGGCAAGTTAGTGCATAGATCAATAGACTTGCACCAAAGTTGGCCACTAGGTTGAGTCCGACAGGGATAACTGGGCCACCTACCTGTAGGCTCATTCAACCAAGAAAAAAAAAGCAACCTAACCACCTAAAACACTAATCTCCTCCTTATAAACACACCCCCTTCCCTTTTTAACTCACGCATTTCTCATTGTGAGCATTTGGAGGATTTGGAGTTGTAGCATTCATCGATAGTTTAAATGGATCTGGAGCTTATTCAAAGCTGAGTTAATGATAATTTCAATTGGGAAATGATCTGTATTTGTTGTCTAACAATTTGCTATGAGATTGAAGAAGATTTTTTGCCAAAATCTTGTGCCTATTTGAACATAGGTTTGTGCATTTCAAACCCTAATTCTTGTACATTGAAATTGCTGAATTATTATTTAAAAAAGACAGCATTATATTTCTACTTGCAAAATACTTTTAGTGTTTAAAACAATCACATGGCTCCAAGAGGGGTAGAGGAACTCTTCATGGAACCGTTGCCAATATTTGAGTTCATGGAAAGGTGAATGCAACCATTGTGGGAAGGTTAAGCAAGAGGAGGCTACACAGGCCGAAATGTCACTTAGGGCAAATTAGCAGTGTTCCACGGGGACGCGTCCCACAGGGTCGAGGGCACACTCTCCTCATTTCCCACGCCCCGAGGGCTTGGGGACTCATGGCAAATGTTTACCCACGTCCCCTTTTTCTGGAAACTCAAGAAAACACACAAGGAACGACCCAGAGAGGTGGGGGGTGTTATCTACCAAGTTGCACCTAGGTGAATTTCCTGTGAGCTACCAAAGTTGTGAACAATCCAGTTGTTCATCATCCCAGTTGTTCATCATCACTGCTCAGAAGTTCAGAAGTCTTTTCAGGGCCAATTTTGGCCTCGTTTTTAATAATTGCATGTCCATACCCCTTGGAGATATTGTAAAAAATGTACTAGAATGACAGCCTTTTGTAAAGAACTTGGCTCCCTAGGACTTAGACATCAATCCGATCATTCCATGGTATTTTTTCCCTTGTCAATTATGCGATGTTGAATAAGCGATGTATAATTGATGAGTTTTTCACCCGCTCCTCTAAAGCTAGAATGGTCGTCTTGGTGGTTAGGCCTTAGGAGGTTATTAAAGTTCATGTGTCAATGTTTATGAGCATGCTAGACATTAAATTGAGTCATTATGAACATGCACTAAGTCCCTTAGGATTTTTATTAAGTTCCGAGAAAATAAAATTTTCTCGTAAAACGGATCAATTTTTAATGTTTTAATTAAAAAACTCAAAAATATCATAAAAGTGTGGTCTAGAGGGGGGAATTTGCCATGGGGTTGCTCGTTTTCTAATCTGGAGCACCCATAAAACCCCAAAACCCACTTTTCGTAAGTTCCGAGTGATTATTATTCACTCAAATAAAAATTCTCTCAAAAATGATAAAAGAGAATTAAAAATTTTAAAAATAAAGATATGGAGAAAATCAAAATTCCTAAAATTGAGGAATTTTGTCCAAATAAAGGCCCAGTTATGATTACAATCAATATCGGAGATAGAATCAAACAAGATCCGGGTGATTCGCAATCACATCTAGCAACGGTGAGTGGATCTCTAAGAGGGAATGCCCCCCCAGGTGATTCACTATCACATCTAGCAACGGTGAGTGGATCTCTAAGAGGGAATGCCCCCTCCCTCCTCATGTGGGCGACTTTCTTAATTTGGCAAGATGGGATTGGTTGGAGGAGTTTACAAAGCAAAGGTAGCGCCCCTCTTGTGAGGTGGCAGCCACCTCATACAATCAAGCATCAATCGTGGCTTGAGTCAAGGCATAAATCTCTCCTCATATTTAGAGATGCGCCCTCAAGCCCTACATCCCTCTCATGCGCCCCCCCCTTCTATCTTTCTCTATTAAAGCAAGGCCCTGGATCCATAATTCAAATGGATGCAAGGAACCTCTACCCATTGTACTGTTGTAATTGTTATTATCGAAATAAAGTTGAAGGATTTGGAGGCTCATGAAGTGTAGCAAATCTGTGCATGTGTTAATGTTATGAGGTAATATTGTTGCAATTATTCTTTCTTTGCATAGATTAGTGATCAGTCTAGCTTAGAGGGCTCTTTATAGCACATAGGACAAGCATTTGAGGATTTCAAGTTGCTTATTTACTATTTTGTTCTTATAGATCTAAGAGTTTATGCTTCATTCAGCTATATTTTATGATCTTTTGGATTTCTAACTGTGGGATGTACCAGATCTAAGACAGTTTGTTGTAAGTTTGATAGTTCTGCAGGTTGTTATTCCCAAGTGAAAGGTTGAGCTCAGTTGCATCTTCCTTTCCTTTGGATTCTCTATTGGATGAACACAAACTTTTCTTGTTCCATCAACAGCTCTCCAAGCTTGCAAAAAGATTCAAAACTTGAGCAAGATCTTTCTTCTTCTATCTTTCAAACTTCAAAAACCCTCTTTTCAATTACTTTTTTCCTTACAAGTAAATCGAATCTAGAGAATTCTATCATATTTGTTTACTTGTTTAAATTAGATCTAGAAGAGCTTCAATTTCGCATTTAAAAGTTAGATCTAAGTGCTAGTTTCCTTAATATTTAAAGTATACATTTTTCCAAACTTTTGTAAGTGCTAAGGTTGTGATTTTAAGTGTTTTTACTTTTTAGCTAACATACTAACTTTTATTTGAGTTTTTTGTTCGCTAGTTTTTTCCTTTTGTCACAGGAAAGCGGAAGGATTTGAAGGACTTTGGAAGATTAGGGCTTTCGAAGAAGACTCGTTTCAAGTCCCTCTATTTTCTAGCCTTCCCAAAGCTTTCTGTAAGCCATTTGAATCCCATTTTAGGGGATCAAAGGCATTTCTTTCAGAGTTATATTGTAATAAATTAATTAAAAAGCAAGTGGGATTTAAGGCTTCCACACCCCGGGGGAAGCCTATATCTCCCTTAGATGATTTATTTGCTTTTTACCTGAAAATTTTTAGAGTAGATTTCATTTTTTGCAAATAAACTAAATCAATTAATTTCTTGCTTCCTTTATTTTTTCTTTTGCAAAACTAATACTAACCCCTATGCATTCCCGAATGACTGTTCATGGATAAGGGCTTGCCCGAGTACTGAACCAGGAAAGAAACTCGTAGGTAGTAATTAGAAAGCACTTTCTTGCTTTGTTTTTATGTTCCATATAAAAAAGCATTGTCACAACTTGTACAAGCAATCAACACTCCCATTCTGTATGCTCTGCACCTCTGTGGTTCATCCGACCAGTTGGGTGCATCAAAAGGGATTGGAGTGACTAGTAATTAGTTCTCACACTTTTTAATTAACCTCCCTTAACGGAAATCCGACGTTAATTTCGAAAGTCATTTTGTTGTGGGCAAAATTTGCAAAGGAAGTGGGAACCACTAGAAAGTGACCGCGGGGCCCCATCAAGCTACACCCTCGTTTGGTGTAGTGTTGGACATCTCCCCATGACTCCATCTAGCCCACATGTCCTTCTACAAAACCACAAAAAGTGAAATCCGGACACATTCCCAGTACCCCACAGTATATCAGGAATCCCCTTTTCCCGTAATCAACTCATCATCCCAATAAATTTAAAACCAACCAAGTACACTGCAAAACACTCTTACAATTTTAAGCAGCACTTTTATATTTTATGACTCCATTGGCATTGGCTTAATCACATCATTATTATTTGCTTTCAGTCATTTGTATTGTGAATGCCATAGATCTCTATTATGTTGTTGATATTAAATCATTACTTTGCAGTTCTTTGTTTCGGTCATTTTTATTTCTATACTCCTAAAAAACAATCACTTCCATCCGTAACAACCAAAACAACTAAAGAGCCTAAGAAACTCTTTAATAGGGTCTACCCCCCTCGCCTTCGATTAGGAGTTTGCCTAAACGGAGGAGTCAAGATCAAGTGACAGGACCTGACTTGAGACTTGCCCCCAAGGACACACCTAGCAGCTTTAAAGATTTCTGCTGCGTTCCCCCCAGGTGTGCTAATCGGTGGCAACAGGGCGCATCTGGGCACCCCCTCACAAAAAGGGGGGCACCTAGATGCCCACACACGATTTTCAATTTTTTTCATAACTTATAAAAAAACATTAAACTAATAAACCTAAAAGCTACCCCACCCAACCCCTCTCTTAAAAGCCTAACCCATCCCTTATTCTCACGTTTGAAACATTTATCTTACGCAAACAGATTTCCGGCAACAAAGAAGAAAGGACCAATTTGCCAAAGGAAAGGAGTGATTTGCCAAGGGAAGAGCAATTTCATTGCTTGAAGGCTGGATCAGGGGGGTTTGAAGGCTGGAGCAAGGGGTTTGAACTTTGAAGGTTGGACTCTGGAGCATGGTTTGGTTGGTGTGCCATTGGTCACTCATGAGACTGACTCGGGACTTGGCACAAATGATTGAGCCGAGTATTATGCCCTTCTTATGATAGCTGTGGAAAAAGGTTTCAATAGACTCCAAATGATAGGAAAGACAAAGCTCATTGTTGACTAGATGAATGGTTCTATACCATTTCATAACATGAGCTTTTAATCTTTGATGGATCAGGTTCATTCTTGGACAGATAGATTGGCATTTGTCTCTTACAAACATGTTTATTGTGAACATAATATGGTGGGATATAAACAGTCAAAGAATGGAGTGCAAATGCAGCTTGGAATGTTAAAACTCGTGGAGTATAGGGAGGGTGTTATGACTAAACATCCTCTTTGTTTCTTCATCTGACCCTGTGTGATGAAGGAAGCCATTTACTGGTTTCTGAAATTAATGATAAATGCTTAAGAACTACTGTTTTGCTGAAGTTTAAAAACACCATGACACTTCTTGATGGAAGAATTCAACATCTTGTTTTTACTAGTGATGAGATTACTGGAGACTGCTGATAACTAACTGGTTTTTCAGTTTTGAAGACGTCTTTTTGTGAAATGTGTAATAGATGGATAAATGGGAATATTATTAACGAATGGATATGGGGAAATATTTTCACAAATAGAGGTATTATCAGTTATATGAGCCAATCTGGTTCTTTTTTAGTGCTTTATGCAACCAAGATGCTGAATCTGATATCAATTTCTGCACTACAGATATGATATTATTACCTTTTTCCTGGGAAACCAAAAACAAAAGTCCACAATTACATAAATTTTGACATTAAAAGTCAAAGTAGAACTCCCATTTCAGGGTGTTTGGTGGTGTATTCATCACTACTATCTCTCAACAAGAGAGTAGAATTTGGGGTGTTTTTCTGCTTTCAGCATATTTAAACACCTTTTTCAGCATTTCACCATTCAAGATTTATGCAAACAAAACCTAGTAGACCATCATACATCCTACATCCCATGAACCACATAGATGTGCAAACATTAGTAATTTGATTTTAGTACGATGATATTTGGACTCTAGACACTATTTAAAGGGTCAATGATTATGCATCATGGTATTAATAAATAAGAAACCCATGGTAATGAACATTGAATATGGTGAACAATGTGAGGTGCAAGAGAGACCATTTCATGCTTGAGGAATTCATCCTAGAAGCCCTAACCATTCGCAGCTCTGCTCAAACTCAATATCCGAATAGCTTTCTCAATCTCTCCCAAGAGAAATAATTGGCAAGAGGGAGGAGATGGGACAAGGACAAGGGATTGAGCTGGTAAGTTGTAGAGGGAAGTAACATGTGAAAGCCAATAGTGGTGGTCAATGTCAGATGGAAAGGGAGACTTCTTGCAGAGAAGTGTATGACAAAAATCTTAAGGAACAAAGGGATGAAAGGAATTCATTCCCTTTAGGCAAGAAAATAGTGTTTCCTGTGTCAAAAAAGATGATGATATTCCCAACGTGTGGATGGACTGGAGGAAGGGTAATTGGTAAGGACAAACTAGAGGTATTTATGCATGACCCTACATTCATCATCAAACCCACAATTCATGGGGCAATTACCTCATGAACAGAGAGGCTTCTTGTGGTAGATGGTTTGGAGGTAAGAGTACAAGGCAGCTTCCCACATTGCAATGGAAAAGTCAAATTTTTTAGAATGCATCTATGTAACGCCACCTTGTATTGTTGTACATTCATTTAGAGTTTGTTAATGCATTCCCGTATATGCTTAAGCATGTTTGTGTCCTAATTTTCATTATGGATGTTTTATTGCATCTTTCCCATCTTGTTCCATCTATGCACTTATCAGAACTGCAGAAAACAAATCTACAAAAAGAAATAATAGAAACAAATATTGGCTCAAAAAAACACTTCAAAAATAACCACCTATACTAGGCTAAATAAAATCTGGAACATAACCCACCAGGGTGCTTATATGACAGCACTAATTTCTACAGAAAAAAAATGACTATACAAAATAAGTTCAACTATATTCAGATAAAGCTGGAAAAGGAATGATGAAATTGACCTGAAGGTCTGCCAAATATGTTGGGGAATTATTTGCTTCGCCCTGAAGCAACTGCTTTTGCAGCCTCTCCAGAGCTCTTCTCCTTGTGCTTCGGTCAGGATCAACCAAACAATTTAGGTCCCTCTGTAGTGTCTGGTAAACAAAACAAAACAAAAAATTAAAACATTCTATGAATCAAGGTTATGGTTTCTGCGTGTTACTCTAGAGATAAACCACTGAATCATTCTCTGGAACTAAACTCATTCTAAACATATGCTAGATAAACGCATTCATTGAAATCAAACAAGATAAAAATTCGACTCCAGTCATCTCAGCACCATCCTTAGCTAGATTTGTGAAGAAAAGAGGAAGAAAAGCTAATAAAAGAGTCTATGAAACTTCTCTAGTATTCAATATGTGATTACAGAGATATTGAGAAACCTAAAGGCTCCCCGTCTTAAGAAGGCATATATCCTATAAATAAGATGGCTATTCAAATGCTACCTTGTATTTCTTATGTTGAAGAGCCATAGTTCAATATAAATCCTTTAGTTGATCATTATTCCTTCTTTCCAGTCATAAATTCTGACTCTGGACCACTACTGATGCATTTTGGTATAGAAACATTGTTCAGATTCAAATTATTATCATTCCAAAAATGGGGTCAGACAGGTACAAAAGCCAATAAACACTGATGTGCAATCTCAGTATCAGCTTACTTGGCTCACTCAAGAGTCAAAAGTCAAAACACTCTTGAACAGCTTCAGCCAGCAAATCTCTCTGGGTTAAATTTAAATCACTATAGGAGTCTAATCTCTATCATTTAACAGACCTTTGCAGAATGGCCTTTGTTTTTTTGTTTATGTACGTGTACATGCTCTACACCACTATGGCTTTCACCGCTGCCGCTGCATACTCCTATTATTTTTTTAAAAATGTCTTATAGAGTCTCCTTCACCAAGATCCCATGCCATGAGGGGCGTATCTATGCCGTCAAAATCACCCTAGACTTGAACCTAACCTCATCCACACCCACTTCAAAGGGGTTTTGAACCCAGGTCTCCACATTCATACAAGCCCAATCACCTTGCCGCTTGCTGCTAGAATACACTCCTGTGGGCACATATTCCTCATATTTATAACCATTGTCAATGAGCAACACCTTAGCGCTTACCTTGCACAAGCAAGCCATGGTAGACAACAAATTTAACAAAGAATGAGACGATTGAACCCCCTAGCCACACTTCTTAATTCAGTAAACCCACGTTATGCAACAGAAAACCCGCTCTTTCCCTGTCAAAACCATCATGCTTGGAAATTGTCACTCACTCTCTCATGCCAATCACCCTTCTTTTGAATTTCTCGCCCCATTGGAACCCACATGCAACCGCAAACGAACTTTGAATCACAACCTGTACACTCTCCAACCCTTCATGCAGCCCACTTTCACAGCACATGCACCCTTCAAACCATAAACACAACTCTTTATCTGTGCACAAGGCTCGAACCCACGAGCAACATGAGACCCCTCTTCTTGTTGGAATGCGTTGCCACAAACTCAGCTCCAATGCAAGGATCATGCTAGTTTATGGACTTTTGATGCCCTTTTCACTGTCCAACCATTCCCAAATGGCTCCTCAAAACTCGCAGCGCACCATGCCAAATTGTTACAGTAAGCACCAAAGAAAAATTGGCATGTATAGTTGCCAATTAATATGATATGCTTTACCTATCATGCACAACGCCCAATCAGCTTGCTACAGATCAACGTTGCTTCAGCCTCATCAAGGAGCATTCAACATCACATAATGGTTTGGGCCCACCATCCACTCAATAAGATGCACCAACATCCTAGGATGCCTAATGCATGAAGAGAAAAACTGTAATCCTTTTGTAACAAGCCGATTTTAAAACATGCGAAAATAGGTAGGCCGCAACAAACAAGTATATGTATCAAAAAGCACAGCTAGAAGTGCAATGCCTTATTCATCTATTCACATCTACATAACAGATCCACACTGCATGGAAAGATCTGAAAGACACATAGGATCTCAGCATCATTCAAGAGCAGCCATGCCCAACAGATCTGTCTTCCACTAAAACAAACACGACCACAATGCACCCAATCTCATGCAATGGGAATTATAACCAGCACAACCTCACCTACACTAATCTTACACCTATAAAGGATTAGCAATAGAGTAAACTCCCATGATCATGAACTCCTCTCATAAGAAATTCAAGCCCATAAAGGCTCTAATACCATGTTTAAAACCATAGGAACTTGCAGATCTCAAATGCTATCACAAGCCCACAACACTAAAGAGGAATACCCAGAAATAAACCAGCATGCACAAAAATTTGACACCAGGTTTATAGTAGAGACAACTCCCCATGGGGTAAAAACTCCATTCTCTCAATAAGCCATTTTAATCCTGTGTGCCATCAATGATAGAAAGGACCATCTATTTAATGTGAGACTGAAACATCTCACCATACTCTCCTTTGAGGTGTAAGGGATTACTTATAGCTCTATCTCCATCTATGCATTATCTTTTAGCTGTCCTACCAAAAATATTTGCAAGACTATCCTACCAACTAAGATCTAATAGATTATCCTATCAACCAAGATCTGACAGATTATCCTACTAATCGAGATCTAAAAAAAAACTTCCCTACCAACCAAGATCCAAACTCTCCTACCACTAGCAATAGATTATGGATTTGATTCTAAAATAAATATTATGTTGTTAAAAGGGATCATTAAAAATATAAGAAAGCAAACTAAAAAGATAAGACTCTAAAATATTAACTTCTATAATGAAAGTGAGTAAGTACATAGTCTAAATGGCAAATGGCAAATTCTAAAGACAGTATATAGTCCAAACTAGCATACTGAAATTCCCCATGTGTGAATATTTTCTCCAATAAATCAGTTCTCCACTTTAATTATATATTGCAAACCTTTGAATCTCCAAAATTGATCCCTAAATGAGGGATTTATAGCCCACTCACTTCACCAACACGGATACTTTGCAGAATTAGAATTTTGGTCTCTGTTCTCAGTCATATGTAGAGATCTCTTATCTTTTGAATGGATTTCAAGGCTTCTAAGCTCGGTGCAAAATTGAAGACCAAAACCCCCAACTGGACATTGCAATTAGTCTGTCATCAAAAACACTATCTGCATAACTGGTTTCAGGACTTGATTGCTTGGTTTCTCTATTGATTATCAGCAGGCAGGCACACAGGGATTCGCTATGCTTCCCTACTTCAAGGCTTTTCTCTTTTGTGCTTGCCTTGCTCTGTGTTCAAGTGCCAACTGAGTGCCACACTCCAACTCTGTATGTACAAAATCCCTCTACTCACTGTTCTCCAACAAGCATGAAAGGATGGTCTTGTTGTTGCCATGGTAATGCCAAAACCAATTCTAACAGTGAAAAAACAACTGCACCCTGTCAATGCCGGAGCAAAAAAAACCTTTGCTCTGCAATATGCCAAACAAGCATATCATTTCTCCATTAAAATTCAATTGTTTAAAAATTAAACCAACTCCATCGCAAGTCAATACCCACTTGAAATTAGTTCTTGCAATATGGACAAGGCTGATTCTTTGATATGGTTCTGTTATTCATCCCTCCCTACCTACTTGAGATTGCATTTATCAGTTGTGTTAGACTATTTCCCAACGAAAGGAATAATGCTATCAACTTGCTATGCAATGTTCAGATAACAAAATAACTCAGCTCAATGAACCTTTGTTTGGAATCCGACTCAGACTTTCAACACAGGGAAATGCTATGTGTTATGCCTCTGCAGTTTTCAGCATTCCAGCAGGTCATTGGTAGAGGAGGGCTAAAAGACCAAGTGTGGGGCTCTTTGCTTATGGTTGGCCATGACCGGGCCCCTTGGTCTTACTCTTGGAAGTACTATGACTTAGTGGCATTGTTGACTACTCTTTATGGGGCTTTTAGCCCTGGGGTTGGTGTCCGAAGCTTCCAGGTGTGGGCCATTGGGTCACATGACCACCATGTTCTTTATGCCTTGAGGGGGACTATGCTTCATCTAGAGAGGCCTTCCCTAACTCCACCACCCCTATCCCACCCCACTTGGACCTTCTCTGCAGCTGATTTTACCTCCTCTGACCAAATCGACCCCTTGATGTCTTCACAATTGATTAAGCCTCAAGCTAAGGCAAGGGGGACATCGAGGGACATTTTTCATCATTATGGGGTTAGAAAGGGCATAACGTCCTCCTTAGGCTCACTCTTGCAATCACAGTGAGGCCTTGGCTTGCTTATTTTAGTATTTTTTATCAGTTTATGTTGGTTTTAGGGCTTAGTCCCCAACGTGTGGGTGACATGCCCTAATTTTGTCTTATGTAGGAATTTTTTAATATTATTTTGTTTTAATTTGAAATTGACATGTAGGCTTGATAAAAAATTAAAATCTTGTGCTAAAATGGATATAAATATCCATTCATTTGTCATTTGTAAAGCACAAGACTTGGGATCAAATGATTATTCTTCTTTTTCTCTTGCTTTATGAGCTCTCTTGGTGATGTGCACTTCTCTTGGATGTCTTATCTTGCTTGAATGGTGAATGGTGGATGAATCTAAGGCTTCTTTTTGCACGTGCTATGGTTGGTGCTAGAATTGTTTGCTAAAACACATGCTCAAGAATGACCTAAAACTCTTTCTTTGCTCATGTCTTGGTGAATATCGGTAAGCCAGTGCTTCTATGTGGATTGAATGGTGGTGTATTGCTGCATTTTTTCTGAATTAGGGTTTTTTATCAATATTCTATCAACTTTGTGTGAAGGAAACGCCTTGTATTAGGGTTTCATTTTGCTTTTAGAGACTTGGACTTCTCCATTTGCCTTGGTTAGGTCCACCTACTGAACCCTAGAGGTTGATAGATGATGCTCTAGCTTGCAAATACTAGAGGGACATTCTAAGAGAGAAACACTAGCCATGATCTCTCAAAGCCCTAGGGATTGAGATGACATCATAATCCCCTTCTCTTGTCAACTTATTTAACTCAAAATTTCAGCATTTAATGCATTATAGTTAGGCTGCATTTTCATGTTAATTAGTTGCATTTTTATCCACAAAAACCCTAAAAAACAGAAAACCCTAAAAATTAGAAAATTCATAACTCCAAAAATAGCTGTGAGTTTGTAATTATGGTCGTCCCTACAAATTCGCCCTAGTGGATTTAGCCACGAATCTTGAAGGACGTCCCGATTTATTGTGTAAAAACCCCTAAAAATCATATATTGTCAAAAAAAGCCCTAAAAATTTACAAAAATTCAAAAATCTAAAAATATTTGGAATTTGCAAAATCCAGTCCACCCCTCAATTTCGCCCTAATTGAATTTTCCACAAGTCTTGAAGGGCATCCCATTTTTCCCTAGTGCATTGGGAAGCGTGAGAACCCTAGATCTCACTTACCTCAGGCCACGTTAGGGTTTTGACTTTACCTAAGGCTTCACCCTATCCTCCTCCTTCCTCTTTTCCTCAAAGCACACCTTTTTGAGGGTTGCCTTGGGATACGTGGAGGTGCATTGGTATATGTGAGTTGCATTGGAATCTGTGAAATTGGAAAGGCGATTGATGATATACATGATTAGCTATTGAATTAACTCCTTAATTAGGTCAATTTGTCTTCTTTATATATTGTTTGACTCCATACAAGGCACTGATCTAGTTACAAGGTCGTGGAAAGGCATTTGCATGTGTGATGTTTGCAGGTATCATTTAGGGCTCTCCCCTGGGTTTAGGAGTTACCCGAAGTAGTTAAGAAGCTGGGTTGTGGTGACATTTGGGCCTAGACCTCTTCCATATGCTTACCAATCACTAGCATTTACTCTACATCGTGTTGCTTATTTATGACTGCTAGTTTGAGCGGTAACACTATGTATAATGTCTTCCCAAAGTGACCTGGATGTCATATGTGATGCTTTCACAAGTGAAGGGAATGTCACATACCATGCTTTCACTTATGAAATGCTTTGACAATTTCAAGGAGGAATGAGACAAGTCTTTTAATAAAACATATTAACCATGATACGTCCACATGAAAGGAACCACAAAATGCTCTTGTTTAAAGAACCATTTATAAATAATTGCAGCAATCTTGTCTATTGGTTCATTAAGTCATTCATGTATTGAACGCAGCCAACACTCGGACTTCCACCAAAGCTGAATGGAATCACCTGCCTACCATCCCACATAGCCAAGAAAATGTCCATCCAATCATATAGACTCTAGGAAATGCAAAGCGCCCTACCATTCTGCGTATGACCTTTACAACCACATAGAACCTCCAAACAAGTTCTGAAGATGCAAATTTTGTTGAGGAAGTTGCATATGGCCTCAAAGCGTGTTGAATTTGCTGAGGATAGTCTGTCTACAGCCAACGGTCTCAACCAATCCAATTCTTGCCCCCATGCCCCTTTAAATTTAATCATACCTAGATAGAAGAGGAGGAATTCAGAAACCCTGTCATTATGAATTGGAGGAAATTTGATCCAAGTGAAGGAGAAAGTTAGAAACGGCAATGAATCAATTTGCAGAGAATTTGAAAAGAGCTAAGAGAGTAGTGACTGATTGGGAAAGAAAGAAAGCACGGGAATCTCAAAAAGATCTAATAGAGACAGGGGAACAAATTAATGGTTGTTTGAGAGAAATAAATAAGGCATCTTCTTGTCAATTGGATCTAGGTGGAGTGGTTGAGAGGAGAAATTGTTATACTCCCCACCCAAGTTCAAATCTCGCTTGTGAGATGTTTGCTCTTTTTGCGCCAATTGTTGAGCCATGAGGAATATCCCACTCTTGCTTACAGGCTGGAGGGTGGGTTAAGAGGTTACATGCAAAAAAATAAGGTATCTTCTCAAAAGCTGAGAAAACAAAACTGAAAAAGAATTGGAAGAAACAAAAAGCAAGAAGCTAGAAAATGAAGACGCGGCATGGAGGTTGAAGCACAAGGCCATATGGTTCACTAAGCGAGATGAAAATACAAAATTCTTCCAAAATTATGCTAAGCACAGAAAGAACATCAATACTATATAGGAAATCAAAAAGAATGATGATTCTAATGTTGAAACTTTTCAAGAAATTGCAGAGGTGAGTTTAAACCACTTCGAAACCTTATTTCAGGAGCCCCCAGGTTGTTACATAGCAGAGATACTAAAGGTAGCTTCATACTTTCCTGGACTGATACTTTCCTACACTGATAGATGATCAACAGAAGGAGAATATAGAAGCAAAGATAATAAAAGAAGAGTTAAAATCAGTGCTTCAGTCATATAAGAAAGTAAAGAGCCCAAGCCTAGATGAATGGAGAGCAAAATTTTACTTAGGCTTCTATAATTTCCTGGAAGATCAATTGTTGAGGGTGATTGAAGAATCCAGAAATGGGAAGGTGCTGGGGACTTCGAATGCTACATTCATAGCACTAATATTGAAGAACAATGACCCTAAAACATAGATGACTACAGGGCTATGTCACTGTACAACTCTGTCTATAAATTATCACATTAAACGTAGCTAATATGCTCAAAGGAATCGTATCTGAAGTCATTTCAGAGGAACAGTTTGGGTTCTTATCATAATAGACAAATTCATGATGCTGCACAGTGAGGAAGTTTCCAGCAATGGCAATGAAACTTAATGTGGCCAAGGCTTTCTATCAAGTTAGCTGGATGTACATTAGGCTAATATTCATTCAAATAGAAATGGGTATTCAAACAGTGAACTAGATCATCGAATGCTTATCGTTAGCCACATTTGTTGTATTGATCAATAGATTAGATTCCAGATTCTTTTATTTGGTTGTAGAAGGCCTGAGCAGAATGATATCAGCATGTATCTTTGTCACACCTGTTATTTGCTAAGTTGCAGGAAACGTCTGGTACAGGGGCGTACCAGGCGCATTTCTATACCAAAATGCGGAAACATGTGTGGTAAGGCTCAAAACGCGTTTTCAACCATACAAACGCGTCCCACGTGTGGGAAGTGAATTTCGTACGGCCAATTTCCGAGCCACAGCAGTGTCCATACGACACGTTTCCAACACTAAATCTGCCTGTTTTGACTTGGTTTGACTCAGGTTAACGGGAGGCTTCTGTTTTTCTAAGTTTCTATGACAGAAACAATACAAGCAGTTATGATTATATGTAAGCTCGAACTATTTCTTTCGAACCTTCAATGTTACAGCCGAATTAAAGAATGACCCACGCAATGTTATACGCTCTCTCAGATTGTGTTAAGTTATTGCCGGGACTCAAGGCATTAACTGACATTAAAACCCTGCTTGACCAAAATTCAGGTATGAAAATTAACAGAACTAACCGCGACAATACGCTCGGATTGCTCCATGGCAGCTCCTTGTTGCAAGCAATAGAGAGAAAAACCCTTCAGATAGCCCTACTGCTCTGCTTGCTCTGCGTCTACGCAATATAATTTAACGCCTCAACAAACGTCTCCACAGATGGGGTGCCGAGCTTGGAACATCAATTTTCGTAAAAACGAGGGGAAATTGCAGATTGATATGAGAGAGTTAGTTCGCTGTACTACCTGCTAATTTTTCAATATTTCGAATATATATATAAATATATGCATAAAACTGAAAACTACTCTCTCTGGTTTTTCATTGTGAAAATGTCATTGAGTAAGATTTTGTTTTAATTTTTAATGTTATCATATACATCCCATTTAATATTAAATTTAAGTTGATGAAAATGTAATTTAAATTAAAATAAAAAAAATGGATATTCTTTTAATATGTGTTTTTAGTGTTAGTCCTTTTAGCCACAAAATGATGCCAAGTCTTGGTGGATACTAAATACCACACAACCTTAACTTAGCATCACTGATGATGGAGGGCATGGAATATTGGGTATTTTGGAAATATTATAGGGGTTGAAATCGCTTCTTAGGTCTAGGAGTGAGACGTGAGACTTAGTGAGACTTAAGATTGCTTGTGATTAGCTAAGAGCTTGTCTTCCTTAGACCTAAGGAAATATGCTAACACCCTAAGACCCATAGGCATCTGGCAAGAGTGGAAATTTACCCTCTTATGGATCACCAATGGGTTTTTTTAGGTGATGTGGTTTTCCTTGAATAACGGTGATGAGTCAACTCGCATTTGCAAATAGTAGCCAGTGATGGTTGTCCTCGCCATCTTATATATATAATGTTACCTTTTGATCAAATATGTTTCCCTTCTTATGTCCATTGGATGTAGCTTGGGTGGTTGGGAGGAATGATTATTACCATCACCACCTAGGTTCAATTCTTTTATCAACATTAGTATGCATTTTTGGTTTGTCGCAAGTCCAAGCATCTCTGAATAGGTGGGAGTTGGAGGGTTTGGAGACTTTGGCTCTGGTAAACTTGGGTAATATTGTATTGTCAGGGGGTGGCGAACTGCTCTACGTGAGCTTCGTTGGGACCATGAGAGAATAGATTCATCCTAGGGTGGTCGCTCGGAGGGTTTGGAGTCATGAGCAAATTTCGGCTTTGGTAAACTTAGGTAATATGGGTTTTGGTCAAGGGGTGGCGATGATCACGGTGGTTGATAGGTATGGAGTGGTGTATTAGTATGGGGGTTTATCACGAAAGTAATGACAAGTGAAGGACGTGGGTTATTGTGTTGGTGTTTTGGGATCTGTCAGAGACGTAATGGATGAATTGTAGGTTATTGTTAGTTGTGGTATTGGGCAAAAGTTTTACTGATAACCCAACTTGAAAAATTTACAAGTGGCTTATTATACCCTACGGGGGATGGAACCGAGTCATGACCACGTGCTGGGGGAATCTTCGAGGGGAAGTAGACAAAACTCTGATGAGTGGTGGGCACGTGCTGGGGTTATCCAGTCATATGAGGAATATTGGCGCATGTGGAGGGCGCGTGCCTCACATGCGGCAAGGGTCCCTAGGAAAGGGACAGCTACTTTCCCAAGGTTGGTTGTGGGTCTGGAACCAGGAACTGTGTGGTTCCATGATTCAAATGGAAATAGGTCTTCAGTCGAGGGTTTTCCCATCCCAAGTAATATGCCTGGTATTAAACCCATTAACAATCTTGTTCTTGAGCCTTTACAGAAACAACGCTCGGTGGTATCAAACAGGAAATATAACAAGTGGAAACTGAGGGGTTAGGGTGCTAATTTATTGATGGATCGTCAATCAGGTCTAGAGGATATCGCGACGCTTTCTATCAAAGGCCTGGTGGGTAAATTTACCTATGGAGCTATGAACCCAAAGGATATCGACCAGTGGGTATTGTCAAACTGGGCTAAAATTATAAGTTACAGGCCGGAAATATATATATTGAGCAAGGGTTGGTATGTTTTTACTTCAGGATGGAGAATCATACAAACCTAATCCTGGAGAAAACATGGATTAGGAGAAACGGTAGCCTTATGTTAAAACGCTAGCATATGGGATTTGATCATGTTTCAAAGAAGATTTGTTTTCGTCACCTTTGGGTACTCTTACCTGGTTTTCCCTTGGAGATGTGGCACATAGAGGGTTTTATGGCGGTGGCTAATCATCTGGGTCGTTTTCTTCACATAAATTATGGAACCCTAAATGGTATGCATCGTCGAGTGGGCCGAGTACTGGTGGAGATAGATATGTCACTAGGTTTATTTGAGTCCCTGGATATTGTTTGGCGTGACAGAAGGTACTCGCAGCTATTGGACTACTAGGGAATCCCCTTCAGGTGCTCCAAGTGCAAGGTTGTGGGGCATCTATGGCGTGATTGTTCTAATTCTAGTTCGGGATCAGAGCAGGACTCTATTGATGATGTTCAAGCATGGACATCGGACAGTAACTCGGCTTCAAAAGATGAAGCTGAGGGCAATGTTCAGACAAATGCTATGCCCTCGGGTTTGGTTGTTGTTTCCGTTATATCTTCGACGATTATTGGTAAGTTAAACAAACTTGATCCATCCTTCTCTTCCACATTATCAAATGATGATTTGGTTTTTCTTTCGGTATTGGATGGGAAGGGGGATTGTATTGGGGATGGGATTATTGGGGGTCCCCCTACTTTCTTATTGGGGGTTTAGCAGACTGTGGAATGTACTCCCTCTATCCCTCTAAATACAGTTTCATCTATTCCTTCTTCGGATCTTATTAATGTAGGGGTTTCTGGTACCGTGGATTCAACTATTGTGCTCGTTCCACTGGATATTGGGGTTTTAGAGGTGGGAAATCCCTCTTCACCACCGAGGTCATCATCTCCTCTTTTATCACGGTCGGGCGGTTCTCGGTCTGAGCCTATTCTTGGGGTTGGCCCTTCAGCGATGTCGCCTCCTATCGGGGTTGGTGGCATCGATGGTGATTCTCAGGTGGGTACTGTATTACCATCCTTTGCAGAGGTTGTAAAATCCAAAGCTCTACTTACTACATATATAATGAATATCCCTTCCGAGGGGGGTAATATGGATTCCCCTATTCAACCGTCTGGTATTGATCCTGGTATGGGGATGTTGATCAAAGGTGTCAGGAAAGGGGGTATATCCCAGTTTTCACCGATTAAAACTTGCAGCGCCAAGAAGGGTCAAACACAAAAAACTGATAACCCTCCTCCAAATACCTCCTTGGTATCTTCATCTTCCAATGGTTCATTGGATACAAAATGGGCTCTTAGAGACATGAAAGCCCTTGCCAAGGTTAAAAGATGATCCTTTTTTCACTCAATATCAAAGGGATTGGGGACCCTCAGAAAAAATTATCCCTCAAAGGTATGTTGGACTCATTAAAACTTGATATGATTTTTCTTCAAGAGACTATGGTGTCAGCGAAGCGCGCTTGAATTTTTTTTTCATAGCATTAGAAGTAACTGGGCTATATGTTCGACGGATGCGGTTGGTATGTCTGGGGGTTTACTGTCGGCTTGGGATCCAAAGTGTTTTCATCTTTCTGTATATTCTACACATTTAGGGATTCTTCTTGAGGGTCACATTCAGGGTTTTACCAGTGTGGTCAACCTTGTGAATATCTATGGCCCTTATACTGAGTGGCGTCAATTCTGGGACTCTGCTAAATCGGGGGGTCATTTGGATCTAGATAATCTTCTATTGGTAGGAGATTTAAACATTACATTATCCACTACAGAGACATGGGGCAAATGTTCTAGAATGGATAACTTATGTTCTTATTTATTTGATTTCTTTGCAGATCTAGGGTTGAATGACATTGTGCCAAACCCATTAAGCCCTACTTGGTGCAATGGCCAGCTGGATGATGGTAAGATATCCAAGCGATTGGATAGGTATATGTTGGCTGATAATCTGATTAAAAAATTGCACAAATATAGATCCTGGACTGTATTGTTGACACTATTTGACCATCTACCAATACTATTGGAGGTGGATTTTGGAGTTGTTAAGATTCCCTCCCCGTTTAAATTCAATCATTCTCTTTTATAGATCAATGATTTTTGTATGTTTGTTCGTTCCAAATAGTGCAATGTTCAGGTTGTGGGGGTCTCATCTCCTAGCCAGCGTTTATTAAAGAAATGAAGTCACTTAAAAGGGATGGTTAAACTATGGGAGCAGTCTCGAAAGAAGGTCGAGAAACTCGATATCTTAACTATAGATTCACAAATAAATTCTCTAAATGTTGCTCATCTTGGAGGTCCCCTTCCGGATGGAGCCCAAAAGATTTTGGTGGATCTGGAGGGTCGGCGATTGCAGCTACTTAACCATGCTGAAGCTACTTGGCGATTGAAAAGTCGGGCATTATGGGTCTCTCTGGGAGATAATAACTCAAAATTCTTCCATCGTTTTGCAAATAGTAGGATAATTAGTAATACTATCTGGCAGTTGAAGAGTCGGTCGGAGGAATCGATCTCGGAGTTGGGGGATCTGCATGAGAAAGCCATTGCACACTTTAAAGATTATTACAATGATCCTGGTAATACTTCTGTTGGGGAACAAATTGGTGTCATTAAAGATTATCCACGTATTTTTTTATGAGCAAGAAGGCAACGATATATTGCTCCTGGTTACACTAAAGGAGATCCATTATGTTCTTAGTGGATTTGCAAAAGATAAAAGTCTGGGTCTAGATGGCTGGACCGCGGAACTTTTCTTGGAGTTCTTCGATATTATGGGTCCTAATATTTTAGGTATGGTTGAAGAGACAAGATTGAAGGGAGAAGTGGCTGGGGATCTCAATGCTACATTTTTTACACTCATCCCAAAGGTTTTGAATCCTACATCCTTTCTGGATTTGCGGTTGATTTCATTGTGTAACCTTGTTTATAAGATCATCTCCAAGGCCATTGCACGCAGGATCAAACTAGTTCTCTCTAGGGGTCTCTCCATGGAACAATGCGGTTTTCCAAATGACAGGCAGATCCTTGATGCGGTGGGGGTGGCCCAGGAGGCGATGCATAGTATCAAGACAAAAAACATTCAAGCTTTGTTTCTACAACTTGATCTTACTCGTGCATATGACAATGTGAACTGGTCTTTTGTTAGACTGGCTTTGGTTCAAATAGGCATTCCATGGGGAGCAATTAAATGGATTATTGCTTGTATCTCGTAGGTAAACTATTATATATTGATTAATGGATGTCCCACTGCCTTTATTTCCTGTTCACGGGGGCTACGCCAGGGGTGCCCCCTTTCACCGCTCCTCTTCTTGATAGTGATCGACGGTCTCAGCAAAATGATCCATAAAGCAAAAGTTGATTATTTGATATCAGGGATTTAGGTATCGCCTCACATCTCTATTACTCATCAATTTTTTGTTGACGATGTGATGTTATTCGGGCTTGCAGGTGCTTTGGAATGGGGTCATACGTGGCGTATACTTCAAATCTTTTCTAAATCCTCGGGTATGTTAATTAATGAGAGGAAATCCAAATTATTGAAACACAACCTAGAGGGGGTGGGTTTACTTGAGATCACTACTTTCCTTTCGTTCATTGTTGAAGATATGATTGATGGAACCAACTACCTTGGTTATTTCCTTAAACCAAATGATTATAGGATTGCAGATTGGCAGTGGCTACTAAAGAAATTTGATAAGAGCATATATCACTGGCAGTGGAGATGGCTATCTACCGGTGGTCGGCTTGTGCTTGCGAAGTTTGTTCTCCAAAACCTGGGGGTTTATTGGTTCTCCTTATGCAGGATTCCAAAAACCATATTATCCTGCATTCGCCAAAAATTTCATCAATTTATATGGTCTGATAATGGTAGTCAGAAGATTCACTTGGTGTATTGGCAAAAGTTGGCTCGACCATATGCACAAGGTGGATGGGCCTTAAAGAACATTTTCTCATTCTCAACTGCTCTGCTGGCCAAAAGTTTGTGGCGTGCTTTATCTGTGAATTTTGTTTGGGGTTGTATTATTAAAGACATATACTTTGGTAATTTGTCGATTGTTCAATGGATTAGAACTGGGCGTAAATCAACTAAGGGAGTATCAATCATCTGGGCTGGACTTCTCACATCCTTCCTGGTATTGGCTGACTGGATGGCTTGGTATCTAGGCGATGGTAGACATATCTTGATTGGGGAAGATCCCATGGTAGGTGGGCCTGTTTCATACAAATTGTCGTCCTTGTTGATACTGCATCTTAGAAGCAGAGGTTATTACAGTCTCAGCCACATTCTGGTAAAAAACCAGTCGATAGTGTCTTTTAATATTTGGTTGAGTGCTTCACAGCTTGGGTTGGTGGGTTCGCCGGCTGTTGAATGGAACTCATATATACATGTTTGTATCATGCAAATTTTAAGATTGTATATGAGGATGACCGCCTTCTCTGGTCGTGGAATACCAATGATGGTTCTATTTCTGCTCAACTAGCTTATGCGACGATTTGTTCAAATATTCCTAGGACTGGGAAGTGGTGGCATGTTTCTTGTTGGAACTGGAGTATTCCCCCAAAAGTTAAGATTTTTATTTGGCTTTTGTTGGAGGAGAAGATTCTGATCTGGAGTAATCTTCAGAAAAGGGGTTTTTCTGGGACGAATATTTGCTCTCTCTGTCAACAAGATGTTGAATCCTTTGTTCACCTATTTTTTATGCCCATTTACTATGAAAGTTTGGTATTATTTGGGCGATCCTTTTTCCCCTATTAATGCTGGACGAGATTTTTCCATTGAGCAGTGGTTCAAATGTGTATTTTCGCATAACAAGTAGTTGGGGGTGTTGGCATGTTTGGTGTCATGGGAAATATGGAAGTCTCGGAACCGATTGATTTTTGAAAATGCTCGTTCTGAGGCCAGTTGTGTTGCTTGTTCTGTTCAATCCACTTCAAAGGATTTTGGTATCTATTTTCTTGGGGGACCTTCGAATGTTGCTCGTGATTCTTGGCCTCCTCAACTACTTTGGACTGGTAACCGCACACGTTTTGATGGTGCTGCCCTGGTCTTTTCGGGCAACTATGGGGTTGGAGTGTATATTGAATTTGCAAATGGTGATCAGATAAAGCTTTGGTTCCATGGTGGTGTTGGTACTAATACTAAAGGGGAGCTTCTAGCATTATGGATTCTTTTATACTTCTCGACAAAGGCAAATATTATTCTGGAGCAGGTAGCGGGAGATTCCTTGACCATTGTGAACTGGGTGAACTTTGTTGCATCTATTAATGCCTTGGCTCTGTCTTCTTGGATGGACCATACAAAGATCCTCCTTGGCCTCTGTCCTCAGATTTCCATTATTCATATATATCGGGAGCACAATTCTATGGTTGATTCTCTCTCTTGTCGTGGTCTTGGTGCGGCTACTGGCAAGATTTACTATGAGATTCTGGAGGGTTCTTTGATTCCTACTCTGGGATTTTGGAACATTTTTGTAGTTTAGTATCAGCTCC
This sequence comes from Larix kaempferi, assembly GCA_027924585.1. NCBI lineage: Eukaryota > Viridiplantae > Streptophyta > Pinopsida > Pinales > Pinaceae > Larix > Larix kaempferi. Next base: position 12,416,934 of record BSBM01000350.1, on the reverse strand, counting down.
GTTTTTTTCGTGGCTATCGTTTTGGTGCCCCGTCTTGGCCGGGCTGGTTTTTCTCTCGGTATCTTATTTATTGATCTTCGGCTAGTCTCATGGTTTTTTTGGGGGATTGGTATATCCTGTGTATTGGCTTTCTTGTCTATTTGGATTGTGTGGTTTGTGAGACTTGGTTTGTCTCGGTTCCTTTGATTATTGATTGGGTGTCGTATTTGGATATCCTATCTGGTTGTAAGCACTTTTATACTTCTAATACAAGTATAGTCTTTTTTCTTGTGAAAAAAAAAGGTTCAATTCTTGTAAGTGCCATGATGCTCTTGTTGAGCCCCTATGTGTTGACTTGACTAAATTATGTAATTATGGCCATAACTTTCCTACATAATATAGAAGTGTTTTTAAACCTTTAAGGCAAGGTTGGAATTTGCAAACTCCCTTCACTTGTCATTTTGATCGTCTTAAAACTATTTACTAAATTTTGGTATATTTACCCACATGAGCTTAGATATTTTACTATATTTAATAGTCAAAATACTATATTTACTATTTTGATGGTCAAAATACTATATGACAAAAAAATAACTATCAATTATTTTTATCCCTACTTCAAACCACTTCCAAAATAATGGACTAAGTTTACTCATTTTTTATAGTAATTAGATAGTGGGCATGCACAACCCTAGGTTATGTGACTAACCTTGATAGAGTGTATGTAGTCATATTACTCTATATCTTATTGTATATATTACAAACATTTATGTTTGTAATAAATGAGGTTTGTGTATCAACCCGAAGGGTTAGCTCAAGTGATCATGAGCCATACATGAGATCTCTCTCCCCAAAGTTGGGGAGGTCATAGTTTTGACTCTCTTGATTTCCCCCGGGTTAAGATTCATAATCAAGGCTAACAGTTTACCCATTTTACCATCCATGAATCATGGGGAAGTACTCGAAGGATTTCCAAAAGATTATTGAAAAAAAATGAAGTTTGTGTAGGTTGATAAATGTTGGTTGTGGAGCCTGATCTTCTTAATTCATAGATGTTGTTGTTTCAACCGTGTTTGTACCTCAATTTTTATATGATATGCAGGTGGAATGTACACTCATCCTAGCGGGGGGGAATCTTCCCCTCACGGGGGTTTGGAGGCGAAGCCTCTGAAAGAAATTTTATGGGTTGTTTTGTTGGCCAACAGTTTAGGGGCCCATGGTATTGGGTAGCTCGTAGTATTTTCCCATGGTAATTCCATTTAAAATGAAGACATTGTAATACAACTGTGTAATGTATTGTAGCATTGTAAAGATCTTTGTGATTGTGTAAGAGAGACTGAGAGAGATTGAAGAGGAAATTGCAGCGGATGTGCTAGAGGTTGTATCCATTCATTTGTTGGATGGTATAATAAGAAAAGGACTGGCAATTTTTCCATGGATGTAGCCCAAATTGGGTGAACCACGTTATATTGGTGTCTCTCTTGTATTGTGTTTATGTTATTTATATTTGCATCTTGTTTATTGTTATTGCTCTATGATCATGTTTTTTCTAACAATTGGTATTAGAGCCAAAGGTCTATTTAGCAGATAAACTCACATGAAAGAAGGGTTCCTGGTTCGAGTGGAAGCAATGGCGGAAGAATGAAAGTTTAAGGACGAGAAATTTAACGGCCAAAACTACCAGTTATGGAAGATGCAAATGGAGGACTATCTGTATCAGAAGGATCTATTCCCACCGTTGGGAGGAAAAGCAAAACAGTCGGTGACTATGAAGGACGAAGAATGGGAGGTTCTTGACAGAAAGGCACTGGGAACAATATGGTTGTGCCTGGCTTCGTCGGTGGCTTTCAATATTTCAAAAGAAAAGATAATGGAGGTTCTGATGAGCGCATTGGGTAAGTTGTATGAAAAACCCTTGGCCTCCAACAAGGTATTTCTAATGAAGCATTTATTTAATATGAAGATGTCAGAAGGTGGATCTGTTGTTGATCATTTAAATGAATTTAATACGATTACAAATCAACTGTTATGTAAAAGTGAACTTTGGTGATGAGGTTATGGCTCTTCTAATCTTGTGTTCATTGCCAAAAAGTTGGAACGGCTTGGTCATGGTTGTAAGCAACTATGTCTCTAGTTCAAACAATTTGAAATTTGATGATGTTGTTGGTGTTATTCTTAATGAGGAAATGCGAAGGAAAAGAACAGGGGAGACATCCGGTAATGCATTGACCATGGAGAGCAGGGGGAGATAAAGGGAGAGAGGAAAAAGCCCAGGTAATCGCAGCAAGTCCAGGAATGGCAGATCCAAGTACGTAATAGGAAAGATAGAGTGTTGAAATTGTAGAAAGACAAAACATTGGAAGAAAGACTGCAAATCTCTAAAGAAGAAAGGAGATGGACAACAAGAGACTACTAAGAAAGCAAATGTAGCAGGTGATGTGTTACAAGATACCTTGATTCTTGCATTAGATAATACTAGTGATTATTGGGTAGTAGATTCAGGGGCTTCATGTCATGCTACACCCCATGGAAAAATTTTCATGATTATGGTCCAGGCAATTTTGGACATGTTTTATTGGGTGATGATGAGCCATGCAAAATTGTTGGAATCGGTAAGGTACAGATAAAATTAAAGAATGGAAATGAATGGTTGTTGAAAGATGTAAGGCATATTCCTGCTATGAAAAGAAATCCGATCTCAATGGGGCAGTTGGGAGATGGTGGTTGTTTATCTACATTTGGAGAAACGTGGTGGAAGATCACTAAAGGATTGATGGTGATAGCAAAAGGAGATAGGATAGGTACGTTGTATTTATGTCCTCACAATACTGATTGTTCTATCTCTTTATCTTCCACAGGAAAATATACAGCATTGTGGCATCATAGGCTTGGCCACATGAGTGAGAAGGGGATGCAGATTCTCCACTCTAGGAAGTTGTTGCCAGATATGAAGCATGTAAGTTTGGAATTATGTGAGAACTGTGTATATGGAAAACAAAAGAGAGTCAAATTTCTCAGGGTTGGGAAACAGAAGAAGAGTGAAAAGTTAGAGCTTGTGCATACAAATGTATGGGGACCGGCTCATGTACAATCTCTTGGTGGCTCTCATTATTATGTTACATTTATTGATGATGCAACTATAAAAACTTGGGTTTGTTGCATTAGACAGAAATCTGATGTGTTTGCTACTTTTAAGAAATGGAAAGCTTTGGTTGAGAATGAGACAGGAAAAAGGTTGAAGTGTCTCAAATCAGATAATGGAGGTGAGTACTGCGGCAAGGAGTTTGATAGTTACTGTTCATACCATAGGATTCATAAAGAGAAGATAGTCCCAGGAACACCACAAGAAAATGGTGTGTCAGAAAGGATGAATATGGCGATCATGGAGCTTGCAAGGTGTATGAGATTGCATGCAGGGTTGCCATTACAGTTTTGGGTAGATGTTGTAGATACTGTTGTTTACTTAATAATCAGAGGGCCTTCAAGTGCTTTGGATGATGGGATTCTAGAGGAGGCATGGACAAGTAAAAAGTTAAACTACTCATTTCTGAGAAATTTTGGTTGTGAAGCATTTGTCCATATTGATAAAGAAAATAGAACAAAGCTTGAGGCTAAATCCAACAAATGTACATTTATTAGATACGGGGTTGATGATTTTGATTATCGCTTATGGGATTATGAAAGTAAAAAAATCATTAGGAGTAGAGATATGGTATTCAATGAAAAAGTCATGTATAAAGATCGGTTGCAGGGAAAGAAACAGGAAAAGGAAAACACATAGTACACAGTGCTTGATGAAATAAAAGAAAATGAAGTTCCAAAGGTGCCAGAAAATCAAGAACAACAGCAAGTACCTCAAACTCTACAAGTGTTTGAATATCTACCAGGTTAAGTAGACCTCCTGAACGATACTCTCTTTCAATGTATTATTTATTGATGTCTGATTATGGTGAACCATAATGTTATGAAGAAGCAATGCAAGTGGAAAACTAGAAAGAAGTGCGATCAAGGCATGAATGAGGAGATGGACTCATTGGTAAGAAACCAGACTTGGGATTTGGTTCAATTACCTATAGATAAAAGAGCATTGCAGAACAAATGGATTTATAGGTTGAAGGAAGAAGATGATGGCAAGAAGCGGTACAAGGCCAGACTTGTTGTAAAGGGGTTTGCATAGAAGAAAGGTATAGATTTTGATGAAATATTTTTTCCTGTTGTTAAAATGACTTCAATTAGGACTATTTTAAGTCTAGTGGCGGTAGAAGATTTGCATCTTGAACAGTTAGATGTAAAACAACCTTTCTCCATGGGGATTTGGACGAAGAGATTTATATGCAACAACCACAAGGGTATGAGATCAAAGGGAAGGAGAATTTAGTATGCAAGTTGAAGAAGAGATTGTGTGGCTTGAAGCAAGCTCCAAGTCAGTGGTATTTGAAATTTGACAAGTTTATGACAGAACAAGGTTATAGTAGATGTCATTCTGACCACTGTGTTTATTTCAAGAGGCTAAATAATGAAAAATATATTATATTGTTATTGTATGTGGATGACATGCTTGTTGCAGGGTCTAACATGCAGGATATAAATGTGCTCGAGAGGAAGTTAGCTAATTCATTTGCGATGAAGGATTTGGGTGCTGCAAAGCAAATCCTTGGTATGAGAATAACAAGAGACTGGAAAAATCGCAAATTGACGTTGTCTTGGGGTGAGTACATAGAAAAGGTGTTGGAGAGGTTTATAATGCAAAATGCAAAACCAGTTAGTACACCTTTGGCCAACCATTTCAAAATAAGTAAGGAGATGTGTCCCAAGACACAGGAAGAGATAGATTACATGCCAAAGGTTCCCTATTCATCAACAGTTGGCAGCTTGATGTATGCCATGGTGTGCACAAGACCAGATATTGCACATGCAGTGGAAGTTGTGAGCAGGTATATGAACAATCCAAGTAAAGAACATTGGAAGGCAGTACAATGGATTCTCAGGTATTTTAGAGGTACTACCACTCATGCATTATGTTTTGGAGGTTCAGACACCATTTTACATGGACATGTTGATGTAGATATTGCAGGTGATAAAGATAGTAGGAGGAGCACCACAAGATATGTGTTTATAGGTGGAACAACAGTAAGTTGGATTTCGAAGCTACAAAAGGTTGTTGCACTTTCAACAACAGAAGTAGAGTATGTTGCTGCTACAGAGGCTAGTAAAGATATGATTTGGTTGTAGAGGTTCATGGAGGAATTGGGTAAGAAGCAGGAGGATAGCAGGTTGTATAGTGACAACTAGAGTTCCATTCATCTTGCAAATAACCCAGCCTTCCATTCTAAGACTAAACATATACAACTGAAGTACCATTTCATATGGTATGTTCTAGAAGATGACATGTTGATGCTGGAAAAGATACACACTAGCCAGAATCCTGCAGACATGTTGACAAAGGTAGTAACAAGAGAGAAATTGAGTTCCTGCTCGGTTTTAGTTGCCCTTCTAGCATGAAGGTGAAGATAAGAAATTTTCCAAATCCAAGGTTTAGAGAATAGTCCAGCAAGTGTAGCAGCGATGGATTTGTTGTGATTAGTCTCCAAGTGAGAGATTGTTGGTTGTGGAGCCTGATCTTCTTAATTCATAGATGTTGTTTCAGTCGTGTTTGTACCCCAGTGTTTATATGATATGCAGGTGAACTGTACACTCATACTAGCGAGGGGGGGGGGGTGTGGGGGCGAATCTCCCCCCCATGGGGGTCCGGGGAGGACCATCCCCCCCAATTGGGGGGTTCGGAGGTGAAGCCCCGAAAGAAATTTTATGGGTTGTTTTGTTGGCCAATAGTTTACGGTCCCATGGTATTTGGTATCTCGAAGTATTTTCCCATGGTAATTCCCTTTAAAAGGAAGACATTGTCATAAGAATGTGTAATGTATTGTAGCATTGTAAAGATATATGTGATTGTGTAAGAGAGATTGAAGAGGAAGTTGCAACGGATGTGCTGCAGGTTGTATCCATTCATTTGTTGGATGGTATAATAATAAAAGGATTGGCAATTTCTCCGTGGATGTAGCCCGAATTGGGTGAACCACGTTATATTGGTGTCTCTCTTGTATTGTGTTTATGTGATTTATATTTGCATCTTGTTTATTGTTATTGCTCTGCGATCCTGTTTTTTCTAACAGATAAAATCAATCAACCTATGTTATGTCATCCCTTCCATGATTATCTAATTTACACTTTTGTAATTCACATAATCAATTTGACATAAATCAATATATATAAAATTATGCAAACAAGATTTCATGACTAAATCTAAATTACTTATTCTTATCATAATCGTACTTCACATGCATATTATTCCTTTGATAACATTCCAGTTTAATTAATATCATTGACATTAAGTTTTTACATTATGCATCATACAAATTCCACAAATTATAGTTTAAGAATTTATTGTAGAAAGTATAAAGAACACAGTCATCGATTAATGATATATCATTTCACGACCACTACCATTACATCAACAAAATTACCCCTTGCTTTGTAAAACTTGCCATCATAATATCAAATCTTTAATATGCATACTCACTTATGTTTAATTTTTATAATTAGCATTCACATACATGACCAATATCTATTGTAATATATGGGATTATGTAGTAATAAGTTAGCATAGTGCAGCTGCAACTAGGTTTTGAGGGTCGACTGGCTGAGAAGATATCGGCGTCCATGGTTCCTTCCATGGACGCCAACCTTTTTTTTTCCCCTCTGAGAGGCTCCTGGTCATAATCGAATGACGGCGTTCTTGTAGGTTTCACTCTGTGCTCGGTGTGGTAATGGCGCCTTCGAGCGGCTCCAATGGCGGCGTCGGCGGTTCTCCCTTCTGTGGTGGCTTTTCTGCCTGTTCACGAGTGCGGTGGGTGGAGCTCGGTCTCCTTCTCTAGCTTCGTCATGATATCTTTGAGAAGGTGGCTAGCGAGGCAGCCAAACTCGCACGCTACAACAAGAAGCCGACAATTACCTCGCGGGAGGTCCAGAGCGCCGTAAGGCTCGTTCTTCCAGGGGAACTCGCCAAACACGCCGTGTCCGAGGGTACCAAAGCGGTTACCATGTTTACCAGTGCCTGATTAGAGCGGCGGCGCGGTAGCGGTGGCGTAAGGGCATCCGGGATCCTATCTTGTGCGGTGGCGGCCGCCATTGCCGCGGAATGAGGTCGGGCTTGCTCGGGTGGCTGGGCACTCATCCGGGGCGGCGGTCTGCAGAAGTCCTCCCACAGTGGCGTGTTCGGATTCGGTGTGGCTGGGCACTCATCCGGGGCGGCAGTCTGCAGAAGTCCTCCCACAGTGGTGTGTTCGGATTCGGTGGCTCTGCTACCTTGATCTTGTGTGGGGTCGTAGCTACAACACGTCTCAACATTCGTTTTTGGTTATTGGCTGCTTTTCTTAGGGTTTTTTATTTATTTTTGGTTTCAAGGACGCTCGGCTTGCTACGGCGGTCTGATCCATACAGAATGGGGTAAGTCTGGCTGCTTCTTCATCAGGGGTTTGCTTGCTGGCTGTTTTTGCCGGTTTGGGAGGTCTATTGTGTCTGTTGCTCTGTCCACAGACATGGATCTTCTACTTCCTCTGATGAGGGATTCGGTTTTGACGGACCTATCTTTTCTGTGGAGGGTCTGTTGCAAAGTGAGCTGTGGATGGTCATAGCTTCTAGTTTTTGTGTGGCTATGGTGGATACGAGCGGGTTTCTGCTCACTCTTCTGTAGTATTTTCAGTTTTCTCCATTTTTCTGTGCAATGAGGGTTTGTCCCCGAGCTCATTTACTGTACCCACTTATATGTGATAATGTATGAAGCAGCTTATGCTCTCCATATATCTGCAGAATGTAATTTTGTATCTTCTGATAATAAAATTACGACTTTTTCCAAGGAAAAAAAAAGAAAAAAAAAGTTAGCATAGTGCACATTACCAAGCATATTATACAATAAGGAAATATATAAGAAAGCATACATAGAGAGAGGAAAGTAGTAGTGGAACCGACAACACATAGTCTCTATTATATGATCTTTCGAGCAACTCCTTTACATCGCAAATTAATGTCTATATAGATGGTTACAATCTTGGAAGGTTGTTACAACTTCCTTAACTACCATTGTCATTCGACCAAACCAAGTGGTTGAATGACTCAACTAATAGTTGAATATGTTCCCTAATCGACTAATAGTTGAATATGTTCCAACATCTCCCCCACCCTCAAACTCTTCTTTTCCTTAGAGAAGGGAGGAGATGGAAAAATATACAAAAACAAAATTATACAACAAATCTTCAATTATATATTTATAGTCTATCAATCTACACATTGTTGGTTTCACCCAACTAGGGTGCGCTCTATTGTTGGCTCACTAATCAACTTAGATGGAAAAAATCAAATCTTGGTTGAAGTGGTGAAGCTTGTTGTGGTGGTGTAGGTGGTCAATCCTTAACACCTACGATGCAAATTTTAAAGATGCAGGACACGATTTGCCTTAGTCAATTTTCAAAATCTATCTATTCGGCAAATGCTTGCTCGACTGTGGTGGTCATCTTCCTTATTTTTGACAAATATGTCATCCTCTTCTATGGGTGCATTTTGCACTACCTTCGGGTTAGGGTTGTATTTTTATTGCATTTTAATTACCCATCTATGCACATCCCATACTTGTTTTGTTTATTTGATTGACTCCTACATACTATGCATTTCTTCCTTCTCGAAAACACTCATGTTCCTAAGTATACACTTCTACTTCTTAATGCTCTTCTTTCTTTGAATTGTGAAACCAAGGCATCCCATCTTCTTGCATCGTTTATGGATTCCCGATGACTGTTCAATACTACAATAAGAGGTTGTATCACCTTCAACCTAACTGCACTACAAAGGGGACTATGAAGATGGCAGTTTCTATTTACTCTTCTACTTCTCCATTCAACAACGACATGATCATTTGAGCAATCTTTTACATGGTTGAGGGTGGTATTGGTTAGAGAGTATTTGATTGTCTCGACACCTCAACAAAGATCTCATCAACTGTCAGATAGCATTCTAGATCCTTTGGCTCTCCTCCTCTTCCTTATGCATATTAGACTTTAGTAAAGTCAAGGTTGAGTTGAAAGTGTACTAATGGTGGAAAACTTATCCTTACCAATTTTGGGACTCTCCATCTGTTGTAGGTATAAATCATTAACTTTACCCATTCCTCAAACATGTATTGTGGTGTAAGGCCGTCTCTCTAACCTTTCCACTTTCATGCGAAGCACTAAAAATGCCACATAGTTGGTGTTATGGGAGAGTAAAGGTTGACTCTCTGACCATGCACACTTGGGACATAGAAATCCAATCAAATAAGTAGGGTATCTTATAGCCTTGCTTGACTTCTGGCATTCTTCACAGGTGGCCTTCAGAACCACTACTAGGTGCTCCAACCAATTCCAAGCATTCCCTTCTTCGAATATCTTCCCAATAGGTTCCAACATATTAAATTTCACATATGATGCTTGACCAGAGTTAGTTATGCATAGGGTGACTATAATTAAAGTCCATTTAATGTGCTCTTCTTTCATTTGACTTATGACTAACCCCTTTTGATTTCTTTGCGATCATTCCCTCACTGAGTTCTAAATCCACTCTAATGCATCAATTGTCTTTGGTATTGGGTCTCCGATGTTTGGTAAGCCAGTGATTCGATGAATTAAGGATGGGGTGATGACCATTGGTTGATTCAACCATATTTTTCCATTTTGGTACCAACTAATAATAAACTTGGTTACTTCTTTGTTCCATCCTTGGAATCCTGCAATTTGGGGCACACTTATATACAACCGTATTTTTCCTTTTTTCTAATTCGAGGGTGTCATCTCTCCATCTTCCCCCAAATACAACACAACTCTTATAGTTTTCGAATGCTTATTTTAGTTGATCTCCTCCATATTCGGTTGTTAATTTTTGTCAATTCATGCTTCCAACTCTATCATTGATTACTTATCATGCCTTGTCTTAGTTCTAGGTTTGGTTTTCTTTGATTTATGACTAGCCATGAGAGTAATAACACCTCTCATCTTTGGTGCCAAGTCTTCTGGATAAATGCTTACTAAATTCAGTCAAGTGTGCTCTAATATCTCATTTTTGCAATCAAATCTTTCCTTATCTTTGACTTTGATCACTTGCTCCACTCATTTATCTCTATTTGTAGGTGAGTTGGCATTCTTAGTACGTTAGTCGCTCGTGTGATACTCGTGTTGATGATGCATCTCATTAAAGTCATGTACTATTGGTAGACTTGCAATGTAACTCATCAATCGCCTATTGATCAACCATTTCTTCTCCGTCAACCTCATTTTGAATTTGATTAAGTTTTATGTCTTCAGCCTGTCGTTCTGGTCTAATTTTGCTTTCATTACTTGTTCTCTTTTGTAAATCAAAATATTTTTTCTTATCCATTCGTTTATGATTTATTCTAAATATTTAATCAATATTTTGGTTATCAATTGAGTTATGGTTTTGTTTAAAACTTTTTGTTTCTTCGATTCATTCTTCCTCTTGTTGTCTTTTACTTGCTATTCGATATGGTTACCATGAATTTGTTCTTCCATTTGCAAATTCTAGTTCCCACACTATAAAGAAAACACCTTCTAGTTGAGGTTTTTAGTGTTACAAGATTATACAAAATTATCCCAAAAACCTCTGTTAAAACTTCCACAACTGATAATGGATGTTTTGGTGGAGGTTTTAATGGAAATTTATTATAATTAAAAAAAATGAGTTGCCAAAGGTTTTAGCAAATGTTGTTTTTTTGGTGTGAGTACATATGTAAAACGCGTTGGTGCATTTCACAATAATGCGCGCTGGGACATATTTACTAAATATTTCAAACTGGTCCTTTACATTTAAATGACACACGGGTGCATTGAACTAAATTAGACACACCGGTGCTTAATATTAAGCTGCGCACCAATGCATAATAGACAACCCACTAGTGAGATATGTCACAATATGTACCAGGTTGCCTTTATTAAATATTTTACATCGGTGCCTCTCGTTTATATGACACATTGGTGCATTTATTTAAATACCCTTATCGGTGCTTTAATTTAAAGATCACACCGACATGCCCATAATATATGATAGCCCTGGAGCTTTGTAACTCAAAGAACATCGATGCATTCAAATTAAATGTCATATATCGATGCCCTTCATTGACATAATGAACCGGTGCGTTATTGATAAATTGTCACACCGGGGCATATTGTGGTTTATATAGCACCGAGAAATAGGGTTAAAATAGACGCACCAATAAGTATTTGTGATGCATGTTTACTTAAAGAAGCACCAGTTTGATTGTCGATAAAATCACCTATGCATCTATTTGATAGAGGAGTACCGGTGTGTGGCTTATTGGTTTAAAGCATCGAGAATATTTTTAGCAAAAAAACAATACTGTGAATGAATTACGTATGCTTGAAACCATACATTGAGTTCAATCGATTTTTTAGAAATTCCATTAATCATCATAAATTTAAATGTTTTTTATAATAATATTGATATTTGAGTTTTAATTATTGCATTTGGATATATTGATTATATTAATGTCTTATACCATTGAATTAAATATATGTTCGTTGTAATTTTTAATCATCCATATATTTAATTAACAATATGACATTTTACAACATTGGATAATGCAATATAATAAGAAACCCATTTTATTTTTTTCCTTGCTGTTTCCTTGGAAAAAGTCTGTAATTTTATTTCAAAAAGATGAACAAAATTAAAATCTGCACATGTAATAGGATCACAAAGATCCCTACATTGTCACATATTTACATTCCCATGGCTCGGGAACAAACCCTCAAACGCCCAAAAAAAATAGAAAACCAGTGAATTAAAACAGGCTTCAAACCCACCAAAACCAGAATCATATAAGAGATCCACAGCTCACAGGATCTGCCTCCACTCCTCAGACTCCACTCCCGTACGCATCCGCCTACCTCCCATCAGCAAAGACAGTCCAGCCTCAATAAAGAGGGATATGACAGAGCTCCCTGCAGCGAGCAGGTAGGCAGCGACTACAATGTGAGCAGCACCCAGAAGAGGCAGCAAACCCTGTAAATGAGCAGGAAACCGATCCTATCCACGAAATCCACAAACCAGAAAAATGAAGAACACAGCTCATCCAAGCCGTCCGCAGCCCTCAAGATCCAGAGATGGGTACCTCCGCTAGCCTCCACCGACTGGTGCAAGATCCGCCGGCCTCCAAGAAACTACAGCAGAGAACCTAAAACCGTCATCCATGAGAGGCACAGAACATCAAGAAAATGCATAGAAAACCCTCCCAGAATCCTTGAAAAGAAAGTATTGCCACTAGCGGCTGTGTAGACACCCCCGGACGCCAAGAAACAAAGCAGCCTTGACAACTCCCCATAAGAGCATCCGAGCTATGTGACCGCCTATCAATGACGAACCAGGTAACCCCGTCGCACGGCGTCCTCAGCAAGATGACCAGCAGCAAGAATGTACAGGAGCCCTGCTCTACTGCCCTCACAGCCGCCACCATCACCGCCGAAAATGCCTCGCCCCGGATCAACATCCGTTTGAACAAACGCTACCGCCGCCGCCACTGGGTAGCCGAAGAAGCCAGCCGCCAATTGGTCGCCGCGCCAAGTCAATAGCAAACGCTCCAAGGTGGGAAAAAAACCATCCGTCGGCCTATGACAGGAAGCCAACACAGGAGAGGAGAGGATCGGCCATGGAAGGATCCATGGCCGCCCGAAAACTTCAACGAGAGTCGACTTTCAAACCTAGTTGCAGAGCTCCGTCCAAATCCCTCCAAACAGATGAGCAGCTCAGAAACCCATTTTATTATATATGAATACAATACCCTTCATTGTAACAAATATGACAACAAAAAGTTTCCACAATAATCAAAATGCCAATATTTAATTGTTACGCTTATTGGTAACTAATTGGGACAATATGTCCAGTACATTAAACAAAATGTTTGGTTTTCATAGACAATCATTTAAAAATATACAACTTGCATTACATCCAATTATCTATATTGATCATCATTTTTCACTCGAACTGTTGTCAATGCTCAGCTACTTGCATGGCACCTCATTTATTCATCAATTGCATAAGATATTGTAGTTGGGTTATTCGGCCAAATGTTTTGTTAATTGGCTCAATTTTGTTTCTCCTCTTCATGTTCCATCTACAAACATTAAAATAAAGTGTAACGAGTATATCTACATCGATGGGCATAATGCAAAAAGAAATCATATACATGATTATGTAAATCGAAAAACATACTATAGCAAGTGGTGAAGTATTGTTCAAAGTTTAAGTTATCCCTTGCTATTTGCAGTAAATTCATATTTTAATTATATTTTGATAATCTAATTGAATTTATGTTTTTTTCTTTTCATGTGGTTCATGGCCGATCCAGATTTATGTTAGAACAAAATGAAAGAGCATATATAGAACCACGTACATAGATATATTGCAAGGAACACAATGATACAGTAAACTCAGATTCTATTAAATGAATGAAACATAATAGACTATAAAATAAAAGTAGCTAGAATGGTGGTAGTTGTATCTCTGAGAAGAGATGTGGCGGCTACACTCTTTCGTCACAAGTTGAGTTAAAAAAGGAGGCCGAAGGGCCTTTTTATCATAAGTATGAGGGCTAAACCCTAACATCCAAAAACCTAACCCTAGGAGATGATCTGTAAAAATGTTTGCGGGTCCTGAGGTGGTTGGTTGAGGTGTCAACTTCTTGGGGGCATAAATTTTGTATACAATCTTCGTTTAGGGAGTTCGATAGCTCGTTGGAAAGGTCTAGTTGAGAAGCACACATCTCTCCTATATCATCTTGCCTTTAGTTATTACTATTTTATTGAGTCACCAAAAAATGTCGTTTAGGGCCTCAAAATGGCCCCATAAGTTTTGTACACGAAAATCCGTAAAAAATGTCAAACTAGAAAACTATCTCGAGCTCATGGAATAAGTGGGCGGCCACCGATATTCGTCCAGAGTATTCCTTTGACCTGGAAAAATTCCAAACTAGAAAAGTTGTTTTGAACCAATGGAATAGGTGGGTGGCTACCAATACCCATCTGTATCAATCCCCCCCTTAAGAAGCAATGGTATCCATTGCATCGAGTCCCTTATCATATGGCGAACTATGTGCTAGGTTGAGTAAAAAGGATATTTTTATTTGACAGCTTGATCATCATTTTTCACTTGAACTGTTGTCAATGCTCTAGCTACTTGCATGGCACCTCATTTATTCATCAATTGCATAAGATATTGTAGTGGGGTTATTCGGCCAAATATTTTGTTAATTGGCTCAATTTTGTTTCTCCTCTTCATGTTCCATCTACAAACATTAAAATAAAGTGTAACTAGTATATCTACATCGATGGGCATAATGCAAAAATAAATTATATACATGATTATGAAAATCGAAAAGCATACCATAGCAAGTGGTGAAGTATTGTTCAAAGTTTAAGTTATCCCTTGTTATGTGCAGTAAATTCAGATTTTAATTATATTTTGATAATCTAATTGAATTTATGTTTTTTTCTTTTCATGTGGTTCATGGTCGATCCAGATTTATGTTAGAACAAAATGAAAGAGCATATATAGAACCACGTACATAGATATATTGCAAGGAACATAGTGATACAGTAAACTCAGATTCTATTAAATGAATGAAACATAATCTACTATAAAATAAAAGTAGCTAGAATGGTGGTAGTTATATATCTGAGAAGAGATGTGGCGGCTACACTCATTCGTCACAAGTTGAGTTTAAAAAGGAGGCCGAAGCGCCTTTTTATCATAAATATGAGGGCGAAACCCTAACATCCAAAAACCTAACCCTAGGAGATGATTTGTAAAAATGTTTGCGGGTCCTGAGGTGGTTGGTTGAGGTGTCAACTTCTCAGGGGCATAAATTTTGCATACAATCTTCGTTTAGGGAGTTCGATAGCTCGTTGGAAAGGTCTAGTTGAGATGCACACATCTCTCCTATATCATCTTGCCTTTAGCTATTACTATTTTATTGAGTCACCAAAAAATGTCGTTTAGGGCCTCAAAATGGCCCCAAAAGTTTTGTACACGAAAATCCGTAAAAAATGCCAAACTGGAAAACTGTCTCGAGCTCATGGAATAGGTGGGCGGCCATCGATATTTGTCCAAATTAGTCCTTTGACCTGGAAAAATTTCAAACTAGAAAATTTGTTTTGAACCAATGGAATAGGTGGGTGGCTACCAATACCCATCTGTATCAATCCTCCCCCCTTAAGAAGCAATGGTATCCATTGCGTCAAGTCCCTTATCATATGGCGAATTGTGTGCTAGGTTGAGTAAAAAGGATATTTTTATTTGACAGCTTGATCATCATTTTTCACTCGAACCATTGTCAATGCTCTAGCTACTTGCATGGCACCTTATTTATTCATCAATTGCATAAGATATTGTAGTTGGGTTATTCGACCAAATGTTTTGTTAATTGGCTCAATTTTGTTTCTCCTCTTCATGTTCCATCTACAAACATTAAAATAAAGTGTAACGAGTATATCTACATCGATGGGCATAATGCAAAAAGAAATCATATACATGATTATGTAAATCGAAAAGCATACCATAGCAAGTGGTGAAGTATTGTTCAAAGTTTAAGTTATCCCTTGTTATTTGTAGTAAATTCATATTTTAATTATATTTTGATAATCTAATTGAATTTATGTTTTTTTCTTTTCATGTGGTTCATGGCTGATCTAGATTTATGTTGGAACAAAATGAAAGAGCATATATAGAACCACATACAATGATATATTGCAAGGAACACAGTGATACAGTAAACTCAGATTCTATTAAATGAACGAAACGTAATAGACTATAAAATAAAAGTAGCTAGAATGGTGGTAGTTATATATCTGAGAAGAGATGTGGGGGCTACACTCATTCGTCACAAGTTGAGTTAAAAAAGGATGCTGAAGGGCCTTTTTATCATAAGTATGAGGGAGAAACCCTAACATCCAAAAACCTAACCCTAGGAGGTGATCTGTAAAAATGTTTGCGGGTCCTGAGGTGGTTGGTTGAGGTGTCAACTTCTCGGTGGCATAAATTTTGCATACAATCTTCGTTTAGGGAGTTCGATAGCTCGTTGGAAAGGTCTAGTTGAGAAGCACACATCTCTCCTATATCATCTTGCCTTTAGCTATTACTATTTTATTGAGTCACCAAAAAATGTCGTTTAGGGCCTCAAAATGGCCCCATAAGTTTTGTACATGAAAATCCGTAAAAAATGCCAAACTGGAAAACTATCTCGAGCTCATGGAATAGGTGGGCGGCCACCGATATTTGTCTAGAGTAGTCCTTTGACTTGGAAAAATTCCAAACTAGAAAAGTTGTTTTGAAACAATGGAATAGGGGGGTGGCTACCAATACCCATCTATATCAATCCTCCCCCATTAAGAAGCAATGGTATCCATTGCTTCGAGTCCCTTATCATATGGTGAACTGTGTGCTAGGTTGAGTAAAAAGGATATTTTTATTTGACAGCTTGATAGGGTTTTAGCTATTGTTGATGGGTGCATTGGATCTATTCAACAATTTTGGTTGCCTTATTATCCTTGGTCTAAAACAGTGTGGATGATTTATTTTTGGAGGAGCACCTTGAATGCATGTCCTTACACCGTAGAGGTACTAGGGTAGGTGAGGTAACAATGTTTTTGCATTCTTCTTGTTTCTACTGAGTAGAGGGACCATGTGCAGAGGTTGTGGAGGTCTATGTGATCTGATGTTCGCCTTCACAGGCAATTATGAAGAGGGAAAATTTTCCAATGTGGGAGATTATCTTCCTGCATTGCTTGGTTGAGGTGAAAGAGACTGAGATAGGTGTAATTGTCTCTGGTATCCGATAGAACTATCCTCTCAAAGTGACAATGACACTACGAGGCTGCGACTCATATATATCATGACGCTTCCACATATATGGCTGCCCTAAAAGAACATCATAGACTTTTCTCGCTTATTCTTTTGTTGAAATTTATGCTCTATTTTGATAACATACTTATAAGTATCTCCCAATGAAAAGATGTCCAGGAATTCCATCTCTATTCGTATGTACCGATGTAGTCCACTGCGATATTTCAGAACTAGGTGTTGCTTGAAGTCTTTGATACCCAGCTTTGTGCGTGAGGTATGAAAATTTTTGGTGTACTCCGGCACCACTTGGTCCCTCTCTTGACGCAAAATGGTCCATTTTGTGTACCGATCATCATAGTTTCCCACAGGGTAATATCATTACTTAACGACATCTATAAAAGAGGCCCAAATGGGATCAGCCTCAAAAATTTCAGACTCCTATTATGAGTTTTGCTCACAATGAGTTTCCCACCAATTTTTGACATGGGGGACAACCTTAAGGAGTGCAAAGGTGATCTTTTCCCTGTTGGAAAAATTATGGATAAAGAAATACCTTTCTAGCAGATTCAACCTTTTATCTAGGGCATTGACATCGATCTGTCCTTCAAACAAAGGAATATCATATTTAAATTGTACCTTGAAGGGTGTGGATCCTCTTAAGTGTCTGCTTGATGATCCCTCCATTGCTGCCGACATCTGGCAAAGGATCTGGGCGAAATTTTCTATCATCTTGTTCCTCTGTCGCTCGAGGGCTTCCTCGAGCAACAACTGGACAGGATATCCTGCTCCGTCATTTCGCTTTTCTACCACCATGGGAGGTCGCTTAGGGCAGTGAGAGTGGTCCTCCCCAAGAGAAACTAGTTATAGACTGTCAGGAAAAATATATGCAATATTAATTCGACATTAAATTATCAACTGGGGATCGTAAGATTCGAGGTGCCGACACTCATATGTGCAGGGTCAAAGGAATCTAGCCTAATCTACCCTAATGCCGCCAAACACACTCTAAAAATGAAAACACAAAAGCAAATAATTGATAACATAGCACCTAGGGAAGAAACTCATTTTAGAGTGACCATATCTCATGAGTTAGGTCATTAATTTATCCATTTGTGGTTGTCTATGTTATAAAAATTAAAATACAAGAATCCAAACACAAATGTAGAAACTAAGTATCAAACAAAATTAAGAATAACTAATCCAAACCTATCTAAACACTATTACATCCAAAGTTCATTCCTCAATGTACACACAAATCGATATACATAATTTACAAAATGTGTATTTTACAAAATAAACTATACATATACTTCACAAAATTCAATATACATCACAAAATATTTATCTACAAAATAACAAAATATAATATTTCTTAAAGTCACACACAAAGATATGTACAAAGAAAAGCATATGAAACAACTTTGGGAATAAGTTATTCACATGTTGACTTCATAGACCACATGTTCCATCTTTAAAACAAACCAATTCAATGTTGACATTCAAAATATTTCCTAGAAAATGTTTTATGCATCAACATAACATTTGCTTGCAAAATAATGAGCCAAACTTCGCCAAAAGGAGAATACAACGGAATTGGGATGAAAGGAGTAATTATGAAACCACTATGAGTCTAAATTACAACTTGGAGAAATGCCATGAGAGATATGATCAATCTTCGAATAAGATAATTTCTGCAACTGCCCAATATGACAAATGAATTTAATTTGCTGCATAATAATACAATCTCACATAATACAATAATTACAATATGAAGAAAACGAGATCACATTATTGAACCAGGTTGATTTATAAGTGGAAAATAACTTCTGGTGTGGCAACGTGGAACTCAACAAACAAAACTTGGTGATTCAATACTCGTAAACCATTCATTCAACAAGTGAACTTAACGGTATAGATTTTGCTTGCTAAAATATTTACACTATATGATTAGACAAATGTTATATACACGTGGAGGATTGTACTTTGCACAGTTCTAGATTAAATTGCAAGCAAATATAATCTAAGAAAACAAATTCCATAATCTGCTTAAGTACAGAAAACAAGGCTGCGTTATCTAACTTTTGTGATCAATTAAACAAATCAAGTTCAAGCGACAAGACTAATAATTAAATGACTGTTGGTATGGAAATTTGAAATAAAAAAACTGAAATTAAATCCAATTCAACTTATATGATCTATACTATCTTACCATGATCTATGATGCATTGCAGCCTGAGCAGGGGGGCCTCCTAACCCAGGAATGCATTCTCAGTTCACAATATATCAGATCATACGAAGGAACAAAACTTCTGTAACTGCATCAGTATGTATTAACAGAATGAGAAAACATAGAAGTCTGCCTCAGTGCATAGCTCTTTCCTCTCTACTGACCAATCTCTTGATCCAAAACTTTATTTATACATGTCAATCTCCCGAGAAGAAGATAGAAAACAAATCTCCAGAACTCTGGATTGTCCAACAAATTATTGATTTTACAAAACCGACCGCAACCCTAATTCTAGAAAAATTGCGTCTGTTCGGGCACGTTTTTCTCCAAATCTGTTAATCAATTCCAAAACAATCCTGCGATTAGGGGTGAATGACCATATTTAGGAAGTGGGTTTCGAACGATTTTTCTAGATTCCTCATGGATTGCTCAGAAATGAAGCCTAAAACCAGGCTCATGGATTAATGACGGGAATGTCGGATTGAGTGCCGGACGGTTGTTGAAATCTCATAAATCAATTAAATTCCTAGAACAATTTGCAGTTGTTGCTTGCTGGCTTACTAGATTCCTGTAATTGTAAATTGTTTGATTTATTCCTTCCTCCTCCCGTAAATTCATTCATCTTTTGTCATCTTCTCTTTATTAATCTTGCACATAAAAATTAATATTACAAATAGAAAAGAAAATAAGTAGAAGAACAATTACCAAGAAGTAAGATTACTAAAAGAAGTAATAAGAAATTTCCCAATCTCCAGGTAAATGTTAAGTTTTCATCAAATCTCTCCAGGTTTCTCTTTCATTAAGTGGCGGCTAATAAAACATTGCTTGCACATTCTTTTATGAAAATTGAACTATTTCAACAATACATTAGTGATATAACAATTATTCCTTTCCCATCTAATGTATTGTGATAATAATCCCAATAGAATAATGGCCCAATGAATTGTGTGCTGGAGTAATAATATATATATATAATGATTTGATGCATTCATTAGTCTTTGGACAAAAGGATTATTTGGAGTAGTACCTTTTTAAGTGCCGGATTGAGTAGTGGAATGGGTACCAACACCTCAAGCTCTTTGATCTTAATCCAAAATGTGGAAACATATCACCAAATGCAAGAAAATAGCTCATTACCAAATATATGTTATGAATTCATGTCATTCACTTTCTTTGCTTTTAATTAACAATTTAGAAGAAAATATAAGCATTAGAAAGTGAACGTAATGATTTATGGTTAAATGTGATATCAAAATGGTGAAATATAGTGGGGAAAAGAGACAATTTTAGAGGCCCATCAGAGACCCAACTCTTTATACCATGACCTAATTGGGGGCATGCACCGAGAAACAATCAAAGAACAGATTGCTTTGATACCACTGATCTGAATTTATGTGAGAACGAAATGAAAGAGTATATATAGAACCACATACAGATATATATTGCAAGGAATACAATGACACAATAAACTCAGATTCTAATAAATGAATGAAACAAAACAGATTGTAATATAAAAATCAGCTCGAATGGTGGTAGCTATATCTCTGAGAAGAGATGTGGAAGTTATGCTAATTCGTCACACGTTGATTACAAAAGGAGGTTGAAGGGCCTTTTTATCATAAGCACGAGGGAGAAAACCCTAATATAAAAAAACCTAACACTTAGATATGATTCGTAAAAAATGTTTCGGGTCTCAAGATGGTTGGTTGAGGTGTCAACTTCTCAGGGCATAAATTTTGCATGCGATCTCCATTTAGTTGTGTGTTCGATAGCTCATTGGAAAGGTAAAGCCGAGAAGAACACATTTCGCTTGTACAGTCTTGCCTCTGGCTACAACTAGATTGTGGCATTGTAAAAAAAGTCATTTAGGGCCTCAAAACGACCCTAGAAGTTTTCGACACGAAAATCTGTAAAACTGCCAAATTGGAAAAATAGTCTTGAGCTCGTGGAATAGGTGGGTGGCCACTGATATCCGTCTGGAGTAGTCCTCTAATTCGGAAAACTGCCAAACTGGAAAAATTGTTTTGAGCTAGTGGAATAGGTGGGTGGCCATTGATACCACTCTTGATCAATGGCACCAGAGATTGGTGCTTGCTACGTCTACGAAAAACCTCCCTAAAATCCACGAGGGAACATGGGGTGGTTGAGAATTTTCGTTACATTTGGTGTTCAACAACAAGAGAATCTTATAGGCTCATTTAAGATATCAACATGTCAATTACAAAGAATTGAACCCTAGTGGGGAGGGTAACATTCATTCCTCCCAACCACTCAAACTACATCCAATGTACTAATTGAATTTGTGTTATTTATACACATTCATGCGAATAATTATGCATTGAATTTTGTAGGATCCTAATTTGGGATTGAGTTCATATGAACAAGACATTCCACTAGTCAAAAAAAAGTTGCAATCTCTTATCAAGAGCAAGATACCGCAAGTATTTGGTTGACAAAAATGGAAGATCGCTTTTCGACACTAATAGCAACATGCCATTTTAAAGCCATAATCATATGTTGATGGTACTTCATTTTGAACTGGATCTCTTTTATGACACCCTAGTAGTATGTGGTTGTTCAAAATGTAAAGGGTTGGAGGAGAACCCTTTACGTATTACACCAACCCATTATATTAATGATCGACTACTCAATGTTGACGATCTAATACCTTCCACCGCGGTAAAACATCCAATAGGCGATGTATAAAAGACACATAGGAACACTTATATATGCTCATTTTTTTAGAAGTTGGAAGCCAAAAAAAACTATGTTTCATCCTAAATTGACCAACATGTCTCCTTTTGTTGAGTCAAGTGAGAGTTCTAGTGATCCAAAGTATGATATCAATACCACTCAAAACATCTCTACTAGGAGATCTAAAATGTTGTATGACCTGAGAGCAAAAATGTCCAAGTACTCACCAAACTCAGTTCTATTGATGGAGGGTAGTGATGACTTTTTTATTCCTATTCATTTACAAAGTAAATACCAAGCCTCTTACAACCATGCTTTGTACATCGCTTAACCATCTTCTCCACCTGTGCTTGATGTTGGAAATGAATTCTCCTTTGTGGTAATAGTTATATGTTTGCCAAGTCTAAAATAAATGTGGTAAAGCTTGCATTGTTTATACTTTCATATGTATTCGTTCCTCCAAAATAGTCAATAGCATTTATGCCATTTTGTGGTCCTCTTTATTATTGGTCTAATTACTTGAATATTGTTAATTACAAACATAGCATTTCCATGTATAGTATATGCATGAATGGTTATGCATCTGGAAATCATAATAGGAAGAACTTGTTATATATCGAGGGTCATCCATGCACTCGTGGGGACATTGCAGGGTTCATAAATAGATATAGGTGCTCATTATTCAGTGCAAATTGTTCATTCAAGGAACATTTCAGTGACAAGGAGTTCTTTATGAAAAGGAAAACATTCAGATTTGTTGTTGTGCATGCAATATGTAGTTTGTCTCATGTTGACAAATTGTTAATAGACTATAACTTTCGTATACCACTAGTTTCTTGTCAAATATGCCTCACATTGGGACTATCTTTAGAATTCACCTTGGGGCGCAAGAAAAATATCATTAATTAATTGTTTTTATTTTTATTTTCAATGGAGTTAATGTAAATGTATTGCTCAATTTGACGTTTTGATTTGTAAAGTGGTTGGTTGCACATGTACTGTTGAAAATAATTTAATGATTGTTTGGTATGATGTTTCAACAAACTAATTGCATTGTGTTTATTAATATCATTGATGTATTAGTCAATATTTTTGAAATCATAATTCTGATGATGAGGGACTTATATACCATCTTCCATTGCACCCCACCATGATGTCAAATCGAGAGAATGATGCAAAACGAGCACAATTTGGAGAGACATCATACCAACCATTGTTGAATCAACCTCCTATTCAATTCCCAATACATTTTGATGTTGGAACATTCTATCCATATAGACCTTGATTTTCCATGCATGCATGCATTCCATGCATTGGTAATTGAGTCTCCTAACACCTAGACTATGTTTTTAACCCATTAGTGCTTAATTTTGGTCATCATTAGCCTTCTTATCCACTTAGAGCTCCTTATCCACTTCACTTGAGTGTTGATTCACCCTCATGCATGATTTTAGGAGTTAGAAGTGTCAGTTCCTTGAATTAAGGTGCCTTGTCCCCTTGATTGCCTAGTTAACTGACCCTTCTACCTAGTTTCGCTGAGACTGAGTGTAGGAGCGCCCCTTTGACCACCACAAGTCACCTAATGTGCTCCTTGGGTTCTCCTTCCCTAATTTCACCCCTAATGGCTCAATCATATGCCAACCACCTTTAGTTAACTGGCCATTCATCATTAGTTGCCACTAGTACTTGTGGGGAGATGGATCCAATGCTAACTAAGCCCGTCTCTTCAGTGGAATTTGAATGCCATCATAGGCTCACAAATTTTCTTGCATGCAATGCTATTTAAATGCCCATATCTCATTGATGAATAACATGGAAAGTTTTTACACTCGGAACTATCTTTTCTTTATGCTATTCTTCTCAATTTTTTTTGTAGTTATGTGTTAAACAGTGTGAGGATTGTTTTACTGCCGGAGATCCATTTGTTTGAGAGAATTTCACATGGTATAAGAGCATTCTAGCTATCTAGTTTATCTTAGATACTTCCATTGATGCACTAGAAGTTGCATAGTTTCCACATAATTCCTTGGGGCCATTGCATTGAAGCCATTGGAGAAATCCTTTGGAGTCTACCCAGGTGTGATGGACTCCCGAAAGTGCTCAGTGTCGAAGTAGAGATTGAGTGAGCTAATATTAGATCTTTTTTCAAGAGTGTTTTATTGCAGGTTACAAGTCCCAGGCTCATTAGGAGTGCAACTGTTGAATATGGAGTAGTCCCAACATATTCTCCTCACTCCTTTCAATTACTTCGATTGGAAGCGGAGATTGTGATTCCTCTGAGAAGCAAAGGGATTTACAGAGTTACCATGGGCACTGAGAATGAGCCAAAATCAGCAGTTGAGAAGTCCAAGTGGTGTAACATAATGGATGAAGCGTGTGGGTTGCTTTGCCTCAGTACTTGTAGAGATCTACTTTTTCACCTCGACGGTTTGACCACTTTAAATCAAGTTTGGAACAAATTTGAAACTCTGTTTGGAAAGACAAATGAGATGAGAGGCCATCATTTGGAAAATGAGCTGCTTACTCTGAGCCCTAGTAGTTTTGAATCCGTACAGGACTTCTTCACAAAGTTCAAATCCTTAGTGCTCCAGCTCAAGCAATGTGGAATTGATAAGAAGGAGAAGCAATTGGTTTTGTCCATACTTTCAAAGTTGGGCTTGGACTATTTAGTCTTTGTTTCTACTTTTCATGCAACCAAGTTGGTAGTGAAAAATTGAAAGATGCCTTCCTTGGCAGATTTCATGGAGGCCCTCACCTAGGAGGAAGACAAATTGGTTCAAATGGGTACCATCAAGACTTAAAAGGACGAAGCGCTTGCTGCAAGTGATTCTAAGAAATCCAAAGGGAAGAAGCATTCCAAAGATAAGAAGATGTCAGATGATGAGGGTTCTAATTCAATCGTTGAAGGTTCCAATTCCAAGAAGAAGAACAAGAAAGGAGGATCCAAGTGCTCTTATTGCAACAAAGGTTTCCATTCTGAGAAATCTTGTATGAAGAAGAAATTGGACATCTTAACTCAATTTCTTGAGAAGCATAACATTAATGCTCCTGATTTCACAAGAAAGATATAACCAAAAAAGCCTGTTGCTCACCTAGAACATTGTCTCAATGCTACTCACCAAGGTAATCATTTTTATGCTTTGAGTGCTCGAGTCAAAACAACTTTTTTATGCTTCTAATATTTATAATTTATATGCACATTATGATATATCATAATTAGAAATCTCCATCCCTTCCTTGGAAGAATCTCCAGTCATACCACCAGAACCACCTCTCAATCCTTGTGTTTTTTCACATGTCTCCAACCTGCCTTCTAGAAACTCCTTCCAATCCTATTCAAATAATTCCCATCAGATATTTGATTCTAATTCAAAATTTGATAAGCAGGTTGTATGGCCCACACATTTATCCTTTCCACCATTAGATTAAGAAAAGACTCCTCAACCCCAAATGCGCCAGTTGACAAACCCATGGTTTTCAAAACTGTCACTTATTTCAGTTGCATTACAGTCTTTAATATATTTCAGTGGTTGGGATACCATTATATTGGCTCTATTTTGACTAATATTCCACATATTTGGACCTGATATCACCTCGTTTGGTTCCAAGTTCAAGGTTACACAATATAAAGACCCCGCAGGTTCACTCAACAATCAATATAATTCTGCTGCACCTAGTTTTCCTTCTGAGATCCTATTTGATGATGTAAACACTTCACCATTGATGTTTGTTGCTGCATATGATCCCTATTTTGCTGATACAAAGTTGCATAAGCTCCATTGTGAAATTAATAAGTTGATCAATCAGTTCAGAAAGGCAGTGCATGGCTACATTCTCAATTTTGCAGTTGCACAAGTTCCTGATCCCGTTGACTTCATTGGTGTTTTTTGGTTAGGAGATGATAGCACATATTTCTTTTCCATCTTTGATTATGTTATCAGATCTGATTATGTATGTGTTCACATAAATAAGCATTCATTTGATGCTCCTCCATCAGTGGAAGTTGAGTTCACAGGGGCTCCTACAATTATTTTTTGTCTACATTGCATTGAAAAATTTGTGAATGATCAAGGCATCTACAACATATTCATCAAGTCTCTCACCAAGAAGCAGTATGTTCATCTCATTCAAGTGAAGAAGAAGACATCATGAAGACCTTTTTCTCTCTGTCATGTCCTTTTTGAGGGGAGGTTTTGTTCCCACAGGGTTTTCCTTCTTTCCTCAGTTAATAAGGACAAATAAATTTTGTAAACCGTGACCTTAGCCTTAGTTGTTGTGCCCTAATTTGATTTATTTTTTACAAGTCAAGATTAAGGGGGGAGGTGTCGGAACATTCTATGCATCTAGACCTTGATTTTCAATGCATGCATGCATTCCATGCATTGCTAATTGAGTCTCCTAGCACCTAGATATTGTTTTTATCCCCCTAGTGCTTAATTTTGGTCATCATTAGCCTCCTTATCCACTCAGAGTGCCTTATACACATCACTTGAGTGTTAATGCGCCCTCATGTATGATTTTAGGAGTTAGTAGTGCCATTTCCTTGAATTAAGGCACCTTGTCCCCTTGATTGCCTAGTTAACTGACCCTTCTACCAAGTTTATGTGAAATTCTAGAACACAACATATCATAGAGCTGAGAATACCTCACAGTGAAAAGAATGAGCATAAAAGATGAATTACAGTGAAAATTGTAGTGAAATGAGCAGTAAAATTATTCATGCATTGGAATTCAGATGGAAACATAAATGTGTGTTATGATTGATCAATCAATATAGTCAACATATATGTTACAATAGAGATAACTCGATTATCCTAGGAGAATTCGAATCCATGTCAGTCTAACATAGGAATTGTCACCACTGGAGTGCTCCAGAAGTCCCAAACTCAACTCAACTCAACCAAAACTTAGTTAATTGAAGCTACTGTTAGTTAACTGACCAAGGAGGGTGCAAATGTGAGTTTGTCATGCAAATCAATCTGAAAAGGGCGCATTAGATCACAACCAGTGGTGATCGGAGCTCAAACCCCCAGTTAGAGTCAGAAACTCAGGTGTAACTCAGTTAGACTGAACTGAATCAATGAGTTAGCTCCTAGAATGTAGGGAATTGACTCTAGTGGTCCTAAAATCATGCATGCATGGCACATTAGGTGGCTAATGGGTCCTAGATGACATATGCACACCATTAGGAGGGACATAACATCATCAAGTACTAGGAAAAGGTAAATATATCTAAGTAGGACAAGGATGGAGTATTAATTATCCTAACACCCCCCCTTAATCCAAACTTGGACATCCTAGGCCCTCGTTACTGAGACCAAAGGTCACCCATACAATCGAATAAATGATAAAAAGAACTGTTCATGAAACTAAGGAAATGGGGAAAAACCTTATGGGAAAAATACCCCCCTAAAAAATGAACAACATGGAATTCAAGCAGCTTTCACATGTGCAAAAACTTGGTAAAAATGTCTGCAGTATGCTCCTCTGTAGGACAATAATGCAGTGTGTTGGTCCTGTTCTACACTAGTTCCCTGATGTAGTGCATGTGAACCTCAGTCTGCCATCTTGATCATAGCAAGTCTCTTTGAAGGATTGTAGATCAGACCCCGTCATCATGTAGCACCTCTATAAGAGAAGTGGATCTGTATTACATAGTGCAAGGTTTGCAACTTGATACTGAGATTTGGTTCTCCTATGGTCAGATGGATCCCCAACTACGCTCCCAACATCTTCAAGGAGTTTGTGAGCCCATTTTGGCCTTGGCCATGGATTGGGAGCAGGTGCTGGTTCTGGATCTAGATCTGCCTCATCTTCATTATCAACATCAAGATCTGATTCAACTTGGATCTCATTAGAATAGACACCATCCTAATCACCATCAGGTTCAAATGGAGTAGGCAGATCATATCTACCTTGTTCTTCAACTTGATGTAGATCTTGCAATGGATCTTCATCGAACTTGGCACTTCTTTCAATGAAGCATATTTGTTGCAATATCCATCAGCTTGTATGCTTTTGCATCTTCTACATATCCCAGCAGAATGCATTCGCTACTTTGGGGTTGAAGAGCTTTTCTTTTGTCAGATGGGATTTTGGCCCATGCCTTGGATCCAAAAACCCTCAGATCAGAGACATCATGTTTGTGTCCCTTTAATGCTTCGAATGGAGTGACCCCATCCATAGATTTGTGGGGTAACCTATTCTGAATGTATGTAGAACAGTTCACTGCTTTTGCCCAGAGATATGGTGGAAGATTCCTTGTATGTAGAATAGTTCACTGCTTCTGCCCAGAGATATGGTGGAAGATTCCTTACTTCAAGCATACAGGTTTCCATTTCTTTCAATGACCTATTCTTCCTCTCAGCTACACGATTTTGTTGTGGTGTGTATGGGATTGAATGCTACATTTTGATACCCTCATAAGCACAAAACTGCTGCAACTCCTTCATGATGTAATCCCCTCCATTTTCATATCTGATTGCTTTGATCTTCTTCCCGACAGTGTTCTCAACCAAGGCCTTGAAAACTTTGAAAATCTAAAATACCTCATACTTCTGCTTAAGAAAATAGATCCAATAGAACCTAGAGTAATCATCTATGAAGGTCAAAAGGTATATGTATCCATTCATAGAAGCTGTGGGCATCGATCCTGAGACATCACTGTGTATCATATCAAGTGTGGAGGAAGCTCTCCTTTCCTTCCCAACATCATACTTTTGCTCTGGATGCTTCCCTACCAAGCAACCTTTGCATATGCCTTTAGAGAAATTTATGTCGGGAAATCCTTCAACCATCTCTTCCCTGTGCAACTGTTGTAAGTACTTGAAGTTTAGGTGTTTGAATCTTTCATGCTAGAGTCTGCTTGGCTCATTTACATGAGTCAAGAGATCACTTTGATGTGAATATGGCAAAAAATGTGAGAACTCATATGCCTTTGAGACGTGGTTTGCAACACCTTTAGCTTTTGGCTTCCTAGATGAGATCTTTGAAATCTCAACTGTGTCAAGTCCAAAAACAACTTTCTTCAGTGAACCAGTGTGTGTCATCTGGTAAACAAACAACAAGTTTGCTACCAAAGAAGGCACATACAAAACATTACTGAACTTTCCATGATCCAGTTATCTTGTGCCTTTCCCTTTAGCAGAGATCTGAGAATCATCTCTCATGTGAATACTAGGACCATCGGTAAGATCTAAAGAATAAAATTATTCTCTGGAGGCAACCATGTGGTTGGAGGCTCCAAAATCTACGAGGAAGGCTTGTGATAATGAGAATCCAACCTTTAGTGCATGGCATCTCTCATGATCATTTGTTTGGCTTCCAGAATCAGTCTTCATTGCGCCTTCTGGGAGGGCAATATTGTGTTTTTCAAGGAGTTTGGTCATTTGATCTATCTTCTTCTTCATGCAAGAGCTTTCTGGATGGTTTCCTTTCTTGTAGTATGTACACTTGGTATTCTCAAATTTATTTTGCTTATCCTTCTTGGAGCTTGAGGATCCTTCTGATGGATTAGATTTCTCCTTCTGCTTGGATTCAAATTGCTTTTTTTTTGTCCCTTTCTACTTTCCTTTAGCATTCACACTTTTTGACTCTCCAACCATAAGAGCTCAATTTTTGGAGGCCTTGAAGGCGCCCATCTGAATCAGTTTGTCTTGTTCTTGGATGAGAGATTCAGTGAATGCATCTAAGGAAGGAATTTTCCAGTTGGGGATTGAAAATCTCCCAGAATGGAAGATAGAAACATGTATTGAAAATTCCAGACCAATCTTGTTTAGGATGGATAGCACTAGCTGCTCATCCTTCTTCTCAATGCCACATTGTTTGCACTGCATAACCAAGGATTTGAATTTGGAAAAGAACTGCTTTATGGTTTCGAAACTGCTAGGTTGAAGAGCAATTAATTCATTCTCTAGAATATGGCCTCTCAACTCATCTTGCTTATCGAAGAGAGTCTCAAGCTTCAACCAAAACTCTCTTGGAGTCTTCAATCCTTCAAGGTGGAAGAGCAAATCTCTCGAAATATGAATACACATGAAACCAAATAATTCATCTAATTTGTTCATGTACTTAGCCTTCTCAATAGCTACCTGAGGTTCCACCTCCTTTCCCATTGTGACATTGTACATAATTTTGTTGTGCAACACCATCTACATATCATCCCTCCAATCAAGATAACTGAAGGGTGTAAGGATCCTTGGAGACAAAGGAACATTCGAATTCTCCATGTGAAACTGCTGGAGTGAATACAAACTGAAACTGCTGGAAAAACCTTCAAAATCTTGAAAAAAAACTCAAATTTGGAGATAAAATCAGTTACTGACTCTATAAAGCTCTTCAATTTGACAATAGGCACTTTCAAGAGTGCTTCACACTAGGGAATATTTCCTTGGCAGAGCCAAGGCTATCAAGATGCCTTTCCCACAGACGTTTGTGGAAACTCCTCTGCTTCTGGTGCATTACTGGATGCAACACGCTCCCCTAACATGCTCTGATACCATGTGAAATTCTAGAACAAAACAGATCATAGAGCTGAGAATACCTCACACTGAAAAGAATGAGTAGAAAAGATGAATTACAATGAAAATTGTAGTGAAATGAGCAGTAAAATTATTCATGCATTGGAACTCAGATAGAAAAATAAATGTGTGTTACGATTGATTAATTAGTATAGTCAACATATATGTTACAATAGAGATATTTCTTTTATCCTAGGAGAATTCGAATCGATGTCAATATAGCATAGGACCACTAGAGTGCTCTAGAAGTTCCAAACTCAAATTAACTCAACAAAAAATCAGTTAACTGAAGCTATTGTCAGTTAACTGACCAAGGAGGGTGCAAATGTGAGTTTGTCATGCAAATCAATCAGAAAAGGGCTCATTAGATCACAATCAGTGGTGATCGGAGCTCAAACCCCTAGTTAGAGTTAGGAACTCAGGTGTAACTCAGTTGGACTGAACTGAATCACCGAGTTAGTTCCTAAAATGTAGGGAACTAACTCTGGTGGTCCTAAAATCATGCATGTAGGGTGCATTAGGTGGCTAATGGGTCCTAGATGACATCTACACACCATTAGGGGGGGAATAACATCACCAACTACTGGGAAAAGGTAAATAATGCTAAGTAGGACAAGGATGGAATGTTTCATTGAGACTGAGTGTAGGAGCGCCCCTTTTGACCACCACAAGTCACCTAATGTTCCTCCTTTGGTTCTCCGTCCCTAATTTCACTCCTAGTGGCTCAATCATGCGCCAACCACCTTCAGTTAAAACTGGCCATTCATCGTTAGTTGCCACTAGTACTTGTTGGGAGATGGATCCAATGCTAACTAAGCCCGCCTCTTCAATGGAATTCAAATGCCACCATAGGCTCACAAATTTTCTTGCATGTAATATTATTTAAATGCCCACATCTCGTGGATGAATAACATGTAAAATTTTTACACTCATAACTATCTTTTCTTTATGCTATTCTTCCAAATTTTTTTATAGATCCGTGTTAAACATTGTGAGGATTGTTTTACTTCTGGAGATCCATCTGTGTGAGAGAATTTCACACTTGAGTCAACAATTCAAAATGTATATAGTAACACAAATTCTTCACATGTTGGCAACGAAGGCAATGAAATAGAGGTTGGTATGGATGCTTTCTTACGTGATACAACTACAATGGAGGGAATGTTATTATATGCATTCCAACAAGATGAGCTAGGGGATGATGCTCATATCATTGTTACCTTCTTTGAAAGCCTGAAATTTCCATCCACCACCCCTCTTATTTATCGTGTCCTATCAAAGTCTACTCAAATAGGGACAACCATGTTACTGTAAAACTTGGAAGCAATGTATGGTATGTCAAACTCATGTTTATCAACAGTTTTGAAGTAACTAACCATTAAGTCCCCTAAATTTTTAGGATTCTTGTCACACAATCAACATCGAAAATGGTCAATTTTAAAAATGATTTATGACAATGTTCAATTATTTTACCCACTAATTGCAGGTTGTTGAAAGATAAGGTACTTCCCAGTAATAATGTCTTACGTAGTAGTTGCGAAGAGGCAAAGCAAATGTTGAAAAGAGTGGGTGTTGCGTACATATCATATCATGCATGTCTGAATGATTGTATTCTATATAGAGGTGAATATGCAAATAAAGAGACATGTCCAGAATGTGGGCATGACATGTACCATAAATAAAAAACAAGGGTAAAGCACATGGTCCTCCTTATCAAATATTATGGAACATGCCTATAATCCCAATGATTCAAATGCTCTTTCATTGCAAAGAATTATCCATTTTGCAGGGGTATGATGCCTCACACAAAAGTGCACCAGGAGTTATGAGAATCCCAATAGATTCAATATCCATGAAGCATATAGAGGATACATGGCCGTATAAATTCAATGATGAAGTATGCAGCCTTTGATTGAGCATAGCAATGGACGGATTTAACTCGTATACCCTCCAAACCACCAACTATTCAATTTGGTGAGTAATAGTGACCAGTAACAATATTCCCCCATGGTTGTTTGTGAAGAATGAACATCTTATTTTGACTCTTATAATCCCTAGTAGAAGGTAAGTGAATAATACAAATATTTACCTATAACCATTAATTGATGAATTGAAGAAATTATAGGAAGGGATACCTCTCACTAGTACAAAATGACAAATTTGTGACTATGCGACCAAAAAAATTAGTCATGACAATTTTTATAAGCTAAATACTTCCAAATTTGAGCAATTTTAAGTGACATAGCTAAAAATGACTAAATTAAACTACTAACTTAGTTATGGATAAACAAATACGACTAGGTAAGAACTATGTGAATACAAATTAGTAGTATTTTTTACTTAAATGTATAAATTGAGTTTTAGTGGTGTAGTAATTTTGGCCTACTTTATCATGTTCGTGATTAATATTTTCAATGTTGAATTCATTTTTTTACTATCCTCCACAAATGTGTTAGCCCATCATGCTTTAGTATTCAAATTGATGTATATATCGTGGATACCCAGCCTAGCTCCATGGCAACGTTATTTGGAATAGATCATTAGAGGACCGCGCATATACAAAGACATTAGTATATTATACATATAACTACTATAGTCGGAACTTGAAGCCTCAACTCAATATAATATAGTTATTATAGTTAATATGTAATATTAATATATTAATATAATTCTTCTATATCATATGTTACATATAAGTTAATATATAGATTATATGTAGTTAATACGTTAATATGATATATTATAATAATATAATACATAATATTAAGATAATATAGTTATTATATATGTAATATATTAATATTAACAAATAAAAAAAAAACAAATACAACGAAACACAATTGAATTCAATTCATTTGCTCTTCATTAAACTCTAACCATGAAATTTTGAATCGAGTCATCAACTAGTGCTTGTGAACCAATCCATTTTGGTGGGAAATTGTGAGGCTTTGGCACAGGAAGAGGTCAGTTTGAGAGGCCATAGAGGTTTTTGATAATTTATTCGGGATAGGTGCACTTCCAAATTTAAGAAAAACTTTTATTTAATTAAAAAAAATTAAAAAAGAGCCAGCGTGGAGCACCCTAGTTTTTTTAATAAAAAGAGGGAAAATAAATTCTTCCACAGTTGAACAAAATTTGCTTTAGTTTAAAATAATTAAAAAGAGAATGAATGGTGACCACCCTAGTTTTTTACTAAAAAGAGAGGGAAACTATTTTCCACATTTTAGTGAAATTTTGATTTAATTAAAAAAAAGAAGACAACGAACCTAGACTGCCCCAATTTTTTAAGAAAAAAAGAGGAGAAATAAATTATTTTCTTTGGACCATCGAGGAATCCTGAAGAGGAAGGCAATGTAGGGTTGAGAAAACAAACTTAGAGCCTCAATTAGAAGAATGTAGAGCTTCTTCAAATCTTGGCCCGCTTGAGAGCTCAAATACTCTCGGCTCTTTCAGATCATCATTTGCATAAAAAAAGTTATGCCTTCTAATCTGTCGAGAAGCAACCCCAACCCCAACCCAAATCCATGGAATCTATACCCCAAAGTAATGGTGAGTTCAATTCCTTACCTAAAATTTATTCACGATCGAATAACATTGTTTGTGCTTAGAAAAATTCTTTGTGTGGACTGCTGATTTGGTATCTATTTTTGGAATCCATAAACGAAATATTTTATAAAATGCATGCGAAGTATTTGAAATAATATCTAAATGGAAAATAAAATATGCAAACGCAAGCTTGGTAAAGGTAGAATGCATGCCAAGTGTTTGAAAGAATGTCTAAACGAGATGCTCAAATAGTTATCTGGGTTTGAACATTGAATATGACAATTATTTGCAGTAGATTGGGGTGTTGGTGGCTCTATTCTGTCTCTTCAATGTCTATGTTGGGGAGAATTTCACCTTCACTTGCAATATTGAGAAGCATGTAAGTTGTTATCCACCTAATGATGTCATTGTTGCAAATAATATGTTATTTTGCTTCAAAATTATATGATAAGTTGACTGCAATCTAGCTAAACGTATAATGTGTTTTCTCACATCCCTGTACGTTCTTCATATTGGTCTAGATGCATTATCAAATTTAAACAAGAAAGTGGATCTTATGTCATGTCTTTGATTCTCCCAAGACAAATATGTGTCAAATGATATGCATTCTAGTATGATCATACAAGAATAACATGTTAGGTTATACAACCTTGGAGTTTTAGTTTTTGGGGCAGATGGGGATGAGTGAACATAACGGTATAGATTTTGTTTCATCTAAAGGAGGAAAGGAAAAGTTGTTATAGGTAGATTTCACTCTGTGTATTTCTCTTATAGTGGGAAGCACAACCATGGTGCTTTTATATATGCTCCCCATACCTTCCCTATCCCAATCCCCATCCTCGTCCTCTTCCCCTTGCCTTTCAACAATGAATTCTACTCAAATTCTGCATTAGTCGTTGCACTGCCGCAATGAAAATTTTGACCAAAAAAGAATATTGGGCCGATTGTGGCATTGTCTTTGTTGCTTTCAAAAGTTAAGTAAGTAATTTTTTTTAAAAGACTAGTTTGTAATGAAGTTACCTTCTCTACAAAGTCTTGGATCCTGCACCAAGCTGCACCTATGCATGTATTGCACCAACAATAATGCACCTCAATTAGTTCTTTATAGAGTTGAAGAAATGGGAGACCCCCTTCCATATCCCGCCCATAACGGATTCAATAGCTAACAAGGAATGCATTAACAACCTAGCACAAAAAGTATTCTAGCCTAAATAATTCGCTAATAGTTTGTCAATCAAATAAAGTGGGTAGCTCAATGGATTGAATGTACCAGTTGATAAATAGGTGTTCACTTGAAAAAATAAGGGTAAGGTTGGAAAGAATAGAAGGATAGGGATAAAACTACAGGAACAATTTGAGTATGCTCGGTCCAGTCTCAATCATGATTACATATGATGTGCCCAAAGGTGTTCCAGAAGTAGATAAGCCCATTGATCAGGAAGAAATTGACCAAATGGTTGAAGCAGTGAACTCTATACCAATGCTAGTCACAAATCCTCCAAGCGCAGATCCATAACTAGAAGGGAGTGTGGCGTAAATAAGATGCTCCAGTAATAAAGCATGGTAAATAGATAGCTAGACCAAGTTCAATACAAGAGACACCAACATCATCTAAGGCAGAGGTAGCTACTAGAGTTGCAATATTTGTTGAAGTTGTGGATTAGGTTGGTTCAGTAACAACAAGGAACTTTGTTCAAGAACCTCCAGGAGAGGAAGCAATCAATTCAATGGTCTATATACACTAGTAGAAATGGGTAATTAGTGACCAAGCGACCAAAAACGTTGGTCACCATAGGTAATTAATGACTAAACCACCAAAAAAGTTTGTCACAATAGTGTTTTAAAGTGAAATACTACTAAATTTGAGCAATTTTAAGTGATCGCAACTAAAAATGACTGAAATAAACAACTAATTTAGTTGCGAGATAAAAATACGACTAGATAACAACTACATGAGTATGAATTAATAGTATTTCTTACCTATAAGTAATTGAGTTTTAATGGTATAGTCATTTTAGTGTTCTTAAACAATGTCTACCTCAAGCACTTTTAATGGAACCCCGTGTGGGGGGGGGGGGACAATATTAGTTTGCATGCCCGTACTCTATATATACAACATGTCCCTGCTTTCAAATTGATTATAGTTGAGATGCTCCTAGCACTCACGATGACGAGGATGATCGCGATGACAATTTGAGTGAAATAGTGAGCCTGTGAACTGTTATGATTTGAAATTCATAAGAAGCCAGTCTAGACCTCCCAAGCATGGGTTCCTAATAAGTATGGATTAGTTGGACCTAAGCTTCAAATTCAAATTATATTGTGGTTGAATATTTCCTAACCTGTAGCAATGCAATATGAGCTTGGGATGTGTTGATTCTCAACATTGGTATGATTCTGAAGTGTCAGAACATGAATTTAGAGGCGAACCTATTAAATTTTGTTGCATATCCATTCCATCTTCACTGTCATATCCATGAAAATGTGCTTGTCATGTCTATATCTCGTTTTTCCATTTTCACTTCCATATGCTCCCTTCGGCACACTTGCCTGCAGGTTTCATCTCATGCGTTGTCATGTCATGGTTGAGTCAAGTTTGCAACTTGTCGTTTCTTGTTAGTTATGTCGTCATGCTACAAAATCAGTGTCATTGTGTTCATGTCATCACACTAGTCATGCTCATATCTCATTTGAAAAAAACTGTCTTTGTTTGGCCCTCTTGGTGCTCGGTTGAAATTTTGACAAGTTAAAGTCTTTGTGTCATGTTAAGTTGAAATATGTTGATTTTGTGTTGTCCATAAATTTGTTCAATGCATCATTTTGTCATTGTTCTCCTTGCACCTAAGCTCAAAAAGTTAAAGTACCCCCCCTCCCAGGTGTCTCTTTGCTAAAAAATGCTAATGTCTTCCAATTTTGAAAAGAATATAATACTCGCCCATGCTTTTCCTTACTACCGTTCCTTTTTTTCCCTTCGCATTCAATTAAAAAAATCCATGGTATTTATTACTTTGTTTATCCCTACCTTAATATCTTTTTAATCTCTCCCCCCTTATTCAATTAAATTTCCCTTTCACCTCTTCCCTCGATTTAAAATAATAATAATAATACAAATTTTCCTAAATTCCTATCTCGTTCCCTTTTTCCTCCTATGATTTATTCCCTACAGTTGTGCCCCCTTTTGAATCCCATTAAAAAACAATAATAAAATACAAATTCCTAAATTCTTATTCCGTTACATTTTCCTCATATGCTATATACCCTAA
Organism: Larix kaempferi; assembly: GCA_027924585.1. Lineage (NCBI taxonomy): Eukaryota > Viridiplantae > Streptophyta > Pinopsida > Pinales > Pinaceae > Larix > Larix kaempferi. The sequence goes on along the minus strand of BSBM01000350.1, from coordinate 12,379,750 downwards.
AGCCCTGCCCCCTTTCGAATCCCATTAAATAAAAAAAAGAGGGAAAATCAAAATCTAAAAAATATAACAACAAAAATAAAAGGGCTATTTTTAAACCCTAACCATAAGGAGATAGACTCTCCAAGCAATGGATCATGCGTTCAAAGAAATGTGTATAATGGTAGGTCATTGGCAAGTGGGCATTTTCAATGAAGATGTATTCATCATTTAGGTCGAAATGAACATAAAAATGCCATAGCAAGCAGTCTAGGATAGGAAATGGAGGGCTGAATGATGACAATGCAACATCCACCAACGCGCTGGATATTGTTGTGAGCAGGGAAGATGCAGAGGGTGCATCTGCAAAGAGGAGGGCATTACAAATGGATTTGTAATGAGGGATGAGGGTGTGTTTGCAAAGAGGAGGGTGTGCTGCTGTGAGCAGGGAAAGATGGAGCATGCCAATGGATTTGTGTTTGATTGGTGATATGCTAATGAGCTTGTGTGTCAAGATGATATCATGTTATGTCAATTATCCTACTTCATAATTGCTTAACCTAGGGAAAGTTTAAGGCCATGTGAAAATTCTCGTTGATTTAAATAAGATTAGAGACTCATTCCTGCAGCTTAGTGAAATGAAAACACTTATAATTTGTGATTCACTAAGAGGCATCGTTTCCCTATGCAAATCATGTAGTTATGGTGCTAACCTCTTTAGGGCCTTCTGTTAAGTTTAAAATGAATCATTTCAAAGAAAATTTGCCAACAATTATGGGGTAATTTGTTGAAATAAATTTTACTAGTTAGCTGAGGGAATCTTCCTTTCAATGTGATACTCACAATTTATTATAACTGATTTGATATTTTTGTTTTAACTATTTAAAAATATTGAGCCACGATTTTCTGGCCAACTCATGGAAGTTTCCTTTAAACATGAAAATATTTTATATTTCCATGCATTGAATTCTTTCCTTCTACACTAGATTCCGATATTATAAAATACAATCCCATATATCACTTTTTGTCAGAGGATGGATTAAAAGATTTCATGAATTCTACTTTGTTTCGCAACATTAATTCATTGATGTTTTGTAGAAATGTATAAAATGTGCAGGGTTTACTGGATCTACTCTGACTAGAATCCAATTATGAAGTGTCCCAAGAATAGCATAACTCCAAGAGGTAATAACATTCATATTGTACTAGCACAGTCCATTCTTTTTGAATTTCTCATATAACCTACAAATTCCAGAGATATATTAGGGATTTATGAATTGACATTCTTGCTTAATGTGCTTTTGAGTTTAGTCATTTGTGGACAATAATATAATTTCTTTCTTTCCGAGTTCCTTAAAGTTCTTGGCATGTTTTGAACTTTGTGAAGGATTTCAATTTTCCTCTTCAATGCTTATAGGAAACCATAACTTTTTTTGGGAATATTCTTTCCTTTTGAGTTCTTTAAAGCGATTTCCATGGTTTGAACTCTATGAAGGATTTCAATTTTCCCCTTCAATTATTACAAAAAATTAGGGCTTGGCTTGCTGCCCTAGAATATGAATTTTGGCAATCAGAACTTGAGAAAGGAAACAATGTTTCCAAGTTTAAAAAATGGTGCTATGTCCTTTTCCAACCATGACTTCATTCCTCCAAACACAAGAGAATAAATGTTTCAAATGGAATAAAGGCTCGAATATATTTAAAAGGGGATCCTTGGGAAGCCATTTATTTGTTACCACTTGCTAGAATATGGTAGTATAACCTTCATTATTGTTTCAAATATTTTAGATCAGGTAGTTGTCATACGAGGTCTGAAAATGTGATCATGATACGGCACAAGAAGCCTTCAGTATAACACTTTACTCCACAACCAATTGTATGCTTCAAGGGTGGCTGAGATAGGGCTCACATTATGTCTCCAATCCTATTGTTGCTAGAAAATGTCCTCAAATGCCTACAATTGCATCAAAATATGAGTGTAAGAGGACTGTGATATGCCCTAAATGTATTATAATCATGCTCTGAGAAAAATCCTTTATGTGTTGGTACCTCAGAGTTATGGTTACAGGGTTGCCACAAAGTGTTGGGAGTGGCAAGGGCTTACTCACAGTCCGCCAACTTTAATATGCATCAATCAAATGATATTTAAAATCTAATATGGAATTAGGGCATGATGTTGTCCAAATGGCTCTCAAGGATGCCCTCACAAATTGTCATCAACACTAGATTATCAAAGCTTGAAGTGGATGTCTGAAATGATCTTTTGATGCATTGACCTAAAGCTATCCCATATAGTAAGGATGATGACTGAGATTTGTTTGTTACTTATGTAAGTCCTAGAGGATACATCATTGCTATCCTAAACCTCTGCCATACAGATGTGGCTAAGGGCTCAATTTTTCATCCCAAAACAGTTGCCCAAATGCTGGAAAAGGAGCTCTATGTCGTAACCTCAATATTGATGGAGCCAATTTTCATGACTGATGAGCTTGTTCCAGTTTACCCATTTAACCAAATATTCATTATCATGCCATGTTGATTGACTGTCCAATGTTGATTTTGACCCCAAAAAACCTTCATCTGTCATACTCCAGCACCTCGTCTTCCATAGTGCTAAAAATACCTTCATAATCCAATCATTTCAGTGCCCTTTTAGGGCATCATCTGATATCTAAAGTGCTTCATCCGCTACGAAGGAAAATGATGGGGCTAGGGCATGACAACTTTGATTAATCCTTAGCTCCAAATGCACTTAATCTCTTTGTTGCCAAAAGTTTAGAAATGCACCATGTTTCTTGTGGTAACAGACTCCTCATATTGATTTAGGTGTGGCATTATCAAATTGGATGTTTTTAATGCTTATTTTGCTATTTGGTATCAAAACAAACAACCTTTAGTTTTGTTCCTTCCAAAGACCCATCTTAGCATTTTCACTACAACATTTTTGGGGAACATTGGAATGTAATGAAATTGCAAATCTAGAATATGAAAGAGAAAAGTAAATCTCATCAAAGTTTCAAAATCCAATTACCTATAATTTCAGAGTTAAAATCCATACAAGTTATGGTTTTTGTCTAGTCTTGAAACCAGGCCTAATCAATCTGTGTTAGTAAAACAAGCATATCTAAAATTTGAGAAGTCCAAATTGAGTGCCACATCTGGCATAAAAGAAGACATACTGGGATATTTCAAGAACAAATTTGAGAGGTAGATCCAAAAAACTAGAAATATGGGCCTAAAAGGACCAAAGGTTAACAAGTTTTCGGATAGTGGCCTTAACTTGTCACTGTAAAGTCTAAATTTAGTGAGACTTGTGCATTCTGAAGAAGAAATGTTAGGATTTTAAAGGCTGAGAATTCCAACTCAAAGAAGCATCAATTTTAGAGTTACATCAAGTACCGTGACAACCTACAAAGCAATGGCCAAATAAAGGGCTTAAAAGGTATGTGATCTTAAAAATGGCATAAATTTTGATTGGAAGGCTTGATTAAGGAGATTCAAAAAAATTTGGAAAGAGGAAAATGAGAACAATATATTGGTAAAAGATTTTGACAATTTGGGATAATTACTTAAGGTGTGGGGGAATTGAACTCACATTTATATAGCAAATCTTAGCCCAACTTGTCATATCAAGATGCCCCTCCATCATGTAAAGACATAATAAGGCAAATGTTACCTTGCCAAAGCTTGAAAAGATTCATCCATGATGAATGAAGATGAAGATTGTTTTTTTTTTCTTTTCCAATTGGAAGAGAAATGCACCACTATGGAAAATACAATGGTGAAGAAGGATAATCTCCAAATATTGCATGCAGAGTATAATTTTGTAAGATTCATGGCACTAACCAATTGACTCTTAACGAACTCAGGAAAAATGCTGAATATTTAAAGACAAACAAGAAAGAGATTTTGAATATATCAAGACAAACATGACATGCGAGAAAGATTTAGGAGATTGGACATTATAAGACACTTAGAAAGTCTCCTTATCATAAATTCTCCTGCTCAAAAATATTATAAAGATAACAAGAGGATTAAATCCTTATCACCTTACGGAAATACATAAATGCATCACAAGAACAACAAAATCCAGTCCCAATCATAGAACTATTCACCACATCAAAATCCACAAAATAGTGGCTTTGGCTCCATCGAGAAACTACATCATTCCCAAGATAGATATATGAATACCCAACCATCATCAACATAGAAGTGCTCAACTCTTAAATAAATTCCACTAATAAACTTCTGATCTTCTAGGGAATATGATCTCAACAAGTCCATCAAAAAATGAAGTGTTGTAAAGAGTCCAATATTTGATTTTCAGAACCTTTTCTGATAATTTGAGATTAGTGGAGGAATTCAAACACTCAACCAAAGGTTTGCTTGCTCATCTAATTTTTTAAATACTGGACCCATGTCCTTACATGCCTCTTCTATTTTATGGAGGTTTTATAGTTTGCAAGAATCGGTCACAAGGTGACTGCGTGGTTTGGTTTCAAGGTTTACAATGGCTCTTAATTCCAGAGAGACTACAGTGCTTTGTAGGTTTGCATTTTGTTCTTACATCCGAGGTGATTAGATGAGTCCCATGTCAATGTTTGCAGTTGTTCCACTACTACTGCTTGTAATCGTTGTGTAACATTATTTCTCAATCATCAAAAGAATATTGTCCCTGTTCAATTGCCTTCTTTCCAAAAGAGAATATGTTCATATTCTCATAAAATATACACAATTTGATCACATTTGTTATACAAGAACAAATTCATTTATCGTGGATCTTTGCACCTTTGTGAAGGTTTCAATTAGTGCATTGGATTTGAGGCTACCCGTAGCATCAAAACCAACAAGTTCGCGAGTTCACTCTACATGCGCCCCTTTCTTTTGTGAAATCAAGCTTCCCAATAATCCAACAAAGACTATTCCACTTCCTTTGCTTCCACAAGATTCTTCTGCTCCAGATTCTCATAGAATTGCTATCATATTTTACCTTGATGAAATTGCTTTCCAAAAGCAACATACAATTTCTTGGTGGGGGAGAACAAGGAAATCAAACCCTTTCCTAGAGGTGGCAATTGATGCTGGAAAAGGAAGAAATTATGGTATTGGGAGTGATAAACAACTTGGGAAGTTTTGCATTGGACATGATATTAAGTGGATGGTTTCAAGTTCTATAGAGGTTCACAATGGGTGGGTTTGTATTGGAAAACCAAAGGCAGGAGAGTTGCATTTGAATGTTAGAGAAGATCCCGATCCATGGTTTGTTTTCCAGTTTATTGGACACCTTGAAGACAGTGCTCAGATTTTGCAAGTGAAAGGAAATGTCCATCAACATATTTTTAGCTGCAAGTTTAGCTATGATAGAGGTGGTCTCTCTAGGCGAATTTCCAAACCTCTTCACCTCGTATATTTTAACATCCAGACAAACTCATCTTTTATTTTTATGAAAAAAAAACATTCTTACATTCAAAGTTCAAACCTGTTAGAAGATGGAACATGAAAATGAAATTTCTCAGATAACACATGTAAGGAAAACTTAAGAAGTGTATCTTGAAAATTCAAAGATGGTATTAACTAAAATTCAGGAAGAAGGTAGTTTTTAAAATAAAAGTAGACTATGGAGTAAATTAGGTTTCAATATATCATCATGTTGCCAAGACTCTACAAGGGAACATATCACCCTAGTAATAGATACTCATAGAATACACAACACACCATTGTAGGAGTAGATAATCAAGTTGCTAGTATACGCACACCCTAATAGCTCATGTTCATCTAAAGGTATAATACCAAATTGGGGATTGGATTTGTACTCGCTACTTCTTCATGTCAATATCTTGTTCCTAGTCAGCAGAAGCACAACGCTGTATATTTGACCAGGTGCTCATGGACTTTTGTCATGGACAATTTTTTTTATTCACTATGATTCATTCATCTATATTGCATGAAGTATGAATATGCGATTTTGTACCTTATGCAATGTGAAGCTTTCTTTGCACACACGAGCAACAAGTTCAATTTCCTGAAAAAACAGTAAATAATGTCAAGCCATGGAACATAAAGAGCAACATAGTATGGTTGTCATCGATGCCTTGCCTTTGCCTTCCACATGAACCGTGTAAGGATCACAAAAGAATGGATTTTTTACTTTGTTCAATTGTTCATAAAACCTTATCTAGTTAATCTTCAATTATCTTAAAACCAATGCCATGAAATATTTCTTTGTTTGTTAGAAAAGGTTAGAATATCACTTGACTTAGCAATTCTACATTTTCTCTATTTGTCAAACCCTACAATCATTGGGGTAAATATATTTTATTCTTTATATATCGAACTAATGAAGTGTTTCATTCTCTACATAACTCCCTTTACATATTATGTTGTAAATAATATTATTTTGAATGTTTTGGTAGGATTATCGTGGGAAGGCACCTGTGCATACTGTGTAGACTCCTATAAAATCCTAGCTCATTTTGATTTCTTATATTTATTTAGTTTTTTGTATTGTTCTAAAATTAATGTTATAATAAACTTTACGTGCTATAAGTGGGCAGGACTCCACCCATGATCCAAATGTGGGTGATGATGATGACAACTTTCTTGATGATCCAAACCCATGAGAAAGTATATGTAATCTTATACATAAGATGAATCAAGAATTGTTTTCATTGTTTGATTCTGACTCACCTGAACAACTACAAAGGTGGAATGTTTTGGTCGATGGACTAAGGCGATTGTGAGTAAGCTATAAGTAAATTTGTCAATTTTATCATGTTTAATATTTTATAGTTTGATTTAATTTTATATTAACTTGGAACCAAAAACAAAATTTTTTGGCACATGAGTATCAGATGTTTTTTCAACAGACTGAGCTTCATCAACCCGGTGTTGGCAGTAGCCACGCAACACAAGAGGCTATGCTGGAAAATGTCCCCATTATCACCAATAACATAGCCATGAGATTATGTCCATCCATGCCTCTTGCTCACATTATTGTCTTCTCCCCCAATGACTACTAGTATGACACCTGTATTGGATACTCCCGTATCAACTTCTGGTCACTAATATGACACCTCTGCTCATGGAACAAGTGCTCCCAATGAAGGTGTTGGTGGAGGCGTTGTCCCCATTCCTAGTTCAAGTGAAGCCTTTGACAGAGAGGTCCATGTTAAGAGCAGTGGGACACTATCCATTGAGCTTCTCATGGATGAAAACCTAGTTCCATTGAAGCTACATAAAATCCCAGGTAACTAACAATGCATTTATATTCCATAATGTTGTATAATTGTAGAATTTTTCAATCAATTATAATATTATTGGTTTTATAGGAAATAAATGTTTTGGAAGCGCTTACAAGAGAGGGATTTATATATTTTTGGACCAACCATTCATACCAGATATAACCAACAATCTTCTAATTTGAATAAGGAGCTTCTGGATTACATGGTTGGTCTATTTGGAGATATTTTCAACCAATCACAAGTTACAGTTATTACAGGTAAATATTTGAAAAGGACAAGAGATACATATTGGGTAAATCTAGAAAAAACCCTAGGTATGATCGACCTCCTATGATTCCTGAGAGAGAGTGGAAAGCTCTCCAAGAGGATGCAAAGGAAAAAGGAATGAGAAGAAAAGGAAAGCCACCTCCATATGGAGGAAGGTATAACATTTGTAATTTAACATAATATGATATTTTTATAAAGTTCACCATAAAATTAAAATTGAATTATCTAATGTCCTTAAATATCCTTGTAGGCTTAAAGATACATCCAAGTCCACTCAGGCAAGGTTAGAGAAGCATGACCAAAACAAATTTGGCCAGGGTGGATACTTGAAATTGTATGCTCGATTTGTAAGTATTAAAACAATTTTAACCTCTTATTACTAAAAAGATGCAACTTGTTCATTAATTTAATGTTTTGGAATGTTAGGGAGATTCCATGAAACAATCACCCACAAAAAAGAAAGGAAACTCACATTCAAATGGGGGTTCAATCTGTGCTTGAACGTGTCCAAGGTGGGGGGCAACTTGAAGATCAAACAAATGTTAGTTTTGCAAATGACATTTGTGCTTAACATCATTTCCAAAAAGAAAGGGATCTTTTCTACAAAATAAAAAACCTATATTCAATGTTTTCATTTTAATAAGGTAGGAGAGATCGAGAAATATTGATGCTGGAGGAGATCCACATCATTGTGATGGTACTATGATTGTATGATTATCATATTTATGAGTTATTGAATTTTAAGATTACATTTCATATAATTACAACATTCATTTTGATTTAGGGGCAGAGACTGTAGGTGAGGAAAGAAGGAGAGAAGAAGAGGCAGATGCACCCTAGACCATGGCCTCTCCACATCAAGAAGGTAGTAAATGTTGATTTAATATATATTAACACTAAACAATTATTAACTATTAATTTAATATTAACACTGAACATTTTTTTTTTTCCAAAAGAAAAAAGTGTAATTCCATTCATCCAAAGAGATCAGAATTACATTCAGTATTCACTGTACAGTGAATTATCCAAGTCCAAAAAATTGGTTCACTTGATGAGACTGTTACGTCTACTTTCAATATGCATAATATGATACTTTCCTGTTTTGTCCAAAAAAACTGACAAAAAAAACTAGTTCTGTCCCACCGGACTATTTTGCTTTTACATCTTCATAAGATTTACAAAAAAACTTCATTGTCGTATATGAAATACTGCAGTTTATACATAATTTAAAGAAAATCTATGCATTTTTGTCAAAATATATAACTAACATCATAATGATTCAGTCAATATAAGGTCTGTGGTAGAATTCAGTTCGATGTCCATCAATTTCTTCAGCTACTTTCCAAGTGCCGAAAACCATGAGCTGCCCTTCTTTGGATGCCTGGTCCGCTTTTTGGTTATTTTCCCTGTAAACATGCCGGCATGTGAATGAGTCAAAGGATTGTTTGTCCAGCTTAATAGTATTAAGAACATTTGCAAGTCTAAGAACTCTGCAGGCTTGAGTTTGATTGGTCCAATTTATAACATTCATAGAATCTCCAAAAACCGCCAACCTAGAGATACCCCTCTCAGCAGCAAAAATGAGTAGTAATTTTAAACTCATGACTTCAGCAAAGTTATTGGATCCCGCTCCAAGACCCATAGTGAGTGTAAAGAAATGAGAATCTGAAATATATAAGATTGCTCCCCCACCACAAATCTCATTGCTAGCAGCTCCGTCAAAAAACCCCCATGGATAAGATTTATTAATCTCAACTTCCATGTCACGTCTCTGTTTAGCAACCCTTACATATTCGGGACTTGCTTGATAAATGCCCACAGATTTTGCACAAATAACTTCCGGTATACATGGTTTTTCCTGAAATATAGCCCCATTCCTTGCCAGCCAAATCCCCCATATAATCAGCAATGGTAAAGTCTTCTGTTTTTTATTTGTTGCCCGTCTCCACCAGTTCTCCCAAGCAGTTTCCATAGAGATTCCTTCCCATCTACAGTCAAAACCGACCATTTTTGTGCATTCTTTCCACACAACAATCGTGAACGGACACGTGATGAAGAGGTGTGATATCGTTTCCTGTTCCTTCTTGCACATAACACACCAACCCGGGCCCTGGAAATTTCTCTTCTGCAGAATATCCTAGGTCGGAACCCGATTCATTAGAGCACACCACATAAAAGTCTGTTTTTTGATGGGCATTTAAGTTTCCAAAGTGATCTCCACCACCAGACCTCATCCCTAATTGCTGCTCCTGCACTTAGCACTAGGTAACCCATCTTTGGTGTGTAAATCCCCGCCGGATCAAGTTCCCATGTCAGTACATCCTCCTGGTTCGAAAGGTGAATATGAGCCCTATTCAAACCGCTGATATAGTTATTCAGAGAAACAGCCTCAGGATCCCCCAAGCCCAACATATCTGCATTTTTCCAATGTTGTATCCACGGGTCATCGGGTCTCTGATCAGCCAAATGATTAAGAGTGAGAATGCCCCTATTTTCCAAAGCATTTACAACATTATTAGGCATCAAATGTAAAAGTTCACTCCCGATCCATGGATCTCTGCCAACTCTCACCTTTTCTCCATTACCCACATTCCAAGCCAGATTATTCTCCACCAGAGAGAAAGATTTAACCACTACTTTCCAAATCACGGATCCCCCAATATGTGACTTCCTAGAGCTCCTAATCCATTCTTCCAGACTCATGTCTGATAGATACTTCCCTTTTATAACCCTGGTCCATAAGCTGTTAGTTTTGATAAGTCTCCAACCTCCCTTAGCTGCCAAAGCTTGAGCAAACAGAAAGATGTTTTTTAATCCCCATCCCCCTAGAACTTTAAGTACTGCAATTCTCTTCCAGTTGACCCAAGGGGTTACCTGACCCTCCTTCTTTCCACTCCACAGGAATCTAAAGCATAACCGCCTGATATATTCAAGGATTCCTTTGGGTATCCAAGACAAAGACATCCAGTATACTGGAATGGCTTCCAAAACGGCCTTAACCAGAACCAGCCTGCCAGCTCTCGACATCCACTTGTGACTCCAAACATTCAATCTTTTCTCCACCTTACCAATCAGCCATCTCCAATCCTTTTTAAGATATACGTTTGCTTTAAGGGAGAAACACAGATATTTCAAGCCCTCGTCCAGACTTGATAATTAAAAGGGAAATTCTCAACAAGAGCCCGTACCTCTTCCGGTCGCAGCAGATGGGTAGTAAGAGTGGATTTTTCAGCATTTATATCCATCCCCATAGCTTTAGAGAAAAGTTCCAAGATCTCCTTCAGAGACCAAGTATCTCTTCGATCACCTGAGCAGAAGATGATAATGTCGTCCACAAATAAAAGATGAGTAACAAATAATTGCTCTCCAATGCCAATGCCATTAAATATCCCCTGTAATTTAGCATTGAGTAAAGCCCTGCTCAAACCTTCTGCCACCAGAAGAAATAGAAGGGGGGAAAGTGGACAGCCTTGCCTAAGTCCTCTTTCCGCATGAAAAAAGGGAGTGGCCGCTCCATTCAATAACACAGAGAATGATACAGTAGTTATACAAGACATGATCCATCTAATAAAATTGATACCAAAACCCAAATGTGTTAGAAGAAGCCGGATATAAATCCAACTCACCTTGTAGTATGCCTTGGATAGATCAATTTTAAGAATAGCTCCTTTGATATGCTGAGTCTTCAAACTGTGTAGTCCCTCCTGAGCCACCCCTATAGCCTCATGTATCTGACGACCTTCAAGAAAGCCAAATTGTTCAGCTGATATATGCTCTGATAGTGATACCTTTAGTCTCCGAGCTATGACCTTCGAAACAATCTTGTAGATACAATTGCACAATGAAATAGGTCTGAATTCAGAGAGAGTAACTGGATTATCAGTCTTTGGAATGAGGGTTATAAAGGTAGAATTGAAACATGCAGGTATCTTCCCATATAATCGAGTATCTTTTACCACCTGTAAAAGATCCAACCCCACAACTTCATAAAGTTCCAGAAAAAATTCAACCGTCCATCCATCCGGCCCGGGGCTCTTGTCTTTTTGGAAACTTCCAAGGACCTCCTTTAACTCCTCCTTAGTTACTGCACGCATCAGTCTCCTGTTATCCTCCTCCTCAGCAAACCGCGGAAACAATTGAGCTATCCTTATAACTTCTGCAATAGAGGCCTGGGCTGGAGCCTTAAATAAATTCTGGAAATGACCCACCCCACATCTAGCTTTACCTTCAAAGTCAAAATGTTCAATGCCATCTACATCTTTCAAGCTCCAGATAGTATTGGCCGCCTTCCTCCCCCTGGCATATGCATGAAAGAATTTAGTATTCTCATCGCCACATTCCAGCCAAATCGCCCTACTCTTGAGTCTCCAGGTTTCCTCCTTTTCCATCAAAAGGTTATTTCTTGTGCCTTCCAACCTGGCCATTGCAGCCTTAGAGTCCAGAGTCTGTAGACCCCCTCCATCCACTTCATAGATCTGTAGTAGCTCAGCCTCTATCTGTTTCAATTCAGTATCCTCCCTATTTTTCTTATCAATAGCCCACTCTTTGACAACTCCTTTTAATCGTTGAATGTTCTCAGTGAATTGAAAAGCCACGGTGCGTTCATGTTTCACATCATACGACCTCCAAAGGTCCAGAAAGAGACTTTTAAAAGAATCATCACTTAACCAGTTCTTGTTAAACTTAAGAGAACTAGGTGGATTGATTGGTCCTCTCCTGATCTCAAGAAAGATAGGGAAGTGATCAGAATCCCCTCCGCTCCCTACCCACTGCCTGAGTTGAAGAAACCTGTCCACCAACCGTTCAGCCACCAAGAACCGGTCCAGTCTTTTAGCCACCCAAGCCTCTCCACTCCTGTTATTCCTCCAGGTGGGTTTCAGCTTGATAGGTTCAATATCCAAAAAGTTTTTACGTACCAGCATCTGTTGAAAGTATCCTGCCAATGGATCCACATGTGCTTGAGGGCCCCAAATTTCAGATTGCCCTAATGTAAAATTTAAATCTCCCCCCACCACAACCGATTCACCATCCAAGAGCTGATCTTGCAGAAGTGAATCCCAGAATGGAACTCTATTTACATAGGGCCCGTAGACATTTACCACAGTGAAACAAGTACGCAAGTCAACAGAGAGAAAATCAGCTCCCAACACAGAAGCCATCCCCCAAGCATCGATGAGTTTAATCGCACAGTTCTTCCATCCCACAGCCAAACCCCCAGAGCGACCCCTAACATCCAGAGTCACAAAGGTCCAACCAGCCATCCATAGTTCCAGTTTCTCCTTGACGATAACATCTAACCCTAAAGTCTCTTGTAGCAGAATCACATCAGGGTGTTCAAGAGTAAGCACCCTCATGAAGGCTGATTTCTTTTTAGGCCCAACCAGACCCCGACAATTAAAGGACATGATCTTCATATCCGAACATGCGTCCAGGCATTCACTGCTCTAAGTGCCCTCTCAATCGAGACTTGTTTCCCAGCCCGAAGATCCAATCTGGCCCTGTTCTGAGCCTTAGATAAATGAGACCTACGGCCTCTACCTCTCCGAGCCGGCGCCTTCTCTTTTCCTAATCCCCCCCCAGAATTCTTAGTGCATGATCGAAGGTTATACCCCGATGCAGAAGACTCGGGTGAGGAGGGCTCAGAGTATTCAGCCACCTTCCCAGGATCTGGTTCAATATTTGTCAGATTGCCCTCCAAAAGGAGAGGAGGCAAAACAGGGTTGAGTACAGATTCGTCCACCGTGTAATTTAAACCCCCACAAGGGACCAAAGAAAGTGTAAGGGGGAGAGTCTCAGAGTGTCCCGACAAGGATAGTTTTTTCAGCCCCTCTACCCAATCAATCCCAACCACAGAGCACCGATTGAAATATAAATGTACAGAGGACGTTAAAGAGAAAGAAGGAATACCCATATAAGAAGGTCCCGGCACATCAGCCACAGCCAATGGAGCAGAACAAAATAAGTCTTCAGCAGGTGCAATGTTGTATTCAGCTTGATTGTCCCGCATCGCATCTGAATCCTGGCAAGAAGGTTCCAATTCCTCGTCTATCCGGTCACCACCCGAGTCCTCCTTCACAGGCGACGATTCGTTGTTCATCAGGTCCAATGGATCTTCCATAACATCCATAGCAGTGGGGTTTCTTCTTCCCCCATTGAGAGTGCGAACCGAAAGACGACAAGCAGACGCCGGGTGTCCATAGGCATGACACCGCCTGCACCTAAAGGGCACATTCTCATAATCCAGCATCTGAGGAATACTAACATGCCCCCATTCCAAGTTTATGACCTCCGGTAGTACTTCACGGATATTCAAATTGACCAAAATTCTTGCAACTTGTTTGTAATGTGTCTCCAAAAAGGAGAGATCAGCCTCCAGAAAATTTCCCAAAATATCCCCGATCTTTCGAAAATGGCTAATATCCCAAAAATGCAGAGGAAGTCCCGGTAGTCTTACCCATACCGGAATCAAATCAACTCTCTCCCGACTAGCATCAAAGAGAGGATGCCAGGGCTTCAACAATACCGGCGAATGATCCAAGTGCCAATTCCTGTCGAGAATTTTGTGCATATCAACCTCAGATTGTAGTACCACCGCAAACCACCCTTGTAGCAGCATGTCCACCTCAGGTGTGTAACCTAACACCTCGCGCCAGTGTGATTCCACCCACTCCATCACAGTAGGTCGAGCGAAATTTCTGCCCATGACCCTACCCACTAGCGTCAAACGGGACATCTCAAGGACTCGTTCCCACGCAATATCCTCGCCTACAGCATAACTATCCACAATGCGGGTTTTAATCCAACTCCTTTTTCGTCGCCTGCTGGATCCTTTATGAACATCCCCGACCCCGGATGTAACCCCCACCTTATCCTTCGTAGACCCAACAACCGGAGAAGGGCTATCAAATCCACGGTGTTCTGAAATCACCAAAGGCACTCGCACATCCACTTCAGTTCCACCACAACCCGTCCCACACAGCTGCTGTACCTGTCGAGCCACACCCTCATCCGCAATCTGTTCAAAACCGGCCGCTGCTTCAAAACCCTCCTGGAAACCAGACACCGGGAACCCTAGATTCCGAGCAAAAAAATATCCAGCCTCCCTCCAACCCGAGCTACCCAAAATATCCACTGACATTCCATCATTGTCCAGATTATCTGGCAGCAGGCTATGTGGAGAGAAAGTCAGGTACTCCGAGGGTGAGAAACCATTTACCGGCCTCACCTGCCCCACACCGGTTGAAACAGTTCCAACATGCCCCAGCATTGGGATTTCCTCTAGGCCCTCCATCTGCCCTCCACCTGGCACCCCCCCATACATCCTGTGCCTCCAGCTGGTCACCAGTATAGTCTACCATTTCCACTTCCTCCAATGAAGCCATAACCCCTGAGAACAGCTGCAAACCCTACCAATAACCCCAGTTCACCGACACACCAGCTCCAAAGCAACTGACAAGCAAAAACAACAGAGGATCGACACAATAGTTTATACAAACCCGACCCCGTTATCTTCCTCCATCCATCGCTTTCCAGTTTCATGCTACGGTGATGTGACAGGGTGAGGTTTGGTCAACAGGACCTCTCCCCTGCCGTGACTGGTAGCTCCCAGCTACCCTACGCAGCTGCGAAACCCTACCTGCACGCCGCCGCTCCATAAAAAAAACCATTTACAATTGCACTGGAAAAAATTACCAACACTGAACATTTATTATGAATATTAATTATATATATTTTAACTTTTTTATAGTGGATGTTGGTCCAACTCAACCTGTACGTGACTAGAGACATATGTGGTGTTCCCATGTTAGGAAGCAACAATGAATAGAGCCTGACGAACAACGTCCACCAAACACAACAAAGGACGGTGTGCCTCCTATGAATTTGTTTAATAATAAGAAAATCATAGAAAATGATGCACAACGAACATTTTTGACAAAATACATTTTGTACTTTGATTTTTGTATAATGAACTTCGTTGATATAATATATTTGGTACTATTTTGTAAACGATATTTCTTATGGAATCTACATGTTTAATTATTTGATGTTAATTTAAATTCTTTCGCACTAGTTGATAGATGGGCTATGGGGAATTGAGAATAATTTGAGGGGGGAAGGGACGAGCCAGATGAGCTTCCACCTTCACGTGATTGGCCTTGTTTAGTAGAGAATTAATTATTCTCAAAACCAAGAGAAGCTCAAGCAATTATGTACTTTCACATCTTCCGTTTTTAATTTTATTGATAAGATAAAAACAAAGTTCTTTCTTTATTTTAAACTAAATTTTATGCATCTAGTATAGATTTTTTGCTGATTGTACATCTTATGTGCTTGTGTGTAGATGATACATTTTGATGTTCCAACAATGTTGTAGATATTATGTATTGCGGTCACCAACTTTATTGATGCTTGGATGATTTATGTATTGATAATTTCTATTGAATATTTACTCATTAAAAATTTCTTTATTTCTTTATTTTTAACTAAATTTATGTATCTGGTATAGAATTTTAGTGGAATATCCATCTTATGTGCCCTTGTGCAGATGATACATTTTGATGTTCCAACAGTGTTGTAGACCTTATGAACTACAGTCGCTGGCTCTAGGGATGTTTGGATGATATAGGTATTGAGAATTTCTATTGAATATTTTTTTGTTGAAATATTTAGTTATTTATTTATTTTAAATTGAATATTATGTTTCTAGTATAGATTTTTAGGCTTTATTGTCCATTTAGACAGTGCAAAAAATGTCTTGCAAAAGTGTTTCAACTTTATTCCAAAGATTTAACTTCATAATCCAAAGATGTTAGATTTGCACCACAAGGACTCAAGGTGATGAACTATCACTTCTCAAGTGCTTTATCCACACAATGTTTTATGGCAAATTCAAATGAATGCCACGAGAGTGACCTCCAATGCTCAATTATAAACTTGATTCAATAACATGTCATGAAAGAACTTGGAAGGAAGATGAATACACATCAAGAATGAGAAGACTAAAGAATTCCAATAAAAAAAGCATCTCTCACCTCTTCATTTCTTATTATATTGAGCATGAGAGTGTACATAGAGAATTTCTTACAATATAATGAGTGAAAATGATAATGATAGAATGAATGTGCCCTTATTTGTGCATAATAAAATAAGGATAGACAAATATTTCTAATACAAGACACTTTGGATGAGTTGTATCAATGGGCTACCAATAGTGAATGAAATCTATTGAAAATAGCCATTAGTGCCTCCAATATAACTCCTACAATGTGGGCACCCTCATGTGCTAACAATGAAAGGACTAGAATAGCTTGTAGTTGGAGCACTTCCTTTTGCTAAATTTGGTATTAGAGAGGGTTTGAAGATACTCCCTAGGTCTACACATTCTTAATGATGATATCAACCCTAACGATAGGCACAAAGAACACTAAGAAAACACCCATGTAAATAATTATAGAAGCACATAAGACTCAATCTAGAACTTTAACTCTTGGATATAACTTCTCAAGAAGTGCACCTTGAATGATTGTATAAAGCTTGCAATTCTTATCTAATAGTGGTGAATTTTAATGCAAAACGTAACTATTTTCCTTCATAACAACAACAAACCTTAATCTAGTAACAACTACCTAAAATCAATAGGTGTAACTCCCTCAATGGCGGCACTAAGGATCTCTAAGAATCATGTAATATAAAGCTTGGATGTTTTCTACATGTATTCATTTTTTTCATGCATAAATGCTTGAAAACTACAGGGAATAAATAATTTTGCTGTTACTTGATTTTGCAAGCAAGTATAGTCTTGTCCCGGCAACTACCATCTTCCAAAATTTAGTTTAGCATTAGCATTTTTGTAAAGTTTGGGTTGTGCTTGTGCTTTGAGTTTGGTCTTGACTCTAACTAAGAGTTAATAGTATTATGTCTCTACATTGGTATGTAAATTAGAATTGTAGCTTCTAAATCATGAACATCATATATAGGGCTTCTACGAATGTCTTAGCTTTGTAGCCAATGATTTGACTCCCCATTTGTTGTCCAATATTAGTTGGATGCTAGATAACATTCTAGCATTTTTACTTTTGAAATTGTAGCAATCACTCTCTTAGCTGTGAAAGTCTTACATTTGGTAGATTTGAAAGTATTACATTTTGGTTTCATATGAATTCAAGGAAAAACCAACCAAACCTGTATAGCTTGTTAATGGAAACTGCACCAACCATATTTCAGGAAATTCCCCGATCAATGAAGTAAATAATATTATTAGATATCTCAACAACTATATTATATTTTATCCAACTAGACTGTGACATCGTATTATGTATGTGTTCATTTGATATTTTTTTCCACTCTATAGTTAGTATAGTTTTAGGGGCACGATTCTTTTTATGTACTTGCTTGTACAATATTTTGGTCAAATATTGACTACTGTTGACTACCCCTCATAAACTTCAAGATTGGATTTATTGCTCAGGTTGCACCCGTCCTTTGGAATCTTAGTGTCCAAGATGATCCAAATTTTATCTAAGGTTGGAAGTTAGAGGACATGGAACTTGCAAAGGTGATCAATGTATCATCCTTGTGGGAAAGTGCATGCATGCTAAGGGAAGTTGTAGGATATTGCTAGATATGCAACACCAACTAATGTGTAAGTAATGAGAATAAGATCACCTATCATTCTCATTACTTACAAATAAGTTGTTGGATCTGTACCAACAACTTAAGTGTAACTAATGAGAATTGGAGGTGTCCCATTCTCATTACGTACACATTAGTTGCAGTTCATATCCATCAATATATTGCAAATTCTCATAGCATGCATGCAATTTACTCCGAGGATGATACACTGATCACCTTTGTTGGTTCCATGTCCTCTAACTTCCAACCTTGGATAAAATCTAGACTGCCTTGCACAATAAACTTCCAAAGGACGGGTGTAACCTGAGTAATAAATCCAATCTTGATATTTTCGAACGGAAATCAATAGTAGTCAATATTTGATCATAGGATGTACATCATAATTTTGACATCCTAGTGACATGAGTGCAATTATACTGATGAACTATGTTATCGGCCGAGCATCTCCATTATGACATCCTATCGACGTAAGTGCAACTATATCGACAAAATATGTTGTTGGCCCCTCTTTGAGCTTATGATGTCATAGCGACATACATGCAACATTATCGACAAAGCATATTATTGGAAGGTCGTCGTAAGTATGGTGTAAAAACGACATATTCACAAAGTATGGTTGAAGACATTATGTGGAAATGGTGTGGGAATTTTAGCGTTGCGTAGGGACTATTTTTCAACGTTACCAATGTTAAAAATTATGGTAGCACATTGTAATGATGTCCATTACTTGTCAAAATATTAACATCTCCAAGAATATTTTCAATTCCAACATAGTTGACATGCACATCGTAATGCTACTATAATAATGACGTTGTAGGTGGAAGTCGGATTACCAGCGAGAAATTTGCGACGTTCCTAATCCACATTTTTCTGACATTGTTATGTCAGACGAGTTGTCAGTCGGTTGTCATAAAATGGGCCTTATTGTTCTCGTGAAGGGGCCAATATAGTTTAGTGTGCAAGCATATTCAATGCCCTGCCCCATAGGAGAAGTTCTCAATCGAAGCACATGATAGACATGTTTATGATAAGGAGAGTTAACTACAGTGGTAAACTAAGAGATAGTATATTTATTCAGCATATCGCCACATATATTCATCACACACACACACACACAAGAGTTTACATAACTAGTATAAAGCAAAGAACAAAGTCTAGGGAAAGCATTCATAACATATAAGATACACACAAATTTTAGGGGCCCAATAATCCCCATTTATATTCATTCATAGATCTTCCATACAATCATCTCTACAGCCTTAATCTTCAGTTTGTGGAATGACCCATCATAGATCTAAATACATAGGAAAAACCCACAATCCCATGACCCAGATACCAAACCAAAAACTCATCATCTAATGAGAATTTGTCCTTATATTGTTGTTATGCCAATGATTTCTTTCTTCTACTGATTGTTCGCTTTTCTGCACTTCTTTCTCCCTTTGATTGCTTGCTTTCCTTGTGCTCTTTATAGTTGCGGGAGTGGACCCGATATGGTTGCGGTTTCTAACCGTTTCCACAACCTTCTCCTTATTTTCTACTTGGTCTTCTATGACTATGGTCCATTCCAAAAATGAAGGAGCCAACAGGCCCCGACCACAAACTTTGACTCGCCCTCGAGTCAAATATGTTGCGTTCCTAAAGCTTGCACATCTTTTGGTCTTGACTCTTCAAATGAAGGAGCCAACTTAGGTACTTCGACGATTGCATGAATTTTGAAAGCTTCAAATTCTTCCACTTTGGCCTTCTATTTTCCCATCAGAATGTTGGTGCTAGCTATGAAATCTTGGGCCTTCTCAGTGTCGGGTGTAATGGGCTTCTGTTCCTATAGTTGTTTCCACTTTATGTCCACAAACTGATCCAATTGTTGTAATTGGATATATGTCGATTGTGTGGGATTTAACTCACGTAAAGTCTTCTTTGTAGCATGCAATAGGTCATGGAGTTGATCTAGTTCATCATCGATCTATTGGGATTCTTGGTACTTTCGTTGTTGTTCTAGTGGGTTTGTGATCATCTTGGCTTCATCATTGAGATGCCTTAACTTCTAGCGTAAGACTTCTACTGGGAACTGCTTCTTTGTCAGTACTCCAATCCAATCATTCAATGCTGAGAATATTTCTTTCCTATGTTGGCTAGTTGTCTACTGTAGGTAGCTGCAAGTATTGGAGACTTCTTGAATTATTGAAGGCACTTGTTCCATTAGTTGTTGTTGTTGCGCATCTCCTTTTCTTTTACCATCACCACCTCTTTTTGCAATTCTACTCATTTTGTCTCTAATTGTTGCCAAGTTGTGTTGAGAAGTTGAAGCCTTTCTTGTGGCACAACTAATGAGATCTCCTTAGGTGCAATAGAGACATACTAAAAACATTTAGGCCACATCTGTCTCATTTGGTCATAGAGGGCTATGACTGTGTTTTCCATAGCAATACGAGCTTGATGTTCTTGGTTCCTGGCTTCTCTTTCATCTATGAGCTAGATTCTGGCATTGTTGTATCCTTGTTGAAGAGTGTTGTGCTCATTCTCAAGCCGAACTAATCTGCATTCAACTTCTACGATGGTACTCCAGATTTGCTCAAATAATTGTTCTGTTGAATACCCTAGTAAATCTGGTATTATAGTTCCCGAGGGCAATGAACGAGAGGCAGTTTACTGGCAAGGGAGTTTGTTGACTGGTTGGTTGTCTGAGTCTTAGCTCCTTGTTGTGATACTCAGTGCTGCATTATCCTTTGCTGAGTATCTTTAGTAAAAAAGGGAGTGATATCTATTTGTTCTTGGGACATATGTATAATGGAGCGACAATGCTTAGGATTCTATATAAGTTGTGCAACCCAGGATTGTATTGAAGTCTCATCTACCATATGTGGCTTCCCTTTATGTTCACTTTCTGCTTCTTCCATTGGGGCATATTCAAGTCGTGGCATATATTTCTCACTCTTTGAATGTTGTGGTTGATCTTTCTATTGTTGTTCGTTGCCACCTGTACTGTCAGACAACTATTGCATAGTCTGAAGTAATGGATCATCTATGGTTTCTACTAAGGCCGCTGGTGAAGTAGGAGCTTGTTGTTATTAAGTTTCTTCTTGGGTTCCCTACTGTCATGTTCTAATTTCTTGTGGTACTGGTACTCTAGGGGTAGTATGAATGGAAGTGGGTGGGTCATTTGGAATATCAATAATAAGGATTTTATGTTCTAGGCTGTAGAATGAGTCACAAGTTTCTTGGATAGAAACAAGAGGTTGTGTTGCAGGAAGGGGAAGGGAGGTAGAAGGGATTGGATGCATTTGCGTAGCAGGGGTTGAAAGCTCAGGAATAGGGGTAGGAATAGGCGACATGCGTTTGAGAAGGGGAATGGTGATGGTAGGGGATTTTGTTGTGAGGGGTTTGATGATGCAGAGGCACTTTGGGGCAATTAGGAGGGTGAGGAAATCTTTCATAACTTTGGTTGGGATCAAGGTGGTGTCGGAAGGAAAATGGAAGTGGGGGTGGGTAGGGGGAGTAGGGTTGTGGTGGGTGGATCTACTAAAAATCCTGCAAGTGCGGTATCTACTTTGTGTTTTTGCCCAATTGTAAACAAATATTGGGGACATATATATGCGGTACCTTTTGGCATCTTGGCGGTGCACAATCCTGGCCAGATGGTGACTTCTTTGTCAAATGTTGTTTTGCTAAAGTAGAAAGGTAGTGCTTTTTCCTTGAAGAACTTTGGTTCTACTCCCCAAGGGAAAAAAAAAGTGTGGTCCTTGTCCATGTCAAACCAAATTTTGGCAGTGTATTTTTTTAGTAGCTGTCATGGAAGTCAGACAGTGGCAGTGGACACCAGGTCATTATATCACTGGCCAAATGCATTATCAGTAAAATTTGCATTGGTGTTGTCCTGAAGACTCTACCATGGATCGAATTGCTATGCTTCAACTTGTCTATCTACAGTGGGTGGAAACTCATGTCTCCTTGGTGGTTGCCACTTCCACATGGAGAATGCCACAAGAAAATACTAAAAAATGAAGTATCTTCCAGGGTTGTGCAGATCTATACATGCTTGGAACAACTCACCCATCAGGTATTTGAACGAATTCAACTAGATGCCTTGGACACAAAATTTTGCAACTAAAATGGTGTCCAAGGTGCACTGTCCCTTGGTGTATTTTCTCATTGCTCTGCTGGCAATGATTTGGCTAGCAATATTCAGTTGTGGGTTATTGATGTCCACAATCATGACACCCTTTCCCCCATTCTTAGTTCTATAGCGCTCATACAAACTCGACTCTATTCAAGTTCTACTCCACTTGTGTTCTCCCTGGAACATTGTAGAGACATCCTCGCCGGTCATACATAGTCCTATAAAGTGGTGGATATCATCAACATGGATTTGGTATTGGTGGTCGAGCCATAGGGAGTGGCCATGTATCCTGTTGATCATAAACTTGGTGCATTTAAGCACTTCACCAATGGTGTCAAATATTGGTAGATCCTTTAGGTTCATTCGAGTGGATTCATAGTGACTCAAAAGTTGGTTTCCAGGTTGGCACTACATCCCCATTGTCAAATGGGACATAGTCTATATAACACTTGGGGTTCATATTGGGGTAGAGGTCCCCATCTGAAAAGTTGGAGTCATCAAGTTTAGTCTGGTCTAATTTTCCTTGCAAATATCTAAGGAGTTCGATATGGGGATCAATGGGCACTATGTGAAGCAGTTCTTTTTCTTGGATTGAGCCTTGCTAGCTGAGGCCTTTATTGCTGCAATTTTCCCCATGTTTGGTGAATGTTGTTGGCATAAAAACTGCACTGGGGGTCGGGGGATAGCTTTGTGCTCACACTACTTGGGTTTTGGTAATGGCTCCAGTTCAAAGGTTCTTCAATTCTCAAAATTGCAGAGTGACTAATAGAGCAGTACTTAGTTGGTTTTAATGTTCAAAACATGTTAGTAGGGGTATGAGACAATTCATTAATAGTGGATATAATGGGGATTTTAAATGATTAATCTTTGAATGTGAGGATCTAGGCAATGATTTCACATGAGGCCATGGTTAATGCAATCTAATCAGAATTTAATGACTCTTTAATATGGGACTGTTGGTTGGTGCAATGTGGTTTCTGGGTGGAGAAAAAAATTGAAGATATTGGGTTCCCCGACCATAATGGTCTGATCTAACTAACTCAAAACTTGTAAAAATGGCACACAAAACACAGATGACTAGTGCAAACCCAAATCAACTAAGTTGACGCAACAAATCAAAACCAAAATTACAAGACTAACTCCTACTTTAACTCACTCCTTGTCACAGGAGTGCTAGCTTGGTGTATTATTGAGTAGAAATATAGGGCTTAAGGCATGTACCATCCACCCATCCTTGTCTGATAATGCCATCAAGTTGTGCAAACTTGAAAAAACTAAAATATTTGACTTCTACAATAATTAATGGTCCGAACTAATGGATTCGGAGATTTCTTGGATGCTTCAAGAA
Organism: Larix kaempferi; assembly: GCA_027924585.1. NCBI lineage: Eukaryota > Viridiplantae > Streptophyta > Pinopsida > Pinales > Pinaceae > Larix > Larix kaempferi. The sequence goes on along the minus strand of BSBM01000350.1, from coordinate 12,356,166 downwards.
CTTGTTGACTTATAGTAGAACTTGGTCACCTTTTGTAAAGTGTTTCCTCTTGATCATGTGGCGATCATGCTAGGTTTTTTGTCTTTCATTATCCACTATGGCATGATAGTTGGATAAATCGTCAGACTCTTCTAGTTCTATTAATTTGGCTAGTCTTTCCGCGACTGAATCTTCTACGGTAATGTGAGTTGCTTGTGAAATGTACAAACTGGGAATGCCAAATTAGGTAGGAATTACTACTTCTCTCCCATACACTAGCTGGAACGGGGTCTACTTGTGTAGTTTCTTTGTAGTGGTCTTGTACACCCATAATATTCTGGTAACTCTTTCATCCCAATCATCCTAGTTTGCACAACATACCTTAGTTAGTCCTATCTCTAGAAGTTTGTTAAAAGCTTCAACCGTGTCATTTTCTTGTGGGTGATACAGACTGCTTGTATGATATCATATTAGAAATTCCTTTGTCAAGGATGTGATGGTGTTGTTTATGAAGTGCAACCTTGATTGTTTGTGAGGATACTGGGGCACCCAAAGTGAGTAATGATGTTCTAATAAATGAATTGGGATGTTTTTTCTGTGGATCAATCCCGTACCAGCATTGCTTCAACCCATTTTTTCAAATAGTCTCTTGTGGTAATGATGTAGTGGGATTTTTAGTGCTTCGCAAGAGGGTTGATGGGGCCAATAAAATCAACCTACCACTTCGTGAATGTTTGTAAGGTACGTACTGGATGGAGTGGGATATCTTCTCGTTGGGAAGGTTTATCAACTCATTGAAAAACATCACATGATTTTGCGTAAGATTTAGAATCCTTAAACACAATTGGCCATCATAATCCTACCTGCACGATCTTCCTTCCAATTGATTTTCTGCCAACAAGGCCTCCTGCAACACTTGCATGGTGTCACGTCCCCATTTTGACCCCCTTTTTGTAAATGATGTAAATACTGATATTTAATCATGGTGAGGAGCTCAAGGCCAAGGCCCCACCATTGATTTAGCGTTTATGTATCGGCAATTAAAATAGATGCCTATGGTTCTTGTGCGAGATGGGCACAATGTATATAAGACATCATGTAATTACGAATTTTTAATGAAAACCCACAACCGGCTATGCAATGCAACAAAAGAGATGGGGCATGGTTCTACAAGGAATAGGGAGGGAAATTATTCAAACCCTTGAGCCAATGGTATTAATCTATGTGTCAATGGGGAAACCCATAAACCACCAACTACCCATTTTGTCTCATGTACCCAATCATTTAATTTTTTTTCCAAGAAATTGGTTAAGGCAGTTAATGCCTTGGGAATGAAAGAGTATGGGCAAGCCATTTTCGTGCATGGGCAAGCCATCAACCTGGAAATTCGTGTTTTTGCTTGTGGGGCAAGAAATCACCCACGAAATGGTGCCCAAAGCCATTCTGAATGGGCAGTCTTCATTCATTCATGCAGTTAGAGAAGGCTGGGAGTTACAGTCACGTTTTTGAGCAAAAACGCAGGGTTCTCCCTGCCCAAAAACCCGTTTTTGGTTTTGGATAGTAGCTGGGAAGGAGGGGCTGCGATTTGGGACTATAGGGAGTTCATTTTATCCCCGATTTGCCATGGGCGTTTTTCCTAAAAAACGTTTTCTGCTACCTGGGGTTTTCTCCAAACCTCCATTGCTCGTTTTTAACCTTCCCACGTTTTTTCTGAAGCCTAGGGGATCATTTTCCTGCCTGTCACTGTAAAAACGTTTTGTCTTGCCCCATAATGGTGTTCTGCTGTTGTGTGCATTCCCGTTTTTGGTATGAACCTGTGAATTGAAGTTTGGAGTGGTAGTGGATAGAAGTGGCTTGATAAACCTAGTGGGGGAGGCAACCTCTCAAGAAGATCAAGAGGGCTTTGGTTACTCTTCTATGCATACCCTGAGAGCACTAGATAGGGGAGGTATGGCTTGAGGGACTGTACAGTAGTGAAAAGAATACTTCCTTGTGCTGGGTGTGTAGGTATTGTGGGTTCCAAGCTAGATAGATCTTGCAAGGTTATCCCTAGCTCTGTGCTGGAGCTCACTAGCTTAGCAACTCTTCCTTTCCATCTCCTAGCAGCCTGATAAACCCAATTGCAGATTGGCTTGGCTCATCTTGGTGTATGCTTGGCTATGTGTGAGTCTGCTGTTCCCTGGTTCCTTGTAGAGATCATGCCCAGCTCGGGGGTGGCAGTGGTGCTGAGAGATTGAGGAGCACACTGGCCTACGGTTGGGTGGAACGTTGCAGTTGCATAGCCAGTTGCATGGGACTACTTTTGTATAAGATAAGTATTCTCTTGTGTTAAATTGCAATTACTTATTTGATGAACATCTTAAATGTATGATGGATGTGAAATTCTTAATATTCCGCTGTGATTTTCTTAAAACCATACAGTTCCATCTATCTCTGTTATATTATGTTCATGCTTATGATTAAATGTTTCATAGGGCTAGACGCCCAGTTTAATATCACATCTGTTATGCATTTGTGTATGTATATATTCTTATTCATTTGAATTTGAATGCTTGTTTAATGAATGGATATGGGGGCTAGATGCCCGGTTTAACCGTCACGATCCTCTCCATCTAGCTGGTTGGATGGGAGGGGACGTGACACATGGAATTCCCATAGGATGTTTGGTCATTCATGATCCATGATGCAACAACATAAAATTTTGTCAGTCCCGAGCTTGTATAGTTGTTTTGTGATCAACTGATATTCTGTAGATCTTACTACCAAATGATTTTTTTGAGTTGCGGTATAGTTGTTCGACGATTTTCCTATTGTTAGAAACAAGGCAATATCTTCTAAGTGATATGGAATGGCCTAAACTTTGAGCAAAGTTTCATCAAGTAACTAATCATGAATCGGTCCTTCAGATTCATTTGTTTCTAATCTCGACAGAAGATCAGGTCCATGATTATGCTTTCCTGGCTTGAAAATTACTTTGAAAGATAATTCTTGAAATAAGAGCAACCATATGCAAATCCATCCTTCTAACATTATTCACTATGTAATTGAGAGCCGAATGATTTGTAAAAAACTTAAAATTTCCTTATAGCAAGTAATGGTGGAAATTCTGCAAGGCATAAATAATCACCAATGCTTCTCTTTCTGTGGTCGTACAGTTGCGCTTGACCTGAGTTAGTTTCCTGCTAAAAAAGTAGATGGGATGGTTGATTTCACCTTCACCTAGTTGAGATAACATAGCTCCAAGGGCAATACCTGGTGCATCAACATGTACATGGAATTCCTTTACCCAATCAGGAAATGTAAGGATTGGGCCATTGACCATTTTTTCCTTCAATATTGAAAAATCCATTTCATAATATTTGGTCTAGTTGAATGCTTTAGCCTTCTTCAAGAATTGTTCTAAAGGAGCTATAATACAAGTGTAGTTGTGAATAAACTTCCTGTAATATCCTATATGACCCAAAGTGGAGTGTAGTTGCTTTACATAGGCAGGGGATGGAAGATTCACGATGATAGTGATCTTTATGGGATTTACAAAGACTCAGTCACAACAGACAATGCAACATAAGAAGTAATTGAAAGGGACACAAAAAATACATTTCTGCAAGTTCAGCGAAATTTTCATATGACAACAATGGTCCAACATTAATCAGAGTAGCGCCACATGGTATTTGATTAGGTTGAAAACTTTCCAGTCATCCAAGTATATTTCTAGGAATCTATGAAGGAATTATTTGAAAGCCACTATTACAATCCTTGAAAAGACTACAGGTGCATTCTTCAACCCAAAAGGCATGATATTATAAGCAAAGGATCCCCACTCTATTGTAAAGGTTGTCTTCTTCTTATCTTATTTTGCGATATGCACCTAGTGATATCCTGAGAATTCATTTGTAAAAGAGTAAGCCTCATTATCGACTACTTGATCCAGGACCTCATTGTTGAAGGGTGTTGGAAATGGGTCATGAACACATGTAGAATTCAGGCTTCGATAATTGACACAGACTTTGATATATTCAATGTCCTTACTATGAATTACGATTGGGATAATCCAATTAGATTAATCTAAATGGAATCTTAAGTCGACATTCAACATGTGGTCAATTTACTTCTTAACTTTCTCTTTAACTCGAGGGTTCAATCGATATGGTCGATGCTTCACAGTTTGGCATCAGGTTTCAAGACACCATTTATTTCTCCCAGATCGCCCTAGATACCTTTGAGCTCTGTAAGAGTTCGTGGGAATAAAAATTCATACTCTTGTAGGAGTGATATGATTTTTGATAATGTATGCTCATTCGAATAATCTCCTATGGATGACATTTTCAGTTTGTATTCTGTACCAATATTGAATTTCTATAGCTTTAGAGGTTGTGTATGCAAACACCCATCTTCTTTTGGCTTCCATTGTTGTACCATGCGGGATCCCTCATATCCGTTAAAGGTTACATGCCACAAGTGTTCTATATTATTAGGGCCTATATTATCCTTATCAACCTTTTCACAATAGAGAGAGGATTCCATCTTCGAAATAGAGACACTGTAATATCCCTATAATGAAAAATTACTCAATTTTGACCAAATTTCAAACTTTGGACTAGTGAACCCAAATTGCTCCAAAAGCACCCAAATGATTTCAAATTTTGTATGGAGGAACTTGGGAGGAATTAATACATCCTAATTCATCTCTTATACCCTTATACATTCATTAGAAACATTCAGGGTTTACAATTCTCAAGGAGGAAGGAAGGGGAAAAATACTAGGTGAATTCGATGGTTGAAAACCCCACTAGTCTAGGAAATTTTTGGCTTCCCAAACACTATACGACCTTCCCTATTTTATGAACAGAGAATTTTAATTGATAAAATACCTCAAGGGAAACCAAAATGCAACATTAAATTACATTTTCGGGTCTGCTATAACTCCCATAAAACAACTCGTTGTGAGATATAGAAATTGTGAGAAAATTGTTAACAATGGACATAAAATTTGTTGCACAATATTTAAGCAAAAATCAAAGGGTATGCACATAATATTTTGGTCATAAATATTAATTCATATGCAGCTCGAAACATAAGCAAAAAAATAGAAAAATTATGATGTCAAACATGTACAAAATCACTCAAAAAATGCCATGTGAAAATAGAGAGGAAACTAGCTCGAGCCTTGAGTTTGCTTGGAAATATTACATGAAAGGTATGGTATTTCGAGTTGTGGCTCCAATATGAAGTTCCTTATAGTGATATACATCGAAAAACATAACCATGTAGTCAAAGTATCATTCTCCACAAAATCTACTCAACTATGAATGCACCATAACACTTGAACATGGACATTGAGAGAATATTGAGAGAGAGATAGTGGAACAAGAAGGTAGAAGATGAACTCAAACTGAAAGGGGACTTGAACCTGCATCAAAACATCTCCATTAAGCTATGATAATAGGTCTGAATTGCCTCTCCTATAACCAAATTGGACAGGGATCTTTCACCTTCAAAATTGGTTCAATGGCAAGGAGGATGAATATCCACCATGCAAGGACAAGCTAAGATCTCCAAGAGTGCAAATGAAAAATGACCAAAAACTGATCTCCTTCCTCGTCCTCCTCTTTTATTAACCTCAAATGAACTCAAGAGCTCAAATTCCCTCCAAGAGACTTCAATCAACTTGAATTAGTGATGGATTCTCTCATGAGACACTTGTCCACTTCTCCCTTGCATTCCTCTTTCCCCAATTCGAATTGGGAATCTTGGCTGACCATAACTCCCTCTATGTGCCCTCTTGGTGGCTATTTTTAGCCCTGATATGTCAGATGTGTCATAACTCTGCTATCAAGTCTGAATTTGTCATATTTGTCTTAGATTCCTTAATCATTATTATCATAGATGCCATGGAATCTTGTCACAAGTGTCACAATTTGTTTATTATGCTTCTTCCTCTCTATTAGGAGTTACTCTTCCACTCCAATTTGAATCTCCTTGATCATTGACATGAATATTTCCCCTTTATCTACCCCAAGTACATTACCCTCCACCTTGAACTTGAATTTGTGTGAGGATGATGCCAAGTGTAGTGGGGAATCTTGCCACATGTGGGTCCCACAACCTCTTATGTGCCCTCAAGATCTAATGCCACCTTATTTTATTTTATTATTATTATATATTTGACCCATTTAATGTGAATTTGTAAGTCTAAGGTCATTTTGGGTCTTGTAGTTCCCTCATTCCAAATTTTGGTGCTTCCATCCCCAACCTAGGGAACTAGTAAGTTAGTGGAATTTTTCCTCCATGATAGTTTATTTGGATGGGGACGTTACAAAATATGAATTGGGAATTTGCTCTTCATGTGACCCACCTTGTCCATTTGGATCTAATTTTACATTATTACTAACCTAGACATCATGCTTGGAAATTATTTGACCCTTAGCACCAATTTGACAAACTATCATGAACGTGGCCAAGTGGCTTAGGCCATTGTGACCCAATGCAAAATTTTGGGACATGACAGACAAGTGCATTAGTAAATTCTTAATGGAGTGGGAAGATGTATGGGATTTCCATTTTCCACAGTTTGTTAGTGAACAAAATTTCTTGGATCGCTGTCAGAGCATGCATAATAGGATCACATGTCACGGAGAAGGAAAATTTTTGGAAAATTTCACGCTTAGTTTCCTCCAACACCTGATTTTCCCCTGTGTTTTTTCATGAAGGTACCAAGATTTTGGGATGGGTCCCTATTTGTGGAATAATTGGTGGATCTAAAATTCTGGATGTAATACATCGAAATTACATTGTTGTTTGCACAGGTCGATGTGAACGGATGGATTTGCCTTGCCCATATAGATTTATGCAGCTCGGTTGGCATACTTGGAAGGTTTGAAAGGAACCATTAGAGTTATCTTAGTGGTGGTCCAATTGGGTACATCATTTTTATGTGTTTCCCACCATCTCGTGGGAGTACCTTTGAGCATCTTATCGAGAACATCAATTCAATAATTTTCCCTGACATAGGTATTCATTTTATTGAGAAACCCATCCAAGTTGTTGATGCCATCGTATACTGGAGGATCTGGAACTTCTACTCTGATCCATTATACTGACTTTATCATTGCACAACATCGAGGGGATAACTCATGTTACCCGTTCTTCCATTCATCCAACGCTGAGTCTTCAGAATCACTATCAAAGGAGCACATGCTTCTCCAATCATAGTGTCATCTACTGTAGGATTCATGCATTCCTCCCTTTCCCTCGATGTTAAAGCGTAAATGTTACCTAGAACATCCCTTTCAATATTCTCATGCACTGGTTCAGTGTGCCTTGGTCCTTGAATCTAGTGAAGAGGTTGTGTAACCTTCATACCATCAACTTCAAAGGTCATAGTTCCATTCTTCATATCGATCATATTATAGTTTTCGTAGGCCCATTCTATCCCCAATAGATCTAGATATGAATTAGTTCCTTCGATGATCTCAATTACTTTGAAAAAAGTGAAGGTCTTTACAACTACTAAGTCCACTTGTACATTCTCTAACTGGCCAATAGGGAGGATGTGATATTGGTTTTCCATCCTCAACTGAATGGGAGAGTAAACAAGTGAAGGATGGCCGATGGATTCCTAGGATTTCTTTGGAAGTATGTTTAACATCAGATCCCAAGTCTAGTATTACATTCTTGATATTATAACCATGGACTTGAGCATCCAATTTGCATTGTTGTCTAGTCCTTTTCTTCTGCCTCTTCTGTACAAAGTAAGTTTTTCTTTTAGTAAAAGAGGCGAATATTTCTTCATCATCTTCCACAACACCCAAAATTGAGCAAATAGTTTTCTGTAACTTGCAAGTTACACCTTCAACTTCCAAGATATCTCTCAATAAGGTAAACCATAGAGAGATAGGGTCTCTTACTTTTCTTGAAGATCCTGGAATTGTATTCCTTCCACAACTTATTAACATGTCATCTTTCCTAGCATTATGGGATGGTTATGAAACATCTCTGAATGGAAGAGTCGGCATATGTTGAAACATTTCAATGGAATCCCTAAAAATTTGTTTTTGTTGGACTGGATCATACTTTGTCATCCGTAGAGCTTCTTTCCCAATCATATGAGAATCTCCTCCATCCAAATATCTACCCATTCTAGCTCCTCCTCGGGTTATAACAATGAACCCTATTGGACTTTGGTCTTCTCGCAGCTCAATGTTAATTATATTCACCAGCCAACATGCACGATCTTCCCATTTCACAATGAGATTTTGGCACTCTTCAATACTATGAGTGTTCGTTTGGCAATAATTACACCCTAGTCTTTTGGGGAGGTTACAATCTCATTCCAGATGTTTTATCTCTTTAAAGTTGTAACAATGAAATGGGCTTGTGTGTCCTCCTCCTCTACCAGCGCAAAACCCTCTTCCGTGTCCTTTTCGACCTCCTCTTTCTTGTAGTTGATTTGACACATGGTATATGGATCGGTCCAACCTCTCCGTCAGAGCATCTAGATCTCTACACTTGTTTGTACTATGTATTGTAGACCCATATAATTCACAATATATTGTATTTGGTACCGAGGAGTACTTTTATAGAATAGGAAAGAGTCACGATGGATGTCCAAACGGTTTGCAAATATCACAATATTCATTCGGAGAATAGCTCTGAGCATCTGGATATGTTGGGTGACCATTTGTATGGAATGGGTTTGCTACAGCTACTTGCACAACGGTTGCACTTGGCCTACCAGTAAATGGTCCTCCTAGAGGTGTTATTCCTCCTCTTAATGGAAGCCATTTCGATGCTTGATGGCTTTCTATCCTACATCCCGTGCACCACATTTGTGCTCGATTTGGCTTAGGTATAGCCAACTCCTAAATTTTCTCAATTAAAGTAGCAATTTGATTTTGCACTTGCAATAAATCATTGGTAGAGGACAATGCTCCAGTTAGAGAATCAACTAGATAGTTATCCGTTGATTCAATCTTCATTTCTTGTTCTAAAGCGGCCTGAGGTGAGGCAACAACCTATTATGATAAGGGAACCCGAGTTAAAGGTAATAGTCCTTAAATAAACCATTCCTTATGGTGGGCATCATGCATAGGGAATGCAAGCTTGGCCAACACATCTCTAAATCATTGCACATAATCTCAGGAGGATGCATTGGGATGGAATATCCCTGACCTAAGATCATATGATATTATCTCAAATTTTAAAAATTACAGTACCACTTTTTCACCGACAAAGACTAGTTAACATAACTAGTGGAAAGGGCTAGTTTAGGGCACAAGCAGATTCCTCCTGGGTTATGAATTTGGGATATTTAGGTTCTGCCAAATGTATGGGTGAATGTGCAGCAACAATAAATCAGAAACAGGGCCAAACTCTGAGTCCCATGCACAAATTACCGAGGACTACTTTGAGGCTTCCTCGACACTCCAGCATATGCATACTAGGCTCAGTTGCTTACACCTGAATGTAACCAGTGGTGTATATCAGACATTAAACTCCTAATTAAATTATGGACAAGAGTTACATGGAATTTGGGATGTTCTGGGTGATTTGGGAGCAAAAGAGAGAAGGGCGCTATGTTGGATTGCTCAAGTAAGGGTTTTCCAAACTCTTCCAAACAGGATGAGAGGCCTTCAAAATATCATGGAAAGGGATGGAGGGTGTTCATGATGTATTAATAATGTCATACAACCACCAGTACTGAAATTGGACTCATAGAATGACTTTTAATATCGAAAACTAGAAAACTGGTTAAAATTAAGTGCTCAAAGAGCTAGTCTTAAAATAACTTAATATAACAGCCTCTCGGGCTTCCAAATTTCTGTCCTGAAGTATAATATTGTTTATACATGAGTATAAAAACATATTCAAATTGAATTTAGAACATTGGGTAGCAAATATAGGTATCTTAAACTCAGACTTGTCAGAAAGCCTCCAATACATAGGATTATTACAATAATGAGAGTGTAATACTGTGAAGAGTAGAAGAAGAGAGGAATTGTTCACTTGATTCTGCAATAATTATGAAAAAGGAGTAGAATTCTTCTCATGGAAGGTACAATAAGATTTTGGATCTAGTCAGGGCGCATTAGCTAGACTGGATCTTCTTCCTCCGGGTGAATCCTCCTCAATAACTCACTCCAATCCAACTGGCATTAATGGACTCTCTAGATGCTTGAATTATCCAATGGTAGGATGATATTATTCAATGGTAGGATGTTACTGGCATGTATATCAAACTCCAATAGCTCTGGATTTGATCATGGGCAAACTAGAACATGATTTACATTGGGGTTCATCTCCGAAGCACTGGTTGGCTAGGGCACATCTCCTTGCCTTGGTAAGCTAAAGTGCTCACACACAAATTCAATAACGATCAAAATTTGTGAAAAGGATTTGCTTGGATTCTTTTATAAACTTCCTGATGACCTGCTGAGCAAGTTGATGTGCTTGGTGGCCTGTTAGAGCCCTTCCAAATTCACCCTCCTTGAGTGGATAGGATTTCCTGCTTTTCCTCTCTTACATCTTTTCATCCTTTTAGAAACTGCACCCTCCTTGAATTGAGATGTTTCCTTATTTGTAAAATAGTTTTCTGATTTGTAAACTAGCCTCTAATTTGGAAACTGCACCCTTTGGGATGTTTCCTGATTTGTTAACCGACTTGCTTTTGGAAACTGCGCCCTCTCTTGTCTTTTCTGGATGTTTCCAATTTTCTGCTTTTGGAAACTTCTTACACCTTCATTGCTTTTCATATTTTGCTATTTTCTTGCCTCCAGTTACATTTTAGCAACCTTAACCTCATGAGGGCGCTCTCTTGGCCCACTTTCTCAAAATTTAGGAATAATTATTTATAAAAATAATTAAAAATAATAAAATTATTGTTTATACTAGACTTACGATAATTTTTATTCTAAGCATACAAAAATGAAATAAATTTATCTCCTTAGGGGTTATTTTCTCCCCCTTTACCCATGGGAACTTAAATGAACCAAAATTGGGGACATGACAGTCCTCTCTTCCCAAAAATTGCTTGTCCTCAAGCAATTGAAAACAACTCCAACCAATTATTAAGCCAACCAATGACTTCACTCCTCAAAATATGTTGCTTGGAATCCTCCAATCCAAGCTAAAATACCAAGGGTCCATCATGTTTATGCTACTCCACTATGATTATAGTCATTCAACCTAGTTAGGATAATTGAGTAGAATGCCTGGATCCCTCTGCTTCCTCTGTAAGGACCAAAATTTTTTTGCCACCTTTGGAAATCTGTCACTCCAAGGAATGTCATGATCCCAAGATCTCAACTGCATCCTCCCAAACATCAAAATCACTTGGGAGTGACTATCATCAAGCATGATGCCCAGACCACACCACCACATTGAAAGTTGATAATGTCCAATGAAAAACTGAATATCAATGATAACTCCCCACCAAACATAGAATTCCTCAATATGGGGCTGAATCATATCAACTCTTCCCAAGGGACAGGTGGTTACCCATGTCTATCCAAGAAAATTGAGAGCACCATATAACAACCACATATGCTCATGCCATTGCTCACATGAGATACATGTTATGTCTAATGAATCTTTTATGATGCAATCAATAAATTTACCTTTGGGGTTGCTTACCTCTAACATTTCTCCACTCAACCAATCAATGTATGAATAAAACCCACGTCTAATTGGTCCAAACGAACTTCTTTTAGCTTCCCCATGTGCTAGCCTTGTTCTGGTACAAAGGCTCAACATTCTGCAACTTGTGCCACCCAGCTGGCCCAAGTGGAACTTCCATGCATTCCTATGCATGATTGAGCCATCCGAGAGATGCCTCTACTGCTGCTTGTCAAACTGGGAAGAGAATGGTGCACTTTTAAAACCATGTGGTTTGACCATTAAGTCATCAATGGGATATGTGAGAGCCTCCTGCTCCTCATGGGGCCCCAACAGGAAAAATATCTTTACCCAAATTTCATTCCTATGTGTGTTGGATGCCATAGGTGTGTGGGATGAAGGACAGTGAACCGAATCTTGTAAATAATCATTCATCTGATTTGTGGTTGGATCAACCAAGGTGAGACCATGCGCCTCCTCCAAAACCGTGCAACACCTTTCTAGAGGCAACTCATAATCTCTCTGGAAATGAGTAGGTGATTGGTCTTCATTTTGCTTGCCTTCTAACTCTTCAAGCACATGCAAATAAGACTGTACTTCATGTCCCACCATCACATGAATTTCCCTTTCTACATCATGAATGCAATCAGCCATATAAGAATGACTGACTACAATGTAGGGACTGAAATGTGATTCTTGCAACTTCTCATGTAGTTTCTCAATATACTGCTCAGATTCTTGAAGGGTTCCGTGAGTACTCTTCAAAGAATCCTGCATGGACTCCAAATCTAAGGTGAGCTTGTCAATATTTTCTTCACCCCTTAAGGATGTGTCATGATACAAATATGCAAGCTCCAGTAAGTGATCTCTATCAGAAAGCAGCTGGAAAAAATTTCCTCTTAGGCTTCCTATTGATTCTCGAATGTGCTCAAAATATTCAACGGTGGGTTGCTCCTCCATTGTTGCAGTTCTCCAACAGCAGTGAGAGACCAAAGAATAAGTTTCATGGAGGATGTCCAGGATCTCTTTGATATTCTTCTCACTCATCTTCAAAGGCCATTCGAAGTGGTGTGGTTCTTGAGGATCGAACTCCTCTTTTTCTTCGAAGAGATCTACTTTACCATGTAGTTCAATAGGTGACTGAAAAGTTGATCGTAGAAAAAATTCTGCTGCTACAAGCTCTTCATCTTCATGCTCAAGGGTATTTTTGCTTGCAACAGTTTCTTCAAAACTAATCTCTATGTCACCCATATAGATACTTGAACATCCATCTGTTGGTTCTATTTCAACCATGTCTAGAATGTCACTTTTCTCTCTAGATTGTTCTTCTGCAGCACTGCTGGTAGGAACAAGGGAATGGACACCCTACTCATTTGTGAGTAGGAAGAGGCTCTCCAAACTACTCCATGTATTATTAACAACACAGTGTGTGCGTCCATATGTGAGGTCATCCATCCTATGGGAATCATGCAAACCCCCTTCCAAATATTTGGCTTGGTCACGGCATTCCTCCTTAACATCAGAGGTTTGAGCCTCAACACCAAGGGACTCAACTTGTCCAACCCTCTCCTCTGACTTGGCTGCAAATTCATCATGATACAAAGGAGTACAAAAATATGAATGGTTTTCAGACCTTTGCATCATCTTTAGTGTCCTTGAAAGGAAATGAGGTTTTGGCAGATGAACCTCCTCTTTTGCTTCTTGCATTTCAACCTTCTCCCAATCCTGAATTCCAACATTAGAAGGCTCTACCAAACCAACCTTCTTACTGGAAGTGGTTTCCCTCTGTGGCTACAAAAAGGAATACAAAAATCAGAATTGCATCCATACCTTTGTGCCCAAATTTCCTCCTCATTTTGTATACTTATGGTGGCTTGTCCTTCTACCAAATTTTCTAATTCACACCCCATTGATGTGTGCTTGTTTTTTGATTACTTATGAATCTCAAGAGGCAACTATAAATATGATTTATGTTTATCCTTTGAATAAGATCCAAAATATTCCTCACCATCATCAACATTCCCAATCCCTTCTAAAATTAACTTGAAATCACCCACGAAGAAATTGGAGGTGAATTCACCTTCCTTGCTGCCAACAATTTATCTGAATGTTGTTTTGTTTTCTTTGCTGCATTGTTCTTCTGATGGATGCAACAATTCGGAATTTTATTCATGGCATGAGGTGGAGGGTCCTTCTAGGGGTTTCCATGAAGAGTGACCCTTTCCAAAATCAGAATTTTTACTTCCCCTTTGTGGCTCCTTTTCATCCTCTCCAAGTGGCAAATTTGCATAGGCATGATTTTCCTCCTCGGAGTCCCCATGAAAACCCACATATGTAAGTTTTGCTTCCTTATGCTTCACTTCTTTATGGGATTGGGATGGATCCACATGCATGGATGAAAATTCATCTTCACTTTTTCCTCCTTCTTCTCCACCTGAAGAACTAGGTGGCTCTTCGTCTCCTTCATTGATTTTGCATGGCTGTGAAGACACATCCTTGTCCTTCTTTTCAATCTCAGCTCCTAGGAGAAAAAATATTGTCCCCACTTCTCTGCACACACTATCAACTATATGTGAAATATTTAATTCATTTCCTTTGCAGTAGGGGTCCTTGCACAATCTCTTCATTTCCAAAGAGTAGTAGTCTTGGAAAGACAAAACCACCCATATCTCTTTCTTCAAGGCAGTGTATTCCATGAGACACTGGAATGATCCCTTCAAATCCTTTCCGCATGACATTTTTCCATTATCACATTTAGACATAGGTAGATAAAATCCTATTTCCTCTTCAAATACTTGGTCACTAAAGTAACCACCATCAAATCTCTGCAAATAAAAATCTCCAACAGAGGTCATTTCCTTCTCTTCATATGACTCAAAATCAAATTCTTCTTTTGCTTGTATGAGCTTCATTTTGTAACTTTAAGGTTTGATTTGCAATATTCTTCAATAAAAGAGATTCTTTCCCACAGGGGTGGAGGAAAGTGCTCTGATACCACTGTAATATCCCTGACCTAATATCAGATGATATTATCTCAAATTTTAAAACTTATAGTACCACTTTTTCACCAACGAAGACTAGTTAACAAAACTAGTGGAAAGGGCTAATTTAGGGCATAAGCAGATTCCTCCTGGGTTAAGAATTTGTGATATTTAGGTTCTTCCAATGTATGGGTGAATTTGCAACAACAATAATATCAGAAACAGGGCCAACCTATGAGTCCTATGCACAAAGTACTGGGGCCATTTACATTTCAACAACAATTGCGGCTGAGGTCTACTTTGAGGCTTCCTGGGCACTCCATCATATGCATACTAGGCTCAGTTGATTACACATGAATGTAACCAGTGGCTTATATCAGACATTAAACTCCTAATTAAATGATGGATAAGAGATACAAGGAATTTGGGAGGTTCTAGGTGAGTGCGGGAGCAAAAGAGACAAGGGCACTATGTTGGACTGCTCAACTAGGGGTTTTCCAAACTCTTCCAAATAGGATGAGAGGCCTTCGAAATATCAGGGAAAGGGATGGAAGGTGTTAATTGATGTATTAATAATTTCATACAACAATCAGAACTGAAATTGGACTCATATAATGACTTAATATCGAAAACTGGAAAACTAGTTAAAATTAAGTGCTCAAAGAGCTAGTCTTAAAAGAACTTAATCTAACAGCCTCTTAGGATTCCAAATTTCTGTCCTGAAGTATAATATTGTTCAAACATGAGTATAAAAACATATTCAAATTGAATTTAAGAACACTGGGTAGCAAATATAAGTATTTTAAACTCAGACTTGTCAGAAAGCCTCCAATACATAGGATTCTTACAATAATGAGAGTGTAAGACTGTGAAGAGTAGAAGAAGAGAGGAATGGTTCACTTGATTCTGCAATAATAATGAAAAAGGAGTAGAGGTCTGCTCATGGAAGGTACATCAAGATTATGTATCTGACTAGGGCTCATTAGCTAGACTGGATCTTCTTCCTCTGGGTGAATCCTCCTCAATAACTCACTCCAATTGAACTAGCAATGATGGACTCTCTGGATGCTTGAATTCTCCAATGGTAGGATTTTATTCTTCAATGGTATGCTGTTACTGGAATGTATATAAAACTCCAATAGCTCTGGATCTGATCATGGGAAAATTGGAACATGAATTGCATTGGGGTTCATCTCCCAAGCATTGGTTGGCTAGGGCGGATCTCCTTGCCTTGGTAAGCTAAAGTGCTCACACACAAATTCAATAATGATCAAAAGTTGTGAAAAGGAGTTGCTTGGATTATTTTATAAACTTCCTGATGAACTGTTGAGCAAGTTGATGTGCATGGTGATTTGTGAGAGCCCTTCCAAATTCGCCCTCCTTGAGTGGATAGGCTTTCCTGCTTTTCCTCTCTTACAAATTTTCATCCTTTTAGAAACTGTGCTCTCCTTGACTTGAGATGTTTCCTTGTTTGTAAACTGGCCTCTAATTTGGAAACTGCACCCTTTGGGATGTTTCCTAATTTTTTAACTGACCACCTTTTGGAAACTGCGCCCTCCCTTGGCTTTTCTGGGTGTTTCCAATTTTCTGCTTTTGGCAGCTTCTTACACCTTCCCTGCTTTTCATCTTTTGCTATTTTCTTTCCTCTAGTTCCATTTTAGAAACCTTATCCTCATGAGGGCGCTCTCTTGGTCCACTTGCTCAAAATTTAGGAACAATTATTTATAAAAATAATTAAAATTAATAAAATTATTGTTTATACTAGACTTAGGATAATTTTATTCTAAGCATACAAAAATGAAATAAATTTATCTCCTTAGCGGTTATTTTGTCCCCCTTTACCCATGGGAACTTAAATGAACCAAAATTGGGGACATGACATGGGATCCCTTCATATGACCCAATTCATATACCATTGTAGATATATTCCATGCAATGTGGTCTAAATTTAATAAGCTTTGATTCATGAGGCGTCCCTCTGGAGTTCTAGATGGATTCACATAGAAACCAATGCTATTCCACATCTGCTTCATTTAGTCTTCCCCAAAAATCTGGGCATTTCATAGATGAGACTGCTTGTATTCCATCCATACTGGTGATTGAAGGTCATATCAACACAAACCCTTAAGGTCTAGATGTGCCACAATGTTACTACTATTATGCTGAAAACTACTACTACTTCCACTGACTACTGCACTAGTTTGTAAACCTCTAGAACAACAAACTATATGATTGTACCAATGTAATTGTAAAATGTAGTTATCAAAAGGGATTACCAAATTTTGTAAAGGCACCAAGGGGGTAGTTGAAGGCGTGTTGTTGTCATTACTTCCTACATCACCTTCAACAATAATGGGGGGTTCACTTTTTGGGGTTACATTATTTTCTACAGGTCCTGATAGCTTTGATTGTTCCACAACTTATTCAAGGGCTGGCTCAGTTGACTGATTCAAGAATCCACTACTTGGTAACTGAACTTCACAATCTCTTTCCTCATTTAAATCTTTTCCCAAATCATCCTTGTTGGGTCATCCTGCACCTCAATTCCTCTTCTTCTTAACCATAAACTAGCTAGTTCCTCTCGTCGCTTCACCTTTCACAAATCACTTTCCCTCTCTTCACTATTTTCTCCATTCCACAACTCCTCTTCTAGTTGCAGACCTCTTTTCTTTGATTTTCTCATGTGTGTTTTCCACCACTTTTCACATATTGTCGATCTTCTTGTTACACGCTTAACCTTGACATCACTAATAGCTCCCTTCACCATTGTGAAAAATTTCTACTTTCCACAACTTGGCAGCATTACCTCAACCATAGCCCTAGTGGCATGAGAGTTTTAATCCTCCATCCTAATCATGTTTAGTGACAAAAATCCGTACTCAACCATCCAACTCTCAACCCACAATGGAACTTCCTTCAATAGTTTTCCTCTTACTCCCTTCTCGGGATCTTCTTCATCCCTAGATACAAACTGGTTGTTTTCGGCTCCAAATTCCATAATATATCCTGTCAAAGTGATTTCTACCCATAAATTAACAGTCCTAGTTAGTGGAGTATCTAGTTAGTGCAATGCTACTAGGTCTCCTCGAGTCCACTGCATAGTTCTTTGCCGTCGATTGCTATGTTCTGGAGCTTCCACAAGTATTTTTAACCACTTCAATACTTTTATAGGGAGCTCAACCCATAGGACTTCATATTGATCAAATATCAGTCATCTGTAAAGGATGTATTCTCTAAGTTTTGGTGGAACCCACCCTCGGAACTCAACTTCCTCTTTACAAAGTCCTTAAACCTCTTTTCCCACCAATCTTGAATACTACTCTTCAATATCAGTGTATCCAGGTAGTTAATGACGTCCTATTAGAAACAAAGTCCTATCAACATAACCATTTGTTGGCGCAAAATAAGACCGGGGTTCTTGCGCAGGGGCCATTGTATTCTAATGTGTTGGCATATTCAATCCCCCAAAGGAGAAGGTCTCACCTAAAGCACAACCTAGACCTGTTTATGGTAAGGAGAGTTAACTACAGGGGAAAAATCAGAGATGGTATATTTATTCACCATACCATGATACATTCATCATCATCATCATCATATATATATATATATATACATAGAGAGAGAGAGAGAGAGAGAGGAGGGGGGGAATCTCTGCTGCTAGGGGGCTCAAAGATCCGAAGGAGGACAGATGCAAAACTGGTGCAATAATCAAGTTGATTCTTAAGTTTTTAAGGTTTTATTTTTTTTTTCAAGGGAAAGACAATCTGTT
Organism: Larix kaempferi; assembly: GCA_027924585.1. NCBI lineage: Eukaryota > Viridiplantae > Streptophyta > Pinopsida > Pinales > Pinaceae > Larix > Larix kaempferi. The sequence continues at coordinate 12,337,824 of BSBM01000350.1, read as the reverse complement.
TTGGTGTGAATGTTCTCTATTACAATAGTCCCTCCCCGAAGGATCCGATTTTCAACGCGGATCATGAAGTTAAATACCACTATAATTAATCGAACATGGGGCAACTCGATATGATGTCACCTCCGCATGGTTCAAAACAGTTTCCAAAGTACAATTCACCTCCCATGAAGCTTAATAATGGTGGGGGTACGCGCAGGACAGGCGACTTCATTGGTCTTGTCTGAAAAAAAAATTGTGTGCAAAAAAAGGCAAGGTTTCTCTATCAATGGGAAGGGATATCAGAAATGAGGAAGTCCGTGAATATCTCAATCTTTCTCTAGTAGGGCGTTTCTGTGGAAAGGTAGTTGGAGAAGCATCTCTTAAACTTTGGATGGAGGGAAACTGGAAACCTATTCTGAATCGGGTGCCATTATTCCATATTATGTCTTGCGGTTGTATATTGATCAAGGTAAATTAAGAGGAGGAGAGACAGAAGATTCTAGAGCAGAAATGGAGGTGGGGTCCTTCCGGGCTAATTTTGAAAAAATGGCAGGTTGCACTATGAACAACTCCCATTTAAATGCAGGCATTGTCGCGGATACAGACACTTTGCACGACAATGCAAAAAGAAGGTTGAGGAAGACGCAGAGAAAACAAAAGGAGAACAATGGACACAGGTTCAGAAAGTAGCCCCGATGAAGCAAAATAAAAAAACTAAAGGAAAAGGGGTGCCAATGGGGTCTCGTACACCCTTTAAAGGGCAGGTTCAAGGGGAAGGGAGTTCAACCCCTTCAAGAGAAGAAGCTTCTAAAAACTCTTTTGAAATTCTCAGCACACCAGCAGAAATTCCAGAACCAACAACCGAGGAGATAGAGCAACAGAACCTTTCTCCCGCAGTGGAGAAAGATAATGTAGAGGAAACCCCCCTACAATCCAGCTCCCCAGCAGGAGCCTCCTCCTCCCCCTTTGATGAAGAAATGACAAGAAAGAAACCACAGGAAACCTCTGGATCATCGGAAGACGAGACTTTCGAGAGGCCCTCGAAAAGAGTAGGGAGGAAATCTCATAAGGAAGCTAGAGAAGAAGAAGCGGAGAGGCAAAAAATTCAAGGAAGCCAATCCACTATTGAAATGTCCATTGGGAGAAATACTAGAGCTAGCACTCCTAAGGGATGTCCTACCCACTCCATTCCCAGTAAATAATGCGTTTAGTCTCTTGGAATTGCAAAGGCTTAGGGAATCCATTGAAAGCTAAAGCAGTCAAAGACCTTTTGAAAATAGAATATCCCAAGATCCTCATGCTCCAAGAGACTAAAATTGAAGGGGAAAACCTTCTAGATCTTAGCAAACTAAAATGGAAGAAAAATGTAGGGAAGGCCGCTAGTGCAGGGGGATCTTCAGGCGGTCTCGCAACACTGTGGTTGGAGGACAAGTTTCATCTAGAAAGCTCCTTTGAGACTCAGCATTGGATTTTCACTGAAATTCGAAGCTCTTCAAGTAAGATTACCTTCTCACTCTTCAACCTTTATGTTCCTGTCCTCTATTCTAAGAAGAAAGAATGCTGGAAATATTTATCAGATTTTTTAGAAATTTACTCCCCTACGAACATCATGTTGGCTGCTTTTTGGACAGACCCGGGTTTTAATGATGCGCAGCAACAAAACCCCTTGGCGCACTGGCCCTCTCGGCAACGAGCTGCGCGGCAGCTCGAGGTCTCACCCGAAGTGGCTATGGGGGGGCTAAGGAATCAGATTTCCTTAACCCAGGCGACGCGGAGATTGTTCTTTCTTCCTCAGCGATTCCTCTAAAGTGAATGTCTGATCGCTCTTCGAACTTATGAGCGCGGCCGCTCTGAAGCTCCGGCTCAGCAGCTTAGCTATGCAGTACTTCCACTCCTGCGCTAGAACCGATTATCCTCTGCGCTGATATTCTATGCGTTGTTCCACCTGCACGACCGTCGCAACAACACACTCTCCTATCGCTGCAGCGTCGTATCTTACCGAAGTCCTCGACCCTTAACGATTATAATCCTCTAGGAAGCTCCAAGAACTTGCTCAACACACTCTTAAAGATAATGCAATATTCCTATATTTGCTGTTAGTAACTAAAACAGGCAATTACTTCAATCACAACATCACACAACGAGAAATATGAAATCCACCTCCACGGGAGTATCTTATATTAAACAGAAAATGATATATTTATACAATATGCTGCGCACACAGCTGCAGCCTTAGATCTTTCCAGGAAACTCCACGCACACAGCTGGGAGCCCTTCTCTCGATCTAGTCTCTTCCTCTTCAGAGATTACAATAGCTCAGACGTCGACTTTGACTGTCTGCAACTCTAAGATTAGCTTCACTGCTAACCAGCTCTAACTCCTGTTTTCTAGCAACACGGTAGAAAACAACCAACAAGATCGTAATAGAGGATGATCCACTCGATCAATCCTTCTCACATCTAGTATCCACTATCTTAGCTAGCTCACTATCTAGCTGACTACTGACTAACCAACTAACATCTACCCTTCACAATTATACATATATATAGGTGGCCATGGCGGTCGCACCTTTACAAAACTGTGGGCCTTTCCCAGCAGTAATCCCCAAAAACCCTAACCACGCACATGGCTAGGTGTACTGTAGGCGCCGCTTGCAGTCATGTCGCCGCTTCCTGCAGGCTCCATGATTTTCGGTGCAGCTTACGGGTATGGGCGCCTTGTCCTTCGCCTTCAATGTTTTGGTCCGTTGCTCCTCCTTGATCCGAGCAACCATAACTTCTGTACTTAGCCTTAATGAGGGTAGCTGAGCCCTCTACTCCGTCGCTTCATTGATTGTGGTAGCTGGGCTTTCCACTCGGCTACCTTCATTCTCTTCTGACGTGCGCGCGAGCTCCGTGATTTTCGGTCCGTAATCTGCGCTGAGATTATCCATCTGGCACCGTACTGTGCACCGTCTTCTTCTGTCCCAAAATTGGCGCTTATTCAAAACTTAGCACTTTCTCTTCCATACTTGTGCTTTTTCCTCAAAATTCGCAGCTTTTACCATAGCTGCGGCCTTGGCTCCAACAGGCCCCTAACACTTACTTGTGGCTCGCCCTCGAGCCACTCGCACTAGCGTGTGGTCGCTTTACTTACGCATCTGCTTTTGCTTGGGTCTCCGCGAGTGTTTTCTTCCACTGCGCAATAGCGTGGTCCAATTCATCGACACACTCGACAGCTGTCTGCACCGTTTCTGCAGTGGCTTCTTCTTTAGTTATGGTCTCAATCACCTCTTGAGATTCAGCAATTTCTTTGATTTTTGCCTCGACTTGGCCCACGATATCAGCATACTCATCCATAAATGGTTGAATGCTGTTGGTGAGCTTCTCATCTTCAGTTCTAAGCTTGTGCAGTTGCTGTTGCATTCTGCGCACTTCACTCATTTTCTTCATTTTTGGTAAGCCTGTTAAGGTCTTAGCTTCTTCAGTCAGAACAGTTAGGGACTGTTCTGCGGCTTGCACCTATTCCAAAAGACCAACTTTAAAAGGGAGCTTCTCAAGCTCCGTCCAAGCTTCCATAGCCTGGCTCATCAGGTTCTCAGCTTCCTGTATTCTGTCTTTCATCTGTGTGGAAGCTCTGCTCAGCGCTTCAAATTGTTCCTGCGCATCATCTGTAAACTACGCGGCAACACGAGCTTCCAGCTCGGCGATTTGGGTTCTATGGCCCTCAGCCATAGCAATTATTTCATGCTCCAGGGTTTTCACCCTTCCTCCGATGATTTGAACTTTCTCAACCAGAGGAAGGTCTGGTTGAATCTCGCAAGCCGGCAATTCCTGGGCAATCTCATCCACTGCGTTTCTTATGCCAATGTCTTGCGCCTCATAAAGTGCAAGTTTCTCGGAGATATTCTTATGGCTTGCCTTCAGCTCGATCTCCTACGATTGCAGTCGTTGATTTTCCTAGAATGTAGAGAGCTCTCTAGCTCTCAACTCAAGAGAAACTTTCTCATGTACTAGCTGTAGAGTCTCTATAGGAATTAAAGATAAATTTATTTCGACGGGCCCAACTGCGCTTACCTGGAGTGTAGCTAGCGGATCTGGAAGTGTCATGCTTGTAGGCGGAATGTGCACGACAGTATGCCTTTCTACGAGTTCTTCAACTCGCTCGGTACTTGGAATTTCTTGTGGCGCCTGCGAAGTAGATGCTGGCGCATGAGTCTGCGCAATCCTTCCTGCGAGACCCTTTATTTCCACAAACTGCAGGTCTAGAGCACTTCTGATGTGCCGCAGCTCGCGAAATCGCTCTTTCAGATACTGGTCGATCCCGGAGAGAATGGCCTCAGAGGGATGCGACACCTTTTGTTTCTTGGTTGCTGGCTCTGTCGAGCCTTCATCACTTCTTTGCTCGGGGGCTTCCTTGCCCTTATCTTTCTCTTGCGCAGCGGCGGGTGGCATCGCGGATGCGATGTCGGCGGCTTCTCTCCATTCGTCCGACCAAGACTTGATTGTTTCTTCGATATCTTCGGTGGTCATCCTGTAAAGGCCTACGGCCCATTCCTCTTGAATGCCGCAGGGACGGAGGTAAAGTTGATGTAAGTCGGCAGTAAAGGCCAACTTTCCGTCATACATTTTCGCTGTCTCCTCACTCAGCCTTAGCATTTCCTGAATAGTATCTCTGAGGAGATAGTAGTATTCACAGAATACAGCGCGGTTCATCTTGCGCTTTGCGGGATTAGGAGATTCCCAAAGGTTAACATAACGGATTCCGGCAGGTTCTCCTGCGCGGCGCCGAAGGAACTGAGTGTTCGGGGGCTCCTTCCACCCGATGAGAGCACATAAAATTAAAAGCCAAGAAAAATGGAACAACTGACCGGGGTTATCTTGGACGTTCCGGCAGTCTTCCAAGAAAGAATTGAGGAGGAAGAGGGACCAGTTGTACTGTTCTCCCTCCGCAGCTGCGATGGCGAGTTCCATGACAGCTCCAGTAACTTCCTTCGGTCTGCACTTTGTGAGAAGTCTGCCTGCGAGCAGACTTCCTGTGAATCTAAGTGCTTCGTCTTCAACTATTGTGAGGTCATAAGCCCGACCTCCTCTTGTAAGGTTGTATTTCTGCACCAACCGTGCAGCCAATTTTCTATCCTTCTCCTTTCCCATAAAATGAATATTGGGATCCTTACCAACCTTAGAAAGGCCGGTAATACGGTGAATCAAATCGACATTTAAATCGATTGGCCTCCCCAGCCAAAGGTAACCTCCATGAACGCAGGATAGCAGTGTCTTAACGACTGCGTTCACTTCATTGCTACGCCTGAAATGCGGTAGCTTTAACAGGTTCAGGAGTCCAGGGTGCTCAAGATTTGCTGCAAATCCCTTCGGGATGAATTCGTCAACCTGTCTGGTGGGATTATGCACTACCGTCAGATATCGATCTAGGTGGAACTGAGGATATGTTTTATAGTCTCCCAGGTTGAAATCAGAGAACTTGACCAGTGGAAGGTGTCCGAGCAGGGACCCTTCTATTCGCACGCCAGCCGGTAGTGGAGGTAACGGAAGCGGATACTTTGCATTTTTCGGAATATGCACCTCTGGTGCATCGTCTGGACGTGGCGGAATATAATTCACCATAGTGGCCAACGGCTCTGGAACAGGCTCTTCGGGCCGTGGCTGGGACACTCTAGTGGCCGGAGATTGTCTGGGATCCTGATAACCAGGGTGTACATAAGTCGAAGCCGTCACGGGGGTAGTCATGCCGAAATCTAGGCCTCGGCGCAGGAATTGACGAACAACTTCTTCAGTTGACAGGTTCTCCGTCATGAACGGGTATAGGTAACAAGAACTCGGACAGAAACAGCGGAACAGCGTGGGATATGGACGCTGACAACAAGGGAAGCACTCTGCACAACTCGGCTCTGAAAACAATGGCTTAGATTCTCAAACAAGACTATGCAGCTCGAGAAAAGTAACCCGAAATTATACAAGTGTTGGGTATTTATAGCCAAAGGTGATAGTAAATGCGGGCAAGTGGGGCTACTAGCTATAGGCGGCTATGCATGAGTTGACAACCCTTCTATCCCCCTCGCTTCTGCGGTGCATTTATTGTGATGGACGGGCTCTGACAGCCTTCTGGGAGAAGCTAAAGCTTTCGGCACATGAGTTTAATGCAAATCTTACGGAGATCAAGTCGAATCTGTCAGAGCGGCTACACTTTAAATGGCGGGTTTATCCTGCATTTATTTCTCGGACGCGACTACATAACTGCTGTAATTCAAAATTTTCGGCGGGTCTTTTCAACTTAGGTAAATGTGCCTATAGGGGTCCACAACAAGAACTTCAAGCGGCAATTTGACACAGGGAACTTCACAAGAGCGATGGTTCAACGGCCCGGGGAAAACCTCGCAAGAGCGCAAATATACGCTCGCTCAATCCCAAATTATTATTCGGTATGCGCGGATGATTCATGGAGCTGCGCAGGAAGCCAGAGACTGAGGGTATCGCGGCTTCCGTGTAGACTGAATGCGATGCCTCTTTCAACTACACTGGACATCTGCATCTCGGATCAGCTATTTAGGTCGACAGGGTGGAGTGGCCGTCGCGGTAAAGCTTAAGCCGACTCCCGTTGATCTTTGTGGGCAGTACTTCTCCATTCAGCTTCGCAAGCTGAACTGCTGCTCCTTCTGTTATTCTGATTACCTGAAAAGGGCCTAACCAGTGTACACGAAACTTGCCTGGAAACTTGGTGAATTTACTGTCATAGAGGAGTACCAAGTCTCATTCCTGAAAGACTTTATTCTTAATATGCCTGTCATGCCAAGCTTTCTGTCTTGCCTTCTGTACCTGTTGATGGAATCCAGCTAAGAGTCTGTCTTCCTCTAAGGCAAGCAATTGTGAAAGTCTTTCACACATGGTATCCGTATCTGTCATTTCTGTAATTTGCGCAATTCTGAGACTGGGAATAATGTATTCCATAGGCATAACTGCTTCTTGTCCATACACCAAACTGAAAGGTGTGTGGCTTGTTAATTTTTTGCAGGTGGTTCTATAAGCCCATAATACAGCTGTGACCCTAAGGTCCCAATCATCTCTTTGTTGATTACAGATCTTCGTCAGGGCATTCTCAAGAATTTTATTGAATGCCTCCACCGTGCCATTAGCTTGAGGATGGTAGGGTGTACTCTTATGGTGACTAATTTGGAATTCTTCAGTAAGGGCTTCTATAGTCTCATTAAGGAAATGTGTACCCTGATCACTCATTAGAATCAGTGGACATCCAAATCTAGTGATAATATTCTCAAAAATGAACTGCGCGGCTGTGGCAGCGTCGCAGTTCTTTACTGGCTTAGCCTCAGCCCATCTGGTGAGGTATTCAGTTGCTGTAATGATGTATCTTGCGCCGGTTCTCTTTCCTGGTGGGTTGATAGGACCTACAAAATCAATGGCCCATTTATCAAAAGCACGCAGTGTTATCTGAGGTCTTAGCGGCATCTCATCTCTTCTTGAAGGTTTTCCTGTTCGCTGGCACACATCGCAACATTTGCAGAATTCCGTAGTATCCTTATGCAATGTCGGCCACCAAAGACCTACGGCTAAGATCTTCTGAGCAGTTGGCTTTCCTGCAAAATGGCCTCCTGCGGTACCTGAATGCGCTTCTGCGATGATAGATTTCTTTTCATGCGGTAGAATACATCTGCGCAAGACTTCATCAGGGCCCAACTTATAAAGCTGGCCTGCTATCAAAGTGAAGTCTGCGGCTTTGACGACAAGTTGTTTCTTCTGCTGGATTGTAAACTCAACTGGCGCTTGTCCGGTAGTGAGAAACTCGAGGATATCAGAATAATATTCATCTACTGCTTGAACAAAAAATAGTTGTGCATCAGGCAGATTGTCCTCCAGATTTGTAGGTTCTTCTCCTGACTCGATCCTAGATAAGTGGTCAGGTCCTGCATTCAATCTACCTGGTTTTACAATAACCTCAAAATCATATTCTTGAAAGAGCAGTAACCATCTGCAAATTCTTCCCCCTAACACTGGCTTATTGACCAAGTATTTCAAAGCAGAATGGTCAGTATACATTTTAAAATGTGCGCCCAGTAAGTAGTGTCTGAACTTCTGTAGGGCGTACACCATAGCTAGTCCTTCTCTCTCTGTAGTAGTGTAGTTCTTCTCGGCTGTGGACAGCTTCCGGCTAGAGTAAGAAATGGGGTGATCGATACCTCCTTCTCCCGGTTGTGTAAGTACGATCCCCAATGCTATGGAAGAAGCATCGACATGAACATGAAAGGGTTTATTCTAGTCTGGAAAAACTAGAATTGGCGCACTGATCATCTTGTCTTTAAGTGTGTCCAAGCTCTGTTGGCATTCTTCTGTCCATTGGAATTTCGAATCCTTTTTCAGCAATCTTTCCATAGGTGCTGTGATCTTTGCATAACCTTTGATAAATTTTCTGTAGTATCCAGTATGTCCCAATGTAGTGCGCAATTGCTTGACTGAGTTGGGCGCAGGTAAATTAGCAATGATGGCAACCTTCGCAGGATCCATCAGGAGTCCTTGTCTGCATACAATATGACCCAACAAAATACCAAAAGGAGCACAGAAGATACATTTTTTCAAGTTAAGGGAAATCTGATGCTGTCTACATTTTTCTAACATCATTCGCAGGTTCGCTATATGGTTCTTTAATAAGCCAAATACAGTCCAGTCATCAAAATAGACTTCTAAAAATTTATGGATGAATTCTTTAAAAACAGCAACAACGACTATAGAGAAGATAGCAGGTGCGTTCTTAAGACCAAAGGGCATTATCGTGTACTGAAATGAGCCCCATTCAGTCGCAAAAGTAGTCTTATGGCGATCTTCTAGATGGATTCTGGTCTGATGGTATCCCGAAAATCCGTCAGTGAAGGAGTAAGCCTCTTGTCCTCCAACATTATCAAGCACTTCATCTGTAAAGGGAGTAGGAAATGGATCATGCGCTGATGCGTCATTGAGTTTGCGCAAGTCCACGCAAATTCTTATTTCACCTTTTGTCTTCTTCTCTTGTACAACCATAGGGCTAATCCAATCGCTTTCTTCTACTGGCTCAATAATACCTGCTGCGAGCATCTTGTCAATCTCTTCTTTGACTTTTTCTTTATAGCGCGGGTTCAATCTGTATGGGCGCTGCTTTACTGGCTTGGCATCCGGTTTCAGAGGTATGCGCATCACTCCTAAGTCTCCTAGGATGCCTTTCATTTCTGTGAACTTGGTAGGAAAGATATCCTGGTAGTCACGTAATAAATCTGAAATATGCCCAACAGTTTCATCATCCCAATAATCTCCTATAGAAGCAAACTTAGGTTCGGCTTCTGTACCAATGTTAACCTTTTTGAGCTTGATGTGTTCTGTAATGGCAGGGATATCCAGCTGAGGACCTTCAACATTGCGCATCCCTTCTGATTCTGGGATATTGATGTTGCGAGGATCATCCTCCTCTTTTTCAGTGGTGAAATTATAGCATTCCAGGGCATGTTCTATCTGAACAGCCCAATTTGGTTGGGAATATTCTGGTAATAGACATGGTTCAAATACCTTCTTTTTAATACACTTCAGAGCCTGATCAATACTTGGATGCTCTGACTCAAAGCTGAAGGTAAGTTGAAAGCTTTCTATCATAAGAGGCCAAGTAAGAGTGCCTCTGCGCAATTCTGTGTCAGTGTACCAGTTCCTTGGAACTGTGTCCAATGTGTGGATGAATAGGTGAACCCACTCATCGTCCGGAATATCCGACCATTGCTGAATGCATGCTTCAATGTGTGACCTGGGGTCACTCTGTCCCTCATATTTGCGCGACATTTCTGCTGTAGTGTCCTGGAATCTGCGCAGTATCAATCTGCGACAATCTTGCCATGTGTGAATATTCTCTTTATGCGCACTCCACCATCTTGCGGGTGTAGCACGCAGTGATACATCTAATGCCTGTATGCGCTGCTGTTCTGGAAGCTGTTGTTCATATGCCTGTATAAATTCGCTTACTTCTGTTAAACCATCAAAAATTGGAGTGTCAGTCAATTCTGTGCCAATCCATCGAATGGATTTAGTCATCATGGCGCAACGTCTTATAGAAACCTCATGTAAGCGATTCTGCCAGTTTTCCAATCCTGCATCTGAGTCTGATGTGCACGAGCTATCACATCGCCAGCTGATATGGCCATCTGCTGTGGGATTGACATAGTCACTCTGACTAGCAGTCATCTGATACAAACTTTCCATGTGGCGCGCTTCTTCTTCTGCCCGAATGGGTTCTATATATCTTGGTCCTTGAATAAGATCAAGCGGTGCAATGACCCTAATCTGGTCGTCCTCGAAGGTCATCTATCTTTTCTTCAAGTTAATGACAGCCAAATTATCAAATGCCCAGTCTATTCCTAAAAGTGCTGGGTAAGGTCTACTATCATCCAGAATTTTGATGACTTCAAAGTCTGCTGCACTTCTTACTCCCTCGATATCAATAGGTACATTGGGTAATCTGCCCAATGGAGAGACTCGTTGCTGGTTCGCGAGTCTTAGATGGATGGGAGATCTTGAAAGTTGAGGACTTCCCATCTGTTCCCATGTCTGCATGGTGAGAACATTAACTTCTGAGCCCAAATCTAAAATGACTTCGTCCATCTCAAATGCTCCAATCTGCGCTGTGAGTCTCATCTCTTTTCCAGTTCTAGTGTGACTCCCAATCTGGTGAATAGCACGCTACGGCGTGTTCGTCGAAGCAGATTGTTGACATTTATCCAATAGGTGTTGAAGTTCCATAGTTGCTTTTTCATTGCGCAACAACTTTAAGCAGTTCCTTAGAAAATTATGGACAGTGCCTAGTGCATCTTCTTCATCGGGCCTTCCGGATGTAGTGGCCTGTTCTTGTACCAGGTTGTCTTGTCTTAGCACTTGCGATCTAATATCATTATGCGGGGTTGCTACAGAACTTGAAGCTCTGGTTTCTGAGAAATACTCTTGGGCTTGCTTGAATGCTTCTTTTTGATTCTGCAGATTAAGTGGGGCTGGTTTAATATTAGCGCGGCGCACCCATTGCGTCGCTTGCTTTCCAGTTCCCGACTCGGGCACACCAGTGGTTGTTCGACTGCGCATCACGATATTAACTGTACGGTCTGGTTCCATTTTTTTTGCTCCAATCAATTGAATATTCTGGTTGACCTGTGGCGTCTTTGCTTGCATTTTAGTCATCAATTGAGGGCATTCTTCAATGATATGATCATAAGATTTACAATATCTGCAAAGGGTTGTAGGGTTTTGGCAATCTCTTGCAAAATGACCTTGCGCTCCACAATTATAACAAGTGATCTGGCCTCTTCCGCGGCCAAAATTTGTTGCGCGTCCGCGGCCTCTATAATTGTTGAAATATTGTAACTTCAAAGAATATTATATTTGTATATTATTTATTCCGGAGATGTTCCATACCTCCGATGTGATTATACTATAAATCCGGAGATGTTTATTCCTCCGAGTTGGATGTGGTAACTAGGGTTATTAGACCCACCATGTGGGGGTCGGCCCAGTCAGTTATAATGGGGTATTTAACCTAATGGTTAAATACGAGCCTACATGTACTTGTGTAAAATACATATCAGAGTAGTGTATAAATAGAGGAGGTGTGTTCCTCATTTAACACACACACTCACTTGAGAAAGGCGCATTTGTGAAGGAGAGGTCTGCTATGGAGGAGAAGGAGCTTATGCTCAGGGTTTGCATCTTTGTATATTGCTGGTCATCTATATTGAGGAAGCTTTACTGGGTTTTCTACCCCATGAGGGTTTCCCAGGATAAATCTCTGTCTCTTGTGTTTATGCTATGCTTGTTGTTTCTTCAGTGATCCTGTATATGCTATTATTGTGAAATAGAATGTAATGCTGCTATTTTCTGTCTTAGCATATTGAATTTTAACATGGTATCAGAGCTGACCTGAAGGAAGACAATGTATGGCACTAAAGACACTTGCTTTACTTACGACAATTTGAAGGTTAGGGTTTTACATAGCAAAAACCAGTCATCGTAGCACTTTCTCTATAAATCCGTTTTGGCGAAGTTTTCGGATCTGAAATTGTTACAGGACGAATCTAAAATCTCCAGGTACCTTGTGTCCAAAGGACAACCTCTAATTCGTTGTACTTTGTGATTTATGATCTGTACAATATAGGGTTTCTGCCTCTTCCAGATCTGAGTCAAAATTAGGTGACCTTGGGAAAAAGGTCATATCTTGGGCTAGGAAGCTCCAAATGAAATTTCGTAAAAAGTGACAGGTAGTACACAGTCTGCACTATCTCAGAAAACTTTTTCAGAGGCCGAAGTTGAACCAGTGACACGTGGCACTCCGTACAAGTGCGCTCTCCTGTATTATCCCATAAACAGGTCACGTTGCGACACTTGGCATAACTCTCTCTCAGAAAATCCAATTGAGGTCAGACCTGTCAGGATGGAAAGATAACAGGCCGAGCTATCTCAGAAAACTTTTTCAGAGGCCGAAGGTCAAACAGTGACACGTGGCACGCCGTACAAGTTCGCTCTCCTGTATTTTCCCAAAACAGGTCACGTTGCGACATTTGGCATAACTCTCTCTCAGAGAATCCAATTGAGGTCAGACCTCTCAGGATGGAAAGATAACAGGTCAGGCTATCTCAGGAAACTTTTTCAGACCCTGTGGATCAAAAATTTCAGAGTTACACCAGAAACAATCAGGTACATATTTCTGTCAAAACAGAATTATTTTTTGGTACCTTCATTCATGACTTCCGGAATTTAGGGCTTTGGAGAAACTTGAAATTTTTGTAATCGGAGACCACGGCTGGATGCTACTCATCAAAATAGAAATTTAGAGACCAAGATCAGAATTTTTGGTTGGGCAGAAGGCCGGGCTTGATTAGACCCTAGTTCGGGACTTTGATCAGAAAAGCGGAAAATTAGGGCTTCTGTAAAAATGGGAATTTTTGAAATCTGTGACCACGGCTGGAAGCTCCTCAGAAAAATAGAAGCTTAGAGCTTTGGATCAATTTTTTTGATGGGGCAAAAGAGTGGGCTTCATCAAACCCCAGTTCAGGGTCACGTCCAGTGAATCCAAAAGTTTCAAAGGCAAAATTAAGGAGTAAAACTTTGCAGTTTTCAAATTCAGAATATATCAGTTTGATCAGCTCATCAAGGCGCATATCTCTATCCTTTCGGAAGTTCGAAATTCAAAGTTTGAATTTTTGGGGTTTATCTGACAAACCCATATCCAGCTCCAGGTCCAGTTCTTGCAAATCAAGTGGATAGGGTTAATCCTAGAAGAAGATGGATTGGTCACCTACATAAGTGAAGGAGTTCATGTTTCAGAGGGAGATGAGGCTAAGGCTTTACATAAGGAGATTACAAGCGATCCCGATAGGTATGACTCATCGAGGTATGTTTTGAGATTTGTTCATGATTAAGTTTATGGTATGTTTGTCTTCATGTTATTACAGTTAGTACAATCTTGATTTTAGATTTGTTGTATCACCTTAACAAAATTATGAATGCATGATAGAAGATACTCATTGGTTAGGGTGTTGACACTTATGATTGTACTAATGCATTATGGTGTTGTGTGAGGTTGAGGTTGTCTGCTAACAAGATACAGGTACATCACAAAAGACAAATCAGGCTCCATGACCATGAAAACATGAAGACAAAGACTCATCCATAATATTTGTTCTATTTACGAGGTATGTATGACTTTGTTATATTATGCTTAACCTATGAGACATGCAGGTTCTAGCTCAGGATCTCTAAAATCATTAAAGAGGTTGTTTAGGTATGTTGTACATAACCAAGTAGGTATACTAATCCAGGTATGTTTCCCATGAATCTTACCTTGTGTTAGGATCCCTTATATAAGTATACTTGGAATGATTGGTTATGCTTATTCATAAAGTTAGTAATCAAGGGATTATGCATATTATATCTTTTATCAATGATATACATGAGTAAAAGAAGACTTCCCTGAAATCTTGAATACTAATGTTTATTAACTATAATCATGACTATACGTTTTCAAGATTATTTAGTACTATAATGTTTTGATAGCATTTAGAATAAACTAATGAGTGTATGGTTGCGTATGAGATCATGAGGATGACTCTTGAGCATGCACAGTGGTACAGAATGAATAGAAGTTCAAAAGACATACAGAAGATCTAGCGGGAGGCAGCTACACAAACATAAAAGATAAGTATTTGAGTTGCTATTTGAAATAGTAATGATATTGCCTGCATGCATATTTGTATTCTTAGAATATATAATGCTGAGTGTAAACATTCATAGAGCATTGAACAGTATACAACTAATGTGCATATGTTTGGTAAGTTGGACAAACATTCCATTGTTGCTTGTCTAGAATGAAACCTCTTTGCTGACATGCTGAGAGTTGTGCACACTCTCGATAGTATGTTCTGGTAGAGATGGAAGGCATCTATATAGCCACTGTATGCATACAGGATATGGGAAAGTGTTGTGCCAAAGTATTGGTCAAAATAGTTGCATCACTATGTGAATGATATCTGTATGCATAATAGGTTATCTTTTGATGATTATGAAGTATTACTAATCATGTACTTAATTTTGATTTGTAGGAAAGGTCATGAAGAATGATGGACACCGTACAAGTGGTGGATAAACAAGAAGATCAAATCAAACAAAATATAGAAGGCTCATGGCTAGAAGATTCTCTTAGAAAGGGGAAGAGAATCACAACAAGATGTTTGCTCCAAGTATGGTGTAATTAAAGAAGAAGTATGAATCAGGTTCTGTATAGGTACCTAGGATCGATAATAAATTGATAAGCTTAATGTTCACCATGGGTGATGTGGATCTCAACCTTTGCTGCAAGGTTGAATATGATACACATATGACTTAGATGCAAGAAGGAACTCACCACAGAGTTCGAATGATATTGAGGCTCATATCAGTAGAACCATCTAACGAGAGATGGCACAGATAGATATGCAGAAGATCATTCAATACAGAAATGAAAAATGAAAAGATCTCAAATTGATGCTTTACTTCCTAGGTCTGGAAGTATGGAAAGGCTCAGAAGGAATATTTCTCAACCAGGGAAAGTATGATGAGAACTATGACCTGAGGTGTTGGAATGGCCACTCTTATGGATTCTAACTTGAAG
Organism: Larix kaempferi; assembly: GCA_027924585.1. Taxonomy (NCBI): domain Eukaryota; kingdom Viridiplantae; phylum Streptophyta; class Pinopsida; order Pinales; family Pinaceae; genus Larix; species Larix kaempferi. The sequence goes on along the minus strand of BSBM01000350.1, from coordinate 12,322,695 downwards.
CTGTTAGGGGATAACTCATCAGAGTTAGTGGATATAACTCTGTACAGTCAAACTATTGGGTCTTTGATATATCTAACATATACTAGGTTAGATATATGCTTTGTTATGAACACCTTGAGTTAGTATCTAGTGGAAACTAGATGTGTTTACCTGATAGTTGCAAAGCATTTGATGAGGCACATAAAGGACATGATAGAATTTGATCTATGCTATCTTGAAGATCATGACATCAGATGGCTATTCAGATTCTGTTTGGGCAGGAAGTGTATCAGACAAGAAGAACACATCGAGAGGATGTTATTGTCTGGGATTAGCCATGATCTCGTGGTTTAGCTGGAAGCAGTCTAGTGTGGCTCTCAGCACAAGCGGAATATATGGCTGCTTGCTCTGCTAGTTGTGAAGAAGTTTGGCTTTAGGATTGCTTGACTTAGAGATAGAACCAACTGAGATCCTATGTGATATTTAGAGTTGTATCAAGATGACATAGAATCTAGTGTTCCATGATAAGTCAAAGAACATAGGGAACTAACAAGTTATGACACAGAAAGGAACTCTAAAAGTTTGAATTTGTAACAGGTTACCGTTGTACTAACCAAGCCTCTACGTCAAGTGAAGAAGTTACCAACCAAACCTCTGTCTCGAGTGAAGTTTGAATACTTCCGAGACAAGCTTGGTGTAGTTCAAAAGGACCCTCCTCGAAAGGGGGAGTAGTATAGTCACTGCTGATGAGATTGTCTCATCGAACAACAAGGTCGATGATGAGGTAACCTGTTCTCTACACCCAGTTACTTAGAAATATTTAGATTTAGGACTCTCTTACTTAGAATACATGCTAGATGTGATGTATACATGTTTTGATGTTAGATGTATTAGTAAGAATACATGCTAGATGTGATGTATACATGTTTTGATGTTAGATGTATTAGTAAGAATACATGCTAGATATGATGTATACATGTTTTGATGTATTAGTAAGAATACATGCTAGTTGTGATGTATACATGTTTTGATGTTAGATGTATTAGTAAGAATACATGCTAGATGTGATGTATACATGTTTTGATGTATTAGTAAGAATACATGCTAGTTGTGATGTATACATGTTTTGGTGTGATGTATACATGTTTTGATGTATTGGTGAGAATACATGCTAATGTGATAACTGCTCTTGTATAGGTAAGAATACAGAAGGGGATTGGATCATCCCTGGACTTTCAGTCCTAAAGAGAGCCGTAGACGTGAGGTCTCCGAAAATGAAGTCCTTAGTGGACAGTTGAGGGGATTGGATCATCCCTGGACTTTCAGTCCTAAAGAGAGCCGTAGACGTGAGGTCTCCGAAAATGAAGTCCTTAGTGGACAGTTGAGGGGATTGGATCATCCCTGGACTTTCAGTCCTAAAGAGAGCCGTAGACGTGAGGTCTCCGAAAATGAAGTCCTTAGTGGACAGTTGAGGGGATTGGATCATCCCTGGACTTTCAGTCCTAAAGAGAGCCGTAGACGTGAGGTCTCCGAGAATGAAGTCCTTAGTGGACAGTTGAGGGGATTGGATCATCCCTGGACTTTCAGTCCTAAAGAGAGCCGTAGACGTGAGGTCTCCGAGAATGAAGTCCTTAGTGGACAGTTGAGGGGATTGGATCATCCCTGGACTTTCAGTCCTAAAGAGAGCCGTAGACGTGAGGTCTCCGAGAATGAAGTCCTTAGTGGACAGTTGAGGGGATTGTATCATCCCCGGACTTAGGTCCCTGAATTGATCCGTAGACGTGAGGTCTCCGAGAAGTGGGGATTGTATCATCCCCGGACTTAGGTCCCTGAATTGATCCGTAGACGTGAGGTCTCCGAGAAGTGGGGATTGTATCATCCCCGGACTTAGGTCCCTGAATTGATCCGTAGACGTGAGGTCTCCGAGAAGTGGGGATTGTATCATCCCCGGACTTAGGTCCCTGAATTGATCCGTAGACGTGAGGTCTCCGAGAAGTGGGGATTGTATCATCCCCGGACTTAGGTCCCTGAATTGATCCGTAGACGTGAGGTCTCCGAGAAGTGGGGATTGTATCATCCCCGGACTGTGGTCCCTGAATTGATCCGTAGACGTGAGGTCTCCGAGAAGTGGGGATTGTATCATCCCCAGACTTAGGTCCCTGAATTGATCCGTAGACGTGAGGTCTCCGAGAAGTGGGGATTGTATCATCCCCGGACTGTGGTCCCTGAATTGATCCGTAGACGTGAGGTCTCCGAGAAGTGGGGATTGTATCATCCCCGGACTTAGGTCCCTGAATTGATCCGTAGACGTGAGGTCTCCGAGAAGTGGGGATTGTATCATCCCCGGACTTCGGTCCCTGAATTGATCCGTAGACGTATGGTCTCCGAGAAAGTGATTTTTGATGTGGTTACTTGTATCGGTAGGATACTTGTATTGATGATGTGGTTACTTGTATCGGTAGGATACTTGTATTGATGATGTGGTTACTTGTATCGGTAGGATACTTGTATTGATGATTTGGTTACTTGTATCGGTAGGATACTTGTATTGATGATGTGGTTACTTGTATCGGTAGGATACTAGTATTGATGACGTGGTTACTTGTATCGGTATGGATACTTGTATTGATGATGTGGTTACTTGTATCGGTAGGATACTTGTATTGATGATGTGGTTACTTGTATCGGTAGGATACTAGTATTGATGACGTGGTTACTTGTATCGGTATGGATACTTGTATTGATGATGTGGTTACTTGTATCGGTAGGATACATGTATTGATGACATGATTACTTGTATCAGTATGGATACTTGTATTGATGATATGTATACTTGTATTGGCATGAATACTTGTACTAATGATGTGGATACTTGTATTGTTATGGATACCTGTGTTGATGACGATGCTGACGATCGTGTGATGATGATACTGATGATCGTGTGATGACGATGCTGATGATCGTGTGATGACGATGCTGATGATCGTGAGATGACGATGCTGATGATCGTGTGATGACGATGCTGATGATCGTGTGATGACGATGTTGATGATCGTGAGATGACGATGCTGATGATCGTGTGATGACGATACTGATGATCGTGAGATGACGATGCTGATAATCGTGTGATGACGATGCTGATGATCGTGTGATGACGATGCTGATGATCGTGAGATGACGATGCTAATGATCGTGAGATGACGATACTGATGATCGTGAGGATCCAGATGTTGATGTTGTTGTAGTTGTTCGAGTGCTGCAGAAGATAAAGACTCAGTACTGAAGATGTTGATGTTCCAGTATTGAAGATGTTCCAGTAACTGCTTGAGTTACTGATGATGTTGAGAAAGCTTCCAATGATTTATAGATGTATCATGTATGATGTTGATGACTCCTTGCTCGTGCAGATACTGTTATAATATCCTTCTCGTTAAGGGGGAGTGTTGAAATATTGTAACTTCAAAGAATATTATATTTGTATATTATTTATTCCGGAGATGTTCCATACCTCCGATGTGATTATACTATAAATCCGGAGATGTTTATTCCTCCGAGTTGGATGTGGTAACTAGGGTTATTAGACCCACCATGTGGGGGTCGGCCCAGTCAGTTATAATGGGGTATTTAACCTAATGGTTAAATACGAGCCTACATGTACTTGTGTAAAATACATATCAGAGTAGTGTATAAATAGAGGAGGTGTGTTCCTCATTTAACACACACACTCACTTGAGAAAGGCGCATTTGTGAAGGAGAGGTCTGCTATGGAGGAGAAGGAGCTTATGCTCAGGGTTTGCATCTTTGTATATTGCTGGTCATCTATATTGAGGAAGCTTTACTGGGTTTTCTACCCCATGAGGGTTTCCCAGGATAAATCTCTGTCTCTTGTGTTTATGCTATGCTTGTTGTTTCTTCAGTGATCCTGTATATGCTATTATTGTGAAATAGAATGTAATGCTGCTATTTTCTGTCTTAGCATATTGAATTTTAACAATAATTTCCTGTTCGGCCGTCGCGAGTTTGGTCATACTGTGGACCTGCTACGGGTCCTTGTGCTTCTGATTGTACTCTATAAACATCGTGTTTCCTTTCCATCATAAGGTCATATGCTCTGCAATTATTTTCATCATGGCCTACTGATTTACAGAAATTACAATATAGATTCTTTGGAGTTTGTACATATTTCTGAAGTAAGTGACATTCTTGTGGTCTATGACCTCTAGTTCTACAGATTTCACACCAAGGCCCCTGTGGCTGTGGTAAAGGGTTAGGTGCTCCAGTTGCAATATACTCTATGAAAACGGGACAGTGGTCCTTTGAATGACCTTGTGCTTTACATTTTGTACACCATATTTCGTCCTTAACATCCTTGCCTTTCTTAATATCATGCACTTGCAGGGTTAAGTTTGCTAATTGGTTCTGCAACTGCGCAACATCGTTGCTTGTTCCAGCAATTGGTGAAGCTTCTAGTTTCATATCCATCTCTAGAGCTTGTTCCTGAGTAGTGAGATGTTGTTGCATAAGAGGAAGTCTAATGTGTGGAAGCAGCGCAGCAATGAACCATTCCTTATGCTGTTGTGGTGCAAACTCAAAGCTTACTTGATCTATCAAGGCTTTGAACTTTTGGTCAAAGTCCCATACTGACTCTGTAGGTAACTGCTTGATGTCTTTGAGCTCTGTTATACACTGTGATTCTGATTTAGGTTTCTTGAATTCTCTAATCATAGCATTTCTTACATCAGCAAGCGTTCTATTCTGTGCTGCTGAGTATTTCATGAACCAGGTTAAGGCTCTTTCTCTTAATGTGGTTGCTAGCTGGACCAGTTTAACAGCATCATCATTAATTTGCTTAATTGTCCAAATGGCTTCACATAGGAACCAGTGTTGCTCAGGTTCTTCTATCCCTGTTCCTCTAAAAGTTGGTAGTTTCATGTCATCACCCATCTTTCTTGCGCTAGGTTGAGGTGGAGGTGCTGTAGCAGTTCTTCTGGGCTGGTTGAACAAAGGTGGTATAGAGGTACTAGAAGTACCGTGTGGGCTACTAGAAGGTGTTACTGCGGGATTATACTGAGCTTTGTCCGGCTTTTGCGGTGTAAAAGGGTGGTAAGGGATATGAACACTCCCTTGTCTTTCTATGTGGCTTGCTCTAGGAACTTGACTGTCTTCTGGGCTCGACTCAAAAGAATGTTGGTCAAGGCCTACTTTATACCGTTTTCCACTACGAGTGCAACCAATAACTTCAGGGTCACTATCAGAATCTACGGACATTACTTGTCTATGCTATTTCATCTGAAGCTATACATAATTTTGCTTTTTCATACAGAAGCATTTTAATCCATAAGTTCAAAGAATTCAAGAACTTACCTCTAGGTGCTTGAAAGAAACTCCTCTCAGCTTCACTGAAACTTTTTCTTGTATCCACTGCAAACTCAGTGATGAAACCTTCCAGCAGACTATTCAACCAAAAGTCTACTGCGCGGGACACAGAATTATCTACCCGCTTCAAAATACTGACTAGCTCAGAGGTCCAAGCGACTGGTCGATCAATATGCAGGGTGGGTCTAGTATCTGCTAACTTGGCTATCCAAGCATGTAACTCAAGTGCAAATGTGACAAAGAAAATTTCGTGAAGGTTAGTATAGATATACTTCTGCAACCATTCTTCTGGCTGGAGCCTAGAGCTTCTATTTTCTTGTTCAGCGAACTCTTTAGCCTTGAAATCGAACCACTCCTAAATTTCTGTAGCTGTAGGATTCCAGTAACGCATTTGTTAACTGAGCAAGTCTCAAGGAAACAGAACCATTTGTTGGCTCAATCAACAGGGTTCAAAGCAACGGAATCATCTGTTGGCTCCTTTTTTCTCTGGGTTTCGCCTCAATCTCGCGTGTCGCTGAAATAACAAGTCTCAATCACGCGGCAACGAAACCATTTGTTGGCTGCTTTTTGGACAGACCCGGGTTTTAATGATGTGCAGCAACAAAACCCCTTGGCGCACTGGCCCTCTCGGCAACGAGCTGCGCGACAGCTCGAGGTCTCACCCGAAGTGGCTATGGGGGGGCTAAGGAATCAAATTTCCTTAACCCAGGCGACGCGGAGATTGTTCTTTCTTCCTCGACGATTCCTCTAAGGTGAATGTCTGATCGCTCTTCAAACTTATGAGCGCGGCCGCTCTCAAGCTCTGGCTCAACAGCTTAGCTACGCGGTACTTCCACTCCTGCGCTAGAACCGATTATCCTCTGCGCTGATATTCTATGCGTCGTTCCACCTGCACGCCCGTCGCAACAACACACTCTCCTATCGCTGCGGCGTCGTATCTTACCGAAGTCCTCGACCCTTAACGATTATAATCCTCTAGGAAGCTCCAAGAACTTGCTCAACACACTCTTAAAGATAATGCAATATTCCTATATTTGCTGTTAGTAACTAAAACAGGCAATTACTTCAATCACAACATCACACAACGAGAAATATGAAATCCACCTCCACGGGAGTATCTTATATTAAACAGAAAATGATATATTTATACAATATGCTGCGCACACAGCTGCAGCCTTAGATCTTTCCAGGAAACTCCACGCACACAGCTCGGATCCCTTCTCTCGATCTAGTCTCTTCCTCTTCAGAGATTACAATAGCTCAGACGTCGACTCTGACTGTCTGCAACTCTAAGATTAGCTTCACTGCTAACCAGCTCTAAATCCTGTTTTCTAGCAACACGGTAGAAAACAACCAACAAGATCGTAACAGAGGATGATCCACTCGATCAATCCTTCTCACATCTAGTATCCACTATCTTAGCTAGCTCACTATCTAGCTGACTACTGACTAACCAACTAACATCTACCCTTCACAATTATACATATATATAGGTGGCCATGGCGGTCGCACCTTTACAAAACTGTGGGCCTTTCCCAACAGTAATCCCCAAAATCCCTAACCACGCACATGGCTAGGTGTACTGTAGGCGCCGCTTGCAGTCATGTCGCCGCTTCCTGCAGGCTCCATGATTTCTGGTGCAGCTTACGGGTATGGGCGCCTTGTCCTTCGCCTTCAATGTTTTGGTCCGTTGCTCCTCCTTGATCCGAGCAACCATAACTTCTGTACTTAGCCTTAATGAGGGTAGCTGATCCCTCTACTCCGTCGCTTCATTGATTGTGGTAGCTGGGCTTTCCACTTGGCTACCTTCATTCTCTTCTGACGTGCGCGCGAGCTCCGTGATTTCCGGTCCGTAATCTGCGCTGAGATTATCCATCTGGCACCGTACTGCGCACCGTCTTCTTCTGTCCCAAAATTGGCGCTTATTCAAAACTTAGCACTTTCTCTTCCATACTTGTGCTTTTTCCTCAAAATTCACAGCTTTTACCATAGCTGCGGCCTTGGCTCCAACACATCATAGTAGCCAGAGATCTCAACATTGTTCTCGAACCGAAATAAAAGAGTGGCAACAGTGGGAGGGACCAAATTCTACCCTTTGTTGAGGATCTAATTCATCAGTGCGATCTCCTTGACTTCAATCCTACGAAAGGTCTCTACACTTGGACAAACAATGGAGTTGGGGATGAGCACATTTCAGTTCGCCTGGACAGGTTCCTAGTACAGAGCTCGTTCTTGTTGGAAAAGAGGTTATTCTCCTCCAAAATTCTCCCAAAACTGACTTCGGATCATAAGCCCATTGTCTTACAGTTGGAAGAGGAAGAAAACTTGGGCCCTATTCCTTTTCGCTTCAGCCCACTTTGGATAGAAAAGGAATGTTTCTTGGAAATTGTTCTAACGGCCTGGTCCACCCCAGTTACAGGGTCACCTAGCTTTGTGTGGGAGCAGAAATTAAAGGCCACTAAGCTAGCCCTGAAATCCTGGATTAAAAATCCCAATAATACCCCCTCTAGTCAGAGAAGAGAGACTATTCAACTATTAACAGATCTGCAAATGGAAATGGAGAGCAAGGAAATCACCATTTTAGAAATAGAGAAGGAGCAAGATGCACAATTCAAATCCTTCCGCTCTTCTCGCCAAGAAGAAGAGTAGTGGAGGCTTAAGTCTCAAAGCTTGTGGCTAAAATTTGGAGACTGAATACCTCTTTCTTTCACCGACAATTCAGAGCCCTACTTTCCCGAAACCATATCTCTGAAATTTCCTCTACATACGGGACTGTCTACAAAGGTTTTGATCAACTTAAAGCGGCAATAGAAACTGATTTTCAGAACCTTTACAAAGAAGATGGATTAGGTAGTGAGGAGCTCACCTTCGACTTTCTCTCCCACATTCCTTTTCTTGTTAGCGGAGAGGAAAAATCAACCCTTGTGAAGCCTTTTACAGAGGAATAAATCAACAATGTAATTTGGTCCATGGAGCCCGACAAAGCTCCAGGGCCCGATGGATTTTCTATTTACTTTTATATAACTTGCTGAGAAATAATCAAGGTTGATTTGCTAAGAATGATAAAAGAATTTCAACAAAAATCCAACGTGGGAGGTAGCACTAACTCCACTTTCCTAGCTTTAATCTCCAAAGAATTGAATCTGGGATCCTTCGACAGATTCAGGCCTATTTCGCTTTGCAACGCATCATACAAAATTCTTTCTAAGCCAATGGCAAACAAAATTAAGCCTCTGTTAGGGAAACTCATCTCTCCCATCCAGAGTGGATTTGTCAAAGGGAGACATATATTGGACAATGTAATCCATGTGCAAGAAGCTTTGCATTCTAGTCATCAGCAGCAGGAGAAAGGGATGCTCATAAAGCTCGACATGGCAAATGCATTCGACCGGGTAAAACTCTCCTTCCTTTACAAAGTCCTCCTTTATTTTGGTTTCAGTTCTGATTTTATCAATTTGATTTAAAGATTGCATTGAAAATCCTTGGATAGCCCCGCTAGTAAATGACAAACCCACTAATTATTTTCAAGCCACGAGGGGAATAAGGCAAGGCTGCCCTCTTTCCCCTTTCCTGTACATCTTGATGGAAGATTCATTAAGTAGAAAGTTGACAGCTGAAAAGAAATTAGGGACAGTTCCAGGCATTAGGATGATGAAGGGTTTATATCTAATCAATCATGCCTACTTTGCAGACGACTCTCTTCTGTTGGGTGGAGCCTCCATAAAGATTGCAAGGGTCTTCAGCGAAATCCTTCAAAACTTCTGCAGTATTTCTGGAGTGCTCATCAATAAAAGGAAAAGTGCAGTGTATGGTTGGAATGTAGATAAACAAACCATCATGTGAGTAGCCCATTTCTTGGGGTTTTCGGGCTATACTTCTTTTGAAAAAATCAAATACCTCGTGTTACCCTTAACTTTGGGTTCCAACAAGTCCTCGCTTTGGATTGAAATAATCAACAAAATCAAGTCCAAAATCGCAGCTTGGGGAGGACAGTGGCTCACAAATGCTGAGAAACTCACACTTATAAAATAGGTCCTCTCTTCCTTACCAATCTACCATGCATCCTTTCTTCTGGCTCCAAAGTCGATCACAAAGTAGGTTTCTAAACTGATTTGAGACTTTTTGTGGTGAGGAGGAAAAGGCAATCAAAGGAAATTTCACTTAGTAAACTGGGACACTATCAAACGCCCAATTTTGGAAGGAGGAATATAGGTAAGAGACCCTGGTCTTTCCAACATTGTATTGGGTGGGAGAATACTTTGGAAACTCTATTCAAATTGTAGACATCCTGTAAGTCAAATTTTATGGAAAAAATATCTCAAGGGGGCCTCATTGAGAAACCTCCAGGAAGAAAACACTCCCAAAGGCTCGTTGATTTGGGATCTCTGTCGTCATGGGATAGAATTCTTCCAAAATCAGTTGTATTGTATCCCTGGACCTGGGAATAATACTTTGCTATGGCAAGACAACATCATGGGCCAACCTCCCCTCGACAACTCTGATGATTTCAAAGAGGTCCATGTGTGGCTTACGCATCATGGAATTCATAAACTAGCAGACATTTCTTCTTAGGATGCTTCAGGGAATTGGCGGTCTTGGGCCTTCCCTCGAATTCCAGAGCATTTGCAAAACCAAAAGAGCCTCCTCCTATTTGCGTTGACGGGTTTGGAACCTGTTCATTTGCACATGCCAGCTAAATGGGGATTGGGTAAGACTGGAATTTACACTGCAGCACAGGGCTTTGCCTCCCTTCAATATCACCAAGCATCGATCCATTCAACATCATTCTGGAAGCAGGTCTGGGATACCCTCGGTCTCCCCAAAATCAATTTCTTCATCTGCGTTTTAATGCATATGAAAGTGTTGATTGGAGAAAACCCGATAAAGAGAGGTATAATCGGACCACATAGATGCTCCCTATGTTGTAAGGCACTCGAAACTATGGATCATCTATTTGTAGACTATCCATTCTCCCAAGAAGTTTGGATGCTCTCCCTACACGGCCTCAACGCTACAGCTCCATCGCAGATTACCATGGTAACACTCTTCTCCTCCTGGAAGGCACAATATCCTCATGTAGCTCAAAGCAAGTCAATATGGAATAGAATTTGGCAAGCCATTCCCAAGTATATATGCTGGAAAATATGGTTGGCTAGAAACAAACAGATCTTCAACAACTCCCTGCAATCTCCCTCGATGGTGGCCGCTAAAGCAAAAGTACTCCTCCTGGAAACAGTGGCTAATCACTCCTTCAAGAAAGAAAATTCTTTCCTCCCTGAAGAAAAGATATGGCTAGGAACCTTTATATTCCGGGATAGAAAAAAGGTCACTGCCCGTCCCTTCAACACTATAGGATGGCGTTTACGAGACCCAGATGCAGAATTTCAAGCTTGGTGGAGGAAGCAGGGAAAATCATCAGTTTTTTTTATGACGCCTCCAAAGGAAACCCAGGGACAACAGGAGCAGGCAGAGTGATTTACTCTCCATATGGTTCTTGAAAAGATAGTTTCAGCTGGGGTTTATGACAGAGAACTAACAACCAGGCTAAAATTCTCGGGCTGCTAAAAGCCTGTCATATTGCACATGAAAATGGCAATAAAGAAATACAAGTTTTTGGTGATTCAGAAATTCTTGTAAAGATATTAAACTCGGATGAACACTTCAAAAATCTAGTGCTCAACAAGACCTTGTAAAGGCTGCGGTATGTTTTGTAAGATTTCACCTCCTCCTACTTTTCCCACATCCTGCGTGGCTCGAACAAGGAAGCAGACGCAAAGGCAAACATGGGCTGTCTCTTGCCTCAAGGAACAATCAACAAGAACGACGAAGCACCCTCGTGGATTCCTATCCCGTAGATTTGGTTTTGCCTTGATCTCCAACTATGTAAGAAATGGACAAGTTGTAATATAGATAAGTGGGTTGTTGAATCCTTGTAATGATGGTTGATTTGGCTTCGGCCCAACTGGTATCTAAATAAATAAAATAACCATTTTAGTTAAAAACAAAATTTGCAGCAAGTTTGGGTAATATTGCCTGGTTTTCCGATGGTCTTTTGGCAGAAAGCAGTGATGGAAGCAATCTGAGATAAATTTGGTAGGTTTGTGGTCCTGGAGGATGATTGGGAACAAAAGGTGGATATCCATTGCCCAAATTTTTTAGTGGAATTAGATATCAGAGACGGGTTATATGAGGAAATCTTTTTAGAATTGCATGGAAACATTTGGAGACAAAAAATGGATTACTGGAAGATACCATTTCGTTGTTTTGTCTATCGATAGGTAGGCCATTTAATTGAGGAATGTCCAAGTTCTACAACTGATTCCTCTAAGCGCAAAAATATTTGGATTAAAAAAAAGGTGGCAGATATGACGGTCAACGAAGCAAAATCATGACGTAGAATAGAAAGGTGACGAGAAAGTGATCGAGGTTGGAGATGGAATGAAGGAGGTGGCAAACGTCCCACTTCCTTGTAAGGTCGAATCTCCTATTTTTTTTCCAGATCCTGTCCTTGAAACCTTAATTCCATCTGTCATTATGGCTATTTCAATCTCCCCCTTTGAAAAGGTAGGCCAGTCCTTGGTAACTCAGGATATGTCTCCGTCAAAACTTGTAGGTTTAAAGGAAATGAACACGTTAGTGGTCTTTAATACTCTTTCCCCTAAATCCCCGCCCATACCAGACAAAGGACATGAGATTAAGACGTTTCTAGAAGTAGTGCTGAGGTGGCATCACCCCTAATTAAGGGAAATCGCCCTATTGGGTAAAGCACAAAATTTACAACACTAGGTCTAGGGTAGTGCTCTCTGGGATGGAAGAAAGAGCCTCAGCTGGTGGTATCACATTTGACCCCCCCCCAAGGTCACTTTGGGTAGGAAATTCCTAATTTCTAAGGCTAAAAAACAAGCAGAGGTGGAGGTCAAAGCGGGAAAGCAGATAACTATAAACATGGCCCTTAGAGCATGAAAAGCCCAGGCTAGGGATCCCTGATGCTTTGTTTGTCCTACAATTTGAGGGGGTTAGGGAGCACCCCCAAACTAAATGCTCTCAAAAGGATGATTAGGAAGTTAAATGCCTCAGTCATCCTTTTTAAGGAAACAATGGTGGAAGGTCGTAAAGCTCGGGAAATTTTAGAACCATGGTTCAAATATTGGGCCTTTGATAATATAAATGCAGATGGACATTCGGGAGGGCTTGTTATAGCTTGGAGCCCATATTTAAAGGAAGTTTCAGTCAATGCTTATGATTCGGTGCTAAAGACAGTACTAGAGGAAAAGACTTCAGGATGCACTTTCTGAATCTTCAATATTTATGGCCCTTTTTACAATCGTCGGGTTTTTTGGGAATCTTTCTTTGCTTTGGGTTCGTTGGAATCAAGCAATTTGATTTTGGGTGGAGACCTAAATCTCACCTTATCAGAAAGAGAGATTTGGGGGGATTCAGCAAGAGCTGATGTTTTATGCAATTTCTTCACCTCTTTGTTTGAATCTAAAAGTTTGATTGATGTACAAACTTTGAAGCTTGATCCAACTTGGAGAAACAATAGAAGTGGGGACAATGCCATCTTGAAACGTCTTGACATATTTATTGTTTCAGAAAATCTATTGGCGGGTTCTTTATTAATAAATTCATGGATAGAGGTGGGAGGCAAGTTAGATCATCGATCGATTCTCTTGTCAGTAGAAAAACAAGACCTGAAGCCTCCTCCCCCTGTGAGGTTCATCCCCGTCTGGCTCAAAGAGGAATATTATAGGAATTTGGTAAAGGAGACATGGATTCCCCTTCAAGGCAATTCTTTCGACTCCTTTATGAAACAATTTTCGGATAATTTAATAAGAACAAAAAAGGCTTCCAAAGTATGGGAAAAATCTTTCAATTTGAGACAACAAGAACAATTGAAAGAGGCAGAGGTCAGAATAGAGGAAATATATCATTCGAACATCCTGGGGTTTTTCTTGGAGGAGGAGATGAAGGCCTTGGAAATAAAAAGGGACGAGTTATTAGCTTTGGAGGAGCAAAAATGGAGACTCAAGAGTAGGGCCATATGGATATTTGAAGGAGACAATAACGCAACATTCTTCCATAGGTATGCATCTCATAGAAGGAATGTTAACACAATCTCGGAAATTAAGGATATCAATGGGAATATGGTTAGCTCTTTCCAGGAAAAGGTCAATGCTGGGAAGGCGTACTTTCAGAATTTAGTTAAGGAACCAGAAGGATGCCCCATATAGGAAATAATGTAGGTTCTCCGAATTTTCCCTAAGTTGGTATCAAAATAAATGAATGAAGGCCTTTCAGAAGAAGTATTTGAAGAGGAGCTTAGGATGGTAGTTCAATCCTTCCAGAAAGGTAAGAGTCCTGGGCCTGATGGATTCTTGATAGAGTTCTTTCAAGGTTTATTTGATTTGATAAAAGATGACTTGCTCAAGACTGTTAGAGAGTCCCAAAAGTCTAGAAAGGTACTAGGAGATTTAAATTCAACATTTCTAGATTTAATTCCAAAAAAGCAGTTATTGACATCCTTTGAGGATTACATACCTATATCTTGCTGTAACATGATTTACAAGATTATATCCAAAACCATTGCTTTAAGATTAAATCCTATCCTGAGCAAGATAGTCTCTGAGGAGTATTTTGGTTTTTTATTTAATCGAAAAATCCATGATGCGGTTTCTTTAGCTCATGAGGCCATACACTCTATCAAAAGTTACAAATGCTATGCTTTTGCCCTAAAATTAGATCCGTCTAAATCCTATGATAGGGTGAGCTGGAATTTCTTGAGACTTATTCTTCTTCAGACAGGTTTTGTGGTGGATATTGTGAATTGGATAATGGGGTGCATTCAATCTGCTTCCTTTGCAGTCCTTATCAATGGCTCTCCCTCCTCTTTCTTCAGGCCTACCAGAGGGATCAGACAGGGATGTCCTCTTTCTCTTTTTCTTTTTCTACTGGTAGCATACGCTCTGAGTAGGTTAATTCATTAGGCTAAAAACACCAGTTCTTTGAAGGGAGTAAGAGTTTCGGAAACATAGGATATTTCTCACATCCTTTTTGTGGATGATGTTTTAATGATGGGAGAAGGTTCAGTAGAAAACATCCAAACTACTGCACAAATCCTTGAGATATACAAGAAAGCCACTCGGATGCACAACAATGTGGAAAAATATTGTCTAGATGAGAACTTATTTTCCGAAAATGAACAATCCAAATTTAAAGAAGAAGTCTCCTTTCCAATAAAATCTCTCTTTGAAGGATTTAAATACCTTGGTTTTTATCTAAGGCACACCACTTATGTCTTCAAGGATTGGATGTGGTTGTATAAAAAAGTTGAAGGCAGAATCTCATGCTGGGTTAACTCATTCTTATCAATGGGAGGAATATTAGTGCTTATCAAAGTAGTTCTTCAAAGCATCATGGTATACTGGGCTTCTATAGCCTATATCCCGAAAGGGATCCTTACAAAAATCAGGAAGAAGTTCTTCTCTTTCCCGTGGACTACGAGTAAATAGTCTTAAGGAATTCTGCTCGTAAAGTGGTCATTAGTGGCTACCCTAAAGGAATTAGGAGGATGGGGACTGAAGAACTCGGCAATATTTTTTCAAGCCCTTACTGCCAAATCATTGTGGAGACTAATACAAAACGCCGATTCTCTATGGGAAAAAGTTGTGGTTTCAAAATACCGCCCAAACAATTCAATAATAGATTGGATAAGATGCCCTGTCGAGACCTTTAAAAATGGCTCTATAGGTTAGAAGGTATTTGTTCAATCCTTTCCTTTGATTGGGAATTGGTTAGCCTGGAAAATTTGGGATGGAAAAAATATATGGATCGGGGAAGGAGATGATTACAAGCTCTCAGACAGTACTATCAACTCCATGAAGAGTCAACACATACATTATTTATTAGATGCGAAAGATCAGTCCTCACAGGATGGGTCCCGAATGGTGTGGAAAAATGTTGAGGATTCGAGGTTAGAGGGCAAGGCTAAGAGAGAATGGATTTCTTATGTCAATAAATTGGTGTCATGCTTTATGCACTTAGAAGATGGAGAGTCGGATAAACTTATTTGGTATGTAAAAAGTGTATCGGGAGACTTCTCTACGAAACTTAGTTACCAAACTCACGCTCTAAGTACCTATGCTGGAATCAAATAGTGGTGGTGGCTTGTGGTGTGGAAGGATTCATGACCTTTAAAATCCAAAATCACCTTTTGGCCTTCATCAAGTAACAAACTTCTAACCTCAGACAACCTGTGGAAATGTGGTTAGCAAGGACCGAGTTGGTGTGCTCTATGCATATTAAGCGAGGACTCTTGCTCACATATTTTTGTTTTATGTTCTTATGCAGTGTCGGTTTGGAACTTGGTGACAAAATAACTTAAAGCCTCTGATATACATATGGGTATTGCTTTGGACCAGAGTTGTCTTTCATGGTGGAAGAGATCCATGGTACGCTCTTTCGATGCTTTAACCTCTTCCTTTACTTATGGAATTTGGTGGGCTCGAAACACAACAATCTTTCAGGACCAATTAATTCCAGTTGGGGTGACAATGGCCTTAATTGTACAGTGGACCAAAGATCATAAAGAAATAGATAAATCAAGAAAGCATCGCAGATTAGTTCCTCTGAATATTGATAGATCGGTACCATGGGATTTTTTCGATGGAGCAATCCAAGGAGAACTCCCTCTGGGAGGATCTGGTGGAGTTTTATACACTTCAAAAAATAATAAGTTGATCATTAAATTCGCTCCAGGACACTACTCTAATAGCAAGGCTGAACTTGTTGCTCTCTGCTCTGTATTAACTGTGGCTTTATCCACAAATATCTCCATTTTACATATCTTTGGAGACTCTAAAATGGTCATTGACTGGGCCACCAACAAAATTCAAATCAGAGCACCTCATCTCCAACATCTCTTAAGTGCTATCCGTTGGAAAATGGTGTGATTTATGGATCTCTCCTTATCTCATATCTACACGGAACCGAATGCAAAAGCGGATCAACTATCAAAGGAAGCCTTATTGCTGAAAATAGGGCAAACAGAGATAGTTGAAATCGGAGATGGACAAGCTCTATGATGCTAGGATGACTTGGTTTTTTCTCTCAAGTTTTGGATAAGAAATATATATATATATATATATATTCAGAACATAGTTTATACAACTAGTATAAAGCAAAGAACAAAGTCCAGGGAAAGCATTCATAACATATAACATACACAACAATTTTAGGGGCTCAATAATCCTCATTTATATTCATTCACAAATGTTCTATACAATCAATTCTACAACCTTAATATTTAGTGTACGGAACCCATCACAAATATAAATACATAAGCAAGACCCACAATCCCACGACCCAGATACCAAACCCAAAACTCATCAGCTACTGAGAATATGTCCTAAAATTGTTGTTCTATTGATGCTTTCTTTCTTCTGTTGACTGGCCATTTTTTTTCTTCTTTTCGTCTCCTTTCTCCCTTTTCTCACTCGCTTTCCTTGCGCTCTTTATAATTGTCAGAGTGGACCCAATATGGTTGCGGTTTCTAACTGTTTCCATAATCTTCGCATTATTTTTTGCTTGGTCTTCCATGACTATGGTCCATTCCAAAAACGAAGGAGCCAATATGTTAGACGGGTCAAGTTGTGGAAACAGGACAATGCTATCACTAACCATACTATGCTATCACTACTCATTCTATTTTATTTTGAATACATAAATGAATTATTGTTACTCAAAGTTCAACAATACCTATGTATGAGGCAAACCAAATGAACATGGTTTTGCAGTTGTTACATCAGTCATGGAAAATATCACTGCTGCATCTACAAGTGATGGAGGTGCATTATTAGAACATAGAAAATGCAAATAACAAATAATTAGATATAGGAAATAATGACACAATAATATATATATATAGAAGGGAAAACCCTCGAGCACTTCCCCTCATTTCAATGATGGTACCTAGGGTAAACCTACATTCTTTAGGGCACAAGGCCAAATCAACTACAACGCTCAAATATGTTACAACAATATATTCATTTTGAGCTCAACATGTCACTCGAACCTGGGTGGGGAGGATAACACTCCATTCCACAACCACTCAAGCTAAACCCAATTGATATTGTAATTATATATATAGAAATTACATAGAGATGATTTTATCCCAACCTCCTCCATGGAATTCTCATGTGTATTAACTTTGATCGACCCATAATAAGTTTACCCGCATATTGAGCAATATTGATTAGCATGATAAGAACTAGGTCCATGTGACCTCTCCTGGCTATCCTCTGCTAAATGGTCGAAAGGCCCCACCTTCCCCCACCATCACTTGATGATCTCTCCAAGCAAAATAATACAATGAATGTAGAATGTTGTAGTAACCTGAGTCAAGGTGGAAATGGATTTTTGGGCCTGGAAAATGTTATATAAAATGAAAGGATATTGGGAAATAGAGTTAGGCCTCTACCTAGGAGGGTGAGGTCCTCTTAGTGAGTCATACTTGGAATTTTCTCGATCTTATGTGGACCTACGACCCACCCCC
The DNA here is from genome assembly GCA_027924585.1 of Larix kaempferi. Lineage (NCBI taxonomy): Eukaryota > Viridiplantae > Streptophyta > Pinopsida > Pinales > Pinaceae > Larix > Larix kaempferi. Next base: position 12,304,790 of record BSBM01000350.1, on the reverse strand, counting down.
TGAAATTCACCAATGTCAAAGCATTCAACATGGCGAACTAAAACAAATTCAACACATAATTTCCTAAGGACATACAATGGACCCTCCCTATTATTGTAGGGATATTTATTAAACACCATGAACCACCTATCCATCTAGTGGTTTATAAAAGTTTGGAAGGTGCACTAATCCATGCAAATGTGTTTGTTTGTCATTGGGGTGTGTGTTCCAGTTCTAGGGTCAATTATCAAGGTCATTAATTCTTGATTTGAAATATGAAGATCTTTGACTTGGTTTCTCTCTAAACCCGTCCTATAATAGTCAAACATCCTAGCCCTATAATAAGAAATATTAGATAATTGGCTTTGAACATTAACAATGGAAGTAATAATGGTCTCTAATGATGTACCCACTAAAAAGTGCAAGGGTTCTCTATTGTTTTTAAAATATTGTATTGGGGTTCTTAATGATTGAATCCCCATGTCATTTTCATCATTTCTATCTACAGGTTGTGGGTTAGAGTTTGGTCTATCTTTATTGGGTAATGGTGGGTTCAAGTTTTCCTTAGGTGAAGGATCCATGACATGTGATTACGTTTCATTTAAAAAATAATATAATATATTTTAACTTATTTGTTATTATAAGTTAAAAAAATTGAGAAATAGAAATTAAAAAAAACAAACTGTAATTGACTTACATGGAACCAATAGCTCTTGAAATAGCTCCTCATGAACACTTGGTAGTCACTCCTTTGCCAATAGTTCATTAAAGGGCTCCTCGAATTGCTCCTTGGTCACCAAAAGAACATGTTGTACAATTTTGAAATACAAACCCATGGGTTATTATTATATTATTATTATTGTTGTTATTATTATTATTATTATTTGTAGATAGGAGAATGTTCACATGCTTAGGAACACACACACTTAATAACTTTATTAAGTGTGTGTGTTTAAGAATGTGCACATGTTTTATTTCAATATGACTTGGCATTGTATGTGGCAAGTCGTGGGCAAGCTTTGGTGGTGTTTCGAAGAGTATTGAACTAGTAGAAAAAGGAACACGTGCACATTCTTAAGGACATGCACATGTTCTTGTGCACCCCATTGCCATTTTTTCGTCCATCATTATTGTGTGATCTCCCTAAGATTTGATAATTATGTGGGGTTTCCATAGGATGAATCATCCCCTCAAATTGTTGCTATTACACCTATTGAAAGAGGCATTAAGAAACACCTTCCATTGAAACTTAAGTTAGGGATTCAAAATCCATAAGTCACAAGGATTAACATTGGAGAAAGATACTATTAATAATGGGAAGCAAGAGATGAAAGAAATGACATTTACTGCAATATCTCGAGTTAAAAGTTTGAATGGTTTTTGATTTCAACCTTCTTTTTCATATGATTGACATGAAAATATGACAAAGCTAGTAGATTTGATTATAACAAAAGCTTAAGAATAAAGCTTGAGATTCATCACTATGCAATTTAGTTGTTATTTATAATATACATCCTCATTTTCTTACTATTTGCATTTTTCGTTATTCAAGATTGTTACTTTATTTCTATGAAGCTTATTCCTCATGTAACTTTTGAAGTGACCTTTTTGATACTACTCTCTATATTATGGATTGATGATCATTTATTATTTTCACATGGCCACCTACAATTGGAACCAACCTAGATCCATCCTAATTCTGGATTTATCAAACCCCAAAATGCAAACCCCTTCTTAAATTTTACATTTAAAAAAAAAGTTTGCATCTTCTCCAAACTTATAACTCCAAAGTCATCAATTTTACAACATTATGATTTCTTTTAATTTAGTATAACTTTCAACTCTCTTTCGAGCCTTGTCACAACGGGCCAATAAGCAACTCTACCCCCGCTGGTTTTGAACCTATGACCTCCTCGGAGATAACACATGTTCTTAACCATTAGACCCACTAAGGTGCTCTATAACGTTCAACTCCCTCATCAACAAGAATGCAAATATATTAAGGGCACACACCACCATTTATCAAACCATAAACCATGTGGCGTTGGGAAGGAAAATTATATGAACTTTTTATAATTTGCCCCCCAAAAAACACAAAAATATCAATCCAACACGTTCTAAACTTCTTTTTTTTTCTCACAGAAAAATTTAACTTACTATTAATATACGAAATAGTAAATAAAACCAACTGTCAGAACATACAAGAACTCACAATCCCTGTCATAATGAGGACCAGGGAAATACCAATCAGAGTGACAGATGTGTTGTCAACTACATCAGAAAAGACTAAATAAAGAACCATATGTCCACACGGCAAAACCGGATACCTTCCGGTAAAAGAAACTGTTCCAAATGTCATCATAACAAAAGTGTCCATACCAAAATAAATAATAGGCCTCATATACAGTCATCCAAATACATCAAAATATGGATCCAACTAAGCTATAAATACCGAACAACATCCATAAAAGTCTGATATATTGCCGCATATGTAGAGTATGTATACAAAATCGTCCAACAAGTAGTTGGAACCAGTACCTAAGAAGGATCTGCACATAGAACTATCAGACATATAAGTATATCAGCCGCATAAATCAGGATAAGTAAAACCAAAAAAGTGCATAATATAAAGTTAAGAAACATCATGTCCAAAGTAACTGATAAGAGCCATGAGTGAAAAGTATATCCTCCCGCCATTCCTGCCACATGATGACCCCAACCTAAGAGTCAAGAGCCCGTCTAGAAAGCATATCCGCCTCCATGTTAGCCTCCCTGAATACATGTTCAAAATGTATATGTTCAAATTCCCGGATAAGTACCCGGACCGCATCCATCCAGTGTGAAAGAAGCAGTACATTGAGGGTTGTCTTGCCTCTAGCCCAATTGATGATAGATAATGAATCACCAAAAACAACAAGTGAGGAGATCTTTCTCAACCGAGCCCAGAAAAGTAAGAGCCAGAGGGCACATAACTCACTCCTAGTATTGGTTCCATTACCCAGATTTAGCCAAGTATGGATACATGGTTGGAAATGTGTATTGTAGCACCCGCTCCACCCCCGCCATTCCGAGCCACAGCAGCCCCATCAAAGAAGCCACATGGATATATGAGCACAGGGGGGGCATATCGGTGTTGTAGCCTCGGACAATCTCTACCACCTACAGCTCCATGAATAGTGAACACGTTCTAAACTTTAGCTATTAGTATTTCTAAACCGTATCAAGATTAATCATTCAACGTATAGTTTAAATCCTATTTATAAACCCTTCAACGTCTAGGTTAAATCCTATTAACGTCTGTCTTCTAATGAAGGCAGCATATATCCAACTAGGGTTGGCTGAAGAAGATCACAGACTCTGGTTGACGGAATAATGGAAAATCCCCCAAAGAGACAGAGCAGAACCCCCAGAGATGTTGGTGTTGATCAGGCAGGCGCCATCGAAGATCAAGAAGCCGGTCAGGGCCTTAGAACTAGAGCATTGAGTTTATGTAACTCTGCTCTATCTTCTCTTTCCAGGCCATATTTGCAGGGACGACATCATTTATTTAACATGTATGACAGATCCTCGTATTGGGTTTATGGAAGTTTTGTTGGCGAAGATTGGGAGCAGCAATTCTTCTATGCTTTTGAGGTATATGATTTAAGTTATGTGCCTCTCCCTCAACTTCCAACATTGAACGCCTTTCTAAACTCTGCAACGGCTGTCTTTCATAAAAGACTGTATGTCATTGGTGGAGAAAGCAATGTCATGTTTGATCCAGTATTGTATACTTGGATGCAAGTAACTCCCACCTTAGTAGCTAGGCGAGGGGCTCTTGCCATCAGAGCAGGAGGAAAAGTTTATGTGTTTGGAGGGTCCCTCTACCTAGCTGTGGACGCCCATTCCTGGATCTCAAACGTTAACAGATGCTCTGCATAATGGTCTTTCCATGCTTAAGAAAAACGCAGTCGTGTTCGGTAATAAGATATTGATAAAAGCAGGTATTAAAAATGGAATAGCTCCGGATATAAGAACTTATTCTTGTCTGCAATTTCAGAGAATTTGCTAAAGCACTGGTGGAACACAGCCAGAGCAGCTGTGGTGAAAAACCTGTTAATCACATGCTACTGCGAGGAAGGCCTGCACAATGAAAGACTCGAACTAAGCATCTGGGCATATGATCCACAAAATGATCTCTGGCTTACGATACAAGGACTTGACAGGAGCTTTCATGAAAACGCCACTAAATCCAATTTTTTGTCTGTAAATGGGAAGCTGGCAATATATAATATGGCTGAGCCACAGGATGATTTGAATTTTTTTATAATCGACATCCATGAGAGGCTTGTTTCCCCGTATCGAACCAAATTGGAGTCTGGTGATGTAATTTTTTAAACCCTTTCTTTTTCTGCTTTGCTTCGCAAAATATTTCGAATGATTTAGAGTTACAGTTACGGTATTAAACTGAATCTTGACAGTAGTTTAGTTCTGTCTTTTGCAGACCTGCGCAGTCCTGTACTTCCACGGATGATGAGAACACAGACTAAACCAACGAGCTTGAAGCAAGTTCAAACTAGGAAATCTTGCAAGTTGCAACTGCTCACGTTCGTTTTAATTTGATTTCCTGGTTTGACTTCCATGTTTATATTCTCGGTGGATTGATTGTGGCTGAATATATGGTGCCATCCAGATCATTGATTGCTTGAATTTGTATTTAACAATGTTTATATCAAGATCATTAAGTTGTTTTCAGAACTGTTTTTCGTTGAATCATGTTTAATTTAATCATTAATATGTGATTGATTCCCAAACTCTTCTGTTCAATGTATGTATCATTCATGGTTTAATAATTTCATTTAAATGTCGCACTTGATTGAAGAATGCCTTAATATGAATTTATTTAACAAATTTACTGAACTAATTATTTATAAAAATTTATTGAAAAACTTTTAATGAAAATGATGGTAGTTGTAATTAATAATAGAGTAGATAGGATTAGTGGATTAACATAGAGATGTGAATGAAGGAAATGAGTATATCAAGGCAAGGGATAGTTAGCAAAATAGTACAAAACATAGGACAACGATGTAAATATTACAAGATAAATGGAAATGCAGTAGAATATAAGTTCTAGTTGAACTCGTAAAGTTGTTAATGATGATATGGAAAATTTCTACATAATGTTTAAACTGCACTCTCAATGGGTGCATAGTTTAAACCAACAACCTTTAATTAAAGAGCACGATGGCTTCATAATTTATCACTAATAATAAACCTTGATATAGAGAAATGGCGTAAGTCAAAGTGAAATTAACTAAAGATGAAATCTGATTAAAAGTCATGGCAATGACTTAGAATCAAATTAAAAGTAATATATAAGACAAGGTATCTTTATGAAACACATTATAGAACGTGCAATTTATTTTAATTTAACAAGGATGCTGAATATTCTATGGATTAAGTTGGTAATGAACGTTGAGTAGTCAAACCAACAACCTATGCGATGTTAAACAAAATATAAGAACACCTCTAATAAGATTAAATGAGTAAATATTGTAGATAGTGTTATGTGTAATTAGGAAGTGGCACAGTAGGGAAAATATACCCTAGGTTTTGCTACCTAGGAGGACACAGAGACCATGCGTCATGATTATCCCACATTATTTTGACCATAACTTCGGGACGAAGTTTCCTGAAGGGTGGGTGTATGTAACGCCCCATTTTGACATTACTACCTGAACTATTATTATATGTTGTATTTGCTTGATTATGAGACTTCGTCGGTTTAACGACACTGTGGACATGTGGTTCTATTATTTTTCCGATATATATGTGTGTGTGTGTGTGTGATGTTAGTATTAAGATACGTAGTCATGTTAGACATGTATCATGTGTTAGTTATGTCTCAGATATGCAAGTTAATGAATGATGGGTACATGGATACCGTTAAAGTTATTTGTTGAACGAAAGAATGTTATACCAGGTGCATGGTGAATATAATGAATTGATTATTGTTGTTATGTTACGAAATGTATGTGTACATGTTGAGGACTTGTGCACGATATTCTAGATTGTATGTCGATGACTAACTTACAGGTTAAAATGGCTAAGTGATAGCTAAATCCTATGAGGTGGGAGAGCCTCGAGGACATGGACTCCGAAAGATAAACGGCATGCAGGTGATGCATTATTTACTTTCGCATGATTATTATGTTGTTTATTATGATAAATGGGTGGGGTAGGGTTTCAAGAAACTCAACCGCCCAGATTGGTTATACGACGACAAATTGAGTACAAGTGCAACTTAGTTATTATGACAGGTAGACATAGTCCCTTGTTCCATTGGGGGGGTGGAGGCTTTACCCACCGTTTATCCCCAAAACCCAGAGTCATGGGAGGGATGTGCTACGATGCGCTCCCCAAGGTGTGTGATGATGACTAGTGGTTTCCTGTTGGGGAAGCTTGGTCGATGTAGTCGACACTTCCGCTTACGGGTTCTAGCTGGAGCCGGTCATGGCTTGACACTTCAGGGTAGTTCAACAGAGGAAAGGATATGATGTGGAAGTTAGTGGTGTTGGCTTGGTTTTGCAACCAAGCTTAGTGCAATGGGCAACTATCAACAAGTGATAGCAGTTTCAATAGAAATAAATAACAAACTACTTTAAACTATATTAATCATGGATCTATGTGAAATAGATAAGCAAACAATGGAAATATTATCGAAAGCAAAACAATTGACAATATGTAAAAAATGATTTTTGTATTAAGAATAGGGGCAAGCAAGTGCTTGCAATGGTAATACCTCCAAGTGGTGAAGATTGTTGAGCAACTTCCAAGGTGAGTAGTTCCAAGCTCCAAAGGTCTCTTCTCCAAGATAGCTACAATGGTCAAAAGCTCATGAGAGATTTTGACAGCATGAGGATAGGATGATGGATGGATGGAAAGTGAGGAGCCCCTACCACCTTTTTATAGTTTTTGGTGGTGGGGAATACCATTATGGTTTTGAGGAAACCAATGGTATTGACCAACATGGTTTAGGTACCTTTTCCCTCCTTTTTCCTTTTTTGAATATTTTGAATATTTTTATTCCCTTTTTAATATTTTTGGGAATTCTAGACCCTTTTTGAGGAAAAATATTCATTTTGAGTGGAAAAAGGGGTGTATTAAGGTCTTTTGGTGACTTTTTGGTGGCTTTAGAGGCTCAAATGGTGAAAAAGTGGACAAATGGGTCATGTGAATAAGGAAATGAGCTAGTGAGCACTTTTTGGGTGTTAACAGATTGCCCCCTGATGTGTGAGGGCAGGAGCTCATCGTATGGCCAATAGACATCATAGTTCTTTTGTCTTTTTTTTTGGGGTTTGGGGAAAAGAAGAGACCGATTGGAGACTGGATCCACGGCCCTTGGAAGCTGCAAAAATAAACAATATTACAAGGCCTCAATATGAATGAGGAATAATCTCTGATAATGGACGAGGCGGGCATACCCATGCTCGTATCAAGACATATACATAACAATTAGTCCCAAGAAGGGGGATCTGAAAAATACATAAAAAGTTTGCTGGTACATCATAATGGTCCGGAGGGGACATCATTTTGGGATGTACTCATGATCATAACATGACTGATCTTAATAATTGATACACTGGAATAAAGCATCAACCTTGTGAATAAGGTCTCAGAAGGGTTGATGAACTGTTGAAACTGAAGGTGTCCAACATCTGTAGGGACTCAATGACTGTGAGTCATCTCCGAGAAGTATTTGTGGCTGTATACTCGAGGGAGTATAAAACTGGTGTACATCTGAATACTGTCGCCATGCGCAACTCGGATATCTATAGAAAAAATGTAACTGGTTGTAACCATAGGTAGACTCTCAAATGTGGAAGAGTCGTGTGGTATCCGGGGTTTTGAACAAATAACTGAAAGGATCAATACCCTATGCGAGTTTCAACAATGCGATCAAGGTGTTGAAGTCAAGCATGTGAGAAACAACCATTTGGAGAGGCACTGAGGACTCTTCTCGAAATGATTCGTAGGCACTCATTGTAAATGGTGATGAGTCCAAGACACATGGACCTCTAGATCCATCCTCTGGAATAAATTTGGTTGTCGTCGACAGAGGGAGACCAGCAACTAACAAGGCAATGATATTTCCTTGATAGAAGTGCGAGGTGTAGAACTGAAGTGTGGTAGTACTGACATACTTATGGGGATGGGAAGTAACTGGAGTCATATAGTGGGTAGACTCAAACTTTCTTTGTTCAGAGCATGATGACATGGTTGACCTGGCAGCGTAGGGAACTGACTTGTAGGTATGGGGATCATAGCTTTTAAGGATTGAAGGGTATGTATTATCTGAGGGGACGAGCTGATGGGTGCTGTCGAGAGATTCTCAGGGTGACATACTGCAGAATACTCTAAACAAAGGCGACCAAAATGGGGAAGTTGCCATATGAGTAGACGTTTTTTGTTCTGGCGTTGAGAAGCACCCTTGGGTCCTTTTTCGTAGTTTTAATGAGCTCGAAGAAGGGATAAAAGTGTGCTCTGAAATGGTACTGTCCTGTGGATTTTGTGAGCCCAGGACTGTTCGTGCTCATTGGTGCTTTCATTTTTAAGGAGTCTGAAAACGATAAGAAGACTCTGCAGTGGTTGTGAGTACCGTCCTGTGGGTTTTACGAGCCCAGGATGGTGATTGCTCGTGGTCGCTTTCATGTTTAGAGAGTCTGAAAGCAGTAAGTGGAATCCATTGGTGTTCTTTTTTGTAAGTTAGTATCCAAGGCCCGAAAAAGCATAAAATGATGCAAATGGAGAACTCTTCTAGTCGATGTGACTAGAGTATTCATTTTTCGTAATTAGTCTACAAGGTCCGGAAAAGGGGTAAACTTATACTAGGTAGACGCCCTTTCAGATACATTTAGCGAGCATGAAAGGAAGCAAGGTTGATCGACGATCTTTTCATTGTTTTAGGAGTCAGAAAAGAGCTTAACAAAAACTTCCTAAGTGCCTTTTTCGTAAAAGGGATTGCTCGGCCCGAAAAAAGGGGTAAAATTATACCGAACAAAAAAGGATTAATGAGAGCGAGAAATGATCTCAAGCATCATCACGAGCGCGGAAAACTGAATCCGACGATATAAGACCTGTCAAAAATGGATGACGACCGATGTGGCATGCAAACCGAGGTGACACGGGGGCATGGGAAAAATGCCAAAAAAATCTGGGCGTGAGAGCGAGAAATGATCTCAAGCATCATCACGGGCGCGAAAAACTGAATCCGGCGATATAATACTCGTAAAAAACGGACGATGGTCGATGTGGCACGCAAATCGAGGCAACGTGGGTGTGAAAAATTTGTCAAAAAATGGACCTGGTGAAAACCAAAAAAGGAAGGAACTATCACGAAGTTCTCGCTGTGCTGATTCCAACGGTACCAACGGTTTGAGGAATGGACGTCATATGACACCGGAATGGTTGTTTGAAAAATGGTGGAATTTCTATAAATAGGGCGTGGGGCCCATATGACGTGTCATTGTTACGTGTGAGTTTGGCAGAGCAGTCAGAGCTCTATCTTGATTTCCAGGAGATTTGACCATTGGTTTTCAATTCCACGAGTTTCAGGTAACCCTATTCGCCTTAGCCTTTTCAATTATGTCTTTTTTGGTTAGCAGCGGGCCCCCGAAGGCCGCGAAATTCCATGTTGGCCTTCCAACGTGGAATATCGCGGGTTTCGTCTCTGTTTTCGCGATGGACATCGCGGGTTTGAGGCTGACAGTCGCGATGTTCATCGCGACTATCGGGTTGAAAGTCGCGATGTTCATCACGAGTATGGGGGAGACAGTCGCGCTGTTCATCGCGACTGTCTGGCCAATACCCGCGATGTTCATCGTGGGGTTCTTGTATGGAAGCCGCGATGATCATCACGCCTTTTGATGGAAAAGCAGCGATGGTATTTTTTGAAAAAAATTTCCTGGTGCTAAAAGTTTCTTTGTTTTTTGGCAGGATGTTGAGGAGACCATTGGTGTCATGGCGAGAGCGAGAGATGGAGGAGGATTTGATGGTTCGGATTCGGACTGATCAGGGGGTCCGGCAGGCTCTGGCGGTGAGTGGACTCCTAAAGTTTGCTCAGATTCCACTAATGCGTTCAGTAGGACCTCTACTGAACAAATTGGTGAGTTGGTGGGTTCTTGCAGAGAGTGCCTTTATTATTGGGGGTGAGAGGTTAGAGATCACCCTTACTGATGTATATTTTCTTACCGGGTTACCTCGCTTAGGGGAGGTGGGGGATATTCTGCCGAGGATCCCAACAGGTGTGGACATGGAGGATCTCCTGGAGACCTTCTGTGTTGCTGGGGCGATTGTGCAGAACAACGCTCTGAGTTTGAGATCATTGCAGGAGTGGGACATGCGGGCTGTCGGGGCTTGTGTTTTGCGGGTGTTGGGTGCCGCGGCGCCACATCGTTTGTTGGGGGGACAAATGATGATGGTGGATTCTGTGCTTAGGGGGACCTATTATGCATGGGGTCAGATGTTTTTGGGTGGTGTCCGGAGATATCTGGACAAGGTCAGTTGGGAGGGGGGAGAGTTCTGCTATGCCTCATTTTTGTGTTGTTTTTTCTTTGAGCGGGTACCGACTTTGCGGCCACGGGTGCCGGTTCGGGATGGTTTGGTGAGCGAGCCGCGCATGGTGCGGTGGGGGCAGATGATGCCTCGCGGTGGTGGTGGTATCCGCGGGTTCTTTTCGCAGGAGATGTATGAGCAGTGGGAGCAGATCCCCCTTCTGATTGAGGACTATCCATACGCTGGTATGGATTATCAAGGAGATCTGGAGATGCCTCAAGCCCAGGGATAGGCTTGGGGTTTAGATGGTATGTTTTGTGTTTTGTTCTCTACTATATCATTTTTTAGATGTGTCTTGTTATGATTATAGTTAGATATTTATATGATGGTTACTTGTGTGATTGTGCAGATGTTGGTCCTGTACCACCAGCGGACTATGTGGCTCGTAGGGGACGGGCGATGGTGGTTGCTCCACCTCCTGTAGCGGTACCACCTCCACAGGGTCGGGGATTTGGGGCTCGCGGTCGAGGAGCTAGCCCTCGAGATGGTGATGTGGAGGGTGTCCGAGAGACACTTGATATGATTCTAGCAGGATTCCCAGAGGATGGGTGGAGGGATCTGGATCGGGACATCGTCGAGTGATGTTTCAATGCGCCTCGTGAGTGGCGCTTGATCCTGCTGAGAGCGGCGTTGTTGGCGGCTGAGTGGAGGGATGGGGCTCGGCAGGATCAGGCAGGGCCGGTGGAGGGGAGGATTCGTTTATGAGATGCTCCAGTGGGACTGGCAGAGAGGAGAGTCCGGGCTCGGCATGATCCGGCGGGGCCAGCGGAGGAGGCACCAGAGGAGCCTAGGGACCGTGATGATTAGATGATATTGTATCTGCCCCCAAATGCTGATGAGCATATGGGGAAGCACTTTTTGTATGGTTGATATATTTTTGTATATTGGGTGCTGAGGGCACCTATGACGTGTTTTGACTATATTATGATGATATATATATATATATGATGTTGGTATATAGTCGTGTATGCACGTGGATGCATTCATTGTCTTTTTGTTCGCCCGTGGAGGCATGTTTGATTTTCTGTATGCCCGTGGAGGCACATGTTATGCACGTGGACGCATTGTTGTCATATTTATATATGCCCGTGGAGGCACATGTTATGCACATGGATGCATTTTTTGTTTTATTTATATATGCCCGTGGAGGCACACGTTATGCACGTGGATGCATTTTTGTTTATGATATGATTTGATTGGTGTGCGAGTCAAGAATATTGTTGGCCATATGGTCTGCTACACTATTGAGGTTTCTTGGGACATGTGTAAATGAAATGGATTCAAATTGTTGAACCATTTGTTTAGTGCGCAAATTTTTTATGAAAAGACAGGGATCGCGTACCCGGTAATCATTGTTGAGCTGTGCAACAAGGAGTTGTGAGTCTAAGAACACGTTAAGGTGACGTATGCTCATTTGGAGAGCTGCGGCCAAGAGACCGGTCACGGCATCGTATTCAGCTTGGTTGTTGGTGGCAGCACCTAAACACACTCCGTCGATGTGGATCAACTCATGTGAAGGGGAATATATTACCCAAGTTGCGGAGGCCAGATTGGGGGACCAACGGCTTGCACCATCAGCGAAACTGACGTAGCAGAGTGGAACAGGATCCATCTGTGGTCATGCAGAGAAAACAAATATTTAGGTTTTTTGAATTTTTTGTGAAAAACAAAATAATACTGTACAATAATGGACGGTGGTGTCCATCAGGTTTACTATGGGTAAAATCGCTTGAGGTACAACCCGTTGCGTGGGTTGCGTAGGGGGTTGCCTTTTGAATCGGTCAGAATGTATGCCCCCTGTCCGAGGCAAGTGTGTACAATATATGGGCCTTGCCACATGGACACAAACTTTCCTTTCCCGGTTTTGTCATGAGCGTGATCGTAGGCGAGGACAAGGTCCCCTTTAGTAAAAGTTCTTGGGTGGACATGTTTATCATAACTCAGTTTGGATCGGTTCTTGGCTGCTTCCATGGTTTGAAGGGTTGTGCGCTGATCTTCATCGGCCTGCTCGAGGAGTAGTAAGCGTTGCTCGATTGGGGAAGTGTCCGGTAGGAGTTCAATGGCCATTTGTAGGGTTGGGATTTGGCACTCAATGGGGAGGACGGATTCGACACCGTGAACTAAGTGGAAAGGGGTAAAACCTGTGGCGGTTTTGGTTGACGTGCGGTATGCCCATAGTGCCCGGAACAGCATGTGGTGCCAATTTGACTTGTGTTTGTCTACAGTGCGCTGGAGGATGGTTTTCAAAATTTTGTTGATCGCTTCAACTTGGCCGTTTCCTTGGGGGTAGTAAGCAGAGGAGAAATGGTGTTCGAATTTCAGTAAGGTTGATAGTTCTCTCCAGACGGCGTCTTCGAAGTGAGAGCCGTGGTCTGAGACGAGTTGCTTTGGCACTCCAAAACGAGCAATAACATGGTTGAGGAAAAACCGTGCTGCGGTGTCGGCCTTGCAATTGTAAGTTGGCATGGCCTCCGCCCACTTGGTGAAATAATCTACGGCCACAATGATGTGTTTGTGACCGCCGGTTGACGTGGGATTGCAATCGAGGAAGTCGATGGCCCATTTGCAGAATGGTCCGGCAGTGACGACTGGATGAAGGGGGGCGGGTGGGGTTCTTGCTTTTGGGGCAAAAAGTTGGCAGTTTTGACAATGTTTGACTGCGGTGATGCAATCAGTAAATAATGAAGGCCAAAAGTAACCTGCACGGGTGATCTTTTGGGCTGTAGCCATGCCGGAGAAGTGGCCTCCGCAGGCACCGCTATGGCAATCATTAAGGACTTGTTCTGCCTCGCTATGAGATAGGCAGCGTCGTAATATGGTATCGACGCCGCGTTGATAAAGTACATCGCCTAACAAGAGGTATCGAGGGGCGTGGTGTCATATATGACGGCATCCATCACGATCGATGTGGGGTCGAAATTTTTGTGTGCGGAGGTAGATTAAGATGTCTCCGTACCATGGGTCGTCAGACGAAATGATGAAAATGTGGTCGTCAGTGAGATCCGTTTGGATAGCGAGTGATGACGAAGAAGATGGGAGATCTGTGATGAGTTGAGCTAGTGCTAGGGCCTTGGTGCTCTTTGGGGTCTTGAAAGTAAGGTCGTACTCTTGCAGGATAATCACCCATTTAGCTACACGGCTTTGAAGAAGCCGACGCGTCAAGAGGTAAATCATAGGATTGGAATTAGCTACGACTATGGTGTGGCTTAAGAGAATATAATGTCGCAGCTTTTGTACTAAAAAAACGATGGCGAGGGCCATCTTTTCTTCATGTGGGTATCGGAGGGGTGGGCTGGACAAGGTCTGGCTCACATAGTAGATGACATGCTCTTGGCGAGCAGTATCTTCTTGTACAAGGACTCCAGATACAGCATGTTCGGATGCTGAAACATAGAGGATGAAATCTTTGGTGAAATCTGGAGGAGAAATCAATGGGGCGTTTGTGAGTGCTTTCTTTAAGTCGGTGAAAGCTGTCTCTGCTTGTTGGTTCCATATGAAACGGGTATGCAGATGTAATAGTCGTAGGAAACCGTGGACCATTGTGGCATAGTCAGGGACAAAGCGGCGGAGGAAGTTGGACCTCCCTTGTAGGCTTTGCAGTTGTCTTAATGTGTGGGGTGATGGTAACTCTAGAATGGCTTGGACTTTTAAGGGTCTACAGTGATGCCTTTTTCTGAGATAACAAACCCCAGTAGGCGACCTGATGTAACGCAAAAGACACACTTGAGAGGGTTCAAGCAGATGTTATATTTTTGACAACGCATGAAAACTTGTCGAAGGTCGTCTAAATGGTCAGATCGCTTTTTGGATCGAGCTGTGAGGTCGTCCAGGTAAAATTTTATGATCTTGTGGAGATCGTGGAAGCAATAAGTCATGGCGCGTTGGAAGGTGGCTCCAGCATTCTTGAGGCCAAAAGGCATGACGCGATAGGCGAAGGTGCCCCATGGGGTGGTGAAAGTTGTCTTATATTGATCTTCTTTACGGATTTTTATTTGGTTGTATCCGGAGAAACCGTCCATAAAATAAAGGACCTCATGTCCCGCACACTCATCGATGAGTTGGTCAATGAAGGGTGTGGGGAAGTTGTCTTTGGGACAAGCGAGATTGAGGTCTCGGAAATCAGTACAAACGCGTATAGTGCCCACTTTTTTGTTTACTGGTACTGGGTTTGAAACCCAGGTGGTGTAGGCAATAGGATATATGAATCCTTCTTTTTGGAGTTTTTCAATCTCAGCTTTAACAGCTGGGAGCTTGGACGGGTGAATGGGCCGTTGTTTTTGTCGGACAGGAGCCACATTGGGCCAAGTGTCGATGTGATGTTCCACAATTTTGGGATCGAGGCCAGGCATCTCGGTGTAAGACCAGGCGAAGACATCATGAAACTCTTGGAAGAGTTTCTTATATGCGTGAGTTTCCGCTTGAGTGCAAGATGCACCTAGCGAGATGAGCTCAGGTTTTCCAGGTGTGGTGGAAATGTCGATTTGGATAATAGGGGAAATGTTTGACATGTTCCCTTCCTCAAAGGCATCAAGGGCAGGAATAGGATCCTTAAACCAGTCGACTTTGGTGGGGAGGAAATCTTTGGACTCGACCGCAAACTGGGTAGCTGTGGTGGAGGAGGACTCTTCTGGGAGGAAGTATGAACGATGGTGCATGTCTTCCCAGGGGTAATCAGGGGCAGTAAGAGCCTCTAAAATTTGTTCATCAATATGGAAGTAATCAGACCATAAATCGATGGGTTCTGGTTTGTATGTTGTCGAAACCATATAGAAGGTGTTAATCTCTCCGGATGGGGATGCTACGGGAGGGTATATCTCCTCAATTGTGGGGGGTGCCGTCTCAAGGTCCAAATTATTCATCTCGTAGAGAGCTGCTCTGTAATCTGGGACATCAGGATAGTGATGTGAGTAATGGTCGTAAATACCGCATATCGCACAAGGGTGGTTGGTACGCAGTGATTTATCACGAGGCTTGGGGTTTGGGTCGAGTTTGATAACCGGGATGTTGGGGTTGTCGTCAAGCATTTGCATATGATCCTGTAATGTGGGTAATTGTGGACATTGATGAGTTGGATGGCCTAACTCGTCACACAACGAGCATTTAGGAGGAGCACGAAACACAGGGGGAGGTTTAACTGCTTTGAGAGGAGGTACCGCAGTGTATGGTTGTGGGCCTCTGCCCCCAGTGGGCTTGATAAGAGGAGGGGGATTCGTAGAAGATGAAGGGGTAGTGACACCGGGAGGTGGTTGAGTAGTAGTGACAATGGGTTGCACCGGTTGTAGAATGACATTTGGTGTCGGCGGGGGAACGGGAGGCGAAAGATACCACACGGGTAATCCCAAAGTTAACCCGGGGAGACTAAGGGTAGCCATAACCAGAGCGCTTACGACGCCCGAGGGAGGTAATAGAAAGGGGATTGTGTGGATGGGTGTAACACCAATGTGACTAGGGACCAATGGTGGTTTAGGTAACAAGGGCGGTTGATTGTTGGGTGTTTGTGTATTGTGGGACAGGGTACATAGGTCAGATACTTTGGGCGCTGGTGACGGGGGTGGAATGGATTGGAATGTAGAAGTCATTGGCGTGTTGGAGTAAAGTACGGGTCCCATGGAGGAAACAAACAAGGTAGTTGCACCACAAACAGGTTGTTCAACCATGGGGAGAACATTTTCGGGTGCAGCGGGGGCCTTGGGATCGTAATAGGTGAGTTGGTCAACCTTGACCACGCGTCCGTCATGGGGGAACATCATGGTACGAAAAACGGATGAGGCAACCGCCCGCATGGCATACATGTAGCTGCGGCCAAGTAAGATGTTATAATCAAGTTGGGCATTGATGACCTCTATATCAATGAGCACGATTTTACCAGCCAGCTGGATGGGGACATTAGCTAAGAGACCTTGGGGTTGAGCCGAACGGCCGTCGTAGGCTCGCAATGCAGTGGTGGACTGCTGGAGAGTAGGGGATCCCAACTTCTGCCAAACGAATGTGGACATAACGCATGTAGAGGCACCTTCATCGATAATGCACCGATGGATGACAAGATTCCGAACGGAAACAGAAACTTGGAATGCTAAAGTGGAAGGCAGGCCTGGTTTAGACTGGTCTGAATCTAATGCCATCAGTTGTGAATCATTGGGGTCAATAGCACCAATGGCAGAGAGCAAAGTCTTGCGCTGTGAAGGACAATTTTTTAAGACTTCTAAAGCAGACATGGCTGCGGGAGACTGGGCTAAGTCATCTACAATGCTGTAATTCGACGCAGCGCGAGCATTGGGGTTATTGTTGATGCGATGAAGTGGGAAGCGAGGTGCTTTAGAGGTGCCATCGAGTGGAACCGGGGGTATACGTAACGTCTGATCAGTGGGATGAGCATTAGTGTTTTTGTTGGTGGGAGGGGCTTCAGGGGTGGAGCCATATTGGTTCCGACGGGTTTGGAGGTTGACATCAGTGGATGACATCATTAACAAGTGGTGGGTACCTGAATCGAACATGGGTTGATCAGGAGCGGCATAAGTGATCTGTTGTTGTGGTGGCGCGTTGCCTTGAGGGGGAGCCAATGGCTGAGTGTTTACTACGCCTTGGGTTGGTAGGGGGTTTTGCAGCACTAAAGGTTGCTGCTGAGGGGGTGGGGGGTTGGGTGGTGCCTGAGGAGCCGCGTGCCCTTGGCGATGGGCATCATCAGTCCAGAGTTGTCGAGCTCGCTCCAAATGTGGGCAAGCATGTGTGTAGTGGCCATAGACCCCGCATATAGAACATGGGTGGTTTGTTCTTAGGTTATTGTTTTTGGGTTGCTTGGGATGACGATCCGAATTCTGGTTGGGAGGAGCAACATTGTTGTTATTTTGAGGATTGGGAGGTGGTGGGGCTTGATTATGTTGTTGGTTGTTGTCGTGGTTACGTCCTCTTCCACGGTTTTGTTGTCCACCCTGGTTGCGTTGGTTGTTTTGATGTTGGGGCTAATTGTGTTGTGTATACACTTGCCCGTGAGCAGCGGGAGGATTTTGGTTTGCCGCAGGTGCGGAACAGGTTGCGGTGGATAATAAGCTGGTGGGGCTGGAGGTGGTCCAGTTACCTGCTGGGGTTGTTGGTAACCCTGAGCTATTGGAGGTGTTGGGTTAGCTGTTGTAGCTTGCTGTGGGTAATACATTGGTTGTGGCGGGAACTGAATTGGGTTATGAGTAGCCGGTTGGCTATAGTATGTGGGTGGTACATATGTCGATGGCGCTTTCCCATAGCAATGTTGTGGACAAGAGGGTCCATGAGTGTGATGAGTCTGATTTGTTGGAGCATACGAAGATGTCGCGCCAAAATTAGATGTAGCCCTAGAGAGGTCTGGGGCATTTATGGTGCTCACCATACTAAAATGTTTAATGTGTGGTGTGACCTGGCCAATAATACCATCAGCGGCATGTGATGCCCCCCGCGCGTCACCGCGTGAAGAATCACCTTGTGGGGCGTCAGGTATGATGGTGTAGAGATAGCCTGATTGGGCATAGATTAGGTCGAATTGCTGAGCTTTTAGGATAGCTTCTTCCTTTGACTGGGGTTGTTCAGAAGCGACATCTTTTGCTATGAGGGGTAGGAGTGATTTAAGAAACTAGTCCAAAAATATACAGTCATCCAGTTTAATCTTACAGAGGCTACGACGCTTGCGCCACTCATGGATGTGGTCCGTGATGTGGGTAGCTGTGTTTTGTCTGCAAGACAACAGTATTTCAACTCCTGCATCGTAACGTACAGGTAGCTGAAAAAACTGAAGGAAAGTGGAGGCGAGAGACATGAAAGTATGGTGGGTCCCATGTGGTTGTTCGATGTACCACTTGGCTGCAGAACCAATGAACGTTCGTTGCAATAGTCTTAGACGAATGGAGTCATCCACTATGGAGTTAGATGAACACCATAGGTGAAAAGACATTATGTGGTTTCGAGGGTCTTCCCCAGGTTTTCCTTCAAACTTGGGTATGTCCGAGGGGAGCTTTGTAGGCATGGGTGGCCATGTAGGGTTGTGCCTGATAGAATCGTTGGTTAGCTTGGCTAAGTCTGGTAAGTTCAGACTAGCCATGTAAGGTAAACTAGCAGATGGGTGTGGCGTAGTGACTGTGACATAACTATTCATGGTGGCATTATGTAGTGGCCCAGTAGCCCCTAAGGGTATGCTAGGTATTGAAGGTATGTGTCCTCCAACTGCTGTGGTTTGTTATGGACCAGCGTTTCCAAGTGCAACATGGGTTACACCTGGGTTAGGAATAGTGCCAGGAATTCCTGGGATCTGGGTTGTGGTAATGACAGGTGGTGTGATTTCTATGTTTGGCATACCCATAATAGGAGGTAGTCCTGTCTTGGGCATACCTAAAGGTGGAGTGTCCCCCAGATTAGGCATGCCTAGAGGAGTTGTTGTTACCATGGATGGCACGGTAGTAGAAGAGTTTGTGGATGTATCTCCGATAGTACTGGTAAAAAGTGGTTCGTACTGTGTTCCAACCATGAGGTTGGTTGGTAATAATTCAGTAGGGTTTTTGGATTCAGCCTCAAAATCATATGTGAAGTGAGGCATGTCAAAATCGGATGACTGTATGTTTGGACGATGACGTGTTGAGTCAAGGGATAAGGCTCGACGTCGGTGACGTGGAGAGCCAAGCAGACTGAATTGAGGGGGTTCACCCTGAAGACGACGAGATCGTCTAAAATTCTCAATGGTGAGAAATAAAAAATTTTCAGTGTGAGGTGGTGATGTAAAAAACTCGAAACCCTAATGCAACAAAGAGTGCAAAAAAGGGGAGTGAAAATAAAGGCTCTCAGGCCAAAAATCAACCTCAAAAAGCACTTATTATAGCAGCTGTGCTATAATAAGTGGAGGAATGCAACAAAATTGGTCAGAATACCAACAGTCAAATAGTTTCTAGAAAAAAGAGGTGCTACTAGACCAAAGGTGGGTAATGTATCATGCAAACACCTAACTAGAAGTATTGTGAGTCAACAAACGATATCCTTTGCAAGGTGATGAAATCCAAGTCAGAAAATATAGAGTGTTGAATCAATGGCTAGATATCCCCCTACCGGGAGGGACACCGGGTAGACAGTCCTAAAGAATGGCAACTAGGATACCCCATTCATGACACATTCAGAAAAGGTGAATCTGTCGTTTGGTCCTTTTACCGCAGTACCTCCATACAGGGATACCCCGAGAACTGCGAGAGGTAGCCTTCGGTTACTGAATGGATTTCGTTATTCCACTCAGGCCTCCGAAACCACTTTGGCAACTTCAACCCTCCTAGGGGAGAGGCCCTCTGATAAACTGGTTGTGACCGTGCCAAAAAATACTAGGGGATTTTGGTTCCCTAATGGACAACAGCTATGTCTCAAATGTAATAACTGAGGGGTGTTATTGGAACACCTATCCCCTCAATTCTACCTAACTACAAAATTCTTTTAAGTGCCCCCCAAGTGGGGTTAAAAGTTGGTTGAGTTTAAGGTAAATTTTAAGTCTCAGTTTAAATTATGTGGCAGAGTGGGTGCAAGTGTGATATTTAAACTGAAATTGATTTGCCTTGCTTGGGCGATGTTACAAATGAAAGAAAAGACGCTTCCAAATTTGCAAAAAAAAAGTGTTTTTGAAATGTAAATGCTTGAAAAAACTATTCAAAAATAATGGATCTTTGAAATAATTCGAAGGAAAGCAAATAACATGAATACTTCAAGAAATAAATGGATCTCTTAAAAATTGCTTGGGCAAAGTATCGAGCAAATAAACAGTAAAACCTTGATCTAGATAAAATGCAGGAAAATCTCTCTTTCAATTTCTGAAAATTTTGTAAAAAGACTTTTAATGAAGCATTCTAAATAGTAAAAGATTTCTTATGGCTGTAAAAATGCAGGAAATTTAATACTGTAAAATGTGCTAAATGGGCAGAAAATACAGCAAAAAATATTTTTCAAAAAATTGGTCGAATTGAAAAAACTTGCATCACGGGTTTCAGAAAAACAGCCGCGATGGGCAGCGCGGATTCCTGTCACACAGTCGCGATGGGCAGCGCGGGTTTCAGCCGCGAAGCCGTGATGTGCAGCGCGGGATTTCGTCACACAGTCGCGATGTGTAGCGCGGCAAATGGACGTGAAGCCGCGATGTGCAGCGCGTAAATTGGCCGCGAAGCCGCGGCGAGCCGCACGGAAAAAATCCGCAAGGTCGCGATGAGCCACGCGACTGTCAGGCAAAAAACCGTGAAGCGAAAGCTCGAAAATGGACGCCGAAAAATGAACCCGAAAATGTAAATTTCGGGCTGTTAATGGCAATAGCAGGGGCCAAGATCTATAACAGCAATGGATTTGCTGTCTAGGATGGCAGATCTATGAATTAAACTAATTAAAACTAACAAAAACTAAGATCTAAAGCAAAAAATTGAGATCTAAGAATTCGAACCCAATGGAGTCGCCAAAAACCGTTGGCTTGGTTTTGCAACCAAGCTTAGTGCAATGGGCACCTATCAACAAGTGATAGCAGTTTCAATAGAAATAAATAACAAACTACTTTAAACTATATTAATCATGGATCTATGTAAAATAGATAAGCAAATAATGGAAATATTATTGAAAGCAAAACAATTGACAATATGTAAAAAATGATTTTTGTATTAAGAATAGGGGCAAGCAAGTGCTTGCAATGGTAATACCTCCAAGTGGTGAAGATTGTTGAGCAACTTCCAAGGTGAGTAGCTCCAAGCTCCAAAGGTCTATTCTCCAAGATAGCTACAATGGTCAAATGCTCATGAGAGATTTTGACAGCATGAGGATAGGATGATGGATGGATGGAAAGTGAGGAGCCCCTACCACCTTTTTATAGTTTTTGGTGGTGGGGAATACCATTATGGTTTTGAGGAAACCAATGGTATTGACCAACATGGTTTAGGTACCTTTTTCCTCCTTTTTCTTTTTTTGAATATTTTGAATATTTTTATTCCCTTTTTAATATTTTTGGGAATTCTGGATCCTTTTTGAGGGTTTTTTATGCTTTTTGAGGAAAAATATTCATTTTGAGTGGAAAAAGGGGTGTATTAAGGTCTTTTGGTGACCTTTTGGTGGCTTAAGAGGCTCAAATGGTGAAAAAGTGGACAAATGGGTCATGTGAATAAGGAAATGAGCTAGTGAGCACTTTTTGGGTGTTAACAAGTGCTGATTAAGTAGATGATGTAGGTAGATATGTGTAGCTTGAATTCAGGAAGAAGACGTGATCTAACTGTGTTTGTTGAAAAACCTTTGATTGATTAAGTGTCGTAACTCAGTAATGTATGAATTGACGTAACTTAATAAGATTTCAGTTAGGTAAAAGATTGTATCTTGCAAACTATGTTTAAACCAGTGTCAATAAACAATAAGTTTCATGATTATGATTGATGTGTGTGATTTATTATTGTTAGTGTACTTACGCGGGGTATGTAAGCAGTAGCTACGCTTACATAACTCGCCTGCATATTTATAAATTGCATGAAATAAAATTGAACTATAATGTTTAGGCATTAATTACAATATTACTACTTTTTTTTGTACCTAGGGGAATCAACAACTGGAGATTGGGCTAGTACTCGCGTGACACGGGGTCCAGGGATCCAATCCCGCTACCACTATACCCCCAGGTGCCCCACACACCCCGCAAGCATGGGACACGAGTAAAGCTAGGTGTGATTTGAACTCGTGACCTCCATTTACAACTGTGACTTCATAACAAGTGAACCGCCAATGAGCCACACCCGTGTGGGCTACAATATTACTACTTATCTAACTAGGAGATTAAGTTAATACGCCGAGTTAGTAAATTTTGGTTTAATAACTCAATAGGATAATAGAGTAAATTAGGTGGTAATGAAAGACGATTTAGTAATAATGTTAATAACATTGATTAATGTTAGTCATCGTTGATTAATGATTAATAATATCGATTAATGTTAGTCATTGTTGATTAATGTTAATAATATTTATTAATGTTAATTATTGTCGATTAATGTTAATAATATTGATTAATGGAATTATCGTTGATTAATGTTAATACTACTGAATAATAATGTTAATTATTGTCGATTAAGGTTAGTGATATTGATTAATGTTATTATTATCAATTAATGATTAATAGTGTTGATCAATAAATGAGCTATGGTTAACCTAAGTAGTAACTAATGTAATTGATTAGTAATGCTTGATTGATTGCTAATAAATTTAAGTAGTCAAGACTAAGGGTTAAAATGTTAAATAATTATTGTAATGTTAATTAAAGTAGTATTAATTTGATAAGTTAATATTAATTGCAAGGTTAGTTAATTAATTTTAAAATGTATAGATAAGAATTAATTTATATCTATTAAATTTTATTATGATCATGCCAAGTTAATTAGAACATAGGATAATTATGAATATAATAATAAATTGATAAACAAGTGTCGGCTATACATTTTGGAATTGTTCATAAAAATGGTAAATTAAGTATAAATTAATTATGAATTAATTATAAATTAATTAAAGAGCATTTAATTATGAGGTCACCGAGGTTGACTAGTAATTAATAAGGTGAAATGTGTAAGTTTAAAACACTTACACATTGGTGAGAAAACCTACCCAAAACTTAAAATATCATAAATAACTTTTATTATTGATTAAATAAATATTATATTTTGAAATAAGGAAAGAATATTAAAATAATGGAATTTAATGTTTGAGTCAAGGGTTAAGGGCTCGAGGACTGACTTGGAGGCTAAAATATTTATGTTAGAGATAGGGTATTAATGGCATAGGGAAAGAGTCGGCAAGCAAAAAGGGGAATAAGGTCGAGAAGAGGGGAGGAAGAGGGATCTTTACCTTAGGATGTTTTCGGGAATTTTTGGGGAGCAGAGAGATAGAAAATTTCAGAGAGGAAGAAGAAGGGGGTTCTTGTTGGAGATTTTCTAAAGGGATATAACAGGTTGGCTTGTACTTGGTTTGGGATCGGGGGTCCAAAGGGGTACCTTTAGAGTTAGGTGGATGGCAAGACCTCGCTAGTTGGTAGGGTGACATACTTGTTTGGGTTGGTTGAGTTTCATAAGGGTTGGGAAAAATTTTGGTTGCAGGGCTACAACAGGACATACAACAAGTAGGGCAACAAAATGGAGCAGCAACAAAGGGGGATAGGTATTTCTCATTCAGGTATAAATGGCTTCTAAGTCTGTAAATCTCACTTATGCAAGTTATAACTTAAATGCAATTTTTCATTGGAAAATACCTTCTTATATATGATTCAGCACATGCATAATTAGTATATGTTAGAAATAGGAAAAGAGTAAACTTATTAAAACAGTCCTGTAAATACTTTTTTTTTACAGACAGTAGAACCAAACTGAAACCAGAAAAACAAAACATGAACTAGAATGTTGTAAACAATAAAAGTTAGATTTATATTGAGAGACTATAGGGTGAATCCATGAAGTTGGTTCACCATTTTTGGCAAGCGGAACCCAAAAAATTTGTTTTTCATACCCTCGATCGAGGGTTTTAAAATACCTCGATCGAGGGCTTGACAATACCTCGATCGAGGGTTTTTAAATACCTCGATCGAGGGTTGAAACAAGACCTCGATCTAGCTTTTTAAAAGCTCGATCTAGCTTTTGAAAAAAATAAAAAAAGGCCCGCAACCTTTTTTTAGGCCCTCGATCGAGCAATGTGCTCGATCGAGGGTTTTAAAATACCTCGATCGAGGTCTAGTTAAAACCCTCGATCGAGGTCTAATTAAACCCTCGATTGAGGTATTTTAAATACCTCGATCGAGCTATTTGCTCGATCGAGGGCCTAAAAAACAGGCCGAGAGCCATTTTCACTGCAGAATGAAAGTTTTGTCTGCCTTCCAGAGGGTTAAACCATGTCATTAAATGCACATTAATGGGAGGACTTGATACCATTGGATTCGTCAATGAATCCTCTATCTAGATACATCAAATTTATGAATTTTTATGTTCGTATGTGTTTTGTTTTTAAATTTCTACTAAAACTTGCCCTAAAAAACCCTGCCGACAACTTCGATTGAGCTCAAAGATAAATCCACAACATTCAAAATACACATCCAGAAAATTTGAAAAAATACACAAGCACTAGATAAACGCATCCTCTTCAAAAGGGTATTTTTATTTTTGCAAATTATGTGAACAATCAAAAGATTTGGTGCACGAACACACATGTGTGCAAAATGCGACTGAAATATTCATTGGTGAGTTTCGAAAAATAATAATAAATATAATTTTTTGAGAAAAAATAAAAGAAAAATAGGTAAGCACTAGTTCATTATGTCTAGATCATGTTCACATATTTCATTTTTTAAAATTATTACTTTAACATTAAATTATTGTGCACGAACACAAACTACTTGTTAATTGCTCTTCAAATTTTTAAGTACACACGTTTCATTAAATGAAAATTCGACACGATAAATGACATTGGTATATTTCAAAAAAATATCATTGGAAAGCCAACATAATTATCTACATTTCGTTTTTCAACCGCATGTCAAAATTCATGTGAAAAATATGAGTTTCGAGGGCTTCAATTTAATACATAGGTAAAATTTCTGTTTTTCACCGTCATATTTGGCCAAAAAGAGTTACCCATCTTCATGGAATTACCCTATAACAAACTGGGGACCTAGGTTAGGGTCCCTACAGTGTGACTCGCCTAGGGTTCACCTTAAACCCTTTACATTTTGAAGAATTGCATAATACTGGGATGTCATAAAGGAGATATAGTTCATGATGAAGTGTCATTGGTCCAATATGGTTACTGGATGATGGCATGTTATTTTTATCTGTCATTTGTCTATGGTATGTTGCTCTAGATAAGACCTTGCATATTTTTGGGATGGTGGAATATCATGTGCATTCAAACTTGATCCAAAATCAGGATCCTACAAAAGACAATGCACAATTATTTATTGAAATACATGTGAAAATATAACATAAATTCAAATATATAATCAAATATAAATAAATATGCACTTACCAGTGACAAAAATAGAGGACTTGAACTTTAAATGATATGGAATGAGTTATAATTTGAAGAATCAACTATTTCATTTATTGTTTTTTTTCCGTGCATTTAAGTGAAGAAAAAAATCAATACACATTGGTGTGCTATGTTAAAAACCACACCGATAAGAACATTCACAAGAATCTTTGCAAAGGACAAACCTCTATGTATGTAAAAATGTGAAAATGTAAATATACATGTTTAAAAGAGTAGTAAACGATTAAATATATTTAGCATGTTTAAATAATTGTTTTGTTTGTTTAGAGGGCAACATTTGTTTTTATTTGGAAATAGTTGGTATAATTGATAAATTAAAACAATAGTAATAAATAAATTTGTTAAAATAAATCAATATTAAATTCGGTTGAAAAAAAAAATCAATATTAAATATTTTAAATTATATATATATAATTTTTAAATAATATATTTAAAAAAACTTATAATTAAAAAATATTAATATATCAATAATAATATACATATAATATTAATATTATTAATAATAATGTATAACTTAAAAGGAAAAAAATATGAAATCTAAATTTCATAAAGAGATTTACCAGTGTACATGCCTATATTTAGGTCAAATACGGTTTAGACAAGACTTTTTTAAATTATACTAAACATATTTTTTATTTATTATACTCTCTTATAAGTAAATGACTTTTTATTTTTAATTTTATTTTTTATAATGAAATTTACATACTTATATTATGGTTTTAGTTTTGCATGTTAACAAACCCTCCAATATCCAACACATTTCTTCACTTTGACAACTCCTAGCCTATAGTATCCATTCTCTATAAATGCTTTGGTTTTTCCCACTCAAAAACTGAAAAGTGAATACAACTATGCAAGTTTTGTATGACATTCTCCTATAAATGCTTTAGTTTTGTAAAAAACCGTGTTCAGTGACACTCGAGGACTTTCTTTCGAACCCTTTACAAGAAGATATCAAACCCTACAAAATAAAATTGCAAAACCCTAGCACAGTGGCTTGGAATGCCATTTTCAAGCCTGAGGAATTTCTTCATCTTTCCCCGTGGTGTCAGACCCTTCGACGCCCTCGAACACATCCCTTTCATCCACGAGCTCCATATCATCGTCCTCGTCCACTTCGTCGTCTTCAGAATCTGAAGAAGACGAGGGAGTGTAGTCCTCTTCATCGTCGTCGGAGTCCTAGAGGGTGCAGGGCATGAGAGGGATGTCGAGCAGAGCCTCCATGTCTATGCCGCCCTTTTCCCCCTCCTCAGGGAAAACACTCGATCGCCGCACCAGAAATTCGAAACGCTCAGCGGCCTCAAAGTCCTGGCAGGAAGATTGGATGCTTTTCAGCCCGAGCCCACGAATTTGGGACTGAGCCAGATGATGCTAGTGCTGGGGGCAGGTGGGCTTTTACAGGCTTTATCACGCTACGCCGGTGTTTCTTCTTTGACTGGAACTTTAACGAGTTGTGATGCTGCTTACTCTTATGGTGCTATAGGCTCACAACCCTCTTCTTCTATTTATCTCCCGGAAATATAAAACTATACGGCCGCGAACTACTAATACACGGGGGTGTACAGGTTTTGTTCGCCTCAACCTGGCAAATATAATGAAATAATTAGTGAAGATTCCGACAAAGACCTGGACGACAAATAGGCCTTCTACCAAGGAGCCTCTCGCTAATGAATTCGATCGTATCCTTTATTCCCGGAAGACATAGAAGGTTCCAAGACACGGGAAAAAAAACAAACCATATTTTCCATTTGGCTTGAAAAAGATTACCTCCGGAATTGTTAGTATCCACCCACACATAGAAGAAAAGCCGACGAAACTCTCCATTGCAAGAGAAAAGACACAACAAACTCTCCAGATGCCACAGCCAGAGAAAAGGCAGAAGAAATCATTGAAAATCTGAAACGGAAGCACCCAACAATGGCAGCTAGCGGCAGCTACCAAGGAAGAAAAAATCGACATGACCACAACGGATCTAGGACCAGCAAATGCAGAGCAAAACCACAGGTAGAAAACTAACATCAACACCAAATAACCTACCCTATACAGCATAAAACACGACCCACCAACAATAAATTCTGGCCACCTGCCATTTAACACGCTGAACACTCAACATGCAGTTACGGAGACCACCATCACGAGCAAGCAATAAAATAGGCAAAGCCTTGGATGACGAGCATCTATGAAATCACCCGAATGCAGCTGAAATCCAACCCCTCCAAATAAATGTAGCAGTACAATACTGAAATCTTTGAATCCCGACAGATATGTAGGACATGCCACAGATGCCACCTCCACTCCATGGTACAACACCCACCCAGGCCCGGTCATGACAACTTGGTAGAACACCGAATGCAGCCGAAATCCAACCCCTCCAAATAAATGTAGCAGTACAATACTGAAACCTCTGAATCCCGACAGATATGTAGGACCCCACAGATGCCACTCGCCCAAGCCCGATTGGTAGAACACCCACCCAAGCCCGATTGTTTGATTGACATTGCATTAATTTTGCTGACGAAAGCCAGCCGCCGGGTCCTGGGGCATAGGACCGCAAGCAAACATTAGCGACACAGAACCAATGAACCATTAATAAAATAACAATTAAAAAAATTCTTTTAATACATGCAAACATCAAACATAGAAAACTTTGGGGAAAAAAAAATTTAGACGCAAGCCTCTGCCCCCTGACCGAAAACATAATGTCGAGGACATAATAAAAAACTTTTGGACATAACTATCAGTACCAGCGATTATTCAGAAGTACCATGGGCATAATACATTACCCATTACATGTTTGAGTTATGTAATGGAAATAAAAAGTTTCCATTATTATTTAAAAATTCAAAAATAATACATTACATGTTTAGTATTGAAACATCCCAACGAACATCAAGTCGCCAAACAATTTTTTTTTTTTGAGATTAATGGGCTTTTTTTTTTCTTCGGAAAAGCCATCTACTCAAATGAGATATATTGTGTTTTTAAAGGAAAAACATTCAATAACGAATTATCCTTAACTAAGCAAGGCTGCGGTTTTTTAGTGGCAATCCTATTTCTGTAAAATTAGTCACAGCAGATCTAATGAACAAGTAAATCAATCACAACAGATGAATATAGAAAATATGGTGTAAAACTGTGCAAAACATGCAGCAGTGCTCAATATCCCAGAAAGGGTGAATGAATTACAATAGAATACAATCTGACACAATGAGTGAGCAATTCGAATTGACTAAGTAGGCCATTCGAATCACTGAATGGAGTAGCTTGACTCCAACTAGGAGTCCTCATCATCAATCGTTGGTGCTCATCAATGCACAAGAACCAGTCATCCAGGTGTCAATCTGAGTCTAACTGAGTGTAACAAGTGTAACTGAAGTGTGTAGCACTGATTAAGGGAAGGAGGCTCAGTGGGGGGCGCATGGGAGGCTAACTGAAGTCAGAACAAGTCATCTAGTCAATCTGTAGGTCCAACGGAAGTGAAACAGTCAGTCGGGAGTGAAACTAGCCTCAAATCAGGGAGAATCAGAGCTAACTGAATGTAACTGAAGTGGAACTGCAGTGGTAGGTGAACAAGTGCGCCCTTCTCTGGTAGTAGGTGAGAAGTGGGCGCCTTTCAGCCTAGGAGGGCTAAAACTCTGTAGTAAGTGGCTCCCGGGTGCTAGAATAAGGTGGATAAGGTGTTGGAGGCATCAAACTGGTGACTGGGATGCATGCAAGTGCATGCAAACCCTAGATTTTGCATGCAAACCCTAATTGCATGCAAGATCCTGAAAAAGATGATGTGGATATCCGAACACCCCCCCTCAAGCTAGACTATGATGTGCAAAAAAAAAAAAACGTGGGGCCCTGGTAACTAAGACCAAAGGTCACCCCAATACAATAATAATCCAAACTAATAACAGAAAATAAACCGAGGAAATGGGGAAAACCTCATGGGAAAAATACCCCCCCTCAAAATGAACTGTAACACACCAAAAGATTTAACTGCTCCAAACTAAAATAGATATGTCTGGAGGTATCTTACTCTTGGGAGTAAATGGATTATGCTCCAAAAACATGTGCTTGAATTCTCCATCAGTGGATGCAAGCGAATGTGGAGACTTTAAGAACTTGCTCTTCATACCGAAAATGGTGAGAACAAATCTGAAAATATAAGGATGATCCTGGAACCTGTGATTCGAACCAAGTGAGGTAGGAATAGCTCCAATCGGATAAAATAGATCTTGAAACTTGAACTTCTTATCAATAGAAGTTAAATCAGCTCCAAAAATAGATGAATGGTTTCTTGAGATCTCCTTTGAACCAACAAGGGTGAGATCAAAACCAAAATCAGCAAAAAGTGCATGAGAATTGATCTCAAGCGAATGGTAGTGCTCTTCATCTTCATTAAAAATCTAAGAAACTTTGCAAATGATAGAACATAAGTCTATAGGAGGCATGCAATCAAGGAGGACGAATGATTCACCTCCAAAATCAGATTTTACCTCCAAAACATCAAGTAGATCATTATTCTGCATGCTGGCAAACTCATGTGAAAGAGAGGATTCAAGAACCTCTTCGGAATCTAGAGTATGAGCTTGTTTATCTTGCTCAGAATTCGAAATAGAAGACTTTGAGAGAATGAGTGTTGAATCTACAGTTTCTTCTTCATCTTGAACAATTGTTGAGGCCAACACATGATCGGAAAGAACACATAAGGAGATCTCACTGGGCTTGTTCTCCAAAAGGCTAGCATGATCCTCTTCTTGCTGCTTTCCAAATTCTCTGTCAAGTTGGACCCATAGATCACTTGGATTTTCAGCAGTCTTACTAAGGTAGCGCATACAAGGAGACATAGCAAGACATATTGCTCCAAAAGCTCTGTCACAATCATTGAGCCAATCATTCTCCTCTTCATCGGAATCAAAATCTCTTGTATTACCAATGCACATATCAAAAAGACATTGTCTCTTCAAGAATGAAATTATCTTTGGTTTCCATTCATCATAGTTGAATGGAGTAAGAATATTTTGTGAAGAAGAAGTCTCCATCTTTGCATTAGCGAATGCACATGGAGGAAGTAAGAAACCTGCAAATCACACACAAACAAACACTATGTTTTCAGCCTTGCATGCACATGAGCGAATGCACATGAGATTTTGCATGCCGCTGCTGAAATATATTGGTGAGCAAAGATTGCTCTCTCTTCATGTAGAACACCTGTAGAAAAGAAATCTTGTCCCTACCATGGCTCTGATACCATGTAAAATTAGTCACAGCAGATCTAATGAACAAGTAAATCAATCACAACAGATGAATATAGAAAATATGGTGTAAAACTGTGCAAAACATGCAGCAGTGCTCAATATCCCAGAAAGGGTGAATGAATTACAATAGAATACAATCTGACACAATGAGTGAGCAATTCGAATTGACTAAGTAGGCCATTCGAATCACTGAATGGAGTAGCTTGACTCCAACTAGGAGTCCTCATCATCAATCGTTGGTGCTCATCAATGCACAAGAACCAGTCATCCAGGTGTCAATCTGAGTCTAACTGAGTGTAACAAGTGTAACTGAAGTGTGTAGCACTGATTAAGGGAAGGAGGCTCAGTGGGGGGCGCATGGGAGGCTAACTGAAGTCAGAACAAGTCATCTAGTCAATCTGGAGGTCCAACGGAAGTGAAACAGTCAGTCGGGAGTGAAACTAGCCTCAAATCAGGGAGAATCAGAGCTAACTGAATGTAACTGAAGTGGAACTGCAGTGGTAGGTGAACAAGTGCGCCCTTCTCTGGCAGTAGGTGAGAAGTGGGCGCCTTTCAGCCTAGGAGGGCTAAAACTCTGTAGTAAGTGGCTCTCGGGTGCTAGAATAAGGTGGATAAGGTGTTGGAGGCATCAAACTGGTGACTGGGATGCATGCAAGTGCATGCAGGTGCATGCAAACCCTAGATTTTGCATGCAAACCCTAATTGCATGCAAGATCCTGAAAAAGATGATGTGGATATCCGAACAATTTCAACACATGCATATACCTTGCCAAGCATTTTGTAATGGGTAAATAAAGGAAAATCATTTCATTCATTGAAAATTTGTAAGACTCGGTGCTTAGCTTATCTTTATTGAGTATAATTTAAAGTTCAAAATAAACAATTATAAAAGAAAATAGCAAAAATAGCTAGTAAATACATAGATAAGTAGTAGATGATGAATGGATAACTAACTGACAACAAGTAACATATAACTTATTGTGGCCTAATATTGGTGAACGTGGCCTAATCTTGGTGTTCACCAACCACGTTTTAAGTGGTTGTGCTAGTTAGACATTAAACATCTATTTTTTGTTGTAAGGCCTTCCATAGACATCTCTTTGACATAAAACATCTGGAAAATAAAAGGTTGTGTGAAAGAATGACAACTGGAAAATGAAAGGTTGTGTGAAATAATATAATTAAATCACACACTTTTGTTTTAGTATTTTGTGAATCGCCTAGGATGAGCTACTCACATGTGGAGAATAGTACAACATGTTTCATGATTCACATCGTTGGTATTGGAGCTCTGAAGGTATTGAAGGTACATGTACAACATGTTTTAGTGTGTGGTGTGAATATGCCTAAATATGGATGGTCATTTTCTTAAAATATTCTTACAATAATATGGTTATTATCTGAAAATAACATTTGATCCAAGTAATTCCATCAATTCATTTTTTTTAAAATTTTGGTTATTGTAAAGAATTTGACATAAAAGTTGTACCATAGCATTAAACAAAGATAAGTAGGACTCTATGTATGACTACTTGTTTATTAAAAACATTGTACAAAGCCAAGAAATAAGTAAACCTTGAATTTTTTATTAAGAAATACTCTATAAAAATATCAATATTATTATATATTTACACTCTAAACCAAATTTATTTTTAATATACAAACTAAATAACTAAAATTAAATTAAAAAACATCATATAACAAAAATAATAATTAGATTTTCTTATTAAGATACATATTTAATATATATATATATATAAAATAATAAATTAAAATAAAAAACACTAAATACTCAAAAAGAAAAAAACAATAATTAGATTTTCTTATTGAGATACATATTTAATATATATATATAAAATAATAAAATAAAATAAAAAACACTAAATACTTAAAAAGAAAAAACAGTAAGTTGTTAAGAAAGGAAACAAAACATTACATAAAAATTAGAAACACGCTACTATAAAATTTCATTGGTTTCTATATAACATTTCATTGATTTTATTGGCTTTTTTTCTTTTTTCTTTCCATGCATAGGGATTCACTAGTTTTATTGATTGCTTTTTTATAGTTTTATTGATTTTCTTTCTATACATAAACGAGGTTGGTGAGAGCCATGGAGAATTAAAAGTGTTGCATTAATTAATCAATTTATTTATTCTAAATGTTAATATATGATATAGTTATATATAATAGGAGTCTTACTTTTTCGTTACGATAATTTTATTTTTGTAAAATCTAAATTTCTATGTGTTTAAATTGTATTTTTGAATCTATAAATAGATTCAACACTCTCAATTTAAACATTTAATTTTTTTGAAACTTGAAATCCATTAATTATTTTAGAAACTTGAAATATAAATTATACTAATTTATATAACATTGCTATATATAATAATAATAAGTAATATTGAAATTTAAAGTTAAACTTTTATTTTTTTAAGAATCTTAAAATCTATTAATTGTTTTAGAAACTTGAAATTTAAATTGTACTAATTTATTGTTTTAATGTTAAAAAACTAAATTGTTTTAAAAAAGGGCTATGTGCAAAAACATAAAATAAATTGATTGTATGAGATTGTTTTCTAAATATTTTTAACTAATGTAATAACTAAGTCTTAAATACAAAAAGCTTAATTACATAACTCAATTAAGGCACATTCCCTCAAATTGAATATTAATTGATGTTTTTATTGATATTTAAGTACATTTAATGTTTTGGTACACGTGAGTCTAAAAGTTACTAGAGAAACATAGAAATATCATTGTTCCTTAAGTTAATAATATAACAATAATGTAATTCAAAGATTTATTATCAACTTCAATTATTTGAAAATGGAAGAGTTCACTGTTAAACATTATAATATAAATGTAATTAATTATATAGAATTATATTAACTATTTATTTAATTAATAAAACATATATCATATAAATATAACAATAATATAGATTTATTTTAAAACTTCACAATTTGATATTATAAAATTAATTTAAAAGTAATAATTTGATTGAGAATAAAGTAATTGTACATGTATAAATCAAATTTTTAAAATTTAAATAACATTTTCCCTTTGCACCCATCCACGTTTCCATCCCACCCATGAATAAGACTCTAATGAAATTAGACATTAATTACATAAACCTTTTCATTACACATTTGAATTAACAAGATTACACTTTGCAAATATTGAATTTCAGAAATAAAATCAAAATGCTCTAAGAAAAACACTCGTCTATTTTTACAACGATAGTTATGGCACTTACTATAGACATGGTTCACATTGTCCATAGTTCATCCAAATTTAGAAGCCTGAGCACTCATAATAGTGGAGAGAATTATAATCCCAGCTGCGTAGGCGGAGGGTGGGCTCCAGTATGATGATTCAATTATAAGGATTAGGTGGACCAAGGAAAAATAACCCACGAAATATAGTTAAAGGACGCACTATTCAACCCCAGGATTATGCACCCAAAGTGAGTTTAGTTGAAGTAAAAGTTTAGTTCTCTTCCATGCGTGGGTTTGTTGGAAACCTAAGTGAGTCGGCATGGAGTTGGTGACCCTGTGCAATTCTAGTTAGTCAACGATTATATATATATATATATGAACTTTGATATATTATGATAAATTTATACACTGAAATTTCCATGCATCGAATTACCTTAAGGCGTGAGCAAGAAATTATGTGGTAGTGAAAGAGAGCGCTCTTTTTGCTGGCCCCTCTCGCTTTGTATCGAAGACTCCAAGCCAATTTCTATCCCCATCACGACCTGCGACCAAAAAGAATAGTTATAATAATTGTTGTAGAGATAAAACAAGCACAATCGCTCCAAAGTAGCTAGTCCCTGCTTTGGGACTATATTTTTTTGTTTTATTGACTTATTAAAATTAATAATTATTTTTCCAAAACATTGAAAAATAATTTTAGATAACAGAAAATATTTAAAAAGTCAACTTAGTTTGATAAAAATTAGTTGAATAAGAAATAACATGTTGCTAAGAATATGATATTGACATTTAAAATTATGAAAATGAAGTGGTGCATAATATTAAAAGCCCTATGTATGTGTAAGGGAGACACTTAACCATTTTAATAAGAAGTTAATATAACTTTATATACTTAATAGAGTATAATAAAAATACACTTCGTAAAAACATAAAAATCTAGCGCGTGAACTAGGAGTCCACTATGCTTCATAACAACTGACTCCAACTATGCTACACTGATCAACCCCGTGCTCGGTAATCTTCCCGGCTCCTGCAAAAATGCACTGAAATATCTACTTTCTCTATCACTGACAATGTACACAGGCATCCCATGGAATCTAAGCATCTCCTTGAAAAAAAACTCTACCATCTACGGTGCCTCATACTCCAATGTATTCACGACGAAGTGCGTGAATTTGGTTACCCAATCAATAACTGTATAGATGTCATCCATCATCTCACAAGCAAACCTACTCTTGGAATATTCCACCTGGAAGTGGAACTTCCGATAAGATGAAATCTCTATGAGTCAATGCTATATGACTTGGGTCTTCTCTTGAGGTACCCATACACCCTTCTCTCTCATCCTTATTTGATGGTAGCCCGAACACAAATCCATCTTAGATAGGTACATTGCATTCTAAAGCAAATCCATCATATGCTTTGATGTGTATGATATACCCTATGCCTTAACACAACCTCCTTCTATTTTGATGACACACTCCTTGGAGCACCATTGGACATGCCCCTTAGAAATTCCCTCTTTCCACCTACTACATTGAACCCCATCTCCATTTTTTGGTAGTTTATTAAAATTGTTCCTAATATAATGAGCCATTGTACACCCAAGACTGTGTGAGAACCATCTGTATGCATAGTAGAGTGCACCCACCAGCTACCTCCACACTGAATCCTCTAAAGTCCTCAGTAGGAATGTCTCTCCTAGTCACCAAGGCCTAATCTATAAAGTTGTGGCGTTTCCCACCATATATCAAGATCGTGACCCACTATCCTTGTATCTCCCCTAACCTAAAAAGTGTTGAATCCAGGAACACCTGATAGGGTAGCAATGGATCCTCTCAAAGTTTGTACCTATGGCTGCTCTCCATTCCCACTTCTCTTCTCACCATCCTGAACCTAATCTCCCCCTTCTTCCTCATCTCTATCTAAGTGCACCTCTATGTAATGAACCACAACTTTACCTGTGTACTTGTGTCTCAGTTCCCAAGGCTCCTTGCAACTGTAACATAACTTTTTCCTCCTCAGCTCATTCCAGGTCGCCTCATCCAATTTGTTCTTTCCAAAGTCCTCCTTCTGGATGGGCTTCTTGTCTTTACCTTTCCAACGGACGAAAGGTTTGGACTGCAAATTGTTCTTTGGGATTGTCTCATCCATTTCTTGGGATCTATTGATGGCATCTTGTAATGTCGTAGGATTGAAGGCCTTAGCCCAACCACGCAGTGGCTCGAATGACCCCTCAGTGAACAACATAATGAGTCAAGGCTTTGAAACATAAGTCACCATGACTGCAAGCCTCTAAAAATCTGAACTGTAGGCATCCACTGTACTTTTTTGTTTGAGTTGTGCCAACTCCTTGAAGTGTAAATTTGGATCTTTCCTATCAAACCTATCCATTATTTTTTGTGTGAAGTCCAGCTACGAAGTAATACTAGCATGTCCCAGAGTAATCATACCATAGTACCACCACTCATGAGCTGATACAAGAATATGTTATTTGCAACAACGGGGAAAGCAGTCAGCCAAAGTTCTCAAACACTATTAAGGACGTGCTATTAAAAATTGCTGGTAAGGAAAGGGATAGTTTTAGGCTTTATGCTGCAGATTCAACCGCTGCGATTTACAATTTAACAAAATACATCTACAGCTTAGAGCAGTGTTGGAGAGATCTGTCCCCAATAGACTACGGAGCGTGCCTGTACTTTTCCTTAGAACAAATATCTGCATGTTCAGATGGAGCTCTTGGATCACAATTCAGATCTGTGAACTGCTATTTTCCTTGCGAGGTTTATGCATTTTTCAACCCTTTGATTGCCTCGCCGTCGTTGCCTCAACAAGAAACGACGATGTCTCCATTGCAGTCGCTACCTCAACAAGAAAGCCCTCCAATATCCAGTATCGTCTTTCACATAGTTTATAACTTTTAGTGGTGGTTTTGTAAAGATTCGATATTAGTGTGAAATAAAACAGAGCCAATTATCTGACAATTCTTGTGGAAATTTGCAGAAGCAAAAAATTAATACGTGCTTCGGATAATCCTGGGCATAGTTGCTGCTACAGTCGGATTAATTGCAGCTATATACCTTTGCAAGAGGAAATTTTTCTCTCGTTCGAAAGTTGGGAACATATTTCTCACACGGGAGGTCTTGAAATTGTTAAATGATTTAGTGTGTGCCTATTAGCTTCCCACATATTTCGCTAGCGCGTGAAGTCGGATGTTTTTGGGGATTTTTTTTCCAGTTTTTCAAGAATATGTTTAGATATCAGCTGATAAAAAATTTCCTATAGAACAGGTCAGCCAACCTAGGGCCATGGTTTTGAAATGCACGACACATGTGTATTGTGTAGATGTAATTTTGTTAAAATTTCTTTAATAGAATTATGCTTTTTTCCAAAGAAAAAAAAAAATATATATATATATATATATATATATAAAAGTTTATATGATAATTAAATAAATTAACAAATTACTATAATAAGAATATTTAAATTAATTCCATGATCATAAATTATAAAATAAAATAAAATTACAAATTAAACTACCTAAATGTTATATTTACTCCATAATGGCAATTCACAAGCCAAAGAGGTATTCCCTTATCATGGTATGCATCTTTTAATCCATGCCAAAATGTTCACTCCATGATCGAGGCAAATTTTCACCAATTACAAGCTTTTGACCTTTTCAAAAATATTTTTAAAGGCCTTTTGAGCATGAAATAGGTTTTTATTTTACTCAAGAAAAAAACCGCAATTCTATTGCTTTCTTAAAGTTCTCAGAAATTTACAATACAAACTGTTCAAACCCTGTAGGGTTTATTTCTGCATTTCCTCTAAATCTTCAACTTGTAGACCCGTCTCCTTGTTGTAGACAACACCTCCATTTAATCTGCATGCACATCCTGCCCCTATTTCGTTCTGCGCATTAATAATCTATAGTTTCATTCTTGTAGACATTATGAATCTACATTCCACTAACCTTCAAAAAAGGATAACATAACTGTAGACTATGCCTCCTGTAGACACCACCTCCGTTTTATCCACAAAAATAGCTTGACTTTGTTCTGCATTAAACTTCAAGTATCAATTTTTTTTACTTTAAACTATCTTGCCTTTGTTCTGCATTAAACTTCAACTATCAAGTGACAAGTTATACTTTTAAAACTTTTACAAAGTGTTCAACCATACACGAAGTTTGGGCCCTTTTAACCTTTCACAAGTAATTTTCCAAATATAAAATGGCACTCCACTTCAATTAGTATATTTGAACAATAAGTTTCCAAGATCTCTGGTTAACCTTCACTTGTAACTTTTGATTGGAGCCACAATAAATATTGTGCTACTCTCAAATGTGGGATAACTAAAAAATATACCTTTCTTTGTGGTGCCCTCTCTCTCTCCAGCTGGGTTGTTCTTCACACATATGTGCGTCAACAAGGTATGAGATAAAGTCTAGGGATTTTGTGCGTCAACAAGGTATGAGATAAAGTCTAGGGATTTTGTGGAGTAAGTTCTTTTCATGGTCATATTAATATATTCTACCAATGAAAAAGTTGACAAATACTCGCACTTTATAGTCACTTACAAGGAACAACCAAATGGGTAAAGCAACGTTGCTAAATATAACTATCATACTTTTAAACTATGATATATTTGTTTTTTCGTTTCCTAGAATTTTCAAAGTCGTTTTCATACCAATACCGATTTCAGAAGCCATGCCCATTTCTCTATTGCAAGTGACATTGGAAACAACAAAAATAATACAAATGAAACATCAAGCAAAAACAAAGACAAATCTAAGCTACATAAGCTAGCATGTGAGTACATTCATATTAAAGTGACACTGGATTCGTTTGAGTCCAATAAGAGGCAACCGCAATGCATTTTGAGCAATTCAATCAAGATTGGAATGAAAAAATAACGGATACTAGTTCCTATAGTGTTTTTTTTAACACATTTATATTTCATTAATGGACAAAAGAGAGTTATTCTTACAATCCACATCCTTGGGCCAAATTTTGAGTATGCAAATTGCCCCTCCCTACATAAGAAGGAGAGCCAACATATCCACTTTGGCTCCAATTATTAGGCAAAATAATGATGTTTATTTGTAATAGTGAGGTCCTATGAAGACATTAGTGTTGAATTCTTTGGCTCCAATTATTAGACAAAATAATGATGTTTATTTGTAATAGTGAGGTCCTATGAAGACATTAGTGTTGAATTCTTCGGCTCCAATTATTAGGCAAAATAATGATGTTTATTTGTAATAGTGAGGTCCTATGAAGACATTAGTGTTAAATTATAGAGTCAGTGAACTAGTGAAGTGTAATGTTAGGACAATGTTAATGGTATGGTAGAACAAGTTTGTAATAATGTGATTGTGGTGTAATTAAGACATGAGTCATTCTCAAAAAACAGAACAAGGCTTCTCCAGCATCTCTGAATTTCTTCTTTTCTTTAATGACAACAATTTAAAAAGTTGCAAATCAGATAAGTTTGAACTTTGCAACTTGGGGTGGGCTGTGAAAAGGAAGAATATGTGTAAGAGACAATTCAACTACCCAAGTCACCCATTTAATAATCTGTCTCTGTTTCCACTTTGCAAACTGATCTAGATTTTCAACATCCTAATTTACAAATATTATAGAAGGGCAAGGCGACGGGCGTCATTTTATCATAAATTCCACCAATTGTCAGTTGCAACATAAAATTAGGCCATCCCTTTCATGCAACCTCTCATGCCACGAATATAACCCTTACAACTTCCCTAGAAGCAAAGAGAGAGATCAAGTGAGTCGCCTAGGTCCATATCCAAATATGAGCAACCTTAAGTTTTTAGTAGCGGTGGCAGATCTAGAAGTCAAAATGCTTTCCTTCAAAGATACAATTTTCAAGGAATCATTGGTTAGCTATTTGGGGCTTGCACCTCACAAATCCCTTCATGGCTATTTTTCCCAATGTTCCATAAGAGTTTTCAACCCTCCACTTGTCAATTGAAGCGGGGTCAAATCAGCAAGGTAATCCCTTTTTTGCAACCTCACACGATGTAAATACACTCCATGACAATTACTTCCCTAGCAGCAAAGAGCAAGTTCGAGTCGTAACAAAAACTTTGCAACAATTAAATTTTGACTCAACAAATGATGAGCCATTGGGTCCAAGCGTTTGAATCTAGCTCTAATACCACATGTAGCGACCCCCAACTTCATTTAATCATAAACATAAAGAACAAACTACATGCTTTTCTTACAACAATAGAAAATATTTAATTGAAATCAAATTTACAAAACTTATTTATAACTTCTACAATTTATATACATGCAAGAACCTCCTTCGTATCAACAAAATAATTTATGAATATTTTGCTAAGCATTAATCAATAATATTCTAAAAAGGACTTTGTTGCAATTAAAT
The DNA here is from genome assembly GCA_027924585.1 of Larix kaempferi. Classification (NCBI taxonomy): domain Eukaryota; kingdom Viridiplantae; phylum Streptophyta; class Pinopsida; order Pinales; family Pinaceae; genus Larix; species Larix kaempferi. Next base: position 12,264,301 of record BSBM01000350.1, on the reverse strand, counting down.
ACTAACATGGAACTTGCGATGTCGTATCCCTCGTCTTGTGTCGCACGTCTCTTTGTAGCTCCAACTAGAATGCCAATCGATGTGTCCATCGGTTGACCACCCTGCTTGCTCCCAATGGGTACTCTTCTTCCCTAGGGACCCTTGACTTGCAACAGGGTTGTATGGAAGAAGCACACTATCAACACGATCGGAAGTGAAGCATTACACTTTTAGACCTCCCAACCTTAACCACTTCCAAGGACCAAACTCTCCAACAATCAATATACAATCCTCTCCCATCGCGTAGGAGGAAAAATATAAAATATCCAAGATCCAAAAGATGATCCTCACTCATCTTGCCATTATTTTATAGAGTTTCTTAGGTTTCTATTGCATATTCATGTGTGTGTGCACTTGAGTCTTATTTTCCTACGTGTGTGTGCACTTGAGTCTTATTTTCCTACGTGTGTGTGCACTTGAGTCTTAATATTCCTTTAATTGATTTTCTTATTTTATTTTCCTTCACTAAAGGGTGTGTTTTAGTTTATCCTCTCTTTAACTAATTGCCTGCCTTTGTTATGCACATGTTCTTATTTTAAATTAAATTATATTTATTTTTGGCATGCACATAATTAATTTATTATTTATGCTTAGCATTTTCATTGTTTTTATTAGTTATTTATTATTTTCTAAATTATTTTTCTCATTTATATTTTATAAGTTCTATATTTGAATTTAATTTTACCAAGGTTCTATCAAGGGTGCCATGGTTGTACACATGTCCTTCAAATAGAATTCACCAATGTTCTATCAAGGGTGTCATAGATTCCCTTCAAATTGAATTCACCAAGGTTCTATCAAAGGTTCCATGGTCGTGCACATGCCCTTCAAATAGAATTCACCAAGGTTTTATCAAGGGTGCCATGGTCATACACACGCCCTTCAAATAGAATTCACCAAGGTTCTATTTAGTATGCCATAGATGCCCTTCAAGTAGAATTCACTGAGGTTCTATCAAGGGTGCCATGGTCATACACATGCCCTTCAAACAAACATTTTTTCTAAAGTGGGATGTGATACGATGATTGAGACCATGTTAACTCAATCCATCATATATTGTTGAGAGACTAATGGTCACTGAGGAATAATTTCAACACCTTATTGCACACCCCTCAATCAAAACCTTGTGAGTCACCGAATATGTGGCCTACCCTCATGGCAACATGCATTTTGTGGCCAAAAGTCTCACTCATTTTTCAACCCGTCGCATGGAAACTTGTGCTATTTATGGCATGCATTCCCCCATACAACCCCGTAACCCATGTGTGGAATGATTGGAAATCACAATCTTGTGCCTACACACAAGAAATCCACATGCATCAAATAGCTCTTGAAAAATAATCAAAATCTTATTTTACATCATTGTATCACCTAATATCATATCCAACTCAATTCGGAGTTCATGTGACATTGACACCATTCTGGGTTCATTGTGCACCTTTGTATCACCTGATATCATATCCAGACTCAATCTAGAGTTTATGTAACATACCATAACATAATCAAAATGTCTAAGCACATAACATAATTAAAATGTCTAAGAAAATGGGGCATTACATAGCCTGATATAATCACTGGCCTATATTGTTTGAATCTCCAAAGGGGGAATACATCACTCCAAGCTAGCTTCTCTTTAGAGGGTATTAATGTGAAATGCAATCCTAACATAGGGTGCCATTATAATGAGATAAAGACAACTGCTGAAAGTTCAAAACTTCTTGATAACTAAACAAAGTAACCCAAAATTTCCACAAAGAGCGGAGTGATTGAAGAGACGTTCAGCATAAACAATCTTAATTTAGGCACATTAACTTCAACTTTTCTAAAGGTTAAATTGATCCCCAAATTTATCCGAAACGGTGGCTTTTATATGGTTCACTGGAATAAACATGTTATACAACTTGACGAGAACTATTTACTCAAAATGAGAACTCTAGCCATAAAAAACCATATTTTTGCATAAAAAACATTAAAAAACAACCCTGAATCAAAAAGTGGTGCTACCGGTAGCACCACTTTTTGATTTGGGGTAAAAAATATAGAAATGAACCAAAACATTTGTTATTGTTGTTTGCAAAAACCTTAAAATCAAGCTCTAAATTGAAAACGCTTGGTACCGGTAGCTCACTTTTTCAAAAAATGGCATTTTTATATGATTTTATCAAAATTGAAAATTGTGCTTATTTAATCTGTTAGTAACACTATATAAAAAATGCATTGAGTTAAACACAAATTATTCAATAAATAATTTGACCACTCTTTTCATATAAAATACAAAAATTTAAGTAATTCATCCAAAAACATATAATAAACCATAAGACGTAGAAGTAATTCATATGAAAATTCAAGCACTCCTTTAGAGTTGCCATACAAACAATGGCATATTAATAAAGTTGACAAAATGTTTCATGTGCTAATATTCAAATCAACACATGGATTCTGACACACCATCAGAATCTACATTTTCTTTAGATGAATGACTGGATGAAGATGTAGATGACCCGTATTCTTCTCTAGTATCAACGAGTGCACCATCTGAATCTTCATGTACGCCCAACATTTCATATGCCATATTCCTTCTAGATCTACGCCTTGGTTTAGCAGACTCCCATATTGCAACTATTTCTAGTGCCAACAATCTTTTGATAATCTCTATACTCTTGGAGCAAAAAGTTCCTTTCCTTGTCAACTGGAAGTCATAAACTAGTATGTCAACATCCTCTAATTTCAAAATGTCTATTCGATGATGATTTACATTTTGACCCTTTCTTTTTCTCTTTTTGCAAACCCTTTTCTCGATCACCATCTTCGGTTTCCACACCATGAAATGGGTGTGTGTTTGTTGCATACCAATGTGCTTCAATAGATATAACTTCTTCATTTTGTTTATTGGCCTTCATAACTTTTGCAATCTAGAATGGATAACCACGTGGATCTTCTATGGCCAAAACTACAATCATGCAACCCTCCTCAATATCTTGTACTAAGCCTCTGTAAAGGTCTTCCATCACCTCACGTCGTGCAGTTGATATTCTAGACCCAATGTACATTTCCCTTTCTTATGGTTCAGAAGGCTCAACACATTCAGGCTCAACATTTCTCTCCTCATTTTCATTTGACATACTTTGTGGCCAACCAAATGGAGTCTTCAAAAAAATGTCTCCATTTGTAGAGTTTGTAATTATGTCATTTTGCTCCATGAAAAATGACTCCCACCAAACAAAATCAACAACCTCAAAATAGTAATATGTATCTTTGATAGACTTTTTGATTTCTTCCAAGCATTAAGAAGAATCAACATCTCTATTGTGCCGGCGTGAATTTTGAATCTCAACAACTGATTGCAACAACGATAACTTTGAAGCATACATTTGACGACCTGGGATGAATTTCAGAAATGCTCAACCTGATGTAGGCCCCCATTCTGCACTTGTTGAGTACTTCTTACCCCATAGTAGTGTTTTCCCATCAATTTTTTTATGCGAAATTGATGCTGAAAGCTAATGTCATTAAGTTTCTCAATGCACCTTTCTTCACCATGCGATTCCAAAATAAATCTTCCCATGTCAATAGTTTCCTCCAATGTTAGCACAATAGGTTCTGGAGTATATGTTTTTCTAATAATTTCAGTTAATGATGGCAGGCTCCCAACATTCTTCCTCCCCAATGTCACTGCAAAACGGCTAAACATTTGATCAATATGGTCATGTGTATGCCCAACAAGAAGGAAACCAACTTTAACCTTATGAAAAATTCCCAATTCAACAAGCATGTTGAGATAACCAAACATGATCTGATTTTTGTTTTCCCGGCTGGTGTTGTCCAATTGCAGATATAGAACTCGAGGAATATTACTAGACCAGTGAGTCAGCACATGGTGAATTATGGTAATGGGCAGATTTGCATCATTATGAATATTGGGAGATGTAAAGTAAACCTTTGGAAACATTTGACCATTAAAAACCATACAACCAACCAAGTGAAACTGAATAAAATTTTCCTCCTTTAAATTCTTTGGTACACGAACAAAATGTGGCAAAAGTGTTTTTTTTCTTATCCATGCCATCAATTATCAAACCCATATACTTATGTGGTTCATCATAACACTTCTTGTGATGTTTGTATAACTTTTGTCGTTCAACTGATTGTTGATTGCGATGTGCTTGAAGTTCTTTAACAACATAATCTACAAATAAAATAAAATAAAAACATTGATGAGCTTTCGTAATAGATATTTATTGCAAAAAAATAAAGTTGTTAGAGACATACCTCTCTCTATCCCTTCTGATTTATCCCTTCTTTGTTTAAGAGAAGCACATATACTGCAAACCCCCATCCTTGCCCTCTTAGGAATACGAACATTGTTGAACTCTGTTTTCCATAGTCTTATAAAATATGGATATCTAATGAAATTGTTATTTCCTTCAGCATATTGAACAAATGCCTTGTACAAGTTGTATATTTCTAGCCTTGAGAAATTATCTGGAATGTGTATGGTTTCTCTATCTGGCATACTCTCTCCATGCTTAGAAAAGAAGTCAGGAATCCATGACATTGCAATGTTTGTTAATGGCTCACTAGCTCGTGCATGATACTCTTTAGAATAAAATGTAGGATCCTTTTCTAGCCTTGTCTGGATTCTTGATAGTCTAAGATTACCAATTGAGTGGATTCTTTTGAATGCCCCTCTGCAAAGCATAAAACTTCCAATTCGATAATCATAACCTGCCTTTGTAGAAATCATGCACCCTACCAAATATGATTTTTGCATATTTTTGTTCATTGATAGGTATGCTCGTCTTTTCTCAAAAGCATGATTGTAGTGTCTTTTTTTCAGACAATTTTTTTGGCAACACTCACTTGAAATCAAATCAGTAATAGAACTGGGACTTGTGAGCAAATATTTCCTAGACCTTGTGTAACTAGAATGCTTTGGATTGATATAAAATGGCCTAGTCCTACACTTAATCTTGTTCACTGGTACAATTTGCCTTTGTGTTTCATCAACCATTAAATCATCCTCATTAGAATGAATATCCTCATCAATGTGAGGAATATCATCTCTCTCATTGAGATTATCATCACCAAAATTAGTAGGAGAATGAGTATCTGCACCAGTATCAAGTTTATCACTTGAGTTTAAATCAACATCATTGCCGGGTTCATCCTCCCCAGAATCATCATTTGTCTCATTAAAATCCTCGCTTGGAGGGAAACCATCATCAATGCCATCAAAATCCTTGCCTGGAGGAAAATAACCTTCATCATTATCGGTTCCTGCATCCTCACCAGAATCATCACCTGTCCCTTTAAAATCCTCGCTTAAAGGAAAATCATCATTGGTGCCATCAAAATCCTCACTTGGAGGAAAATCATCATCGGTGCTATCAAAATCCTCGCTTGGAGGAAATTCATCTTCACCATTATTGGTGCCCTCATGCTCACCAACTTCATCATCCGTCCCATGAAAATCCTTGCTTGTAGGAATATCATCATTGCTTCCATCAAAATCCTCGCTCGGAGGAAATTCATCTTCACCATTATTGGTGCCCTCATCCTCACCAACTTCATCATCCATCCCATTAAAATCCTCGCTTGGAGGAATATCATCAATGCTGCCATTAAAATCCTCGCTTGGAGGAAAATCGTCTTTGATACCATCATAATCCTTGCTTGGAGGAAAATCATTATCGGTGCCATTGAAATCCTCACTTGGAGGAAAATCATCTACACCATCATTAGTGCCTTCATACTCACCAAAATTATTATCTATCCCATCAAAATCCTCGCTTGGAGGAAAATCAAGTTTGTTGTCTTGTAAATCCTCGCTTGGAGGAAAATCCTCGCTTGAAGGAAATTCATCATTTGTGCCTTGAAATCCTCTCTTGGAGGAAAATATTAGCTTGAAGGAAAATCATTGTTGATGCTTTGAGAATCATTTCCTTGAGCCAAATCATCATTGGTGCCCCCGGGCCCGTTGTGGGTGCCCGAATCGCACCGCCCGATGGGGGGACGCTGTAGGCGCCTAGAGGGGGCCCGAGGGCGGAACTCCGCGCCATCCCGCCCCTCTTTAGGCACCCACTCTGCTCCATCCCGACCCCCTCTGGGTGCCCACAGCGCCCACCCGTCGGGCGGCGAGATTCTCAGAATCGTTCCCACCCGTCGGTCGGGCGCTGTGGGCACCCAGAGGGGGTTGGGGGGGAACGGAGCTCCGCCCCCTGGCCCCCTCTGGGTGCCCAATTCCGTTGGGGCGGTCCATTGCATAGCCCTTGGTCTATACTATGGGCACGCCGTAGCATAGCCCAAGGGCTATGCATTGGCTACAGGGGCACCAATACATGTCCCAAGGGCTATGTTAAGCCATCAAATTCTTAGTTCTTTGGCTACTATACGTTAACAATTGTTTTGTATTGCAATTTTTTTTTTTAAATATACTAATTTTGTTTTTTTTGGTTTCTGACTATAGGGAAAATGACATTGAGAAAGTTATCTGTAAACATCTTTGGAGCGAGATCGTCGATGAAGTCATCGAAAAACATAGTTGAGCCATATGACAATGTTGCGTGTGATGAAGTTGTTCCCGATGATGAATTAAAAGCCAAAAATGTTAGAGAATGGAAACATGCACCAACTGAAGAGAAACTTGACTATTCTTGGTATCTGAAAGAGAAATATCAAGGAAACTCAGACAGTATTCACCTATATTGTGCTGGATTTGAATATCTTAAAAATGATTATCACTCATTGGGATTGTTGCAAGATATTTGTTAGGTGTCGGGTAAAGGCATTGTTTATGCACTAGTGAAACAAGCTAAAACCTTTGTTAAAATCCAATATTCTTTGAAGGTTTCAAACTATAAGATCGAAGAAATTTTCACAAAATTTTGTGCAGCAATCATGCATGAAATTGAGAGCAAGAGAGTAAGTTTCTATATTTTTATATCTTTTTTAATTTCTTATACTTTGAATTATATGACAATGTAATAGATTTAATACAATAATGTTTTTATTTCACAGGATTTTGCTATGCCACTTTCCAATATTCTGAATGGAATTTATTCTACAGAAGAAAATCCGATGGATGTCATTAATGCCCCTCTTCATAAGGGAGAAGCACCAAAGAAGGGAGAAACACCAAAGCAAAATCAAGTGCAAAATGTTTCGGAGAAGTACAAGCACGGAAAGGAAAAGGAATCCAACAATCAAATGAAGTTGCTAGGAAGGTTACATTCAAAATCATATCTCTCCTAGTTGAACATGATCGACGAATTGTTGGTGATGACAATGTTACTTCTGCTGGTAAGAGAAATAGACAGTCTTCTAAAAGATCTATGGATGAGGATGTTTCCATTCCTGATCAACAAGTTGTTCTTTTAGATACAACTGCTTCAAGACATAAAAGGAGGAGAGAAAATGTTCAATCCAATGTTGAAAATCATAGTGAGAACTCGAGGGACAGTTTGGAAATCATTACTCTAGGTGGTGATCTGGATGATGGTGTTGTTAAGACAACACAAAATACTATTCGAGATCGATTGCGGAGGGATAAGTTGGTTCACAATGGACATACATTTGATTTAAATGTAAAACAACTTTATAGACACACAGAAGGCCAAGAGAAGTATCAAATTAGGAAACCACACCGCTTGCATGTTCATAACTTGAAATCATTGATGAGGTACAATCCCTATGCACATGTGGTTGACTACCTAGTTCTTGTTGACCCAAAAGATGTTCATGTTAGAGATGCATTTGAAGAATCAAAATGTTTTGATTACAACTACTATGTTTTGGGGGGAAATCATTCTGCGGAGGCTAGAAGAATTGATGCAAGAGTTTCCAAAAAACCCTATTTTTCAAACAATGAAATGCATCATTTACGTTGGTTTAACAGATGTGGAAGCAAAACTATTGGCATGGGATCACAACCCAGATAGTGACTATAGGATGTCCGTGACATTCATTCAAAGAGCTAGATTTATCCACAATGATTTTGAACAAATATGTGGTGGGGATAGATCGAAAGTTGATGCAGATTTCCTGAAACAATGTTGTATGGAAATAGGAATTCCTATTAAAGAAGACAATGTGAAACAGAAAGGTTTGAAAGGAAGTGATGCATTTAGAGCTGTAGATAACTATTTTCAGTTGGCATTTAGATCGGGCCCCATATGGGATTTGATTGATGACATATTTAGCATGTGGGAGAATATTGCTGTAAAAAATCAGAAGGTAAAAAAAAGTAAAGCAGTTGCATGGAGCAATAGTCAAGGAGGTCCTGATGTCAAGAACTTGCCAGAAGATATGACTATAACACCTTGGAGATCATTGCAAGCTGTGAAGGATGAAACACTTATATCTACAATACTATCACGTGTAAAGTCGGGTGAATTATCCATGGAAGAAATGTGCAATGATTTAGAAAAGTAAGTTTATAAGTTGTTTTTATTTTTTTAAGTTTATCTTTTGAGTTTAAGATTTTTTATTAAATAAACATTGTGTTATTATTAGATGTCACTGTTAACGCTATTTATTTTTACATCATGTAGTCATAAGGTTTACATGAAAATACAAGAGGATATGGTTATAATGTTGGGTGAGAAGAGTTGGGATGATGTTAGATGCAACTATCCAGATTCAAGCTCCATGGAAAGCTTAAAAGCCTTTTTTGTTGCATACAAAAATGTATGATGGTTTATAATATTTTCTATTTTATTACTTATATATATATATATATATATATATATATTTTTTTTCAAAGATGCCAAAGAAGAATTTAGTACCAGAGTCTTTCAAAATTCATATTCAAAAAGCCAAAATAGAACGACAAAGAAGACAACGTCTTGCAAATGTTGAACTTGATGACACCCTTGATCATCACATTTGGGATGGGCTCGACATTGTGCAATATAAAGTGATTTTGGGTGATTGTGCAAACATTGCAAATCTTGTTCCCAAAAAGGAGTACTCCCTAGTTATTGCAGATATCCTTCATGGATTCAATATCAAAAACATTATTTATGATTGCGAGCCTTATACATACCAGTCATTCAATAAAGTGGTTTCGAGATTTCTGAACGTCACAACATCACCCATATGGAGATTTCTTGTTTTCCATTCAGATGTACAAGGAGGAGCAGTGCTAACAACATTCAAGGATAAAGAAAACCTAAGGAAACAACTGTATTGGTAAGATATTTGTAGTATATTATTAAACATTTGAATTTAGAAAACATTAAATTATTTTTCTATAAGTTAATTAGATTCTTATCTATTTTTGTTACAGGCATAAGCCTAACATTCGTAGCTCCAGCACTGATTTATTTATGGGTGATACTGAAAACATACATCTTGCATGTTGGACAAAAGATGAGACCTATGATACTATTTTAATCAATGAAAAGAGTGAAGGAAAATATAGTCAAATATTGTCTTACAATGCCGTGGTTAACAAGTTGACATATGAAGAAATAGATTTGAAAGGAGAGATTGTAAACATCTACCAGAAGCCACAAGCATTGATTAATTATCTCATAGATACTTTTTCAAGAGAAGGAGATTGGGTTTTAGATTAGTTCTCGGGATCAGGTAATATTTATGATGTAACATATGAAACTAGTGCCATAATCTAAATTTAGTAATATATATTTTTTAAATTTATGTTTCATTATGTTATTTAACTTTTTTTGTTTTGCATGTGTTAATTAGGTACAACAATAGCATGTTCATTACAAAAAGGAAGAAATTGCATATCCATTGAGAATGATCTACTGCAGTGCAATTATATGAAGCAAATGATTAATGCTATGAAAGTTCTTCCAGATGAAATGCAAGAAGTTGGTTTGAAGAAAGGAGAATTTAGTGAGTCACTTGTGGCAAAGATGTCAAAAGATCCTCAGCCTCCTTTAAAAGGGATGTTCGGAAAAGATCACTTTGGGCATTTTGCAGAAGTAGAGGACCCAATGGAAGAACACATACCATTATTTAGGAGAACCTTTGGAATTGAAACTAGGAAAACAAGTTCAAAACTAGAACACATACCATTATAACTGAGGGTGCGTTAGCATAATTGTACATGTTGACCGACCGGTAAAATGATCATAAATTGGGCATATGGAAACCTTTTTGGATGAAATAAAAAGTGTTTCCTACTGGAAATGACACCACCGATGCAATGGAACGGGTCTCATAGCACAAAAACAATCATAATGAGTCAAAGCAAAAGATGAATTCCAACCCCCTTATCACTGATGCAAGATTAAGAACACCCACAACCATAGAGCTTCCAAACCAAACCCAAATGCTTGCAAACACACTCAAGTCAACCCCAATGGATTAATAACACACACTAGGGACTCATATGAAGGTCTCACAACAAAAAATTAATTTTATACAACCATATTCAAACATATTTGCTCATAGATAATCATTTACTCATAGATTCACCATTGCTTGCATATTGGACAACATATAGGGAAAAATAATGAGATTTTTCTTATAAATAGGCCGACACCATTAGAGATTAAATCAATGGATGCTACAACATCTTGAAATATATATAGATATATTTTACAAAGAGAGTAGATATGGCTTCTACAAAACCACAGAGAAAAGAGGGAGAGTTACTACTCCAAATGAGTGTTTGCCTTCCATTGTTGCGCCTCCACAAGCAATATTTCGACCATAAACTTCAGATATGCCCTCTCAGGTGCACCCCCAATTAGATATGAGTTCCATATAGACCATAAAACAACCACCAAGAGATTTAATCCACCATAGGTGTGCCCTCCTCCACCAAGATCTACCACAACACAAGCTGCCAATGCCAGAAAACATCAACAGTCTTTCACTGCTACAGCTAAATATCCAACATACCTACATGAACTTGACCCCACTACTGCAAATGGACATAAACATATGAATTGAATCTCTGTAGAGAGATCTGAAGGTGATTTCTCTTCTCAATAATCAACTATGAAGCACAATAAAGAGATTAGGGTGATCTCCTCTTCTCTACTAGCTAGGGTGAAATCTTTCATCACCAAAACTAGTTCACAATGAAAGGGGAACATATCCAAAGCCATGAAAAACCACAAGAGCTCTCCAATATCAAAAATCAACAATGACCAAAATCCCCTTCACTTGTGTCTTCACCCTTTTTATAAATTTTGATGGAGCATTTCCCCCTCATTCTAGAATTCTCTCACAAATATTTAATAAAATATTAATAAATGTTATTTTTATGAGAGAATGACACCTTGGGACTCATTTAATTCCTCTCTAATGTTATTTGGACAAATAATAACTCCATCTACCTTGGAAATTCGAATTAGAGAGGCTTAGCATGATTTTGGGGAAGTTACACTAGTGTAGGACCCCGGTCCTAGATAATCTCAGTTTATCAATAAACTAATCATTTATTTATGTTTACATTCTGTTTCATTTTATGTTTCTGTTTTGTCTGTTTGTGTTCAATTTTAGGTTTGTAAAAATAACATCTATTCTTACAGTTTGCTGCATATATATATATATATATATATATATATATATATATATATTCTGTTATACCTATTTCTAACTATCTATTTCTAACCATTTATGTTTGTGAAGGTATAACAGCATATCGTATTCTTAACTGGAAGTAAAAATTTAAACAGAGTTAAAAATGGATTATATACCTGACTGAAAAGTACCTCACAATAGCTAGTAGATCCACCCTTGTTGCTGTCCCCTTTGTTGTTCCCTTTTGTTGAATGCCTTGTTGTTTCCCTGCAACCAAAACCTTCCCCAAAACCCTGAAACTCAACCAGCCCAAACAGTTTTTCCACCCTGTCAACTGGCGAGGTATTTCCGACCACCCAGCTCCAAAGGTACCCCTTTGGATTCCTAAGCCCAAACCGAGTACAAGCCAACCTGCTCTCCCTTCTGAATTTTCTCCAACAAAAACCTCCTTCTCCTCTCTGTAATTTTCTCCCTGCTCTCTAAATTCTCCCAAAAATCTCTAAGGTAGAAGATCCCCCTCTTCTTCCTCTCTTCTCCATCTTATCCCATGTTTGTCGACTCTTCTCCTCCACCATTAATGCCTTATCCTAAACATAAATGCTTCAACCCCCATGTCAGTCCTCGAGCCCTCAACTTTGACTCCCATTAGTTTTCAATTTTTTTTATATTCTTTCCTTAATTAAATTATAATTAATTCATAATTAGTTTAGAACTAATTCATAATTAATTCGTAATTAATTCATAATTAATTTAGAACTAATTCATAATTAATTTTAGAATTAAGTCATAATTAATTTATAAATAATTAATTTATCATTTTCATGAACAATTCCCAAGTGTGTACCCGACACTTGTTTATCAATTTCAAATTACATCTATTCATAAATTATCCTATGTTCCAATTAGCTTCTGCATGATCATCATAAAATTTAATAGATATAAATTAATTCTTATTCTTACAGTTTAATTAATTATCTAACCTTGCAATTAATATTAACTTATCAATTTAATACTACTTTAATTAACATTAACATAATCATTTAACATGTTAACCCTTAGTCTTTACTAATCAAACTCATTAACATTCAATTACGCGTTACTAACCAAATGCATTATTTATTATCTAATTTAACTGTAACTTGTTTATTAATCATTAATGTACAATAATTAATTATTAAGTGACACTAATTAACATTATTATTCAACAGTATTTCACGCAATCATAAATATGTAGGTGAGTTATGTAAGCGCAGCTACTGCTTACATACCTCACGTAAGTACACTAACAGTAATAATTCACACACATCAATCATAATCATGAAACTTATTGTTTACTGACACATGTTTTAACATAGTTTGCAAGGTGTCACCTTTTACCTAACTGCATTTTATTAAGTTACGACAATTCATACATTACTAAGTTACGACACATAATCAATCAAGGGTTTTACACACATACAGTTAGATCTTGTTTTTATCTCGACTTCAAGCTACACCTATCTACCTACATCATCACTAACTTCCACATCCTATCCTTTCCTCTGTTGGACTACCCTGAAGTGTCAAGACATGACCGGCTCCAGCTAGAACCCGCAAGCGGAAGTGTCAACTACATCGACCAAGCTTCCCCAGCAGGAAACCACCATTCATCATCACACACCTTGGAGAGCGCGCTGTAGCACAACCCTCCCATGACTCTGGGTTTCGGGGATAAACGGTGGGTAAAGCCTCCACCCCCCTAATGGAACAAGGGACTATGTCTACCCGACATAATAACAACGCTGCACTTGTACTCGGTCTGTCATCGTATAACCCATCCGAGCGGTTGAGTTTCCTGAAACCCTACCCCACCCATGTCATAATATACATCATAATAATAATCATGCGAAAGTAAATCATGCATCACTCGCATACCATTTATCTTTCGAAGTCCATGTCCCCGAGGCTCTCCCACCTCGTAGGATCCAGCAATCACTTAGCCATTTTAACCTGTAAGTCAATCCTCGACATACAATATAGAATATCGTGCATAAATCCTCAACATATACACATACATTTCATAATAACATGACAATAATAAACTCATTTATTCGCCATGCACTTGGCATAACATTCATTTATTCAACATATAACTGTAACGGTATCCACGTACCCATCATTCGGTAATTTGCATATATGAGACATAATTAACACATGATACATATCTAAACATGACTACCGATCATAATACTAACATCACACACACACATGTATATATCGGCAAAATAATAGAACCATATGTCCACAATGTCATCAAATCGACGAAGTCTCACAATCAAACAAATACAACATATAATAGTAGTTCAGGTAATAATGTCAAAACAGGGCGTTACATACACCCACCCTTCAGGAAACTTCGTCCCAAAGTTATGATCAAAATAACGTGGGATAATCACGACGCATAGTCACTGCATCCTCCTAGGTAGCAGACCCTGGGCTATATCAGTCCCATTGGACCTTAACCTGGTCCACCAAACGGTGCCTCAGCTGTCTAACCCTATGGTCCAAAATACGTAATGGTTCGGCCCTGATGGTCCTCTTGTCTGAAACCTGCAGTTCCTTCCAATTTATTTTATGAGACTCATCAGCTACATAATGTCATAAAACAGAAACATGAAAACCATTATGAGTTTTGTGCAAATGGGGTGGCAGCGCAAGACGATACGAGATGGGTCCAACCTTCTCTAAAATTTCAAAGGGTCCTATAAATCATGGCGACAACTTTGTCCCTTTCCCAAACTTGATGGTACTTTTGCTAGGCCTAATGTGGACAAACACTGCATCACCAACCCTATAGCTTCGTTCAACCCTATGCGCATCAGCATAGCTCTTCTGTCTATCCTGTGCTTCTTTTAACCGTTGTCTAATCTGAACAACCTGTTCTGCCATCTCCTGAATCAACTCAGGTCTTATAATTACTCGATCCTCTAACCTTTCCCAACTCAATGGCGTTCTACATGGCCTTCCATATAACGCTTCATATGGAGGCATCCCAATTGAGCTATGGTAACTGTTGTTGTAAGCGAACTCTACCAAAGGTAAGTTCTTCTCCCAATGAGTCTGTTGATCCATGACATACATCCTAAGCATGTCCTCCATCACTTAGTTTACTCTTTCTGTTTTCCCATCTGTCTCTGAATGGTATACGGTGCTTAGGTTCAACTGAGTACCCAACGCCGACTGCAAACTTGTCCAAAACCCGGAATCCCTGTCCGATATAATCTTCTTGGGAAACCCATGGAGATGAACTACCTCATTTATGAACACACGTGTTACATCCGTGACATCATAGGTCTCCTTAACTGGAATGAAGTGAGTAGTTTTGGTCAGTTTGTCAACGATGACCATAATGGCGTCATGCCTATGAGAGGTAAGAGGCAATCCCACCATGAAGTCCATGGATATAACCTCCCAATTCGACATAGGAATGTCATGTGGCTGCAACAGTCCTGTCGGGTGGTGATGATCAGCTTTTACTTGCTGCACTCAAGGCACCTAGCGACGAATTTGACCACGTCGCTTTTCATCCCTGCCCAAAACAAGAGTTGCTTCATGTCTGCATACATCTTCTTTACACCCGGGTGCACGCAATATACTGGTCTGTGGGATTCCTTAAGGATAGTCTCTCTAATATCTTCCTCCTCGGGAATATACATCCTCCCTTGATACCGTAACAAACCATCGGCTTCCAACTCATAGCCTTCAAACTTAGGTCCCACCGGTTTCCCATTCTGGAGTGTCGATGTGACCTTTAGGTACCAACTATCCCCGATTAGCTGCCCCAAAACTCTTTACCTCAAATCCACCTTCAAAGGTATAAGAGAGAAAAGTATTGGTTTTCTGCTTAAGGCATCGGCTACCACATTCTCCTTCCCTTTGATGTATGAAATCCCAAAATCATACTCGCTCACGAATTCACTCCATCGCCTTTGCCTAGCATTTAGGTCTCTCTGAGTGAAGATATACCTTAAGCTTTGGTGATCAGACTTGAGCTCAAAGCTTCGTCCAACAAGGTAATGTCTCCAAAGCTTCAAAGCTAACATCACCACAACCAACTCTAGGTCATGGGTAGGGTAATTCTCTTCATGTGTTTTTAACTTTCTCGATGCATAAGCTATTACCCCACCTTCCTACATCAACACTACACCCAAACCTTACCTTGAAGCATCTGTGCAAACTGTGAAATCTTTATCCATATCTGGCACTCGTGGAATTGGTGCACTCGTCAACAATCTTTTCAAGTCGGCAAATGCGGCCTCGCATTCATCCGTCCATTTGTACCTAGTGCCTTTACGCTATAGGGTAGTTATGGGTTTTGCAATTTTTTAGGAACCTTCAACAAACCTTCTATAATACCCGGCTAACCCCATGAATCTTCTCACTTCATGCGCATTTATTGGCACAGGCCAGTCCATTATGGCCTTCACCTTCTTAGGGTCTACTGAAATTCCCTCACTTGAAATTATATGCCCTAGATAATGGATCTCCTTCTGATAGAATGAGCATTTGGACAACTTACCGTACAACTGATGCTCCCTTAAGCATGACAACACTATCCGCAAGTGTTCCTCGTGTTCACTTTCATTCTTGGAGTAGATGAGGATGTCATCCAAGAAGACTTGCACAAACTGATCTAAGTATTTTCGAAACACGCTATTCATGAGGCTCATGAATACGACTGGGGCATTGGTCAAACCGAAGGGTACCACTACAAACTCATAGTGCCCAAACCTTGTTCGAAAAGCAGTCTTAGGTATGTCTCCTTCCTTAATCCGTAGCTGGTGGTAACCTGATCGTAAGTTGATCTTGGAGAAGACTGTCGCCCCTTTCATTTGATCAAAGAGGTCATCAATTCGAGGTATCGGGTACCTATTCTTCACTCTGGCTCTGTTCAAATCTTGGTAATCGATGCAAAGATGCAAGGAACCATCCTTCTTATTCACAAAGATTACTGGCGCACCCCATGGTGAAATACTTGGTCTAATGAACCCTAGGTCTAGCAGTTCCTTCAACTACATTTGCAACTCACAAAGTTCTGGGGCCATCATCCTGTATGGTGTCTTTGATGTTGGCTCTGAACCGGGTTTTACCTCAATGGTAAAATCAATTTCTCTCTTAGGAGGTAACCCAGGTAATTCCTTTGGAAAAACATCACTGAACTCGGCTAACACTGGATACTCATCAAAGGAGGGTCCCTTCTCATTGTTTACCGCTTCAACAATATACAACTGACATCCCCGTCACATACATCACTTTATGTTCATTGTGGATATGAAACGTAGGGACACCTTTCGTTTGATACCCTAGATCTTGATGGCCTCTCCGTTGTCATCAATGCAAAGAACTTTCTTTCCATAACAGTCCAAGAAAGCTTGACGTTCCTCAAGCCAATTCATACCTATGATGAGGTCATAAGTTCCGAGGGTGGTGACGTACACTTTGACTTGTGTAACACACACCCCAAGATCCACTACACACTTGTCGACACTAGGTCCTACTGCTTGCTTTGCCCCTGAATCCATTTCAACTAAGTTGAAATCATCATGCTCGTAGGATGCCAACCCACATTTGTCTAATGCATATGGAGAAATGAAACTATCTATAGAACTAGGATCAAACAATATTCTAAGCTTGACATTATTGATCGTACCTGATGATTCCATCATAGTAGATTGGTGCTCCGCCTAATGGTTGTGTACTGCTGTCGATATCTGATGTCTACTACCCCCACTCCCCATTGGAGCCTTTCCTTCTCGATGCACTGTTCCGGATCGTAATTCAGGACAGTCATGCTGGTAATGTGGTCCTCCACATCCCCAACAAGCAACCTGTAATGGAGTGGGCGAGATAACCTGTTCAAACCTCTGAGAGGGGTTCCTCCCCTTGGGACCCCTTCCCCTGCCGACTGATCCTCTGAAATTCCTCACACCCTGGTGAGTCCCTGTGGCTGATTAGGGCACCGCCCCAGTTGCCACTGATCTGTCTATCGCCGCAACCCTTGGTGTGTACCTGTTTCCGTAGGGAGGTGGCCTCGTATATCCTCCCTGAGGGTAGCTTCGAGGAGCCTTCCCTGCAAACCCTGACTGTTGAGAGTTGAATGAACTGATGGGATTTGCACCCAGGATCTCCTTTGTGTAACGAGCACAATTAACCGCTTCAGCAACCGAAGTCAGTTTCCACATCCGTACTTGAGCCCTGATCTTGGTATTGAGCCCATACACAAAGCGCTCAACCTGGTGTTCGTCGTTGTCCAAGTAAGGGACATACTTGACTAATTCCATGAATCTCTCTTCATACTCCTCCACAGATAGATGCTTTTGTACTAAGGCATGAAGAGCCCTTGCTTGTTCTTCCTGGCAAGATGCGGGTAAGTACTTCCCTTTGAATTTTTCCACAAACAGTTCCCATGGGACCGTGTCTGGTGTAAGGTGTAGTTTCCGTTCTTGGTTCCACCACTAGTTCAAAGCGGCCCCTTTTAGTTGAAATATGGCCATCTTGGACTTGGATGTGGAAGTGTACTCTTGTAAGGTTAAGCACATGGTCATCTCTTCCAAACAAGACTCTGCTCGTATTCCTGCTCGACCCCCTGAAAACTCTAGAAGCCTTATCTTCTGAAGCTCCCTTATGATATCCTGATGCAGGGGTCTTGGTACCGTATTCACTTCTACCACAGGGAATTCCTCCCTTAGTGGAGGGGCCTCCACTTCTACGTCTGAGGTAACACTTCCTCTATGTACTAGTCCACTAAGTGTTTCGTTTATTGCTTCCAGCTAGCGCAATATAAGGATGGTCTCTGGCGATGGTGTCGGCACATTCGGCTCAGGTAATTATGTTGCCTGACCTCACCCCCGACCTGCTCGCGTTCTTACCATGTTTATCCCTGTAACATGGAATAATAGGATAATTAGCATACGGTGACATCAATACTATGTTACCATTAAACTCAACAGTTAATTAACAAAGGTGCATCAGACGATTGTTTTTACGAGCATTTTTACTCTAAGAGCTATAGTTCTGGGCATTTCGATCAGGCCATCTCGAGGCCACCCGGTACTAGATATACTGCAGTAGTTCTACGTAAGTTTAGGTATTGGATTCCACATAATCCTCATTAAGTCACCACCGACTCTTCAAGATATTTAATTAACATTTACTACCTCGCTTCTCATTAATAATCAATAATTTTTATAATTAAATAATAACATAACCTAAGTTTTAAGTCTAGAGTCATGTTTATCAAACATTTTTGTCATGGGGTAAAATCAGTGTTCTGCTGATCAGCTTGTCATGCTAATCTCTGTGGTGTCTTGTTTTCGAGATTCTGTGTCCGTCTTACCCCTTCGACTATGCGTCGAAGTTTCGGCAAGGAGCATTTTCAAGAATACGAAAAACTAACATTAATTATATAATGTTTAACTATTACTAGTAATAAACCCATGTTTTACTATGTTTAACTTAATTAATGTAATAATCACATTAAATCAAATACAATAATTAATAGTTAATAAAATTAATTATAAATAAAATAAATTTCAAATAATTAATTATAATAATTTTTTATTATTATTTATAAAAACTATTAACAAACTATTAATTAAAACAACTATTAAATTAATTAAAATAAAATAAATTCCGAATTTATTAATAATTACATTATATATATATATAACTATTACTTAATTAATTAAAAGTATTAATAGTTAACAAACTATTAAATTAACTAAAAATCAAATCAAAATTCGAAATTATTAATTATATATATATATATATATATATATATATATATATATATATATATGAAACAAATAATAAAAAAAATCAAACCCTAGCGGCCTTAACCTAAGCCATGCAGCATCATCCGGCCATGCAATTAAAATATTATAATTTGTTTTTTTTTATAAAAGGGTCAAGCCTCCCTGCTTCCGTTCATTTCTTCCTCCAATTTTCTCTGGTTGAGCCCTGCTCTGCACTCGGCCAGGAGCTCTGCAACTCCGCCATGCACCAGGTCCATGGATCCTTCATGTTTCCTTGTATTTTGTTGTATTTATTTATTTATATTTCGGCTTCCTGCTCGCCGCAGCACAGGCTGCTGGCCGAGCTTCCATGGTCGCGCTGATATGAACTTCAGCTAATGCTTTTCTTTATAATATCTATAGTTTATTTTTTTTTAAATCCTATATAATTTCTATATAGTTTCTTTTGTCGGCAATAATGCGAGCAGGCTTAAGCATAGTGCAGCAGATGCTAACCCATAGAATGATTAGCAAGACAGGTTTGTGTTTTTTGTAAATTTTTTTATATTTCTCCTCTTTTTTTATATGTATATATTTTTTTTATTAGTAGCCCTGGCCGTTGGCCTTCATGGCCGTAGCCGGCTGCACGCCCAGGGACGCCGAGTTGCACGCCCTATGGGCTGCGCTCAGGCCGCCCATGGCGCCGAGCTGCAAGCCCTATGGGGCTGCGCTCAGGCTGCCATGGCACCGAGCTGCACGCCCATGTAGGTCCAAAACGAAAAAAAAATTGTAATATTTTTTTTTAAACAAATATTGTTATATGTGTATTTAAAAAAAAAAAATTCCGTCATATATATATATATATTTTGCCTATGCAGCTCGACCAAGCCCAGGCCGTAGCCCTCAGGCTGTTTGGCCGACTGCTCATGGCCTTGCCAAGAATGCCATACAATTTTTTTTTACACATTGTATATATATATTTTTTTTAGTTTTTTTTTTTAAAGCAGTCGTAGTTATTTTATTTTATTATTATTTTTTTCTGCAATAATGTGAGCAAATTAAGCACAGGGCAGCATACGCTAACCCTCAGAGGCGGCTGGTCCTTTGGCATCCCCTGCTGGTGCCGAAGCCACCAGAGCTGTTGGCTCACGGCCATGCTGGTCGGGCTGCACCCAGGCTGCAAGCCCATGACCACTGGTCAGGCAGCGCCCAGGCCGCTGGCTCACGGCCATGCTGGTTGGGCTGCGCCCAGGCTGTGGGCCATGGCCATGCTGGCCGGGCTACCATGGACGTGCCATAGCTCGGGCCAGCATAATTTATTATTATTATTTCTATGTTTCGACTATGTAAAAAAAAACATTTTTTTTTGTTTAAATAATTTTTTTTTTTAAACTATGAGAATTAAAAAAAATTACATATATATATATTTTTGAACTATGAGAAATGTAGTTCCTATAGGTATGACAAAAATTTTTGTTTTTTTTCTGCAGAAAAAAAAGTACTATTGTTATTCAAAATCAAATCAAATAGTACAAAGATTATCCATGAAACTCACAAGGTTCCATTCTCCACAAAAGAACTAGGATAACATAAGTTACTGATACAAAAAAGAAGAAACTATGGGATCCTCATATCCCAGATCTTAACATGTGACTGAATCTTAAGAAAAGATCCAAAATAACAGAGACCAAGTCAAAAAAAATATACAGCTCCTTTGTCTTGCACGCAAGACTCCGACCATTCCTCCCAACATAAGAAACCTTCAGATCCTTCAAAAGCTTGCTTGGAAAGTTTATTTGCAAAGGAATTATGCTCTCTCTATATATGTTCAAAATATATGAAGGCATGCCTGGAGATCTCAAATCTGGTACGAATACACCAATGTCGGAATGCCATAACATTAAGACAATATTCATTTGTGGCCCATTTTATAGTCACACGTGAGTCCCCAAATACCTTTAGATTTACTAATCCAAAGATATTTGCCACTTTCACAACACACCATAGAGCCAATAATTCCGCTTTCATATTTGTCCCCCGGCTGCCATTTAGACACAAGGTAAAATAATGATCATCATTTATATAGATTACCCCGCCTGCAACACACAGGCCATTCTGTGCAACTCCATCGAAAAATAGGACCGGCTGTGTAATAGTTAAAGAGAAAAAGATGATTCTTGCCACTCTTCTCGGATCTTCATCCATCTGATATATCTGGAGCATCTTAAGTACAATCAGAGCACAACCATCAGCTATAGGAGTTTGATCTTGGAATAAAGCACGATTCCGAGAGAACCAAATTGTCCAGGAAATGAAAATAGGTAAAAAAAGTGGAGTGTTCCCCTCTCAAACCTAGTTAAGCAGACATTGACCAAAATCCCCACCTTTCCAAGTCAAATTAAGTTTTAAATCAGAGCAACAGAGATTCCAGACTGTTTGCATGAAGCTGCAATCCACAAAGAGATGGATGATAGACTCATAATATTTTTTACATAAACAACACCAATTAGGATCTATCCATCCCCTTCTGATCAGATTGTCTCAGGTCTTTAGACTTCCATCTAAGACATGCCATAAGAAGCATTTAATTTTAAAGGAAATGGCCATTTCCAAATATGTTTATACCACCAGTGCTATGGGAAGATGCACCTGTCTTGTATCAATCTATCATATGCTGCCTTAGCCGATACAGCTCCATTCTTTGCATTCCCTTTCCATGCAATTTTATCACCATCGGCAGATAAGAAAACCCTGCAGAGTTAAGTGACTTGATATAAAAATCCCATTCAAAAGCCATACTACCTGTCAGGCCGAGATCCACAGCTGATAACCGTCTACTTTCCACAGCAGAACTATTTCTTTTTTGTATCGAGTCCAAAGTGTAAAACCCGGCTCTATTAAGAAAGAAAATCAGTCTATCAGACAATGTATAAGAATCCTCTATCCCGAGGATATGATCCACCCCGATCAAAACCTGTGAACCAGAGCCAACCTGCCAACAAACATCAGAAGCTATCCAGTCGTAGACTTTTAAGAGTCCTCTCCAAATTGGAGACAATTGTCCTCTAATCTTCTTACCATTTCTCATCCAGCTGATAACATCCGGCTTAATATATTTTACCTGAAGAACTCTTGACCAAAGTGTGTCCCCAAATAAACCATGCCATAAACTTTTAAGTCTCAATGACATACTGAAGATTCTCAAGTCCTTTAAGCCCCAACCTCCAAATTTTTCAAGCCTCGATAATGTTTCCCATCTAACCATAACTAACTTCGACCGTTCATTCCTCCCAGACCACAGGAAATTAAAAAAAAGCTTTCTAATAGAAGTCAAAATAAAAACTGGAACTTCCAGAAGTGAGAACCAGTATACTAGAATGGCAGATAACACAACTTTTACTAAAGTAAGCCGACCCCCAATTGACAGTAGCCGATATGACCAGTGTTCTATACGCTTCTCCATCCTCCGAATTAAGCATCTCCAATCATTAATCAGATAATTATTAGGTTTAAAAAAAAACCCTAAATATTTGAACCCTTCATCAATTTTACACCACTATACGGCATAATCACTTCAATCTCCTTTAGCCGAGAGCTATCCACATTAAAATGAAAAAAGCTGGACTTTGAAAGACTAATCTTCATACCTGAAACTTTGCAGAAAAACTTCAAAATATTGCTATAGATACGCCATTCAGTAACAGAATCAATCCCTGCTAACAGCACATCATCTACAAATAGAAGATGAGTCAGAAAGCAATTGCGATCCAGTTTGATGCCTTTGATCATACCCATTTCCTTTGCTTCAATCACCAATCTGCTTAAACCATCAATAACCAGTAAGAAAAGTAATGGAGACAGAGGGCAACCCTGCCGAATCCCTCTAGAACACTGAAAAAAAGATGAAGGAGCTCCTTTCACCAGTACCGCAGTATTCATAGATGAGATACATGCCATTATCCAATTTAATACTAAAGGAGGGATGCCAATTTGGATCAAGACCAGTCTAAGGAAAGACCAATTTACTCGATCGTATGCTTTCTTAAGATCCAACTTTAATATCAAAGCCTTCAACCTTCTGGACTTAATGGAATGCAGGAGTTCCTGTGTAACCCCAATGGCATCATCGATTTGCCTGTTCTGCAGAAAGCCAAACTGTTTAGCGGGAATGTGTGAAGATAGTGCAAAGTTCAGACGTTGTGCTATGATTTTTGAAATGATTTTATAAACAAGATTGCACAAAGCAATAGGCCGAAAGTCTCCGAAAGAAACAGGCTTATTACTTTTCGGGATTAAAGTAATAAAAGTGGAATTGACAACAAATTTTGTTATTGTTATTGTTTTTTTATTTTTATTTTTAAATATATATATATATATATATATATATATATATATATATATATATATATATAATTGTTTCTAATTTAAATTTGAACTAAATTTAAATTACAGTTAGAGAGATTTATTTATTTATTTCACATATATCTATCTATATATATATATAGAAAAATGTATATATATAGAAAAACACATTTTTTTTTAATTTAAATTTAAACTAAATTTCCTTTTTATCTAAAAATACATATGTGCATCGTCTTTAATTTAAATTTAGATCCATTAAGATTTTTAAATTAAAACTCCCATTTGTTTTTTGTTCACTAATAATATAATTTCTCTTTGGTTATATATATATATATATATACTCATTTTTTTGTTATATATGAACATTTATATATACATTTTTTTTTGTATATATGCATATATAGTTTGCCATATATATATTTTTTAAACTCTAACTATGTTTTTCATTTAATTCACTTGCGGTCACGAGGAACAATTTACTCGTGTGTGTGTGTTTTTTTTTCTTCTTGTTATTAAAATCATAAGTTTTAACCCTTCTCCTTGTCTTATGCAAGTTTACGGCTTCAGCAACTAGTAAACTTGCACATGAGTCAAATTCCTTTGAATTAATTCATCTTATCATGTTCTCCTTCTGTCGTAGTAAGCCCTATGGTTCCAGATTTGGAACCATGGCTCTGATACCATGTGTAGGACCCTGGTCCTAGATAATCCTAGTCTATCAATAAACTAATCATTTATTTCTGTTTACATTTTGTGTCATTTTCTGTTTCTGTTTTCTCTGTTTGTGTTCAATTTCAGGTCTATAAAAATAAAAATAACATCTATTCTTATAGTTTGCTGCATATATATATATATATATATATATATATATATATATATATATATATATTCTGTTATACCTATTTCTAACTATCTATTTCTAACCATTTTTGTTTGTGCAGGTGTAACAACATATCATATTTCTTAACTGGAAGTAAAAATTTAAACAGAGTTAAAAATGGATTATATACCTGACTGAAAATTACCTCACAATAGCTAGTAGATCCACCCTTGTTGTTGTCCCCTTTGTTGTTCCCTTTTGTTGAATGCCTTGTTGTTTCCCTGCAACCAAAACCTTCCCTAAAACCCTGAAACTCAACTAGCCCAAACAATTTTTCCACCCTACCAACTGGCGAGGTCTCGCTGACCACCCAGCTCCAAAGGTACCCCTTTGGACCTTTGAGCCCAAACCGAGTACAAGCCAACCTGCTCTCCCTTCTGAATTTTCTCCAACAAAAACCTCCTTCTCCTCTCTATAATTTTCTCCCTGCTCTCTAAATTCTCCCAAAAATCTCTAAGGTAAAAGATCCCCCTCTTCTTCCTCTCTTCTCCATCTTATCCCATGTTTGCCGACTCTTCTCCTCCACCATTAATGCCTTATCCTAAACATAAATGCCTCAACCCCCATGTCAGTCCTCGAGCCCTCAACTTTGACTCCCATTAGTTTCCAATTTTTTTATATTCTTTCCTTAATTAAATGATAATTAATTCATAATTAATTTATAATTAATTCGTAATTAATTCATAATTAATTTAGAACTAATTCGTAATTAATTCATAATTAGTTTAGAACTAATTCATAATTAATTCATAATTAATTTTAGAATTAAGTCATAATTAATTTATAAATAATTCATAATTAATTTATAATTAATTTATCATTTTTATGAACAATTCCCAAGTGTGTACCCGACACTTGTTTATCAATTTCATATTACATCTATTCGTAAATTATCTCATGTTCCAATTAGCTTCTGCATGATCATCATAAAATTTAATAGATATAAATTAATTCTTATTCATACATTTTAATTAATTATCCAACCTTGCAATTAATATTAACATATCAATTTAATACTACTTTAATTAACATTACCATAATCATTTAACATGTTAACCCTTAGTCTTTACTAATCAAACTCATTAACATTCAATTACGCGTTACTAACCAAATGCATTATTTATTATCTAATTTAATTGTAACTTGTTTATTAATCATTAATGTACAATAATTAATTATTAAGCGACACTATTTAACATTATTATTCAGCAGTATTTCATGCAATCATAAATATGCAGGTGAGTTGTGTAAGTGCAGCTACTGCTTACATACCTCGCGTAAGTACACTAACAGTAATAATTCACACACATCAATCATAATCATGAAACTTATTGTTTACTGACACATGTTTTAACATAGTTTGCAAGGTGTCACCTTTTACCTAACTGCATTTTATTAAGTTACGACAATTCATACATTACTAAGTTACGACACATAATCAATCAAGGGTTTTACACACATACAGTTAGATCTTGTTTTTATCTCGACTTCAAGCTACACCTATCTACCTACATCATCACTTACTTCCACATCCTATCCTTTCCTCTGCTGGACTACCCTGAAGTGTCAAGACATAACCGGCTCTAGCTAGAACCCGTAAGTGGAAGTGTCGACTACATCGACCAAGCTTCCCCAGCAGGAAACCACCAGTCATCATCACACACCTTGGGGAGCGCGCCGTAGCACAACCCTCCCATGACTCTGGGTTTCGGGGATAAACGGTGGGTAAAGCCTCCACCCCCCTAATGGAACAAGGGACTATGTCTACTCGACATAATAACAATGTTGCACTTGTACTCGGTCTGTCATCGTATAACCCATCTGAGCGGTTGAGTTTCCTGAAACCCTACCCCACCCATGTCATAATATACATCATAATAATAATCATGCGAAAGTAAATCATGCATCACTTGCATACCATTTATCTTTCGAAGTCCATGTCCCCAAGGCTCTCCCACCTCGTAGGATCTAGCAATCACTTAGTCGTTTTAACCTGTAAGTCAGTCCTCGACATACAATATATAATATCGTGCATAAATTCTCAACATATACACATACATTTTATAATAACATGACAATAATAAACTCATTTATTCGCCATGCACCTGGCATAACATTCATTTATTCAACATATAACTGTAACGGTATCCACGTACCCATCATTCAGTAATTTGCATATATGAGACATAATTAACACATGATACATATCTAAACATGACTACCGATTATAATACTAACATCACACACACACACACACATATATATCGGCAAAATAATAGAACCATATGTCCACAGTGTCGTCAAATCGATGAAGTCTCACAATCAAACAAATACAACATATAATAGTAGTTCAGGTAATAATGTCAAAACGGGGCGCCCAAGTGAAGGATTTTACACCTAGTTTATTTTTTGTCAATCAGATCTCAGTCAAATTAGTATATTAGGTCTAAAATAGGTTGATAATAGTTTGATCAGTCCACTAAAGGTTAGATTACTTCTAGACTGCACCAGAAGTAGTGGAGTTTCCACCGAAGTCCTGGGGAAATTGCCTTGAAGCCTTGGGTTTAGCCAAGGAGTATACCCGGGTGTGGAGTATTCCTGAAAGTGCATTGTCAAAGTATTGACCTTGAGCCCACCTTATTTGAATCCTTTCAGTGTGTCTAATCCTTCCTCACTGAGCCCAAGTTGTTAGTGTTGTATCAAATCCATCTTTGGCGAGTCCAAGTTTGCAAATTTTGAGTTAGTGTGCCTAATAGGGGGTTCAGTATATTACATCTAATAACACATACATCGACTTATACAGTTTCCAATGAAGAGAATCCCTTTGTGTGGAAAAGAGTTCATGTTGGACCTTTTGTAGCATGAGAGTCCAACCATGGAGTTTGCCACAATACAATTTACCATTGCTTCCGGCATGAACTTTACTGCTCCCTACAACAAGCTCCATAGACCACATGTCTGGCACAAATTGCCACAATACAAAGCACTTGGTTTCAACAGACCAGGATTAGTTTTGAGAAACTTTGGAGGTTGTTTCATATTATGTGGCTACCAGAGGCAAAGTCCAAAGCGAAAATGCCAACTAGAAACTAGGCTATTTGGAAAAAAGAATTAAATCACTCACCTGCAATCAACATAAGAAAATGCATATCCATCAATCCTAATGACCTTGCAACCATATACAGATCAACTTAAATATCAAATACTATTATATTGAAGGACAGAAATCGACCGAGATTGAGGATGGATCTCTGTGAATTCAACTTGATGAGCAACTTCAACTTTTGCAGATTGATCATAGATTATGAATCTAGTGCTTGTAGTGCCATGATCCCTGATTTGATCTTCTCGTCCAATTCTTCCATCTTCATACCTTTACCACTGTCACGACTAGGGGTTATCATTGACGCTGTTAAAGTATCCGCAGGAGCTTCTGGAATAGAGATAACGTTGTCGGTTGACACTCCCATCTCAAGTTGTGAGAGGGGAATATGCATTGCTTTATCCATATCTGTGCACCAATCAATGACTCCTTCAACCCGACGAGCCAGATACTGAGATTTCTCCTATGAATCCTCTCCGTGGTTGCGAATGTTGTTCCTGATGTTGTATAGAACATCCAACATGGAGGAGAGGCGACCAACCATTGCCCCTCTCTGATACATCGTTGAACGACCATGATGATGCCCCCCTGACTACTTGAAGCTCTCAGATGTGCTCTCACCATAACTGTAACTTCCTTGCTAATTATCAATTGAATCCCCCCACTCTCGATGCTAGGGAAATCACTACGAATGAAGGAATGGTTTTTGGGACGACGTTTTAGTCCCCGCGAAGGAGGCATTAATCACCTGAGCCTCGAGATGATCGTATCTCTACACCTTATCGCATCACCATTAATGTTGAGGGGATGGTGCATAAGTACTCGACAAATTTAGTTGCACAGAATGGACATACAATGAATCCACTGGTGCCTTAAGCATCCCCTCATTCCTTTTTCCAATCACTTTGCCATGATGCTGACATTTATTCCCTGCAGTCACCCCATACAAGGAATCTAATAATCATATAAATATACATATTAATAAAGCAATTAAAACAAATTATTTAGACTTGATAAGGAGTCATTGCACATATAGATGGATATTGATATAGAGGAATTTGCATGCCATCTAGAGATCTATATTTTTATATTTATGGACATGAACTATTACAAACATTTGCATTTAACAAACACATTATATTGGATATAATATGAGTATCAATCAAGATTTTCTATATTTGAGATGGTGGAACTCAAAATTATGGTAAAATTTTAATAATCTCAAATACTTAAATAAATAGTGCTATCAAATTAGTATATACAGCCATAAAATTTTTATTCTAAGAATCTAAATAGATCATCATAGATTTATCTTAACTCGGGTGCCGACAATGATCAAATCTCTTTGAGGTGCAAACTTTTTTTAAGTGCAAAAACTCAAGAAAAGAATTTGCACTTCGATAGATTTGATCCACATCGATGGATCAAAGTTAAGATGAATCTATGCTGATGATAAAACTATTTTAGATGAAATCATAAAAAATAAATGCCACCACGATTATTAAAAAACATGTAAATTTCAATGTAGAGATAAAGATATAGGCAAATTCCATAATATCCATATCAAATAATTAAATGGACATAACCAAACATACATTGGTTGATATCAATTAAAAAATTAAATAATATAAACCTGTTGTTAAAAACAACCAAAAGTGTCCAAGTTGATTAATTATTTTAGTTGCAATCAATTGGAATATATATACGTTTGTTTTGAACTTTATCTTAGGGTTTACATTGTAAAGTTTTTTCACTTGATATTTTATTATTTTATTAAAGTGCCACATGTTAGCTTCACATTGAGCACGAAGTTACACTTCTCCCAAGGTTGTAGAAAGCAATTAATCTCACATTTAAATGGAAAAAAATTGGATCAAGACTTTTCAAAAAAAAAGTTTCTTAATATTGAAAATATTCATCACAAGGATATTTCAAGAGACATTGAATTCAACTTGCTTGATAACTTATTCGTCTTTGGTGAATTCGTCGCAGTTGCCTCTGAGAGGAAGCATGTTGCGATGCTTAATCTTGCTGATGACATGTAATTTGTGACTGAAATCCGCACCTCCTATAATTGCCATGGAGTACTTTAATATGTTCACAGCTATGTGCAATACATTTAGTAGCATTCCAGATTAGACATAGTTGAAACCTCTATCACCAATAAGGTTCAACATCTTGAAATTTCCAGAGGAATATTTGATCTCCCATGGTCAAGCTCAAAAATTTTATTTGTGCATCGAATTCATCCATTTCAATTTCCAGAGAAGGGATTTTCAACCATCTAAATACACAAAGATGCTCAGTAAAATTATATGTAATCCTACCACAAAAATCGAAACACCATTGCCATGGTTGAGAAAGTTACTATTTGAAGTGCATTACAATCTGACGTGACTGAAGATCCTTACAATATGAAGCGGTCATCCAACTCAATCGATATTCTCTGCCTCTAATCAACACTCATGTGTAAATTGGGTGGTTGGGAGGAATGTTGTTATACTCCCCACCCAAGTTCAAATCTCACTATGTGACATGTTATGTAACCGGTATGTAACTAAGGATTCCTTGATTCTTCGTGAATATCAAGAATCCGTATCTGTATGATTCTTCATAAAGGATGGTGGATGATTGTTAATGCAATATGGATTAACATGTTAATGAGGGGTTAGTAAGCAATCAAAACTTATCTGATGAAACATCTGTAGTAGATAGTTGTCAACAATGAGAAGAAAGGAGGAGCGCCCTAGATCTTTAATTGGTGTATTAATTTGGTTACACTTAACGATGTAATGATAGAATATCATATCAAACAAACATGAGATTGAGTTATATGAGACCTCCATCTTTAAGTGCCCCATTTAATATGAAATTAAAGGGATGTTCTATTGACTCTATCAAAACTTAGTTACCTTCTTCCTTTATTGAGACCACCATAGATTTTTAGTTTTTTTGTAAAGGAGGTGTTAGATCATATAAGATAGATCTAGCAAGCATGGGCTCCCATGATGGACCTCATTATGAGGATCACTTTCTTTTATCCGGGCTCCCATGATGGACCTCATTATGAGGATCACTTTCTTTTATCCTTTTATCTTATATGTTTGTTCATGAAATAAGTGACTAGTAGAGATCCATGTTACATCCACCACCATATCATTTAGACCACACACTTCCTCTTCATCTTTGATTAGTAAACTTGCTTCCATGAGGATTTTCCATTCTTAGTGCAATTTAGTTGTCAGCCAACCCCTTAGGAGACTATCTTTCTTCACTAAGTTATTATAATAATCATCAGTGTCAAGATAGTCTTAGTGGATCATTTTTTACTTCCTCCCAATGTTACATAGTTAGGCCCTCTTGGCCCTGGACTCTCCCCTAGCTCCTTTTATGAGGTAGGTGCTAGGACATATGGGATAGTTCTTGGACCTTCCATGATGGACTCCATTAGGAGTATCACCTGACACTATATAGTTGAAAACACACACCTCTCGATATTTGGTTAGTAACCTTACCCCCATGATGCTTTTCCGTTCTCAATGCAGTTCTATTGCTTACCAAACCTCTTCAGAAGACTAACCTTTCTTCACCGAGTTTTCCAACAATCATAAGTTTTAGGATAGTTTTGATGAATCATTTATAACTCCATTCGAGGGTCACATAGTTAAGTCCTCTTGGCAATGAACTCTCCCCTCAATATATTGTGAGGTGGGATGTTGACTCCTTCCACAGATATCTCTATCTCAGTTCTCTACTCCACCTCTATATTTGATGTGTTCAAGGCACTTTCTTTCAGTGACCCTCATTATACATCTATTTATGATGAATATTATTTTATCATGTTGTATATGATTATGTTGAATATTTATTTAATTTAATTTACTTCTTAATTTATACACATTTTATCATTCCTAATTTATATTTTTAAGTGTCATTAACATATATTAAAAATATCACTATATCATTAAAATTATATTCTTGAATTATTGTGAACTCTATCATGCACGTGACTTCTCTTGATAGGTTTTTTTCAGTGCAATTTCCACGAATTCGGCAGAAATTTTGAAGAAATTCTTAAAATTCCAAATAACATTGTTTAAATTCCCATAATATGGGTGGCATGGGGTTTTCGAGGGAGCTAAATCCATTTATGAATTCAAAATCACGATTTAAGCAGCACAAAATTTGAATTTCTTAAAAAAAAATCTCCAAATTCCAAAAAAAAAAACTCAACTAGAAGTAGCCTTTTTAGACTTCAAGATATGCATCATGAAATAAATTATATTTGAATATTTTCATTTATATCATTAAATTATATTTTTGAAATTTATTGACTTAAAATTATACTTTTATAACGGTGGTTTGCTTACTTCTTATTTTGTAAAATTTGTTTTCTTGTTTCAGTGATGAATTGTTAATGAGAATGGTTATCATTAATAAACTCTTACAAAATCAATTGAAAGCAGTTTTAAATCTATTTCTTTCATAATACTATTTATACGATGAACAACGATACTCTGATTTGATCTGTTTTATTTAAATGTAATTTTTATTTATTTTGTTATGCAGGTAGCTACACGTTTAACATTACCTGCACATCAATGCATGATCCCTCCCTGCAATAATGAAAAACATATTTCTGCAAACCAAATCCATGCTTCATAGAAAACTAAAAACTAATATAACCTTATGAATACAGTTCATCAAGTCATGCTTCTCCATAAAAGCTGCCCTGCGCCATAACACTTCAACATCTGCAAAATCCGAATGTTCGTTGAGAGAGATGAAAATTTTATTAAAAAATAATATGCTTCATAGAGTTTTGACTGGTTTACAATAATATACTTCGCAACATAATTTTATATTCTCGATTTGATTTCATTTCCTTTGAAATTCGTTTTATCCTGTGCCATGCATCACATCTAGCTTCCGGGAAGCTCAAGGGGAATTTTGAGCGAGTGGTTTGGCCCTCAGAATCGAATCGGCCAGGTTCAAATGATAAAATTCTGTAGGGACCCATATCAAGTTTTTAAGCTATATTTCAGATTTAGATATATTTTCAACTACCATTCAGATGCGGTGTGTCAATTGGCTTTGGCATGGTGGGTTTGATCAATCAATTCCGGGACATACCTTATGGGTTACTTGAGAATTTTGCTGTCCATATGTTATGGTGGTTTTATTTTAGAATCCCATAGCCATCCGACCGATTCATTTATCGAGAATATCCGTATCATCTCCACGGTGAGATTCCCCATAGTGACACATTCCAGGCTCAATTATACACACATTTGATGTGGCTCTACCTTATAAAACCATTAAATAAAACAATGAGTCGTAAGACCTGGTGAAGGTAGGCTCGACTCTCGAATTTCACGAGGCGAAGATGAACGACTATATTGGGATTCATTGTACTTCACTAGTGGCAGATATCAGATAAAACTCAGATTAGCAGCAGTGGTAGCTACCACAGCAACAATGGGTGTCTCAATAATTGAGGTATGTATACATCCTCACCCAAATGGCAAATCCCTTCCTCTGTGACCTAGAAATGCCGAATTTTATAGCTTTTATTTTTATGTCAGTGAAGTCTTTGCTGTATGTAGGGTAGACACAGGATTTGTCTGCAAATATGATAACTCTTATGGCTATACTTGTATGGGAGGGGCACGTTAATACCTACTTCAGGGATTATTTATCATCTTGTTCCGGAAAATGAGAGCACACTCATATTGAGACCATATATGTTTTCTGCGGGTTAATGTAGAAGTGTTGATTATTCAACCAACCTCTTGTTTCCAACTGAAAAAGGGCAAAAAAATCAAGATTTGGGGAAGGTTTGATGTCTGTCTGTATGTATGTGCGTATGCAGTGAAGCCTGGAGAGTCTGACTGTCAGTACTGTTCTTTTTGCAGGGTTTTACAAAGTCTCTGGCGATGTCTATCCTTTCGGAAATAGGGGACCATACCTTCTTGGTAGCAGCTGTAAGTCTAAAATCCAATGGGCAGTTTGAAAATTGAGCTTTATATTAGTGTCTGTAAAGACTAAACTAGGTCAAAGGAACTGGAGGGTAGCAAATATTAGTAGCCAAGAAGTTGGGTGCATTAAGTGTCCCCAAAGGAGACAAAATAACACCATCTAACAACATAAAATAACATAAAAGCTTACAAATGGGTTAAACCAAAAAGGGCGAACCTTAGAGGTGAAGGAAAACCAGCTAAGAGACATAGGCTTGACAATAAAGGACAACATGTTGCAAGGAAGGAGGGAGCTGGTTCTGCTCATCATCTGCATTAGTCGTGCAGACGAGAACACCAAATGCCTGCTGATAATATCGTCTGGTCAGTGGCCTGGATTGATGGGGCCTGGGGAGTAATCCTGGGCAGCATCAAAATGCTTTTGCTGGTGTTGAAGAAGAATTGGGATCACTCCTATCATCCAAGGCCTCGGAATCTCTAGTAGTAAGGAAAAAGCTAGTAATACATCTCTGGACTGCTGTCTCTATCTAACTGATATAGTTTTGAAGTAGGGATTACAAAATATGGTTGGCTTGAAGACAGGTTGTACTGCATCTTGATAGATGGCAGTGACTATATACAATCCTTATGACATTGGGCCAGTGTAGTCATTTTTCTCCATGTTAAAGAAAATTAGTTGTACGTTTGTGGGTAAAATTCCTTTATTTGAGTTTATGACTTTAGTTTTTATGTGTTCAAGATCATGGCGATGCGGCATCCCAGGAGATTAGTCTTGGCTGGATCTCTTGGATCTGCCTTTGTAAGTACAATTTATTTTCGTGCCCTTGTGCCTGGACTTAGCTTTGCAAGTTATAGTTCTTTCCATTTTTCCAATGGTGTTAAAGAATGATATATGTGCTTCGTTTGTTATTCTTTATAGTGGAAACGAGTCATTGTCAGTGGCCACCATTATCTTGCGTTCTCACTTAATTGTTCTGTTACAAAACAGATCATGACTATCATCTCTGTAATTTTTGGCTGGGCTGCACCAAATCTGGTAAGTTGCAAGTTGGCTATTTTCTATTGAATTGAGAAGTTCATGGATGTTTATAGTAGTTTTGTATCGCAGTGGTTTTTTTCCATCTTGCAGTATTTGCATTACTTAGTATAAACATATCTATGTTAGAATTGTATCTTCTTGGTACACCGCATCCATTTCAAATGATTTATAGTTGAAATATTGTGTTGTGATTTGGAGTGGTATGCTTATAATCATCATCTAATGATTGAAGCCATTGATGTCATCGTATCCATCATCTTCATGAACCTCACCTCTAAGACTACTGCCAGACTTGAGACACATTTTGTGTTGCTGGTACTTTTTGCAACCTTGAAGAGAACTTTATCCCTTTAATTGTTGAAGATCCGCGCTTATGTTTTTATTTTCCAAAGAAAAAATAATCCCCACATTCAATACTTCTTAGGTTGAAATCAAAATATACAGTTGTCTCTCCTGTATGGACTCAAAACCTGCCAAGTGCTCTCTGCACTGGCCATCTCGAACAAAAAAGACTAAGTTTACATATTACAGTCATCCTGTAGTGTCTTGTAGACAACTAAACCATCCAAGACATCAAGATAATCTTTCTTATCCTGTGGGATTTAAAGGATCTCACAGTATGATTACAAAGGGTCTGGAAGACCTCTACAAAAACCAGTGAACTGTTATCTAAAGAAACATTAATACAAAGTTCTTTCTGAAGCTGATAGGAGAGTGCCTCCTCTGAATTCATGTTCAGTTAAGGCACCCTCCTGCAAGAGTAAGGCTTCTTTAGACAACTTACCCACCTGTATATAATTCTCAATAAATATGTGACAAAAATTTAACATCAAAAGTGTCTTTAACCTCCTGAACTTGGTTCATAATAGGAATCAGGCCCAAATTACTGATGCTGCAGTGATGATTTGCGCAATCTATCAAAAGATTTGAATCTCCAAATACTTGGAGATGTTTTCAGTTTTAGCCTTCTTTCCTCTGCATTTTTCAACAATAACTAAAGAGCATAGAGTTCAGCACGATTGTTTGAACCTTGACCAGCAACATACTTCAGAAATAGATATTGAGATGAGTAAAAAAAAAGAGTACAGACCCTGCTCCATATATTTCTGGGATTCCTTGACTTGCTCTGTCAAAGAAATCCCAAGGTTTCGTATGATAAATACATGGCATCAGTAAATTTCTAATAATTTTGTCTTTGGGAGGTCTTCTATTATCATCCATTGCCAGTTGAACCTAATGAGCTACCTGTGCAGGGGAGAACACCAAATCCTGAAGAACCATCTCATTTCTGGTTTACCAAATCCCATAAGTAAACAGACAGGAGAAAACCTTATAGGATGCTACTGCCTTATCAGTGAGCCAATCTAAGAGACTTTCAACCAAAGACACCTTTTCCCATTTAGATCTTCCCACAGCAACTTGAGTAACCTCATTCCAAACAGTTTTAGAAAAAGAACAAGTCACAAACAAGTGATCCACTGTTTCATCGCTACTCTTGCAAAGTATGCATCTGCCTGGCCCTACCCAATTCCTCTTCTGTCCATTATCCAAGGTTAAAAGTTTATTTGCTAGGGCCAGCCACAGGAGTATTTTCGTTTTTAAAATGGACAAGTCAACTTCTAAACTGATTTCCACAACCATACTCTCTCTTCATTCAAATCCTCAACTATTCTTGCTGCATACCCCAACTTAACAGTGTATTCCCCTGTTCCCAGATTTTTGGACCATTTCAGTTGGACCTCCTCTTCTGTCAGTTTAATCGCACTATGACTTAGAAGATTGACATACTGACCCCATTCCACTCTTACATCCCTTTTCAAGTTGAGACTCTCTGCTGACAGCCGGCCTTGTGCCCAAGCATTTCTGTTCAACTGAGAGGCTGCTTCCTTTAGATAAAAAATCCAATGATCATGAAGCACTTCCAGCAAGGCCTCGGATAATCTGAAGTTATCTTTAACCCTCATCCAGGGATCCTCTCCTATCTGTAACTTACTAGTGTTCCCAACTTGCCAAGCTGCCCATTTACCTACTAAGGGAAAAGCTTTGACCAAGCTGTTCTAGACTATAGAGGCACCTTGAGATTGTTATCTTTCAATCCTGAACCAGTCTTTCATAGCCAATCCCCTCAAATACTTATTTTTCATAATTCTTACCAATAGACCATCATTGTTGACGAACCTCCAGAAACTTTTGGCTGCAAGTGTTGAACTAAAGAGACGGATGCTTTTCAACCCCCAACGTCCAGCTTCCTTTGGGGTTGTAAGTCTTATCCACTTAACCAGTGGAATACCTTCCTTAGCTCTTTTGCCGGTCCACAGAAAAATAAGGCACTCTTATGTTATAGGTGCTAATCTAGATTAATCTTGTAAGGAAGTAATAGTCTTTTGCCTTTTGGGTTTTCAAACTATTCTGTTTTATGGAATGATTGCACGAGTGCTTCCCAATTCAAATCACAACTCGGTCAGATGGTGATGCAAGGCAACATGGAAATGATTAAATTTCAGAGTTGAGATTGAAATTTTAATGTAAAACTTATCGGTGATGCGAAAGACTTCTGGTCATATAATGCTCCCAAAATACAATAACTAATTTTTTCCTTTGTGGTTGTGATGGTCTTTTGACTATAACAAATGCTGACAAATTTCATCAAAATATCTATTAGTTTTCAGTGATTTGGCCTGAATGCATTTGAAATAGTACAAAATAGGACATTTATGTTATGTTTATTAAGTCCAGATGTTTCAATTCTTCTTTATTAATACAGGCTGCCAAAATCTCTAATCTCTCTTTTAACCAATCTGTGCATTGTTGATCCTAAAGGGAGTCAGAGACCGACTAAATCATGGTTGGAGTCGTGCTAGAGAGGTCTAAGCTAGAATTTGTCTAAATATGGGTCTTTGTTTTGCTCACTGTATTAGAGCATATTAGCGCAGAAGCATCAATGCTGGATGTGAAGTTATTTCCAAAATTAAAGCTTTAATGCAACTTCAGAAATTTCACCTCTTTCCTAGAGGTTTCTCGGATCTAGTTCCTGTGAATTTTATAGCTTTAGGGCTGATCTGAAATATAACCAGTGTAGATCCATCTTAGCCCCAGATCTATTAAGCACCAGAGGGATCCCAAAAACAATTGAGATGCAAATATCTTGGTGTTTAAAAGATCTCGAGTTAAGATGGATCTAAGCTGGTGTACTTTATATATATATATATCTATATAGCACGGGAACCGCTCCCAGCTTTTAGGAAATTCGTTCCTGAAGTTCTAACGTTCCAA
This sequence comes from Larix kaempferi, assembly GCA_027924585.1. NCBI lineage: Eukaryota > Viridiplantae > Streptophyta > Pinopsida > Pinales > Pinaceae > Larix > Larix kaempferi. The sequence goes on along the minus strand of BSBM01000350.1, from coordinate 12,226,353 downwards.
GGAACTTGGGAACTTTCCAAATCCAATGGGAACCATTCTAGATGGTTGGGAACTTACTGGGAACTTTTACTCTCTAAAATTGAGAACTTGGGGACTTTTTCTTGCGCGTTTCCTTCACTGGAAGCTTCCACGCATTCATGATCGCCACGTGGTTTGTTAATGACATTCCTATTTCCTCGGGACCATACATATACATGTTTGACTCGGAATTTTTTCTCTAGAAAACTAAGTTGAAATAAAAGTCTATTTCGTGCAACCTTGTCGAGTTGGTGCACTGATCTCTCGCTACCGTGCTACAATATTCACTCATCCCTATGCTAAATTGCAGTTACTACTAATCAATAATAAATGTAAATCTATTTTGACTTTTTATATATTAAATAAAAGAAAGTAAATTTATATATGTTACTATTTACTGTTAGATTATGGTAACTTCGGGATGTCCTCCATGGTTCAGATGCCTTACATGGAGGTACATTAGCTGCATAGGCATTAGGATGGGGTAGAGGCACTCTACTCAGTGGCATGAGTCTAGTGGGGGCTGCATGCGGAGCTTCAGGGGAGATTGACCTTTGCATGCATTAGTAGTGCATGACCTGTCAACATTCAGTGACTGCATGCAAAAGTGACCTTTTGCATGCGTGCATGCAAAAGTGACTTTTTGCATGCATCGAGAATTAGGGTTTTGGCAAACCTAATTCATCGGTGAGATTATTTATAGAGGTAGGGGGTCCCCAGATGAGGTTACTCAATTGTATTATCAGAGAGAGATACTGCTAGAGTGGGGAGGACGTAGCTGTCCATGTGGGGCGACTTTCTGAGATAGAGAGGAGTTGCTGCAGGAGTTAGGAAGGTCAGATCTGAGCTAGATCAGTGACCTTCAGTTCCAGTGAGACTGGACACCCATTACTGTGAGCTCAGAGAGCTCCATAGTGTGATTTCTAATTAGAGTGGAGGAGGCCGAGTTCTCTTGGAGGAGGACGTTTTTCCTGAGGGGAGAGAAGCTCATTGTGAGCTGGATTGATCGATTAGGAGTTTGTGACTTCTAGGATAGCCTTGCCTCAGGATTTGAGGAAGGTTAGGGACGATCGGAGCTCAGATCTGTCGAGATCCGGAGCAGTACGAGCATTTGACATCCAGAGGGGAGGGCGCACTTGTGCATGCAGAGGAGGCCGATTTCATCAGTGGGCAGTCTTCAGAGCGAGCATATCAGAGCAGAGAGATCTAGAGAGGGCAGATCAGTCAGAGGCACCGTCAAAGCACTCAGATCCAGTTTGACAGATTAGGGCTTACTTCTTCAGTGCATGCATCAGCTGGATGCATGCAAATTTGAGGTCTGTCCTGTTTCAGAGG